>CM055879.1:34942579-36238829 GCA_029582165.1 Portulaca oleracea | reverse complement strand
GTGACATCTTATTTAAGCCATTCAAAAACATGCATGTAAATACTAAATGCAGATCGCTATCGAAAAGTACATATCAATGCAATTGACAGAGTAAATTATAGTGTCACTAATTATAGTTAACTATAGATCAATGTAGATGAGTATAGATAAGTACATATAGATACAACTAGATGTGCAATAGCCCAAATGTTGTAAAGAACAACTCTTATACTCTACTCGCCACTTATCTAATCTAAAAAATAAAAATTATGATTCCAACGACTATTTTGGCCCTGTTCTTTTATGCGGTATTTTGCAGACTCGTGTGGTGAGGTGTGGTCGAATTGTGGTAGATTATTGGAATTGTGAGAGAGAAAAGTAATGATTTACGGTAAAATGTGGTGGGTTGTGACAAACTGCGGTAGGTTGTGGCACCGCAGTTTGCCAACCGCAGAAAAGAACAGGGCCTTTGTATAGCTTATCTTGTACATTTTCGTGGACAAACGAAAAGTTTCAACAATAAATTTAAAAATGGAGGGATCACAAGATCAATGGACGCAAAATGATGGACATTTTATTTTTTTAAATAAAAGATAAGTGGATCGACAAGCACATATCCATCTCAATAATCATCTCAAGATAAGCCCATTTTGCAAGTGAATGGAGGGATTCAAGTATTGCTAGCAAAAAATCGGATAAGCATAATTAAAAAAGTTATGTTTGAATATTCGGTTAAATCGATCAATGTTTAAATTTAGACAAAATCTATGACTGTTATTGATTTTTTTCCGGATTGGACAAATTCGATTATTAGATCAGACAAAATTTTGACAGCTCTAAACTCATGCAAACACCTCATGATGGTTGTAGTTGTACCCCACATATAATCGAATTTGTTGTAGATATAATCAAATTTGTCCAATTCGAAAAAATCTATCAATGCTTAAAAATTAATTAGTTTCTCCATTCACGAATTACAAATACGTAAGCTGAGATGAGATTTTATTTGAGTCTTTCCCACAATCCTATCTAAACTATAAGCGAAAGTGAGTCTAGACCTGTCAATTCGGGCGAGGCGGGATCGGTGTGCCTCATATTCCGGATTTATTATATTTTAAGTTTGAAAACCAGGTCGGTCTTGGGTCAATTTTTGGTCGGGTCAATTTTTGTCAGGCCTAAGCGAACTATATAGTTTTACAATAAACAGCACTTCAACCCATATGGCAACCAACTATATCTACAACATAAATTAATTTAAACCCCATGATGCTTGCATTGCACCCCACATAGTTACCCAGGACAAAACAAGGTATGTTTTTTTGCAACCTTCTCTTTACATCTGAAGAAGCTGACAATGGAGGAAACTGCTGAGTTTTCTCAGCACATATTCCTGCAACAAAACCGCACTCAAACCTGACACTTCCCACATAAACAATCCTCATTTCTTCTTGGCTGTTAGTAGCATGAAATCTCCGCGAATCTGGAATATTAAATCACCAAAGAACAAACATACCATTGTAATTAATTGGTCTACGACACTCGTGGCAAGTTGTGAACAAACTTTGGCATGTACTTCTCAAGAAAAAAAAGAAACTGAATGTGTGTCTTCTTGGATCAGCTTGGATGTTGGGGGAGATCCCATGTGAAAGTTGGGATTTTGGGACTTTTCATATGCTTGGGAAAAGGATCTAGAATTTGGGATCATACCTAATAATTGTATCATGTCTTCATAATTTTGTATATATAACCTTTGACAATGGTGAAAAGACAGTCGATTGTTATAGTATACTATCAGTTTAAACTTCTGGTTGCGGTCAAATTGGTAGAAATGAATCCGGGTCATTTTGGGTTCATTCAGATCGAGTCAGTTTTTCTGAGTCTAGTGATCAGTATAATGTACAACAGTTGGATCATCATATAACAGAGGATTTTCTACTGAAATATATCATAATTTGATGAGTTAACAAGTGACAACCAGTGATAGATCTACTTCTAATACACCTACATGGCTACATCAAAAAGGGACCCTCATACGGATCTCGCCTTGTTCGAACGAATGCCACAAAAAGACATCAGCTGTAGCAACAACAAATCACAGATCATCATCATCATGATCATGTATAATAGTACGGATACCCCCGATTGTACCCAGTTCGAACCCTGACATTCTGCTGATTGAATTGAGCATCCACGGCATACCCGGTAGGTCTTATAACAGATTCACGTCGCCCCTCCTCCTGGACCGCCCCAAACACAATCTCATTGGTTGTTTTCTCGGAGCTTTGCTCGTAGTAAGTCTGAGACATTGACGAATGCTGCTGATGTCGATTCTGATACCTCTGTTGTTGTTGTTGCTGCTGCTGCTGTTGTTGTTGCTGCTCGTTCCAGCCGGAGTAGAAAACCCGGCTTTGTCTCAGCTGATGCTGCAACTTCTCAGCATCTTTCGACATAAACGGATAGATTTTCTTCGGTGTGGGGCCTCTGCTTTCAATGGAAGGCGGCTCCTCTTCTTTGGGTATCTCGAAACTCTCCTGCGGTTGTTGCCAACCTTGTTCAAAGTGTGGTTGATTCTGGAACTGATAAGACACTATTGGCTTCTTCTTTAAACCCGGGAAAACGCTACCGATTAGTTCCATTGTTGATGTTCCAGCATTGGCAAGTAACTTTCCGATGGACCCGAAAAACCCTTCTTCTTGCTTCTCTGATAGTTCATCTTCGGTTGGGATCAGTGGAGGCCTTACTGATTTTGGAGGCTTTTGGTGTATGTTTGGTGATATGCTGTGTATTGTAGTCACCTCCTGTGATTGTATTCAATTTTCAGTTAGTTTGGCATCCGAAAATTGGCAGAATGAAACCCAATTTAAACATCCAATTGTTTTACATGTCTCTTGGAATTGGCCTCTATACAAACAGCAATGGTTCCTAAGGTTATACTGCTTACATCTGGATCTACCGGGAACCCACAAAAGCGGGACCCACGTGGAGCGAGTAAAGAATGAAATCCAATTTAACCTCAAATTGTTTTCTCAAAATATCTTTTGGTGGGTCTCTTGGAATCAACATCTATACATGCAACAACAATGTTTGATGAGGTACAGTTGCATACATCTGGATCTCCCGGGATCCCATGTAAGTGGGACCCACACTGGGAATTGTTAAGTATAGAGTGAAATCCAACTCAGACTTTTTTGCTTGAAGAGAAGGATATGCTGAAAATTGACATTGCAAAGAATGACATTCAGAGCAAAAAAGATGAACATGGAACAAGGGAAATTTCTTACATTCTGAGAAGAGACAATCGAACCCACTCGTCGTTGCAATAAGGCCAGCATATAGCCAAAGAAACCAGCAGCAAGCAGCACAGCAAATCCTGTTATTGTGCACATAAAAAGGATGAGATTTGAAGAGGAGAATTTTGATCAGAAATATAGTCTGTCAGTTTTTTTGTTACCAATAGGGAAACCGGTTTCATATTGGTAAGCGCAATCATCAAAGTGAAGCTGGATTTCCCTGATCGCTCGGTTCCCCCTATCAATTACCAGCAACGAGCAACTACTTCCGACATAAACCACATCGAAATCACTCGAAAACTTGGCTTCATCACTTGGTCCGTCTACATGCCCCCCACCACGGCTCCTTTTCCCACCAGCAATCGTTGTAACCCCTGCAAAACCACATTTTCATTGCTCTATGAAACCTAACAACAGAATACAACAGCTAAGCAGCAACAAGTGAAAACAACAGTATCATCGAGCATGCATAACCATCAATGTATGTATGTATGTATGTATGTACCTGTGTCACTGATCTTCCTGATTGCCATATTCATAGTGTCGGCGACATAAATATTTCCCCTATCATCAACAGCAACGCCTTTCGGATGGTTCATCCTCGCTTCCCGGTGCTTCCCATCGACATGTCCAGCATATCCTTCAGGAGATCCAGCAACCAGCTTTGGTCTACTGTCTGCATTATTTCCACGGATCGCACTCACTTTACGGTCCAATATCCAAATAAATAAACCACACACACATGCATGTGCATCCAGACAACACTAAACTCAACTTGCTAAACATAGTGCCATTCACATAACATTCTAATGTAGCTTGGAATCCAAAACTAAGCATTACCCAAATACAGTAACAACTGTACAACTACTCTTTTTTTTCACCCAAAACATGCTTGAATCCTCTTTCTTTTTAATTTTTTTCACCTATTTTTTTACATTCTATGATGACATTTTGATGGCAATGCATGATAAACACTGTCTATGATAATACACCAATCAAATTACAATACAAGACCATCAATAAATGGAGATCCAGATGTAAACAGTCTTACCACGACCCTCAATAGACAGTACTATGTATGTAGAGACAGATTCAAAAACACCATCAACTATCAATATGCAATTTACCCATCAAATCACAGCAATAGACATTGATTTCAAAGTAAAATTCATCAATAAAGTATACATGCCATGAAATCATCAATCAGATGAAATGGGTGTCTTTTTTACCACTTACATAGGGAAAGAGAAGAAGAGATTCTGTAAAGATTGCTGTTTGCAGAATCCAGAATTAGAAGCTCCCCATTTGGCATAACTTCAACAGAATGAGGTTCAACCCCAAGTTTGCTCCCATCAAACACTGTCTCAACTGTGTACCCACTTTCAAATTTCATCATTGACCTCCCTGTAATTGCTGGAAAAAAACACAACCAAACAACCCACATTTGTTATGATTCCAACCCAGAATGACCCAGATGAAGAAAAGAGTGAAAATTTTATAGGACCAAAAATTACTTACCAGTTTTGGTGGTGGATTTGAGTGACCAAACCCATTTCATCAACCTAGACAATGAGCTTGAGATGAACCCACTAACAAATTCTGCAAAAAACACACACACAAACATTCAGAATGGTTCAAAAATGAGGTTATTTGTTCAAGATTTCTAGAAGGTTCTTCAACTTACTAGCTGGTGGAGTAGCAGCAGAAACTGATGAAAACCCACTGAACAAAATCACAAAACAGAAGAAACCCACCAAAAATCTCCCACTCATTGGCCTCATTTTGCTTCAAAACTTGAAAAAACAGCTCTCAAGATTGAAGGGTTATGGCTAACATTACCAGAAAACAGGCCCTAAAAAGAGAAGCTTGAGTTGAGCATAGGAATGTGAATCAATGGAGGGATTTTTTGAGGTAGTGGGTGAGAATCACAAATGAAAAGGGTGTTTGAATTTATTGAGCTGAGGCCAAAAACATGCCCAAGTTTGTAGCTTTTTTTACTCTTGTTTTTTTTTTTTTTGGGTTGCTTTTCTTCCCCCTTTTGGAGTACTGTGGAGACAACAGAGTGAGGAAGGATGAAGGATGAAAGAGACAATGTAGGGAAGTAGGCAAATGCAAGTGATGAACGTGTTGTTTTATTAAAAAAAATGAAAAAAAAAAGGGAAGGAGAGAGAAAGAAGAGAGAGAAAGTGATAGTGTTAGAATGAAGCTTACTACAAACCTGGGGAGGGAGAGATTTGAAGAAACCAGTAGGGAGTGTGAGCTAAGCGACCGACTTAGATTCTATTTTAGGGCATTCATTTATTTTTTTTTAAAAAAAAATCAAAATTGGACATGAATGATACCAATCTTGAGTGCGATTGAAATGATCGGACCAAAATATGTCAATCTCTTTAAAAGAAAAAAAATTAGACATAAATAAATCCAATTTTCAAGTAAAATTAAGAGTTTTGCGGTACTGGTAAATGTACTTATTCATTATCCTATTGTTTAATTTGAGCATTAGGGGTGAAATAGGTTGTTGGGGTGTTTGAAATGTTCATTCTATTAGCTTTATGGTCCCAATGCCATTTTTCAATAGGTTGAGGTGAGAATTATCAGTAAATTGCTGATTGTGGAAAAGATCATTTTGTCCAAAAGTTGTCTAAATTTACATCATATGTCATCCTAAAGCTTATTGGTCCCAATATTTAATGCATATTTATCATATTAGTGATAAAGGGTATAAATGGAATTTTAGCAAAAAAAAAAATTTAGAATCAGCTAACTTTATCAATCACAACTTCTCCAAACAGCCAATCCAAACAGTCAATACAATCAGCCAATACAAACAGCCAACAACAATCAGCCAATGCAATCAGCCAGCAGCCAACAACTATCAGCTGTTTGCCAAACAGGGCCTTAGACTATTTCTTTTGTGCGGTCAGTAAGATGTACTGTCGGACTTGGGGTATGTTAAGGGTAATCACGACCACCGTTAATCAAAAAAATTAATAATTTAGTATAATTTGAAATAAAAATTATGGATTTTATGTTTATTATATAGACCCTGTTTTTTGGATGAGTTATTTTCAAGTTAGGATTGTTAGATTTGGATAAATTATGATTTTTTTTGGGAATTGCGTTTTTAGAGTGGATGCTTTTTTGGAAAAATGTGTTAGGTTGAGAATAAAATAACAATGTATTGATCACCCCCATATTAGAAGGTCGAGATCCGCCACTGGATGCGAAAATGATAAGGTGCGGTGATATTGTGAAAAATGTAGTAATGTGTGGAATTGTATGGTAAAATTTGTGAAAAGTGTAGTTGATATGATAGGTGATTAGAGAAGATGTGAAAGTAGAGGAGAAAAGTAAGGAAAGAAAAAAAAAACAATGAGATATATTAGTAATAATTGTGATAAAATGTGGTATGATATAATAAAGTGCGAATGAATATTAAGGCCCTGTTATTTTATGTAGTATTTTGCGGAATGATGTGGTGAGGTGTGGTGGAATTGTGGTAGGGTATGGTGGAATTGTGGTGGGTTATTGATATGTGGGGTAGGTGAGGAGAGAGGATGTAAAAAGTAGAGAAGAAAAATGAGGAGAGAGAAAAGTAATGATTTACGGTAAAATGTGGTGGATTGTGCAAAATCATGAGGTACATGTGTGACCACAACCATGAAAAAAATAGGGCCCAAGTAATATGCTAAGTTATGGTACCACATCACACAACATCATACAAAAGAACAAGACCTTAATAGATAAGAAAACTTTAATGTGAAGTTTATTATTTCACTTACTAGCTCAGTAAATAATTTTACTAGCTCAGCAAACAATTTTATACCTATTTGATAGATTTAAGTATAAATGGAGTTTCATTTGCCCATTTTGAATATCCAATGGTGGTTGGTTGTGTGTTATATTAAAGAAGAAAGGGGGGAAAAAGTTCCAAAAGCAAGTGGGGGGAGTGGTCCATTTCAATTGTAGATGATGTTGTGTTGTATTTAGGGCAGAGAATTTCACAAACTTTGACCATTTGTTGGAGCTCTCAATAAAAGAAGCATGAGCAATATGACCAATATATCATAGGTGAATCACCTAAGAAACTACACCTCATTATGACACATTAATTATTTCCAAGCTCCTAAAAAAAAAACTAAGAATTAAAAAAAAGTTACCACAACATTGTGAGCCAACAACCACAGTTCTCTAAACTCATGGCAGTGTTTGATAAACTACACCTCATAATGGCACATTAATTATTTGTATTGACTTATTATTGTTAATTGTTCAATTTGATTGTTTGAAAAATGGGTGTTTGATAAAGTTAACTGTTTTTGAGAATTTATACATTTTATAAATAGTATTTTTAGGATACTATCGGTCTACAACTTGTGAACTAGTTTTTTTTTTTAACGCAATAAGTCATTCCCAATAGATTATTCTAACCAGCCTATTAGAAATTAACTGATTGGAACAAAATAGACGACCAAATAAATTGTTTACCAAACATATAAATAATCTATTTGATGCTCAAATAACCAACTTTTGCAATAAACTCTTTGATAAGTCATTTATCAAACATGGCCTATACGTTGAATTGTGCCTAACCTTTGCTTGTTTATGCTAAATTTTGTTGAATGATTTTAACAAGTATTTATAATAGGCCGAAAAGAACATTCCTTTTAAATTTGTTCCTTTTAAATTATTATGAAGCTAATATCACCATTATTCAACAATCAATACAAATCAGCGTTACAGTGGTCAATACAAGCACTTGGCCACGTTCTCAAATTACTTTTTTAACATTAAATATAATTTTTTTTTTTACAAAGGAACAATTTATAACAAGCAAGTAAAAGTACGCACTTCCCTTACATGCTCTAGGATAACTTCCCTAATGACTTTTATTGTTGCTAATTAGTACTCCATAAAATTACTTATGATGAGTTGGAGGAAAGGAAAAAAACAAAAACAAAAACCAAGCCTTGATAAATTGTTGAAGGTTGAGTGAGTACATGAGATGAGTCCATAGTTAAAGCAAAGAACCCAATGAAGCATCAACCAAAAATGGTTAAAAGGGGGTGTTTTTATGAAAGTCACAAGATGAAAGGCCCTGTTTGGATGGGCTGGAAATGACAATGGGAAGACTGGTAACATAGTAGAGTTAGAGTAGGGTCCAAATGGGTTAATGTGTCATCTTCAATTTCCAAGATGAATGATGGAAATGGTCTGCCTCATGTCTAAATAAAACTGTCACACTTTCCTTGTTTGAATCAACACCACCAAACACCCACCATCATCATGCTTCCCTTGACCCATCAATCATCATCCATGTTTCACCCTAAAGTAAAAGGAGTAACCTTTTACCTATTTTATGTGTATGTTGCAGTTGAGTTTATATCATGTTTTTTAGAGTGTTAAGTTAGGTTTATTTTTACCTACTTTACCTTATCTTATCCAATTTCTTAAAAAACACTCCAATCAAAATTAAAATTTTATCTTTATCTTATCTTATCAAATTCAACTTGATCTTACCACTCTAAAAGACAAGACCTTAATTGTGTGTTTGTATTTGCCTACATGACACAAGGAGCAAGGTCACCCTTAACATTCATAGTTGATTAGACTAATTGTACACTTGAATCTAATTACAAGGATTGAACCTCTTTTATTACTATCTGTAACACATATTTATTCATTAGAATGAGATTTTCCTGTAATGCCCTCAACCCCACTCAGATTCCGACATCTTAGTGATATAAATAATCATTTCAAACCACTTCAAGTCTCAGGGTGTTATGTTACCACCATGTGCAGACTAACATCCTGAACTTTGGTTTGGATCCTTTCAACTCAAGAGGTTTATATCCTTTCCTCAAATCAAGAGTATCTGGTTTATCATCAATTTTAAAGGTTCTATTAGTTAGCATACTAACATCAATTCAAGAGGCTCTGTTCATTTTGTAGTTTAAATTTAACCGCATTAACCACACTCTACAAACTTTATTATACCACTTATTTTCACCTTTATCTATCAGACTTAACCATCTTTAACCATGCTAAACACACTTTATCAACTTAATTGAATCATATCTTACCAACCGCAGAAAAAAACAGGACCCCACGCAATCACACAAGCCATAATCTTACGCAACAACGAACCCCACTGTAAGTCCCATTAATATGAAATCTAAAACCAACCATATACAAACAATCTTTCCGCGTGCATAAGAGTACATAAAGAAACCAACTCCGACGAAGAAGAAAAAGATAACTTTAATCTTAAAGGGTATATGTCTACTTTTAAAGAAAAAATGAACTTTTAAAAGGAAAACAGAAGAAAAGAGTTTGTACTGAGTAAGCCCACTATAATGACAAAATGAGAAGCTATTGAAGCATGTGCAATATATAGACTTGACTCCTGAGCCCAGCTGTACCTCTTTGCAGTGGTCCTTACCTTACATCCATCCATATCCCCCAACATGCACAAGGTTGTTAGAAATTTAGAATCTGAAATCTAGCTCGAATCACTGGGATAGTTAGGATCAGAATTAACCCACATGAGATCGTGGATCGGAATTTACATAGTTGAATCGTATCGAGAATTTTGGATCATAAAATCGCAGGACTGTAGATCAAGATTGGGATTTTAATAACTATACATGTACATGATAGAACTTACCATTTCAATGTTTCATCATCAACATTTCAACTTGCTCATGCACCATTTTTATTCAAAAAAATGATGTAAAAATACATTCACATTCTAACATAAACTGAAAATTTCAACCCAGAAGATTCAGAACTTTTTTACACCTTTCAGCTTTTCTAGCTATCTCTTTAATTCACCAAGGATCAACACAAACTTTCAAGCTGGAAAATGAATAGAGCTAAGTACTCATCGAAGACAACAATTCCTCAGTTTCAGCTCCATCTAGTACTGAACATTGATAGCGAGATACAGTATGTAAAAACACATTTACAAGTGAAAAAAATAAACCCGAGAACTGAGACAGTACGTCATATATGAAATGGAACGCAGTGAACCGTTCACTGTTTCCAGAAACTCGTCAACATACACAACACAATACATCTAAGAGCAGGTTTATACGCCATCGGCTTTGGTTAGCTAGCTACTACCACTGAGGATCCTGTTGATCTTGAATAAAAGATCAATTCGGATCTCCCTACTACATCTTGTTTCGAAATCACACTTGTTAGAAAGGGCCGAAAACACAGGGGAATTCAGCATCAAGCTGAACAACAACACTAAGGGGTCGTCGAAGGAAACCTGTACAAATTCCTAGGGTTTGATTTGGTTCACTGTATCCCGAGAACTAACCTACTCTCACTGGTGGGGGCATTTCGCCCGTTTTCTTTTTGTTTTTGTATTCGAGAAAAGAAAAATTCAATGGACCGACCGTCGTGTTTCAGCATATACAAGACAGTTAAAAAGCAGCGCTCTCGAAAGAGACCTGGATGTGGGGAGTACTATTATTGTACCTTGGCTTGGGGGTCAAGGCAGCCCCGGCGAGACCGGAAAGCAGCCTTAGGACATCGGTTGTGTCGTCCAGATAGTATTTGGCCTTGCTGGGTTTCTGCCCGACGGTGCAGCAGAAGACCTCGGGAGTTCCGGGTAGGACGGATGCATGGCCCGATGATGATGACTTCATCACGCTCTCGAACATGTCTTCGTCGGACCGATCATCCCCAATGCACATGAGGAAGTCCGGTTGCGTTCCGCCATTGGTGATGGTCGAGATGACCTTCTCCACCACCAGACCCTTGCTAACACCCTACGCCACAGACCAAAAACAAAGCAAAGAACCAACTATTAAAAACAAAAAGGAAAAAGTTGTTCTCAACATTTTAAAGCGAAATTCCAGTGTTAGTCCCCCTTTAAACTTTAGACCTGGCACTTGGGTCATCCGGGTGGGTTCGGGTTGATCCCATTTGGGTTGGGTCAATCCCGGACAATGAGGTTTGGGTCAGGTTTTGCTTGGGTTGGGTCGTTTTCAGGTCATATATCAAAACATGGCCTTTTCACCCATTTCAGTCAGGCTGAGAGCATCTACAGATTATTGCTAAAGGTTCAGTACAATAGAAGTGAGAGAACTAAGGCAAATACAATCAGTTACCTGAGGCTTAACTTCAACAATGTGCTCACCCCGGGTCACTACCACCGGTTCATTTGCAAGCACGCTTTCCAGATGATCCATTAGCTCCATTGCTTGACAAGAACCAAAGTCCGGGTCTGCATCTCGATGGTGCCAAACTAAGGCGCTTTCTTTAGTCTCTATGCTGGATCCATCTGTCGCCTCCGTGTATGATCTCATGATCGGTTCCACAATCTCTTTCCAATCAAGCTCTGCATTGTTCGACTCCCATTCAACAGATTTGTTCCACCTACAGCGGAAGTTAGGAGAAAAAAAGCACGATAATTTAGCTTAAATATAACACATTAACCAAATCTTTGCTTTTTTTTGAAAAGAGGAACCGGAACGGGTCCAAACTCACCTTAAGAAGTACCCATGCTCAGCTGCTATACCGAGCAACGGACAAGGGTCAAGCCATTTCCCAAGCAGGTCTCTCCCTCTACCGCTAACAATAAATACCGTATTTCTCGGATCATTGCATAGAGCATTCAACAGCGAGATAACTTCCGGGCTGGGGCATTTGTTCATCTGAGTTTGTGGGACAATGGTCCCGTCATAATCCAGAAATATCACCCTCCTAGACGCCCTCTTGTAAGCCGACACAATATAGTCCACACACAGCTTCCGGAAGCTTGGAGAAAGCGCGACAACCCTGAAACTCAACCCCAAACCGAAACCCCAGCACCGTTTGTTGTAGTGATTCTGGCACGCCCTCTCGAGATCCTGTACGAAGCTGCGGGCCCAGTACCCCACGTCGTGCGAGCTCACATACTTGTAGTGCTTCTCATGCCGCCATTGTTTCTCGGATTCCGGCATCGTGAGGGCCGAATTTATAGCTTCGGCCACCGCATCGATGTCCCACGGGTTGACCCGGATGGCCCCACTTAGGGACGGCGAGCACCCGATGAATTCCGACACGATCAGCATGCTCGTGTGGGGAGTGTTGGATTCAGTGCCTAAGGCTGCATCTAGAATCGGTGTTCCCTGCCTGCAAACTACATACTTGTAGGGGACAAGATTCATCCCGTCCCGAACTGCATTTACCAAGCAGCAATCGGCAACTGCGTAGTAGGCCGACTTCTCAAAACGCTGCACCGAACGGTCGATAAGAACGACCGGGGTGTAATCCGGACTGCTGTACGTCTTGTTTATCCTTCCCGCGATCAAGTATGTTTCCCGTTTCGCTTCCTGGACATCCTTGCCTGAGCTTCGAGCGGGGTTGATGATTTGAACCAGGACCAACTTGCCCACCAAATCGGGCTTTTGATACAGGAGTTGCTCGATGGCTAATAGCTTGAGACTTATGCCTTTGAATATGTCCATATCGTCGACTCCGACAATCACTTTCTTCCCTTTGAACTGGTCCCGGATTTCCTTAACTTTTTCCGAGGTGCACGGGAGATTCAGTACGGATGCTAGACGGCCCACATGGATACCGACCGGCAAAATCTTGATGTAAACGGTCCGGCCGAAATAGTCGAGCCCTATGTGGCCTCTTTTAGACTCGTAGTCCAACCCGAGCATCCTACTGCAGCATGACAGGAAATGCCTTGCGTAATCAAACGTATGAAAACCAACCAAATCACAGTTCAGGATACCTCTCAAAATCTCATCCCTGACCGGTATTGTCCTGTAAATCTCTGAGGACGGAAACGGGCTGTGAAGGAAAAATCCGAGCTTCACCCGGTAGAATCGCTTTCTTAGAAAAGTGGGAAGAACCATGAGATGGTAATCATGAACCCATACATAATCATCATCAGGATTAATAACCTCCATCACTTTGTCAGCAAATATCTTATTTGCAGATACATACGCTTGCCACAGCGAGCGATCAAACCGTTCCCCGTGATCAGGACACATCGGTAGCATGTAATGGAAAAGAGGCCACAAATACTGCTTGCAGTACCCATAATAGAACTTCTTCTGTATATCCTGTGGCAAAAACGTCGGGACGCATTTAAACTCCTTGAAGAGCCTCTGGGAAATCTCATCCTGTTCAGCAACATCGACATCAGCCTTCAGAGAACCGACATAGACAATCTCGGTATCCGGGGGCAACCCGCTTTTCATCTGCAGTAGAAGAGAGTCTTCGTCCAAGGTGAAGTTCCACTTTCCGGTTTCTGCATCCCGAGAAGCCTGAAGTGGCAGCATGTTTGCAACAACAATTGTTCGCTCACGTACAACACTGACATCGGCTTCTCCATCACTACTGCTGTCCTGACTATCCAAGTTCGAAATTATGCCGGGGACCGTCATAACCCGGGGAAGAGCTCTCGGGGTGGGTGGAAGATTCAGTAGGTCACCAGAAACTAGGCCTAGCAAGTTTGCACATGATCTCGATGCCATATCTAATAATAACAACACCAATCTGGAGGCTCAATCATACAGATGATCTGGTGCCTGTACCATGTAGAAATTCGTCAAAGCTTAAAAAATCACAAGAATCGGCTTGTTCTTACGAAAATGATAAATGTGGTCAGCAGAAATATAAACACATTCACAAAACCACATCCAACAGATAATTCCAATTTAAGTCCATAAGACATCAACATCATGAAAGATTTGACATCATCTATGAAGATTGTGGATTCATTAACACAACATTCACGAGACGGCTTTCTAGGTTATTACCGAAAACACACATTCATATACCATTTTACTTCGGCTCTTGATTTTCCCGAACCCTCAACACTCATAAGGGTACAACACTCGCCACTTTAAATTACACATAAAAGATCCCGAAAATTTATTTAAAATACCCGAGTTTCAGACCATACCCATGTCCATAATGGACAACCAAACCCGTGTCCGGTAACATAGTCCATATACCAAAACCAAATTCAGATTCAGCTGGCATAAATCATGTTCATATATATGGTATACAGCAACACTACGAAACCTAGCAAAATTTTACCCAACCCGAACCCGTCCGAAAGTTTAGGGTCTTGAACACAATTTCCAAACCCGATACAGACCATGCCAAACCCGACCCGTCTGCCCGAATTGACGGGTCTACAACAATGAACAAACCATAAATTTCTGGTAAATTCAGCAACACTCCCCCCCCCCCTCTCCTACAACATTTCCATTGCTTAATCTATAGCTAGAACTGAGTTTAAGCTCATGAAAACTCCAGTCACCCAAAACAAAATCCATCCAAACTAATCCTGGCAAAAGCTGACCCAATCCAAGACCGACCCGGTTTTCCAAACCTAAAATATAACAAACCCGGAATACGGGGCATACAGAACTCAACCCAACCCTACCCGCCCCGCCCAGCCCAGATTGACAGGTCTATCCAAACATTAATAATCCCTTGTGAATCAAGCAAATTTAACCAAACACACCATCTTATTTACCCCCATTAAACCCCAAAACAGGCCACAAATCAAATTTACACAATAACACAACCACTTCCCCAAATTAACCAAAGCAAACAAACACCCACTTAGCTAACAGCTAAAACTATCACAAAAAACTATCTGGGTATTCATGAATTTCATTGTTCTTCCTTCCCAAACATCATTTTGGGTACAGATTAGAAGATGAATCAATCACTTTCCCCAGCTCATTAATACTAATACACAAAACCCACTTAGCTAACATCTACAAACGATCTGGGTATTCAGAAATTAGCACCTAAATCCCTCCAAAAACACCATATTACGCAGAGATTAGTAGATGATAATCAAAAGCGGGAGAGATTAAATTAAAGCTGCAAGTTTTAGATCAGAGAAAACAGGTGATTTGCAGTGACTTACGTACTTACCAGAGACTAATTAGCAGCCAAATGAAGATGAAGAGATGATTTGAGAAACTTAGTTGAAAAATGTTGACGCACGCTTAGAGAGAGAAAGAGGGTAGATAGATAGATGAAGAAGAAAGCGAGCGATCAGAGGGTTGGGTTAGAGAGAGAAAGAAGGGGAAACACGGAAGATGCTTTACCATAGTTAGCTAGCTTTTAACCTGGGTTTGGGTCCATTTGGATAAGGTTCTTTTTCGATTGGATAATTGCCCCTACTAAAGTATATTATTACATGTACTGCCCTCGCACCTAGACACCTAATTGCCCCTTCTAAAAGTTCTTTTGCTCTATACAGCCACTATAAACCTTTTTTTTCCTTAATTTCAAAGAAAGCCAACCAAAAATCCTGAAAATCCAGATAATATTTTCTCAAGATAAGCTAATTAATTTGCCAATGTTCTCAAACAAAGACACGTTAATTGTGGAGTCTTGTAATTAAGTATATAAATACATTAGGTGGAGTTTGTCTTGATTAGCGTTAATACTTTTTTTTAATAATAATAATTATTATATTGTAATTATAAAACAATATTATCCTTTCAAATATGTTACGGAACTATGGGTGGGGTTGTGGTACTCATCATCCCAGTGTACTCTGTGCTTTCTTCCTTAATTTTATATTCAGAAAGGTTTCTCCAGTCAAATTAATGAATAATATTACTTAATTAACCATAAATGCAAAAAAATGAGTTTTTTTTTTGAGGTAAAAATAATTAAAAAAAATGAGCTGATGTAGTCTTAGGTGAGGGGCTCCACTAAAAATCATACTGCAGTGTCACAGCCTACCGCAGTTTGCCACAACTCACCACATTTTACCGCAAATCATAACTTTTTTCTCTCATAATTCCAATAATTTACCACAATTCCACCACACTCTCCGCATATGATTACAAGGCCATTTGGTGATAATTCAAGTGTGTTACAAACTCATATTGTTGATGTAAAATAAAAAGTATTTATCAACTATTATCCCTTGCTATATGTATGTTGTTTTTGGCGTAGCTTTATGTGTTTGTTTTTAAATGAAAAAAAACTATAACAATATATACAAGAAGGTTTTAAACAGACAAATACCCTGTTCTTTTGATTTAATAAAATAAAGTTTGGATGGAGACTGGAGTGGATTGAATTTGATTGAATAAGTTATGATACTTTTTTGGGAAATTGTATTTTTAGAGAATGATTTTTTTTTTAGAAATTATGTAAGATTGGATTGAATTGAATTGGAAAAAGTTATAAATCCAAAGAACATGACCTAACTATCACTATCCAACCAAATTTTAAGAATTTAAGTGTGTTAAAAACTCATATTGTGGATGTAAAATAAAAAGTATTTATAGACTATTATCCCTAGATACTCTGTGTACGTTGTTTTTGGCATAGTTTTATATGTTTGTTATTTAAAGGGAAAAAACTATAACAATATATACAAGTAGTTTTAAACCAAAAAAATAAAATAAAAGTTATTGTTATTTACTATAACAATTCTTAAGTCTAAACATAGCCAACTTTATAAAATTGCATGATATATATGTGTGCGGGAGAATTTTATCTCAATAAGGCCCTGTTCTTTTATGCAACAGATTGCAATGTAGTATCACAGCGTACCGCAATTCTTTAATTTCTATCACACTTCACCACACCACACCACAATCATTATCAATATATGTCTTCACTTTTCTTTCTTATCATTTTTTTCATATTCTTCTCACATTATCTCTCATCACCTACCCACTTACCATATTTCTCACCACATTTCACCATACTATTTCAAATTCAATCGCACCGCACCATTATCATACCGCAACTAACCGTACAAAATAACGATGCCTAATATCACTATCAAACAGAATTTTAAAGAGAACAAAATCAATTAATCAAGTAAGCAATAAGGTACATATCTGTGCATATATCCATAATTAGTACACCTACTAATTGAGAAGTGGTATAGGACATTTAGCACCAACTACTCAACAACTAACCACTTGCAAATTTTATTTACAAATCACATTGCTTGAGTTATAATAATATTAATTGCAATATTATGATTACAATTAGTTGGCTAATTAATGAGTAAAATGAAACAAATCCAGGGATTAGTTCTTGGCCACAAGAAGTTCGTGATGAGGAAGTAGGCAACCAACAAGCATTATGCATATTTAATCATGTTTGTTTAGTAGTAACTCACAAGCCAATTACATTGACCTTTTAAATGTAAATTCATATCTAATCAGTGATGATGTTTAGCCCTGTCGTTTAAGAAGGTAGGATTAAAACTATGTTATTTGGAGTGGTATCATCATATTAGATTTGATAATAAAAACTAAAGACACCATGTTCTTTTATGCGGTATTTTGTGGAATGGTGTGGTAAGATGTGGTGGAATTGTGGTGGGTGTGGTGGAATTGTGAGAGAGAAAAGTAATGATTTGCGGTAAAATGTGGTGAATTGTGCAATTTATCATTTAACCGCAACGAGGATCTAGAAATAAAAAAATCAAAATAATTCAATTAATATATATTTTCAGTAAAAATGTGATATAATGGACTAATAGAGCATTAGCTAACTACTTGTAACGAAAAATAAATTAAAAGATCATACAAGAAAATTAAAATAAAAATTTATGGAAAAAAAAAATCTGAAATAATTGAATAATATATGTTTTTGTGTTCATTTATGAATTATGATGTGTTTTATTTGAAGACTTTTATCATATATAAAAATATATATCGCATAAATAAATTTGTAACAAAATTCATTATTTCATTCTTAAAATATTTTCAAAAGCCTACCAATCATATCAATTGAAAACTTCTGTGTAACATCCCTAGTTCTTGGTATAGGGTCGCGATGTTGGTCATCATGTGATCTAAAACAAGCCTGCTTAAAATAAATAAATAATAAATAAGTAAATACTCCCTCAATTTCATATTAACACATATAATAATTTGTCACATAAAGTTATTACCATTATATTTATAACGAAAAAAATTATCATAAAAATATAATATTGCAACTTTTAATAACATATTATATAAAAGTTTATCAATTAAATAGTGACATTGGAGATCGTTGTAGTTAAAATGATGACAATTAGGCCCTGTTTGGCAAAATTAGCGTTTTAGGTAGCGGATAGAGGTTTATGTAGCGGATAACGGTTTAAGCAGCGGATAACGCTTTAAGCAGCGGATAGCGGATGACTGTTCAAATGAAAATTGTGTTCGGTAAATTTAGCGGATTAATTAACAGATTTATGTGAATTGACATAAAAGGATATGAATAATTTTGAAAGATAAAATTTTCAAATGGTATTTTTTGACCGAAAAATATGAAACGCTATACCTCAAACGCTAAACGTTAACTTTATTAGCGTTTCACAAAACGCTCCTCAAAACGCTAAATGCTCCTCAAAACGCTAGTTTACCGAACACTAATATTTACGCGATTAGAGTTTTGACTTGATCAAAACGCTAAACGCTACCCCAAACGCTACTGCCGAACACAACCTTAATATGAACCGGAGAGAATAATAGTGCAGAAATACAGGATTAAAAAGAATGGCATAATTGTAAATTCAATAAGAGTAAGGGTTATAACCTAGAAACCCTGTTCATTTTCCCTCCCTCTTTAATCCCTCACTTAGTCACTTTCTCCCCGCGATTATCCTTTTTTATGGCGGCGTCTTGTCAATTAATTTTACCCCGTTTCATATCGACACGTGGCTTGATGAGATGGCTTGTCCCTACACCTTACCACATCCAATTTGGTTGGGAAATTTTCTCGTAAAAATTATTTTTCCAATTTAATAATTTTTCTCATTATTAATTTTCCATAATCTTAATAAACAGTTTCCCAAAAAAACTGAACAAAAATACTTTTTGAAAATATTTTTCCTGAAAAAAAATTCCCTAAAAATTAACAAACGTATCATAAGAGAATGCTGAAAGTATGGAAAGAGGAAAGGTACAATGGATGGTGTCCAAATCAGGTTCTACCATGGCCGACTGTGGACTGGACGTTGACACGTGTTTAAAAGCACGTGCCAGATCTAGCCCTAGGATAAATCATAGGCCCTAATACCTATCCTTTTCTTCTAAATAATTTTATGAGAGGTGTGTAGATAAATACCAAAGATGAGATAAGCTTGAAAGCTAGACTTATTAGACTCTCCACTAATCTCATTGGATTTTAATTTGGTTTTTATTAATCAACCATCATTGTTGCATGTCATTGGTCACTCTACTTTTTCTTTTTTTCTCCCCTTGAGTCAACAAATTTGTACTCTTCTTATGTTCGAAATAAGTCAAGCCAGCTTGTGAACCTTCACGATCCGACTCAGTAGGAAGACTTGTTAATCCGACTCGGTGGAAAAGCTCATATAATTCGAGCCGACTCGTGAGTTAAACAAGCTAGGTCCACCGTATGTGACTCGACTCATTAGGTTAAACTTATGTTACAAACTATTTAGTATTTGAATTGTGAATGATTAATATCTTTTTTGTAAGGGTCAAACTACAAATCAAATCAAGTTCGACAAGCCATAAATTAAATTGAAACTTATCCAAAAGGTGACAATACAAAAGATTAAGCCTTCTAACACGAATTCAGCTTAACTTATTTCCATTCCTAAAGTTTACAAATTTTAAATTTAAAAATAGTGATATATTTGGTGCTATTTATATTATTACGTTTATTGTGAAATGCATTTTCAAATTAGAAAACAAAAAAGTCAAATTCTTTCATATGGTTTCTAACCAATAATTTACAAATAAATTGGAGTATATGCTATTGTTAAAAAATAATAAAACACCTACATGCTAATTATGGTTGAGTCTCCAAGTAATGGAAAGTTGGTGGGAAAAAAAAGAAAAAGGAAAAAGAAAGTATATGCCATAAATATCCGTTGAGGATGAGATGGTGTAGGGTAGGTTGTAGATAGGTCCATAGGAAGAAGGTCGGCCTTATCCAAAACTCCGCATTTAAGGGCAACCAACCTTGAACTTCATGTTGTGGTGACCCACCTACTTACATGTGGAATTGGGGTAGGACGTTTCCTCCCAAAAAAACTTGTGTACTTTACATAGGAAGACAGGGTGGTGTTTGGTTGTTCATTTTTTTTTTGGTAATTTTTAATTTTTTTTTGGACGTTATTAATTTTTATGCTAAGATAAAAGATTATTTGAAGGGTTTGGTTTTTTTCTTTCTAATTGGTAAGTATGTTTAATTTATTGGGCTTATAACTCGGGTATTATCTAACAAACTTGTAACCGACTGTTTCTCAACAAAAAAAAAAAAAAACTTGTAACGAACGGGGTATGAATCTCACTCCTACTCGCACCACTCTTTGGATTGGTAAGGGGATAAATGTTACCGTCCATTAGGCCCCTATCTCAAGGGTTTAACCCAATAGATCTGTAACATGTGGGATATGTGTCTCCCCCACTCTTATCTGCAACACTCTTCGAATTGGTAAGAGAGATGCCGCTTCCAGGATTCGAACCTTTTGCCAATGACTGACATTTGAGGTGTTTGGTAAATAACTTTTTGTATTAGTTTTTTGGGCTCCATAAGTTAGTTTTCAAAATTTTATTTAATGAAGCATTTTGAACGCAAAAAACTACTTACCAAACACTGTTTTCCTTGCAGCTAACCCTATCAGTTAAAGTCACACAATTCATCCAAATAGTTATTAGCTAACAGCTAGCAACCACCAGTTGATTGCAAGATAAGGGGTATCATGTTTCATGTTAATTGTCAATTTGTCATATTTGTACAACCAAATTTCAGAAATTTGATTGTAAAATTTCAATATATATAATTACTTAATTCTATAAAATGTTATCATTATATTCGTAATGAGAAATACAAAAATCTAAAAGTGTAATATTACAGTTGATAACAAAGTGTTATATTAAAAATTATTAATCAAATAGTAACATTAAAGACTGTAATATTTAATTAATTGATAATTAATATAAAATAGATGGAGTAATAATAGTTCACTCATTTCATAATAACTATTATTTTAACTAATTCTTTAATTTTATAATACTTGTTGCTATATAGTTTCAAAACAAAGTTTCAACTCACTACTTTTACATTAACCTTTTTTATAGGTGACTTTTCATACAATATAATACTTTAGTTAAATCATTTTCTTAATCTTTGAAGGGAGTATCTTGTACAAAAATCTTGAACGTAAAAAACTACAATGACGCTATGCTATATTATAAACCCAACCCTCAAACATGTGAACTATTTTGGTGGAAGTTAATTTGTTGGGATCATATGTCATATGCGGTAGTTGGACTTTTGGAGTAAATAATTTCTTACAATTTTATAATTTTAAATTAATCGTATATTTATATTCACAATATATTCACTTTATTTCATATTAATTATTCACTTATATAATTAATTTATTAATATAAATAATATTTTAATAATATGAAAATAATATCGTATATTTATAATAAAAAATATCATCATAAAACATATTTTTTTGATTTTTTTAAAAAAGTATACTATAAAAGTTTTTAATCAAAAAAATATTTGTAACCTTTAATATGTAACCGAAGAAGTACATTGTATAAGGTATCTTAATTGCATATTTGCGTACCATGGAATTACAAGATATTCAAATCTATAATTGCTTTTCTTTATTACACAGTGTCTTTTTCCATAGGACCAATTTATAAAAAATAAAAAGAAAGTGGGCTCATCCCTATCCATAGAAAGAACTGTGGGCCCCCACCTACGGAATGTTCCAACAGTACGTATCCTTTTTGACTGGATATTTTCCACCCATTTTCTCCCTTAAAAAAACAAAATAATAATTCAGTGGGTTTGATTTATTCGGCTGTTGTCGCGTAAGTACTTATTTACTCGGTTTCATATTAATTGTTATATTTAAAAATTGTGTTGTTAAATTTTAAAATATTTAATGATAAATCTTTCAATATGCACATTAATTTGTTATACAAAATATTATCTTTATAAGAAATTATTAATTAAAGAGTGACATTAAAGATTATGATAGTCAACAAAGTGACAATTAGGTCTTGTTATTTTGCACCTGCCATGTTTTTCCACACTTACCACAATTCTTCCATACCATATCATACTATTCCACATTTTACCACAATAATTGTAATTTTCTCGCTCATCTCTTTTCTCTCTCATCACTTTTCTCCTCTACTCTCCACATTCTCTCTCCCGATCAATGAAATCAATCATTGTTACCCCAAATTTTACCATATCTTACCATATCATACCACATTTTCCACAATATTACCATACTCCCTCCGTTCCATATTAACTGTCATCTTTGGAAATTGTGCAGTCAAACTCCAAAAAATTTGACCGTAAATTTCTCATTATATACGATGAGTTGCTATATAAAATTACCACCATTAGATTCGTAATAAAAAATACTATCATAAAAGTATAATATTGCAATTGTTAATAATATATTATGTAACAAATTATTAATCAAAGAATGATATTGGAGACCGTGAAAGTCAAAACTATGACAATTAATATGGAACGGAGGGGGTACTCAATTTACTGCACCAAAAAAAAAACATTGTGTTTTGGACCAGCCCAAAGCCCACTTTAATTTATTAATGGAATAATTAATTTTTATTTTTATTTGGTAGCATATCATTTACATCGTGTAGCTAGTAAATCTAAAATATCTTTCAATTTTTCCAAAAGTATTGATTCCCTATTAACAAATTATTAATTTTAAAAAATAAAAAGGATTTTTTTTTTTTGCAAAAGAAGCATTTCTTTTTATTCTCGTATATTCCTCAACATACAAATGTATGTCTGTTAAATGATTAGATTGTCCGTACTCAATGGATGAAGATAGGTACTATAAAATGAAATAAAAATAATTAAAAAGATAAATTAGTAAACTATCATAGTAGTTAACCTGTCACTGGAAGTGTAAAGTCATAAATACAACAAAAATAAATTAAAAAAAACATTTCAACATAATTTAGGGGATTTGACGGTCTTTCTCACATACACTAAAAGTGACAGATAATAAGAAAATAAAGTAAGTCAAAGCATCATGTATTGTAAGAAGGATGAAGTGTTTGGTTACATATGCATCTAGCCAATTTTTTGAAACTTCAACTATTAAAATTTTCAATATAGTGGTGTATATTAAAACCACGCTTGTACCATTAAATTTGTTCCTTTAGAAAAAAAAGTCATATATTTATGAGTTATAAATAACACTATTTTTCAAATTATGTGAAATTTGGCTGGAATAAAGGGAATATATATTTTGAAACTACAATTAACGTTAAGTATATAAATAAATAGCTTTTAGATTTATAATTTTATAATTTATTCAAACACCTATTAATCAAAGATAATATTTAAAATAAATACACTCAAAAATAAAAGATCATAAATAAATTAAAATGAAAAGAGTAAATCGAATTGTTATAAAATATCATCCAAGGTAACTAGTTGCACAAATGTACAATCAACTTTGGAAATGTTTTTCTCAAAAAAAAAAAAAAAAAACTTTGGAAAAGTTAAAGAAAAACACTTTCTTTGGATAAGGATGCAAGTGGAATAAAGTAAGTTTTGCCAAGCAATGTTGACTTTATCCTATCAATAAGGTCAAAATTATTCATGTTTTAGCTTTCAATCTTTGACTTCAACTTTTTTTGTGAGTTAATTTTCAACCCACTGATTTTTGTGTAGGGTTGACTTGATAAAAATGAAAGATATGTAATATACTTGCACTGAATATTTCCACTCCTCAAATATGTACCAGTATCTAAGCCACCAAATATCAATAGAATGTTACTTTTATTTTGAAGAAAAGGAAGAATAGATAAAAGTGCAAATTTTAATGAGTTTTGGTTGCTTTTTGCAAATAGTTACACACCCCATTATACTTGAACTTTACAAGCCCTAAATCAGGCTACATATGAACTAAAAGCCCAAATTGAGGCCCATCAGTCCATACTTAAAGCACCATTCGACAAATCCAATTCAGAATTAGCCCATAGTTTCAGCTATGGTCCAGCTCAACATTGAAAATTTATGTTTTGTGTTGTTTTGTTTACAACCTCCATGATATATGGAATAATAATAATGATAATAATAATAATAATAATACCCCAAAGGCTGTCTCCAGAGATATAACATTTCTTGAGATCCAAAACTACCCCGAGAAATGCTCTAGATCAAACGAAAAGGGGACCAGAAAAGGAATCCCACATGAGGGGCGATAAAAATTACAACTTTTTTTAATAAATTTTTAATTGATAATTATATACCATATATCATATATTCATATATTCATATGAAATTAAAAGAACATGACATAGTTGTTGAAAATAGTTACAAGATCTATTCCATTTTTTTTAATTATTGAAAGTCAAAAAAGGTTAAAGAAGCGATATCAATCTTTGAAATACAAAGAAAAGCGACACCAACTAACAAGACAATCGGCACAAATAGAAAACAAAAATTAACATTTTCGTTTTCTTCGCCAATTCTTCACAAGCCGCTTCTCAATAGTCACATTTATTGCCTTCTTAAATGTAATTTTCCTCACATTTTGTTTTTTTAAAAAAAGAAGCCTAACAGTTCATCATGCATTAGCAATCCACCATTTTAAAACACAAAATAATGGGCAATTCAATCAAAAAATGATGCCAATAATCTCCCCTATAAACAGAATATTTCCACTTTTCAACTCTTTGCAAAACAAAATTACATCATTTACAAGAGGGTATACATGTAAATTAACTTGGAAAAAAGCATAATTATCATACCTAGCAAGTCAAACATGGTAGATCATTCCTACTTCTAGAGTGGATGCATGAGGAACACTTAGTGGATATATGGGTGCCCTACTATTCCTGCTTAGGAAGTCATAACCTATATTTATCACAATCTTCTTTAACCAACTTGACCCTTGTTTTGCCCTAACATGGGCATGCCCTAGTATGTATGCTATCCCTGCCTCTCTTGCTTCCATTAGGTCACTGAGTTCCTCCCTTGCCCCGTCCTCGATCTTCGGGGACTCGGGTACCAGAAACCGTACCCGTTTCCTCGGGATCGGGGATCGGATTTCCTTCACCTCGGATGATGTCTCCGGGAGTTTTTGGCATTGATTTTGGTCTTGATCTTGGTTTTGATCCTGGGTGTCGTGGCATAGTCGGATCCTGTCTGTATGGGTCGAGGGGGATCCGACCACGGTCATCTTCTCGGTTGGGCCGTTCTCTCCTTTTGGATTGCCCGTTTTGGATGCTTCGGCCCTTATGAACTCGGCGATGCTACACACAAGATCGTTCTCGAACTCGAGGTCATCCTTGTGGAAGTCGTGGTACCCGTACCGCACTATGCACCGATAGAGCCGATACTCCTTGGGCCCCACGTGGCCCACGAGGAACCGCTCCTCGGGCCTCACGTGGGGGACCGGGACGGATTTGATGCAGAGGAAGACCAGCACTTGGTGGAACGCCGGGAGGTTCGTGACAAAGTGGGAGAAGATGGCCGGGATCCCTGACACGAGCTCGGTGTGGATCAGCCCGATGCCCCGGACTCGCACAAAGCCCAAGCTCGGCCCGAGGCTGAGGAGCCAGTCGATCGAGACCTTGTTTTGGACATCAAACTCGTACTTTCGGAGGTTCCCATAGTGCCAAATGTACATGACCATCATGAAGATGAGGGCGAGGGCAATCGGGACCCATGCTCCCTCGAGGAACTTGATCAGGGACGCCGAGAAGTAGAGGGCTTCGATGCTACCGAAGAAGACCACAAATGCGATCGCCCACAGCACGCTTTTGCGCCAGCAGAGGACTATGACGAGGGACATGAGGCAAGTCGTGACCAACATTACCGTGATGACAGCCAAACCTATTGACACAAGCGAAAGCTCTGAGTTCAATGTAGTGTATTAATAACATAACAGCCCATGTGGGTCCCGCTTATACAAGTCCATAGAGACTAATTGCACCCTTTAAAAACAAAAATCCCACAAAGACCACGACCTCACTAGAACCGGCAAAGGACCGGGGAGATCTTACTGTAGGCAACCTTAATAGAAAGACTAACCCGAAAATTCTAACCACCCACCAACTTAATTCCAACTCCTCGACATGGGTCCCGTTTTTGCAGGGTCTGAATAGACCAAAAATGGCTGTCATGCAAAATTTAAGCTATTTCATACCTGAAGCGTTGCCCATGCGCTTAGTGTCTCTAAAGCCAATGGTGACGGCCAAGCATAATATCATCAAAATCCAGTTAATCTCCGGTATGTATATCTGCCCATGCATTTTGGACGACGTATGCACAATCTTCACATGAGGAAAGCAACCAAGAGCATGGCATTGCTTGATGATGGAGAACGTCCCGGTAATTATGGCTTGGCTGCCAACAACAGCAGCTAGAATAGCTATTCCGAGAACCGGCCATCTTAAGTTCTCTGACAAGCAAGAGTGTAATTTGTTTTAGCCCGACAAAATTTGAAACGAAACGATCCTGGATTCAGAGGGAGATAGATAGATGTATCAGAAAGCTCAAACTACCTGGAACGGAAACGTAGAATCCGATCTGATAATCTCTGGGAATCATGTGGTGTTGTGATAGATAGGCAGCTTGACCCATGTAAGCAAGAATCAACGCCGGGTATACCACAAAACTGAAGGCAATCTGGACAACAATAGCAAATACTAGTGATGACACCGAGTGAAATGAAGAAATTTCGGCGATGCAAAAGCGATTAGGTACCAAAAAAAATGAAATTTTCATGGAATTAGCCATGCCCAAAGATAACGATAAGAAAAAATTATATACATATGAACAAAAAATTCAAAGCTACTACAGTAGTTGGATCAGTGGATCACGGTATAGGTTAGGGCTAGCTCTCTTCACCTTATGTTTCAGATAAGTTCAGAAAGATAAGTTTAGAATAAGTTCAGTTCAGAATAAGTTTGGTCAAAATAAACTTAAGAAAACAAGCCCTTAGTAATAATATTACATGCGAAGTTATGGTCTAAATTTGTGAAAGGGGAAAACACATGCCTTGATTGATAGCTGAGAAAAGTGGCCAAGATCTGCAAACATGGCCTCCGAACCTGCAACACGAAAATTCAATAAAACACTCAGGAATTGACGCTCACGGGAAAAGAGAATCGAGGGCCCAAAGAAAAAACGCGGTTACAACATTTTTTTAAAGACATTTACCCGTAATGCAGAGCAAAATTCCTCCCAGAGACATCCATCCTCCCGTCTGTGTTTTCTTAAGGAAACTGTACATATAGTAGGGCGAGAGTGCTCGGTAGACATGGTGGTCCCACCTTATGATGTTATACAACCCGATAGCACTAATGCAGAAAAGCCAGGCGACGACTATGGGTGCAAACAAGAATCCGACCCGGTGAGTGCCGAAATGCTGGAGGGAGAACAAGCCTATAAGGATAACGCAAGCAACCGGAACTTCTACATCTGCCATAGAAAACAACGACCTCGTTAGGAGTCTAATTCAGGGCTTGGTCTCACATAGGGTTCAGAAATAAGTTAAGAGTCGGTTTATAAAAAGTTCAGTCAAAATAAGCTGAAGAGAAAAGGCCCTAAATATAGCTTGGATATGTGGTACGTGAACCCGGGGGGTGAAGTGGGGTCCACACATTGGCAACATGGCCTCGAAAGGTCACTTCAGAATAAGTTCAGTCAAAATAAGCTGAAGAGAAAAGGCCCTAAATATAGCTCGGGTATGTGGTACCAGTACGTGAACCCCGGGGGGGGGGGGGTTGAAGTGGGGTCCACACATTGGCAACGTGGCCTCAAAAGGTCACTTCAGAATAAGTTCGGTCAAAATAAGCTGAAGAGAACAAGCCCTAAAATAGCTCGGGTATGTGGTATGTGAGTCGGGTGGGGGGAGATGAAGTGGGGTCCGCACATCGCCAACGTGCCCTCAAAAGGACCGCACTAGAAACGGACAGATCTTATAAGAACTTCGGATTTGATATGAACTTTTTCCCCCTTGAAGCATGCAAGGGCATAGAAACAGGTATATTTCCCTGTATCTTTAGGTAGCAACAGGATATTCTGATAACTTATCTGCATACATGTCATTTTCTAGTTTCTACTGGTCAAGAATATAACCGAGACCCCATAAGATGAGGCAATATATAAGCCCGAAACTGTACAGAAATTCATCATTGAAGTCGTCGCTGTGAGTTTGTTAAATAGCACTTTCAAACAGTCCAGCAGCAAGATGTCCCAAAATCAACCAAACACTCATAAGATAGATTAGAAAAATAAACCAAAACGACCAATCAGACAGGATAGACATCAAGCTAAATCGACGACGATAATTGATAAGTCTCGCATCCAATCGTTTTTAACATCATTCATGAATCAGAACACATTAAATCATTGAAAGGTATGTGTGAACTGCAACCACAGAGTAGATGGCCACACAGTAAACCATGTAGCACGTCGGTTGAATGGCATCAACACAGGGCAAAACCATAACGTCGATAATTCAAATTTCATAGGTTTTTTCGACCGAAAGATGGATAGTTGCAAATCACATCTCCAAACAAAGCCGAGAGACAGACTTTCAGTATGGGTCCTACTTACGGAAATCGAAATATAGGTGGTTATATCGGCTCAGAGAGACTGATTCCAACAGACCCACGACGAATTCCCATACCAAATAAGACTCTCATTCATCTTTTTCTAAGGAACTTAGCACTAGGGTTGCTAACTTAGACAAGGAGAACAAGATTGTACAGGGCATAAGATTCCTAGAGAACACCCTACTATTTGACAGCAATCATGGTGTTCATTCATGGGGCACTTTGGACTTACCTAATTACATATCTAGCAATGATTAGACAACACAAATAAGCACAAGAATCTTGCATGTAAATCAAAATCTTCCAAACTGTGTGAAGTCATAATCTCAACCTACTTATAGTTTTCCCCAAACAATTGCTGATTTAACTTAAAAAATAAAAGAGGTGATATACACAAAGAGACAAAGATTCTTACATCTATGATGCTCATGTGACATTGAAAGCTCCAAGCCAGACACAGCAGAAAACACTGCACAAATTTTGGATCATAAAACCCATCAAACAATTTTCACTGTGGAAAAACCTCAATCAAAATCAATACAAACCCTAAAATTAGGGTTAAATTTCTACACCATACCAGAAATAGCAGGGGTAAGAACTCCATCTCCAATCACCATACAAGTCCCAATCAAAGCCAACACAAGCAGAAGCCTCTGCAACACCCTGTGTTTCTCCAAAGTCGATTTCAGCTTCGACCCGAATCCCCCGGGGCGGGTCGGGTCGAGGGTACCACCCGGGCCCACATCCTTCTTGTACTGGGACAAATCCTCATCTGCCAGCTGGCAATTTGGGAGCGAGTTGACTCGGGCGTGTCGACACAGCAGAGAGTAGAGAGCAAATGTACCCCCTTCGCCATTGTCATCAGCTCGGAGCACTATGAACACGTATTTGAGAAGAGGAATTAGGGTTAGGGTCCAGAAAACGAAGCTTAGAACACCATAAATCTCTTCATTTGTTTCAGAGTGTTCGATGTCTTCTGCAAATGCGTTCTTGTAGACGTACAATGGGGAAGTGCTCAAATCGCCATAGACAACTCCCAAGCTCTGGTATGCTAAGATCAGAACTTGCTTCCATGATTCCTTCTTCTGCTGCATCATTCAATCATTCAATCAGGAAAAAACCCAGCAAAAATTAGGGTTCTTGATTGCAATTAAAGGAAACCCAGATGAAGAAACATGCAAAACAACTCACCTTTACTTGATTTTGATAAAACCCACTTTCTAGATCCATCACAAACTCACTCATAAAACCCAGAACATCATGTTTTCCACAAATTCAAGCAATTTCAACAAGTAAACTACCCACTTTGGGGGCAAAAACCTCTTCTTTGCCAATAAATTCAAGCATTCATTGAATTCAAAACATGCCCATTTGCATTAACTCCCTCCTTCCACAAGTACTAACTTCCAAAGAGACATACAGATTTGAAATAAATGGAAACTGCCAAATTTTGTCTCTTTTTTTTTTTCCTTTTCCCCTACATAAAAATGTACCCTGTAACTATTCTTCTTCTTCTTGTTGAAGCAGTTGAACAAACAAAGTGGATGAATTTGAGGAGAAGAAAAACCCAGAAATACACAGAGAGTAGTTGAGAGAGTGAAGAAGTTGGGGATCAAGGAGTATGGAGGGGGTCAGAAATGCAGAATATTTTGCGTGAGGAATGAGAAAGACAAAGGGTCAAGTAAGATGGGGTATATATAATTATAAATTATATTCTTAAATATTTATTTTTTAATTAGTTTTACAATAAAGTTTAGCTAGGACATTTCTGAGATTTTTCTTACGTTACTCACAGACACAGTCACCACCACCCCACATATTTTTTTTAGATATATATTCATACAGAAATTATTATGCTAAGTATTTATTTATTAATAAAGTTTCAGTTTTTAATTTAGTTTTTGGAAGAAAGGAAAAGGGAGGGAGGAGGAAATTAATAATTAGGGAGAATTTAAAACACCTGGCTACAGAGAGTGAAGTGGCTATAGAGGTGTCAAAATCTACGGGGCATAAAATTTTGGCTCAGCAACAATTTTGCACGAGTTTTTAGAGAGAGAGAGAGAGAGAGTTTGTGTTGGCCACTAAACTTTCAATTGAAGACAACAAAATGAGTGGGATGTCATTTCTCTTGATCCAAAATCCCCCCATAAGTTGACTGATGTTTGGTAAAATTAAATACCTAACTAGGGTAAGAAGTGGGCATTATTAACCTTTTTATCTCAATCTATTATTCCATTGGATCGAGGTTATAGAATTTGACCCGATTCAAAAATTTGACACTAAGGGTGTTTTTGGTTGAGAGGAAAATGATTTCTGAGGAAATTGTTTTCCATAAGAAATGGTTTTTCAAGGAAAATGATTTTCCATGCCAAATTTGTACTTGTTTGGTAGAAGATAAATTATTTTTCGGAAAATGATACATTTATGTCGATATACGTAGCGTTATACGTTACAAATGAAAATATTTGGAGCTCAAAATTCATATTTGAGCTTTTCTTAATCATTTATATCGTGTTATAAAGTTTCGTGACAAACCGATAAAATTGAATTTTGCTTTTAAGTTTCAGTCATATTTAACCGCAAAAAAATGTCGACAAAAGTGGCGATATATATTACAAATGAAAATATTTGGAGCTCAAAATTCATATTTGAGCTTTTTTAATCATTTCTACCGTATTGTAAAGCTTCGTGACAAACTGAGAAAATTGAATTTTGCTCTTAAATTTTAGTCATATTTAACCGCAAAAAAATGTCGATAAAAGTGGCGATATATGTTACAAATGAAAATATTTGGAGCTCAAAATTTATATTTGAGCTTTTCGTAGTTCATGCTGTTAAATCATAAAGTTTCGATTCAAACGGTTCAGTTTGAATTTTTAAAAGTTTCAGTCAGTTTTAGGGCAAAAACTTCTGATTCGATGTATATCGAGATAAATGTTATCAAATAAAAATATTTTGAGCTAAAAATTTATATTTGAGGTTTTTTAATCAATTCTATCATGTTACAAAATTTCGAACAAAACCGTTAATGTTAAATTTCGGCCTCAAATTTCAGTTAGGGTTAGTAGTAAAAATCGATCCAACAATCAATGGTGGAAAATGATTTTTCTAGGTTGATTAAAGGAAGTCAATTTCCTTCCTTTAGAGGAAAATGATTTTCTTTGGAAGTGATTTTCTAAACTTTTTTGTACCAAACACTAGAAAATTGGGAAAATATTTTCTAAAAAAATGTTTTCCCCCTGCCAAACACACTCTAAATTTATTCGAAAGTTTATGATTGGATTTGAAATTTTCAAATGCAAAATTTAATTAAATATTAAACTGACCCATACGTGACATGGCCTAAACAGTTTTTCCGTCCGAATCAACAAGTTTAGGTTGAACTTGAGTTGGACAAAACCTCAACGACAATGTTAGTATTTGATTTTTAATCTTTTGAGATACAATTGGTACCTTTTACTTTTGGATAAATTGAAAGTTCTTAATTAGTAGTAATAGTTGTCAATTATTCCATATATTAAATTGGGAAATTGGATTCTAATAATACGAACTTTTGGCCATATAAGACTTAATAATACGAACTTTCGATTAGGTTCTGAATAATATGAACTTTGACCCTCCCTGTTGCCCCCAGTAACACGACACCGAGTTACCCTTTTCTTGACTCGTCGGAGAAATGAGCTGGCGGTGGCAGCACGTTTTTTTGATGTTTGACCATGCCATGTCACCTATTGACTTAAAAAAAATTGTCACATCAGCACCCTCCCTCTTTCTCTCTCTCTTTCTCTCTCCTCTCTTCGTCATTCTCATTCATTTTTCCAGATCTTCATCTTTTTCTTATTCTTCTTCTTCTTCTTCTTCTTCTTCTTCTTCTGGATTCAAATCCCAATTCATCTCTCCAAATTAGGGCAAAATTCTTTTCACATCATCCCAATTCACCCCTTTTTTGCCCCAATTCACTGTTTCGAATCCAATTCATCTCTCCAAACAGGACGGAGTGTCGAATCCAATCCGTATAGCAAAATCCCACACTGGGTGGCAATCAATTGAGCAGCATCAGACTCGGATAACCCTAAATCTCGAAGAAGCGCCAATTTGGGTTTTAGGGTTTGTTTGATTCGATTGGTTAGGACATGGGGGACATGAAGAACAACCCTCTTAATCTAGGGTTTTTGGAGACCCTTTTGGTGGAGGAAATCAAGGACTAAATTAGCGTTTTGTAGCAAAGTGAACCCACTCACTTCCTTAGCGCCTCGATTTTTGCGGAGTTTGGCGAGCTTGGTGGAAATGGAGAGGGCTTGTTTTTCTGAGAATCCGATTGATTCCACCAGCAAATTCATCAATGGAGAGAGTGAATTGGGTGAATTGAAACTCAAAACCAGTCCTCCTCCTGTTGACGATGATGATGATGAGGATGACGACGATGATGATGATGGACGGAAGAATTGGCTCTGGAGAATGAATCTGAAGGAGAAAATAGGGTTGGATTTGTAGTAGCAATGTCTCCAGATAGTCGTCCCCATGATTCAATAGATAATGAATTTAAAGATCTGGAAAAAGAAGAATTGAGAACGACGAAGAGAGGAGAGAGAAAGAGAGAGAGGAGAGAGAGAGGAGAGAGAAAGAGAAATGGTGCTGACGTTGCGATTTTTTTTAAGTCAAACGCTAAGCTGGCAGAGTCAAACATCAATGAGCACATACCGCCACCGCCATGTCATTTTACCGACGAGTCAGAACAGTGCTAACTCGGTGGCATGTTACTGTGGGCAACATGGGGTCAAAGTTCATATTATTCAGAACCTAATCGAAAGTTCGTATTATTAAGTCTTATATAGCCAAAAGTTCGTATTATTAGAATCCAATTTCCCTATTAAATTTTCATTTGTCTAGGTTATTTTTTATTTCTTGTCATTTGTGTCCTTGATAGACTAAAAAAGTACTTCTTCGGGACTCCATCTATGTATAATTGTCATTTTTATTAAAATAGAGTAACATTAAGAAAATGGAGTCAATGGAATATTGAAAATAAATAGCTCGATTTTAGTAAATATTTTATTGAAACGATAAGAATAAAGGTAAATATAGTAAAACAGTAATTAATATTTTCAATGAAATTGTAATGTATATTAGTTAAAGTGCTATAAATTAAAAAATAAGTGAATACAGTGTTGAGAAAGTGAGGGTATTAACGTTAAAAAATTACGCACAACTTGTGCAAAATGAAGAGTTGCGTTGTCATTTCTTATTTCTTTGAATGGAATAGCAAAATGTATATTTATGTTCAAAATGGAAAGTGTGCATATTTTTCGACCATTTCAATAATGGCTGCCATGATAAATGAGGATGTGACCCTTTCAATATGTTGGTGTGTGTATAGGCTAAAAATGTGTGCGTCGTCTAAAAAAAAAAATTTTAATGTTCAATCACATTAATTGAAATTACTTACTATAAAAAGTTTAAACTTGTTTTATTTCACTATTTAACTAAAACCATCGCAATGGCAAGTTTGAGAGTGAGATGGCGCTGGCGTGATGTGGGCGAGGATGAGAAAGACAGTGCGGCGGTGAGGACAAATGTCGGTGGTAAGAAAAATTCGAACTCGTGCTCACTGCGCAAGGACGGATATGAGATTCTTGACATTTTTTTTCTTTCTTTTTTTTGTTTAATTTCCATTGTAGTGTATTATATTTAAGTGATTAAATGAGGGACCTATACTTTTTAAATCAAACTCACACTGATTATTGGAAATCAAGTAAATATGAAGATTCTAACTCTAACTCTTCTGATGGGTCATGCTGCTTTCACCTTATCCATTAAGTATAATTTATGCTCACCATTTCGGGTGCTCTAATATACCTTTTAAAAATTATACACGTAAATTTGTACACGTCATGATATACTTGTACATATTAAAGATTAAAGATTTAAATTCAAATTCATAATACTACAATATCCTTCTTGGTTTATTTAAAAAAAGATTTGCTGAAATTATGTTAGTCTATTTGTGATAGCATATTGTATTTAGATATTGGCCTACAGATAAGGGTACAAGATCTCCGGTCAAACAAGCCAAACTAAAATTATATAAAAGTATCAATTAAATAATAATAAATTTTTTTTAGTGATTTTCGATATCCGACAAGTACCATAATTAAACAAATTTCAGTCGTAGATTAAGTCTAAGTGGTTCTTACCTGCATATTTTATTATTCTCATTTTAATTGTTTATATGATCTTATTCCATAAGAAAATATTTACACATTTAATTTAGTATTATAATTTAGACGTAATCGTGGAAAAAAAAATTCTCCCAACTCAATAGAAGTTAATTTAATTGATATTTTTGTTTCAAAAAAAATTTGAAAATTTGTATTTTGAAAAATAAATTCTTATTCATAAATTAAACTGAAACGAAAATAATATAATATCATACTTTTTATCTGTCATTTACGGTTTTCAGTGTTAATTTTTAATCAACAATTTCTAACATAATTTTTTTATAAAAAAAATATAATATCATACTTTTCTAATAGTATTTTTCATTACGAATGTAATGACGTCAATTTTGTATGATGAATCATTATACAAATTAAGATATTAACTGTCAAAGTTTTTAACACAATTTCCTAGACGACAGATAAATAAAAACGGAGGTAGTAATATATAAGTGAGATTAACTTATACTAAATCTACTAGTGGAATTTATTTAATTATGGTGATTGTTTGATATCAACAGATATTCATTGAAACAAGCCAGGAATAGTTCATACATATTTGTTAGCTTAGCCTAGACTAAGCTGTCATTAGTGTGATCTGTTTTGAGCTTAATCTCAAATTAATCCAATAATTAAAGCAAATTATGTCTTTTAGCATCTGCTTTAAGTCTTTAACCTTACACCCCACACGGAATCCATTGAGTTTAATCCCTACTATAATTAATTAACATTGGCAATCGTGTTAACTTATTCCTAGATGTTTCCTAATTACTCCCTCTGTTCCATATTAATTGTCATAATTTTGACTTTTACGGTCTCCAATGTCACTCTTTGATTGATTATTCCTTATATAATATGTTATTAACAATTGTAATATTATAATTTTATGATAGTATTTTTCGTTACAAATCTAATGGTATTAATTTTATATAGCAACTCATTGTATATATTAAGAAATTTATGGTCAAAATTTTTGAAATTTGACTGCACAATTTCTAAAGACGACAGTTAATATGGAACAGAGGGAGTACTCCATAATAGTACTAGTGCCATTAAAATAAATATATAAAAAAATATCATTGCTGCTAGAAAATTTCCCAGTGGAGAACATCTTGATTGTTTTATCCTTAAATTATGTCATAAAATTTATCTTATATTTGTGTCCAATTTTTTCAAAATTTTACACATTTTCTCGATATTGTGCTATTCAGTGTTTACCAAAAACCTATCAAACCTAAATCTATTCAGAAAAGAACACATGATATTTTCATTTGAAATTTATGTTGCAATTTATTTTTTCTGAACTCTGAGACTAATCACACTCAAAAATTGATGTTGTAATACTCCGTCTATCTCTATTTATTTATCTACCTTACCAACTTTTTCTATTCCTAATTATTTTTTATTATATGTTCTCAATGTAACATTTATCAATTTTATATCTACGTACATTGTTCATCCCTCATAATTAAGTTTTACCAATTTAAGTAATTTTATGAATTTTCTTTTTAACTTTATTAGCTATTTTGACATTTTTTCACTCTCCAAAGCGAAAAATTAAATAAATATGAATATGGAGGTAGTAGATAATTAGTACAACTTTAATTTAAAAAAAAATTGAGTGGAAAATATTTTGATTGCAATATAATATAGTTTTAAGATAATAAATAAGAGATTTGAGATCAGGTCTGTACATTTTCTTCTTACTATTTTAACATAAATAATCTTTGTACTTAATTAAATAAAGAGACCTCTTCTTCTCCTATAAGCCCTCAAGAAAATTCAAAGCTTACATCCTTTTCACCAATCCCTATCTAATGAATTGTGGAAGGAAAATAATGCATCCCATTATGTTGAGGGTTGTTGAGATATTGGACATGCTTAAAAAGTAATAATAATATGTTAATAATGTCCAAATATTTGTAATTAGATTCCCCTATTCACCCACATAAAATATTTCTTTTGGCAACAAATGTTACATTAATAAATTAAGAATGGTTTATAATGTCAATTTTAATTTATAAGTAACATGTTTAAATTTTAAAATGTTATTTTGAAAATTGAACATGAAATAACATAATAATATTGTTGAGAACCATTCAAATCAATAAGAATGTTTTATGGTAATGTCAAGTCTCATCAATATATTTCAAATAGGTATATTTAAAAGGTAGATTTTGTATGAGATTAAGGTCAATTATGGTTGGTTAACTTCTTCAAACTTGTCAATCCATTACTAATTGGGAAAAAACAAAGTGAAACAAGCCAATAATTGATGGTTTTTGTAGTAATAGTTTACACTAATCAATGATTTTAAACACCCACAATAACATCAAATATCATGACTTTGGGGAAGAAGTGTCTAGAAAAGCTAACCCCTTTTCTTTTTATTTAAAGTGTGATAAGTGGCCAAGATAAGGGAGGTAGATGGTAGCTTGCTATCAACTTTATGTAGTAGGACCATTTAAAAATATAAATAACAAAGAAAAAAAGACCATGCATGAATTTAGTTAGCTTTTCTTTTTCGAAAAATTAAAAGGAAAAAAAATGTTTTTTCAAAGCTAACATTCGATATCGAGGAAATTTATGATGAGTTCTGAAATGTGTTTATTATGAAAGTTTATTGTTGGTGTTGCAGTAAAAAGAATTTATAAAATTATGAAATCTTTAAATTCTTTCTATTTTTTCTCTATTATATTTAATATTTTATCTATAATGTATGATAATGTGAAATGAATTTTTATTGAGTTTATAATCTACCTAATTAACACCTTTTTTGAGAAAAATAAATGTAGAATATTTTTAACAAATATCACAAGGGTATCCAGGAGTTATCTCTAATAAAACTACTCCCTCCGTTCTATATTATTTGTCGTATTTGAAAATCGTGCAGTCAAATTTCAAAAATTTTGACCATAAATTTCTCAATATATATAATGAGTTACTATATAAAATTATGGGTTTTTTGCTTTTTGGACCCCGAACTTTGGACATATTTATTTTTTGGACCCCCATATTTCAAAGTTTATATTTTGAACCCTATACTTTGTGGACCCAAAAAATGTGGCCCAAAGTTATGTTTGACTCCGGCGATGACCTAATTGTTGCCTAAACTTCCCGATATGACCTTTTATCATTTTTCCTTCTTTTGACTGTTGTTTTGAAATTGACCAAACTTTGATAGCTAAGGGTGTGTAAAATTCATGGATAAAAAACAATAGGGTAAAAGTTAAATTTTGGTAACTTTTGGTAAATTTTGGTAACTTTTTGGCAAATTTATGCTCATATGAGGGTTGGAAATCGTTCAAGAAGAGGAAGAAGAAGTTGCTGCTGTAAAATTTTCGAAAGAAAAAAAAAATCGATAATGGCTTTGAAATATGGGGGTCCATATTGTTGCCGGAGACAAAGTATATGGTCCATATTATTGCCAGAGACAAAGTATAGGGTCCCAAATATTAAATTTAAAATATGGGGGTCCAAAAAATAAATACCCCCAAAATTCGGAGTCCAAAAGCAAAAACCCATAAAAATTATCACCATTAAATTCATCACGAAAAATTTTATCATAAAAATATAATATTTCAACTGTTAATAACATATTATGTAAGAAATTATCAATCAAAAAGTAACATTGAAAATCGTGAAATTCAAAATTATGACAACTAATATAGAACGGGGAGTAAATAAAAGATTGCATCGTGTCTTTAGAGGGGGGGGGGGGGAAGAAACAAAGTTAGGAATATATAAGAACACTTGATATGATACGTGAACCAAAATTTCTCAATTTATTTGATAAAATATTCCTTAGAAAAAGACAAGCACTAAGCCAATATTTATTCATTAAAAATGTCTTAATATATGGTCTTCTTTTTACTGTATTAACATAATTAAAGGGACCCTTGGCTATAATTTATTTGGTGGACAAAAAGTATATTCAAATGTCTACATTGGCTTTAATTTTTCCATTTTCTAGTCCCATGCTTCCAACGTAATAACTTTAAATAAACATAAATTCAGCATTTTATTGTCTTAGGTCAAAACTTTTGTGGCCTAACTTTTAGACAAAGTGAAGAATTAGGTTGTTGTGTATGTTGATAGCTTATTGTTGCATAAGCACCTTCACTTCATCTTCCATATCAACAGTAGTTCCAATGTTCCCATTATTTGGCATTTATTTTAATTTATATAGTACATGAATTACTTTGAAGTGTGTATTACCTACAAAAATAATATGTTTATAATAGATTAATATCATTAGAGTATAAAATTATTATTGGTCGTCAACTATCAACTTAAACTTTTAGTTAAGATAATTTTATATGATATCAAAGACATACTGATTAAGATACCTCAGCTCATATTCAAATGTTAGCAACTCTTGTATTTATTTGTACAAAGAGCTTAGAAATATATTTAAAATTCGCTCTTATTTCAAATGTGCAAAAGAATTAAAATCCAATCTTTTGACAATAACTTTCTTAAGGCTGCAAACAATTTACTACCACATATTTTATACCTCAACATTCATATGGTAAATATAATTTGACAAAAGCAACTTGTCATTGAGACAAAGAGAACAAGTGCCCCATATATGGTTATTGTTTGGACATCATTATCTATAGGGATACCACTATGATATATATAACCATATGGACTAGTATCAAGTGTGTTTTTTTTTTCTTTCATTGCTTCTATCAAGTAAAGATGAAAAATATGATTGAGTTGACAAAATATTACATAACACGACATCATAATTTAAACTTGACTTGAAATTACTGAAAGAAGTGCAAATCTAACACATATATGAACAGAAACAATTCTATTTAAATTATTTTTAACCTCGACGCCAAATTAACTAATCTATTTATTAAATGAGTCAACCTGAACCGACTTATTTGTCAACCGTACATATGAGGCATATATGTGAGTGTCTAGTAAGCTAGTGGAGAGCAACATCATGGTGTCTATGTACTCATATCTATTTGTAATGCTCTCATTGCACAAGTGTTCGTATCCATAGAATAAGGTTATATAGCTATTAGTCAAAGCAACATATACTTCTTTTGCTGATAATCGCCTCTTGTTTGAGTGGCAAAAGATCCACCTCTTATCCCTACCGTACAGGGTTCGAATTCTGGGCGGGACATTTCTCCTTTTCCTATTCAAAGACTGTTGTGGGTAGGAGTAAGACCCAGTTTTAGGTCATTGGCATCTCCGTTCCCTGTCCGCTACAAGCATGTTAGGTTATACTCCTAAAATAGAGGCCCAATGAGTTGGATCGCTTAACCTTTGTGAAAAAATAAATAAATACAGTACTTCTTTTGCAAGGTGATCATGTTTAACTTGCATTGCATGAGCTAAGTTTTGTACTTGTTTGTCATTTTCAAGAAACTTCATTTAAATTTGATGGATGATATACAAAGTGAAGTTTGCCTCGTGGAGGCCTTAAAAAGCATCGAAGAGACCTTTCAAAGTTAAACAATGGAGGCTAATTAAGGCTTAGTGATAAGGTAATTAATCATCTTACGTTGGAATTCATCCGGCCTCAAACAACTACTTAGTGAAAATGACCATTTTATCTAGGTTTTATAATAATGAAGTGCAATGACTAGTACTAATTATAATTTCAATTAGAGTCAAATTACTAGTAAGCAGGGACGAAGCATGGGCATGACAAGAAGGCGCCATTGACCCCCAGAACTTTTTAAAATTAATACTATAAAGCCCTCATTCATGTTTTTTTATTGGCTAAATTGGTAAAGCCTTACTTGGTAATTGTTGAGGTTTCAGGTTCGATATTTGCCTGGATTATATTTTTGCCCCCCTTCATATTTTTGCCCTCCTTGATATTTTATGCTAGCTTCGTCCCTGCTAGTAAGCATGATTGCTCGTGTTAAAAAAAATTATATATATCACTAGTAAATATTTATAACCATTTTCGCAAAAGTGGTTGAAATTTTCAATTCTTTTTCCCATAAAATTTTTGAAAAATAGTTGGAATATGAAACGATTGCTAAAATGGTTGGTTTTTTCAACCATTTTAAATTAGTTGAAAACAAGTGGTCGGTAATATACATATTTTTAGCAGTGTTGGTTATTAATATACCTAGGAGGTGAAGTATATATATACTTAGTACTAGTCAACATTCATAAATATACTAAATTAACATTAACTAATAATAAATTAAAAAGAACAAGTTATTAATATACGTGCCCAGGAGGTGAAGTATATACTTAGTGTTGGTCAATAAATTAAAAAGAAAAGTACTGATTTGCGGAAAAATGTGGCGGGTTGTGACAAACTGCGGTGCCATAGCCTACCGCAGTTTGCCACAACCCGCCACATTTTACCGCAAATCATTACTTTTCTCTCTCTTCACTTTTCTCCTCTACTTTTTACATCCTCTCTCCTCACCTACCCCACATACCAATAACCTACCACAATTCCACCATACTCGCCACAATTCCACTACACCTCACATTATTCCGCAAAATACCGCATAAAAGAACATGGCCTAAATTAACATAAACTAATAATAAATTAAAAAGAACAAGTTATTAATATACGTGCCCAGGAGGTGCGAAGTTACTTTCATCCTTTGATCTATGAGGTATTTGGTTGAGAAACTTTCTTAGGAAAGTTGGTCAATTTTTTTAAGTTGACAAATTTTTTCATGTTTGGTTTTCCATATTATATTCGGAAATTTTTTATATATGTGACATCCATTATTTCTCTCACAACCTCAGGAAAAGCTTTTCCAAGTTGACAAATTTTTTCATGTTTAGTTTTCATAATATATCGAAAAGTTTTGATGTGGGATCCATTATTTCCCTGACAACTTCGGGAAAAAGTTTCCCAAAGGAGGGCTAGGGAAAATATTTTTCGGGAAAGTTTTTTCTGAAAAACTCTTTCCCAAAAACTATCAAACTCACTATTATATAATTTGATGTATGCTGAAATACTTTGCAAAAAAGAAGTTCATAACAAACTTATCCATTCGTGTTCTATACTGCGGTTGGCAAACTGCGGTGCCACACGGTACCGCAGTTTGCCACAACCTACCACATTTCACCGCAAATCGTTACTTTTTTCTCTCCTCACTTTTCTCCTTTACTTTTTATATTTTCTCTCCTCACCTACCCCACATACCAATAACCTACCATAATTCCACCATACCTCATTACAATTCCACCACACCTCACCGCAAAATACCGTAAAATATCGCAATATAGAACACGGCCTTAAGAATACATATTTCATACCACTATTTGGTGCCTGTGAGCGTGATTATAAGTCCGGGACTTCTTTTCTTTTTTTTTTTTTTGAGCAAGTGCATGTATATGTGAAAAGTTATTTAAGATAATTAATGTAGTGAAGTTATTTAAAATAATGAATTTCTTCACTAGTTTTAACATATTGTTGTACGTGATAATCTAAATTGCATTGTAGTTTTAGCATATAGTTGTCATTTTTTCCTACAAGTCCTCAAATTTTTAAAAAGTGTGATCCCATTATCATATGCCCCAGAACTATGGTGTATGATCACAATTTTATCATATCTTATCATACCATACCACACTTTTCACAATAGCTTACCATACCATACCACACTTTCCACACTTCAAGGTCTGCGTTTTTACAAGATATCGGTCTAGGATCGGCGGGAAAATCCTTCTCGAGGTTGACCAGGTGTGCTTTTGCGTTAGTGTCCTTGAGGATAACGTAGGTGTGCAAGATGTTCAGTTTGTCTCGACCTGTCTTAACTATGCTTCCTCCTCTAGTAACTCAAGTAATAACCATGTTATTGATATTCATAGGGATGGTGGTGGGTTAAGTTTGACCGTGTGCCCCTAGTGTTGGCTTTGATTACCCTGTACCTCCATTTTTCCTGACTCCGGAGAGGTGGATAAGGGTATGGCCTCGCAGGGTGAGGCTGATGACAAACAGGGGGTGTTGATATATGATTCTAATGTGAAGGAGGCCCCTATAGACCTATAGTTCATAAGGAGGGAGATGAGATTCAGCAGGGATCTTTTGGGCCTGACCTTTCTCTTTTGATTTCGGGCCCTAAGTTTCCTCCCAGGTTTGAAGATTTTATCTCTAAAGAGTTGAAGGTCTTAGCTAGGGCCAAGAGAAAAGCAAAGGCCAGAGTCAAGGCTTTCAGGCGGGACCACAAAAGGTTGAGCAAGTGTTATGTCATGCAATCCAAATCTTCAAACCGACCAAGCAAGAGTACAAGAAGATCCAAAGACGTCAAGCATCCGAAAGGTGGTTCGGCGGTATTGATAGTCAAATCTTCTTCTATCGCTGGGAGCAACTCCGCACCTTTTGATGATTTGATGGACCGGTTGATGGTTGAAGTGACCAATAAAGATGGGTTGAAAATATTACAAGACCGGGAGACGGCTATAAAACTGCTAAACAAGAAGGTGTTGGATGAAGACAAGGGCTGAAGGGGTGGTTGTCCCTGACGTATGGTTTGAGCTTCAAGGCGGATTTTGGTGTGTTCGTGTTTCGAGCCATGGTGATTTTTTTGGTTTGGTACGTTTGTTTTTGCTGTTCTTAGGCTGTTTTGGTGGTGTCTTGGTTTAGCTTGTTGAGTCGGTTTTGGTGGCTGGTTTTGGTGTGGTCTTTTGTAGTTCTCTTGTTCCTTTTCCTGCGTGGTGTTGTTTGGTGTCTTCTTTTGTGTGGGTGTTTGTACTACGAACTTTGTTGCCGTTTCAACTTTGGCTTTGGCCTCAATTATTGAAAAAAAAATGAAACTATCATGAATATTGTTCATGGAGGATTCATCAATAACCCATAATTTTATTGAACAAATAATATAATTAATTTTGTGACAATTAATAAGCATAATGAAAACAAAAAAAAATTGTTAAAATACAACCACAACTTTAATCAATCAAAAATCTAATATTGCATGCATCACAACGCATGCCTGCATGGCTGCATGGGGTTTGTTATTTATTAATATGATCCTCCACGCAGAACTTACATAAGCATTAAGCATTATATATGATTTGGAACAAATATGAATAGATGGAAACCAGTAATTTAATTATTAAGAATTTTGCATATTGGTTTTAAGTTAATATATAAATAAATATGACCTAGATGTAATAAAGTACATAATAAATATGACTTGATTAGGTAAAGATGTAAACGTTCAATACATGAAGTTTATACTTCATGACATCTATGATCGAACAATCACACTATTGCGAGTGAACAATTCAATATTAATTAAAGATCTAATACTTTTCTTATTTTACCCTTAAGATTCATTGAATAAAACAATTAAAGACTGTTTTTAATTAATGATACTTAAGACTTAAATAATTTTCTTACTAATTATCCAATAACTTTTTATGATATTGATTTTCCTCCATTACTTTCAAAAACTTACATACAATAACATAAACTAACATAAGGAATATATAAGAATATACGGAGTACCGCGGAAAGGTGCATATTTGTGATTGATTCAAATCTAATTCAACAACAGTATATTATTTTATAGTATATGTATATCCAAATTAAAAATACCAACTTGATCACCTGCCCTTAAGTTGCATTCAATATCTATAATAAAATTCCAGTAAAAAACATACATGATAAAATTAATTAATAAAAATGATTAAAACACCAACCAAAAATGTTTGAGAATTAAGATAGGATAACCAATACTACTTTAATATCGCTTGCCAAAACAAATAAATAGTAATATAATAATAACGAATCAAAGTTAATAAACCCAATCATATTATATAGAGAATACCTAATTTTTGTTCATTAAAAATTCAAGATATTGCCAACAATTCATTCACCATATATCAATATATAATATGATTTTTATGTGGGATGAGATGCATATAGATGTGGCATGAGAGAGCACACAAAAAAGAACATTTAATTTATAAATTAAGAGAATGATGCATGTATAAATCAACAACATAACATTACCTAAATTTTTGGGTACCACCTATTATTAGAAAGGATTTTATTTTTTTGGAGGTCCATCATTAATTATTAATCAACTACTTATATAAGCTATTTACCTAATTCTTTTGGACGGCCAATAATGTCTTAAAAAGTGTCGCCATCTTGCTAATTCAACATGATGTGACAAGAATAACCCTTTTAATTATTTTTAAGTTGTCACTTTAATTTGTATACCCTAGTTGTACATATATATTGCATATTTGCATGGTCACTTTTTATTCATTGGCCAATTATCCCGACAATATTGATGATATCTAATCTTAAATTAGTGGTAACGATAAATTTTGTTAGTGGAATAACTACCGTTCAATATATATGGACAGTTAGTCTTTTTGAAGTGGAGATTGAAGTTGAAATTTTGATATAGAATCTATCCAAAATTTTAGCGTAGTTGAAAATTCAGTTAAAATATATCTAATCAATTAAAAATAATTTAAAAGATTTGTGTATCTATAAATACAATTAATTGTTGCAACAAGTTACTTAGATGAAAAAAAATTACAATTATAAATGTCGTTCTTTAAAATAAAATTAATAGTCATTATATCTTATTGCAAGTATGTCTAAATGAATATAGATTTTATCATCCACTCCACTACTATACTATTGAAATTAATTTCAAACACAACTTATACAAATAATATATATAAATAATGATAATACAATTATTGTAGAATCTTTCATTAATTTCTATTATTATTTGAATTGATAATGGTTATAAAATTACTCTAGACAATAAATTACATAAAAATACTTAAAATTTTCCATTTTTCCAATTATTTTTTTAATACATTATATTTTTTGAAGGCATTCTACTTTTCTTTTCATCAACTCTTCCCACTTGATTTATTACCAAAAAAAAAAAAACTCCCCACTTTTTCTCCCTTTTCTCTGAGAAATGGAAAACTTCAAAATGGATTTAATTTATTAAATTACAGCCGTTTGTCACTTTGAAATTTGAATAGAGAATTTCCATTTTTGGTTTGAAACCTTAAATAAATTCCATCTTTATCTACAAAAATTTGGGCAGAGAAAAAAAAAAGAAAACAAAAAAAAGCTGATGTTTTTATGTTGGCCCAACTCAACCTTCATTTTCTTATCTGTTGGAATTGGACTTCATTTACGGGCTTCCATCCAAGATATTGAAAGCTATATTTATAGCGGTGAGGGAATATGCTACATGTAATCTCATTAGTGTGTTTGTAACGTTCCGTTTTTTTATTGGATGTCTTTGAAAAAATTCCGTCAATACATATTGCATGCACATAAAGCATGTGCTCCGGATAGGTACAGGTGAATAATTATATTATTGGGAGTGAACAACGGGTATATATGAGTGAATGATTACATTATTAAGAGTGAACAATCACCATATTTGAAGCACATACTCAAGGAACATGTAATAAATTGCAGAATATGCCAGATATTTTTATTGGAATGGGAATGTCATTGAAGATGCTATATATATTTTACATTAATATATAGAAAAGTTCAAATCAAATATAATCAAACCTATACAATCTTATTTTACCTGACTTCCACATGTCAATAGAAAAAATAGAGCATTACTGAAAACGACAAAAGTTGCAATTTAAATGCTTATTCAGTATAATAATCACAAATATTGGAGGACTACAAACTAACAAACATTATGAAACAAAAACAATTAACTAGAACAAAAAATATTGTAGAATGGAGGGAGTATTTCGGAAGGATACGAATTGCAACTTAAAAGTTATTACATAGTGGGAATTCATAAATTGTAACTTTCAAGAAAGCTTTGGCTCACTTCATTGACATTATACAACACCCACACTCTTTATATGGGTCCCACTTATACAGAGTCTAAGATGTCTCATTACAAGTAATAGGCTTCATTCACATTAGGAACACAACAATACAACCAAATAAAGTTTAGTAGTGAATGAGCCCCTTAATTTACTTACACATATAAACAACAATTCTACATCAAATCCAAGAAATGACCCATTCTTGATTCTTCCTGAGGCAGGCCACAAATCAACACCAACAAACCCAGTGTGAGTCCCGCTTATACATTATACATAGATATTCAGTTACAGGCAACCTTACCTCAACCGACATCAATGTTTGGTTAATGTCTGATTCCATAAATAACACTACTCAATATACACCGGCTAATGTCTGATTTCTGAACACAATGACAATCGAATCAAACCATGTATGTCATCCCAACCTCGATGATGTTCATATGGGGCACCTTCAGAACGGTCGCCCCTCTCCTGCAGTTCCTCCTCAAGAACGCGTAAAAGTAATTTATCATCAGTTTCTTCACAAACCACGAATCCTTTCGCGCTCTGACATCCCCATCACCCATCAGATACGTAAACCCTGAATCCACAGCTTCCTTAATCGCAGCCAGCTCATACTCCAAGCTAGGGTCCAGCTCATCCTCCGGTGGGACCCACGGCTCCTGCAGTCCCTGGTCCTGCATCAGCGGGGTCCGCAGATCCTCCGCCACATCAGCACCAGAATCCCGGGACCTGACAGACACACTGTCAATGTCAGAGACATCATCCTGTCTGTTCACACCAGATTCGAGGGCCATGTCTCTTGCCTCGCGCTTCAGAAACTTGACAAGACTGTCTAACAGCAACTGCTCGAAAGAATGGTGGTCTTCTTTTCTGACATCTTTGTAACCATAACGAGCCACGCACCGGAACATATGGTAGTCCCTAGGACAGACCCTTCGGAAAAGGAACCGTTCCTCCTGTGGGACCACAGGGACAGGGACGTATTTGATGCAGACAAAGATCAATGTCGAGTGAATTGCAGGAAGCGTCAGGAGAAATTGCCCTAGAATGGATGGCACGCCGTGGACAAGCTCGTTGTAGAGCAGCCCTATTCCGGGGACACGAAGTGTCCCCAGTTTGGACCCGAGTTCATGCATGAAATCCATGGAGATCTTGTCCCTTACTTCACTTCTGTACTTGAGGACACTCCCGTAGTTCCACGTGTACATGATGAGTAGGAAGAAGGACGCGAATGCTAAGGGAAGCCAACCGCCTTCCAAGATCTTGGATAGGACCGCGGATAGGTAGATGAGCTCGATTGTCCCGAATATTATGGGGAAACTTAGGGCAAGGAATACGTTGGTTTGCCAAATTAAGAGCATGACTAGGGTTACTAATGTGGTGCTCACCAACATGACTCCAACTTCGGCAATTCCTAAAATATGGAAATGCAACGAACAACAGCTCTCAGTGTGGGTCCCAGATGAATGCATACGGAGAAGAAGAAAAAAATACTACACGGTCTCCATATAGTCTTATGATAGTACTTTTCGTTACGAATCTAATGATACTACTTCTGTATAGTAGAATATTGTATATGATGAGAAATTAATGGTCAAAGTTTTTAAAGTTTGACTGAACGTGCATATTAAAGGCAACAAGTCTCAGTGTGGGTCCCAGATGAATGTATGCGGAGAAGAAGGGAAAAAAGGGAAGAACCAATGTTTTGAAAGGATTCATACCGTAAGCATTGGCAATGTCTGTGGTGCTCCGGAATGTAGCAACAACAACCACACACATAACCATGAGAAACCAGTTGATGACGGGGATATAAATCTGACCCATGAGCTTCTTTGAGGTGTGAATAATCTTCATCCTAGGGAAGCATCCGAGAGCCATGGATTGCTTGATGCATGAAAAGGTGGCGGAGATCATAGCCTGGCTGGCAATCATGGCAGCAAGTGTGGCAATCACAAACACCGGCCAGAAAAACCCGTCTATGTTCAAGGTTGGCGAAAAATGTTAACAATATGCAAAAATGCAGTTCTGAAAAGACGCAAATACAATGCTAGAAGTTGTTCTGTGTCGGGGCTTACCTGGAACACAGTTGTAGAATATCCGGTCAGCTGATTCTGGGTATTTCAAGAGGTACGAGGCTTGGCCCATGTAGGCTATAAGAAGACACGGGAAGACCACGGAAGAAAATGCAATCTGCAAGTTTCCACAAAGCTGAATATAAAGATTGGGAACTTCTCAGAAGAAGTTTAGTTCAGAATAAGTTTTGTCAATATGTTTGTTCGGTTAATAAGCTAAGAAAATGTAGTCACACTTGTTCTATGGTAAATTATCAAGTTATAAGGGGACTTCGGCTCCTTCATGAATAAGTTCAGTTCGGTTCAGAATAAGTTCGGTCAAAATAACGGCAGATCACTCACCTGTATTGATCGCACAGAGAAGTGGCCTAGATCAGCAAACATAGCTTCAGCTCCTGTAATCAAATAGCCAGGCTTAAATGTCGGCACTATTCAAGTTTACCATAGTAAAACTGAAGTTACTGAACAACCTAGGAAAAGAAATCGAAAAAAAAAGGATACCTGTGATGCACAATACACAACCACCAAGAGCTGCCCAAGCTAGCGTACCATTCTTCGAAAAGAAAAGGTAGATGTAAAACGGATTAAGGGCTCTCAGGACAGTAAATCCATGCGTACATAGGTTGTAGATTCCGACAGATCCCAAAGAGAAGAACCACAGAGCAAGGGCAGGAGCAAATGTAAACCCGACTTTGCTTGTGCCAAAGCTCTGTATGCTAAACAATGCTACCAGAATTATGATAGAAACCATAACCACAGCATCTGCACCAAGAGAACTCGTCCATGTTAATGTGTTTATGTCGTCCCCTTGATAATGGAAAAACAAATGTCGAATGTTCACAGAAAAGGATAGGCAAACTTACTAGTGCCAAAACCTGGAATCTGACCCTGCAAGCCACTCACAGCAGACATGACTGCAATATGAATATGCGTCAGGGGAAAGAGATCACAATATGCATCTAAACAACGAATCCAAACAGCTAACTATGCAATTTATTACGTGCTCCTGGAGTTTGTGGTCAAAATAGCGTGATTATTCACTTGTAGACATTAGGTTGTTCACTCTCAATAGTGTAATTCTTCACTTGCAGATATTTTGGAAATATATGTTTCAGGTGCATGTAATATATATATTTGAAACTAGTTTTGGACGTTACAAGTTGACTTAATTGCATACCTGACATGGCAGGGGTCAAGATACCATCCCCGATGATGAGTGAAGTTCCGGTTAGAACCAACAACAGGAGAAGGGTTTTCAAATAGGATTTCTTCTCCAACATGTCTTTAATAGTCAAAGCTCGTTCGAGTTCTGGAGTGGGTAGTTTAAGCTTAAAGCTAGAGATATTTTCATCTGCAGGTTGACGGTTGGGAAGCAGGTTCACATTAGCATACCTGCATATCAGTGAATATAGCGCAAATGTTCCTCCTGCAATCAGAAATTGCATATTATCATTATCAACAGTTATTACATGCAAGCCAATCAGATGAGACGCGACAACTCCTGGGGTGTGAAACACTTTTACCTTCACCGTTATCATTAGCTTTAAGCACTATAAACACGTACTTGGCCAAAGGAACAAGAGCGATGGTGTACAGAACTACAGACAATGCTCCCAATATGTCAACTTCCGATGTTATGGGAACCTTGCTGAATACATCGGATAAGACGTACAGCGGACTTGTTCCCATGTCGCCGTACACCACACCGAGAGTTTGGAATGCCAATGCTAGAGTATGCCAAGTCGAAACTTCCTGTTTAGTTCCAAAACCATACTCAGTACGTGAATGGTGATTATAAACTCGATTATGTGTTTATCCTTTCATAAAATTCCATGACAAGCAGAACACAACAGAAGTGTTTCTTATCAACCATCAATGTAATCCTAGGTTGTGAATGTGATTGCTAGCAATTTACTAAAATCATGTACCTTACACAAATAAAAACCAATAATCATTCAAGTAAACTTTCTTGTACACTATAAGTGTCTCTAACATTCACATATCAGTTCAATTCTAACAGATAAGTTACATAGATCATAGTTAGAACCCTTAACCCTAACCAACTACCAACATTTGTTCTCATCACTGAAAATATTCAAAAGTCATCAGTATAAACACCACACAACTAAAAGAGGCATGATGTAAGGGGCATTCATGAAACAGATAGAACAAGTGAACAATCTGAGGTATCAAACTCAAATTCACTACATTAGCTTCCATAGTACAACTTTTTTCTAAGCTAAGCAAATTGAAGCAAGCAAGAAAGAATATGAAGCAGAAAAAAGCAAAATAAGCAGAGAAATGGACCTTGTTATGATGGGCATGAGCACCAGCAATGGCCATAGCTTCAACATCAAGAGAATCAACCCTTCTAGGCTTCTTATGAAGCCTTCTTTTGACAGAACCAGAGCCATGTCTACTTCTAAACTCATCACTCTCCCACTTTGATGACCATGGTGGTGTTTCCTCAGAACCCACTTCACTCCCATCAACCCACCTTGAGCTCCCACTCCCAACCCACTTCAACCCACTGCTCTCTTCAATAACTTCCCCCTCCATTCACTCTCACTCAACTACCCAGATGACAAAATCCCCAAATTTCACCCTAAAATTTAAAGGGTCTCTCACTAACCCTGCAAATATCAATGGCAACTTCTCAAAGTTGGTGTCTTTCTTGGTGTAGGGAAGCCAAATTTTCAGCCCAGATAACAAAACCTCAAATTTCAGACTAAAAATTCAAAGGGTGTCTCAAACAAACCCAATTCAACTTCAAAAAGGGTAGTGGGAAATCCCAAAGTTTGTGTCTTTCTTGTTGTGATGGTGCTAAAATCTCAGCCCAGATAACAAAAATCTCAAAATTCAGCCTAAAAATTCAAAGGGTATCTCAAACAAACCCCACTCAACTTCTTAAAGGGTAATCTGAAATCCTAAAGTTTGTGTCTAAGCAAAAAATCCCAAATTTCAGCCTAAAATTCAAAGGGTATCTCAAAGAAACCTGCATATATCTATGGCAAGTTGGCAACCAACCCCAGAGACAAACCCATTCAAATCTCCCAAAGGGTAGTAGGAAAAAAATCCAAAGTTTGAGTCTATTTAGAGTTGGTGATGTCTTTTGAAGTTGAGTATAGGGGAGGATTTATGGGGTCAATCAGAAGAGAGAGAGAAGATAAGGATAGAGACATCAGACATATGATGAAATAGCAAAGGGAGAGTAGTACAAATTGATTGAAAATTTGCCCATAATTGAGGGTCACAGAAACTAAGTAATTGTATTAGTAAATTAAGCTAAGCAGTAAAGGACAAAGCTCATGGCAGAGAGCTGACAATGGATACTTGATTGGCTACTCTTCCAAGTTTTGATTACAGGAATTGAATGTGACTGTTTGTATTTTTAATATTTTATTTAATTTAAATTGATATGGTGGAGGTTTTATTGGCTCAAATTTATGCAGCCGCAGAGATTTGGGGGGACTCTATCCACTGCACTGTTGCACACTTGCTTGCTTGCTTTTTTATTTTTGTTTTTGTTTTTGTTTTTGTTTTTTGGGCAAACACATGACACACTTGCGTTACATGCTTACCACATTGGCATCAAAGATTTTGGCAATGAATTATATTATATTATATTATATTATTATAATATATATATATATAAAATTAATTTTATGATCAGACGTTAGACCAGGCAGATGGTCGGGTCGGTTGTATTTTGAGTTTAAATAGACACGGATGATGTATTTCGGTTTCGGGTCCAACCAATGGATTATGACATCGACATTCTCTTCCTTTTCTTTAAAAAAATTGTCTCTGAATACTATTTTTTGTACAATACACATAATAAAATACAATTATTTTCAAGTAACAATAGATTATTGTAAAAGTTTCAACTTAAATTAGAGAAATGACATATGAATGAGTTGCAGTTATAGTTTAATAGTCATGAATTCTAACTAAAGTTACAAATTTTAATAGATTTGAACTTAAAAAATAAAGTTTCCGAATCAAGCGGGTGGGTCGAGTTTGGGTCGAGAAAATCGTGTTCAAACCCCAAAATTTCCGGGAAGCTTCAGATTGGGTTATCGAATCAGGTCAAACACCATATCCTAAAAAAACTATACATTAGAAATACTGTAACATGGTACACCCGAAAATATAATAGTAATTCTCAATATATGGCACATATTTTCTGGTGAAAATATACTCCTCCTTTTTTTATCTGTCATTTACGGTTTTTTGTGTCAATTTTTAATCAATAATTTCTAATATAAAACTTTTATGGAAAAATGTAATATTATACTTTTTTAATAGCATCTTTTATATGTAAGGCTTGAGAGCAAGTGAACATAAATACAAGTAACTAAGTCAAGGGTAATCATTCTCTTGATAAATTAGCTCTTTGAAAGTTAAATATTTCTATCCTGTAAATTCAAGACAGTGTTAAAAAGCTAAGTAAAACAATATGACATCTTCTTGCATTTGCTTTGATCTCTTTGCATTAAGTTGTTCAATTTGTGCCCATTTCCTCATCAACCTTCTTCTCCATAGTCTTCTTCTTACACTCCTCAAAATACCCAACAAAAGCAACCCACTTCACCAAATTCCCCATACAAACCAACCCCACAACAACAGCAGTCATCACAAAATCATCCCTTTTCCACATCCTCACATACACAAAACAACCCAACCTCAAAACACCTTCATACACAAACAAAACCACCATCAAATAAAACCCGGTTTTCTTACAATGTCGACGATAATAAGCCGCCATTCCAAAAGCTCCAACCCCAGATTCTCGACCGACCCACAACAGAAATCACCAAACCCACATTCCAAAACGCACTCCAACATCGTCATGGATGACTTGGATTTGATCGTCAGATCTTTCTACTCTTTGCTTCATTATTTTATAGTGACGGACACTTTGATTAAATTTTGACCGTTAATTATTTACAAATTATAATGAGTTTTAATATGAAATCATATGCATTGTAATTTTTAGTAAACTATCTTTTTGATGGCGGTAATTTCATATTGTAACTCATTGTAATATGTGAGTAATTAACGGTTAAATTTTAGTCAAAGTAATAATTAATTTGGGATAGAGGGAGTAATATTCTATCCCTTAAGAGTATGAGTGTCCATTTGATTAACCTTTGTCTATAGATTACTTTCAAATTATAATGAGTAATATTATAAAATTAATATTATTATAATTGTAAGTATAGTATCATTTTAAAGGTAGTAATTTTATATTATGATTTATTGTAATTTGTGAGTAAGAAATAATATTTAAAAAATTATAAAATTAATAACAGAAACAGTCGTATCATACACTTGTGTGTATGCGGAAGATGGGAAGGTCACCTACTTCTGAATTTCCTCAGATTCTGCATTAGTGGGATTATACTGAAATCTCTCGTTTAGGATCTTTGACTCGAATTTAGTTTCATACGAATTGTTCGATCCGAAAAAACTGGATTAGAATATAAATTTTTTGTCTGAATTTTCGCATTGACCGATCCGAATTTGACCCTGACTCGAATTTAGTTTCATGCGAATTGTCCGATCCGAAAAAACTGGATTAGAATATGAATTTCTTGTCTGAATTTTCGCATTGACCAATCCGAATTTGACCCTGACTCGAATTTAGTTTCATGCGAATTGTCCGATCCGAAAAAACTGGATTAGAATATGAATTTTTTGTCTGAATTTTCACATTGACCAATCCGAATTTGACCCTGACCCGAACCACTGCGAGCGCTACTATCAAATATAGGTACGTCAAGCGGGTCAGGTGACATTAATAGCGTCCATAGAGGCTGATTACAAAATGGGCCAGTCCATTGCATTGAACTGTAATGTAAATGGATTGGGCCGACTTGACTCCTTAACTAGCCCAACATAAACGATTTTTCATATTAAATGTTTTCGGAAATGCTTTATAAAAGGCGTTTTTCAAGAGTTTTCATGAATTAAAATGCCCATGAATTTTTGTTTTATGGCAAAAGGTTACATATTATATGAATTCCTCAAATTGCATTTATGCATATTTTTCTTTGGAGTTTGTTACAAGAACTCCGAATCATTCTCTTGAAGCTCATCATAAATAATCTGCTTGCCCCGAAATGACCCGGTTCAATAGGGAAATCCCAATTCAGTGGGCCTTTCGATACAATCAAATAGAAAGCCCCGGGGGTTCCATATTCTAGGAGCCCAAACTATGTAATTGAATAAATCCTCAACCAGAGCTGTATGCATTATATGGACAGAAATTAACCGGCCGGGATCATTCAATACGACGGTATGAACACGATACCAAGGCAAACCCATGGAAATACCCCTTTATCAAAGATAAATGACACTATGTAACTTTATTGCATTGGAAAAGAATATGACTATGCAATGGACAGTTTTTATGAATTAACATTCCCCTGAATTTCCTTTGAAAAAAAATATATATATTACGATGAATTTCAATTAATGGCAAAATATTACATGTATATATGGATTTCTTATATTACATTCATTTGTATATTTTTGAGAGTTTATTGTTGTTATTTTACGGTAGTTAAATATGCTATTAAATTATTAATACTTCACCTAAAACATAATCTTTTTTACTTCTTTTTTGTTTATAAAGTACTCCCTTCGTTTTTTTTAATCTTTCGCCTAGAAATTGTGTTAAAAATTTTGACTGTTAATATTTTAATTTGTATAATGATTCATCAAACAAAATTGATGTCACTAGATTCATGATAAAAAATACTACTACCTCCGTTCTTTTTTAACTGTCGCCTAGGAAATTGTGTTGAAAACTTTGACCGTCAATATCTTAATTTGTATAATGATTCATCATATAAAATTGATGTCATTAGATTCGTAATAAAAAATACTACTACCTCCGTCCCTTTTTATTTGTCCAATTAACTAATTTCTCCGTCCCTTTTTATTTGTTTAATTAACTAACTTTTACATTTCCAACAACTATAATACCCATTTTATCCTTAATAAATGCACTTTTTATACCTTTTCAAGAGCATTTCCAAGGATATTTTTGACAATGTATAAATCTTTTGCTCCATTCCCAATATTTTTTGGTTTTGTGAAAGTAATTTTTGAGACAATTAATCAGGGACAGAGGTAGTATTAGAAAAGTATAATATTATAATTTTTTTATAAAAATTTTATATTAGAAATTATTGATTAAAGATTGACAATGAAAACCATAAATGACAGATAAAAAAGAACGGATGAAGTATTAAAATAGTATAATATTATATTTTTATAAAAGTTTTATGTTAGAAATTATTGATTAAAAATTGACATTGAATACCGTAAATGACATATGAAAAAGAACAGAGGGAGTAATCGATAGCAAACTGTTGTTAAATTTAAGAACAAAACTGTTACATTTGACTCTTTTATATCTCATATGAGTTTTTATGAACAATTTTTCATATTGGTTTATATAAGTTTTTTTTTTTTTGGGTACAAATTGAGTAATGTTGAAAGAAAATCACCTTTAACAAAAATAAAAATAAACAAGCTTCTAAGCTGCCTGCCATTAACTAGACTAGACTACGGCCACAATTCATATCCAAAGTTTTCATCTGCGTCTCAAAAATTTACCAATTCACAATATTTAGGGTTCTGAAAATCAAATTGCTCTCTCCCTCTGCATAACTTCTCTCAATCAATCTGCATTATAATGGATTCCGAGTTCATCGTTTGTTCTGATCTTCCAATTAAAGGTAAATGTTTTTGCTGAAAGTTTGAATTAATATCTTGATTATCCTCACAATTGACAATCCCCGATTGTTTAGTATCTCTTTCTGTTTCTATGTTCCATTTGATTGATTCATTTAGCTTCTGATCATTTGCTAATTGGTAGCTTGACGAATTGAATGCTACTATTTAACTAAGTTTGATCAATTAGCTTAATTTAATTCTCCGAGAATTGATATGCCGAGTCACTAATTAATGGAGGTCACGTTTCTAGCTTCAATGTCGTAAAAATTATGGATTGAATTTGACAAGTTTTGCTGCAGTTCAATTGCATGCAACTACTATAAAAATGATTTTTGAGGCAAATGTTCTGTTTCTATTTGTTTATTTATTATTTGACTAGGGTTGCAGAGAATTAGTCTGCAAATTCCCTCATTAAGACATGATTTGTGTGATAATTGGGACTTAGTTGCCTATTGATTACTAAATTATTCATGAAATTGCCAGCTAGCTTATTGCTTTTGTTATTTAATCAATTGTTGTTATTTTCACGAAGTTAAAAATTATTCCCTGAAAAATATTTAACAACTATTACTAAATGATTATGATTTAATTATGTTTTCTTTGCAAATGATGTTAATCAAGAGTAAAGTTATGTAAGATTCGAATATGAGACTTCTATCTCAGAAAGGGTTTGTACTATATGCAAGAATCAACTTAACCAAAAGTTTAAGTCGACAGTTGAAGTATCTAAAATGGTTAGATGATCTAACAACCTACACAGAAGTCGACATAAACATTTCTACAATGGTAAAACCATAATTACTGAGAACGCTACATTCGCCTGCAACCCGCATTTCGGGAACAAACGTTCCGGGACAAGCGATCCGGGAAGCATTCCTAGTAATTATGGGTAAAATGGCATAAATTTAGATTTGTCAACAATGGATAGATTGTTATTGTTAATGACCACATTATGTATTAGGGCTGTGCCTTAGAATGTAGAAACTCGGTCACTTTCTAAGGTCATTTGATCAATTCAAGGCACGGCTCTAAAGAACTATTATATTGTGTTTGAAACTTTGAATCCATCAGAATAAGTATTGTGAAATTACTCTCTGAATGTGTCTCCTTCTATAACATTGAGTCTCTGACATACATTCTTCCTCTTCCCCCTGTCTTTCTCAAGGAATGAGCATTGTCATATCATATGTATCATCGCATTGCTTCCTTGTAAAGGGGAAACCAAATGGATACGGAAATGTTGCCGAGTTTGGATAGCATGAGAGATTTAAGGCTGTTGAGGGACATACGAATGTTACTACATCTACTGGTGCCGTTGTTCGTGCATGGGATTGCGATTGAAATCTCAGTTCCGTTTGTACAGGATGTCATTACAACAGCGTTATGTCCTGGAAATGCCGCCTGCTCTGAGGCTGTCTATCTCAATAACCTTCATCAGAGTGTAATCGGCTCGCTTCTCATCTTTCTAATTGTTGCCTTTCTTGCCTCCTTTTTCGGTTTTCTGGGTGGTTTTACTTTTTTTTTTTTTTAATGTGCCGGGTCTGTATAGTTTGATAGTCTGTGATAATATGTCTGCTGCAGTTGCCCTGATTATATGAAATACACGGTCTTTACTGGGGTAAAGTAAGGTTGGGTAAAGTAAGGATTGATAAATTCAGATAAAAGTTAGAAATGTTGAGTGTTGAAAATCTGGAAAGAATGGTAAATTTGGATTGGGTTGGGTAAAGTGGGAAATAACTGACCTAAAGAACATGTTGAATACAATAGCCCAAAAGTCTCGTTGCAAAACATGGTGTTGGTGTAGGTGTAAGGGGTTTGATATAGGATTGCCTCCAATTTTTCAGTCTCCGATTGACCCAGATTTTTTATTTTATTTTTCCTCTTCCCTTGTTAGGATTTCAAGACAAACAATATGTTATGAGCTACTGTGCTATAGGATAAATCAAGGAATTCTTATGCATTAGCTTGGTTTTATCTTAGGAATTGACCGCAGCTAAAGAGACTCCTCATCCTGCCCCAGCAACCCCCCTCCCGGACCCTTCACTAGACATATTTCTGCAAGTGCATACTCATAATACTTCAATTAACCTACAATGTGTTATTTCTCTGTGTTGAGCAGCTTTGATACTTTCCAGTTAACCGTGCATCATTGCATTGCTCTGCATTTACAGGTTTCTAGCCTTCTAATGATTGCGGTACTCCCACTTTTATGTGAGCTCTCTGATGAGTATGGACGGAAACCGGTGCTGCTTTTAACCCTTTCAGCGTCTATTTTCCCAGCTGGTACGTAATCTCCTACTTTCTTCTATCATCCCTCAATTTCTTCTGCTATTTTTCAAAGAGCCAATCTTACAACAACTACTCTCAGTGTGGGTCTCGCTAAAGTTTGGGGTCTGGATTAGATTCAAATGTAGACAGTCTGACCTCATCTCAGTATCTATGTGCATGCAGTTGTTCTTGCCATTCACAAGTCGAAAGGATTCGTTTATGCCTACTTTGTGATTCGTTCTCTTTCCAACATTATAAGCCTGAGGAGCATTTTTGCCATATCTCTTGCCTATGCAGTAAGATGATCTTTCTACTTTGTGGTCTGTTCTCTTTCCAACAAAAATCAACTGCCAACAATGTAGTTATCTTTTATATAACAGGCAGATATGGTAGAGGACAACAAAAGAGTGGCTGCATTCAGTTGGATTACTGGTGTGATGTCTGCTTCCCATATTCTGGGAACTCTACTGGCTCGGTTTCTTCACGGAAACTACATTTTCGAGGCATGTTATGTTGTCACCATACATCTGTCATTTCTTAGTCTATATTTCTGGGATTGATCGCTTAAATTCTGCTGTTTCTACTGCAGCTGTCAATTGTTCTGTTGATAATCTGTCCGGTTTATATCCAACTGTTTGTGAATGAGACTCTCAGACGAGCACCTATGGCAAAGGAGTCACCCTGGTCGATCCTTTTCAAGCCTATCAGAGAGCGATACCGGTCAATTAGATATGCTATAACTACAGTCCTTTCTAGGTTACTGACTAAAACCAATCACTTCTATTGCTCTAACTTCTGGCTTTCAATTGCGGGATATATTTATCATACTTTTTTTTTTGTTCCTCAGACCAACATTAAGGGGTGTTTACTTAATCTCGTTCTTCTACGAGTTTGGCATGGCTGGGATAAGCAGCATTCTACTGGTACGTTTCTCCCTGTAATCATAACAATGTGTTAAATCTAGACATCTAATTAGCTTTCTTTTCAGTTGTATTTGAAGGCAACCTATGATCTCGACCAGAGTAAATTCTCCGATGTGCTGGTTGTTGTACAAATTGGATCTGTTTTTTCACAGGTACCCCCCCCCCCCCAACACCTTTTTTTTCTTCAAAAATCTGAATCTACAGACGCTCGCTTGTCAACTTTGCATGGCTTATAATTCTGTAAATTTGTTTGGTCGCTGCTCCAGATGTTGATCGTACCAGTAGTGAGTGCATTTGCTGGAGAGAAAGCAATGTTGTACATGGGTTTACTTGCATCAGTGAGTTATGTAAGTCTGTCTGTCCCGACTGTTACTGCCATTGTCCTTTTTTTTTTTTTACATGATTTATGTTTATAACAGTTTCCGGTTACAATCCATAGGCATTTTTCTACAGCATGGCGTGGGTATCTTGGGTAAAGTACAACCATACTCAGTTTTCTGAACTCTTAAGCTGATTGCAGACTGTTTATGCAGTAATGTACTAAAATGTTAAGCCGTTTGTTGTGCTGCAGCTTCCTCTCATTAGCCTGTCGCTTGGATTTGCATATGGCTTTGTCAAACCCTCTGTAAGTTCTGCTTTCATGGATGCAATCTGGATAGCATTGATGATAATTTTGTCCCACTAAAGTATATATTTGGTCGTTAATCTACAGATATGTGCTATGATTTCAAGGGCATCAAGTTCAAATGACCAGGTTAGCAGAATATGAATTTATGTGACGTCTAAGTGTCAAGACTGACAATCGACGTTTTTTTGAACAGTGTTGTGTCCCTTTCTGTAACCTAATTTATTCATCTGAAAATGTCTGAACTGCAGGGAAAAGCCCAAGGATTTATCGCTGCAGTTGACTCGATAGCAGCATTCATATCCCCACTCATACTGACTCCAGTAACTCGTAAGTTGCTTTCTACTAAGCCCCCAAATATTTCTCGAGTTGAAATAATGCAATCCTGTCACTGACATACAAATCCTTCGATTTCCTGTATGGTTTCTCTCAGAAAACGCGCCCTTTAACTTCAAAGGCTTTGGCATCGTTTGTGCGGCCTTATCCATGGTTCTCTCTCTCTCTCTCTCTCTCTCTCTCTCTCTCTCTGTGTGTGTGTGTGTGTGTGCGCGCGCGCGCACATAGTTCTCTCTCTCTCTCTCTGTGCATGCACGCTTGCGTCTGTGTGTCGGTTCATAACAGGATATTGCTTTGGTCGCAGGTGGCTGCCTTGTTTTGTACCATGCAACTAAAACCCGAAATGACGTGGAACCATGATCTCAAAGTAGTGCTTCTTACATGAATTTCATCAACATATGCATTACTCTGGAAGTCACCAACAGTCAGGACAGTAGTTTCACCTCACCATGAATGTAGGCATTCAAATTTTTTGGATTATTGTAAACCGTGACAAATTTGATTGTACATATCTCCTTTTGGAAATGACAATTTTATGGTGTAATCGTTTGCTCTATCCTGCCTCACTCAGTTCAATTGTAAAAATTAAGACGATATCTATGCAAAAGTTTGTCTCCTCTCCACAGAAATATTTGGTCTCTATGCTGAAATAAGGCCGTTTACATTTATATCTCTCTAGTCCCGTGAAAGCAGGATCCACATTAGGAGTTTTCGCTCAACATTCGTTTGAACTGTAAATCAGCCCAGCGATAAGTATGCCTGATTCCGTGTTTGTATCAGTTTCATGCAAATTGATGAACGGAAAAGAAATTGTAATGAAAACAGAGTTCTATATTGTTGAGGAAATGTCAGAGACTAACTCTTAATAACAATGCTAAGAAGCTACCAAGTCGGACCCAAGAAGCAGTCTCGGTGTTTCATTCAAGGGCAAGAAAATTTCCAACAGTAGAACTCGAAAAAAGTACTGAAGCCCGGACAAGAATCTAAACTAAAGCTCTTATTCTGTGGTTCTAGGAACCATTGAAAAGTTGGGGTGGGTCACTATGGCCTCGGGACGCCCCAATCAGTTGCTGGCTTTTGATTCGATCGCCCTTTTCGCAAAAGACGGCAAACAGAAGGCTGCTGAGTGAATCTGCACCCAAACAAGAATGAGTATTAGATCAGATCTCCACCGTTAATGAAATACTAAAGGTCGAAAAATTGTGCTTTGTGCAGAAGGGTAAGAAAAATGAAGCAAAACCGACCTCTGAGTTGTAGAACTTCAAAGGCCTCTTTTCGTTTCCGTGATTCTCCACTTTATCGATAGGGTTCACTGGGTTCTTAAAATCAACCGCTGGCCCCTCGGTGGAACACACCATGAAGCCGATCACACCACTGAAATTTCACAAATTCATGTCTTGAGTTTACAATGGGTTGATTCATATAAAAATCGACTAAAAAGAATGCATTTTTAGAGAGGCGAGGCACACAACATTCAATTATGTGCGCAGAGGTAAGTCTGTCTACGTCTGGATGGTAAATTATCAGGTAGTCACGGGTTTACCTAGGCAGATAAACCCAATTATTTATACAGATACTGGGAAGACTGGAGAAGGATGGGAAAAAAGTTTACCTGGGGTATGTAGGAACGGTGGTCCAAGCATAGTTGACAGAGCCCTTGAAAACTTGACGGCAATTGGCCACAATATCTTCGATGATATGCATATGAAGCCATATGCTTTCCGCCTGGGTGCACACAACTCCACCAGGGCGGAGAGCCTTTGCCACGGACTCAAAGAAGGGCTTCTCGAAAAGCTCCTTTGCGGGGCCTAATCATTGTCACAACCAAGATTTAAAATCCGATATACCAATAAGAAAATCCCTAACAACCCCCGAGTTAGGGTAGACTTGGAAGTTGGGTCATTCGGGTCGAGTTCAGGCTGGACCCATTTGGGTTGGGTCAGATCAGGTCAACGAAGTTCAGGTTTAAGTCGGGTCTCAGCTCAAGTTGATTTCAGGTCGCTTTATTTTTTTGTCAGATAAGATTATCATTAAAAAAAAAAGAAATGCTTTGGTGAAGATAAATTTGAATCAGGTTGATTAGTTTGCCCTTTTGGGGTCTGGGTCGGGTTAGGTGGGTCATTCAGGGTGAGTTAGTTTTCCGCGTCTAATTTAGGTTCAAGTAGAAAATGAGTAAAACCCTACCTATAGGGTCAGATGAATCAACAATGATTGCATCATAAGTTCCAGCTGGAGCTTCCCTCAAAAATGCAACTCCTGAAAAGTTTCAAAAGAGAATCATTGGAGGAAATGTAAAAGATGCAGTAATAGGCATGTAAGAGCAGGGGACGGGATTAATTTGAAAGGGAATGATGACAGCTCGGATTCATACCATCGCCGATGTGCAATTTTACTCTAGGATCATCGTAACCAACAGCAACCTCGGGGAAGAAGTCTTTCGAAACCTGAGAAGAATTTGCATAAATTGAGAATGTCGGTCCATGGGGACAGAAACAGTGGATTAAAGCAAAGAAGGCTCAACTACTCACCGTTACAACCATCTCATCAATTTCACAGATATCGATATGCTCCACTGATGGATGGCGAGCTACTTCACGAAGGACTCCTCCATCTCCTCCTCCAATAACCAGAACCTAAGACATACATATACAAGATTAGCATAATAGAGATTCACAAAACTAAATCGAAAAAGGAAAATAAGCGTATATCAGTCCTCAACATAATCTTGACACTTTGATTTAATGCTGTTTATTTGCTCTTTGATGTCAACCAACACAAATTTGAAAGGCGTACAACCAATAAATACAACTCCTCCCAATGTGATTCCACAAGACCCTCAAAAGAATCTTAAGAAAACATTTTCAAGTTGAGGAAAGCGGATAGCCAATAAACGAACATTGAAATCGAAGCATAAAGGTGTTTTTGACATCTCAACCACATAAACAATCTTCTCGAACTCGGAGATTTGGAGAAAGTAGCAAAAACCTTTTTCGGGTTCGGGATGGAGCAGAGTGGGAGGTGAGTGATCATCTCTTGGTAAGCACACTCGTCTCTCTCGGTAAGTTGAATGACCCCATCCAAAACAAGAACTTTTCCATATGTGGCAGACTGCAATGAACGAAAAGGGCACGATCAAGACCAACAGAGTTCACTTCATCTGAAAAACGCAGTAAAAACATTACATGATCGATTACTACGCATAGACGTAAAAAGTACCTGAAATACCATAACATCTTGGTACTTCGACTTCCCCTGGAAAAGGACCTTTTCCACTTTCAGTGAATGTGCTTCACCTGTTTCGAAATATATCGATTCATAGTGAGAACCATATGCAACATGTCCCCGAAACTAACTACAAACATCAAAATGACATGGTTCGAACTGAAAATACACCATTAAAGTTTATGAAGATGGTAACGCGGTTCACGCAACACACGGGTAAGATTACTTACTCACAAAGCTCTAAACTCTAAATGTAGCACAAGTTCATAACACTGTAACAAAGACCATAATACAGGAAGTATAATGGGAGCAATATCTAAGGCACTATGCTATACAGCCTATAGCCCTTACACCTCCTTTAAACCAAGGGTTTTACAATAAACTTAACCATACTTGATAAACAAGCAAGGAAACAGAATAGAAGCATGAAAACACTTGCAAAATAAGCAGTCATAACATGTAAGAATAGCAATTACAAGGTACATAGAGGCACATATGCACCTATAATACACTGAAAAGCACTTCAAAGTCCCAATCAAAGATGAGTATCATTAGCAGATCCAACTTTAAGCAAAATGATGGAGAAATTATAAGCATTTGTAGCTTATAGTAATACATATTTACAATGTTCACTGGTTCACAGTTAAAAGTATTGGGAAAACTCACAGGAAACATATAGTCATGATTACCCAACAAGCTGACATGACTCACAATACCCCAGATGGGATTAACTAAACATTTATAGAGAAAAAAAGGCACACTTGCACACACCAATAACATACACCAATGATTACAAGACCAACCAAGAACGTTTTTTCAATCAAAAATCTGAAAACCCAGAAAAGAAAACTACTACTTGAGACATAATTACAAGAGCACAACACATCCAAGAAAACCTAAAAATCAACCCCAAAAAGTAACTTTCACATTTTCACCTAAAAAGCCTGAAAACCAGAAATTCTCCCCCAAAAAACCCAGCAAACAAAGGGTGCAACACTAATCAAACACTAACCAATGAATCAATCAAACAAATTGATAAAAAGAGCAAAACCCAGAACATAAAAAAGATTAAGGAACAAAGGGTGCAAAAAACAAGGAACAAACCAGGCCACATTGGACTGATTTCAGAGAACCATCCAGGGATGATAGAAGAAAGCCCTTGAGGCTTATTTTCTGCTCCATTTCCATTGTTTTCCACCATATTTTCTTCTTCTTCTCTCGGCCTTTTTACTGGTAAATCTGTACCCAGAACAACACCCTCTTCAGCCATCAATTTATAGAACAACAATTACTAATACCCTCTTTGTCTCTCTCTTCTCAAAAATCAAAACCCTAAAAAAAATCGAATCTTCGTAGAACAAGGGTAAACTTATTGAGGTGAAACGGCAAAATGGGTGCTAAAATTTGGAGGGGAGTGAGACAGTAGTGTGAAGGCAGACTGATGAAATCAAGGGTTAATATAATCGGGACCCAATTCCCAAAGTAAGGGGGATAGATAGGACATAGGAGTATGCAATTTTAAAATGATGGGACTCTTGATTAGGGTTTTGGAAATTTGGATTGTGGTGTAATTTTTTTTTCATTTTTTTCATTTTTTTTAAATGTTGGTGTGGTAGTCATGACAAAAATTTGAACTTGGGTAAATTTAGATTGAATAAAATTGGTTAATGTAAAAACTCAGAAGAGAAATTAATGTCTAAATTTGAATTTATTTTGAGTTAGGTCAGGTTGGACAATTTGGAATAAGTTAAAATTGGGTTCAGATAAGAGAGAAAAAAAGAAAAAAATTATATTTGAATATTCGATCAATTCGGCCAATATCAAAATTCGGATAAAAAATTTATGTCTATACTCAAATTTTTTCAGATATGACAGTTCGAATATTTCGAGTCGGACAAAATTGTATGAGCAACTCTATGTTGGTGATGTTTTCTTTTGGGATTGTTTGTATTTTTTATTTAAAGTAATGTTTTTGTCCATGCAACTATGCAATGCTAGTGTTTGATTATGTTATGATTTTGCTTTTGGAGGCTTTTGGGGTTGTTATACCAATAATGCCCTCCTATTAAGGGTTTCTTTCGTTTAAAAAAGGGTATGCACTAAGTATGGACCATCATTAAGGCTTGTTTTTAAAGTATCATTAGTGAATTTTATAAATGAGGGTTGGTATATAACAAATTCTCAAGGGACAGCATTGTGGTTCATCAACTTTATAATTTTTGAGGATAATATTGATACTTTTTTTTATTTTAGTAGAATCGTGTAAAATTCAGTTGCTACTAAAAATTATATCTCTATTTTGACTAATTAAAAAAATCTTACTTTGATTGTGTTGTTATTGATGTGTCTCACACTAATGATGAAAAAGCTATTATGAACTCTGGTGACCCTATTCAATTCATACCTCCTTCAATAACAGTGAGAGATTGTTGAATTAGGTTTGAAACTATCAAGAAAAGAATCGCATGGTTTAGTCGTTCAAAGTCTCTGGATTGGACTGTTACGATGATGCTTCCAATAGCATCCACCAATTGGCGGGAGGTCAATTGAAATTGGCAATGAGTTAGACATTAAGAAGGAAGCAACTTAGGAGGTCAATAGATTGTTAATCACTTAAGCAACTTTTTATCATTTTGTACAAGTTTTAGCCATGTTGCTTAAGTTTTTTTTTTTTTTTTTGAAAAACAAACCACAACCAAATTTATTCCATATCCGAAAAAAGGCAATACAAATCATCTCGAGCTAAGGCCAATGAAACCTCAGGACCCTCCTTGCTTAAGTTGTATTTGTCTTTTTCTTTTGTTATTTAGAATTTTAATTGATTAATATTATGAAAAATATTACTTGCTTCCACTAAAACACGTGAATTTGAGACTTTTTAATCAATATAGGTATAATATCATATGGTGTCATTCCAACTAAAAATGTAAATTGACATAATACTGACGATAGGTCACATGCTCAAATCTAAACCATCCATTATTTCTTTATATGAGATATAAGACAGAGAAATTGCAACGTTCTACACCTTTAAAAAAAGCATTTTATACAAAAGAATGTGTTATAGACTATATAAAAGTAAAAGAAAATAAAAATAAAAGTGGCCTTCACCCCAAAGGTAATCTTATCTAAAATGTTGTTGTTGATCACGTGGGATTATATATTTTATATTTGGGCCCAACGGGTCGCGGGATTCCAGGCCCAAAAGTCTGTATTGTCAGATTACACTGCTTTTTCAGAGCATTAATGTAATATTTTTTTTTTGAGATCAAGCATTATTGTATATTATAATTTCGGTTTATCATCCCTCCAAAAAAAACAATCAGTTTATTTCCATTAAAAAAAAAAGTAAATTTCATCTATAGAATTTAATTTTTGCCAATTTTATATTTTCAATCACTTTAAAAATTATTTCACGTAAAGGACTTATTTTCAAAACTTCCATCCCGAGAGTTTATTTCCATTATAACTTTCTCTTTTTACTTTTCTTTCTCCTCATTTTTCTCTCTCATCTCTTTTCTCCTCTACTTTTTCACATTCTCTCTCATCATCAATCACATCAATCATTTTTATCACAAATTTTACCATGTCTTACCATACCGTATTATACTTTCCACAATATTACCATACCATACCATTCCATTTACCGCACCCAATTTAGCACACAAAAAAACATGACAACACATGCAGCGTTGGGAATTTTCCCTTGGAACATGTACATGTCAATTTCGTTTTGATGCAGCTAGGAATGCTAAAGTGGGAATCACGGTCTGGGAATGATGCAGTGTTCCTCTGCCTCCCTTTCACCCTTTTTTTTTTTTTTAAAATTGATATATATGGTCTCTGACTCTCTGCTCCCCTTCACCTTTTTTTCCCTTTTTTTTTAATTGATATATGGTATGACCTTACTGTCTTTTGTATATGGTGTACTTTTGTTGGAGTCAAAAAAAATTAAAAGAGGGTAAATATTATTTTTCTTAAGTCATTTATATTTTTATATTTTTATTGTTTTGTAATTTCGTCTATATGTGATTGTGGTGTTTTTAATTTCATGTTGCAAATCATTTTTAAAATTGATCATATTTTAAAAAAATAATGACTATTTATTTTTAAATATTTATCATTACTAATAATAAAACAAAACTTTAAAAAATACAAACATAAATGAGTATATAATTAAGATAAAGTAGGTTCCACAAATAAATATTTTAATATGAAAAAGTAGGAATGAGTTCCTACTATTATAGGACAAATGAAATGTAGTTCCAAAAAATAGAAATTATGGGTGATGTGGAATGGTGGACCCCCACTAACAATCCAAAATCATGGATCGCTATTGCATTTGCTCTAAGTAGACCACTCAAAATAATTTATAAAGTGGTTGACAACATAAAATAAGAAAAAATTGGACTCTATCAGATGAAATTTTTCAACAGAAAAAAAAAATCTTGGGTCATAGATAATTATAAAGACACTTAAAAAAACGTTTCATTGATTGTAATATTATTTTCAAATGATGTTGTTTGAAAATATCATAAATTTATAGGAAATTTCAAATGGTAGGCATTATTATTGGGTATTCCAAGTAGTGAACACCATCACTGCTTTTCCCTCACTGCCATACCTTCCCCTGAAACACCAAACCTTCACCCTCGAAAACTTGTCATTGAGGTGAGATCTTGAGAGGAATTGGTAATGCTTTTGCACGAAAAATACGACCATGCATACATTAAATGAGGCTAGTGAATATTTGCTATGATCATATGAAGTTTTATTTTAATGTTTATTTTTATTTGACATCTGAGCAAATTATGTTGTTTATTAGTGAACTTGACGTTGTCTTAGAGGTTTTGAGTATGCATCGTTAGTTCTTTCCGTAATTAAAGCTTAGTGTATGTAAAGTATGATGGAAATTTTGTAGCTCATCGCATAGCTAAGATTAAGCCAATTGGGGAAGAATAGGTTTGATTAGGACTTAGGAGCATGTCCTAGCTTCATGGCTTCTTTTATACTGGTAATAGCAATTTAAGAAGTAACCATAAGATCAAGGTTGTTAAAATCGGGATCCTAACTCGAAACTATGAGAAAGTTAAGATCGAAATTTAGTCCATATAGGATCGTGGATCGTATATAAATAGTTGAATCGTATCGACGATTTTGGACCATAAAATCGTAGGATTATAAATCAGAATCGGGACCATAAAATCAGATATGTAATTTTGTTGAAAGGGTTTTTTTTTAACATATGATAAATCAGTATTATGCAGTGATTAAGGCTAAGCCCTGAACTACATAATTTCAAGTTCAGTTATACTTTTCAATTATCGTTAATCAAGGCTGCTGGCAGTCGTTGTCTCAACAATTAATGTGTTTAAAGTTTCTCAACCATTAAGCTGGAATAGCTCAGTTGGTTAGAGCGTGTGGCTGTTAACCACAAGGTCGGAGGTTCAAGCCCTCCTTCTAGCGTTTTATGTTTTTGTGATTTGTCGATCCTCTTATGCTGAAAATAAACAAATATTTGAGGCAAAATGGTAGTAGTGATGGTACACTATTTTTCTTTCTTGTTAATTTTTCTTTCGTGTACCCAGATATAAATAACTTTAGAAAAGTGTTTCAAAATTTTTATTATTTTTCGGTCACCTCCAAAATTTATGTCAATTTTTATGACCTTATCCGGTTCTTTAGAATGGTAAGTTGGATTTATCATATCATTTCCTTACCTTACCTTACTTAACCTTACTCGAATCCATAAAAATTACTCAAACCAATGCCATTTTATTTTATTTTCCTTTCCTGACCAACCTTACTTTACCCAACTTAATTTTATTACTCTAAAAAACAGAACCTTAATTGAAAGGCTAAGTTTGAAAAGGAGACACAATTATAAAATTGAATTTATCTAGTTGAGATTTATGGAATGTTATCAAATGAATACTTTTATTGAAACTTGAAAGCTACATTTTTTTAAATGTTAAACCTATTTGGTTGAGATTTCTCGAATGTTTGAGCGTGATATTTATTAAGACATAAACTACTAAACAAAATTGCCTCTATTAAGCTTTATTTTATATGTAAAATTAATTAATAAAGTTTGGATTCATATTCAACCCTTTTTTTTTTCTATAAGAAGGGTAAAAGCTTGAAATACTAGGTAGACAACCCTTTTTTTCAAGAGTTATACTTAGACTAAGATCATACAAAATATTGGCGAGTCCCACATAAGAAACTTGATTCCATCCATGGATAAAAGTGAAGGATAAACCTAACACAGTGAACCAATGCAGCTCATACTTTCACAAAACTATAAAAGGCTATAACGAAATTACATGAATCAGTAGAAGTAAGAAGATCATGACCTAGCAATTGAATCCCCCATAAAGGTTGGATAATCCTTTAGATTGCATGAGTTAGAACCTTGTTATCATCTTCAATGTGGATATCTGAAAACCAGCTCGTGCTGTCACCTTACTACCATTCCGAAGAGGCATAGTTTTCGCTACAAGAATCAATGTTTCCCCTTGATTAATGATTGAAGCTCAAATGAATCTTGCACACTGAATAATGAGACCCTTTGTTACTTGTTCCTAGTAAAGATTTAGATCCCATCAAAATTGAGGTTTATGAATCTTCCACGCGACCTAATAACTATGTTTACTTGATAAAGAGTGGAGTAAGTTCTCAACCAATTAAAGTCCCCTTTTGTGCCGATGTTTGTCATCTCTAGACTTTTCAAAACTAAATCGATCTAAATAATTTATGGAAACTTGATCTGGCCCATATTTGAAAATAATTTGCAGATATCCTTAAGCTAGCAAAGTCTTTCTCTTTTATTGTTTGGTATCATCTTCTTAAAGCGGGAAATATTGTTGCATACTCCCTACCTCATCTTCAACCCTATGATTTGCTAGAGCAAATTTGGTTGGAGGACGGTCCTGAGGTTGCAAAAACCTTGGCACATCGTGATATGTCTTCGTATTTGAATGTTTTTGAATAAATCTCGCTTATATGGCGTTTCTCAAAAAAAAAAAAGAAAATGGAAAAATAAATTCAATTGACGTGGATCCAATCCAAAGTTACTCAACTTGATCCTACTTCACTTGAATTTATCATTCACCAAAGATCTTTCTGAAAAGACAATCTTATCTATTAAAAATAAAACAACTCAAAATCAATCGAGTTGGAAAATGGCCTAACCCAAAACTCGATTCAATCCAATGATAAAACCTTATCGAATCAAACTGACCCAACCAAATGAATCCAACCAAAACTTGACCCGAATGGCTCAAATCCAATATAAGATTTAATGATCTCTAAAGACTCCTTTCCTTAGTCCGTAATACCTTTGTAGTCAACCCAATACATCCATTACTTTCATACGTGCCATAAAGTTACATCAAAATTGATCCACCAAAAGGGGTCATCACTAGTTTCTTCAAATTTGATTGAACTCATACCCTATTCTTTTTTATGATAATGTTAAATTTATCCGTAATATCTATATTTCACCAATTTTACTGCATCACTTATTCTTATCTGATCTACCTTATATATATATATATATATATATATATATTTATATATTTATATATATATAAATAATTTTTTATTTCTAACAAACATTGATGTTTAACATGTTTAAATATTTATTATACCACCTTTTAGCATGGAGGAGGCAATTGAAGAATATAAGGTTGGTAATCAATTTTTGTAGTCAGGGCATTCATGATCTATTATTATGCCCTATGTTTTTTAACATAATTTTATTTAAATTTCAAATCATTATTTTGCTTTTGTGATAATACAAGTAATACAAAGGATATTGTATCCAATAAACAATGAGATTGTGATCTATCTTTTATTAATTACGTTGCTTTGATGCTAATTTTCTAAGCATTTCCCATTTTTTAATTTTTTTAATGTGTTGACTTTAATTAGAACCTACATATTCCAATAATGCCAGCCTGGCTCTTTAGTTAGCTACGTGTGCCACTGCCATGATAATATTTTCTTTCTTTTTCTTGTTTTTTAAAGGGGATATGTTGGTTGATTGATGCATTATTTAATTAGGTTGTATGAGCAAGTTCTACCAAATGCTGATTGCTTAGTATCCAAATCTAATTCAACATTTAAAATATAGATTTTTTTGATTCCAAAAATTTTAATTTGAAATAATTCAAACTGACTTTTCGGTCATTGATAATTCAAACTTTTGATATATTTTCTATCATTAAACTTTTTACCTATTGTGGAAATCTAACATCTTACGTGTTTCTCAAATTTAGGATGGTTGATTATCTAAAATAGGTGAAAAGTTTAATAATAAAAAATAGCTCAAAATTTTTTTATAATTAAAATTTAGTAGGAACTAGAAAGATGGAAGTAAACAAAACATTTTTCTATATAAAGTGACTCCCCAGAATTCAAATTCTCATGCACTTTGTCAGTATACCTTCAACTTCAGTCTTCAAGTGGTGGGTTGTTCATCTCTTTTGCCCTCTTTCTCTCTCTAATTAACTTTCTCTCTCTAAATCTAAATTTCTGATTAGTATTTCTGGGTCTCAAAACAGAGGAGTAACATAACAGGGATTGCCATGGCATCTTTCCTATCTCGTTCATTGGCTTCTTCAATTCGTTCTCTTCCAAAAGGTATTTTTTTTCCCTTTGTTTTTACTCAAAATTGGTCATCTTTTTTTTTTTTTTTTCAATTTGTTTTTGTGGGTATTCTTGATTTTTTGATTTGGGGATATAGCTTTTGATGGGTATTTCTCCTTTTTGTGTTTGATGGATGATTCATGTCTTAGTCAGCTAATGTTGATAGCAATGTATGATGTTGAGACTTCCCACTCTCAAACAAACAAGGCCTTAATTTGAGGGTTTTGAGTTTCTTATATATTCTCATTTTTGTTTTATGTGAAATTAGATATTATGAATGTATTGCATCTGGTATCTAAATTTGTGAATCAAGAGAAAGTGACCCCTTGAGATATTCAATAGCCAATGTTGTCCCTTTGGATTTCATTCTTGTTGATTCCATGGAGCTTTCATTTGTTTGATAGATTAGATGGATCCAAAGGGAATAGCTTTTGTGCTCACAAGAATAAAGATTGTGTTATTTGGTATACTTGGAAGCAAGTCCATCATCAACCTACTGTACATCAAGGTTCAAATCTTGGTGAAAATAAAAACTTTCTTATAGGTAAAAATTATGGGGTTGATGGGTTATGGTTGGGTGAGCAATTGGTCAGGTCCAATTGGGTCAAGTAAAGGGTTGGGTTGGGCCACATAAAAAGAGGGTAGTTGCTAAAGGGCCAGGTCCTTAACGACATGACTTGATTTAACAATGTTAAAGGGTCAGTAAATACTTAATTTACTTAAATATATTAATTAATAATACTACACATTAAATAATGATTAGCATAACTAATTTTTTTTGGATGCAAATACATTTCATTTTAAGTTTACTAGTTTAGGTCAAAACAGGTTGGTGCATCCCTTATTTTTGCTAGAAAAGCCTGACCCCACCCACAACTTCGACTAGCCAACCTTGACCCGACCCTACATAGTTAATAAGTTGACCCTTACCCTGACCCGATCCATTGCCCAACCAATAGTCATGGTTGTCATGGGCGGTTGGTACTTACCCCTAACCGGTGACCTGAAAAGTTTGCTGGTGGTTACCTCAGTAATAGGTCCAATACGCCCCCGGTAATACTTCACATTAAGTGAATGCTATGTAAGAGGCAGGTGATTCAGTTTCAGTTGGCTCATGATGTTTACCTTTCTTACTCATGCATTGCTAACTACTATCTGTATAGTTGTGCTAATCTCAACAATCAACATTGAGACTAAGGCATAAAACATAATTATCTCTTGGATTAACTCTTGACCCTTTTGCCTTTGTTTCTCCCAGGAAGAACCCATCAATTGTCCGGGGCGATCTCCAGATACAACAGCACCGCTGCCGCCATTGAGCAGCCCATCACCCCACCTGTGAATGTCAAGTACACTCAACTTCTCATTGACGGAAAATTCGTAGATTCTGCTTCAGGTTTGTTAGTCACTGGTTTTAACTTCATCAGTAAAAATGGAATTACTGTTACATTGTATATGATGGTTTGGTTGTTGTTGTCGGGTTTCAGGTAAAAAGTTCAAAACATACGATCCAAGGACAGGAGATGTGATTGCTGAGGTTGCCGAGGGTGATGCCGAGGACATCAACCGGGCTGTCAGAGCCGCACGCAAGGCATTTGATCACGGGCCTTGGCCCAGGATGACTGCTTACGTATGTAACTTGTTAATTCGCTTCTCTTTGTTGGAAGTTTTTGTTGTCTTTTGTCGATTCTAACTAGGATTCCGATTATGCAGGAAAGGTCGAAGATCTTGCTGCGTTTTGCTGATTTACTTGAGCAGCATACCGAGGAGATTGCTGCCCTTGAGACTTGGAACAATGGCAAGCCGTATGAGCAAGCTGCCAAGATTGAGCTTCCTATGTGCGTTCGTTTGATGAGATATTATGCTGGTGAGTACGAATCAAGGCTTTAGGTTATGTTTGATTCATTTGTACTTCAGGCAAAACTTACCCCACCTAGTAAATCTCGATTAGAGGTCTGTCTGACCAACATTGACCACATATTCTTAATAAAAACATGAACCCAACTCGAATGTGGCGTTGCTTAAATGTGTAAAATCCCTCAGGATGGGCCGACAAGATCCATGGTCTAACCGTTCCTGGTGATGGGCCGCACCACATACAAACCCTCCACGAGCCCATCGGGGTGGCCGGGCAAATCATCCCGTGGAACTTCCCGATTCTCATGTTCGTGTGGAAGGTGGGGCCCGCCTTGGCTTGTGGCAATACTATTGTCATGAAGACTGCCGAGCAGACACCCCTGACTGCCATTTATGCGGCTAAGCTGCTCCATGAGGTAACTAATCGAGACCTTTACTGCAAGTTTTCCTCTTAAGATCGATGATTATCAACCATAATCTAATCTTAATTTGGCGAAATCTAATGGATTGTATTGATCTTAACCCTGCATGAACGATTTCAACCTCGGCAGGCTGGACTTCCCGAGGGTGTCTTGAATATTATTTCTGGTTATGGTCCGACTGCTGGTGCAGCTCTTTCGTCTCACATGGATGTGGACAAGGTACTTTGCTCGACTCTTCACCAAGTGATCCATTTAGTATTACAAGTAATTATATAGAAAGTTAGCAACCATTGTTGATTCATTTGAGAATAAATCGGTCAAAATAAGCTGAAGAGATTTGATAATCCGCTTTGTTCTCTAGATGGGTAAATACCCATTACGGCATTACCCAACCCAACACAAATTTACCCATTTTGACCCCACATTGTTAACACTAACTTTTCAACTTTTACCTAAACTACCACACCTTACCTTACAGACCGGACTGTAAATCTTACGTGCAAAACTAACTACCATGGTGATTCAACTGCAGCTGGCTTTTACCGGATCAACTGAGACAGGGAAAATAGTTCTTGTAATGGCAGCAAAGAGTAACCTGAAGCCGGTGACCCTTGAACTCGGAGGAAAATCTCCATTCATTATATGCAAGGATGCTGATATCGACAAGGCAGTCGAACTTGCCCACTTTGCCCTCTTCTTCAACCAGGTCTTTGAGAAACTTCATTCACCATATATCCAACTCATTTCACAGTTGATGCTATAAGAACCCGTGTGTTAAAAAAACGCGATCTATGTTTTACCTAGGGACAATGCTGCTGTGCTGGGTCCCGCACGTACGTTCACGAGAGTGTTTACGACGAGTTTGTCGAGAAAGCGAAAGCACGCGCCATCCAACGTGTGGTTGGTGATCCTTTTAGGAAGGACATCGAGCAGGGTCCTCAGGTAAATCAAGCCATTTTGGGGACTTGTGGAAGTTAATGTTTGGAATGTATGTATAATCTAACAGTATTTGGATGGATGAAGAGATTAAGTTAGTGTTATGAATTTGTCAGATTGATTCGGAGCAATTTGAGAAGGTGATGCGATACATAAGATCGGGTATCGAGAGTGGAGCTAAGCTCGAAACGGGAGGAGACAGGTTTGGGTCAAAGGGATACTACATTCAGCCCACTGTTTTCTCCAATGTCAATGAAGATATGTTGATTGCTCAGGATGAGATCTTTGGCCCTGTTCAGTCTATTTTGAAATTCAAGTAAGTCATCCTCCTCCCACTTTGTAACTTATTCTGAATTTATAAACTGAACTAGAATCTAACCTTACTCTTAAGTCTCAACTGAACTTATTGTAAAACGATAAGATGAAAAAAACAAGCCCTCGCGCTAAGAAATCACAACCATGTTGTACTTCGAGTAAGTGTGCTCTTTCACTTTGAGTAAAGGCATGTTCTTTTCAACTTATGTTGACCCAATTAAACTTATCTGCTAACTAATTCTGAACTCAAAATCTTTCTGCCTTTGCAAGTCATCCACTACCCCTCAACCACTCTTCAACTTTGTAAGGATGCGTTTGTTCCAACTTACTTCGATCGACTAATTAAACTTATTTGTGAGCCAATGTTCTAAGCTTACTGATTGAATTTATACTCTATGGAAACTTATCTGAACTCATTCTGAAAAAATAAGCCGAAAAGAACAGGGTTTAAGACTGTATCCCCTCAAAACCCTTCTCATAAATACGGTTCGGGTTCTAACTTGATTTGATTCACACATGTACAGGGAAATAGAGGAGGTGGTTCGAAGAGCGAACTCGACCCAGTATGGGCTAGCCGCCGGGGTGTTCACCCAAGACATCGACACGGCCAACACCCTGACACGCGCCCTTAGAGTAGGGACCGTTTGGGTCAACTGCTTTGACATTTTCGACGCAGGCATTCCGTTCGGAGGGTACAAGATGAGCGGTCAAGGAAGGGAGAAGGGGATTTACAGTCTCCACAACTACTTGCAAGTCAAGGCTGTGGTCACTCCTTTGAAGAACCCTGCATGGTTGTAGACACTTCATTTTTAACTGAAGATAACATTTTGCAGTTCAAAATTGTCAATTTTTACTGTGTCTTTGTGTCTTCTGTTTCTGACTTGTTGGCTGCAATAAAATGGCACAATGCTGCCTCAATTTTCACTGATTTATTTATGGTCTACATAGTTCTTCAAGATTTTCACAAATTAGAGTTGATGATGTGAGTTCATCCTCATCTTTTTCTTTTTCTTTATCACAAGTGGATACAACACAGTCAGGCCTGACAAAAGCTGACCCGACACCGACCCGGATTTTCAAATCTAAAAAACGGGGCATCCTGAATCCGACTTGACCTGACTCGCCCGAATTGACAGGTCTAAGCACAGTAGAATTTAAGACGATGAAGCTGGTTAATACAACAGGTCAACCAAAAAAAAAAAGTACTCTTGTAAGAAGGGGCGTTAGCATTGGTTTCATCATCCAATTTACCTCCGAAAAATGGTAAAAGAAACAACAATTTTGGAAAAAAAATATTAGGGTTGAACTACTGCTCGATGAGGCTTGGGTGCATTAGGATTCCCACGTTCGTAGAAGGTTTGAAAGAGCGAAACTGCTTCTTCCGCCATTACTCCTCCGGTGCACTTAAAACCCTTTGATTTGGACCGTTCGAGGCCAGCTACATGCAGAGAAAGAATGGACCCACATCCACCAAATTTATCGTTGGCACAACCGTAATACACCTCTTTCAGTCCAAGAAAAGACAGCGCACCTGCGCACATTATGCACGGCTCGCACGTGACATACAGGACGCACTCCGAAAGCCTTCTAGCAACGTCCCCTTGTGACAGCCCGTCGCTCTGCTGCCACTGTTGCAGCAGACCGTCAATGGCGTCCATTTCTGCGTGTCTCGTGGCGTTTCTGGTCTCGTTGGTGCGGTTGCTTCCAGATGCAATGACTTGACCGTTCTCTATGATCACGCAACCCACCGGGACTTCGAGCCTCTGCAGGGCGAGTTTCGCTTCCTGCATTGCTAGCTCCATGTATACATCGGGATCGTGGGAAACTTCTGACGAGACTGCGCTCATCTTTAGAGGAAGTCTGTGGCTAGATTTTAGGATAATGCTCAAATTGCGCGGTCAGGTTTGAATAAACAGTATGAAGCACAGATAGATCTTTGATTTAGAAGGCTAAGGTCAAGATTGGGTGGGTGTTGCCTTTCTTCAGAAGACGGTCACGGGAAAAATGATCTGCATATGAAGGTAGAAGTAAGCTTGTGGTGCCAATGCTAGTATGATGATGGGAGAAGACGCGGATGAATAAGAAGAACAGTAACACAACTAGCACGTTGGAAATATCTAGACATTGAATTTAGGGGTGTCCACTTTCCGGTTGTTTTCTTTGGTAAAATCGAATTAGAACGATCCTTATTACACCTAATACTTTGCCGCTCACAGAAAAAACAGCATACAATCGCAAACACGAACACATTAGATAAGAATTGAAGACAGTGGCAAATTTTGACAAAATTGTGATTATGAATTGTGACTACTTGGCTTCATGCTGTCATGCATATTGCCAGTTACAGATCAATACATCATTAAACATTCACAGAAAATGAATCACAACTCTAAGTCTAATGTCAAACATAAGTCAAATTTGAGGGAGAAGTAGTAACTAGTAAGCATGCTTGACAATTGACATTGTTGATCTCTACCATGCTGAAAAACAATTAAAGCCTGACTGAACAACAAATTGAAACTATGAAAGCAGATGAAATACAAAAATCAGAGAACTAAATTGAATTCTGAAATATCATTCTAAACACTAAAGTCTCGAAACCCTAACATCAATCAGAGAATTAGTTTACTATTCACCATCTAACACTCGCACAGACTCAATATTTGCATATTAGACATCAAATCAACAATGCTTTTATTGCTTTCATATAATCCACAATCACAATTTGACCTAATTCACATCAAAAAATCTCAACCTAATAAACAATTACGAATCACGGAGTAATCTAATTAGCAGAACACCTTCAAAGGTACAAGCAATCAGAGAGACAGAGACTCACCGGTCACCGGTCAAAGTCGCCGGAAACTTCCTGCTAATGCCGCCGTCGAGGTGGTGGTCCGGTGGCCGGAGTTGCTAACGACGTCGAGGTGGTTTGAGCGGCGAACTACAAAGGGCTGAGGACTGGGAGTAGCGTTGTGTTTGACTGTTTGTGTCGACATTAACAGCAAAAACCAAAAACAATAAAATTTCCCCCACAAATAACCCGTTTGGGCCGCAGCGTCTAAAGTCCAGCCCATCAATTATATGGGCCTTTTTTGGTTGGCCACCTAATTTAATTCTTGTTTTTTTACATTTATATTGTTTTTTTTTTTGAAGAAATGAATTTATATTGTTGATAGAGCAATTGCATCGTCAGTAGAGCTGACAAATTTTTTTGTCCGATTGGAAATATTCTAATTGTTTTACCCGAAAAAATCGAGTCTGAACATAGATTTTTTATCCGAATTTTGATAATGACCGAATATTCAGATATAAAATTTCTCTTTTTCTATTGTTCGAACACGATTTCCACCCGAATTTAGCTCTGTCCGAATTGTCCAACTCGAAATAATTTGGATCCGGACATGAAATTCTTGTCCGATTTTTATAATTGTCCGAATTTGTTTGACCCGAATTTACCCGAACTCGAAATTTTGTCAACGCAAATCGATCGTAAGTCATTATTTACTTGAAAATGATGCAACATTGATTGATTGGAACTTGAATTAAACAAAATAATCATAAATCAATCTTTCAATAATTGAGACACTTGATCAATCCTTCAATTACCTTTTTTTTGTGTCTCTCTCTCCTCTTCTTCCTATGGTACTCTCTCTTTCTCTCTCCCTAACCAATCACTCGCCACTATGAAGTTTATTTATTTCAATCCATTTTCACTACCTTACCATTACAACAAATGGTTTTATGTAATACACACTCTAATCTCTTCCATCTTCATTCCATAATAACGGCATTTTTTGTTGGAATTATTTCAAGAGTATAAGAATTTTATATAGCATAAGGAATCGTGTGGAACAAGTACAAGGATCATATATAAGATAAACATCAAGAATATGATCAACACGAGTCCATAAGAGACCAACACGGTCCGTGTTAGTCTCCAGAAGCAAGATAAAACGATCCTGGGCTCAACACGGACCGTGTTGCATCAACACGGACCGTGTTGATCCAACACGGACCTTGTTGGAACCCAGAATCTGTTTTAATGGTTAACGGCTATATAATCTTATGTATTAAGTGTATGATATCAATATTAAGTCCGATATTATATGTATTCCAACAGCTATATTAGTTGACCAAGTCAAGGTCATAATACATCATTAAGGACCTTAATTATGCCTTTGACTGAGGGGTGTAATTAGGGTTGGATTAGGTGTGGAAGTCTCCTATAAATAGGAGACATTCCCAAGCCATTTGAGGGCATCACAAGCATCTATTCTATTCTATAATCACACCCTCTCAAATATAGACTGCAGCTATACTTGAGAGAATCAAGTGAGAAACCTATGTCTTGAGTGCAACAAGAGCTAAGTTTTATCCCTCGAAACATTTACGGTATAGTAAATAGTTCTTAAGGAAAATGAGTTCAAAGTCATGACTCTTAGCAATATCCAAACAAGTTAACCATTTGGTTATTAAGTCATATCTCCATCTTGTCATATATACCGCAAGAAGATCAAGAAGTCAAGCCAAGAGAAGATGATGAAGATTCAAGCCGTTGTCAAACATCATTTTCCAACATTTTTCACTTTTAGTTTTTGATGAAAAGTTTTAACCATTAATTATTTTCTAAAAAATTATATTTTTTTACTATGAATCTAATAATAGTAGTTCACATAATAAATCATTAAATATATTGAGAAATATGTATATTCTAAATTTTTAAAAGTTAACTACATAACTTTCAGACGACAGATATTTAGCAACGTAGAGACTCATTTGTTTTAGGTTAAGGGTGACAATGGCTACTTACAAGCCCTTTAATTTAGAAATCCATTGCATGTTGTAGGTTTGGTTCTTAGAGGGCATATGGAAATTTCAATATAAACAGTATTATTTCAACAAATATCTGTACTTCTAAAACAAAGCTGATATAGACAATGCAGTAAAACAAACCCAACTTGGCTTTCTTCTTTAATCAAATTCAATTATTCTTTACCATTCAGAGATAAAAACTGGTGGACAAATTAGACATGCTTTTACATGAAATGATGAAAATGGCTATGATAAGTTTGTCAAAATACTCAAATAAGCTAATGTTGTGCAATCCAGCGTGTAGTTGATGGCTCTTTTCTGAAGAAAGTTGAGTAAGACGCCTGTGACAAATTATCTAGTTCATGGATCAATCAAGTAACACATATAGGAAGAAGAAGGTTACTCAGTTACAAGTATCTATCAAACTTGTCCATTTCTCTGGAATGTGGCGTGTATTGCTCCAAAACGAAACATAATTTACCAATAAATATTAGGTGAATACCATTCTTCGGACGAAGGATTGTTAAAAATTCAGGTTCTAGTCACTTCAGGTCCGACAGAATCGGACATTGAAAAGTTGATGTCTGATACCCGTTTTTCTGTGTATTTTCTTGCCTAAATTTACGTCAATATAAGGTTCAATCAATAGAAAAAAGGGAAAATATTGTGTCCATATTTTTGATTAAATCGGCGAAGCCAAATTTTCGATAAAAAGTTTATGGCCGTACGCCGATGTCGTGGTGGGGTCGCTCTCGTAGGCTGATTGACTTCCTTTGATTTGAGCTTCGAGGTTGTATGCAGTCGATCATTTGCTTTTGTAGAGAATCAATATGCTAGATATTGAGTCGCTGTGAACTATCCAGATACAATTTTTATTTTGAAACAATAACCTTCACAGACAAATACAGGTTCTAACATATGTTCCAAATCGCTTCCTTTGTTTGTTTTTGTACTCCCTCCATCTTGCGTTAGTGGGGCATCATTGGATTTATTGTTGATGTATGTACTCCTTTTTATTTTTATTTGTCACCTAGATTTGCATAACAATTAAAATTTAAAAACTCTAATTATTAGTTTCTCAATATATATAATATTTTATTAAACTTAAATATTTACATTAGATCAACAACGAAAAATAGTATCTTACATATAACAACGTCCACAATTTGAATTATTAGAATTCCATGGACAAAAAGTAAGGCACTATTAGGCGTGAGCAACTCGGGTATCCACCTAAAATTTAAGGATCCAGCCCTAGATTCGTATTGTACGGGATCCTGATTTTAGGATTAAGTCGCGGATCAATTGGGTATGAATCTGGATCCAAGTACCCAGTTTGAGAACACACTGTCATTGTCTAAATTTTTAATCCAGATATTTCTGACATTTATCCACCCAACAACTATTTTCAATGAAATTTTTATACCCGGTCTGTATATGTGTGGATGATTAAGATTTTAAAAGAAAAACGTTTGAGATTTAAGAGGCAGAAGGCAATAATGTGAAGATTAAGAGGTTTGAAGGAGAAGAAGGTTTGAGGCCATGAAGAATGAGGATTAAACAGACGAACGACGACTTAATTTATAAAGTTAAATTAGGGTTTCTTACACATGTGCTTGGAAGTTGAAACACGGATCCAAGAGTGGACTCAGGGCTGATTGAATAGTAGTCTTCAATTAATATCAGGACCTAAAATAGTTTTTGTATTAAATAACTTATGGATCAATGTCTGGTTCTGGATCCTTATGTCAGAATCCATCTCGGATCCACAAGTGGATCCTAGTTTTAGAATCCAATCTCAGATCCATTGGATCTAACTGATTTTGGATCTGCGCGCATCCACGTATCTACTTTTTCTGCTCACCCCCAGGCACTATATGTCTTAGCACGTGTAGAACTTCAAATTTTTTGGTACTCTTGTGGCGTATTTCTATTTGACTTCAAATTCCACCGAAAGAAAACTATGGTATTGTAAGTTTCTTTACTTACTCGTAAGTATGGTATTATATCTTCACTTCGTGTAAGATCCGCTCTAATGGTCCTAATCGGGGTAAAGTTTTGAAAAGGCTTTCTCGAAGTTACAGCTCTAGCAGTAAAGATGAGGTTGATAGTCCTGTTGAAAGATCTTCGAATGCAGTGGATTTATTTTTGGAAAGATTGGATGAGGAGGCTCGTAGAGCGGCCAAGCTCGTGTGTTCGTTGAAATTGTCTTCTGATAACAATGAGAATTTGACTAAGGCCTTCAGAGAAGATTTGCTGGAAAAAAAGAAAAATCTTGTTACATAGCTGTTTCTTGTTTTTTTTTTTTGTTGTGTTCCTGTACTGCGGTCTTGTGTGGCTCTCTACTTTTGCCGAACTCTTTGGCTGGTTGTATGCTGATTGCTGTCTTGTAGCATCTTTGATGCCTTAGCCTCTTATGACTAATAAATTATCGAAAAAAAGTATGGTATTATGTCTTTTAGTACGTGTAGCACTACGCATAAATTCCCCAAAAATGAATACATTGAATAGTAAACGTCTCAAATTTGGCATTTGCCATATAGTACAAATACTTTCAAGAAAACTTTTGAAAATTCGTAAATTTTTTCTTTACTTTTATTTACTATATATATGTTCATTAGTTACATAAATTATTTATGCTCTTAACTCACTTTTTTCTTGTTCCTTTTTAACACACTTTTTTAAAAATCAAATTAGACGAGTAAAAAAAAAGAAAAGAGCGAGGAATGGTTAAAAAAGGGTTAAGAATGTTAAATTGCATTAATATGCGTCTCTTATATTGACTATTAATGAATGTTATCTTTATTTAATTTCTATGATTTATTTTGACAGCCGTTGCAACATAAAAGCTTACGTACTGTTAGAAATCTCCAAGTCTTGTCTACATGTAGAGATAGGAAAAATTTTATTCTATCTGAAAAATCTGAATTATTGAACCTAGAATTTTTTGTTTGAATTTTTATATTGATTGAATATTTAGACATGATATTACTTATTTTTGTATTGTCCAAATTTAATTCTGACTCGAATTTAATTCCGTCCAAAGTGTCCGACCCGAATAAAAACGGATATGGACATGAATTTCTCGTCTGAATGTTGACATTGACCGAATTCGACTTACTTAAATTTATCCGAACTCGAATTTTTGCCAATGCTATCTACATAATAATAATAATAATAATAATAATAATAATAATAATAATAAGTGGGATTTGGAGGAGGAAAAGTTCCGATTTCAACGATTCGTAATCCATGCGTAGTGCATGATTGCATTGCATGGTGGGCAACGAGGCAGGCGGCTAATTTTGTCAAGTTGGTGAATCACACCAAGTACGTCTTTCATTTTCTTCCTCCAACCAAACCCTTTGTCTTTTATCTTTTCAAGTACAAAGCAACCAGATAATTAATTAATTGTCATTATAATAAATCAAAATAAAAACATCAAGATTTAGAACATGTACATAAAGCTGGTGAATGCCCTGTGTATTTTTCAAATTTAAGGTAATAGAGTAAAATAAATTGTCTTATTAAACTTCTTCTAATGATTTCTAAATCTCGGATAAATTGAACTAATTTCTTAAATTACAACATTTAGGCCCTGTTCTTTTGCACAGTTGGTAAGATACAAAAATGATGTGGTGTATTATGAGAGATTTTTGATATCTAAAACTAGTCTAAAAATAACAAGTGTTTTGTGAAAATTATATATATGAGGGTAGGGGAGGGGAGTGAGGGTTGATCTATACTCTATAGAGTACTTGATCATTGCAAATTGGTATTTTTCTAAATGTGGCAAAAGTTTTAAATAGTTGGAAATGTATGTTTTCCTAATATCTTTACTTGTTAAGAGACTTTTGAGATCTAATTATGCAGACAATTTTTTTGAAATGTATAATAACAAAGATAGTTAATTAAAATATAACTTAATGTAACAAATTAAATGTTACTCTATGATAGGAAGAATCATTTAACATAACGTGATATAATCATAAAATTGATAAAGTAGTAACAATTTCTAGTAATATCTTTTAAATAATAATAGCTTTATTGGGTGACAAAATATATATCTTATATTTATTTTAAAAAATTACTATCAATTTATCAAGGATTTTAGGTTTCACACTACACAAAAGTCAAAATTTTCAAAAGGAAATACAAAGTAGGATTTGACTTTTGAAGTTGCATATCTTGGAAGAAACTCTACGACATTTTAGGAAGGATAATATATTCGAATATGACCAAAATTGGATTCAAAATTTCCAATTTAGACATTTTGCTTCCCATTTTGCTTTCCCATTTCCCTATTTTCTAACAATGGATTCTTCTTATGGAGTATTTGATGCTTTGTCGACTAGAATACAATCAGTGTTACAGCTCAGTATATATTATAGCTAGATTAGTATATAAGTTCAAACATATTGTACCAAATGAAAAATAGTTTATGTCACATTATAAAATTACAATGTCACAAATATAAAAGTAGTCCGATTAGGGTCATTTTTTAAAGTGATGAGTTAAGGTAGGATAATAAGACTCGATAATTTAGGTAAAATATGAAAAAGTTGAGTGCTACTGACCAAGTACTCTTTGATATATTGTAAATTCTTTAAAAAAATTAAAATTATTGTAGCATTTTAAGATGTATCCTTATCAAAAATTCAAAATGGTACAAGTGTCAAACCCAATATGACAACATACAAATTCAAATTGGTTGCTCCTACCTTTCAATAAGCATCTCTTTTGATTTTTTTTTATTTCATCAGATTTATTAAGCAATTTAACAAAATATATGTTAAATTATTACGCAAAATTAACTACCACAATTAAATTCTATAAAAAGAACTTTCATAAGCATATGATCTTATATTTTTTGCGAATACATGATTGAAGTGTTACGGTAAAAAATTAAAAGCGACACTTAATTATGTAAAGAGGGAGGCGAATATCATATATCCTGCATGATATGCATAACTTAATTTAATCGCATGCAATTTAATTTGGTGGAATTTATGCAAAATTTTCTGAAAAAATTGGATGAGGAGACACGCAAGGTAAAAGTAGTACCAGGGGCGCGCGGATCCCCATTGATGTTAAGGGTGTCTACGGACATCACAAGCTCCGAAAAAAAATTAAAAAATTTATTATATTTTAAAAGGTTATTGTATATTTATGTTAAGTGAACACTATAGAAAAGACTGAAAAAAAATTTTATAAGGATGCCCAATTTAACATAACAGTTCAACTATCTAAAACATTATCAAATGGATACCGCTAATTTCATAATCTAGGTCTATCACTGAGTAGTACCTACAAAATATTGCATAACAAGTACGATCATCATTGATGACTTTGATTACAAAATCCGATTTCCATATTGTTATCTGTCACTTTTTTTTCGGTGAAAGTTATTTGTTACTACTATTTGATTCATGCTACAAATTAAAGTTTGGATCTTTTACGAAGTTGGTGGGTTGTCTAGTCTGCCCTCCCTGTGTCCCACTTCTTGTTCCGCAATTATATGCTCTATTACAATGTACTCAATTTAAATGCGTTATTTGTATTAATCTTTTATAAAATTTATCAATATTAATTATAAATTTCATATAAATTGATTAATATTATTACAAAATTCATCAATATTATTAAAATTATTAAATAGGGAAATTTTAAAAAAAATTTCAAACTTTGAAAGTATCGGAAAAAAAATAATCTGAACAGCATACACTGCACTTTAAAAAATTGATGCATATTCAATGTATATGGTCTGAACCTAATAATTTGCGGCGGTGAATATATTTATATAATCATATTACATTCTCCCTCTTATTCAGGAGAGAAAATCACCTTCACTCTCTCTCTCTCTCTCTCTCTCTCTCTCTCTCTCTCTCCTGTACAAAAATGGCCAGCCGGAGGATTTCATCAGCGGTGTCAAGATCACTGGCTACCTATCTCTCCGGTAATCAACCAACAAACCCATCTTTTATGATCTTATCTCACCAAAATCATACTTTTTTTTGAGTGTTTTCTTGTGTGTTTACTTGGGTGGACTTTATGGATTTTAACTGATCATCATCCTTTGGAATTCTGAACTTTTGATGATCAATTTTCAGCTCGTAATTCTGGGTTTTGGAAACATATGTACCCAGAAAATTAAAGAATTAGCAGTATATTTGCATGTTTTGGGAACAGATTAGTGATATTTGAGTGTTAATGATGATTTTGTTTCTGGGTTTTTGTGATCAGATTAATGTTAATTTTGTGAGAAATGGTCTGAAATGGAAAGCAGAATATTTGCATGTATGATCACAAGTCACAATAATGTTGCTTTGAATCAATTCTTGCTCATTGGTTACCATTTTTTTTATTTTTTACTTTTTATCAGCCGCCAAACTGGAATATCAAATCATGGAATAGTAGAATCCTATTCCCCCACTCAACTTTACACGTTCTTATCCAATTTTACTTGTTTTTACCGTTACCTATTTTTACCTAGGCCTATTCAATCTTAGTTTATCGAGTACAATTAAAAAGAACATAGCCTAGACTAAATGATGTGATAAAAAGAGGGTTAACTCGAGAGAGGGTTTTTTTGTTTTTAACTCAATTAATGATCAAAAGATTGATTTTTAGACTCTTTGTTTTTCCTACCATACCCGTGTCGGATCCTTGATACCCAGATAAGGGTACAACACTCGACACTTCAAATTACAATGAAAATATACAAAATTTCTTTGAAATAGCCGAGTCCGACGTCCGTATCATATCCAATATGGACAGACGTATCCGAGTCTGAGTAACATAGAAGAGGACTACACAAGTGTTGTCTTCAAGTAAATAGTAGACACTACATCCGTCCCAAAATATTTATCCTTTTACCTAACTTCTTTGTCCCAAAATATTTGTCCCATTTACAATTCCAGCAACTGTAATTCCTTTTCTACCGCTAATTAATTCACTTTTTACAATTCCAACACCTATTATCTTCAATTAAAGTAAGGGTAGTTTGGGTAAATTACAAACTTTTCACCTCAATTTCCAATACACATTGGTCTTCTCAAGTTAGGTAAATGAACAAATAAAATAGGATGGAGGTAGTACTGAGGTAAAATGAAAGTCGATAAATAAATATTCTCAATGCTTACTAAAGCTTTGTTCTTTCACTAAGGCCCATTCTTTTACGCGGTAGGTTGTGGTGTGGTAGCACACCACAATTACACCACAATCATTACCAATATATCTTTTCATTCTTCTCTCTCATCACTTTTCTCATCTACTTTTCACATCTCTCTCTTAACTTATCCACCTACCTCAACTTTCATCACAATTCACCACACTTTTTGAAATTCCACCACACCGCACCATTACCACACGCAACCAACCGTATAAAAGACGGGGCAGTCTTAGCCATTCGGTTTTTTCCCCAAAGTAAGGTTTACATTTTCATTGGTTTTAATGGGATCTTTGACCAGCTAAGTACTCATGGATCTAACCTTAATATTTTTACGGCATATAATAGAGGTGTGGGGTCAGACCATGGACCAACTTATTGATTTTAGTACAATAATGAGAGCTCAGTTATGAGATGTATACTGTACTACCTAGGATCATTGGTTTTTCATTAATGAAGGTAGAAATATGTCCTTTTCTTTTACGGCTGGGAGTTTGTTGATGTATACTGCACGCTCCTCTTGCCCTCCCAAAGAAGATGCTATATATTTTTTACAGGGCAAGTGGTCAAATTTTTTAACACGAAAAAAAATTACCAATCTCATGATCAAAGTTTATTGAAAGTCGAAACCGTGCTTAGTTACCTGTCCATAAGGAACCACAGTAACTGATTTGCTTTATGTTTGCCGTTTGCGATGGCATAGTTCTAATCTTAGCATTATTTCATCTAGGAGACTGTTTTGCCTGTTTTTCGCTGTATTTTGTGTAGCGGTTTCTGTAGATCTATGTTTGCTTTTATGACTTTGAATAATCGAAAAAATATTGCTGTTTGTGATGACATTTCTGGGTTTTTACCCAAGTTCTTTGAATTGGCTAAAATCAGGTTTGGATGGATTGGATTGGATTGGTTTGGATAAGTTATGATACTTTTTTGGGAATTGTGTTTTTCGAGATGATGATATTGGTGTGTCCACATTGTCTAGTTTACTTGCAAAGATACTTAAATTTTGGGATGTTTCTGTATGAAATTACTCAGGAAGGAGTTCGGGCATAAGCCGAGGTCTATACAGATTCAACAGCACTGCTGCTGCTGCTGCTGCAGCCATTGATGACCCTATTAGCCCGCCCGTTGAAGTAAATTACACAAAGCTTCTCATCAACGGACAGTTTGTAGATGCAGCATCAGGTTTACCACTTTACTTGCCTTAGCTTGGCCCGTGATTTAAACAAGGAAATAATATTAGCAATACTTTTTCGTAATGAATGGTTATGCTTATTATGGGTTGTGTTTTACCAGGAAAGACTTTCCACACGATAGACCCTAGGACCGGGAATGTGATTGCTGATGTTGCTGAAGGAGACGCCGAAGATGTCAACCGGGCAGTTGCCGCTGCTCGTAAGGCATTCGATGAAGGACCGTGGCCCAAGATGACCGCTTATGTAAGTGATTTTCGTGCTTCTCTAATACCCCAAAAGTCCTGTTGCGAAACAGGGTCTGGGTTCTGATGTAGCAGTCTTGCCCCCCCTGAATTGAGAAAAGTCAAAGAAACTGGTTCCAATTGATCCAAGAAATGTAGTATTGTACTCATGTCTTTATTCTCACAGGAAAGGTCAAAGATCCTCTTAAAGTTTGCTGATCTTGTCGAGAAGCATAACGACGCAATAGCCGCACTTGAAACATGGGACAATGGGAAGCCGTACGAGCAATCCGCTAAAATTGAAGTACCGATGTTAGTTCGTCTCTTCCGCTACTATGCCGGTAAGTGACCGTTGTTTTTTCGTGTTCTAGTAAACAATGGTGTGAAATTCAATCCTTTTGGTCATAGAGAATTACCGATGAAGATTTTATCCGTTGAACTAGCTGACGTTGAGCCCAGTATTCGATGCTAGTCCTAGACTACAGTTTCCTATTTCACTGGGACCCAAATTGGGAGTTGTTGTTCTTCCTATGAACTAACTTGACATTTTGTGCCGAAATGTCTCACAGGTTGGGCGGACAAGATACATGGTCTCACAGTCCCTGCGGACGGGCCATATCATGTACAGACCCTCCACGAGCCCATCGGTGTGGCAGGGCAGATCATCCCGTGGAACTTTCCCCTCCTAATGTTCGCATGGAAAGTGGGGCCCGCTTTGGCATGCGGTAACGCTGTCGTTCTCAAGACTGCCGAACAGACTCCTCTATCAGCCCTCTATGTTGCAAATTTACTTCACGAGGTATCAGACTATAACACCCCCAAATCATTAATCACCAACTTAAGACGGTACATATATGTAAGTAATGTTATTTTGAGCCCAAAACGCGCTTTGTCATGAAGCGAAAAAAAACCTATGTTACTCCAACTCTTCATTTTTCCTACCGTACTGGTGTCGGACCCTCCACACCCGGACAAGACTACAACACTTGACGCTCCAAATTACGATGAAAATATGAAAATCTTCTGAAAAATAGCCGAGTCTGACACCCGTATCCATGTCCATATCAGACACCCGTACCCGAGTCAGAGTAACATAGGTGAAACTATCCATAAAGTAAAGCCGACGAAACATCCCATGTGCAGAATAAGGGTATCGTGTGATTATATAGGCTTCATAGAGTGGTTTAGGAAAGACTACAGAATAGTACTGTCATTGTTTTAATAGATACTGATAACTCATAAGTTGTTGATAACTTGATATATGGTAGGCTGGGCTTCCTCCTGGTGTTCTGAATGTGATTTCTGGATTCGGGCCGACCGCTGGTGCTACTCTTTGCTCCCACATGGATGTCGACAAGGTAACGACCAAATCCAGTTTGTTAAACTCCACTGTCAACTTTTGGAGGTTGAAGATTTAAAAAAACTCTCTAGGGTGGGGTAACGGCCCAGGTCGGATTGGGCCAAGGTCGGTCCATTGAAGTTGTGGGCTGGGTCAGGGCTCTCTAGCAAAAATAAGGGTTAGCCCATGGATCGACTCGTTTTGAGCCTATTAGTAAAAGTAGTTATGCTAATCATTGCTTAATGTTGAGTATTAATAACATTTAAGTTTAGCACTTTAATGGGGAATATTTATTTTGAGTTATTGATAGGCTGATCCGGTCCGACCCATTCACTGACTGTTTAGCACTGTTAACTGGGCCAGCCCGGTTATGACTTGACCCTTTAATGACCAGAAGTGGGACCCGGCCGATTGCTTGCACTTGTATGGTATCAAACTTTGATCCTTCTGTTGGGTGCAGCTGGCTTTTACAGGATCAACTAGTACAGGACAATTGGTGCTCCAACTAGCAGCAAAAAGTAACCTTAAAAATGTCACCCTAGAGCTCGGTGGAAAATCCCCGTTTATCGTATGTGAAGATGCCGATGTAGATACTGCAGTCGAGAATGCTCACTTGGCTCTTTTTTTCAACCAGGTATATACGGCCCATGATTTTCTTTTCTTTTTTTTAAACTACAAAACCCAAACATCGATCCATTTGCATATATACAAGTTCTTCGGTAGCCAAGCTGGCAATCACCCTCATCATCAAGGTTTACCAACAAGGTTTCTCATGTGTGTAAATTGTAGAGTTGACGAGTCTTGCTTGATAGGTAGTTTTCTATAGAGCATTTGCATACTGATGGTTACCTGTAAGATAGGGCCCACTAGCAAGCCTACTTACTCATATTAAAAAAAAAAAAGTTACCCTAGACGCTAATTTCGTGCTAAATTCAGGGACAATGTTGTTGTGCGGGATCAAGGACTTATGTCCATGAAAAGATATACGACGAGTTTGTCGAGAAAGCAAAGGCACGGGCTGCAAATCGCTCCGTGGGGGATCCATTTAAACAGGGCACTGAACAAGGCCCCCAGGTACAATAACAAATTAGAGTCTTTCTTACTATTGTTTGTTCTAGTTTTCTTTTTGGATGAATTTGATCAAGTCTAATGTTTATGGTACGTGTTTTGGAACTATACATGAAGATCGATACAGAGCAGTTTAGTAAGATATTACGGTACATAAAATCCGGTGTTGAGAGTGGAGCTACCCTTGAGACTGGAGGTGATAGAGTCGGCAACAAGGGTTACTACATCAAGCCAACGGTCTTCTCTAATGTACAGGTAACGTGCAGACTTAGAATTGTTTTAGAAGTAGAAAAGTTAAACAGATGTAGTTAAAAAAAGTAAAATTGGGTAAGAGTAGGTAGAAAAATATCGTGGGTAACTGGATTAGCTAATCAGTTATCACTAATTTCATAGCAAGCATAGCTACTTCTGATTATCCGATTGCTTATCCTTTTTTGTTTTTTTAACAATTTGCTCCAGGATGACATGTTGATAGCACAGGATGAAATTTTCGGTCCCGTCCAAACTATCTTGAAGTACAAGTGAGTGTATATATCCTCATTCATAGACTGGGCTAAAGACCATTAATTGTAACCCCTTGAATGTTAATGTTTTATTTTCTTAAAAATTTTATTGGGCTTACCGGAGGAAACGCAAATGAAACTCGAGTCATAGATAATCCAAGCAACACATACTAACGGAATAATCTTCTGAGTTGATCGTAACTAGGATTTGGATCTAGTCATGCGTTGCGGGGTCATCCAATCATGCAATTTTTGATCTGGACCATAGAATGTGTATTAGGCTATTAGTAGATCGAAACAAAATGAGTTATATATTTATGTATATAGCTCAAGACTACTGGAATTGAATTAACCCAAATAAAGTGATGGGTCCTGATTGTGTAGGGTTCTGGGAGATCCAGATGTATCCAACCTTATCTCAGAAACATACAAGTGCATGTTACGGTTCAAATTAACCCAACAACTTTATGTGAATGCGGATTCTTCTTGTGTAGGATTCAAGGAGATAGGGATGTAACCAACCTTATCTTAACAAACATAACTATGTGCTATGGTTGAAGTCAACCCAATTCCAACCCAAATAACCGAATTTGTGGGAGAAACCGAGTATGGTCATATAGATTCTTGTAAAATTCATGGGTAAATACAATTTACTCAAATTTACCAGTTTTTACCTAAATTTACCAAAATTTACCAAAACTTACCAAAAATTACCAAACTTAAAAAATTTTAAAAAAATAATTTTGACATATTGGCATCAATTTGCCAAAAGTTACCAGAATTTACCAAAAGTTATCAAAAATTACCAAAAGTTACCAAAATTTAATTTTTATCCAACTGTTTTTTACCCATGAATTTGACAGGGTTAGCATGCATTTCCTAATTAAGAGTCTTGTACGATCTATGTAGGAGCCTAGATGAGGTAGTTCGCCGAGCAAATGCAAGTGTCTACGGGCTAGCTGCAGGAGTCTTCACCAAGGACTTGGACACCGCCAACTCACTTGCGCGGGCCCTCAGAGCTGGCACCGTGTGGATAAACTGCTACGACGTCTTCGATGCAGCAATCCCGTTTGGCGGCTACAAAATGAGCGGCATCGGGAGAGAAAAGGGAGTTTACAGTCTCAGCAATTACTTGCAAGTCAAGTCTGTGGTCACACACTTGAAGAATCCGGCATGGTTGTAGACCCACATCGGAAAAGGGTTATATATAAGACTCTCTTTTCCAGAATAAGAATCTGAGTTTATAGTGTTGTGTTGTCTTGTCTTGTGCCCTTCTTTTGTGAATGTTCATAGAGATGATGATGATGATGATGATGAAGTTTGGAACATTGAGAGGATGCTCCATGGTACAATTGATCACTTATTATTGCTACTTGGTAGCACTTATGTTCGGACACGGTTTTGATGTTTTTGGTAGCTTTGTGATTTTGTTATCTACTTTCAATGCACAGTTATATGTCCATAATCTGGATTGTTGAAAAGATTATGTTTTTCAACATAGACGCTAATAATAAGATCCTCATTAACCTCCTATGCTTCTATTCCATGGAGAGTTGTATGTAGCGAATGATTATTGAATCAATTGGAATCATTCTCTAAATTGCAAGACTTAGGGGGTAAGATTGTTATATCCGACTCCTCCATGCCTCGCTTGTACGAGATTTCGGAGAACTGATTTCGGTTTTCAATGCAAAATTAAAGCATTCATTCAAGGTTTAACACAAGTAGAGATGTTACCCGAAGTACGGTTGCATGCCAACCCTTCGACCATCCTAGATCCTGTAAAAGTGGGACCCACAGAGTTGTTGCGGTCATAATTCCCCGGAAAGGGTCAAAGAAGTAACGCCATTATTCCCGAGAAAATGTTACGTACATCTGAATCTCTTTTAATTTGGGAAGATGAATCTCCTTTTGACAAGACAGTGTGGCTTGATGGTAGTTTTAAGTTAATTGATTAGTTTGCATTGGTGTGAACTTTCTTGGGTAATAAAGATGGGTAGCCCTACTTTAGATTGATTTGGTCTGGTCAGTGAAGACAGTACTAATATATTAACATCTCTCATTCATGCACATTTTAGACAGTTTCATGTGGGAATATGATGATTGAGCTAAAGCCACCAACCAGCAACCCACTGGGTAGGTACTAAACAATGACTAATACTAGAGGGTAGGGCCACCACTTGCTGACACCGGGTCAGTTGAGTCGGGTTAATTTCGGATCACTAAAATTTAAGTTGGATAGATTTAGGTTTGTTTAATTTCTAGCCCCATGAGTTAGTGGCGAGAAGACGAGTAACTTTGGTGAAAAGTTGAGTCGAGTCATTTTAGGTACGGGTATATTTCAGATTACTTAGTTTGGGTACATTTGAGTTTGGTTCAGGTCGATTTTGGCTGGTCTATGACACAAGTGCTAGGGCTTGGTAAGGAAGATAGGACTTTTAGCAGGCTAGAGTTTATGAGAGTGGTTGTTCACAGGGGGAAAACCATTGATAGTCCAAGCCCAAGCTATAAATTTAAAACGGGCCTGAAAGATATACACACCGCAAAAAGGGGTAAAACGGTGTGCATAGGGGTGACAAAAATTTGACTGACCCCAAAAAATTGACTTTCGAATATAATTTTTTGACTGAATTTAAAATTCGGTCACTCGGTCAAGATCGAATCAAAATTCAAGTCGGGTCGGGTTTCGGTATTCAGAATCGGGTTTACCGAATTTTGGATGAAATTTAGGTTTCGTCAAATTCGGTGTCGCGTTTGAATTACCGAACCCAATTCTAGGAAAAGTGTCAATGACTCACATTAAGAAGCTCAATTTTTCATTCGGTCATTCGTTCAAGTTTGGTCATTCGGATTCGAATTCGGATTCGAGATTGAGTATTTTGTCCAAATTAAAATTTGGCCAAATCAATGTTTGGGGGTTTTGATCGAATATCGAATTGACTGAACCCAATAGGACTCGAGCATGAATTTTCGCCATCGTAAGTGTGGACGTGTAAGTAAACTATGCACCAAGGTCTGAATCATGTCAAACTCAAAACCCAAGTTCACACAGACCAAGTAAGTTGCGAGATAGAACCACAACCTCTAAATTATGTCGATGGCTGTTATACCTTGAGTACTCTTAAACCAACGTAACTCTTGCTCAACCAAGGAAATAAGTAGAGATAATTATGAGCATTACTGTTTGAAATCACCACAAAACATATGTCGACCGCCCAAATATTGATACATAAATAAAAGGGGGACCCAAATAGGGACAACATATAGAGAAGGAGCAACACACATATATACTCAACAAATGGTCTTAAATTCTTACTCATTTAATACTATACGGTTGGCTGCGGTATAACGTGGTGCGGTGTGGTGAATTGTGGTGGGTTATTGGTAAGTTGTGGTGGGTTTTGTTTTTTATAAATGTAAATTGTATTGGTAAATGTGAAAAAGTTGATTGTGGTGGGTTGTGGTAAATTATGGTGGGTTCTGACAAAGTGCGCTGTGTTATGGGACCGCAGCCAGCCAGCCGTATAAAATAACATGGCCTAAATTCTCACAAATATATATTTCCAATGATTACGTCAAACACGGTATAATGGATTTAAACATCAGACATCGAAATTAGATTGTTAGTTCAATTACGTTTGATTGTAAAATAAAAATTAATGGAGTAATTATATGAGAGAAGCATAGAAAAAAACAAATCTATGGTAATAATTATGTTTAAGGATAAGGTCTACAATATGGCAGTTAGACCAACCGTGTTGTATTGCGCAGAGTGTTAGATGGTTAAAAAAATAAATTATCAAAGGGTAAATGTGGTCGAGATGAGGATGGTTCGGTGGACTTACGATTATATTAGATTGAATAGGATCAGGAATATTGTCTGTCAAGCTAAACTAAGGGTAAGGACAAGTTAAGAGATATTAGGCGGAGATGGTTTGAGTATGTTCTTAGGAGATGTGAGGATGCTCCTGTTAAGAGCTATGAAGCGATCAGGATATCCCTTGGGTGTTGACGACATGGGAAACCTAAAAAGTCATTAGAGAAGTTATACAAGGAGACTTGAGACACCTAGGCTTAGCAGAACACATGATACTAGATAGGAGCGTTTGACGAGCTAGCATTAAGGTGGTAGGGTGAGGATTGTCGGTAGGTACTATGCTTTGAATTGGTTTGTTGTGTTTTGCCTCCTATTAATTATGTTGTTCGAATGCATTTAGCTCTTCCGCAACTGCATTGAACATAGGGAATGAATCTCTTTACTTTCACAAGTTTCTTGGATTCCTAGTTGCATTGAACATAGGGAATGAATCTCTTTACTTTCACAAGTTTCTTGGATTCCTAGTTTTCCAATCGGTTTTCTAATTGGATTTCTTTTAGCGTCTAAACTGGTTTTCATAAAATATTTACTTGCAGATTTTGCCGAAATCAATAGCTCCAATACTTTGATTTATGAGATCAAGATTGTCTACATCTGAACCTAAAATTATGCCCAAAAGTATTTCCTTTTAAAATTTATTGTTCTCGTGGACCAAAGAATGTACTCCCTCCATCCCAAATTAATTGACACTTTGACCAAATTTTGACCGTTAATTACTCATAAATCACAATGAGTTACAATATGAAATTACCGTCATTAAAAGATATTTTACTAAAATTTACAATGAATATAATTTCATATTGTAACTCATTATAATTTGTGAATAATTAACGGTCAAAATTTAGTCAAAGTGTCAATTAATTTACGTGCAATTTAAGAACATAAATTAATGGGCCAGTGAGAACATACGAAAGATACATTAAATTATTTTGTGTTGTCTGTATCATTTTACGTGCAATTTAAGGAGACAATAATTACCTAAATCCAACATAATAATTGTTAGAATATGGGACTGAGAAGAAGTTTTGAGGCGTGAAAGAATCACTATCTTTAAGACAAGATTTTGTCCCTAATGCAATATCATGTCTCCAGGATACAACAAAACTCCTAGATTGACATATAAATATACATTCAATCCCCCTGTTGAGCAGTTCTTCCTTTGGATAAAGATGATGATGCTGATACAATGCTTTTGGACAGGATTGACGGTATGGCAGTTTAATCCTGTCCAACTGCATTAAACTGCTTAAAAAAATAATAATAAATGTTATTTAGTTGTCTGCTCCTAAAGCTCCGAGCTAAGTGTCAAGTGCGCCTAATAAACACCAAAAGCACCTCTAGCGCCCAAGCACAGACTAGCCCAGTTCAGAGCTTATTTACTTATAAACTCATATGGCTCCTTAACTTATAAAGAGCCATAAGCTATTTTATTTTCTCCATGTGAGACAATAAATAGGAAACCTATTTATATTCTCTAGGAGCTAGAGACAACTTTATTCTATCCATGTGGGACATTTGATAGAATCAATACATTATTCTATCCATGTGGGACATTTGATAGAATCAATACATTTATTTCCTTATTATTTTCACTAACTATTCAACAATAATCCATCAAAATTTTGAAAACCAAGGTGTAGAATCTTAAATGCATGCCACACCTCATCTAGATGAGGTTTTATGGTGCAAACATGGAACACTATGTTATCAATCGAGGGTGTTCTAAATAGTAGGAAATGTTAAAAGAATCACTGTGGTAGGAGGAATGCCATACTATACATATAGCAACATTACAGTACAAAATAATGAATGAAAAATGGTCCATGTAGAGATTTTCATCGAGAAAATATGGGCACCCTAATCAGAAAACAACGTGATTGCCTTTAAGATTGTACCATATTTGACATTGGTGGTGCTATATTTGGTAGGCATAGCCATGCATTTAAAATACGAAACTTAGGTTACAATACTTACGCAAGTGTTTAAGGACCAAATAAACACAAAGTCGAACCAAGTCTAGGTAAACAAAGCTCTAGATTTAGGATGTGTCAAATTCATTGGTAAAAAGCGGCTTGGTAAATTAAATTTTAGTAACTTTTGGTAAAATTTAGTAACTTTTGGTAAAATTTACATTAATAATTTTTTTTTTGTTTTTTGACTTTAGTAAGTTTTGATAAATTTTGATAAATTTAGGCAAAAATTAGTAAATTTTAATAAACTGAAGTTACCCATAAATTTGACAGGCCCTTAACCAATAAAATAATGTCCTTGAATTCGACATATATATGTTACTTGTCAATCTTACAAAGCTTGAAAATTTAAGCGCGGGGCTTAATTTGTTTGGGCTAGTAAACATTAAACTCATAAATATTAGTTTTTTTAATAATAAATTTACACGGGTCACTCTATAAATTCAACTCCTCTGTCAACAAGCCTTTCTTTCTTCATTTGTATGACAATTTTATGCTTCTATCGAGTCAATGCAAACTTTCCACACTTTGCTAAACTGACTATGTGAGGTAATCGTGTCTCTTTTTTACCGTATAAAACAAATTAATTTTAATGATTTGATATTTGAAATTCCATCCTACGTTAAATTTGCCCCAAAAAATAAGGACACGACTTTGAAATGTCCTAGCCTTATGGCCCAATAGTTAGGCAACAATAGAAAAAAAAGCATAAAGACGAATCATAATTCATAAAAACGGACAACAAAGTAACACTATTAACCCCCCAAAAATCAATTTTTCTTGTGACTAAGAAACAACCCTAATATATGTATGCCTCCTATTCCATAGTGAGACCTAATAACAAGACAATTAAACACCGAAATTTTAACAAGCTATCAAGAGGCTAAATCCCATGAATTAAAATTACGTATCGTTATCATATGGTGACCAATGCAAAGACTATTAACTTTTTCCCGACGTTTTCAAACTGAGGGTAGCAGCTTGATTCTGACTTCTTGACAACATGGACTTAATAGGAAAGGGTAAGAAGAAAAGGAGAAAAACTGTTCCTCTCTCTTTGTCTATTTGTGGGTTATTTATTTGTACTTATGGCTAGTTTTAGTGTTACATGGTTATTAGTTAGATGTACTTGTCCAATTTGGTTGATAATTCCTAGGGAGTGTAGAGTTTTGGTAGAGCTAGGCTCTTAAACTTCTTAACAACTTCATTTTGTAGAGCTGGTGAAAATTTAGATCTAGGTCAAAATCAAGTTTGTAAAGTTGGTCAATGTTAAAATTCAAACCAAATATTTTACTCGATTTTTCTCTGGGTCGGACAATTTGGACTGACCTAAATTCAGGTTAAAACCGGATTCGGGCAACAGAAATAAGGGAAATACTATGTACGAATTTCGACCAATTCGATGAACATTAAAAATTCAGTATTATATTTGTATTTTGAAAGGGTGATGATACGTGTCTTACTCCAAGACACTTCTTAGGTATCCCGCTCTTCACCAAATTTTGTATTTCTTATTATTTTTTACAATAATTTTTAGTAGCAAGTATTAATTAGCAATTATAAAAAAATTTAAATACATTATCTATGTCAATGAGCACAAATAATACATTAATAGAATCAACCCCATTAATTAAGGATATTTAAATACATTTTAATAAATAAAAATATAACTTTAAATAATTTATATATAATAATATTATAATTATAGAATTCAATTACATAATTTTTTTATATAATTTTAATAATAAGACAGTTCAGGAGATAACTAAAGACCAAAAAAGGAAAAGGAATTCCAAATTCAAATTCGCATTGAAAATTTCGGCACCTATCTGAAATGAATGATAGGATGGTAGCCGTTATCATAGTGTATGGGGCGTGGCAAATGCAGAAGAGAAGAGGATGTGGGCAAACTCCATTGGCCCTTGCGTGTGAAGCTCTTCTTTCATGCACATCTACACTTTTTATTATTGCTTTCATACTTTCCCATTCCAAATCCAATTCAATCAAGCCAGAAATTCAGGTTTTCCAATCTATAGACAAATTGGATTGTCAAGCATGTGTTGAATTTATGGGTAAACAGTAATCTGGTAAAATTAAATTTTAGTAATTTTTGACAATTTTTGATAAATTTTGTCAAATTTAACCTCATATATCAAAATTAATTTTTTTTGTTTTTAACTTTGGTAAATTTTGGTAAATTTGAATTCAAAAACCCCCAACTTTGAACATTGTTCATCAGAATATCCTGAGCTTCATTTTTAAAATTGAATATCAAAAACTCTAGGGACACTTTCATTCTACATATCACCCCAAAAAATATCACTACATTCCTTAAAAACCTAGATTCAATTGATGTTAATTCAATGAGAGGCTGATGACAAATACAAGCCCAAAAGTTTGGGATGAAATTCGGGATATTCCGATAAACAATCTTCAAAATTGATTGCATACTTTACCATGCCAAACCCAAACCCAAACCCAAACCCAATTGAATCAAGGCAGAAATTAAAGTTTTTGCAATCTACAACAAAATTTACAGACAGTGATAACTAACTCAAAACCAATCACACAAACAATTCCCCAAGGAGAAAAAGATCTTCTTCATGAGCACTTGGTAGTAAGAGAGATGTTTAGCCAGCCAATGAACTAGGTTCCACACACACACGTAAGTGGGCTTCTAACATTTTGCATACATACAGCATGACATATCGGTATCTGACCACATTTTATTTTGGTAGCTAGATCGTGTCCCCATTGTGATTTGCCATGAGTGACTAGACTTGGATGGTCAATTCATGGGCCCCGCCCTCGTCGGGTATGAAAAACAATAGGATCGGGTCCTACTCTTTTCGTTGGTACGTAAAAGGTATACGTAAAAACAAATTGGTAAGGTACAGAAAAATAGGTAAGGTAAGGTAAGGTAAGGTAAGTAAAAAATAGTATAATATAGGAAAGAAAGGTAAGTCACATCACTTATTTATTGTGATTTGTGAGTAGGATCAGTTATATCACTTATTAAATATACGAAATTTTGAATATATATTATGTAAAATATGTAAAATACATCATGTAGTGTAAGAATAGGTAAACGAAAGTAAATAAAATAGGTAACATAAGTAAAGTACGGTAACTAAAATATTGCATATAAGCCCATCGAACAGGGGTAGAACCCTCTACACTTGACCCAACTTGGCAAAATCACTGCACGGGGTGCCATTGGACGAGAGCATGAGACCAATGATCCGTACGCCTAACCGGTTTTTTTAACACAATGATAGCAATACATCCATGGCGGACTAGGTCTAAAAGCATACTTAGCATTCGGGCTTAAAGCATGAATGTTGCAAAGGTCCCCTTAATCTCATGCAGAGAAACATGGGTTTGTTGATACCATGCACAAGAACCAACTCAACTAAAAAGTAAAAACCAAAGCTAACGTCTGATGGTTGAAGGTCCACGAACGGTTTTATATAATACAACACCAACTCTCATACCATGAAAGCACCACAATATGTAACACAAATGTCGCAATGTCTTTAATAGCATTCATTTACCTCATTTTTCCTTCACAAAGTCATCCAGAAGGAGGAAAAAAATGGCACAACTTGGTCCCTCTGTTGGGATCAGCTTGGTCTGAACCAAAGGACTTGAGAGCCCCAGAACGATCGAGTCATGGTCTGTTAGTCAAAGTGAGTCAATTGTCCTGCTGATGCACCTGTGACAATAATAATGTTAGACTGGAAATATCAGCTTCCAAATCAACCCTTGTGGGGACATATTGAAGAAAGGCTCAGAATAATCCTGATATGGACCTCTGCATATGTAACACGAACGTCGGCGTGATGTCAGGTGTGACAAAACTAAGGACTGCTGTAAAATCCTAATTAAACACACAACAAAACTTCACCCAAAAATACAGCTCCTGATCAATAAATAACAAATGAATGCCCACCAAATAATAAACCCCACCCCCAACTAGAACCCAAAAAAATTTAGGTTTCTTCCCTTAGTATTTTCGGGTTTAGAATGCCATATACTTACACCTCATTAATGTGTAAGGATGTAGATAGCTAGATAGATACCTCCTGGTGTTTTTGTTTTCCCAATTAGGTACCATCATCGAGCACGTCCAAGCGATATTAATACCAATTTAAATGAATCCCAAGGGGGTGGTAGATATACATACCACATTTTATTTCTTCTAGCCACAATCTGAAGAACCTTGTCCCAGCCAACAAGTCATGTCATCTTCCTCCGATTTTCTCTTCTTTCTTCCCTTATAAATCGGGCAAAGTTTCGAAGGGTTTTTCGACCCCATCAAAACCATGCCTCGACGAGCATCATCCGCGCTTCAGTGGATGAGCTTGGTGGGGGTGATATGGCTCCAATCGATAAACGGCACAAACTCAAATTTCCCAGCCTACTCTTCCCAGCTGAAGCAGCTGCTTTCCCTGTCCCAACTGCAACTCAACAACCTCGCACTGGCATCTGATGCAGGGAAGCTCTTTGGTTGGTTAGCTGGCATTGCTGCCATCTACCTACCTCTGTGGCTTGTCCTTCTCATCGGTTCTTCGCTCGGGTTGGTTGGTTACGGTGTCCAGTATCTTTTTCTCTCCCATCAAATCTCTTCCCTCTCGTATTCGCACATCTTTTTTCTCACTGTTATCGCCGGGAACAGCATTTGCTGGATCAACACGGTGTGTTACGTTGTCATCATCAACAACTTCCCCTTTCACCGCCAGGCTGCAGTGGGGTTAACCACTAGTTATTTGGGATTGAGTGCGGTGGTTTACACGGCCATTGTTGGGTCGTTCTCTCCCGGTAGATCAGCACAGCAGTATATGCTGTTAAACTCGGTTCTGCCTTTGGTAGTGGGTGTTGTCACAGCACCCTTTGTCAGGTGTGTTGATGTGGGTGGGAGTGGGAAACTAAAAAGGGCGGAATCTGCAGGGCTCGCGGTTATTTTGCCGATAACAATAGCCACCGGGCTATATGCTGTTGCCAGCAACTTAGGGCCGATGTCGAGGGCTTCGTCCTGGGTGAAGTTAATTGGGCTGTCAGTGTGTCTGCTGTTACCGCTTGTGATTCCACTGGCAGAATGCGTTCGGGGAAAGCTCAACGAGAAGTGTTTCGTGACCAGAGAAAAGAGAAGGGTGTGTGTTCTGACGAGCGATGATGATTCTACGAAAGAGGAAAATAGCAGCAGCATGAATATCGAAGAAGCGGAAGCAGCAGCTACAGACAAGGAAGAGGAGGAGAAAGTGGAGATACATACCATGGAGAATGTGGGAGTGAAAACAATGCTGAAAAGGCTGAATTTTTGGTTGTATCTGTTTATATACATTTCAGGGGGGACCCTAGGATTGGTCTATCTCAATAACTTGGGACAAATAGCAGAGTCTCGAGGCTATTCCAGAGTGTCTTCTTTGGTGGCCTTTGCTTCTGCGTTTGTGTTTTTCGGTCGCCTCTTGCCATCCGCTCTTGACTATATATACTCAAGGTAATTATTTGGACATTATCATACAATTAAGCTTCACTAATCATCCTTATCTTCAATTTCTTCATACTTAACCATGTATGTTGCACATGATATTCAGCAGGGGTAAACACATGGTACCAGGACCAGCATTCATAGTAGGTGCAATGGTGGCAATGGCAGGGGCATTTTTCTTACTTCAGAACGGGACCAACCTCTGTCTACATGTGAGCACAGCAATCATAGGGTTCGGTACAGGGGCAATCACTGCCATCTCCGTCTCCACCACAACTGAGCTATTTGGACCCGACAATTTCGGGGTAAATCACAACATCGTGGTCGCAAATATCCCACTCGGGTCCTTCATTTTCGGAGATTTGGCAGCACTCCTGTATCACAAACACGGAGGTCATACAAATGGAAAGTGCATGGGTTTACAATGTTACAGCACGACCTTCCTCATCTGGGGATCGCTCTGCTCGTTTGGAACAATCCTAGCAATAATCCTTCATTTTCGCACTCGCAACTTCTACTGGCAGGTTACTAAAACCCCAAAAGATAACTTATCGCCAACATACATAGCTGGTAGCTAATGCATTAGACGAGATACTAGCGCTAGCTTTTAGTTTTTGCAGCTAAGACGCTCATAAGGATGTACAGTTACTACCATATCTTTATCTTCCTTACGCTTTTTCCCCCCTTTTTTAGACCTAAAGAAAACAACCCAGGCTTGGGGGTTTTTACTTCCCCCTTGTTTTGATTTTTAGCTTAGTTTCAGTGAAGTTCCTGATAAGGAACTCGGTTTAGCTATGAAATCCTCAAATTAATACTTACCTGTCATATTTTGCATTGAATGTCAAGCATGATCAAACCAAAACCTAAACCAATGCGCTGAAATCCCTTAGGCGAGGTATGGAGAGATTGGATGTAGCAGTCTTAACCCTAAATTTGGCTATTTAGAGAGACTGGGTTTAATTGACCCAAGATTTGCAATAATCCTCAAATTTTACTTTACTCCATTACAATCTAAGTTAAAAACAATAATATTTTGAAATATCAAGATTATGGACATGATATCAAGCAGAATCAAAAAGGGAAAACCACAGTACACTTTAAATTCAGCAAAACATCTGCTTTTATAGGTTTAATTAGGTTATAAAAAGCTTTTTATCTACAGACTAATCAGGAACAGAACCAGATTTCTCCATCAAAAACACAATAAGATCCAACTGCATGACCATTTTCAGTTACTTTTTGTAATTATTGTCCTCTCCCAAGGAGAAGAAAACGTCTTATCTAGGGTTTATTTTAGTTTCAATCAAATTCCCGAAAATGGAACTCAATTTAACAATAGAACCCTAGAATTTACGCTTGATCAGTCCCGATCAATCCACATTAAATCAAACACGAAATATCTGAACATTAAACAGAATTGAAAAAAAGCGAAAGCCCTGCAAAACCTAGTTTCACGCCATTGCCGCGTGAACAACTTTAATTAGGTCATGAAACCCTAATTATGTACCAAATAATCAGCAAAACACAACCAAATTACAGAAACAAGAAACACGAGATAGATACATCTTACTGAACCGTAAATAATAGTAGCAATGCCATGCAATTCATCATGTTCAGTATAATTAGGAATCAATCAATTATCAAAATGTTAATGATGAATTTCAATTTCAAAACCTGGAGTACTGACGCCGGGAGCTCTGTTCGGCGCCGGAGAAGACTGGCCGGAAGAACACCGGCGCCGGCGATGTTGTTTCCGATTGCATACCACTCGAGACGACGTCGTTGACAACCCCATCAAATCTCCTAAAAATTCCGGCAGAGAACAGCTTTTACTTTGTTCAGTCTTGGCGGTCTTAATTATATGCTATAAACTTTGAAAAGTAGCGGTACAAAAAATAAATCTCAAATCTAACCGTTAATTCGGGGCATGTTAGAAATTTTATCATTTTCGACATATTCCTATAAATTTCGACAAATTTGTCGCTAAATAATAGAGACCTAAGAATATCATTCACTCGTTTATAGTTTCCAATAATATAGTTTCTTCACAACATAGAGTACCCCGTGAGCAATTTTTCTGTGCTTTTTGCAATAAAATAGAGTTTCCAATAATATAGTTTCTTCACAACATATAGTTTCCAATAACCGTGATCTTTTCCAATTTCAATTTCTTTGTCCTCTTTCGATCTAAAAACATTGCACTATTTTGGCACCTAGATTCATGGTCAGCTAATACCCAAGTAACCCAACCCTAATGAGGATTTTAACCTCAAGCAAGAAATTTGGAAGCACGATTTTAACTTCAAGCGAAATAATGATGAAGTACAAAATTTTGCATTAGTTGCTTATTGTTGTGGTTTAAGCAACTGAGGTGAAATCTGTATCCAGCAATAGGGGATTTGATTCATCGTGATGTCTCGGGTGGATACATAAACATAAACTCGATCGTCCAAGCCTGAAAAATGCACTGAACAACGACGAATGTCGAAACAATTCCAAAACACATGCCCTCAAAATTTAACTGCATGGAACTTCAAACGATGTCCACAACAGCACACAGAGGTTCAATTTATTCAACTAGAAAACTACATGCCCTTAATTTGAGTTATACATTGTAAACAAGCTGAAGAGCAATAAGAAGTCCGCGTCACATTAACAAACTCACACGGCTACTTTACTTGGACGGAGCATTAGCCTGCTTTTGCGGTTGTGGTTTCAGAAAGGGATCCTGCCATACACACAAGCGAGGTCAATGAGATAAGAAATGATATACATTAGAAGCCAGCAATTCATCACACTGTCAAACATCTTGCCAAAAAGTTGAGATTTTAGCTATCATCATAAATCTAAGGAAGACGTCTAATGTTGCCATAAATAAAACATTTTGTGTACCATTTTGGAAACCTAGACGATGACAAAGTTGGCATTGAGATTTTAGCACTCATCATCAAATCTAAGGAAAACGACTGATGGCCATAAATAAAACACATTGTGTACCAGTTGGGAATCCTAGACGAAGAATAAGTTGGCAAAAACAAATTATCAGCTATGGTTCGATAGGGCATAGCTCACTCCAATACTCCATTTCATTATCTAAGCAAGCATCGTTTGCAAATATAAGACTATCTACATCAGCATCTCTCTAGACTCCAAACCCTAACCCTAAAAGAGTTGGGGCCACACTAGAAGTTGTTAATTAACCATGGTTTGGACTTTCTTCTTCCTTTTTCTTTTTCCTTTTTTTTTTTTGGTTGGGGGGGGGGGGGGGGTGGATGATTTGGTCTACCATCACTTCTCCCATGGGCCATATAGGGGGCAAGGATTGGTCTTGACCCGAGTCATAAGGGTTTTCATTACCTATGGCCTATTAGGACCATTTTACAATTAAATTGCTAGCACAATTTTTATATCTCTACAGCCATATCACCCCCAACAGATTTCTCTACAGCATCTTTATCATACAGCTATTGTGTCATGTGGAGCGTCTGTCTAGTTTAACTCTGTATATGATAATTAGTGCATTCCATTTGCATTTGCAGCAGCTTTACGCTTTATCATACAGGGTGGGGGGAGGGTATGAAAGTTTCGAATCATAATGTCATCAAAAGGAGAACACGGCACCATATGTTCAGTAACAATGGTTCTTGTCCAATTCATAACTAATCTTACAGATGACTGTTAGGACTTACGGAAAATATTCATGCAGAATCTCCAAATACATAGATGGGAGCCATGTTATGAAGGAAATCATAAACAGAAAACAAGTTTCGTGACTTACTAAGACAACCAGCAAAACAGACATGCTAAGTAGAACCTCAGCCTTGTTCTCTTGCACAGAGGGCTACTAAATACGAACTACTAACAGTCTAGAGCATCCTGGAGACGCGGATTAAAACCTTAACTCATTATGTTCAATCTTTTTCAGCAAATCCCTGCTTCATAATTTCTATCCGGTGTAAAAGCAGAACCGCACAGGACAACTAGAGCTTGTTCGGTTTTGACAGATACCACCAGTAACAAAAGGAAGACAAATAACAAATCTAAACGGATAGACCAGATTTGTTGCTCTATTTGATATGAATTGAAAGATGAACAACAACCGAAGCCAACCATTTCCAACTCCATAATCAATCATCAAATCCCTTTCACAAGAAAACCCCTAAAAATTATGCCATCTAAACCAAATAGATGTCTTCATTTCCAAGTGGATTCTATCATCAAATAAGGCATTTCATTCACAACGACAAACCCAACCATTTCCAAATCCATAATCAATCATCAAATCCCTTTCATAGATACCTTCATTTCCAACAGGATTCTATCATCGAATAAGGCATTTCATTCAAGCCCAACCAATTTCCAACCCCATAGTCAATCATCAAATCTGTTTCACACGAAAACCCTACAAATGATGCCATCTACACCAAATCACAACATTCTTTCCTACGGGATTCTATGATTTCTATCATCAAACAAGGCATCCAAACCCAACCATTTGCAACCCCATCAATCATCGTTTCACAGGAAAACCCTTACAACTAGGCCTGGCAAAAGCTGACCCCACCCGACCCGGTTTTTCAAACATAAAACATAAAAAAAATCCCACGGAACGGGGCATACCGAAACCGACCCACCCGAATTGACAGGTCTACTTACAAATGATGCCATCTAGACCAAATCACAACGTTCTTCCCTACGGGATTCTATGATTTCTATCATCAAACAAGGCATTTCACTCACAACCTCCAAACCCAACGATTCACTACCCCATAACCATTCACCAAATCATTCACAGGAAAAACCAAAAAAAAAACCCTAAAAATGATGCAACAAATACAATCCCATCTACAACACAGACAAACTGAATATCCAATTAAGATCATGCTTTGGCTAAGCTTCCACCATAACACATAAACTATGCAAGCAGATAAAACTTATAAATCAAAGTTTCGATAATCGATCAGCTGGATTATATAATGCTGATTCAACATACAGATCGAAATTGCGCTCGAAACAAGACGAATCGAAAAACTGACCTCCTTAACAAACAGAAGATTAGCGATGACTACGGCGCCAACGACGGCGCCGGTGACCGCCGCCGTGCCGGAGAGCAGACTCCACCTCCTGTATATCATCTTCTCTCTCTTCTTTCTCTCTCTAGAATCTCGATTATGATCGAATTTATTTTTCTGCTACCGGCAGTAATCGGATCTTCTGTTGTTGGACTTAACGCAAATTCAGCAGCCCAATTATAAATTCATGCTATAATGGGCCATGGATCCAATCCTGATCCACTAGGCCCACACTAGGGTATCATATAGACAAACACAGAGAAAGGAGGAAGGGATTACTGATTAGAGCCCGCAAAATTCAGGTCTGAGTAATTCTGGGTTCGGACTCGGATTGGGCAAGTCGGACAAGTATAAATTCAGGTTTAAATCGGGTTCAGACGATAGAAAATAAAAAAAAGTTATGTTTGTCGAATCGGTCAATGTCAAAATTCAAACGAAAATTTTATGATTGTGCCCGATTTTTTCCGAGCATGACAGATTTTTCACTGGCCTAGAAGGGATAAATGCCGGTGACGGGAGGGATTGGAAGTACAAATGTACAATGACTTGGACTTTCATGTATACTCGCATTTGTCTAAAAAGTACTCTCCTATTGAGGACGACGACGATGAGAACAACGGTCCTCATTATAGTCTCAGACAACAACAATAACAATCCTTATTATAGTCTCAGACAACAACAGTAACAATCCTCATTATAGTACTGTTGACGCGGGGTGTGAGGGAATTCAAATATAGACAGTCTTCTCTACATATACAAAAGTACATGAAGAGGTTGATTCCTCTCATTGTTCTCTCCTATTAACATCAATAATCACTCAATGTGCATCTATGTTTCCTACTTAGAATAATGCTTGTGTCATTAGAATTTATGTGATTATGTCTTACCCCATCAAATGTGTCCAAAACAAAGCCTTATTTTTGAGGAAGCTTATCACAAACACAATATTGTCCTGCATTTATTAAATATAATTAAACAAAAGGCTAATATTTAATTTTAATATGTGTTTTACTTTCATATTTATAAGTGCCTCTACAATATTATTTGAAATTCTAATCTAGATCTCCTAACTTCTAAATAGAAAATTTACCTTAATTAGGTCTCAACATAACCATCGTCACTAAATAATTTCAAGTACAAATATCCAATGCCTCTAAGTGCTAACTAGTTGTTACATAAATCAAGTTCAGCCTTAGAAAACAATAATATCTCACTAAAAATTGAAAATCATAATATAAAAAAAACTAAACTCGTGTTAATTTTTAGTACACTCTGGAGGAAAAACTTTGTATCTACGTTTATCTCTACAGTAGGAGTAAATCATTTGGTTGCTTCTTGCCCATTCAAGCCCTTGAATTTGTTGGGCTGATAGCTTGACAAAATCCTGGCCTTCAACCGGGTCCAAACTTGATGGGCTGCTACTCTTGGAGCAAACCCGGCCCGAAACATCATTCGGGTCGAAAATGCAACCGCCCATCTCCATCTGGCCTAGGGAAGCCACAAATGGGGCGAACTTGTAGTTAACCGGGTATTTTCCCCCGTGGGTCGCCCACTTGGATGCATCCCATATTGTGGCGTAAACCGCCATCGGTTTTGATGGGTATGCTGAAGATATGGCGTCTGTGTATTGCACTTCTCTAATCGGTATGTTATCTACTAGAAACCTGCATCGAAAAGTTGGATTTAAGTTCCTTTTCGATTAATTTAAGAATAATTAGCATTTACCAATGTTAATTAGTGTTTATGAGGATTGATGAATATTTGTAATAATTTAAGAATAAAACCATAGCAAAGTATCAAAATTCCTATATCATAAATCAAAGTGACCAAGTTGTTTAATTTGTCTTGACACTTCTAAGACTGGTAAAGTGTTACTCTTATTCAATTTATTCAAGTCATTTTCTCATGTTACATCACCCAAATAATTAGGATGTATAGTGATATCAATAAAATAATGGTAGAAATTAAATTAAGAGGTACTGAATTATGGAAATAGGCTTACACAATATGGTGATTGTTCCAGAGAATGCTATACTCATGGAACTGTGTAGTTGGGTCGAACCAAAGGTGAAACTTCTCTTCTCTCCCTGTATTTTGGCTTCCATTTCCATATAAGTTCGTTTGAAGCAACCAATCCTTGTGGTTTTGGTGCCCTAACAATTCGAAATCTATCTCATCGTGGTTGTGTGGGTAAATATCTGAGTTCGACATCTAGCAAAAAAAAAAATCAATCATCCAAAAATATATATGTGAAGAAAATGGTGAGCTAATGAGTTAAAATTTTTCAGTGAAGAATGTAGAATGATAAAACAAATTCATCTGTCACCAGGGCGTGGCTCTTGCGGGGTCCAAGTGTCCAACTAATGAATCAAAATTTATCACATTATTCATATACTCTCAATAATGAAAATATGTTATTATATTAGGGTTAAAGGAGAAAATAAGTGTATATATATATATAAAGAAAGTACGAATCTCGCTATTATATGACTTGGGTTCAACCAATAGTTACTCCAAAATAACATTTCTTTTTTATGAATAATGCATGTATAAAAGTATTTTGGGTTTTCATTTTATCATTAACTGGTGGACACTTCCTTTTGACTCTTGCTTACGGAAACGCTCTGTGCACTAAACTGTTCCTTTCATTAACTTTAGTATTGATCTCATTTTAACAAACCTTTAGTTATAATGTTGCTATGCATTGACAAGCAATTATTAGTTAACTAAAATATACAGTGAATTATTTATCATAAATTGAAAAAGTCTAGACCTTGAGTCACCCTTTATAATTTATTGCATAAAAAAATGTCAATGTTGATAAATTAATTAACGGCAAAAACTATAATTAACGGCAAAAACTTACATAGAAAGCAACAACAACACCGGATGTGAATCCAGATGGAAGCTTTATTGCAGCACTGAAGAATCCATAATTGTAATGATCCTTGGAAGCCAATCCTGCCCCTATTTCATCAAATTCACAATACACTCAAAAACAAATTATAACAAACACACATACATATATACGTAGCGTGCACATACATATATATATCAAATTTATTAAAAAAAAAAGTGTATTTTACAATGTTTTCTTGAACTTGCAAATTTCCTTAGGAGAATGTTTAAAATGTACAAATATCCATATTTATAAATGTTTGAGTTTGCTGTATTAGGGGTATTTTGAAAATTTTCAGACTCTTTGGATCTCATTCTCCTCCGTGAATTTCTTCCCCTTACCACCCTAGGAAAATTTTTCTCAATTATCATTGTAAAATTGTGGATCTCGTGTAAAATGTTTCTTATTGACAAATAACAACAAAATATGAAGAAAATTGGCAAATTTCTACAGGATTTCATGCAACCAAATGCATTCTAAGTGAGAAACTAAGGCTTAATTAGGCCCTAATTAAATGATGTAAATGTTACCAGATTTCTTGTCAAGAGTGATGTTGGCAAAGGAGCCATTGCCATAAATCTGGAAATTCGAGTCCCCGAAAACTTGGGAGAAGTCGCGGTCGAAGGAGAGATGAGGGAAGAGCCCCGTCAACCGGGTGGCGACCGGAGGGGCAGTTTGGGCATTTACCATCATTCCACCATTGTTGATGAAGCTTTGTAACACTGATAGACACAAAGTTATGAGCAAGTATTTGCTTATTATGCATGCCATTTTTCCCCCCTTCTATGTATGAAAAACAGAGGAAAGTAGGGTTTAAGAAACTTGGGCAAGTCTATTTATATGGAATTATGGAACATATTACATATATGTATAATAAAGAATATGAATTGTTGCAAGCTGGCCTTCCTCCCTCCCTCTATTTTCTTTCTTTCTTTTTTTGCGATTAGGTTCGACCCTTTTTTTTTTCTCATAACGATAAGTTGGTCCATCCATTGAATCTTCCTACAGAATGTAGATTCAGGAGGCTTAGCAAGTATGAAAAGTGGTAATGCATGTTACTTTCAAGTTTAACATCCACTTAAATGCTCCTTTAGTCTCTACTTATTTATTTATTTAACTTCTTTTAAATAGTTAAGTTTTACAAATTTGAATTATTTTATTTTATTTTATTTTTGTAATTATATTAGTTATCTCGATATCATGTACAACTTTGCAAGCATGGGTCGAACCAAAGCTGAAACTTCTATTCTCTCCCAGTACTTTGACTTCCATTTCCATACAAGTTCGTTTGAAGCAACCAATCCTTATGGTTTTGGTGCCCTAACAACTCAAAATATTAAGAATTAGGGTGAAATAAAAGTGACTATTGTTGAAGTGTGTTTAAAATATAGATATTGGAACAAAAAAGATAAGATCCACCAAAACCAAATATTGTATGAAAAACCAAGTTGGAACAAAATCATGGACTGAAAATAGTGAGATGTTTTTTGGGAATTTGGTATGTATGTCTGGCAGAGACATAAATTTTGAGTAGGATTTTTTTATTAAAAAAAAAGGTTATAACAGTGATAAAATTCAAATCAAGGAATATTTGATTTTGGTGACCTCTGAATCACCGCAAGAAGTGCCAAATCTGATTAGACCAGGAAAAGAAAATGTGTGAGAGTTGATGAGATTTCCCAGCTGTATTGAAGGCTGCTAACTACAGTACAGTAGTATGGGTTTTGGCCTTTTGGGTGCTTTTTATTTATGGTGTTCTTTTGACTCTTCCTCCTGCTCTTTTAATTTCTACAAATAATCCATTATCCTCCTGTTTATTTGTGCGGGTTTCTTTGACTTCTTTACCTTCATTTTCTCGCTCGCTGTCAAAAATTTGGGTTGGGGTAATTAAATTTGGATTCAATCAATGTCAAAATTCAAATGAGAAATTGATGTTCAAACCTGCTTTTATTCGGTGAAATCGAGTCAGACAATTCAGATGAAACTAAATTCGAGTCAAAAGTACAGTATCTTTCTAGTGACAGTAATTTCATATTGTAACTTATTGTAATTTGTGAGTAAATTAAATAACGGTCAAAATTTAGTCAAAGTGTCAATTAATATAAAACGGAGGGAGTAATAGTTAAGTGATTATTATCTCAAATTTTGTTTTAAGCACCCCACCCACATTTAGTTATTGGTTGGAAGCCAAAAATTTATCTATGAAAGTCTATGAATACAATTAAGGCCGTTTTCTATATCTGTGATTTGCCACAACCCACCACATTTCACCGTAAATCATTACTTTTTTCTCTCCTCACTTTTCTCCTCTATTTTTTACATTCTCTCTCCTCACCTACCCCACATACCAATAACCTACCACAATTTCACCACACCCCACCACAATTCCACCACACCCCACCGCTAAATACCGCAAAATACCGCAGTATAGAACACGGCCTAATTCTACTGTAAAAAGTATTTGAAGAACTTATGATAATTGTAGGTTACATTAATTATTCATCAACCCAACCCTAAAAAGTCATCTTACAGTTAAGGGTTATATTCTCACTTACCCAGAGCATGGGGCATCTAATTGTAGTACATTGGCCAAACTCATGGGACCTTTTCTTGACCAATAAGTGAAATTGTTTAATTAGGCCATGTTCTTATTGGTCTAGAAAAGGTAAAGAAAAGATAAAATAGAGTATAGGTCATAGTTGGAGGGTTAGGTAAGTTAAGAAAGGTAGGAAGGAGTGGCAACATAGAATAGTGTTTGGGAGAATGAGTTACATCAATTATATTAAATATATAGATTTTTAAATATATCATTTATATTTATAAGGTATTGTAAGTTAGATTCTTTATTAAATATATTAATTTTTAAAAATATATTATGTAATGTAGATAAAAAAAGTATGAGTAGTGTGGAAAAGACGATGTAAAGTAAAATGTAAAGTAAATAAGGGTAGGATAGGTAGGATAAATTTATTTTATATTGTGAAAGAAGAGGGCCCTTAGGTTCAATTATCCTCAACGAAATCCTCATATTCAATTATGATCTGTTTTTATATGTCCAACATATCTTTTAATAGTATGGAAACACCATCAACAAGTTCTTAGCTCAGTTAGTATCCGCTATACTGTAGTATCCCACAGGTCTCGAAATCATTTTTTAGAAGTAACGACAGACGTGCATGTCTGGTTACCCCATCTCCATGGATTGGTGACTTATTGATCTTTTTTTTTTTAGTATAGGGGACCCAGTAACTAATTCGACTTATCAATATTAAAAAAATAGAAAAAGTTGATACTGAGGTGTAGTTTGTTTCAATATAAATTTAGATCGAGAGAACTCTCAAACACTTCATGCTTTAATATATGTGGACGATTTTTCATGCTTCATATAATATAATTCAAAATATAATTAGACAAATATTGATCATTTTGTTTAATCATACACATTTTCAAGCGATTATTGCAAGACTGAAACCAAATTTTGGTGGGCTAGGTTTATTGTTCGACTGTTTCCAGCTGTTATAATTAGTCGATAGCATCAAGTTGTTCCATCAATTTACTAGAGCCATTTGGTAAAGGTAGCATCAGCAAGGAGGTCCATTAATAATAATGCACCGGAACAAATGTTGATTGATTTAGAGAATGTTTGATTGGTTCAATTCCTCGGAAATTGATCAATTTTTTAAGTTTACCAATTTTTTTCATAATTATGACTTTAGAAAATTTTTTATAGGAAATCTTATTAATCTTCCTAATTTTCTTCCCCCACTTCCCCGGTTGTCTACTTCACTTCAGCTGCTCTTAATCAAAAAAATTGGCTAACCCTCTCCACCATAAATAGCCTCTTGCTCCTTCTGATCTCCTCTCTCTCTCTCTCTCTTTTTCCTGGGCAATTGTTTACTGCATAATTTAATCTCCCAACCTTGAGTGCATGAGTTGGGGGATCGGGGGTAACTGTGTTAACCTTGGGGAAACGAATGACATAGTCAATTTGCACTATGATTGCATCGAATTCATTCTCAAGGCAATGATTCTGTCCAAGGCACAACGTGATTTTATTTCCTTTTATAGCCATAACTTTTCTGACGAACTTTTCTAATGATACATTCTTTCTCTTGTGAAAATAGATGATAAGTAAAAGAAAGATAGAGATAACAAAGAGAGAATATACAAAATTTCATTGGAAAAAAAAAATCACGTTGCACTTGCTCTAAGAATAATTGTGTAGCTCGAACACTTGGTTGACGTGTCTAGTGTTAAGATATAAAAAGGCAATTACTTTTTTTATTTATTTTGCCACTTGGGCTTATGTACTACAACAAATTAGTGGACCAGCCACTGGACCCTGCATCATAATCAATCATATGGGCTTACGATTTGATTACCAATAAAGTTAGACGGCCCAGTTTATAAATAAGTTCATTTCAAAATCACAAAAACTAAATTCAGTTTAAAAATAAAATAAGTGCAGCTCAAAGTAATAAAGCTAATAAAGATCTGGCATAACGATTTATATAAAAGTGAAGTCATATAGTACTTTAGGAGTGTTATTTGACAGGAAGATTTCACTAAATTTAAAGAGTAAGGCGTACTGTACGGTAGTTAGGCCAACAATGTTGTGTGGAGCCGAGAACTAGGCAATTAAGAAGGTGCATCGTCAGATGTTGAAGGTGGCGGAGATGAAGATGATTTGGTGGATTTGCAGTTATACTAGGTTGGAAAAGATTAAAAATGACATTGACCGAGCTAAACTAGAGGTAGCGGCAGTCGAGGAAAAGTTAAAAGAGTCTAGACTGAGATGGTTTAGACGTGTCCTTAGGAGAAGTGAGGATGTCAATGTGAGGAGGTGTGAGGGAAATAAGATACCCCTTAGGTGTCGGGAACGTAGGAGATCCAAAAAGTCTGTGTGAGATGTGATTAAAGCAGACTTAAGACACCTAAGTTTAGTAAAGGACATCATACAAGATAAGGACGTTAGGAGGACTATGATTGATATAGTAACATGAGGTTTCTGATAGAGTAATGTATGTTGATTTAGATTCGCTGCTTTGTGTCTTCTATTTAATTGTGTTTTACAGAAATTAGCAAGATTCTCACTTACTCTATAAAGACTAAACTAGCTATGATACATCTTGTATTTTCTCATGTATTGAAAAACTGCTTCGGTGGATATAAACGTTAAAAGTTCGATAAAGGTAGCCTCTTTTACGCTATTTTCCTTGAATCTGCTTATGTATGCTGAACTGATGGATCTAGTCACTAGTCACTAGTCACAAATGTGAATGTTTGACATAATAATTAATAGTAATAATAATATTCTTGGTGTCGGCAATTATGATACGATATGTGACTGCATGTACATTTCCAAAGCCCATCTCAATAGTTTCATGGACGTACCTTTAATTTTATTTAATTGATTAGTTTATTTACTATATATAATGACAAAAAGTTTAGTTTATTATATGGTTCAGCTGCAACTGTGGGTGATGCAGGTATCCAAGAAATTAAATCATGTCATTAATATTCGCGGAAGTACGTGGATACCTCAATTAACATGTCAACAAACGGGTGAATGGTGATATATTAATTTTTGGCTTTGTATAAGTTATATATAAGTATTACAGCTTAGAACAAAAAATTATGAAAATAAAACCTACATAAAAGAGGACAAAGCCAATAGAAGTGCTCTAATTCAATCGAATAACCATGTTCATATCAAACAAATAACAGTAGTGGCGGATCCAGACTATGAAATTAGCGGTGTCTACTTAATAATTGTTAGGAATGTGTCCTAAAATCATCAAATCTCTTGATCTCACAATTATTTGTTTCTTAATTGTATTAGGATATTATTTAGGTTTCCTTATTATATTGGGTTTCCTGATTGTATTAGATTCTAAATCTAATTAGAGTGGGAGTCAAGTTAGGTTTATAGGGAGTTTTTCCTATAAATAGGGTTTGGTATTCTCCACTTTATTTTACTGACCAGCGTGCAGTCAGTCGGCGAACAATGATCGAGTTATAGAGAGTCAGAGAGGGAGAAAATATTGAGAGGGAAAAAGGTCTCACCAATATTTTCGATCCCAATTGTATCCCGAGAGAGAAAGATTGTGAGTTGTGAGTGAGAGAGATTGTGATAGTAATCTCCTCTGTTGTGGATCGCATCACGCCCTGTGGTAGTGATTGGGTTGTACTCCTCCTTTCTCATAGTGGATTATTTTACATTGTCAGTCCGTGGTTTTTTCTCCGAGTTCTTCGGTTTCCCACGTAAACCTTGTGGTTGTTTTCTTTTATCGCTCTTATTATTTTGTTCCTGAATTTTGTCGTAATATCCGTCATCTCGTTTTCGATTCTATTATTCGCTTCCGCTGTTACCTTGCTACTCACTTTTCTCTAACAAGTGGTATCAGAGCAAGGAGGAGATGTCTTCAATCATGAAGTGTGAAATTCTAAAATTCGAGAGAACAGGAAGACTGCAGTTGAAGGCGGTCCTTGATTCAGCACGGTGTAAGGGATGTTGAGTATCCCTATACGGAGACTGATGTAATGATGAGCGACGAGAACTTCAAAAAGGGTCTAAGAAAGAGAACCAGGGCAGTCTGAGTTCGAGGTGGAGCAGGTTGCTGCTCAAACAGTTCAGGTTGATGAACCTGATGTTCCTCATGTGGAGGAAGAACCGCGCATGGCAAGGGATCGTCCCAGGAGGGAGATCAGGAGACCAGCACGGTATACTAAAGATTGGGTGCACAAGAAGAGCCATGTAGAGAGTGACTGTTGGAGAAATCTGAAAGACCAGGAGCAGGGTAGTAAGGATAACCGCACCAAAACTGGTACAGCAAACTGTGTTGAGGTTAACGGTTGCAGGTACGAAACAGAAGATGGTGTCCCAAAAGCGCGCAGGGGTTCCATGGTTCGTATGAAGAGCCGGAAGGGCGCACTGTACACCCTACAGGGTCTCATGGTGAACTGCAGAGGCGGTCTCAAATAGCAGTGGTCTCAAGCAGCATCCGCGGCGGTATGTGATGTTTACCGCTGAGTGCCTGCAGGCTACCGTGGGAGGCGTGTTGATGGCGACAATCAAGATGTTTATCTGGACTGATAATTCGTTGATTTTAGTCCAAGGTGGAGTTTGTTAGGAATGTGTCCTAAAATCATCGAATCTCTTGATCTCACAATTATTTGTTTCCTAATTGTATTAGGATATTATTTAGGTTTCCTTATTATATTGGGTTTCCTAATTGTATTAGATTCTAAATCTAATTAGAGGGAGTCAAGTTAGGTTTATAGGAGTTTTTCCTATAAATAGGGTTTTGTATTCTCAACTTTATTTTACGGCCATGCAGTACGTCAGTCTGAACAATGATCGAGTTATAGAGAGTCAGAGAGGGAGAAAATATTGAGAGGGAAAAAGGTCTCACCAATATTTTCGATCCCAATTGTATCCCGAGAGAGAAAGATTGTGAGTTGTGAGTGAGAGAGATTGTGATAGTAATCTCCTCTGTTGTGGATCGCATCACGCCCTGTGGTAGTGATTGAGTTGTACTCCTCCTTTCTCATAGTGGATTATTTTCTGGTTTTCGCCGTCCGTGGTTTTTTCTCCGAGTTCTTCGGTTTCCCACGTAAACCTTGTGGTTGTTTTCTTTTATCGCTCTTATTATTTTGTTCCTGAATTTTGTCGTAATATCCGTCATCTCGTTTTCGATTCTATTATTCGCTTCCGCTGTTACCTTGCTACTACATATTTTCTCTAACAAGTGGTATCAGAGCCTCACAAGGGTATCTGAGCCTAACAATAATATTTTGGACAGTTAAATTATTGTGTTGAATTGAACATCCTTTTCAATATTTTTCAATCTTTTCTAGAGTGTCCAATACTTCAGATAAATATACAATAACCTCCTAAAATATAATATATTTCTTAAATTTTTTTTAAAGCTTAGGATGTCCGTGGACACCCTTAACATCAATGGGGACCCTGTGATTCACCCATGAATAACACACACATACATATGTATTACGTAGTACACATTATTTTCTCAAATTGATGACATACTCATATTTTGTAGAGCTTATATATACTAAATTTATAAAGGACAAATACATTAAATCTACAAATCACAAAGTCACATTTCCTTAATCTATGTGTGTATAGTAGTTTGTCCAGAATTCTTTTTTTGACAAAAATTTTTCCAGGAAGGACTTTCTTAGAAAATATTTATTGAACTTGAAAGTAAAATAACGAATTACAGATCGTACATTAAAACATTAATTCTTAAGAAATGTTTACCACCAAATGCTAACCTTACAGATATATCGGTAAAAGTCCCATAAAATAAGAATTTGGATAGCTAACTTAAGCAAGCTAGACATAATAAAAGAGAAGTTAATTTGAACCAAACATGCCTCATGAATTAATGAAGTAATAATTTGAATAAATAACCAGAAAGAAACAAGAAGCATGCATGCATGTGTGTGGTACCTTGACTTGAGGAAGAAGTCAACGTAACCCTCCTCACTCATTTGCCCATGTTATCCACCCTGTACCTCCCATACCTAAATTATAACTCAGGAAATTTCCTAAGCAATTCATTAAAATCACAAATATTCATGACAAAATTAATTTATTTTTATTTTCTTCTGAGTTATAAGGAAATTTCCTAAACAATCCAATAAATCACAAATATTTATGGCAAATTCATTATTTATTTTTAATTTCTTCTAAGTTGATAACTCTCACAATAATGTCTGGCTACGTCCTGTCACGTAGCCCATGCCATAAGCTGGCCATGCACGACCCTTCCTAGTTCCTTGAAATAATTATTTGGTCAAAATTTAAAGACCGGAATAAATTTGTTAAGATGTAAAAAAAATGCACAATTTTATTTTAAAAAAATTAAGAAAACATTGAATTTAAGTTGCCTTTTATTTATCAGGAAAATATAAATAAAATTTAAAAATAAGGATGTTCAAAATATTTTAATAAAGTTTCTTATATTTTTAAAAAACAATTGATAATTTATATAGCATGTGTGAAGAAAATTTGGATATGCTTATGCGCCTTTTTTGAATTTTGGAATAGCTCTTCTTTTCATTTTTATTCAACACGTGTCAGGCCGTCATTTGTGGTTAGCAAAATCCTAGAAACCGCCTTTCCATCCACACCCACGTGCCACCACGCATCTCCCCAATCAAATTTTGCACGAACGAATCACAACGCGACACGTGCCCCGTAACCCACACACCCTATATAACTCTCGGATCTATCAAGTCCCTTTCAAACCCATCCAAACACACAAACAAACACAACACACACTGCACACATCCAAAAATCCCACCAAAAAAAAAAGAAAAACAAAAAATTTTCTCAATGTTATACAACTCCGATGACCTCAGTCGCCGGACGTTGAGTTTTCCGGCTGTGAAACCCTCGAAATCCATCTCTCCGGTGACCCTCCTCCGGTCCCTTCTCTCTCTCTCCTCCGAAATCTGCAACTTCCGATCTCTCTCCTCCCTCTTCACCTCCAACAAACACAACGCCAAGATCGCCGTCAATTCCATCGACATTCTCCAGATTTTTCTCGAAGAAATTCGTGATTCGAAGCTCCCCAGATCCGCCGTCGGGCCTCTTCTAGAAGTCCACGTCATCCTCCAGAAGCTTCTTTTCCTCCTCCGCAACCTCACGCGCCGCGACGCGCGTGCATGGATGCTGCTCAACTCCGGTCGGGTCGCGGCCCACTTCCGGGATCTGGTCGGGTCGATGGCGGATGCCCTCGACGGTGTCGTTTTGGAGGAGTTGGATCTTGGCGATGAGGTGAAGGATTACGTCGGGTATCTGATAAACCATGGGAAGAAGATGGGAAGGTTTGAGGATGAATCGGAGGATATTAGGGTTTTGAATCTGATCGATTTCATGTTGGGTCAGATGGAGAAGAAGATCATACCCGACCCGAATAACCTCAAACGGGTTACAACCTATTTGGGTATTCAAAGCTGGGGTGTTTGCAACGAGCAGGTCAAGTTTCTGGAAGATGAATTCGGGTCGGATCCTGGAGTCAGTAGTATTCTGGGTCTCATGGTTTATTGCAGATGCGTGCTCTTTCACGGGTCAAACCCTAACCCTAATGATGGGGTTGATTCGGGGAAGAAAACGGGCGAAACCCGAATTGGATATATGGGTTGCTTGAATCCGGATGATTTCAAGTGCCCGATTTCGCTCGAAATCATGGTGGACCCGGTCACGGTCTCGTCCGGGCAGACCTACGACCGGAGCTCCATCCTCAAGTGGTTCAAATCGGGCAATCTGGTCTGCCCGAAAACGGGTCGGATCCTTGAGAATTCGGACCTGGTGCCTAACTTGGCCCTCAAGAAAGTGATCAAGTTGTACTGTTTGGAGAATGGGATTAACTTCCCCATCTCGAAATCAGAAGCTAAGCATCAGAAAATGATGAATACTGGCGGCGGTTATCTGCTAAGTTTGGCGGCCGAGGAGGCGGCCAAAATGGCGGCTGACTTTCTGACAATCAAGCTGGCGATGGGGTCCACGACGGACAAGAGTAAGGTGGCCTACGAGATTAGGCTCCTTACTAAACGGAGCGAGTTCAACAGGGCGTGTTTCGTGGAATCCGGGGCGATCCCATACTTGTTGAATCTCCTTTTGTGTAGAGATTCGACCGCCCAGGAAAATTCCATGGCTGCCCTGTTGAACCTCTCCAAGCACTCGCAAAGCAAGACCGCCATTGTTGACAATGGCGGACTTGCTTTGCTGGTAAGATTGCTTAAGTCCGGGGTCAAGATAGAAATCAGGCAGTATGCGGCCGCCGCCCTGTTTTACCTCTCCTTGGTGGAGGATTACCGAGGATTGATTGGTGCCAACCCGGATGCAATTCCGTCCCTTGTGGAATTGATCCGGGTTGGGGGTGATCGGGGCAAGAAGAGTGGCCTTGTGGCTATATTTGGGCTTCTGCTTGCCCCGAGCCACCACTACAGAGTTCTCGAGGTCGGCCTGGTCCCTCTCATAGTTGACCTTTTAGGTGCTATGGAGAGTACCGAGGATCTCGTTGTGGATTCTTTGGCGGTTCTCTCGGCCCTGGCGGAGAGACCCGATGGAGCCATGGCGGTATTACATGCCGGGGCTCTGAATGTGATCATGGGAATGTTGTGCGCTTCTCCTTATGAATGCTCCAGGCTCAAGATGGAGCATTGTGTGTCTCTATTGCTAGCATTGTGTATAAATTGTGGTGGAGAAGTGGTCGAGGTTTTAGTGAAGAACACTTCTCTTATGGGAGCTCTGTACTCAGCTCTCACCGAGGGAACATCAAGGGCCAGCAAGAAGGCCAGCTCCCTCATAAGACTCCTGCATGAGTTCTCCGAAAGGAGGTCATCGCGATCCATGCCTCATGCTTTGCCACACGAAAATTTTATCCATGTGTGGTGATCAACTTGAGGTTGCATATTCTTTGATTGTTTTTGTCTAGTATTTTGTAGATACTCATATGTTATGTTCATACATAGTTTGTTTCTTCGTTTCCACGGAGAGATTGGCTCAAGTTTTTGAGAGCTAATCCATGTGATCGATGAGCTTCCATCTTTTTTGTGAAGCTCATGTTGTTGTAATCCTCATACTTTTAACTATTGGCATGTGTAGCCCTTGTGATCTTTATTAATAAAAGAGCATTATGAATTTGTGACAATGCTTGAAAAGCTTTAATCTTAGTTTTGAAATTGCTAACCCCCCGGCCCTATCTTATTTTGCATAATCAGGAATCAAACTTCGGTTAGTTAAGAATCAATCTCTCTAAATTCGGATCACTTGAGACCTGCGCTAGTGGGACACAAACTGAGAGTTGTAAGGAACTAAACCTCAGCAAGTGTTCCAAAGCAAAATTCCTCGTGCTCATGCAGCATGGGTCACTTGGCTACTCCTTGTGAATGGTAGAGAAGTTTCGATTAGTTCGTTATTGAGTTTTTAGGCATGTTTGCAATATTGGACCGACCTTGAAAGCTTTCAATGTCTCTACAACCAACACGTATAGTTACAGAACCCCTCTTGAATACCAAATCAACATGCAGTAGAGTGAACTGTGAAGTTCTACTCCATCAGTAACATGATACAATTACAAGGTGCAAAAAGGATCCCAATAGATATCACACTAAGCCGTGTTCTTCATGCGATTGCGGTCACAACCCACCGCATTTTACCGCAAATCATTACTTTTCTCTCTCCTCATCTTTCTCTCTTCTCACTTTTCTCCTCTACTTTTTATATTCCCTCTCCTCACCTACCCCACATACTAATAACCTACCACAATTCCACCACACCCCACCACACCATTCCGCAAAATACCGCATAAAAGAACACGGCCTAAATCAAACACTTGAATGTCAAGAATATTCATAACTAAACAGATATTCTTTAAAATGGAGAACATTTTCAAAATGCCAATATATTACTCAAAAACGAACCGTAAAAGTAATATTACAATGGAACCTTCGCATTGGCACGAGGTTCTGATGGCGCATTTGATTTCACAGTGAACAACATAAGATAAAAAGAATACAATTCACAAGATATGAATGGAGTTGTTTGCCTGTTTCAGATAAAGCTTTGCAAGTTATGCAACAAATCCCATGATTCCTTATCACGCGATCAAGCATAATACAATCTGGAATCAGGAAAAGATCAAGGAAAAATCCCAGCTTTCTTAAATTTGAACTGAGACCAGCCTTTAAGATCAGATGACCCAAAACCAGGACACAATTGAACCACCCGTCAACCCGACAATCAAGAACAAGGTAATCAAAATCCCAGCTGTTTCAGAGTGTTGAAGCGGGACAGTTTTCGGGGCCAAAATCATCAGCACACTTGTCAAATACCCATTGGTGAGTCCCAACAGACATGTCAGCAATGTCACGGGAACCTCAGTCCGAAAAAACTGAGGCCCATGCAAGCATCCCAGATAAAGAGGGTAGAACAAAAGCCTAGCAAAACATGCACCAACAGCAACATTGGCATTCTCAAGCAGGTAAGCAGCAGTCAGACACTTGCCAACTAAATCGAACACATTGAAGCTCGTGATGAGGAGGATCGCGTACCAATCTCCGAGCAGTTTTGAGTGCACATCTTCAGTGATGAATCCGGGGAATATAGACAGAGTGACAATGTAGATGAGCACGATTCCAATCCCGTGCCATTTGACTCTTCCAATGATCTCCCAAACGGGGCCGGACAAAGAGGTTTTGCCCTCTTTCTCATCGTTGTTCACGGCCTGTATCTTGAGCTCATTGTAGTACTTTATAACTGGGAGGCGATGAGCGATGAGCGATGTTGTAGAAGACAAGGCAGATTATCATGAGCAGAATTCCGACGATGAAGTATAGGAGCGCGCTGTCTCTCAAGCCCTGGACATTTTGGGGATAAACTGCCTTGGTAAAGATCCTTAGAAATGAAACAAGGACCCCTGCAATTAACATGAAAACAAAACACATTTCAGAGTTGTTCTAGAGAAGCTAAGTTAAGAAAAACATGTCAATTCTTATCTAAAATTAGCTTCATAACTCAGTTCAGTGTTGTTCTATTCACTCTTAGCCTACATAGGAGAGTCCAGAGTGTCATGATTGAAACTGAGCTCATGGCTCATGAGAAGCAGATGGCATGCCAATTCAAGTAGGCTATCTGCTTACTATTATGATCACTAAAGAATCAAGTAATCAACAGAACATTCCATAACTGAAGCCCAGCAAATGAACAAACCCAAAAACAAAGCCCATAACTAAGCTAAATGGACAAAGACAAGAAATGAAATCTACCACACTACTACACCCATAATGGGCAGCCTACCTCTACTCAAAAAAGGAAAAACGAAAAAAGAAAAAAGAAAAAAGAAAAAAGAAAATAGAAAAATAGAATAACATGCTTTAAGTTAAGGGTATGTAATATGTTCTCTTCATCCCTTTTTTTCTTCAAAATAAGTTCAATTTCAAATAAGGTCACGATCTTTTGTGATGTAGGATAAATTTATCCTATCTATTATGCTTTTACTTACTTTATCCTATCTATTCTGCTCATACTTACTTTATCCTACATCTTTCCCACACTACTCATGTTTCATCACTCACAATAGTTTACTCATAATACTGATATGACTTATCTTGTTCACAATATTTTGCATCATTCACAATAGAAAGCTCTAACCTAATCCACAACTCCAATAGCCGCCCTTGACTCGACCCGACCCCACAAAACCAATGGGCCGACCCTAACCCTAACCCGACCCCTCCATTGCCCAGCCCCTGGCCTATACTTTAGTTGAGAGTCTTAAGACCATCCCACATGGACCTCACTAGTCACTAGCTCAGGTTTACTAGTTACCATCCCAGCTCTGAACCTACAAACTTAAACCAACTCTTCTTTTTTGTGGTTGGCAAACTGCGGTATGCTACCGCAAACGCATACCGCAGTTTGGCACAACTCACCACACTTTACCATAAATTATTATTTTTCTCTCTCCTCACTTTTCTTCTCTACTTTTTACATTCTCTCTCTCCTCACCTACCCCACATACCAATAACCTACCACAATTCCACCGTATCTCACCGCACCATACCGCAAAATACCGCATGAAAGAACAACACCTCAATAACAAGGACCCAGAAATGACCTCACCTGAGCCAGCAGTACCAGCACAAGTAGCCTGCATATACCTCTCCGGCAACTCCCCGGCGGACCCAATCAACCCGCCCTGCACCAACGCGTCCGCCACTCCCGCCACCCCCACCGCCGCCACCGTCGCGTAAAACCCCTCATAAACCCCACTCTGCCCCTTCGTATACACCACATCCATCACCGGAACCACCAGCAGACACGCCACGAACATCACCAGCCCCACGTTGATCCGCACCCACGCGCCGACGGATCTCCGGCCGAAAAACACGATGACGAGGAGAGAGAAGAGCGCCGGCGACATGTATCCGACGGCGAAGACGCGATCCACGCTCCGATCGGGGTAGAGGTACGCGAAGTAATCGACAGCCGTGATGAAAGCGTTCCATGGGAGCAGGAAACCTGCTCCCAATGTGAAGTAGATTATGTATGCGAATCTGAACGAGTCTTCCGGGATCTTTTTATGAGTTGACTCGTCGCCGGAGAGGAGAGGGACGGTGACGGTGGCGGTCATGGCGGAGGAGTTGTCGTCGACGGTGGTTCCCATTTTTTCCGGGATGAAGGAAGTTGTTGAGTGTACGGCGGAGTAGTTGAGTAGTGTGGTGGATTATTCGTCCAATGGAATATTTTATTGTTTCTTGTTTTTTTATTTATTGTAAAAAGAAAGAAGGCATGATGAGATATTATGTTAGCTAAAAGGTGCACATTAACACACGTTGGATATAGTGGTTGGTGGATTAATTGAAATTAAGGAACCATTGCTTAAGCCTTCTTTGACATGCAAGTTACTCCCTCCATCTTAAATTAATCGACGGAATTGAAGTTTACACACATATCAATAAACAACTATAATAACTACCAAATTTTAATTGTATTTGGCTTTTCACTCTCTAATAAATAATATAAAATAATTAAATTAGGTATTGGGAATAGGAAAATGACAATTATTTTGGGACAAAATAAGTTAGTTAAAGTGTCAATTAATATGGGACGGAGGGCGTAGTGTATATCCACCTTATTCTTTATAAGGATTTGTTAAATTTATTTTATTATTTTCTTATTTTACTGTATCTTATTGGAATTCTTAAAAAAAATACTCAAATCAGTGTTATTTTATTTTACTTTTCTTCTCTTTTCTTTCTTTATCAACCTTATTTACATAACTTAATCTTATCACTCACTCTAAAGAACGGAGTCAATGCTACAAGAGTCTTGGATGTTAATTAATTTGTTTATTTATAAAATTAAAACAATTTATCATGGAGTATTGGAGGTTTGTGGATCGAATTCATGGGTCTAAATCCAAACCAAGACTCACCAATGTTTTGGCAAATCTAGACTCGCCTCAGACCCATCGGCGGCCATATTTGCCGGTGATTTCTCAGTCAACCAAACAATCCTCAACCTTACTTCACTTGCTTTACCATACTTAGGCCATGTTCTATACTGCGGTATTTTACGGTATTTTGCGGTGAGGTGTGGTGGAATTGTGGTGGGGTGTGGTGGAATTGTGGTAGGTTATTAGTATGTGGGGTAGGTGAGGAGAGAGAATGTAAAAGTAGAGGTGAAAAGTGAGGAGAGAGAAAAGTGAGGAGAGAAAAAAGTAATGATTTGCAGTGAAATGTGATGGGTTGTGGCAAACTGCAGTACCGTGTGGCACCGCAATTTACCAACCGCAGTATAGAACACGGCCTTAACCTTAACCCTAGCTCTGGTAGTTCTGGTATTCACTGCTAGAATTACTTACTAGTTATACAGAAGCAAAATATCATTTCTCCTGCGCCTAATAAACAGATCTACCAGAAAACTTGAAACTCAAAAATGAAAGGTAATATTTTACCATTATCCTTATTCAATTCCACCTCATTAATATACTCTTCATGTCAATATCATAAATGCAATACAAATATCTAACAAATGGTTACGAAAAATAATATCAGACCCCAGAAGCAAAAATATGCATGTATTGTAGCAGTGAATGTACACATAGAACTGCGAAATATTCTAATTAAATTTGAATTCAGATAAAAAATTTCACTTCAAATATCAGTATATTGTATCAGTGATCTTACGATTATATGATAACAAGTCAACCATTGTGTCAAGGCCCCTTTTAAATAAATTATAAAAAAAAGAAAAGAAAATAAGAGTAGTTACCCCTTAACTACTGTATTTTTTATAAAAATAAGCACACTATTTTTAAAATTAAAATTTTGGTGGCCTTACCCAATCTTTTCCTAAAGTAAAATCACTAGAGCAGAAATGACCAGCACATTGGTTTCTCTTTGGAAAAATCGTCGCTAATTAATCAATATTATCCAAATCGTGATATCATGTTCATGTGAGGCACTAGCCTAAACCTACACATAAAACTTCTCTCAAAGTCAAATGCAATGGCATGGGCAGATAGGCTAAACCAAAAACAAGTCATTACGTAGATGATACGCCATACACATCGCATCAATATTATTAATACTCACCTCACCGCATTTCATATAGCACTTTCTTAGGCCCGTTCTTTCATTCGATTAGTTGCGGTATGTTTTAATAATATACGATGCGGTGAAATTTGAAAAAGTGTGATAAGTTGTAATAAAAATTGCGGTAGATAAAATAGGTTAAGAGAGAATGTGAAAAATTAAGAAGAAAAGTGAGAAGAGAGAAAAATGAAAAAATATAATAGGTAATGATTGTGATGTGATGTGATGAAGTGCATTGAAAAATTAAATGATGCGGTGCAGTGTGGTACCGCACCGCAACTTAGCGCATAAGAGAACGGGACCTTAATGGTCCAATTATTATATGGTAGACCGTGGAATACCCACCTCAGTATATTATTTATATTAAATTATTTTAAACATTTATCAATATTAATTATAAATTTATTAATATTATTATAAAATTCATCAATATTTTTAAAATGATAAAATATTTACAAAAATTAATATAATTCAATATATGTGATGTACCTAAATAACTACATCACAATAGACCTAATAATTTGCTTTCAATCTTCATGATTCGTTCTTTCATGTGGTAGGTTACGGTGCGGTATCACACCGCACCCTTTAATTTCTATCATTCTTCACTACACTCATTTTTTTTCAATTATTAATAGCCAATAAATTAAAAATTTATAACAAACAACAAGCTGCAAATACAACACTCATGGACCGATGATTAACCCGAGTTAAGGAGCTATCTACCAAAAAGTAAAATAACGCAATAATTGGATGGACCACAAGAAGCATACTCTCAATTATTGACGATAAACAACAACGTACTCACATAAGAAATACGTTGCTCTAAGCCTCTAAGTATCGACGATGGCCTCATGAATTCAACGAGTAAACTAAGTAATAATCTCAAAAACGCATAACACAACGCAAAGCAAACAATCATACATACCAGAAGCAGCAGTTCCGGCGATGACGGCCTGCATATACCTCTTCGGCAGTTCTCCGGCGGCTCCGATCATCCCTCCCTGTACGAACGCGTTCGCTAGGCCGGAAACCGCCACGGCCCCGACAGTGACGTAAAATCCGCCATAGATACCAGCACGGCCTTTGATAAAGAAGAAATCCAGAATCGGAATGCTGAGAAGAGCGATGGTGAAGAGAGCGAGTCCGAAATTGATCCGGAAATACGCCGTCGATCGCCGGAGGAGGAAGAAGACGATGATTACGAGCGAGAAAAGCATCACCGGCTGACAGACGACGGAGAAGGTCCGATCGACGCTCCGATTAGGGTAGAGGTAGTCGAAGTAATCGACGCCGGTGATGAATGCGTTCCATGGGAGGAGGTATCCGGCGCCTAATGTGAAGAAGATTATGTAAACAAGGTGGAATTTGTCCTCCGGCGGGATTTTCCGATGTCGGAGGTCGCCGGAGAGGAGGGAGATCTTGACGTCTTCGTCGTTGGGTGGAGACATTTTTGGAGGGACGTCGACGTTTGCTCGGGAGTTGGAAAGAAGTCTGAAGGGGGGATTTTCAACTTTTTTTTGGTTGGATGGAGGGATTTTCACGTAATCATATTCATAGGTTCAATTAATTTGATTATTTTTTTTATTTTGTCGGGAAAACATTAAATTTCTGCAGGTTATAACTTCCAAGAAAAACCATCACCATAGGGTATATGAGGTTCATGGATACCACCGCATTGGGTATTGTGAATTATTACGTCACCGTTTTTTATGCGGCTGGTTATAGTATGGTGTGGTGCGGTAAAATTTAAGAAAGGGTGGTGAATTGTGGTGAGTTGTGATAAAAAATGGTGATATATGAGGTATGTTAAGAGAGAAAATATGAAAAGTAAAAGAGAAAAGTGAAGAGAGAAAAATGAAAAGATATTCTAATAATGATTGCGGTGTGGTGTAGACTGTATAATTAAATACTGAAATGTGATGAAAAATTAAAGAGTGCGGTGCGGTATGGTACAGCACAGCAACCTACCAAATAAAAGAACATGGCCTAAGGCAATATTAAGGTCATGCTCTTTTGTACAGTACGTATGGTACAGTACCACTAATTATCAGACTACTCAATATTCTTTCACACTTTATCATACAATATTACACTTTACTATAATCATTACAGATTTATCTTTTCTACTTTTTACATTTTCTTTCATTACTTACCATATCAATCACACTTTTCATAAATTTTATTATACCGTTCCACATTTTACCATAGTTTCCACCAATTTCATCATATCATGGTATTTCCATACCATGCCAACCACATTAAAGAATATGGTCTAAAGTTAAGTGATTATACTCTGAAAAACATTGGATTAATCATGCTAAAATCATTAAAGAAAATATTGATTACAATGGTACACCCTCATTTATATTCTATGTGTTACTTATTAAGACCATATTCTTTGGTTAGGTTGGATATAATTCTCCCAATTTATCCTAATTTATCATAACTTATCCAAACCTAACACAATTTCCGAAAAAACATTCATTCTAAAAACACAATTCCCCAAAAAAAATCATACCTTATCTTAATTTATCTCAACTTATCCTAACTTATCCATCCAAACTTGAAAATAACCTAATAAAAAAACAAGGCCTAATTATGTCACAGTCTTCAATATTTAAAATTTTATATTTGATTGATAATTTTTAACATAACGATTTTTTAACAATTATTGTATTATACTATTACTACAATATTTTTTTCTTAGAAATCTGACGATAGTACTTTTACATAACAAAAAATGTTGTATATGTCAAAGTTTTTAAATTTAATCAAAGCCTCCATTTAAGTGATGGATAATATGAAAATGAATTGAGTATCAAAAATCATTTTTATAAAAATCTTATCATATCGTCACTCATTACAAAAATCAAAGACCACATTTTTTTTTATCACAAGTCAACATTAAGACACAATCATGCTCATGTATCTTTCCAATTCACCAATATAAGGCTATTATTTCTCCTCACCTGCCAGATCAATCATTTTTACCACAAATTTTACCACAATACAACACATCGACAACGTCATATCACATCACCACATTTTTACCATACCCTACCATTGTCACTTGCCCAATGCAGAAAAGAACATTTTTACCCTATCATACCATTACTACTTGCCCACTACAGAAAAGAACATGGTCTAAAAGCTAAAAAAACCACATATTATTATACAGTGAATAAGTGAATAACTATGCTAACAAAACTAGAGTAAGACTATTCACTGTAGCCACCTACTCGAACAGTCAGACATTTGTTCTAATGGAAGAGTTTCCTACCAAACGAAAATGACTCACAGGTTAAGTGGAATAAAATACAAATTATCCAACTTTCTTGTGCTCGTCTAATCTCTTCAATCTTGATGTATCTTGTATGTACCTAATTCAACTAAATTTATTTAGCCATATTTACCCCAACTCATCCAACCTACCAATAGACCCAACCCTACCCAACCTTAAGAGCCTTCAAGTACCACTACCTTTAAAGTTTATAAACAAACTTTTTTTAAAAAAAAAAAAAAAAAAAAAAAAACTCCCAGAGAAATGTGCGCAATCTAAGCCTAGATGTAGGCAGTTTTTCCATAGAGCAGTTGATTCCTATTACATATAAACAAAGTAATATGTGTTACTTTTTACAAGTTTGGCAATAGTAAATTTGGTCTCTCCAACTTATGTTTTCTGGAGGAATAAATTCAGTTCAAAAAATTAAATCCAAGTTAATGCCAAAAACCCTCAAAATAAATTCCAAATAAATTGAAAAACAAATTCAGAATAAGTTCCATAAAAATAAGTTGAAAAGAACAAGGTCTTACAACAACACATGAGAACAGTTTTATCCCTACAAAGAAAGAGATACACATGAGAATTCAAGACATACCTCCTATGTCTATATCTGTTGAGACCCAAACCATCTTGTCATGAGCTTTGGCTATCCATATCCAAGTGTTGGCTCAATCCCAAAATCTCTCACTTGTTAGTAACTTTGAAAGCATCATCAAATACAACAAACTCCCAGTTTTCACGGGGTATGGAAAATTCACATATAGGCAACCTTACATCGACGCACAAATCTATACACACAAACACGAGTCCAGAATCTCAATTTCAACATGAAATACTCTCTTCGAAGCATAAACAAGTTATTCGCATTTCCCTGGTTCACATGACCAACATTTATGTGCACAATTCCCTCCACATTTTATGCAAAAAAACCATTTCATTCAACATATCCCAATACAAGGGATCAGGATGCATATCTAATATGTGGTCACAGAGAAAATTTCTGACACCAGAGCACTTAATAAATTGGATTCATTAACTAATATGAGTTCAAAAGAATGCAACAAGTGAAAACTTGATAACTTGAGTATCAGATTTGCCTAAAAAATTTCTTCCTTCTGTGACAAAATTACAAAGGGGAAATGGACAGCGTTACCGGCTCTTCAAACAGGGGTAGTCGTTGGCAGGTTATTTCAGGCTCCGGGCCTCGAGGCCAAACCGGTCTCGACCCTTTTAATCTCAAAGATGAGCATTCTCCACATTTTGAGCACAAACATTTCGGCCTCCTCGTCGAGTATTTGCTGGAGCACGTCCAGCATCTTCTCTGCTTTGACGTGTTCTTTGAATCTGTCAACTATGAACTCCACTAGTGTGGTTTCTTCCTCTCCCAAAAACTCTGTGATCTTCTTGGAGATCCACGGTCTCATTCTCTCGTGAAGCCGATTCTACATTCATACAGGATTATAGATCTTTAGTAATGAAGAGAAGTACCCTACTCATGCATAATCATACAACTACAGTTCCTACTTGAGCAAGGCCAAGGGAAGATAAGGACCATGTTTGGTAGACAATTTTTTGCCTCACATAGTTTTTCATATTAGCTTTTTGGATCCAAAAAGCTATTTGAAGTAGCTTTTTAGAATAGCTTCTCACAAACAACTCATTTTACCAAACACTGAGCATGTGCTCCAGATACTTGCGAGTGAACAATCATATGAATCAGGGTGAACAATCATAATAATCAAAGTGAACACCCTAATATATATGAGTGAACAATTGTAGAATCTGGAGCACGTGCTCCGGGAGCACCTAATAAATTGCACCCCCCCCCCCAAGTAGTTGTACTTATGGTGGGTAATGGGATGATAATGCATGGGATCAAGTGAGTCGACAAAATTTAAATAAACCAAAAGTCAGTTTGACCATTTTAACGACCCGGGATTGCCTATCCATAGTACTTTACATGCTTAACTTGGTCAATAATACAGAGTATGAGTATTTGCACATAGTAGTCATTATTTTTGTGCACCTCCACCCCAATTTAAATTGAATATAACCCTGACCCGACCAGAGGAGTTTCCAAATATAGGCTGACCCACCCACTTCATTAATGATCCAACATGGCCCACTTTGCTAATGTAGTGTCCTTCAGCCAACCCCAACTAGTGCCCACCTCTACCCCCTTGCACGAAGAAAAAGCCTTGTTCGAGGACACCACCAAGAAATCAACTTTGGATTGAAAAAAAACTAGATTTGTCATTGCATAAAATGTGAAAACCTTACCTCATCATATACGGCCCAGTTTATTTCATAAGAGAACAAATCATCTTTGGTCTTCGGGATCATGTCAATCAATTGCTTTGCCTCCATCACCTTTTTAGTTTCTGGATTCTTCGCTTTGTCCGGTTGATCCTTATCTTTGTGCTCCTCCCTAGCACGACCATCATCAGCATCGCGGTCACGGTCCCGGTCACGGTCACGATGACTTGACTTCTCATGAGTACGCCTACTTCTTTCCCTTTCTGCATCAGGTTTGACTTCCTTAGGAGCACGCTTCCCAGATTCGGCACCAGCACTAGCATTCAGAATCATTGTTCCATCATTCGTGTTAGTGGCCTGAAGTTCTTCTGCAGAGTAATCAATTGGAACAAGGGGCCTCATCTTCTTATCCTTGTGTGCATCGTCATCCTCTTCCTCGTGGAAAACAGAAGGTACTGTTGTTCGTTTTCCGGAGCCCACTAAACCGAATCCCAGCTTTTTAGCTGGGGCATTGCCACTAGGCTTGGCATCTGATGCAGGGGCAGGTGCCATAGTTTCATCATTACTGCCATTTTCCAGAGCACCATCACCTGCCACATATGTAAACCGATCAACGCCACAGATACGGAGAAGAGGCGAAGGAACCACAAAAATAATACCTCTGCCCCATAATACTTGTCACTTCAAAAAACTTTTTTTGTCCCGTAATATGTCACTTCATATTTCCAATGCATCTTTTTTCAACTAATACTCTTTTTTACTAATTCTATGACAGAAAAGAATGAGAGAAATATGTACAAACAATTTAATAGTAATTTTCATAACTTTTCCATCGGTTTTCTAAATTTGTCGCAAAGGTAAAGTAACACAGGACGGAAGTAGGCTTAGAAGAGAAAAGACCAAGGTCAAAAATGTATGAGCAGGAAAGGAGAGAACAAAAGAAAATATTGTAAATCGCCACTTACCACTATGGTTTGCTGACACAGAATCACATTCCAAAGGCTGTTCCATATCATCATGTTTCATCTCAGTAGCAACATCTTCAGACAACGTAGGTTTGTCATCTCCGTTGACTGCTGGAACAGAAGGAGGTTCCAGAGCTTCTTTTTCTTGCTGCTGCCTCCGCAGTTCCTCCTCTTCCTCAGCTCTTTTCTTGGCCTCGGCAATTTCCTCCTCCTCTTTAAGCCTGTCAGCCAAATCTTCTTCCTTTTCCCTCCTTCGCCGCCTCCTTTTTTCCTCTATTTCAGACTTGCGTCGCCTCTTCCTAGAGTCATCATCGCTTTCATCTTCCTGCTCTGCAATCAGCCTCCTCCGTTCACGCTCTCTTTCTTTCTCCTTCTCCCTCTCGTACTTGCGTTTATATTCTTTATCCTTTTCCCGAGACTCCCACTCCTTAACTCGCTCCTTGTAGTAACGCTCGGCCTTTTGAATCTCTAGGTCTCTCTCTCGCTCTCTCCTAGCACGATCTCGCTCTCGTTCTCTCTCTAGTCGATCAAGTTCTCTCTCCTTCTCGCGTCGGTCGCGCTCTCTCTCCCTATCTCTGCCCCGGTTGTCATACCTTCTACTTCTGTCAGGCGATTCAGTCCCAGCTCTACTTGCATGTTTGGCATCACTTGTAGTCTCATCATCATTTCTTTCCTCTGCAGCAAATTTACACCAAAGTGAACAAACAGATTCACATAATTGAGAATTTTCACGTGCATGGAATAAACGTTCCTAACAGTGAGGCAGAATCACAAATCGGCACAAATTCTTCTCAAGACTCACCGTTTTTCACATCATCAACCTCCGACTCCTTGTCCCCAGATTTGGCAGGCTCAGAGTTTGAGTTATTGGTGCCTTCAACCACCTTCTGAGTAGGAGTTGGTGGTGGTGGTGGTAGAGGTTTGTTCTTTATCCGTTCTTCTATCATATTAGTGAGTTTTTCCAATGCCTCACGGTCAGCTTCACGGTCCTCATCAGTAACAAGGCCAAAGACAGTCGTGTCATTATCCTTGTTTGCAGTCTCAGTTTCATCCTTCTTAGGCTCTTCATCCTTTTTCGGGTCTTCTACAGAAGGCTTAGCAGGTTCACTCTTTTCACCACCTTCACCATTTTGCACACTTGTGGCATCTTCCCCTTCTTTCTTAGCTTCCTCGGCCCCAGCTTCACTTGCCTTTTTCAAACTTTCTTTCTTTTTCTCAACATAGCGTTCCAAGTATTCTCTTGTTGCTTGATTAACATTGAGCTGAACAGGAGTGGAAATAAATGGAAATTCAGAACCACAGGCAACTTGAAGCACAGAAGACAACAAAAGAAACAAAGCCGAATAAAGGTGAGTGTTTATTAGCATAAATGACTACTTTTAGTATGAATTTTGCTCATATTCCCTAAACTTCCAGTGGTTAACAAGTGACTAGTTTCAGTATGAACATGGTAAGACCACCCATACTACATTAGTACTACCTTGGACTCCCCCCCCCCCCCACACCCACCAACAAAAAAAAAAAAAAAAAAAGTTCAGGGCCAAATGAAAACAATCAGATGCTTCAAAATTAAATTGTACATAGAATGTCTTTAAAAGGCATATATTAGAAAGACATTACTGAATACCGAAGACAAACACAATAGCACATTTTCTTGAGCTCGCTGCAATGAAAACTGGCAAAGGCCACAATACGTCAATAACCACTTCTTCCCTAACGGGGAAAATGGAGGACACTGGGAAGGCCAACAACAGAACAATGGACGTGTCTGTACTCTGTGAAACTATAATTGAACAATTTACTGCCTCTGGACTTAACTAAAAGTCCAATTTGCCCCAAAGAAACATAAGAGTAAGAATAAAGGCAAACTGTGACATCAAGTAGTCAAAGGAAATTGATATTAATAGGATCAAAAGATCATATACTCAGGTAGCATCCTACAAAAAGTTATGTACAACCAAAATACATACTTTCCACAAATCAACCACAACAACAGAGGACGAAGTAATTGCCCCACTATCCCCAAAGTAGAGAGTCTCGATGAAATTGCCTTTCGAGCATTGTAGAGGAGTCCCCAAATGCAATACCCCCAAAATCCCGCTGTTTACCCCAAAAAATCAGAGAGACCGGTTCCGCTTCAGAGGAATTCACCTCCCTCGAAAACCCTTTGGTTCATTTCTCTTCACATATTCCAAAAAATCATGTGGTAGAAAGTAGAAACACCTGAAACAATTTTACTCACAAGAAAATTGTCTGCCAAGAGACCCTTTTGCTTTTCTTTTTCTTTTTTTTGGTTGGGAGGGATCGCCTCACGAAAATTGTTCAAAAAGTATTAAAAATCATGAACACTATTTGACCAAAACAACAAACGGAAAGAAGATGCAGTTCCATAGCCTAGCAAGGTCCTATAGTTACCATAAAACTACATCAAGATTTCCAATTTTAAACTTTAAAAAAAAAAAAAAAGGCTCATGCAACAAAATCCAAAATGAATCCTACCATACACAAGTGAAAGAGGTACTAGACAAATGTAAGTATACAAGCAATCATGTTTCCAAACAGAGTAAGAGGGACAGCACAAGAACGAGTGTGGGTGGATGAAGGTTGTGGTCAGACAAATTATTTGCAAACCACCATAAAAGCTTGACTAACCACAACACTAACATCTTTACCAAAAAGAACTACTTCACTAATATGACATACCACCAACTCTTCACCATCGACACTGCATTTAGTAAGCAGCCGTAAAGCACGAAGAACCCCTTCCGCTGATTCAAACTCACAGAACCCAAATCTTCTTGGTGTTCCATCTGAGGGATCTTGAGCACGTTTCCAACTCTTTACTGGTCCACATAGCTTAGGAAGATAGATAAACACAAGATCAGAAAAACACCCAAAAACCATCAGCATGAACAGTCAGAGCACCATGCTTTACGGCAAGGAATATGAATTGCACAAAGAATGACCTCACTCAAGTAATAGGTATACCTCAAGAAGAGAGCGAATGAAATCATTCTCCACTGACGGAGCTATCTTGCCAACATAAACCGTTGTTTGTGGTTTCTCTGCCGGTATTACCACTGGAAGAATAGGAGGTCTAACAATTGGAGTGATGGGAGGACGAACAGCTAAAAAAGGTGGTCTTGGCAGTTGGGGAATAGTGCCAACTGGAGTTCCAGGCCGTGCAAGAAATGGAGGCCGAGCCATGGGTGGATACGGATAGCGAACAACTCCTGCATTATCATGCAAAAGACACAACTATGCAAAGATATTAGAGTGCGATCATAAACAACATAGAAGGTGAAGGAAGTAAATGTATATAGGTGAAATAGTTGAAAGGCATTTAGAACTACTGTTACCACATATAACAATAACAAGAACATGGCAGCATAGCATGGCATCTATGACCAGCTGAGTAGATATAACCTGGTGATATTAAGCAAAACAGAACAGGGCTCATAATCAACAAGACATTAAGCATGCTTACCTCGCTTATCCACGTGTCAAACAAGTGGCCTTGTCAAAATAGTCCACGCATCAATTAAGAAATTTCACTAATGAGAAGAATAAGACTTTTACCGTCTCAACTACATCACGATATTCCACGACATATGATTGTATTTTAGCCCATCCATCTTTGTTATGTCAACTGTTAATTGTCCAACATGCATTATGAAAAAGCAAGGGAAGAGAACAGAGAAAGCAAAGGATAAAGTATAACATGGCCACAAATGAAGGGATATTGATACCTTGCCATACTAGGGCACCAAGAACTCAGTTCATCCTGTGATCTGCTGCAGGCAACTCAAGGACCGACGAAGGAAAAGAACCCTTAAGGCTTAAACTACCACAAATACCCTACTAAACTGACATGACAGAAGGAGGCATTATATATTATCATGAAAACGAAGCAGCAAAATACTGCTAGATTTTGAAGCTCTCTGGCTTAGTATAAACAAATGAATTTGTTTAAATATTTTCTGACTTTAAAAAAAAAAAGGTAAAATGACATAAATCAGTAAATTACAATGCATACCAAAGTAGGAGTTGTGGAAGGAGTCTCTAAATAACTGCAATAGGAAGCCTCCAGACCTTTCTCACCGTATTCAATGAAAACACTGTAGGAGAAAACATCCCATCACTGTTACCCCCTCATCTAGGCAACATGAACTTTTTAATTAACCTCCAATCTTCTCTCAGCCAAACTCTTCCCGGAAAATGAAGTCAGTAACCTCATGTACTTTTACTAATGCTAAATCCAAAGTACCCTTACACTCATTTAGCTCACCCATGTAACTTTTTGAATTAGGGGAAACCATAAAAGTCCTAAAGAAGGGTTTCGACCTTTCGGGGGCATTTTTCCGCCTAGTCTATTGCACGGGGGGAGATTGGGCCATTGGGGAGGGATTTAGATGTATAAAGCCTTAGTCCTGGATAGCATGGAGCGCGTTTAGATCAATATAGTCATTCACAAATGCTCCAGCAATCCTCTGGTGAATTCAAATTTGAAACTGGTGCAAAACCACTCAAAATAATAGTTTTGTTTCATTGCTTACCGGACACGGTTAAGCATACAAACAACATGAAAGGGGAAACCTGGATTTGATATCCAAAGTCACTTTGGATACAGCCCGAAACCCGATGTGGGCAATCTGACAACCTAAACGAACCTCCCAATATTGTTTCTATGCTAAATTCTAAGGTTATCGAAAGCAGGTTGATCATCAATTCGACACCAGCATATCTAACAAAAGAGTGACAATTAACTCTGAATTTTAATCAGCATAACCAAGATACTACGACCAACATTTTTAGCACTACGACAAACTACCACATCCAACTCTAATAACTACCTTACACCCCATGAAAACTCCACCCACTAAAGTTTAAGCAACACAATTACACAGAAACACTAATTTTAGTACTACGACCAACATTTTACTCGCAAAACAAATTCAACACCAAATTCAAAGATGCAGAAACGAGAGTGAGAACCCACCCGGTGGAGGGATAGTTCCTTGAGGAACCGCCTGCATATAACCATTAGGCATAGCCATGTATGGAGGTCGAATACCCGGATTCGGAATCTGACCCGGATACATCTGCTGTTGAACCGGAATCATCTGCTGTTGGCCCGGAACCATCGGCTGCTGACCAGGAATCATCGGCTGCGGAGGAGGAGCACTCACTCCTGGAGGCGGAGTTTGGTACTGCAAATTAGGGTTCGGAGGAATCGGCGAAAACTGGGGGACAGGGATCGGAGCCGGAGCCGGCACCGGAGCTCCAGCGGGCCGGAACGACGGCGGTGCCGGAGCTACGACGGATGCGCCGGAGGACCCCATCGGCGGCGGGGGGTGGCCATAAGGGTTGATCTGAGGCGGTACGAGAAGCGGAGGAGCGGAGCTAGAGTTAGGGTTAGGGTTAGGGTTAGGGTTAGGGTTTATGGATGGCGGAGGCGGTAGTTGCGGTTGCGGTGCAGCTGGAGATGGCGCCGATTGAGTCGACTCGGGCTGAGACTCGGGCGGCGGAGCCGGATTTGCGGGTTCTCCGGCGTCTTGGGTCGCCGGAGCTGTGGAAGTTTCGGACATGGCGGATGTGAGTTCGGGAGAGAGAGGGGATTTCCCGTTGGCGGTTGATTCACTTGGTTGGGGCTAAGAAGAAAATAGGTTTTTCATTTTTTTCCCAGCGATCAAAAATTGGTTATTTTGGCTTTAGATTGGGTGTTGGAATCGGGACTCTTCTATATAAAATAAATAAAAATTAATCAAGAAAATGAAATGGTTAATTAGCTAGATTAAAATGACTAAAATGACTAAATAAAAAAAATACAATAGGCAGCATTTTCAGCAATGCGCACGGTTGCACACTTGCATATGGTTTTTTTTTTTAATATAAATAATAACATGGTTTATATAATATGGTAGATTTATGCACAATTTTTTTATATATTACAATAAAGGGTTGGTGATAAAGACGCAAAAATATGGATAGTGCAAATAAAAATTATTTACATTGTTGATGATTTTTAACATAACATGGCTCGTATTGATTTCGACGCTACCGTGTTAATCAGTGCGAACATGTTACCATTCAGTTTGAACTCAACTTTGTCCTATGTTTGTTTAACTTACATCTAGCATATTTATGATTATACATATTCTTGAAATAATTTCAACATGAGACTCATGTACAAGTACAACTTTGCAAGCATGTGTCTTCTGTTCCCCCTAATGCCCGCAAATCCCTCCCCCTCCCAAAAAAAAAAAATTATACATTTCATGATCTTGTAGGAAATCACGACGTTTAATGTTTGTCCAATTATTGTTACATTTAATGACTTTTTTTTATGAGAATATTAAATTCATGTTTTAAAAATATTTTAAATCCGAATGTGATATCCAATTAGCATTAATAATTTACCAACGCATTTCACCAGACCAATGGTTTTTATTACTACTGGTTTATTAGTAATCCAATGTTTAAGATTATGGTTCTACTACTATTGCTAACAATTACTTGCTATATAGGATCTGTTCGTGATAACATTCGAGTTAGTGTTTATCATCTTAACAAATCAAATATTTTATCAAAATTTAGATGTTTGGTAAAATAACTTTTGATACTAAAGTATAGCATTTGATGAATGGTTTCCTAAATGTCAATGCCCTTAACGCCTAATGTTCTTTGTAGCATTTACTATTTTCCATTCCAAATATGTCATTATATTTTCCCCCGATATTACCGTCATGCAATCAGGTTATAGCCACCAAAACCCTAGCTTACTTCTTTGTTTCACCGAACTTGCTACTATCACTTCTTCATATTTCCCAACGTTGATTCCATCAATAAACAATCATATGTATAGAGTAGGGAAAAGTGAGGAGATAGACAATATTAATCGGGCAATTATTGAAATTATATATAACCGGGTGAAGCTTAAGGTGGTTGTTATTAAGGTAGGAAGAACAACTTAAAAGGATGTTAAAACTTGTATAATAAAGATAATGGTGGGGATGGTAGAAAAAGTTCATCGCCCTTTCCAAGGTCCAAAATAAAACATGGTAAAGTCAACCACTCAAACCTTCTACATACTCGTACCGTACAATTTCTCATTTATTATTGGTGGCCCCTAAAATTTTTCATCTAAAACTTTTAAGGGTGCGTTTTGTTGGTAAAAATTCATGAGAAAATAGTATATTTTTTAAAGTTGACTTATTTTCCTCATGTTTAAATGTATGTTGACATTGAATTTCTTTTTACGGGAGACTCACCATTTTTTACATTTTCACGAGGAAAAATTCCATTAAGAAAACTAAAAGATTTTTTTTGGGAGAAATTCCCCGGGGGTTATTACATAAAACTCCATTAAAAATAAACATAGCAAAACCAAGTAATTAACCCCATTTTTACCCTTTAATTATATTTAAATCTATCAAATAAATATAATCTCAATGTCATTTTTAATCATTTTACATTTATCACCTAATTATTTTAATTCAACAATATTAATAAACAACTACCTTAAGAGCTACTCCTTTTATCCCATTGTTATTATTTTGACCATTCACTGTGTCCAATGTCATTCTTTACCAAAAAATTTCACATTATATTTTACCAACAAATTTGTTATATTGCATTTTTACGATATTAGTTTCCATTATGATCTAATGTGAATAATTCTATAAAATAAATTATTATATATGTTGAGAAATCAATGATCAAAGTTTTAATTAATTAAACACAATTTTTAAGGCCGCAATTAACATGATAATTTCATATTATAATTTATTGTAATTCGTTAATAATCAACTGTCAAAATTTAGCGGTCAAATATTCATGAGATGAGGACATGAGGTAGTAGTAACAATGAATTAGTGATGCGATACCGTGCAATTATTCACTCCGTTTCATATTAATTGTCACAATCTTGACTTTTACGGTCTTCAATATTACGATTTAATTGATAATTTTTTACAACATGTTATTAACAATTGCAATATTATACCTTTACAATAGTATTTTTCTTTATAAATTTAATTATGTTAATTTTATATAACAACTTATTATATATATACTAAAAAATTCATGATCAAAATGTGCGTAATTTGACTGCATGATTTGATTTCCAAATAGTACTATAATTAATCCGGAACGGAGGGAGTATTATCGCTATTCAAACAGTTTTGCTGAAGAAGGCCTTTATATACTCTCAACTACGACGCAGGGTCATTTTCCCTTTCCCGCCCTGATCAACAATGGCGGCGGCCTTAGTTACCGCCGAGCATCCAAATACCGCCACCGCCAGCACCACCGCATATGGCGCTTCCATGGAGAAAAAGCCGCCGTTGAAAATCGATTTCGAATCGATGTTTGCCTCCGTTCGTGACGAACCTCCGCTTGAACTAGTCGTCATGCCTTCCGCCTCCGCCTCTTCCGCCGCCGCCGGCGGCGATCGATTTCACCGGTTGTCTCCGGCGAATCTGAAGAAAGTCGCTGCAAATTCATCGCCGTATTCTTCGGTTGTCACTGTTGAAGACGACGACGTAGTGATTATGTCAGGGCGTGACGATTCTGCTACCGATAGAAAGGTTTATACTATGTACTATAATTATTCTTCTTGTGTTTTTTCTTTTCCTTTTTTGGCTCTGTAGCTTTAATTTCCAATACCTTGCTTAAAGTCTTACTTTCACGATGTTTGCCTGGTTGTTGTGATGAAATTTCTCAGTGAATTGTCGATCGGAAGTTTTTCTGGTAGAGAATTTCTGTGTCGCTTGCAGTGTTAGGGTAAAATTGGTAAGAAAATTTGTAAATATTTGGAAGAACTAGGAGGTTGAAGTGTTCAGAATCGTTTTCGGTTTGTATGGATGTTTGCTAAGGAGATTTGCAAATATCAGGAAGAACAAGTAACATAGGAAGTGTCCAGAGCAAAAATTTGCAAATATTAGGAAGAACAAGTAACTTAGGAAGTATTCAGAGCAAAAATTTGCAAATATTAGGTAAAACTAGTAAGTTAGGAAGTGTTCAGAATCATTTTCGGTTTGTATGGATGTTTGCTAAGAAAATTTGCAAATATTAGGAAGAACTAGTATGTGGAGCTTGATTCCACACAGACGTGGAGTGAAGAGAAAGACCTACTTTAGCGAGCTAGTGAGCAGCTCAAGTACATTGTCTAAAAATGTGGTTAATTGATACAAAATTAGAGTTCAATGTCATGAAAGGGACATATGCGTGGAACTGGGCCACGGACCCCGTCGACTTTTCAGGCATTATATTTTTAAAGTATATGGTATTACGAAACATATGAAGTAGTTGACGTTTTTAGTATAATCATTCATAACTACTAAATTCACTCCATGCCCCCCCCCTACATACAAACTATAGCTTCGTCTTTGGAAGGGATATCATCAACCAACATTTGAAGTTTAGCACACATTTTCTAGTTAGGCTTAATATGTATGCAAATATGTGGAGCTGCAACGATGTCCTTGCCTGCACGAGTCATTGATTATTTATTTATTAATTTATCTTTTCATTTGTTTTGGGGTGGGGGGATATGTTTTGGCGTGTTTGCATTGCCATAATTGGCCGTTCAAGATAGTTCGACATCCTATATTAAGAAATAACTGGCTTTGTGGTCTTATTTTCTATTTTTTCCTAAGGTGTTTGATGCATGATTTTGCTATTAGCACGAAAAAAAGAGAAATTTAATGTCATTGAGTTCATGCTACACCAGTATGGCACCAGTTGCGTCTGTTTTTGGTGTGGTTGAGGTCTAAGCTTATATATTCTCAGTTTTATCTGCAAATAAACAAATAGTATAAGAATCTGCAGTTGTCAGAGGTAACTGGTAAGACCACTAAATCTAATCCTAGCCCTCCTCTGCTTAGGCGGGCCTTGGATGCGATTTAGATTCAGACTATTAAATAACATATTGCTTGGAAATCACAATGGAAAAATATAAGATGACACTTTTTGTTTTTTGAATCCGCAGGAAGCTAGTGAATGGGACATGCCAGCTTATTCAGCCAGTTCATCTTTCAATGGTGATATGATTTCTTTTTCTCACTTATTTGCTCTTTCCAATTTCAATACATGTATCACAATTATATATAGATTGGCATGGTTCCTTTCTTATCTTTCTTGAAGAGAGGCCTAATTAAGGAGACAATTATGGGTTGTGTAGGTGCATTAAGGAGACATAAGCAAATGGTACTGCCATTCCAACCCTTTGAACGCACACATAAACAATCAGCATCATCCTCTCAACCCTCTGAGAAGTCTAAGTTTGCCACCTGTTTTATGGAGAAGCTGGCAAATGATGTAAAGCAAAAATCAGAACCCAATGTACAAACTCTTATATATGATTCGACTTCACTTTTTCCTGGCTGTTTAGTTAGTTTTCGCTTGTTGAATGTGCATATATATATATTTTTTTCTTCCAGACAGGTGAGCAGATAGACAGGGCATTTGCAAGTGATCTCTCATATTTGAATCATCATAGCAAGCTGAGAAGGATACCATTGAGGGACTTACAACAAAGCAAAAGAACAAAACCTGCACAGTGCTCCAAACAACTTTCTTCTCAGAAGCCTAACAAACTTTGTCAAAACAGTGGGAAGTACATGTCCTTAGATGGTTTTCTGGTCGGAGGTGCTTCACCTGGCTCTCTTCCTCTGCAAAAGGAGGAGAGGCGAGCTGGTTCAATTACCATTAAGTATGATCTTTCTATTCCCGAGTTCCTATCCGGTGTTGTGCTATGTTGTTTTTTTTAATATTTTATTTTGTCATAATAGCTTCTTTTCTTTGTGCCTTGGTGTATAGCTCATGATTTTTGCATATGGTTTCTGTTTTTTACTTTCATGATGCAGCAGACCTTTTGCTAGGATTCCTTCAGCTTTATGCTGTGTGCGTAATTGCGGTTCCATTTTCTTATTCATCTAGGCCAGTTTTTGTGTTAGAATGGATCTGTGAACTACAGAATGTGAGCTGCACTAGTGCCTGATTGCTCATATTGAATATCCATTTCTGGTTGGGGATTAATGATCTGCAGTGTAGTCACTAGGCTCCTGGGGGAAAATCAGGTAGAGTGGAGTGCAGCATACATGTGTATGAGGACATGGTCTGCTGCTTATTAAACTAGTTGAGTATAGTTCAGACTCTACAGTCTTGGATGGGACTGCGCTTCACAGATCGTGCATTGAGGAGACATGGAATATCTTGCATTCTTAACTATTGATCGAAAGGAGTAAACCAAATCCAATTTGTGTGGATTTTTTCCTTTTGACCCCACCTTTCTTCTTGTTCAAATTGTTTTTGAAACCTCTGCATGTCCCTTTCTTTATGCATGAATGATTTAGGTTTAAAATTGTAATTCATAGGAAATTTGGGGACCTATTTGAAGGGATAGAGTTTGGAGTCATGTTTAGTGTACTCTTCACTTGAGAATGGAAGTTATTATGGCTGTTGCAAAATTGCCCCAGATTTCAATAAATTACTCAAAGGTACCCTATGTTTTGCAGTATCTATTTTTAGGGGACCATATTATTGAAAATTATTTTTAGGTACCCTACGTTTCATAGTACATATTTTCTGGTGACAAATTATATTTTAGATTTATTACAAGATCCCCAAGGCTATCTAAAACTGCAAAAATATACCTACTTTGATAAAAGCTTGTCGATTTATATTTTTGCCTGCATTAATATTTATTTTAAAGAATTAGCTTAGATGTCTTTTCCATTGGTTTAATTAATTTTGCTAAGCATGGTGGACCTATAACCACAGAAAATATAATATCTAAGGTATAAGTAGTAGATTGTGATAATTAGTACAATAAATTACTAAAAGGTACCCTATATTTTGCGATATCTATTTTTAGGGGACCATATTATTGAGAATAATTTCTAGGTGCCATGTGTTTTGTAGTACCTATTTTCTGGTGACAAATTATCTTTTAGATTTATTACAAGATCACCAAGACTATGTAAAATTGCAAAAATATCCCTACCTTCATAAAAATTTGTCAATTTATATTTCCACCTGCATTACTATCTGTTTTATAGAATTAGCAACTCCATATTTTTCATTTGGTATCAAAATAAATAGTAATGCAAAACATATAGTAATTCTTTAAAACAAATTATCAGATGGAGATGCTAATTCTTTGAAGGGAAATTGGATTTAAATAATCTGAACTTTGGGCTATAATAGACTAAATAATCTGAACTTTAGATTTGGTTGTAAATAATCTGAATTTTGACCCCCTTGGATTCTAATAGCACGTCACCGAGTTAAGTTGAACTTAACTCGGCGGAGGGATGACAATAGTAAGCTGACATGGCACAGCTAAAAAGCCCAGGCACGTGCCTCCGCAACCACGTCATCCCGCTATCAAGTTAAGTTGGCGTGCTACGAGAATCCAAGGGGGTCAAAGTTCAGATTATTAAAACCAAATCTAAAGTTGAAAATATAAATTGACAAGCTTTTATCAAGGTAGGGATATTTTTGCAATTTTACATAGTCTTGGGGATCTTGTAATAAAACTAAAAGATAATTTGTCACCAGAAAATAAGTACTATAAAATACAAGGTACCTAGAAATTATTTTCAATAATATGGTCCCCTAAAAATAGATACCGCAAAACATAGGGTACCTTTTAGTAATTTATTGTAATTAGTATCATTAAAGTTATTATATTAAGTTAACAGTTCTTTTATGCGGCTGGCAGGCGAAATTTTCCATATTCCACTACAATCCACCACAGTCCACTGGTCACAATCTACCACAACCCACCAAAATACACCACATTTGAACTTGTTTGCATAAAAAGAACGGGGCCGTAAGAGTTTTCATTTGAACTTGTTTGCATAAAAACCTCAAAAATTCAGATTATTGCAAGAAGGACCCTGCTTAAAGCCTGTCTCTACAAATTTTGGACTAAGTTGCAAAGAAAAAATCACCTAAAAATAGTTTCCAAAGAAAATCTGTCACCTAAAAATAGTTTACAAACAATAGAAGGTACTGGAAAATCATTTCTAAAAACATTGTCCCCAAAAAATAGTTTCTGTAAAATAGAAGGTACCTATAAGTCATTATTTGCCTAGATTTATATATTATCTGTTTTGTGTTGCCCCTAGTTAGATTTGGTGCAGGTGGGACTGAAGTTAATGTTTTTCGATTTTATGTTTCAATGTTCTGCAGAGAAGCGCCGGAAGTTTTAAATTTGAATGGCTCCAAAAATGACAAGGTAATTGTTATGGTCTTCTCCCTTTTCCTCTCTAAAGGACAACTGTGGCCCGGATAGCTCTCATACAAAACTCCAGGATCTTTGGAAATCCAGAGGAGATTTAGGACACATGACTTGTGAGAATACGAGAGTTTTTATAGGGTAGAATCTAATCATTGCCTTGATTTACAACCAAAAAAAGAAAAAAGTATTTACTATTTAGGCACATCTAAAGAAGAGGAAAGAAGAGTAAGAGCAAAATATGATTTGGTACATGTACTCCACAGGATCTTAACCTGGGACAGACTGTAGTTATGGTGGTTGAAGAGGAACCTGAACATACAGAGAAAAAAGAAGAAGTTGAAGAACTATCATTCAGGTATCTTGGTCTAGTCTGCTTCCCACAGATCAATTTCATTTTCTTTCATCTCCATTTATATTTTAATCCAGTGGCAAGACTATTAACCATCTTGGAATTTATGATTTTGAATTTGACATATAGACATGTTTTGATACTTTTATATGAAATTAATATTTTTCTGTTTTCTGTTTCAATATTCTTCAGAGAAGCTTCAGAAGCTCTGAGATTGAAGGACTCCAAGCATGAGAAGGTACTTGGTATATTCGTCTCCTTTTCCTTTCTAAAGGACAGCTATGGCCTAGAGAGTTTTATACTACTTCCTGGAAGTTTGGAGATCCTGTGGAGATTTGAGACTTAACGTGACTTGAGATGAGAATGTTAGAGACTCAGAGGCTTAGGAGAAAAAAATCTAATTATTGCCTGGATTCTTAGAAAAAAAAAAAAGAAAAGAAAAAGAATCTAGGTGAACATCTAAGAAGAGGATAATCATTTTATGATTGGTACATGTACTCCACAGGATCTTAATGTGGAGCAGACTGTTGTTTTGGTAGATGAAGAGAAGCCTGAACATTCAGAGGGAGAAGAAGAAATTGAAGAACTTTCATTCAGGTGCTTTGCTCTAATTTGTATCTCAGGGATTGATTTCTTTTTCCTTTATTTCCATTTATATTTTGATCTAGTAGAGCTGATGCAGCCATTTTCTGCACATGTTTCAGCCCTCGCAGTGGCAAGATTTATTATCCATCTAGGTATTTATGATTTTTGAATTCGACTTGTAAACAAGTTTTGAGACTTCTTTGATATGAAAATGAGGTTATTTACCCCTGAAGTTTTTCTTCTGTTCAGGGATGATCCTGAATCTCTTGAGATTCTCCATTCAGAATTGAAGTGCCTAGAGCGTGGGAAGTTCTTGACGTCAACAATCATGAATTGCTACATACGGTGCGTATAGTCTAAAACTAGCCATTTAGCCTCAACAAGAGAACAATATCTTGTGAGGTTTTGAAGGCTGTGTGGCCTTTTATACAAGTAACTGAACACAGCCATTATCTTAGAAACGATGTAATGAAGATTTAGGCAATAAATAAATGACATAAAAGATTGGATTGTTTCCTATTTAGAAAGTTTGAAAAAGTCCGAGTGGATGGTTATTGCTTTAAAATCTTGTTTCTATCCTTAATATGGGTACTGACTTTTGGATTTCATGATAGAGAGCTTGAAGAATAGTACTTGGTATGGTTTGATGGGAGCTAGAGTAGTCAATAGGGCCTGAAACCTTGAGGTCAGTATGCTTGCAGAAAGAAGGGGATATGACGATTGATAGGATGGAGTTTGTTCATTGCTTTGATCTCAGGCTTTATGTCATGTATTTTGTGGGCATGACATACATTTACTTGTCTATATTTGTAAGGTCAGAGAGCATGTTTCGTCAATCTATTGTTGAATAAGAGTCTATCTATGTAGAAATGATGCTAGAAAAGCTTAGCATATAGTTGTCTCTCCTGGCCTTTTGATTGTCTAATTTTCTGCTCTTTTGGTTTGGTTACCCTGCAAATTCGGTGTCTCTAATCTAATATGTTTTTTTTGCTTCGGTAGATTTCTGCAGGACTTTGCACCTCAAGGGTCCCAGCCCAGTTTCTATTTCTTCAATACTTACTTTTACAGCAAGCTCCAGGAGGCTGTATCATGCAAGGTAATTTATGAGTTCCATCCATGTCATTGGGTTAGTATTTTGGATATGGAGGAATGACATCATTCCTAGTGACTGATCAGTGTTGTGTGATTGTTGGCTGTTTTAGTTTGTTATAGAGTTATGTAGCTTTATGTTACCTTCTTGACTAAGTAGAAGCAGACCTACTTATGGAGTTCCTCTCCCTATTCCTGTCTTCGATCCAAGCTTTAGTGGTGGGTTGATAATTACACAGGAATGTGGCCACTTCTGCATTTTTTTTGGTTATTTGTATTTCTGATGCATCTCCTGAATTGCTTAGTAATTTCCTTTAATCTTATCTAGTCTGGTGTCTGAATGTATTGGTACATTCTTTCGTCGTCGTATTGACTTGCCAATAAGTGTGAGACATTGAACTTGATATGGTCATTGACTCATTGCTCAAGGTAATATCATTGTATTTCTTGAAGCTTTTTTGCAATGAGCTTGTCTTTATGGCTGTATATGTGTCCTGTGCACTTTTGCTATATATTCTTGTGTTCAGAGTCTCTTTGCAATTTCACATTTTGTGCACATGAACCTTTGGATTTTGAAGTCTTTTAGGGTGCGTTTGATTGGTCAATAACCCCGGGGAAATGGTCAATTTTCCCGGGTTGACTTATTTTCCCTATGTTTGGATGCAGGTTGACTTCGGGAAAGTTTCACGATGGGCTCACCATTTTCTCCATTTTCCTAGGGAAAATTTCCATTGGGGGGGCTAAGGGAAATTTTTCCCAGGGAAATCTTTCCCATGGAAAACTTCCCATGGGAAATTTTCCCTGGGGTTTCTACCAAACACTCCCTTATTGAATTGCTTTTTATCCATGGACTTCCATGGTATCCTCTGCTCTATGAAAATGCAGACCCCCCCCCCCCCCCCCAAACACACACACACACACAAAAAGGGGGAAAGGCATGCCATAATTTTATAGCGTAGTTTACTTTTTGACTTGACTTTTTGGATTGAACACTTATAACCCACTTACATCTGGCCACTCCGCCTTGTTCCGGGCCAGACTCCCCCATTGTGATTGTTTGGTATCAGTTGAACCGCTAGTGTCAAAAGTTGCATTGTTATCCAATTGTGCTCATGAGTTCCATGATGGATGCAGAATATCGACAGGGAGGCTTTCTTCATCAAATTTAGGAGGTGGTGGAAGGGTGTGAATATATTTCAGAAGACATACATATTTCTTCCAATAAATGAATGGTAAGCTGTATCCTTCCTAATTAAGAATTCCTGAAAAAGTTATAAAATTTAGCTTGATGTATGTATACTTTAGGAGAGAGAAACTGCCGCACAAGTCCACAACTATCTTCCCCTTTTATTGGGAATATGCATGTATCTTGAGCAGCATGTACAACCGTAGCACACCTCTCTCTTAGGCTCCACTTAGTTAAGGCCGGGACAACTTTTTTGCTGCAATAACATCATTTCTGAATCTATTGCATTAGATGAAGTAAAGAACTATGGGGCTGTTGAAATGCAAAATCTTTACATATGTGACTCCGATTCTATGAACCATTATATTGGAAAATTTGAGTCAGTTGACTCAACCACCCTGATTTCTATGATGTTTGGCTCTTTGAATGTACTACGTTCCCTTCGCAAGACCCATCTCTGACTTAATAAAGTTCGGGTCGAAGTCTTATTACACTCACTGTTTCTTTCCTTGGCACTGGTGGTGGTTGTTTCTCGCCTTTGCCCTTTTTTCTTCTGTTCAGTAGTGTTTAGATTTTTTTTTTGCCTACTAATATCATCACATTTCTTGAACACAACTTTGTTTTATAGTGTCTCCTCTATTCATTCCTAATCTCTGGGTTTTACTCTCTTTATGAGCTGGAAACCTGTTTCTTACTGTGGTCCATTGTTGTCTTCCCTCAGCAATCACTGGAGCTTGGCAATAATATGTATGTCTGACAAGGAAGAAGAATCAGGACCAATTATACTTCATCTTGATTCACTGGGATTGCACTCAAGTATATCAATCTTTGACAATATCAAGAGGTGAGGTGATTTACTTGTGGTGTTCCGAAATTGTTCACTTGGAGCTTGCTGTATGTGCACTGTCTACTTTGAAAACATGTCAAACTCACCTCAGATTGTGAAGTTTGATTTTTGAGGGTTTTTTTGAAGGGGATATATGGATTATAATTGCTTTTCAGGTTTGGCATCTGTCTTTTACCATCTCAGAAAAGAGAACCCCCCCCCCCCAAAAAAAAAAAAAATAAAATAAAATAAAAGAAAGAGGGAGACCTATAAAATAAATTCGGGACATGTTTGAAAGCATCTGTAATGACTATGCACTTGATCCCTAATCTGTTTAATTGCTGGAAGTGCATTCTCGTTGATTTGATCTGCCTGTTGTCATGCTTTATTATCACCATCTATTGCACTATGTTGATGGTAATATGGTATGCAGAAAGTGCTGTGCCTGTCTTAATTGACCCATTGTATGCATGTTTGCGTTCAGTTTGTTGAAAAGCGAGTGGGAGTTTTTATGTCAAGATGATACCGTTCTCGACGTTCCTATGTCAGACAGGATATGGAAGCATCTACCCGACAAAATTGACCAGAAGATAATTACGGTATGGTAAATGTTATACTGAATACTCCCTTTCCAAGTTTTTCCTTGATGGGCTCTTGCTCCCATAAGGGGCTGCTTCCTGGATATGCATGAGCTTTCTGGAATTTACAGCTTGTATAGTTTCTGCTTGTCTGAGGTCGAGTAGGTAGGCTTGAGGCTTGGTTACCCTTCGTAAAAAAATATAATTACCTCCCTAAAATGAGTTCTATTTTTAAAAATTCTATTTTCAGTTTTCAGGGGGCATTTTTCTCTGTTATTTGTCTTCTCTTGTGACCATACTTGAACATCTGATGCTGCAGCTTTTTGCATTACTGTTGATTAAGCTTCCTGTCTTCCTGCTTCAACAGTAGTCCTCTTATGCGTCATCAGTTCTCCCTCCTGAAACTTACATAGAAATGCCCTCTGACTGTCCGATCCTCAAACCCAAAAACAGGTACCAAGGCAGACAAACGATTACGACTGTGGTCTGTTTGTACTGTATTACATGGAGAGTTTCATTCAAGAGGCACCGAATAGGCTAAAGCAGCAGCACTTGCTGATGATGGTATGCCACATCTCAACTCATTCCTTTCAGAATATTTGTATGGTTCTTTCGTATGCTTACATTGTGCTAACTTTGACTTTTGAATTCGGCCCGGTAGTTTGGGAAACACTGGTTCATACCAGAAGCAGCCTCTAGCCTAAGATGGAAGATCAAAAGGATGCTTCATGAGGAGTTCCGCAAGGCAGACAGGGAGGATATTTCTTGTGTCTCTCAATCTGTGAGCTCATCCTGAAAAGTCTGAAACTGTGAAAAGCTTCATAACAGTTGAAATCATTTGGCAAGATGATCCAAACTACTTGAGAATGGAGTTTGGAGATTTTGCACTTGGAATGCATAGCCAAAGTGGAGCGGAGTGGAGTCGAACTAAGCAGACTGTATATAATTTCCCAAGTAGCTCTGCTTAGACGTTAAAATTAGGCCTATACAGCCGATTCTCCCTCCCTTTTTTGCATTTTGGGAAATCTTGGGCGACCTTTGCAGGTGAACCTGCAATTTAGATGTGGGCTTTTTTGGATTTCCTTGCCTGTTGTACAGGATGGCAATGATTGCTTTCTTCTTGCAAATGTAACACTCACTAAGCTGTCATCGATCACATTAACACTCGCTGATATCCCTAACTTCAATAATTCCACGCTGAATCTTTGTTCGCGTTGTGAGATAATAAGGCTAATATATTCTCTGTAGGTTTATATGAAATATGATGGGTTAATAATACACATTAAGATAATAATTAAATTTATTAATACACATGGCGAGAACATAATAATTGAAGTTACAGAATTTGATTGCAGATAATTTATGGCACTAATATTTTTCGGTAGTCAAGTTATCACCTGCGTTACAATCACATCATCATTCTCTCAAATTTACTCTATTTGTCTGAATAAAACAGGAACTAAAATGTGAAACAAGCTACTTGCGTTATTGGGGGAATGGGGAGAATGGATATACCTGATTTTACCCTGAAATCATGTTAATGGCATTTGAAATTCAACAGGGCACAATCACCTCCGACTCTGGTGAGTGTCAATTAAAGTTGCGATCAACAAATTTTCACAGAAATGTAGGGAGCTACTTTACTTGCAGAGTTACCTAATTTGTCGCAACTGATTCTGCTAGGCGCACAGCTGACAGAAGCTTCAGAGAAGCAGTTTTACAGATACGATCTGCTTTCTCCGACTTCTTGTCACCCAAAACAGCTTCTGTTTCACCAATGTTGGATACATATAAACTTTTTACCAAGGCCAAAACAGGTTTAGACAACTTCCTGTAAATGCTTGTTAGCACTATGCATTGGCATGACCTACAAAAATACAGCCGGCACTAGCAACTACATATACAGTTTATGTGCATGTCAAAAGGGTTTCAGCTTTCAAACTTGGGACTTCAATGGGGTTCGGTTCCTCTTCTTACTCGGTGTACCATGCACTTGGGTTTTCTTCCCAAACATCTTGAGTTGAAAGTTTTCAAATGCTTCTGAGACTGCTGCTACCTGCACAACATTTAGCACGTTTTCTAGTCATTGAAAACAGGGCATTTGCACATATTGATGGTAGAAATGAAAGGACCTGCAGAAATATTCATGACTAACCAGATGAGGCTTCTTAGAGTAGACCCTCACTATCTTGTCTTGGCAGCAGCCAGGCAGTATGTGGCTTATCCTTTCATCTTCAATACAAAAACTCTCGTCACTGTCGTAGTCCTGTTAAAACATCACGCTACCATTCAGTTGCACATTATTCAGAGACATCCTTAGAAAACAGAAATATCAATCAAGTGTCATGCTTCTGCTTCTGAAGACAATACAATCCATACTGGAACACGTAATACTTGAAAGTTAATTTATAGACTGGAGATTTCGAAGGATATGAAGTACTTTACAAGTCCTTGTATCTGGATTTTGAAGTTTGAAGTAGCTCTTTGTACCAGGGGTCAGGTTTAAGAAATAACCAGTAGAATTAGATCATTGTTGAAACAGTTTTACTAGTGTTATAGCCTACAATAGGAAATAAAGTCAAGTTGGGGCACATAATTCATAGGTTTGTTTTGAGTAGATAGAGTCCAAAATATTAGAATGTACAACGTTTAGATTTTGGTTGGGAGGGGACAAAACAACAGTATAAAACTAAAACCAAAATCAATACTCTGAAATCCCGTCTAGGCAAAGTATGGAGGCATTGGATGTAACAATCTTACCCCTAAAGTTTGCAATGTAGGGTGACTGGTTCCAATTGACCCAAGATTTAAAAATCATTCGCTACCTACTAATCCACGGAAAAGAAGCGGATGAGATCTGACGAGGGAATTTACTTTAAGTACATTACAATCTAAGTTGAAAAACAATCTTTTTCTTTTTCAACTATCCAGATTATGGACAAAACAAGATTACAAGAGAATAAAAAGTAGTTTTTTTTACTTCCATGAATTTGGCAAGCCAAGTGAATAGAATCCCATACCACAATTATGAAGTTACAGGTTAATTTATTTTACTTACAAGAAACAATTGAAAGAAGAAATGCATACCTGAAAAAACTTGATGCTGGATATGCAAAGAAAGGAAAGAATTGTCAATAGAAAGCATGCGTGCTTAACTGATGAACAAATAAATCTGTTATGACGGCTGAGTGCTAACTGACTGATTTACACACCTTTCGAGAGGATTATTTCTTCCTCGTGTCAGATCAATCTTGACAGTGCTCACAATGATATCATCTTCTTTCAGAGTAACCCCATCAGAAGCCTAGAGATGAAATTACCATGTAAGGCAACCAGGCAACCAGCACTAATGTAATTATGTTGTAGTCAAAAGGTATAAAACCTGTGAACAAATGATATCTTGGGCCGTGATGTCCTTAAAATGCTCCAGCATGTCTTTTGGAACAGCAAATTCATTACAGAACTAGGAAGAATAGCCAAAGACATTCGTTACATTTGCAGTCAACAGTTGTATCTAGAACAAACTATTTCTTTTTATTATATGCATACCTGATAGAGATCCCGCCTCCTAATGCGTAAAATCAAATCCCTTGATTCTTTGAGCTTCGGATCATCTGAGGTTTCTATGGTTTTTATTAACGTGTCATCCAGCTGCAAATTCAGAAATTGTAAAATACATTGAATAACAGATTTGGATAAAGATAAAAGGGTGGGAACAAATGCATAAGATATCTGATATTGTAGCACCTTCCAGAATTCAGAGGGGCTTTGAACACGTGAAGTAATTCCAAGATGATCGTTTGCTTTCACCAGTGCATCGACAATCATAAGCTCAATTGCCTAAAACATTGGCATATAATATATTTTTTTTCAGGAATATGTATAGACTGTTCGATGACCAAGAAATGAACTAAAGTAGCCATCATATACAAGAGGGCGAAATCATAGTGGAAGTAAATAGTCAACCTTCACTTTTGCATGCGTATAGACTGTTCGATGCAGATTAGCACGAGTGATGAACAAGTTGTGGATGGTAAGATCTGGCAAAGCTTGGAAATGTAAACTTGAGTACATAATTTTCAACACTTAGACTGATGGCACATAGAACATGGGTAAGTAATACTGACATTCTTTGGCTCGGTAACATATCTCGTCATCCATCACTCGCATTGTTTGCAGTAATCTGCATACAGGGGGTTGAAGAACACATGTGAGGGTTTTGTTGATCAATTTAAGTCAATGACTACAAGGAAATGTTACTCAGCCTTCAAATCACTTTTTCATAGATCACAAGACAAGGAGTTCTGGATGTCCAACAACAGCATTACGTACTCAGTAGTAAGCAAATAGGAAACAGATGTTACCTCTCAAACTGAAAGCTGCAACCAAGCCCACAGGCCCGAGAATCACGGAAAATATAGTCAAACCTACACAACAGTACTGCAAATGAAATGTGCTGCAGACCGCAAACAACTCTCAGCAGAGTGTTCCTCCCATCTCCAAAATGCAAAGATGTAAAATGCAGAATCAAAACAGAATAAGAAAAGAAAATTGATGTTTACTTGTCGACATCAATTCCACTTCGTCCATTGGCAACTATGTCATACAAGAAACGTTTCTCCCCTTGGTTCTGAACAAGAAGTAGTAGAAGAAGATGATGAGAAAATTGAAGTTGGAGATAAATCAGTTCCACTTGCCAGAAGGTAACCAAGCATAGCCAGGGCCTGATTTCCACTTACATAGAGTGAAGCACCAGAGCTGGCAACTATCATTTCCTGCAAAGAAAAAGAGCAAATATAGAAGCTATCATAGGAAATCTACACCTTCTAAAGACCAACATAAAGTAGTAATTGAAAATACCTAGAACCTCTTATTTATGTATTTATTTATATACAATTGTTAACCAAAAACTTGAAGTGACAGTTCAAGGATAAAACCACGAATACGAATAATGAACTGTGGAAAAAAGTAAAACTGTTATACTTGTTATGTCTATACCTTCACTTTCTTCAGCATTTCACCATCAATTTCTATATTGTGCTCATCAACGATGTATTGGATCATGTGAGTTGACATATCCTCATGAGACCTTTGACAAAACCAGCCATATAAGTGGCCACAAGAATATAGTAATTGATTCATAAAAAAGATACATTGCTATAGCTTCATACATCTCAGCAAATTGAGACACAAGAAACAATTGAAAATACAGATTCATTAGGCAATTTAATCAGCCAAGAGCTGAAATTTGTCTTGGGAGCCTTTCTAAAGATGGATAGTAATATGACGAAATATGAAGATGCCCACAGATCTTAGTCATCTACCCAAGTTACAAGTTACAACAGAGCTATTGAGTACATAATGAAATTTTATTAATAATGAAATAATACCATGTACAACCAGGAATAACCTGGGGAAGAAATAGTCCCTCGAATGTGTGGCTGAAAGGACCATGACCCACATCATGCAGTAGTCCTAGACAGAATGAAAAGTACAATTACAGAACTTAAAAGTGGAGGTAAAGAGAAGAGATCAGATTATATTATAAATCCAGTAACTCACCAGCTAGCTTCACAGTCTGTATGTCAGTGTCCGTAATGTCAAGCTCCGCACCCTGCAAAGATGGATGCTTAGATTAGAAACAAAATTCCGGACTTCAATTTAAACAAATAGTGAAAGATGCCAAGGATATGTTGTACTTGGTATTCTTTGATTTTATTAACAGCTTCACCAGCAATATGATATACTCCAAGTGAATGTTCAAAGCGAGAATGCACAGCTCCCGGATAAACCATGTATGTGGCTCCTGAAAAATGAAAATAGCAATGGAGTTTGGACTGAAACTCACTTGTCTATAGCATCAATTAACATTCTGAGGATATGTTATTTGTTATTGTTAATAACAAATTTGACCATTTATCCCAAATTTACCTATTTTGACCGTATTTATCCAGATTTTGCCTATTTTTCCCAGTATCAAACAGTACGAACATTTATAATAAGGATACATGGTCTTAATTAGCTATTCACGAAATCAAGGAACAACAGCAATTTCAGACTTCCCTTTAGAAATGAAGACTCACCAAGCTGCTTCAGATCACGAAGTCTGCAAATGCATGTTTGATTAAGAAATGAAATGGTCAAAAGATGCATCAAAATCTCAAGAGCAAAAAGATAAACAAATAAAGAAAAAGGAAAAAGAAAAGAAAATTGTACAGGTCCTAACCTTTGGAATTGCTCAGTGTCTATGAACTTCAGAGCAAGCTGAAAACAACAAAGACGTCATATTACCATCAAGTCCTGAGTTCCAGCCAAATAATCTACTGAACAAACTCATGAGCCGAAAAAAAAAACGCAGAAAATGACAAAAATAATCGAAAGGATTAATATCTGAGCATTTCTTTTACAATCAGGCAAATTCAGACAACAACTAATCCTAAAAAGAAATCACGACTTTGCACAAATAGATATTTTCTAATGAAGCGAGCTTTAAAAATTAGCTGGATTCAACTCTGATACTTAAAAATTAGCTGGAATCAACTCGAGCAACAAGTTTGTTTTTCTTTTTTTTTTTTTGAAACCACTCGAGCAGCAAGTTCTCTAATGAAGTGAGCATACCACGCGATGCCATCACAAATCTGAATACATTCTTTCAGGGATAATTCGGACAACGACATGACAGTAAATTAGCAATACTCTTCCTCGCCTCTACTCTGTTTAAGAGTTCCGAATTCTACTCTGCACTTCGTTCGCTGAAGTAAACTCAACTTCCAGCTTTTCGTGCTCCAAAATTCGCCGATTATCATCGAATATGCATCCAAAAGCTCAAAAACTAACGTAATTCACTAAAAACGAAAAGAAGAAAACGTAAAACCGCAAAATCGACGTCGGAACTTTGACTACTGTAAATCAAACATATAATACTAAACATCTCCGAAGTTTTCCAAAAAAAAAAGGGAAGGAGAAGTAATAGTGTTCCTCGCCACTACTCTGTTTAAGAGTTCCGAATTGGCGAATTCTACTCTGCACTTCGTTCGTGAAACAAACACAAATTTCAGCTCTTCGTGCTTCGAAATTCGCCGATTAACATCGTTTACGCACCAAAATCTCAAAAAACTAACGTAATACACTAAAACTGAAAAGAAGAAATCGAAAAGCCGCAAAATCGACCTCGGAACTCCGACTAAGTAAATCAAACATATACACCAAACATCTCCAAAAAAGTTTCTACGCTGAATAATCAAACAAACAGATTCAAATGAGGATCATCATCATCAACATCATGATCAGAGGAAAAGAGAGAAGAATCGGTGTACCGGATCAAGAGAAATGTTGCCGTGGACATTATCCTTAACGCACTTGGAGAATCGCCGGCTGTCGGAGAAGTTAGGGTTCCGGCACCGCGAAACGTCGCCATGGATGTCTCCCATCTCCTGCTCCACAGAGAGAGAGAGAGAGAGAGAGAGAGAGAGACGTAGAAGAAAGGATGGAAACTGTAACGTGCGGGATTGTGACTGATGCCGCCAAAACGAGTCCTCGTGATTTATATTATAAACAAGGAAAGAAAGGAATAAGGGAATGTCTCCTGTTATCTGTTGTTACTTGTTACTTTCTATCTATTGTTAAATGCTAGTATGAAGTATCCAACTTTTTTTTTTTGGATAGGAAACTTGAGGGGGATACTTCAATTGTTCACAAAAAACGACATTGTGAAGCTAATTAATCTAGCCTTAGATATTCCCTTTAAGCAATCTAATCTAATTTTAAGGAGACTAAGGTTAAGCAAATTAATCTTAAAAAGTACTCCCTTTATTAGATCCTTTTGTCGATTTTATTTGTACCAAATGCTTTTGTACTTGGCTCACACCGGTTCTTTTCAAGCCACAATGGGTTGCTTATCAATAAAATAATATATAATATCATGTAAAAATTGTGATTATAATGAGAATATAAAAACACTTTAAATAACTTTTAGTAGAAATGGTTAAGATTGACTAAAAGTCTAAAATAAGCTCAAAAGTCAGTAAATTAATAACAAAAAGAACATAGTTAAAATTACACCAAATATCAATCTCAATTAAATAAAAGCACGACTTATAAATCAAATTTATAATTTCTCCTTATTTACTAATCTCTCCAAATTTATTAAAAGTAAACATTACGAGTGAACGAAGGAGTAGGGGTGTAGGGCCAATTCTTTTCGGATGTTATAAAAATTAGGCTATGTTCTTTGGATTGGTTCATCTAACTTATCTAATCCAATCTAAATCTATCCAAACTTATCTAAACCTTACATAATTTCCCAGAAAAACATCTTCTCTAAAAACACAATTTCCAAAAAAAACATCATAACTTATCCACACTTACAAAACCAATCCAATCTAATCCATCCAAACCTGATTTTAACCGATTCAAAGAACATGTTATAAATAAATTTCCTAGCTTTACTTACTTTTATTTACTTGTTCTCAAACTCTCGGCCTTGATAAAATTACTGTATACCTGTGCTGCTGTGCATTACCACCACAGATGGCATAAACAGCAAAAGACCTCTCATGTATTGTCATCTATCTGACCCGTAAAATCAGGGAAAATACACTGCTATGCTACTCTCTCCCATTTTCAACACATTCTCTCTGCTTCATTCTGCTTCTCCACTGCCATACTTCCCTCAAAGTCAAATTATCAGCTCCAACTTGACACTTGGCATGGCAAGCATATCCACGTGTAAAACGCTGCCTTCATACAACTAATCTACCATATATACAGTACAGTACTACGCTCTCCTCAGGCCAATCCAAACACCATAAAGAAAAAATCCACATGAATGATGATTGATTGATGATGCAGTACAACTTGAAATTTCAGCATAACTTTGATTCAAATCTCAAATACTACATTAGGCAACAACAAGGAGCTCCTCCCTAACTTCTAAACAAAAAGGACTTCCTCTTCCTCTGACAATTCCAACTGATTTGATCATAACATTTTTTTTTTGTATAAAGTTACAAAGGGGAGGGAGACATTGATGCATGATGAAAGCATGATTCTATCACAATTGTACATGGAGTTAACACTCTATTTTCTCCCTACCACCTGACAAAAGGGTAACACAAACTCTGCTTAGTTAACACAACATGAGCATATGATATGAACCCAGGAATGAGAGACTTCATCTTTCGTCGTTCAAGTACATATCTTGATCCAGACTGCACTGATTCTGCATGCATAGGTGGTGCTCTGACTGCACCGAGACAGGCTAACAAGCAAACTGTCTTGTGTGCGACCTTCGAACTTTCATCAAATATGTGTTCAACCTCTTTAATCCCTGCAATGAAAAACATGCCATCAGGTAAATTGGAAAGTAATCGACCGTTCCCAAGCATGCTGAAAACTGGTACAACATGGTAGCAAAAACTTAAAGCAAATGAGCTTTTCAATGAAGACAGTGAATGCCTTTACCCTAGGGGGATAGCGATAGCCTATTGTAGGATAAATGGCTTTCTCTGGAGAAACCCAGGTTTCAGTTCCCCCCACCCCTAAATGAACACGAAAATACCCCAAAATCCCAAACAAGTCACTCGGCAACTAAGCTACACCAAAGATAGGGAATGGACAATTTTAAGCTTCTCATTTCAGGGTTAAAAGGGTAGAAAGACAGCATGACTTTAACACCAGAGGATAAAATGTCATTTCCGCAATCAACAGCAGTATTTGAACTTAATAAACATCAGTATACAGCCTAGACACACCCCTTCACAAAGACTAAAGAAGCCTGCCCACAAATCAAGAATAACCAACAGTGAAGATATTTGATCTAAATTATCACCACGGTTCTTGAAGTTCACAAGCAGCTGTTAAGTCGATTAATAGATAACACATATCATCAACGACTAACCAACACATCAATCTAGGGTCACATAAATGGCTTTGTTTGCACATGCTTACTGCACAAGCAGAGGTTGATCTATCACCATTCACCCATGTATGGTCCTACTTATGCAGGGTATGGGGAGATCCAAACATAACCCACCTCTTACTGTTGCACACATAACTGCGTGTTGCAAAGTTTAATTCATCGAAGCACTATAATGAAAAAAGTATGGACTAAGCTTCTAGTTTATGACAAATGAGAACGAGGGTTCAGTAATGAACCAAGAAGAGTCAGCTAATGGAACATGTAGGGTGGTCACATACGTGTCTAAAGAAGTTCTGCAAAATTTCAACTTCATCATTCTTATAAGGAGGGCGACAGTGGACATGTAATAAAGCATGATTAGAACAAAGTATAATCATCCCACACAAGTAAACACAGCAACATGAGTTGGTCCTCAGGGAAAGCCCCAACCAACCAACAGGGTAGTCAGCTGAAGTATCAAGCACTCACTTTTGAGCTAGAGGTAACTCTGCAAACTTCAACAGTCATATCAATTAACAACAAATAAAGGTGGAACAAGACCAATGTCATGCATCCACAAGGAGTACTAGACATCAACTTGGTCCAATCTCATGCCTTACTATATCAATTAAATTAATTCAGGGCTTAACAGGCTTCAGTTTGGTCCAATCTAATGTACCCTGAAACATGAACATTAGACCCTGTGCCCCAACACATTTTACGAACAATAATCACAATGAGCACCTCATTTCTATGTCAATCAGTTACAAAGATCATCCATAATAAAATTAAAATAATAATAAGGGACTATCACTAGATAGCAAAAATGTCACCCTGAAAACCAGCTACAACGGAACCTAAATAGTATCCTCTTACATGTTATTCAAACCACCAAAAACAAGAGCAACCACTAAAACACCAAATGCAAAGAGGCTAAATGCCACTGATCCTCCCTTTCTCAGTATGCCAAAACACCCAATACCATGATCCACATCAATATCTAGATATTTTCCAAAACACCAAAACATGAACCTCATAGAGCTAACACACACATTTTTCCAATATGGACTTCCACAGCTCCATCCCCATGCAAAAAATGCATCCCTACAATATCCATCTTGAAACAATGCACAACTTTAAAAGGGTATGTCCTATTATCATAAGACCTTCCATTTCCATGCCCAAAGATATCCAACTACTTCACAATGCCACCAGATCAACTTCGACCCCCCCCCCCCCCAAAAAAAAAAAAACCACCACCACCAAACAAAACAAAGAAAAAAATAAAAGGTGAAAAACAAGCTAACAGGCATCTACATAGGCCCATTTCAACCAAAGTTCCATACGATGAGTGCTGTTTGGATGAGAGCTGTTGTAAAGACATGCCACATTAGTCAAAGGGAATGACTACAATAAAAGATTCAGAAATATAAGACCAAAACACCAAGACCCTTGCACGGTTGCACCTAGTTAGTGCAAGCAACATCTAAAACTCACCAATAACTAACCAATAGTAATAAACTGTATTACAGGATTGTATAAGACTTACCAATATTTGATCAGTCCATCCCAGCCACAAGTTGCCACTTTGCTTTGCTCCAAGGGATGCCACTCGCAGCCAATACAAACTCCCTCATGACATTTCAACGTTCTGAACACCTTACAAGTCTTCCAGTCCCAAAACCACATCTTCCCCTCACCATCTCCTGACATCACAAACCGACCATCGGGCGAGAAATTGACCTGGCAAGCATACCCGGCAACAATATGCCCAGCAAACCTCTTCTTCTTGTTAAGCTGGAACCTTTCCCTAGTGCTGTAAATCAAAATCTGGTTATCCAAACTCTGAGCAGCCAGCCAGTTTGTATTCGGATGCACAGAGATCGAAGGCATGGAATGCATATGGGGCTCACTAATATACTTAATCACAACCGGAATTCCAAACTCCCACACTCTAAGAGACTTATCATCACTCGAAGTCACAAACCTCCTATTATCATCTACAAAAGTGATGGTATTAACCGCCCCTAAATGCTGATCATACTCTTGAGTAATCTGGCCAGTATTCATATCCCACTGCACAATCTTCTTATCACTCATCCCAGCCAAAAGAACATTCTGTTTATCCTCATCAGGGTTAAGTTTAACAACATAAGGAATCTTACCAGTCGAAAACGTCGAAATAACCTTCCCCGTCTCAGTATCCCAATACTTGATATTCTTATCATACCCAGCACTCAAAAACTTGGTCCCATCATTCGAAAAACATATATCTCTGACCGCCTTCGAATGCCCCATATAAGTCCTCATACACTTCCCCGAATTAAACACATCCCATATCTTAATCTTGGTATCCATCCCAGCAGAGAGTATCAAATGCCCATACTTTGGGAAAAACCGAATCGCACTAACACCCTTAGTATGCCCACTCCAAGTATGAACACACCTTTTCGGAATGTAACAATGATCATTACTAGCCTTAACATCTTTCGGGGGCGAAATCCACGACCTACCCTGATAATCCTTCTCTTCCTTACCATGAAATGTACTCTTATCAGTAACAGATTCACCCTTCTCCACCTTTTCGCCTCGTTCTTCGGCCTTCTTCCTAGCATGTTCTTCGGCATACTTCTTCTGTTCTTCAGTAAGCTCGGTTTGAATCCCTTCTTTCTTCCCAGCCCAGGGGCTCTTCTTGTTCTTCACCAACCACGTATCCGAAGCAGGATTCTCAACCTCCTCAGCATCAATCACATCATCATCATCATCATCATCCTTCTCATCTGATTTCTCCTTGCTCTCGATTCTTCTCCGCTTGTGCTCACTCTGCGGGATGTTGTACACCGACACAGCATTGTTCTTCTGCAAAGCATCGACATCTCCAACATACGAATTCGCCGCAGATGCAGAAGGATCCGCAGCGTAGCCATACTTATGGAAGGTGTTGTATTGTTCATCGAACACGAAGGAATTGATGGAGGCATCTTCGACGAACCCTAATTTGTGGTTGCGGAGGCCATTGGCGAGGCCATCCTTGGCGTAGGGGTGTGCTGGGCCGTAGATGGGGGCCCACAGCTGGTCGTAGGTGGGGTTGTAGGGGACCACGTGTTGCGTGGGGTCCAGCGGGGCGGTGGTTGATGCGGCGGAGGAGGATTTCGTGAAGCTTAGGGCTAAGGCGGTGTCGTCGACTTTCGGGGCGGCGGATTTCGTCGGGAGAGAGATAATCCGGTGATCTTCTTCGTCGTCATCGTTTTTGACTGGTGATTCTTGGCGGTCGTCGTCGTCTTCGGCGTAGGATTGGATGAGATCCATGGTGAAGTAAGGAGCGAGAAAAACCCTAGGAGAGAGAAAAGCCCTAGGTTTTGGGGGTTTGATTAGTGTGGACTGTGGAGTTGATAATTTGATTTGAGAGAGAGAGACGGAGATTATTCCGGAGAAATCGGGGGGAGAGAGAGACAGAGAGAGAGAGAGACGGCGATGAGAGAGAGAGAGACGACGGATCGGACGGCGGAGGAGGAGGGGGCGGGAGAGGTTTTTGATATTTACGGGTAGAGAGGGATATTGGGCCGTGGATTTACTATGAATCTATGAACTGTGGATCAAATATCAAAATTTGATTAAATGGGCTTTATATCTATATTAAAGTCCAGCTTATTATTGGTTCACATGAAATATGACCTTCCATCAAAATTTAGCTCACTCTGTCATGGGTCTGTTTTAAAAGGGTAGCGTTGGACAAGATAAACATAAATTTGAATTTATTTAAGTAAGTTTTAACAAATGTAGGTAAACTTAGTGAATATTGTTGTTATTCAAATTTACTCTGCCCAAATTTATTAAAGTTTACACAAATTTAATCAAATTTATATTCATTTGACTGGATTTTAACACTAGATCCTCTGTCCCTAAGCTGATGTGCATGCATGGGTGAGGAGGATAGGCTAGTGGTGGGAGAGAAAGGAGAAGGAAATAATGTTGAAGGGGGCATCGTGGACACATCTATAGTGGTGAGAGACGTATGTATGCTAAATACTTTAGCCTCTATTTGAAAAATCCATAAGATTCTCGATAAAATTTAACAAGAGTACAGAAATTAAGGTCCTGTTATTTTCTGCGGTTGACAAACTGCGGTGTGTCGGTGCCACAGCCTACCGCAATTTGTCACAATCCACCACAAAATATCATTCTACCATAATTCACCACAACCCATCACAAATTACTTTTTCAAATTTATTATATATCTTTAATATAAATTTTCAATCAATACTTTTTCAACTCACTCTTTCCAATACAATACTATTTCAACCATTTTTTTAATTATTCAAAAACAATACAATATTTCAACTCACTTTTTCCGATTACTTTTTCACAATTATCAGTACAATATTTATATATATACACAAAAAATCCACCACAACATACCAATAACCCACCACAATTACACCACAACTCGCCACAATTTCACCACACCATACCGCGTCATACTACATAAAAGAACAGGGCCTTGGTAGAATTATCTGAAAGAGATAAATATTTGAGAGAGAGGGAGGGGATATATCTAGGGCATAGATGTTAGAAGGCAGTCCTTAGTACACTAATCTCCCTCCCTCGATCTACTAATACATTAGATTGACATTTTGAGTTTAGTGGTTTATGTAGTGTGAAATTGACCTACTATGTGGCTAGGTCTCTTGAAAACTAAGCCCAATGGTCGCCCATGGGGAAGGGTTAAATTAGTCGTGGGACGAGTGTGGAATTTCGGAAATTGACTAGGTGGTTCTCCTTGTGTAAAGGCATTTGCCTATAGACTCTCAAGCTTCATAATGTATTCCGAGATAATGTGCAAGGCTATCTAGGTGTAGGTTCCCCAACTCGAAAGTACATCCGCATAGAGTGTAGGCCAGTTTGTATTGATTATCTTTTTTAAATGAATTATTTTCTTATTGTGGTTCATTTTAATGTAAGTCATGTCTTATTATTGGTCTTGTTCCTAATATTATTTCATTTCTAAGCTAGTCTTAGTGAAATCTTTGACTGAATCAACCACGTAGGATGCAAGGTGATCTGGGCTATCCGACCAAAGAATCTATTTGGCTTTGTTGGGGCAACAAGTCCAGTTCAAGCCTTTCTAGTTCTATGTTAAGATAGATGATCAACAATAGTAGAAGTGTAAACTAGATCATCCAAATGCAAATAGTTTTTTGGGTATAATTAAGTCTGCTTCGACTGTATTATTCTTACTGTTTCTAAGGAATGAGAAGCATTCTTAAATTTCAAAACGTGAGGCTAATTTTTTTTTTTATATTTATAAATGACATAATTTCTTTTATCTATAAAAGCCAAAAATAAATGAAAATTCATATTTTGCCTAATTAAATTGATTTAAAATATGAGGCGGGTCTTATAAATAAATATTTTAAAATAAAAATAATAAAATAAATTTCAATTAAATTAATTAATATAGAAAAATAAAATAAAATTCGACCAACATTCCAAAAAAAAAAAAAAAGATTGCCGAATCCCAGGTAGATTTCTCCTGAAAAGAGCAACAAATCCTACCATAGAAAGGAAATTAAAAAAAAAAAAAAAATTTCCGTGGGAGCTAAGTCCCATTGTGGCCGCCTTTTACAATTGCCAGTATATATAATTATATATTGAGCATTGACCCCTCCCTAACTGACTCCCAAAAATCGTAATCAACAAATCCTACCATCAATCTTGATCATCATCATCATCATCATCATCATCATCATCATCATCATCCTACGAATCCCACAATCAATCAATCAATCTTCGATCATGGCCCTGAAACAACGTCCTCGAATCTGCGCCGTTCGTGATTACCCACCTGGTTGCGGTCCAAACGCCGTCGTTCATCACCACGAACCCGAAGACGGCGTCGTCGAGGAGGAAGGAAAACCGGTCAAGTCTGCGGGTCCGGATGCGGGTCGTCCGAAGAGGAAGAGGCCGTTCGCAGTGAGGGATTTTCCGGTCGGGTGCGGTCCGAACCGACCCATTGTCGTCGACCTCGAACTCGAAGAAGGCTGGGGCGAGTGCGACGGCGGGGAAGTCGTTTCGGTCGAGAATGCGGGTCCGGATTCGGATTCGGATTCGGATTCGGGGCGTCCGGAAAAGAGGAGGGCAGTGGTTGCGATGGGGGATTTCCCGCCCGGATACGGTCCGGAGGAGTCCGAATTCCCGGATTCGTATGGGGTGGTTGAATATGAGGAGGATGATGACGTGGAGGGGGAGGATTCGGTTTGTTGGCCACCAAGGAAACCGGCGGGTTTTGGTGGTTCGAGGGCTGTCGGAGGCGGAGATGACGGCGGCGATGATGATGGGTCATCGGAGGAAGTTTCATCCGGTTGAGGAAAAAAGCAGGGGAAAACGGCGTCGTTTTGGAGCGTCCAAGGGCTCAACATGATTAATTAGTCGATGAATATGAATCATATGATGTTAGTGGCTGACGGAAATATTTCTGACGATGGAGATGAGATGATGATAGTGTAGAATTTAGGGAGTTTTTAGTGTAATTTGGTTGATTTTTAAGATTTGTACTTTTTTGTTGGCCTGTTTTTTTATTGTATTAGGGTTTAGGGTTAATGATGAAAACTTCTTCACAGTCTTATCTTTCACGATTAATGCAAAGTTGCAGAGCAGTTTTTGTCTAATTTGGTTGCTTTTGTTGTATTATGCAAAGTTAAGAGAGTAGAACTCTTTCACTATTCATGATAATATGATTCTAAAATTTGGTAAAAGTTAAATTTTGATAATTTTTGATAACTTTTGACAAATTAACATTAATATATTAAAATTATTATTTTTTTGTTTTTTAACTTTGGTAATTTTTTGATAAATTTAGGTATAAACTGATAAATTTTGATAAATTAAAGTTACCGATGAATTTAACAGGCCTTAGGTTAAGAACGAACAACACAATTTTGTAATGCTTAGAAATTTAGAATAGACTAAAGCTGACTAGTACTTGTTTCATCTTTTGCAGAACATTATAAAGGGAAAAGACTAAACAAGCTTCAGCAGCCTTCACTCACTCCCATACATATTATACAAGTGATCTAAAATGATACTATCTACTAGTAAAAGAATGATCCCACAATCATCACAAAACCCACATAATCTCACAAATAACCATCATTATTAATCATCTCACAATAATCTCACAATAATCAAGGGTTTTTCTTCACAATAATCTCCCCAAAATCAAGGGTTCTTGATCTTAATCCTCAACTTCCTAGCAATCTGAGCCGCCTTAGGATGCACCGGTCTCTTGCTAGGATCAGTTTGCTCGACTTCAACCCAATTCATGACTTTGAGTAGAAGAGCTTGAGGGACTTTTCGAACATCGGCATCTGATTTTCCCTTGGATTTCTTCATACCCATTTCCAATGCCTTCTCAATGAACTCCATGAACCAGTTCCCGGCTTCCGTCTCTATTTGTCTCCCTAACTTGATCATGTTGCTCAAACACCCACCACCACCACTACCCGGTTGCTTGTTTTCGTCGTTCTCATTTCCCTCAAAATCGAGAGTTTTAGCCGTTGAGGATGCTACTGATGCCGCCTTTGAATGTGACCGTAAAATTCTTCCATTATTATTATTGTTGCTTGAATTTTGGTCGCCCGTGGAAAATGATGCTACTGACTTGTACAAGGGCAGTCTTCTCTTAGAGGATGCGCTGCTTGGTGGTGGGTCCGTGTCACGGAACTTGTCCATCGAGTTGTGTCTGATTTCGTGCAGAACCGAAGCGTCTTCCTTTGGTTCATGTTTTTGTTCATTAGAGAATGTGGCTGCCTGGATTGAGACCATGTCGTTTACTGATTGTGTTATTTGGGAGTGAAACTCGAGGAACTGATCGAAACATGGTGCTGGTGTGTCTGGCTTTGCTGTTTTGCTCAAGTTTGCAAATGCCCTGCAAAAATTTACATGATTTGGGTTTAGAAAACTCAATTCAAACATAGAAACAAAGGAGACGGAAACTAGAAAGCAATCTTTGAAAATTTTAATTTTGGGGGTATGTTTTGCGATAGGACTTTCGGGGTATTGGATTTGGATTCGGGTTTAAGTTTCAGATGGGTTGGTTGTTTTCGATTTTGTTGTATATTTGCAAATTATAAATCTATATACATTATACCAATGAAATGAACAAACAAGTAAATGTAAGGCTAAGTTTTTTACTTGAGACAGCGAACAACGTTTTCACTGGCAGTTGCATGTCTTAATGCCTGCAGGGCAATCTTCTGAGCTGCTTCCCTCTGTTGCACAGCTTCCTGATACACCAAGACACCGAAAACTTAGCTCAATTCAACAAGCCATTGGCTTAAGTTAACCCTAAAATGTAAAATTTTAGAACAGACAAGATTTTACTACCTTGGTTAATTGACCAAGTTTTCCTGGTAAATTCACTGATAGAGCAGTGTTACAGCTAAAAGTGGGATTGTTAGACTGAGATTGTTGATGAAGATTTGCCTTTGAATTCGCCGAATTCGGAACATCGTCTGTTGAACCTATGGAACTCCCTGCCCTCCTTAGGTTTGGTGGAGGAGTTGCACTTTTCTTCTCCTGCAGAAAACAACATATTTATCAGGAAAATTTGATCCTAAAACACCCAATACACCATAAGTTAGCTATGAAATCACTCCCTATGTCCCATCAACATTATCACTTTCTTTTTATTTAAAAAAAAAAAAAAACAGCCTAGAAGACTCTGAACTCATCAAAATGTGACAATTAGGACTCTGAAACCTACCACATTTCAAACATATTTCCACAATATGACTCTGAACACACCAAGAAGATCCCAATTTGCCCCTTAAATTTATGCCACCAAAGTCCTACATTTCAACATAATACTACTATCACAACAAGACTCTGAAAACTACAACATTTCAACACATTTTCGCAATGACTCTATACACCAAGAAGATAAGATCCCAATTTGACCCTGAAAAACCTTCAATTTCTGCCACCTAACTCCTACATTTCAAATTTTCAACATAATCTCATCACAACAGGACTATGAGCAAAAGCATCCCAATTTGACCCTAAAATCTGACCCGAAAACACATCCGAACTATGCCATCCAACTCCTATTTTCATCACAAATCAGCTAAAACAGTCCACACATACAATAACACAACATGTGAAATACCAACTTAAAGGAGCAATGTACCTACAGATTGATTCAAAGGATTGGCAATAATCCTCGGTCCTCTTTCGACGACACTCTTGCTCCTAGGAAACTTCATGCTCGTCGGCGTAAAACAGCTCTTCCTAAGCAAACTTGGACTTTCCCCCTTGGATTCCAACTTAGTCAACAAAGAACCCCCCACAGAAGCCCTCACACCTGAACACCCCCCGTGCTCCTTGGCGCTGCCACCCATCATCTTGAACCTCACCATAGGCGACATCGGCGTAGGGTTAGGGTTAGGGTTAGGGTTAGGGTTAGGGTTAGGGTTAGGGTTAGTGCTAGGGTTAGGGTTTTTAACACTACTAACCCTACCCTTGATTGGGGTACACTGATCAAAGTCCAAAGGAACAGGCTTAAGTTTCATTGAAGGAGAAACCAACCCATCAAACCCTTGACCCTGGTTGAGCTCCCAGGACCCTCTCCGGGGGGTCCCACGGACCGGGACCGCCTTCTGCTCGCTTTTTTCGCCTTTTTTTCGAAGACCCATCAACGGTTCCGGGGTCCCCACCAAAGGGTGCCGCCCGGGGAGCGGGCGGGCCCCGCGGGCCACCGGGACGGGTGACCCGGGTTCGAGCTTGTCCACGTAGATGAACTGACCCAGCTGCATTTTGTTGCTCAAAACGAGGTCGTCTTGTTCATAGGGTAAGCTGACATAGATTGAATGTGATGAATCGGAAACCTTGATGTAGAAACCCTGTTTTGGCCATAAACTCTTCTCATCGAGCTCCGCCGGAACAATGTCGGTGACCTGAAGAAGCGAGCTCCGGTGATCGCCGGTGGGTTTTACTCCGGTGGTCATCCCGTCGAGGAGTTTCAGTAGAACCCCAGGTGCTAATGCCGCCATTTTCGAAGCTCGAGAAGTTATCGATTTTGCCGGAAAACAGTGAATTGGGTGAATAAGGAAGATTGAGGGTTTAAGGATCTCAAATCAGGGGAATTTGGAAGGATTTGGGAGTGATTGATTTCAAATAGAAACAGTGAATTGGGGCAAAAAAAGGGGTGAATTGGGATGATGTGAAAAGAATTTTGCCCTAATTTGGAGAGATGAATTGTGATTTGAACACAGGAATAGAAGACAGAGAGTGAAAAGGTGGATTTTTAGGGTTTAAGGATGTCAAATCAGGGTTTTTTTGAAGGGATTTGGGAGTAATGATGGGGGGGTTTTTCTTTTCAAGAGTGTTGAAAGGAGTTTGTAGGTTACCGTTAATGGCGATGGAGGGAGAATGGAGGTGTTTTTGTTGGTGAGGTGAGGTAGTAGCTGGGTAATGGTAACTATACAAGAGATGAAAGATACAGAGAGAGAGAGAATGAGTTTTGTTTTTTAAAAGATAAATGAAAAATGTTTAGAACGTTGGGGCAACGGTCAGATGTGGGGTGATTTTGGGGACTTTTTCTTCTTCTTTTTATTTATTGTTTTCTGTGTTTGAATTATTTTATAGGTGGACTTTTTAATTGCTACAGGGCTGCGGCTCGGCGGGTTAGTTGTTAGGCTTTACTGCTTTACTTTGGTTAGGGTCCAATTAAGGGGGGAAAAGCAAGTCCAACGAAAATTTGTGCAACTTTTTTCTTTATCTTAAAACGAGATGTACATCTACCTTCCACAAACAATTACTTAGCACTAACAAAAATTCGAGTTCGGATAAATTCGGATCGTTCAAATTTTGACAATATTAAAATTTTGATTTCTAGGTCGAACTAGGTTGATCAATTCAAATGAAGCTTAATTCAAGTAAAAATCGGGTTTAAACAATAAAAAAAATGTTGTACTTAGTAAATTTTCGTAATTGAAATCAAGGCAAAACGAGTTTTTACAAGGTCGAGCAAATTCAAGTTGTATAAAATTTTACTGGCTAAAATTACTAAAATTCATCCTAAATAATATGCTCGCACAAACAGCAACAAAACAAAACTAGTTCTCACTTCTCAAACCACAACCAACCTCAGGATAATTGGTAGGAACATAAATGCTCTTTTCATGAGCTTTTTTGCTCAAACTCTTATAATACTTTCGAAACATTCGAATTTTGCACCAAAATGAAAGTCGATCAAAAAGCAAAATGACATTTATTTTCACTTTGTATGCAGTTGAAATCTTCATTTAAATTTTAAACTGAAATTTGAAATCAAATCACCCTCCCTCAATTTAAGATTCTACAGAAATGTTTGGTTTCCATTCAATTCCTAGATCAGTAGTAGCAGTACCAGAGAATAACATTCAATTCAGACTCCTGATGAAGACAGACATTCCCCTTGCAATCTGTCAACACTCAAATTCAATTTTTATTGCAAAATGCGGGAGATCGATTTTGTGCAGCTTGAGATTTAAACTGAGTAAAACAACTACAGCTTCATGCCAAAAACCTCGGTGGCACTGAAAATATCAGGTTCAGATAACATTGATCAAAATTTCGAAGGCATAACATGGCTAATGTGAGCCATCCTGTTGTAATTTGTAAAGCGTTCTCTTCTGACTACAAAAACAAAAGAAGAGCAACCGGAAAATCCGACATCCCAAGAAGTTCACCAAGATGAGGCCATGCTATAGAGGGGTAGCAAATCCTGTTACAAACAAAGTCACACCCATCAATTTTTACAGAGAAGCACATCAAGTTTCTTCTAAATGAACAATACTAGGAAAGAGGGTAAAAAAGTAAATTAGCTTCTATGGGAATCGATTTAACATATCATGAACCACAAAAATGTGATGTCAACCCTTTTATTTTATAGGAGAACAAGAACCGCATCAGCAGACAAAGATTCCAATGCCGCCACGCTCTAAATGCACTTTAGGATATTTAGTATCTTTCCACATGTTTCAAAAGTATACTCTGGCAAGGGGCAACATTCAAACTCGTATAAAGCAAAGCTAGGCAAACATCACACCGATTCCAATCAGAACCGAGTCAATAGTTGCTCATCACAAAACTAAAGACGACTTGTGGAACCTAATCACAAGTTTGTCATGTCAAATGAATTGGACACAAAGTACATCCATTTCATTGGTGAGGTAAAAGTTTTAGTAAGTTTTTGTAGGTTTTGGTAAGTCTGGGTTTTATGGGTAAATAGTTTGGATAATTTTCGGTAAGTTTAAGTAAGTTCGGGTTACTTTTAATTTACCATTATTTACCCATGGAATTGACAGACCCTGTCTCCGAATTCTTCCAACATACAGAACTTGTCACGAAAAACACAGAGACGCCAAAGGTAGCTTTTGACTTCAACAGCGATAAACTCCTACACGTCTCTCAGCTAGAAACTATGTGCGCTAAGGCAAGAGTGTTGTCTGGCTCTAGACGGGACTCACACTAGGAGTTGTCAAACAATACTCTACCATAGCCGTAATCAGCATCTTACTCATTATGGACGATAACTCCCATCTGTACTATACACAATACAGATCAAACCAAACCAAACCAAGCTAATACCATCTAATCATGCCAATGGAAGACTATGAAAATCATCATAAGAGATAAGCCAAATACTAAACAAGGGCAAGGAAAACGGAGAGAATACCTTCAGAAAGACAACCCCAGCTCTGAGAATGTAATGAAAGCATGGAAGTGAACAAGGCTGAGGCAGTAGCACTATGCAATGGCATCAACGAATCCGTACATCCCGACGCCACTGGAAACCTACAAATTGTCGCCATTCATCAAAACTCAGTTGAAATAGGTAATTCTCAAATGATGAAAACCCTAATTACAACATAAATTTGTTTAACCCCATGATTGAACCCACAAATTGAGCAACCTAGCTCAATTGACACGATAACTAACACAATGCAAATCTACATCAGAACGAACCAAAAAAAACATGCATAGGGTTGATTGGGAGCAATTCGAGGCCTAGAAGTATAGAAACAAACAGTGTACGCATTTCAAGAAACCATAATTACAGCATAAACTAGGTTAAACACATGATTAAATCCAGAAGTTGAGCAACCCAGCTCAATTGACACTATAACTAACACAACACAAATCCTCGAAACTCGGATGCAAATCGACATCAAAACGAACAATGTACCACATTTCAAGAAACTTAGTTCAAATAGGTAAATCTCAAATACAGAAAACCCTAATTACAGCATAAACTAGGTTAAACCCATGATTAAACCCAGAAACTGAGCAACCCAGCTCAATTGACACTATAAGTAACACAACACAAATCCTCGAAACTCGGATACAAATCGACATCAAAACGAACAGTGTACCACATTCCAAGAACCTTAGTTCAAACAGCCAATTCTCAAATACTGAAAACCCTAGTTACAACATAAACTAGGTTAAACACCATGGTTAAATCCAGAAACTGAGCAACCTAGCTCAATTGACATCATAACTAACAAAATGCAAATCGACACCATAACGAACGAAAAAAAAATCCAAAACAAGCATGAATAGGGTTGATTGAGAGGAATTTGAAACCTGGAAGAAACGAAGATCTTCTGTACAGAAGTTTGATTATTCGGTGCGGCAGAACCTAGGAAGCTGGAAGCTCGACCTTCTGCAGCGTTGAATAGTAGTGATTGAGAAGATTTGGAGTTGGAGTTTCGGAGTTTCGAAACGGCATTTCGAGCAGCAGCAGAGATATCGGAGGCTTGTAGGGTTCGTCTAGCACTTGCACAAACACGAATCGCCATTGTTTTTCTCTCCCTCCTAACTCTAACTCGCTCCCAATTTTTTGCAGGTTTAATTCCAGGCTTCACTCTTGCTTGTTGGGCCTGTAGACCCATTCATCTAGTGCTATATTGCAACACTTTGGGCTTGTATTATTTTATTTTTTTCGATTATTGAGAGCCAAATGGCTTAAAAGTTCAAAGACAACAGCAAACAACATACAAATTAGCAAACAGTAACCTCCAGAAGAAAAAGGTTACAACCAAACAGCTAAAAAAATTAACACAGCAATTCAATGCTAATACCAGTACAATTTTTTACTTATTTTTGAGATGAATATTGAATACAATACAATATACTATCTCCGTTCCATATTATTTGTACTTTTCGAAAAAATTAAAAAAAAAATTGAACATAAAATTTTTCAATATATACAATGATTATTAAATAAAATTACTTCCATTAGATATGAAAAATACTATCCTAAAAGTATAATATTGCAATTGTGAATAAGAAATTATATAAGAAATTATCAATCAAAAAATAACATTGAAGACCTTAACAGTCAACCAAAGGACAAATAATATAGAACGGGGGAATGGATTATTCAAGACTAATCTTCCAACATTTTTTTGATTATTCAGAACTCGTACTTATAAAGAGAAGTTCATACTCATGTATCCATCCTTGTTTTACCATTTCATCCACATTTTATATGCTACTCCCTCTACACTAATAAAATATTTATCGTTATGAGCTACTAGCTCATTCGCACTTCATATAAGAACTTGAGTAATGTTTTAGTTGCAACAAGCTAGATCAAAACTCATCTATGGACCTCCAAGAACTGCACCAACATGCTACTCAAAACAAGACGACGAAACCCTGACTCAGAATATGAAAACTGAAAACCATTAAAACACAAGCAACATATCACAAGATGCACAAGGTCTAGGTAAAGCTCACAGTCACAGCTCATGAAAACATTCCCATAATGCATACATTACAAAAGTGAGTTCAAGTCTCAAAGCTCAAGCTACATCTTTGCCTCCATTTCAAACTAAACAACTGGGAGGAGAATACAACAAAGCAAAGTTTACAACAGCCAGTTTTTTTGTTTCCTCTCATCAGATTCACAGCAGCCGCCTCTAACCTTGTTTCAGGGTGTTCGAACCCACAAATCCGGTACCAGAGTCTGCAACGTTTGTGTACAGGCTGATCGGAGTATGTCCAGGAGATAAGACCATAGAAAACTCATTTTTGTTTGATTCCTCTTTTATTGTGTTCCAAGTTTTGCTCTTTGGGACGGGGTACTTGGGAACAAAAGATGTCTAGGGAAGTTTGCAAGTCACCCTTCAACGACATTCACGAGCTCGTACTCGATCAGTGACAGGTTGTTGTCTTCCTTGATGGGGAATTCAGCCGGGGCATCTGCAACCTCAATGCGGCCCCACTTGTCCACTGCGAGCCTCATCGATCCCTTGAACATGTCGATCTTTGCATTGCGTATGGTCACGGTAGCTCCCTCTTTCATCTTGTCCACTAGAGTCATTTGGGAACAAGGAAAACAAAGGGCATTATTACTTACATCAATCGAGCCTAACAAAAAGTTTCAGAAATCCCTCGAAAGAAAAGATGATTGACACAGTCTATACAAACTCATCATTGTAAGTGTTTTCTCCATTTCTTCATTAAAATAGACCACATGAAATGAAATGCAGCCAATCACATTCATCCAAGTCCATAAGATATAGGGGAAGTGAAAATAACTAAATCAGGGTACAACAACTCCTAATGTAGGTCTAGCTTTTGCAAGGTTGATCCAAATTTAGGCAGCCTTACCTCGGTAAATATCTCTTATTGTTAAGGGAATAATTCCAAGAGACCCACAAAATAAGTAAATCATGGTATTATGACATATAAACTGCGAATTAGATTTCAAATTCATATGCTGTCCTCTACAACTTTGACAACCATTAGAGATGACAGATCTCGATAAACATCAATCAATTTGATCTTCAACAGCAATCAACAATCCACAACATCTTGTCCCAAGTTACGCCAACATCCCCCCCCCCCCTAAAAACACACACACAAAAAGACAATCAATACATAAGACAAATCTCCTCATACAAACCAGAGCATGTTTCAATTTTCATAAATGGCATAAGAGCTTACCTTGGTCATTTCTAGCAGTGAAAATGATGACTCCAGTCTCATCTCCAACCAAACATTCTGCGATCTTCATTTGGCGCCCTTGAGGCCCATCCGGGCGACCTCTCTGCATAATCATCTTGGTACTAACCACCTTAACAGTAAGGTTATGCCCACTAGTACCAGGTCGCAGCTTGTCAACTTTGACGAACACGGGTTTCCTCATACCGGGTTTCGATTCAACCATTTAGACAGACTACATTGATTATAAACAAAACCGATTTTAGTCTATGGCATTACATATGAATTTGAGTGTGTCAGTGTTTTTTTTTTTTTTTTTTTTTTTTTGGGGGGGGGGGGGGTTGGTTGATCACTTGAACATTTCAATGAAAAAAAAACTCTGACATCAACTCACTTCTCCCTAGCATTTAATAAATTAACCAAAAGAACATGAATCCTAATAATTGAATCCCCAAATCCTTAGCATCAAAAAATCCTATCAAGACAACAAAATGATCACAAAATTCACTCGTAACATGAAACAAAGGTACATTCAGTCAAATTTCTAGGTCATAACTTACATCCATAAGCAAAACTCAAACTCATACATAGTTTATTCCGAATTCGTCTCCAGTTCTTGCTAGAAAGAGCTCAATCGTCAATAAATAAAAGCCTAACAACAATTAAGATCAGAAATCCAACAATTCTCATAATTCAGAAGCCAACACTCAAATAGAATCAATTGATTAACTCTTCAAAGCATATGAATCCTCGGATCAACAATCATTTTTCATCATTTTGTTGTGTGGTGGTGTGGTTTTCTTTTGTTTCCCAAAATAACTAAAAGATCATAAACCCTAATAACTGAATCCCCAAAACCCTAACATGAAACCCTACAAAATAAATAAAACAAAATTAACCAAAAGAATTGCTAGCAACACCAAGCAAAATACATACAATCCAAATTTCCCGGCCATCAATTAAACCCAAACACACGAGTCAAACTCATAAAAAGTAAATTCACAATTCTTCTCCAAATCTTGCTTGAAAGAACTGATAAATAAAGCATAAAAACATTCAAAATCCGAAATCCAAATACGCAAACAATTCAGAAACAAAATCTGGAGCAGAATCACAACCAACTAAATCCAAACACATCAGGAGTACCAGATAGATGTAAAAAGGGGATTAAAACATAAAAGCACACTAATCTTACCAGAAATTGAAGCAAAATAGTAAGGAGATAAGATGAAACGATTCGATTAGATGTAGAGATCGATTAAAAGGGGTGAAGGTGGCTGAATTCGATGGAAAAAGGGGAGAAAAAGAGAGTTGTTGGGGATAAGATTAGAAAAAGAAGAATGGATAAAGAATGGATTAAGTTGAATAATAATAGTAATAGTTGACTAGTAGTTGAGGCCCACTACATAGCACGATTTCGCTACGGACACTTCACAGTCCAACATTTGTCGCTCCATATGTTGGTTTTCCTTGTAAACATTTATATTTTCAACTTAATTTGTAATGTAACGCCTCCTTTCTTAAATAATTTGGATGGATGGGGTAGTTATGATTGAAATTAACCCACGTGAGATTATAGATTAAGATGTAGATAGTAAAATTGTATGGAAGATTTCGAATGATAAAATCGTAGGATCGTAGATCAGAATCGAGTTTTTAACAATTATGCTCACAAATTATAATGAGTTATAATAGAAAATTAAATCATTGTAATTTTTAATACATTATTTTTCTAATGATGTTAATTGACACTCATTTAGAAACGAAGGTAGCATTACATTAACATAAATTTATAAATATTAATAATTATTTTTATGGATTAGTAGGTGGTATAATTTAAAATTTTAGTTTAATGTAATTAGTTTCTTTATTTGTATAATTTTTGGGTTAAAGTTAAGATTATTTTTTATGCAGTATAGATTGATCAACAAGTGATATTTTCACGTTATATTATTAAATTCAATTAATATTAAAATTGGATAACCCATATTTATTAAACAAATCAAACAACTCAAATTCAATCTGACCCGATGTTAACTCAACCCAAATTCACTCAAATACATAATGAAATACATCGGATGACTGACGACCATACAAAGAAAAACATACACAAATATGAAATGCTCAACCAAAGTTTGGTTGATTATTCTTACAACAATAAAAAACAAAGGCAAACAAACTTCAACCCAGAGCCAGGGCTTATTGCTTTATTCATATGATTATTCGTTGCATATGTATGCGCTTTTTCACACCGAGGTAGAAGGGGTGAGAGAAAAGTCAAGGCTCCAAAGTGTGAAACTTCCCTTGACAAAGTCATAATGTGCTCCCTTCAACGTCAAAATCTTCTTCGCCAGTGCTTGCGTCACAAATGGGTATGTCAACAGATTTCCTAGTGATACATTCACAGCTTCCTGCACCAATTTTCCGTCGCTCGTATCAAACATATCATGAGACGATTTGAGTATTTATGCATTTAAACGATTCTCGAAATCTAAATCTTAAACACACGGATGATATCGAAAAATCACAGGGAAAAGACAATCTCATTTTGACCCAATTAAGGCCGTGTTCTTTTATGCGGTATTTTGTGGAATGGTGTGATGGGGTGTGGTGAAATTGTGGTAGGTTATTAGTATGTGGGGTAGGTGAGGAGAGAGAATGTAAAAAGTAGAGGAGAAAAGTGAGGAGAGAGAAAGGTGAGGATAGAGAAAAGTAATGATTTGCAGTAAAATGCGGTGGGTTGTGGCAAATTGCGGTAGGCTGTGGCACCGCAGTTTGTCAACCGCAGAAAAGAACACGGCCTAAATCACTCTATTTAAGTCTCAATAACTCAAACGTAGCTAGCCCATATCCAGTGAATCTATAACACTATAACAACTAGTTCTTTTCACCCTTAGGTTGGGTTGTAAATTTATCCGAAATTACCTAACCCAAACTTATATTTACCTTACCCAAACTTACCCACAAAAAGAACATGCTTTGACAAAAATGAAAACAAACATTATCCATACATAATAATCCTTCCGTGAACCTTTCAAGGTTTTCAACTTCAAAACATTTCCTCAAAAATTTTGATGTGGATCACAAGAAATCAGTGTTTTCACAAACAGATTGTTTATATTTGGATCTTCTAAGGCCTCACAAAGATGGGACCATGCACACTGGAAGTTATTGTTATTAATATGCAAAAGACTATTTAATTAATGGGTGCAATTGCAAACAGGATTTGCATTAGTTAGTTGGAAGCAAGTATTCAGTGACAAAAGTGTGGCTAATTTATTGAGCAATGGTGTAATGAATGATATGATTGGAAAGGTTGGAATTCACCTTCTCACAGTTGGTGCACTGGTCTGTAAACTCCAAGTAGCTGTGCTCTGATTTCACCTTGTTTTTTGCAGGATTACAAATCTTCACCCAATCCTCAATGAAGTCACTGCCCAATATTCAGGACGTGGAACAATTATTATATATATTGAAAAATTAATGATCATAATTTTTAAAGTTTAACTTACACAATGTCTAAGTTGACAAATAATATGGAACAGATGGAGTACTAGTTGATGAACCCATGAATTTTGGCATATGATTCAGGCCCTGTTCTTTTATGCGGTATTTTGCGGAATGGTGTGGTGAGGTGTGGTGGAATTGTGGTGGGGTGTGGTGTAATTGTAGTAGGTTATTGGTATGTGAGGCAGGTGAGGAGAGAAAATGTAAAAAGTAGAGGAGAAAAGTGAGAGAGAAAAGTAATGATTTGCGGTAAAATGTGGTGGGTTGTGGCAAATTGCGGTAGGCTGTGGCACCGCAGTTTGCCAACCGCAGAAAAGAACATGGCCTCAAGTTGACAAAGTTTAACTGATGGAGTACCCAGTTGACAAATAATATGGAACATATGGGTAACCCTTGAATTATTGAATTTGTGGTAAAAATTATTGATGTGATAGATGAGGAGATAGAATGTGAAAAGTAGAGAATAAAAGTGAGGATAGATAAAAGAAATGAGAAAGAAAGTTATGATTGTTGTGGTAAAGTATGGAACGATATGGTATGGTATGGTATGGTATCGAAGGATTATGGTAATTGTAAAAAAATATGGTAGGTGCAGTATGGAACGCACAAAAGAACAGGGCCTTAACTAAACCAACACGAGATGATGGAAAATCACATTATACATATATGGCGGACTCATCGTATTGAATCTAGATTAATTTTGCTAGTCCTAAGTCCTAACTCCTAAGTGAAATCCAAGATTTCTTCACCCAGGATACAGTAATTCTAAGGATTATCAAAAAGGGTGTTATCCATTTATCCCAGTATAGAAGAACTATTTGTAAAATTATTCATTTCTGAATAACTTTGGCACAAACTTACCTAAGTCATAAAATCCCATCTAAAAAGCATTAATAAAATGGAAGGAGATCAAGTAGAAACTTACGTCTGAGTGGAACCATCGTCTGGGATAGACATGAGCCCCTTAATCCCTCCGCAGCAACTGTGTCCAATCACCACTATGTGCTCCACCTATAATCATACATTTTACCATTTTCTTCTTCAATACCAACTTTATTCATTTTGTCAAAAAATGCAGAAAGAAAAACAATTTTAGCTCTTTATGCTCAGTATCAGGATCATACTATTGTGTCAATCAATGTCTAGTTTTGCTGGCTCCAAATTGTAAGTATGATCAGTATGAAAATTCCTTCTCATATCTTGTCTTAAGAGTGTTCATATGGGTTTTTGTCAATTAATAACAATATGGAGCAATCCTCTCTACAAGTGAGGGCAAAAGATTAGGTAGTAACCAAGAAAAACCCAATACTACAGTGACCATCTAATAACTAGTTCTAAAGGATCATATTCTTTTTTTTCCAACATTTGTTTGTGGTATAATTTTTTTATTTATTTTTTACATTGGTAAGTGGGGTCACCCACTTAGCTCCTTATCTCAGCGAAAGCTCAATGGGTCCACTGGCTCATGGAGCATAGAGGAAACCAGACATGTAAGTCTGTTGTTGCTCCCAGGAATCGGACCCGGGGCCTGTGGAATACCACAGTGTAGATGATATCAACTGAGTTAAGAGTTCATTGTTTGTGGTATAAACTAATATGGAATGTTGAAATGGAACTTTTTTTTGCTTGGTTTGATGTTCCATTTCAAAGATCATGGTGATTCTCATTTTTGACGGTGAATGGACAAAAGCCATAGTAAGGCCACTATAAGTGGACTACATTATAGTGGTAAATAATAAATATATGATGAGCACATTTCCACTATGAGACTTATCAAAGGAAGAGCATTCAAAAGTTTTGGCCCTCAATAAAAGTACTACAAACTTGGAATTGATACTCTTAATTACCTTGAGATGTAGCACAGCATACTCAATGGCTGCCCCTGTCCCATGGTATCTTACCTGCATTAGTTCATGTAAGTGAAGGCCAAGTTAAACTCCTTCAATCATTACATATACAAGGATTCAAGATATATAATCACTGTAAATAGTAGCTCTCATTAGTGAAGCTCCATTTTTTCATAATGTAGTGCATCTTCTCGATCTTCGCCTTCTATTTAGAAGAATAATCTCAAAATAAGTTATGCAGAAAAACTATTTCGATATAAGGCCGAAGAGTAACCTTGTCAAAGGGTGGAACCATATTTGCAATGTTGCGAACCACAAAGGCTTCTCCCGGCTGGAAATCTAGGATGTGAGAGGGGCATACCCGAGAATCCGAGCAGGCAAACACTAAAAACTGCAAATAAAAACAACATTCAAGGATCAATTAATCATCAACATTAATAATCGGTTTCGCTAAATGACTCACATTTTTTTCTACAAAGGGTAAGTAAGTCCCTTCATTAGACTCCTATCTTAATGAGCAACCACTTATCCTGAATTATTCAACAAAACCAAAAGTGTCATTCAGCGCTATAACCAAACTCAGCGCGCTACAAACAAACTCAGCCCACATTAGAAAATTGGGCCAAGCAAGGCATATGCTGGGAAAACATACTCCCCCAAAATACCATACAAACTCTCTCCATAAGCCTTTTTTTTTTTTTAGGCAGGAGATCCATAGACCCTCCAAAATCTACCTACTCCACATAATACACAATCAATAAAGGTATGTAGTTGGCACCTTGAGACTTGGGGTGCTTCTGTCTAGCTAGAGAAGCAAACTTGGCATGGTCCAAAAGCATGTAGTTAACTAAACAAATACTAGTAAAACTGTGAAGGCATTAGTGTAACACCCCAACCCTAATCGCAGGTTTGTGATTAAGGTTGGGGTGTTACAATTAGTCTATGATCCTATACTTAATCATAAATTATTCATTTTACTTGAGGATTAAGGCATTCATTAGCCCCATCCACCCACCATCATTAAATAATTTTTCTTGTCCATTTTTTTTTTTATCTTTGTAAAATTTTTAAGGGACAATGGAATCTAATAAGATGGATTTTGAGTAGTAGCTTTTTACTATGCCTAACCTTCCAAAATGTTTTTTCTAGTATGAGATCATCATGTTTGACTCACCAAAAAATGGTCTAACTATTGAATATGTGGAAGTGGACATGATAAATAATCTTTTTTTTGGGGAGCATGTTCACATGGCCACGCACCTTCCGGGTCAGTTTTTCGGTTAGTCAAACATGATGATCTCCTGTCAAGAAAAACCTATTGAAAAGAGTGCGATACGGTGTAGTATCGCACCGCAACTTACTGTAGAAAAGAATGGAGCCTGAATAATAAAAAAATAACTAAAATTCATCCATTAATAGGTAATTAAAATAAATGCCCTTGATTTTTAACACACTACTTCAGTGTCAAAACCAGCATGAGGCATTGAGCATGGAAAGAGTACCAACAACTCTTTGACCTTAGAGATTAAAATGGGAATAGGGGCCACTTTTAAGCCTCTAGGCATCACATGTTGTGTCTTATCACCATGAACAAGCTAAGGGTCATTATAAAGGAGCAACAATCATAACTAAAAATAAATTAATTAAAGGAAAGCACAATGATTTGGTACCTACTTCCCATTAATCAGGATTCAGGACCATTTCTTTCCATTACCATCCAACTAATGACAAACATACATGTATGATCTCGTAAAAAAATTGTTCTTTTCAGCTTATATTATATTAATAAGCTTCAATAAGTTCAATTCCTAATATATATATAAGTTTTTTTTAAAAAAAAATACCGAATAAGTTTAGTATATACGCAAGTCAATAATATATATTATTGTAGAAATTAGGATTCTTCAGCGTTAATAACTTCCATATAGTTTAGATATAATTTAAGAACACAGTCACATCCTCCTGTTAAAATTGAGATCAATTGCCAATGTAAATTGAAATTAATCATGTGAAATTTTTACAGGAAATCATGTGAGGAATGAAAGAAATGTGGTTACCTTGGGGCTCTGGCCTGTAGCAAGTTGACGATACAAAGCAGGATTCTTGCTGAAAAGGAGGAAAGGCAAAAAGTAAAAAGTTAATTAAACTATCCCCCAAATTAAGAAATTAACTAAGAGTGATAAAGTTAGTGTAAAGTTTCATGATCATCTTATTGTTTGGACTAGTGTTTAGTTTTGAGTTTGGACTAGTGAAAGGTTAGTTTATCTGATATTTATTGATTTTACAATTTTTAATGGATAATTTTTTTGTATAGTATTTAACAGAAAAAAAAATTACAACATTGTATTCTTTAATATGATAGTATATTTTGTGATAAATCTAATCATACTAATTTCATAGATCAGACAATTCTATGTGTATAGCTAATGTGATATTTACCTACCTCTACTTATTACTTTAACTAACCTTATTAACTTACATTACCTATATATTTTCTACACTCAAAAAGAACATGACCTAAATATAATTGGGATAAATGTGATTAACTATAGTAGTTGAACAAATAAAAAGGATTCATATTTCTGTCTTATAAGATTTTACAGAATACTCCCTCTATTCCATATTAACTGTCATAATTTTGACTTTTACGGTCTTCAATGTCACTCTTTGATTGATAATTTCTTACATAATATGCTATTAACAATTGCAATATTATATTTTTATGATAGTATTTTTCGTTACAAATCTAATGGTAATAATTTCATATAGCAACTCATTGTATATATTGAGAAATGTATGGTCAAAATTTTTGAAATTTGACTGCACAATTTTCAAAGACGACAATTAATATGAAACGGAGGGAGTACTAAATAAGAAAGGGAGGGAGCAAAGAGGGGACGTACTCATATTTCAGAGCCTTGAACCGGGTAAAACCCGTTTTGATCCGTTCAACTGCCTCAGACCCGATTTTTGCGTTCTGCAACTCGGCTGTTATTTGCCTGATCTTTTCAGCAGCGAGAGTGTCCAATTCCGCCTTTTCACTAATCAAATACATCCCAATCAGATACATCAACAAATGTAATACAAGCATTTAGTTGTACAATTTCCAAATTTTAGTTTGCATACAAAATGATTTTCACATAAGGACCTTGTTCATCTATGCGGCAAATTAAATACGGTAAATGGTATAATATGGTGATATTGTGGAAAGTGTGGTATGATATGGTAACATATGGTAAAATTTATGGTAAGAATTATTGATGTGATAGATGGGGAGAAAGAATGTGAAAAGTAGAAAAGAAAGTAAGGAGAGAAAAGGTTACTATTGTTGTGATAAAGTGTGGAATGAAATGATACGAAAAGATTGTGGTAATTGTGAAAAAATATGATAGGTGTGGTATGAAACTGCACGAAAGAACAGGGCTTAGATGGACAAGTTATGATATATGTAAAATGATATTAAAATGGTTTTACTTTTGGTTTTGCTTTTAAGAGAGTTTTGATATGGAAATTTTTCCAAAAAAAGTTAGTTTTTCCAAGTTTTGATAAAAAAAAATTCATATTTAGCTCTATTTGATAGACGTGAAAATTTTAATGTGAATTTTGTAATTTCACTCATAAATTCAATAAACAGTTTCTAAAAAACGGCTAGGGAGAGTCTTTCTTTAGACAATTTTCACAGCAAACTAAGGCACCGTTGTATAAAAATGTTGTAAAAATCAATGCATCTAAGCATGGTCTATTAGATATCATACTTTGATAACAATCATTTTTGCAAATGACGTTGTTTTCGCCTGATAATTAAAATTAAAGCATCATTACACAGTTGCAAATTCACCTCTCACTTTATTGACTTATACATAATTGTCTTAACAAACTTCCTCAAACTTCTTTTTCCATAATAGTAAACTGTAAAGTCCTCTCCTTTTCTATACAGTAGTTAAGCATTTTCTATTTCTTATACAACGAGTAATAAATAATGAATAATTTTTAAATGTCGGTCCATAAGGGAAAAAAAAATCAATCTCTCTGAATCATAAAATTTATGATAAAACTGTTAGACACTTAGATCACACTCATGCCGTCATGCGCATATCTCGTCTATAAACTTTGTGGTATCAAATTTGATGTATTTAATGAGCAGCATTTTAGGAAATAAAAAGAAAAAAAAAGGTTTAAAATTTATACCGGTGTACAGTGTACTGATCCAAAAGAGGTCAAATGTAGCTACTCCCTCCATTATATATTAATTATCATCTTTAAAATTTGTACAGTTAAATTTTGAAAATGTTGACAATTGTAAATTTCTCAATATATACAATGAGTAGTTATATAAAATTACAAAAATGATAAATGTCTTGTGCAAGACACATATTAAGTGTCTTGTCATGGTGTAAAATCTATATATTTGTAAATCTAATTGAAAAAAAATTACATAATTGGCTTCTATAACTATAATAATATATATAAATGGTATAAAATCACATATATATATATATATATATATTTCTTAAAATTTACACAAAGACGTCTAAAATATGCCCAACGGACGGGGTTCATTCGTTAGGGTGTCAATTTTAATTATTGGCGTAGCCAACACGTTCTAAGCTTCTTATAATTGATAATTAATAGTATCTGACAAAAAGATTAGGGTTAAAAATGACAATACGTATTAGTTTTATAAAAAGGAAGACACTTAAGTAGTGTCTTGGGGCAAGACATATATTGTCCGCCATAAAATTATCACCATTAGATTTGTAACCAAAAATACTATCATAAAAGTATAATGTTAGAATTATTAATAACAAATTATATGACATATTATCAATTAAAAAGTAACATTAGAAATCGTAAAAGTAAAAATTAAAACAATTAATACAGAACGAATAGAGTAATAATTTAAAGTTAACGAGAGCCATATATCAACTTATAGTTCAGCGGTGATGTATGACTACATGAGCAAAGAGCAATTGAGCATGAATGATCATGTGAATGTGAGGCCTACGTGAATCATCCTCAACCTTTTATTCCGCGTTTGGCTGGGAACAAATTAAATGACCGTCAAAATCCAGAAATTAAAGACACAGAAGCTTACCTAAGGAGCTTGTTCAATCCTGCAAGGGCTTCCTGGTACGCTTTCCCAACCATTTTCGATCTGCCAAACATTTACGGAGAAACGTAAACAGTTCCGTCGACATTCATACCAACAACATACGATCAATCTCACCGAAAAAAAATCGACAATCAAAATTCAGAATCGATAGTTCTTCAGCTAAACCCCAAAAAAAACTGAGAAATTCTCAGAAGATTATCGTCAGATCAAATAAAAGCAAATAGATCGATCGATATACTTGGATTAGTCCGATTCTCGATTGTTCGATGACGATAATCCGTTGCTTTGATTAAGCAAGAGTGGATTAATTAACGCAAAAATGCATAATCTGGAGTAGTAATTAGGATTTAGGATGAGGAATTAAGACAAGAACCCTAATTACCTGCGGAGAGTGTGATGAGTGAGGAGATTCAAGGGGGATGATTCTGAATTTCTGACCAATTGAAAGCAGGAGCTGTAGTAGTTTGAAAAGAGCTTCCCTCCTTTTGCTATTTATATAGAGATCACGTCTAGAAAGTTTAGAATCTACGCTTAACCTAACCATGGTTAAGGGGATCATGAACTTGTTGATCAGGAAACATTGTACTCTCCCTCCTTTCCATCCAGTCAATTTTTACAAGTTTTGAAGGCCTCGGTATTTTACGTGGTGCAGTTGCGGTGCGATTGATTGCGGTGCGGTGGATTGTGGAGAGTTGTGGTGAAAATAATGGAAGTTGGGTTGATATATTTTAATTTAAAATTTTTTTAAATAAGATGGAAAATGGAAAGTTGTCGAAATATGAAAGTTGTAATGGAAATAATGAAAGTTATGGAGGAATAATAATAAATAAAGTGAAAGTTTTTTATTTTATTTGAAAAATTTTCAATTTTAATAAAAAGGAAAATAGAAAGTTGTGGTGAATTGTGGTGGTGAATTGTGGTGGAATACAGAAGTTGCGGTGCAGTGCGGAACCACAGACGAACCAACCGCATAAAAAAACAACGCCTAAATATATATACCGATCTATTATGTAAAACTAACATTATTATATTCATATTGAAAAATACTTTGATAAAAAATATAATTGTACATTTCTTTTTAAAACATAATGTTAGAAAATGATGATAAAAGTTTTATAATGAAGATCTTGAAAAGCTAATAAAATGGAAGTGATTAATGTTTTTTAATGACATTATGACATTGGATAGGAAACGTGATATTATGCTCATAAAAAAAAAAGAAATGAAAAGTATACTCTCTCGGTTTCATAGTAGTTGTCGTCTTTGAAAATCGTGCAACCAAATTTTAAAAATTTTGACCATAAATTTTTCAATATGTACAATGAATTGTTATATAAAATTACCACCATTAGATTCGTAATGAAAAATTCTATCATAAAAGTATAATATTTTCATTGTTAATAACATATTATCTACTTAAGCTGAAATCATAAAAGAAATGAATTGTTAATGAATTGTTAATGAAAAATTCTATCATAAAAGAAATGAATTGTTATATACTCTCTCGGTACAGTATATTATTATCCAACACCCCCAAAGTACAGTATATGTTACTCAGACTAAACCGAAATCGATTTCCGGCGTCAGAATGTTGACTAGGTAGCCTGAGCACGTGTTTCTTTAATTGTTTTTGGTTTTAAATTTATGCTGACTATGGTCTACATAAGCTGACCGGTCAACTTTCTGACATCGGAAATCGATTCGGAGTCCGAGTAAATAAGTTAAAAGTTTGGATTATTTTCAGCCAAAAAGTGAGTTTGGATTATTTTCAGCCAATGACCTTCGACTTTGGATTATTTTGAGCCAAAAACCCTTACTAAAATGTTTCTTACTTTTCTCCATCCTCACTTTTCTCTTCTACTTTCATTCTCTCCTCACTTACCCCACCTACCACAACTCCCACTACAACTCACCACAATCCACCACACTTTTTCAAATTTTACCGCACCGCACCGTATAAAAGAACAGAGAAATTTTGGTCTGTGGGACCGACTGATAGGGTCAAGAATTTACGACATTAGTGTTATTTGTTTGTATGCCATGACTTATAGAGTTATGGTTATGAAATTAGTGTCGTTATTTATTTGTATGCCACAAAACAAAAACATCGAAAATTATTCGTTTTTTTAGTTAAGCCATGGGACCAGTGACACCCCGTTTTTTTATACGGCTAGTTGCGGTGTGGCACGGTATGGTGTGGTGGAATTGTAGTGAATTATGATGGGTTTGGTAAAGTTGTGGTGGATTGTGGAACATTGTGGTGGGTTTTGATTTTAATAATTGTAAATGTGTTGGAAAATGTGAAATTGTAATTAGAAAAAGTAGATTGTGGTGGGTTGTGGTAGAATGTGGTAGAATGTGGCAAGTTGTGGTCCGGTGTAGCATCGCAGCCAGCCAGCCGCATAAAATAACAGAGCCAAAATATTAAGATTGCCCCTTCATTGTTGGAACAATTAACATAAAAAAAAATGACATTCCATCCACTTCATATTAATTGTCGTCTTTGGAAATTATATAGTCAAACATTAAAACTTTTGACTATAAATTTCTTAATATATACAATGATTTGTTACATAAGATTACTAACATTAGATTCGTAACAAGCAATATTATTATAAAACTATGATATTGCAATTTTTAGTGTACTATTTTACAAAAAATTTATTAATCAAAAAGTGACATTAAAGATCATAACAGTCAAATACGTGTCGGTGTGTTGAGGCAAGATATTGCTTAAGTGTCCTGTCCCTTATAAAATTAATATTAATAATCATTTTTAATCCCAATTTCTTTGATATTTACTATTAATTATCAATTACAAGAAGCTTGGAATGTGTTAGCTACGCCAACAATTAAAATTGACATCCTAATGAATGAACCCCATATGTTAGGCATATTTTAGATGTCTTTTTGTAAATTTGAAAAAATATAGATATAGGTGTGTTTTATACCATTTATATGTATATTATAGTTATAAAAGTCAATCATGTAACTTTTTTTCAACTTAGTGCTTGTTTGGCCTAGTTTTTGAGAATGTTTTTGGAGTTAAAAAGCACAAATAGGCCAAACATTACTTTTTTTAGAAGCTAATAATTATTTTTCAAAAACAGTTTTGGCCAAAAACAGCTCCAAAAGCAGAAATAATAAATTGTGATTAGTTTTCATAATTTCAAATAAATATTCTGATTCTAATAAAGATAACATTTAAATATTTTAATATTATGTTAGAACTTAAGATTATTATGTTGGACATTTTTATTATCTAATTCATTTATAAATATGGTATTTAGTAAATTTTTGATATATAAATATTTAATTTAATGAATTGCATAGTTAAGTAAGACCATATATAGCTCTAATAATAATAATAATTATAACTATAACTACAACTATAAGATTATAATTATAGTTAATATTAAAATTTGATCATCTGTTTAAAAATTAATAAAAAGAGAAAAATATAAATAATCATATGATATTTTAACTCCAGAAAAAACACATGATAATTTTTAAAAGTTAGGTTAAAAAATTAAATATAATAAAAGCACTATATCATTCGTTAAGGCAAACACTTTAATATAGTAAAATCATTCATGTCATAAACTAGGTCAAACAATTCAATACTTTTCTAAAAATAGCTTTTGTAAAAACTCTTTGTAATAAGCAAAAACACTTTAATGCACAATGAGAATGAAACTAATGTCATCATAAATAGAAGAAATATCAAATAAACATCAACGTAATCCAATAGACAAGGATTATGATAATTAGAAGTGGGGTTGGTAATGAGCCAAGCTGACTCGTGAGCCCTCGCGAGCCAGCTCGGCGGGAAGTTAGATAAGCTCGACTCACAATAAGCTCGCCAGCTCAAGCTTGAGCTTGTCAGGGCCATTGAGAATGAAAAATCGGACAAAATATGTTATATTTGATAATATAATTTCCAAAATAAAATTACTTTATTCACATAAATTGGAACTTGTGGTTTTGATAGATTTTTTTTATGTGTCGTAAATCTACAATCATAAATTTTTTTTCCATTATCGCTATAAGATTACTTTATTTTAATAATTGTTATTTTGAATTAATTGATTTTCAATCTTATATCATTATTTGACTTTGTTATAATTGCTCCCTTTTTTTAATACTCTTTATTTTGAGAGATACACTTTATTATTGATTTGTTGGTCAACAAAATGAATAGCAATGAACAAGTATTGACTCGTTAAAGTTCATGAGGGCTCACGAGCCATGGGGAGCTAAACCGCAAGCCTAGCTTTTCGGGCTCGCCAAACTCGTAAGCTGAGCCAAACTTACAATATAACCAAACCTCGAGCCAGCCAAACTCGGGCTCGACTTGACTCATTGTTAGTCCTAATTAGAAGTTTGTTTTATTAACATTTGGCACTATCAATAAGACATTATTTAAGGAATTTCGGTGCCTTGGACTGATAGATGGAGTCACCAATTTACGACATTAGTGTTATTTGTTTGTATGCTATGACTTATATAGTTATGGTTATGAAATTGGTGTTATTTATTTGTATGCCATGACTTATATTGGGGACCATGGGACCATTGAGATTTAATATTCAGATTACCCCTTCATTTTTTTCGTAAAATTTGGGCAGCAGCCCTATCTTGAACACCCACAAGAGCCAATGAGCTCAAGCCCATTAACCACAGGACAAGTACAAAAGGGCCCAGAAAAGTTACAGGCCCAACAAAAGCCACACATTATCTTGTGCTTTTAGTTTGGCATTGACAAATACACAGAAAACTTGATCGTACAGAACAAAATCTTGTGCTTCAGTGCCCAACAAAAGCCACACATTATATGCTTTTAGATTGGCGTCGACAAATACACAGAAAACTTGATCGCACAGAACAAAATCTTGTGCTTACCTTCATTGTTGGAACAATTACCATAAAAAATGAAACTCCATCCGTTTCATATTAATTGTCGTCTTTAAAAATTATGCAGTCAAATATTAAAATTTTGACTATAAGTTTTTCAATATATACAATGTCTTGTTACATAAACTTACCTTCATTAGATTTGTAACGAAAAATATTATTATAAAATTATAATATTGCGATTGTTAGTATAACATTATACAAAATATTATTAATAAAAGGGTAGCATTGAAGATCATAACAATCAAATATATGACGATTAATATGGAAGAGGAGGAGTAAATAATATAATTTCAAAAAAAAAAAACACTATAGTGTAAAACAAAAATAGAATGGGAGGCCGTCCTTGGAGAGTTGGAGATGTGGTGTTACATATTTTGCAATTTATAATTGTGGATTCTATCCACTGATATTTATGTTTGTTTTACCCTTTTTTTTCAATCAGTTTGTTTTACCCGTTCTACACCCCCTTAAATCAACAAATAGCTAAAAAGGGTCACTTTTTAATTTCTTTATATGTATATTGTCTTACTTATCCCATCACAGCTCATGAAGTTCCCCAAAAAACAAAGAACTTTTAGATGATAACAGATGGACCTTTGGAGATATTGGATTGCAATATACCGATTTTTACTATTGGACAACAATAATATTCCTTACCTTTGTTCCTATGTGAGATTATTAAACCAATAGTAAGTAAGGGAGTAGTAAATTGGTCTTCGTACTGACATGGCTGATGGAGAGAAAAAAACATGCCCAACCCAATAACCCCGTTAACTACTACGTTTTTCTCATTAACTCATGTTATAAGAGATTGGTTGGTTGTGTGTTACACTAGTAGAAAGACCGGAAAGGTTAATGGGGTTATTGAGCAGCGATTGGTTTTGTTCCCTCTTGCTGCCATGTCAGCATGGAAATCAGTTCACCAATCAACATTGGGCCCTTAGTTATTGTTGGTATAGTAATATCACATAAGTATAAAGGTCATGAATATTATTGTCCAATAATAAATATTGGTATATTACAATCCAATATCCCAAAAACCTGTATATTGTTGTCGAATATCCCAAAAAGAAAAGAGATAGTGTATCGGCTTGTTGAGATCCTCTCTTCATCATACCCTCAATCCACAGTCACTGCAAACCAAAAGCACTGCTTAAAATTTAGCATAGTTAGAAGAATCACCGCTTGTGAATTTTACCTTATAATCGAAAGTTATCAAAATTTACAGTATACGGTACTATAAGTTATCGCACCGTAATTTACCGCAATTTACTGTAACCTACCGCAACTCACCACAAATTACCATTTACCTTTTCATTTAATATATTTTCACAAAATCCACAAAATTATTTAAAATCCACAAGGTACCGTAAGTTACCGCACTGTATTTTACCGCAACTTACTGCAACCTACCACAACTCACCACAAATTACTATTTACCTTTTTATTTAATATATTTTCACAAAATCCACAAAATTATTTTCACCGCAATTTACCGTAACTTACCGCAATCCACCGCAACTCATTTATTATTTAATATATTTCCTAATAAAAATATTTCAACACCCATTTATTATTTCTACCGCAACTTATCGCAATCCACCACAACTCACCACAATTTACCACACTGCAACTTACCGCACCGCAAATTCACCGCATAAAATAACAGGCCTTACTTTTTCACAAAAAAATGTTACTTTATTCCAAATTCACCTTTATTTATCACAAATTATAAAACTTAAAATTTTTGCTAATATTATTCATTTACCAACGAATTTTATTGGCACTAAGCACCGTTCTTTTGTGCGTTAACGCAACCTACCACAACATACCGCAAATTACCATTACCTTTTTACCATTATAATAAATTCAGCTACCATCTTCTTTGATAATTGATATTGTTCAGCGTACAAAATAAAACCGGTTTTGGACTTCCAAGTATTAGGTTGATTACATAATAAAAGATATCTAGACACATCATAATATGAAAAGAGTTTAATTATGATGTTAAGAGACATTTTGATTTGAGAATAGTACATTTCGGAATTAGCATTGGCAAAAATTCAAGTTCCGAATCTGGATCATATTGAAGTTAGTCAATGTCAAATTTTGGACAAAAATTTGATGTCCAACCCTGTTTATCGGATCGGGTCATTCAAACGAAATTAAATCTGGGTCGAAATTGTGTTCGGACATTAAAAAATTAAAAATATTGTGTCTGAATATTTGGTTAATATCATGAAGTTAGTTAATTTTGTTTAACAAGGGTTTGTTATTTAGAGTATTTGTCCAATTATACTTACACTAAACTGATCATGCTGTCCACAAATAAGTTTTGTATTAGGAATTTATGAGGCCCAATATCAAATCCCTTCTGGGCTCATTAAATGGGTGACCCAATTTATTGCAGGCTTACTTTATTGGATTGGTACTTTTGTAGGTTACGTGATTACGTCCATGATAAACTTGCTTGGGTACACTTCTGTTACCGTCCTACAGGAAGCCATGACTTCCTACTTCCTACATTTCTAAATTCTAACTTCGAATATTTGTATTTTAACTACTTGTAATTTCTAATGTTTTAACATCAATACTAGTCTATTGGAAATATGGGGTACCGCGGTCACTTGCACAAGATGAGGGATCATTTGGGTAGTTAAGAGTCGAGGGTCAAACTCGTCTCCCCTCAAGATTCATTCACTGAACTGCGAATGGACTTAAGGGTAAAACCTAACCTCCTATAAGCAAAGTACATGATCTCTCAAAAACTCTCAAGAAGTTTGATGTATATTTGGTCCCAAATACACATCATGGGATCCAAATAGGAGCTTACATTGAACAGGAGCTTCAAGCACTCACTAATCTCTCACAAATGGAAGAATCTACCAAGGGTAATCAAGTACTTTGCTCTATAGTTCAAGAACCATAAAGCTAATGAGGAAGTCATCCTAGAGCCGATTGTTCTACATTTCAAGAGCTTTCATTTGGTTTTTGAATCTTGAAATTTGGAGAAGAAACGAGCAAGTTATTCAAGTTTTAATCTAGCTTAGTTCATTTTAGTTCTTTATGATGTAATCATTTGATTAGATGATGTAAGCTAGATCCCCTTGTATTTCTTTCATTTCACACGCCTAAAGGGGCCTCTCATTTAGTATAAATAGACCCCTTGGGTGCCTTGTAAAATCATTCATTCAATATATCAAATACAAATCAAACACACATAATGTTGTTTTCTCTCTAGCTTTTGTGCTAGTTTCGAATACTCTTGAGGGAGTTTCGTGTATTGCTACTTCTAGCCTTGGGTTGGCATCCTTTGGTGGTGAACGGTAGAATTGGAGAAGTCTTTGGAGTGGTGTGCCTATATCTCCATAGAAGTCTTCAAAGCCATTATCATTCATATCAAACGTGAGTTTCCATTCTTGATTCATTGATCTTGTTTTGTTTCTACTTTGTTTCAATTACAAGTTCATTCGAATACCATTCAAACATCCAAAAAACTCACATTCCATTCAATTACACATTCATTCCATTCATTCCATTCGTCCATTCCATTCGTTCATCCATCCATCCATTCATTCTTTCATTCAATCTTAAAGAACCACGTAAAGATCCTAGTTTTTTTTGTATAATTTGATCATCCTTGATCCTATTATACATCAAAGTTGCTGTAGTTTACACCATAGGAGTTGTGTTGGAACTCTCTAAGAAGATAGAAAGAAGGGATTGAGTGAGGTATTGTGGATAAATGAAATTCAGCCATTATTTATAGGGGTTTGGAGCATTCAAAACTCATTCAAACTTGCCAATCAATGTAACAAGATTCTAGGGCATTGTCTATACTCTATAGGATATCAATCATCATTAAGGGATTGATCTTGACTGAGAATGTCAAGAATAATCCCTAAAGATACCCCATACATTAATACCCGAGGCTGAAATCAAGGGATTTTGAAGAAAGGCATATTTGGACATCACCACGGTCCGTATGGCCTCAATATGGTCTATGGTGACCCTGTATTCCTTATCCTTACTCTCTGGACACCAACACAGCCCGTGTCATACCTGGCACGATCCATGTTGGGTCCCTTTTACTTGTTAAGCTAGATTTTGACCTTCCTGGACAATCATAAGTTTATAATTTGTTCCCTTATACCTCTTAACTTTTAAAATACTCCAACAATCTCCTATAATTTATGGTAAGTTGTTCTCAAAAACAACTTTATTAGACAAATCAAACAACTCAAAATCAATCTGACCCAATATTCTCAAATATGTAATGAAATACATCTGATAACTGATGACCATACAAAGAAAAACATACATAAATATGAGCCAACAAACGCTAAACCAAAGTTTGCTTGATTATTCTTACAAAAAGCAAAGCTTTGCTCATGCAAAGACTATACAACAACCAAAAACAAAGGCAAACAAAGGCAAACAAACTTCAACCTAGAGCCAGGGCTTATTTCTTCATTTATGATCAATTTGGTGTATATGTCTCTATGAATGTCGAATGTCAATAATCCGTTATGTATATATGTATGTATATATACGCGCTTTTTTCACACCGAGGTAGAAGGAGAGAGGGCAAAGTCAAGGTTCCAAAGTGTGAAACTTCCCTTGACAAAGTCATAATGTGCTCCCTTCAAAGCTAGAGTTTTCTTCACCACTGCTTCCCTCACAAATGGGTACGTCAACAGGTTCCCTAGTGATACATTCACAGCTTCCTACACCAGTTTTTATCGCTCGTATCAAATATATAATGAAATTATTCAAGTATTTATGCATTTAGATGATACTTGAAACCTAAATCATCTCAAACCGAACACAGATGATAACGAAAAATCTAAGGGAAAAGGCGATCTGATTTTGACCCAATTAAATCACTCAATTTAAGTATTAGTAGCTAAAATGTAGCTCACCCATATCCAGTGAATCTATAACACTATAACAAGCAGTTCTTTTGTAAAATTACACAAAATTACCGAAACCAAACTTACATTTACCTTATCCGATCTTACCAGCAAAAAGAACATGCCGAATTAACCCACTTTGGCAAAAATGAAAACAAACATTAAGCATGCATACTAATCCTTCTCTGATCTTCCAAGGCTTTCAACTTCAACACTTTCTCAAAATTTTTATGTGGATCCTAAGGAATCCGTCTTTTCTACAAATAGATTGTTCCCATTTGGATCTCCTAAAGCCTCACAAAGGTGCGATTACACGTGGCGGTATATGCAAAGATTGTTTAACTAATTGGTGTAATGGCAAGCAGGATTTGCATTATTTACTTTGAAGCATGGATTCAGTCACATTGTTTAGAAAAGTGCTGTTAATTTGTTCAACAATGGTATAATGAATGATATGATATGGAAAGGTTGGAACTCACCTTCTCACAGTTGGTGCACTGCTCTGTAAATTCCAAGCTGCTGAGCTCTGATTTCACCTTGGATCTTGCAGCATGACCAATCTTCACCCACTCCTCAATAAAGTCACTGCCCAACATTCAATATTCAGGATAGGGACAAATTATTATATATGTTGAGAAATTAACAGTCAAATTTTTTTTAATTTGACATACACGATGTTCAAGGTGACAAATAATATGAAACAGCCGACAGGGGATTACTAGCTAATGAACCATTGAACTTCAGTTACTAAAATTACCCTCTAAACAAGTATATGGTTCAAAGTAATTTCAGGATTGTAGCTTTCTGCTTTTGCTGTTTGTTTTGGTGGTTTACCTATGCTATTTTTACTGTTTTGACGGATATTTTGTAGATCTTTGATGTTTTTAGCCTGTTGGCTTCTAATGATAAAAAAAAAAGTAATTCCAGGGTTACCAAAGTAACTTGGTACACCCAACATTCAACATTTCTCAAGGTCCTTGATTAAACCAACATGAACATTTCTCAAGGACCTTGATTAAACCAACATGAGAAGATGGACAATCACATAGATATATGGCAGATTAATCACGTTGAATCTAGATTAATTTTGCTAGTCCTAAGTTAAATCCAAGATTTCTTCACCCAGGATACAGTAATTCTGAGGATTACAAAAAAGGGTGTTATCCATTTATCCCCAGTATAGTAGAACTATTTATAAAAAGCTTTAAGAAGGGGTATTATCCCTTTATCTAGACATTTTTGAATCACTTTGGCACAAATTTACCAAAGTCATAACATCCCATCTAAAAAGCATTAATAAAATGGAAGGAGATCAAGTACAAAATTACCTAGAAGTGGTACCATCATCTGGGATAGACATGAGCCCCTTTATCCCTCCACAGCAACTGTGCCCAATCACCACTATATTCTCCACCTATTATCATACATTTTACCATTTTCTGCCTCAATACCAACTTTATTCATTTTGTCAAAAAATGCAGAAAGAAAAACAACTTTTGCACTTTATGCTCAGTATCAGGATCATACTATTGTGTCAATCAAAGTCTAGGTTTGCTGGCTCCAAATTGTAAGTATGACCAAGTAAGCTTATTACTAAAGAACTTCAGCACATACAAGTGAGTGCAAAAGATTAGGTAGTAACCAAGAAAAACCTAATACTACAGTGACCATCTATTAACTGTTCTAAGGATCATATTCATATTCTTTTTTCCAACATTTGTTTGTGGTATAAAATAATATGGAATGTTGAAAATGGAACTTTTTTTTGCTTGGATTGATGTTCCATTTCAAAGATCATGGTGATTCTCATTTTTGACAGTGAATGATGGACAAAAGGCATAGTAAGGCCACTATAAATGGACTACATTATAGTGGTAAATACATGGTGAGCACATTTCCACTATGAGACATATCAAAGGAAGAACATTCAAAAGTTTTGGCCCTGAATAAAAGTACAACAAACTTGGAATTGATACTGTTAATTACCTTGAGATGTAACACAGCATACTCAATGGCTGCCCCTGTCCCATGGAATCTTGTCTGCATTAGTTCATGTAAGTGAAGGCCAAGTTAAACTCCTTCAATCATTACATATACAAGGATTCAAGATATATAATCACTGTAAATAGTAGCTCTCATAAGTGAAGCACCATTTTTTCATTACATATACAAGGATTCAAGATATATAATCACTGTGAATAGTAGCTCTCATTAGTGAAGCACCATTTTTTCATAATGCAGGGCATCTTCTCGATCTTCGCCTTCTATTTAGAAGAATAATTCTAGAATAAGTTACGCAGAAAACTATTTCAATATAAGGCCGAGGAATAACCTTGTCATAGGGTGGAACCATATTTGCAATGTTGCGAACCATAAAGGCTTCTCCTGGCTGGAAATCCAGGATGTGAGAGGGGCATACTCGAGAATCCGAGCATGCAAACACTAGGAACTGCAAATAAAAACAATATTCAAGGATCAACTAATTATCAACATTAATAATTGGTTTCACAAATGTATACTTCTCATTTTTCTATGAAGGGTACAGAGAACCACTAGCAAATTTTACATGTCGGAAGCAAATTAGGCAAGAAGTAATTTATAAGAATATTGTTTTTTACTTTTTTCCTTTTCTTTTTACAATTAGCTGTCACTTACCCTAAATTATTCAACAAAACCGAAAGTATCATTGAGCACTACAATAAACTCAGCCCACATTGAAAAATTGGGCCATGCGCTGGGAAAACATACTCCCCCAAAACACCATACAAACTACCTCCATAAGCTACCTACTCCACATAATACACAATCAATAAAGGTATGTAGTTGGTACAAAAAGCATGTAGCTAGAGAAGCAAACATGGCATGGTCCAAAAGCATGTAGTTAACTTAACAAATACAACTGTAAAGGCAGTAGTAGTCTATGATCCTATACATAATCATAAATGATTCCTTTTACTTAAGGATTAAGGGAGTCATCAGCCCCATCCACCCAATCATTAAATAAGTTTTGTTGTCTTGTTTTGTTTATCTTTGTAATAATTTTAGGGGATAATGAAATTTAATAATATGGATTTTGGGGATAGTAACTTTTAACGAACCTAAGTTAAGAAAGTCGTTCTATCATGTCTAACCTTTCAAATGTTTTTTCTAGTAGGAAATCACTGTGTTTGATTCACCCGAAAAATTGACCTAACGTACGGTTGAGCATGTGGATGTAGACATGATAAACAATCATTTTTTTGTAGCATGTTCACATGGCCATTGGCCACTCTCTCGGTCAGTTTTTCAATGAATCAAAAATTATGATCTTCTGCTAGGAAAAACATGTTGGAATGTTGAGCATGATAGAAAGAATTTTCTAACTTAGATTCATTAAAAATTACTCCTAAAGTCCGTATTATTAGATTCCATACACTATCCCTATTTTGATATGAATTTCAATAACTTTTAACAATAAAAAAAAAACTAAAATTCATCCATTAATAGATAATTAAAACAAGTGCCCTTGATTTTAACACATTACTTTAGTATCAAAACCAGCATGAGGCACAGAGCATGGAAAGAGTACCAGCAACTCTCTCACATGGTTGACCTTACAGATTAAAATGGGAATAGGGGCCACTTTTAAGCCTCCAGGCATCACATGGGTAAGCGATAGCATTATAGAATTATAGAATTTATAGTCGTGTCTTATCACCATGAACAAGGGCCATTATAAAGGAGCAACAATCATAACTAAAAATAAATTAATTAAAGGAAAGCACAATGATTTGGTACCTACTTCCCATTAATCCGGACCATTTCTTTCCATTACCGTCCAACCAATGACAAACATACTCGTATGATTCCGTAAAAAATTTGTTCTTTTTAGCTTATATTATATATTATTAATTTTAATAAGTTGAATTCTTAATATATAAGTTTTTTTTTAAAAAAAATTTAGAATAAGTTCAGTACGTCAACAACATATATAATTGTAGAAATTAGGATTCTTCAGTGTAATAACTTACATACAATTTAGATATGATTTAAGAACACAGTCACATCTTACTGTTAAAATTGGGATCAACTATTAATGTAAATTGAAATTAATCATGTGAATATTTTACAGGAAATCATGTGAAGAATGAAAGAAATGTGGTTACCTTAGGGCTTTGGCCTGTAGCAAGTGCACCATACAAATCAGGATTCTTGCTGAAAAGGAGGAAAGGCAAATAGTACAAAGTTAATTAAACTATCCCCAAATAAGAAATTAACTAAGAGTGGTAAAGTTAGTGTAAAGTTTGATGATCATCTTGTTTGGTACAGGTACACTAACAAAACACAAAAAAAGGAGGTTGCTCCATTTCATGATTCCTTACACTACTGTACAGTCTTGAGTTTGGCCTAGTGAAAGGTTAGTTTATCTGATATTTATTGATTTTTACAATTTTTAATAGATAAGGTTTTATATTTTACAGAAAATATTACAAACATTGTGCTCTTAATTATGATATTATATTTTCTGATAAATCTATTCATACTAATTTCAAAAATTAGACAATTCTATATGTTTCAATTTTCATTGTTTTCATATATTGATAGATTAATGATCATAATGTTTTAGTTTGATTCTTTTACAGTTAACCGACCTGAAATTTAAGTCAACAAATAAAATAGGGAGGAGGGTATGAATAGCATTCTTCGCTGATCATGCTAATATGCCAAAAGCATATTCCTCCCATAATTTTGAGCAGCTATGAACTCATACCTATTATTGAGGACTTGAGAATAACATGGGTCTAGCTTGCTCAAACATTGTAAAGTAGTGTGTAACAATTATATTCTCATAATTTGTGGCAAGTTAGATATAATAAAAGATAAATATGTTGTATCGAAAAAGTAAGTTAATCTATAAATATCGCCTGATCATTTACATAATTCATTAAATATGTAAATTACACGACTTCTCTACCGTTGTTTTGTATATGATATTCATTAAATATGTAAATAAGTTTGTTCTTTTGTAAGGTAAGCAACATTTTAAATTTTCTTACCCCACCTTGCCTTGTGTTACCATCTAAAAAAGTAAAAGTTTTAGGTAATTTATATTTAAATTTTTTATTCAATTCACAAGATTTATATATATATATATATATAAAAGAAATAGATAACGTGACATCTATAAGCTCCACTACTTGCCTAATCTAACTAACTTACATTACCCATATATTATATTCCCTACACTAAAAAAAAAAAAAAGGACCTAAATATAAAGTGATTAACTATTATAGTTGAACAAATAAAAGGATTCATATTTCAGTCTTATAAGATTTACAGAATACTAAACAAGAACAAAGGGGAGCAAAGAAAGGGGACGTACTCATATTTCTCAGTCTTGAACCGGGTAAAACCGGACTTGATCCGTTCAACTGGGTCAAAATCGGTTTTTGCTGCCTCCAGTTCCGCTGTTATTTGCTTGATCTTTTCAGCAGCCATAGTGTCCAATTCCGCCTTTTCACTAGCCAAATATATCACAGTCAAGACAAGCGTTGGTACAATTTCGAAATTTTAAATAATTGATGTGGTATGAAAAATTTTCATATCAAAACCAAAAGCATTTTAATATCATTTTTGATATCATAACTTGTCTATATACTTGTATGCGAATTAAAATTTCGAAATTGTACCAACGCTCTTCACTTATCACATCAATCATTTTTATCACAAATTTTACCGTATCTTACTATACCACACCACATCTTCGACAATATTATCATACTATACCATTTACCGCACAAAGGAACATGGGCTAAATATATTAAAACAAATCCAAACTAAATAAACTGCTACACTCAAATATATGATGATTGTATTTTCATATGGTGCCCTTTAAACTAAATATATATTGCAGAATTGGTCCATCAATTTAAGCTTTGTTGACTTAAACGTAAATGTCCTAACAAACTTTCTTGACTTCTTTTTCATATAATACTAATGCGTTGCGGTAGATTGCATAAGTTACAGTAAAAATAGTAAAAAGGTAATGATAATTTACTGTATGTTGCGGTAGGTTGCGATAATTTTCGCTACGGTTAGTTGCGTTAACGCACAAAAAAACGGTGCCTAAAGTGATAAAATTTCCTCTCCTTTCTTATATAGAAGTTAAACAATTTCTGTTTTTTTATAGCGTGAGTAGTAATCAATGAATAATTTTTAATGGTCGGTCCATAGGGGAAAAAAATCAATCTCTCTAAATCATAAAGTTTATGATAAAATTGTTAGATCACACTTATGCGCATATTTCATCTATAAATTATGGGGTATTAAATTTGATGTATTCAATGAGGAGCATTTTAGGGGGGGGGGGAAGTTTAGAATTTATGCAGGTGTGTAGTGTACTTATCCAAAAAAAAAGTCAAATGTAGCTACTATCTCCATTTCGTAGTGTTTGTCATCTTTGAAAATTATACAGTTAAATTTAAAAAAATTTAACCATAAATTCTTCAACATATATTATGATTTGTTATACAAAATTACTACCAATATATTCCTAACGAAAAATATAATCACACAAATATAATACTCCCTCATTCCCATTTTATTTGTCACTCTAGACATAATTTCAAAAACCAAAAAAACTTCCATCTACATTAATTTAGTTTATTGGAAATGTAAAAATCTTGAATAAAATGGCGAATAAAAAAGAAAAAAGGTGAAGAAAAAAGAAAAATGAAAGAAAAAAGATGTAATTAATAAGCTTAATTTGATAAATTAGTAATCAATGTATTATTGGAATTATAAAGTAATATTATGGAAAAAAAGAAAGTTAGTTAAAGTGACAGATAATATGGGAAGGAGGATGTATTACAATTGATAATAAAATCTTATATAAAAAATTATTAATCAAAAATTGACATTAAAAACCATCTCACTAACAAATAATATGGAACTAAAGCATAGTTATTAAAATCACGATCCTGATTTACAATCTTATGATTTTATGGTTCAAAATCCTTGATACGATTCTACAATTTACACACGATCTACGATCTTACATGGACTAATTTTCGATCTTAACTTCCCCATAGTTTCGAGTTAGAATCCCGATTTTAACAACCTTGAACTAAAGTTGAACGAGAGTCATCTATGAATTTATTATTTAAAGTTCAACCGTGATATATGACCATATGAGCAAAGAGCAATTGAACATAAATGATCATATTAGGCCCACGTGAATCTTCTTCAATCTTCTATTCCGCGTTTGGCAGGGAACAAATTAAAAATGACAGTCAAAATCCAGAAATTAAAGACAGAGAAGCTTACCTCAGGAGCTTGTTCAATCCTGCAATGGCTTCCTCGTACGCTTTCCCTGCCATTTTCAATCTGCCAAACATTCATGGAGAAACATAAACAATTCCGTCGACATTCATACCAACAACACACGATCAATTTCACCAGAAAAAATTAACCAGTGAAAAAAAAAAGTATATACGATCCAACTTCAAAATCGGCGAAACATTTATGGAGAACGATGAACAATTCCGTCCGCATTCATACCAATGGCATACAATCAATTTCACCAAAAAAATACACGATCAAAATTCAGAATCGATGATCTTCAATTAAACACCAAAAAAAAAAAAACTGAGAAATCTCATAAGATTATCGTCGGATCAAATAAAAGCAAATAGATCGATCGATATACTTGGATTAGTCCAATTCTCGATTGTTCGATGACGATAGTCCGTGAATTTGATTAAGCAGCAGTGGATTAATTAACGCAAAAATGGATAATACGGAGCACTAAATAGGATTTAGGATGAGGAATTAAGACAAGAAACCTAATTACCTGCGGAGAGTGTGAGGGTATTTTTAGAGAGAGAAAATGAGGTGTGATGAATGACGAGATTCAAGGCGGATGATTCTGAATTTCTGACCAATTGAAAGTAGGAGCAATAGTAGTTTGAATAAAAGGGTCCCCCATTTTGCTATTTATAGAGAGATCACATCTAGAAAGTTTAGAATACGCGCTTAACTTAACCATGGTTAAGGGGATCATTAACTTGCTAATCAGGAAACATTATACTCTCTCCTTTCCATCATATATTATATGAAAATAATATGATTAGATTTATGGTGTGGTTTTTTTTATAATGAATTATGACATAGGATAGGACACGTTATACTATGCTCATAAAAAAATGAAATGAAAAGATATTCTACCTCGGTCCAAATTTATTTGTCATTTTATCTAATTTTTTTGTTTCAAAATATTTGTCCCATTTATAATTTTAATAATTGTAGTTTCTTTTCTATCCCTGATTAATAAATGTATTTATCACTTTTTACCTTTCCAACAATTATTATCTTCAATTAAAGTAGCGGTAATTTGGTAAATTATAAATTTTTTACCTCAATTCCCAATTCTCAAATTAGGTAAATGGACAAATAATTTAGGACGGATGTAGTAATATTTTTTCAGTTTTTTTATTTAGAAATATGAAATGATATTCATATATAAACTCCTAATTGCAAGAAAGACGTGGTGCCACTTGAATAGTCATTGCTTGGGCTTGGACTGTGCGATAAGATAAGATCAGTCATTAATGCAATGAGAAGAAAACTATTTAAAAGTCATCGTAAATAGAAGACATGAGGGAGCGGTCCCAGATCTGAAGCCTGTAACCTAATCGGAACGGTTAAATAGTTTGGTTCCAAAATTTGAATCGGTTAAACAGGTATAAGTGAGGTTCCTAAAATTTTAGGAACATGTCAAATGAGTAAATATAAAGTTTCTAAATTACTGCCCTGAACTGGAACCTGGAACCAGTCATTTAGGATTAGATTCTGATTACTGTCACTAAACTTGAAGATTTTATGAAATTTAACCTTGTTCTATGTCTTATGTTCTCGTAAAGTTGTAATTTTTATTGAGACCTAATTTTTACTAAAACTATTTGTAATTTTCTATCGTTGTTCATTTCCTTAAAACGAACTTGTAAGACTATATTAAATGCTCGGTTAACTTGGACTTTAGAGCAATGTGGGTGTGACATATAGTAATCAAAATCAAGATGTATGGATAAAATCATGACACATCAAATATTATTTTTTTAAGAAAAATGCTAGACTTTAGCATAATAGACTTTTTTTAAAAAAAATATATATCAGAAAATATATTTATTATATGATAGGTGGATACCCGAAACCAAACCCAGAACTACAGGTAAAGATAAAGTTCTTAAAATTTAGAAACCAATTTAACAAATGAGAATAAGGTTGCTAAACTTTAGAAACTAGCCAAATGAATAAGGATAAATGACCTAATTTTAGGTAACGGTACCCATAAGACATATCAAATAAGGGCATGTTTGGAGAGAAAAATGGAATGGAATAAGGGTGGGATAGGTATCCAATTCCTTTTCTTGGTATTTGGTGAAGCATTTCTAGAATGGGATTGGGAATCAAGGTTTTCTAATTCCCAAAAGGTGGAATTAGAACCTCCCATATATGGGGGTATCAGGGTGGAATTAACCTCGCTTATTCCATTCCCTTCTCTCACCAAATACTTTCTATTTTGGAATCAAATTCCATTCCCAACCCTCTAGATATCTAATTCCATACTCATTTCATTCCATTTTTCTCTCCAAATATGCCCTAAACGTCAACGTCCTCCAATAGACAAGGATTATGATAAGAAGTTTATGTTATTAACATTTGGCATTGTCCGTGAGACATTATTTAGCAAGTTTTGGTGTGTTGGACCGATAGATGGAGTCAACAAATTACGAAATTATTGTTATTTATTTGTATGCTATGACTTATAGTTACGAAATTAGGGTTATTGACTTGTATGCTATGACTTATAGTGGGGGCCATGGGACAAGTGAGATTAAATATTAAATTGCCCCTTCACTGTTGGAACAATAAAATATAAAAAATGATATTAACTTCATTTTATATTAATTATCATTTTTGAAAATTATATATCAAACATTAAAAAATTTGATATAAATTTCTCAATATATATAAAATATTTAGTTACATAAAATTACTATCATTAAATTTGTAATAAAAATATTACTATAAAAATATAATATTGCAACTATCAACATAATATAATGCAAAAATTATCAATCAAATAATAATATTGAAGATCATAACAGTAAAATATATGAGTATTAATATGGTATAAAGAGAGTAAAAATGTGATTAAAATAACACTATAGTGTAAAATAAAAATAGAATGGACAGCCGTCCTTGGAGATGTGGTGTTACATTATTTTGCAATTTTTAATTGTGCATTCTTTCTCCAAATATTTATATTTGGTTTACCCGTTCTACACCTCCTTAAATCAACAAATAGCTAAAAAGGGTCACTTTTTAATTTCTTTATATTTGTATATTAATTGTCTTACTTATTCCATCACAACTCATAAAGTTCCCCAAAAAAGAAAAGAAAGAGTACATCGTCTATTCGTCTTGTTGAGATCCTTTCTTCATCATACTCTCAATTCTGAAAGTCATTGCAAACCAAAAGCGATGTTAAAAATTTAGCATATTTTATAGAATCGGGGCCTGTAACTTTTACCTTAGGTGAGTATTGGATAGGGTAAATATTTCGTCAAACTTATCGAAAAAGATTTTTGTACGTCAATATACTGATTCTTTTGAAATATTGGACAATAATACAGTGAAGTTTAACGTTGAACAATAATATACTGTATTCTGGGGGTGTTGGATAATAATACACATGGGATGATTCCGACGGTAGCTAACTCGATGGCGATTCTACGTAGCAGGTAGAGGAGATAAATTGGCCAGAAAATATTTAAATTTATTGCGTATCAGCTAATCCATATAAGCACCTGGGGTCAACATTGAAAAGAGTAAAAAAAAAAAAATTTGCTTAATGTTTTCCTTAGAAATTGTTGTTGTTGTTGTTGTTATATAAAATTATCTTTGCCTATGTGGATTAGCTGACATATCATAAATTTAAATATTTTTATGCAATTCATCTCCTTCACCTGTCATGTAGGATTGCCATCGAGTTAGTTAGCACCGAGATCGGTCCGAGTGTATTATAGCCCAACATCTCTCAAAGTATACTGAATTATAGTCCAAAATCAAAGTTCAGTGCATTATTACTTAATACCCAAAAGCTCAATATATTAGTGTCTAATAATCCTATCAAAATTTATAATACTTATTATTTCCCAAAAGAATGTTACTTTAGTCAGAACTTACCTTTATTTATTACAAATTATAAAAGCTTAAATTACTATATCATCCATCTATCAACAAATTTTATAGGTTCTAAATTTAGCTTGCCATCTTCTTTGATGTAATTTAGCATAGAAAAAACTACTTCTGTTCCCAATTTCCTTATCATCCTAACTAATTTAGGAAAATCAAAACACCTTGAAATTATGATGAAAAATTTGAATATTACCCGAAATCAAATTACTCCTACATTTATTAATAATTTAATAGCTGTTGGAATTGTACAAAGTCATATTAAAATTTATTAATTAGGGGTAAAAAGAAATTACAATAATTGAAAATATAAAAGTGATAAATAATAGGACAAAAGAATTGATTTTGATTCAAGACAATATATGCTCCCTCCGATTTTTTATCTGTTATTTACGGTTTTCAGTATCAATCTTTAATCAATAATTTCTAATATAAATTTTTTATAAAAAATATAATAGTATACTTTTTTAATAATATTTTTTATTCCAAATCTAATAAGATCAATTTTATAAGATGAATCATTATATAAATTAAAATATTAACGGTCAAAATTTTTAACATAATTTTTCAGACGACAGATAAATAAAAACAGAGGTAATATTGGAGTATTGGACTATACAACGAGATATGTTGGTGAAAGTTTCAAGTTAGGTTTTTGGAATTTATGAGGCCCAATATCAAATTCCTTCTTGCTTCATCAAATGCGTGACCCAATTGAATTACAGGCTTACCTTATTGGATTGATAGCTAACGTCCATGATAAACTTGCTTGGGCCCACTTCGGTTACAGCCCCACATGAAGTCATGATAAACTTGCTTGGGCCCACTTCGGTGACCCAATTGACTTCCTACTTCGGTTACAGACCCAATTGAATTACAGGCATGAACTCTCCTTCTTCATGTACCATTTCGTATCATTTTGGTTTCCTAATAGTTTTTGGCCTTTTTGGCAACCAGCTGGTAACTGCTACTCCCTCCGTCCCAAATTAATTGACGGAATTGAAATTTTCACACATACCAATATATAACTATAATAACTATCAAACATCAATTGTATTTGACTTTTCTCTCTCTAATAAATAATATAAAATAATTGAATTAGGTATTGGGAATAGGAAAGTGACAATTATTTTGGGACAAAACAAATTAGTTAAAGTGTCAATTAATATGGGACGGAGGGAGTACCTGTTAGCTTGTAGCTGCTAGTTTGTAACTGTTAACAGATAACTGTTTGGATTAGCTGTTTGACTTTAGTTGTTTGGGTTAGCTGATTGTAAGAAAAGTGTTTGATAAACTAATTTTTTATGAAAAGCTATCTCAAAAAACTTTCTCAAGTAACTTTTTGAAAACTAGCTTATTAGATCCAAAATGCTAATATGAAAAGCTTGTTACCAAACACTTCAAGTAGCTTTTCCACCTTGGTTAAAAAACTAACAATATCCAAAAACCTAAAAGCTACCCCAAAAAGCTCCCAACCAAATACCCCCTTTGTTTTCATCTTTTTGTAAATTCCTCATATCAATCCGCTAAAATCAACCTCTTCATGCATATTCTTACTGTATATGTTAAAAAATACATTATCAAAATTTTTAATGTTTGAGTATACCATTTCCAAATTCGTCTATTAATCTCCACCCAAGAAAGTACTCCCTCCGTCCCAAATTAATTGACATTTTAAGTAAACTTTGACCGTTAATTATTCATCAGTGACAATGAGTTACAATATAAAACTACTTCCATTGTAATTTTTAATAAAACATCTTTCTAATGATGGTAATGGTAATTTCATATTGATATTCATTGTAATTTGTTACTCCCTCCGTTCCATATTAATTGTCATAATTTTGACCTTCATGGTCTCCAATGTTATTCTTTGATTGATAATTTCTTACATAATATATTATTAACAATTACAATATTATACTTTTATGAAAGTATTTTTCATCACGAATCTAATGGTGGTAATTTTATATAGTAAATCATTATATATATTTTGAGAAATTTATGGTCAAATTTCTTGAAATTTGACTGTAAAATTTTCAAAGACGACGGTTAATATGGAACGGAGGGAGTAGTAATTAATATTTAACACAATGTGAATTTGAGATGGAGGGAGTACAATATTAAGCGATCTTTGATTCTTGGATACTGGTGGTGGTTGCTAGGGGTGGGCACCATAAACCTAAACCGCAAATTGAACCGCAAAATGCAGTTAACCGAATTGTTTTTTGCATAAAAGCGGTTTAGGTTAACCAAACCGCTATAAGCGGTTTAGGTTTAAGTTTTGGATTTTCATGAAACGGTTAACTGAGGTTAACCACTCTCAATTAAGTTGAAAAAAATGAATTTATTAGTAATATGAATTTAATTTAACCGCGTATCGTCGTATCGGAATATGAATTTATTAGTAATATGATTGCATTTATTTGCATAAATGTTATTGTAAATTTTCAGGAAATCGGTTAATCATAAACCGTGTATGTTAACCGGGTAAATTTTCAAATTTTAAAAGTCGTTAACCGGCAGCTTCTAAATTGCGGTTTCGAGGTTAAGTTTAGATTTTCAGATTTCAAAAGCGGTTAACCGCAAATTACAGTTAACCTGTTATCCCCACCCCTAGTGGTTGCTATCATGCTAATCAAAAGATTTACAACTACCCGCTTTTTAAAATCAATATGTCATTTATCACGTCTTCCTTTTCTCCCTTTCCCACACACTAGTCTTCGAACCAGCTAGCTAGAAATTGAAAGCTTACATGAATCAACACCAACATACGAAAACCCCATTATTTACTACTCTCATACCTTCAATCAACAAATTGAAGTTAACCAAAGATTACCAAATCCACTATCGCTAATCCTCCTCTACTACCATTAGAACAACTCACAGCAGTAATTAATCAACTAATTACCTTGATTAGTAGCGGTAATTAATAAGGATGAACATTCCTGCTCATACCACTGGCATTCGTGAAAAACCCAACCAAATCCTGCTTGTACGGCAGGTACGACGATTTCCCCTTCCCTTTCCCTGCCTTCTTCTCCTTCTCTCTCTTCCCGTACAACACTTCATACACCGACTTCTCCTTATACGACGCCGTTTCGGTTACCTTCTTCTTCTTCTCCCTCGACGACGTCGTGTCGACTCCCTTCTTCTTCTCCGCCTTCATCGCTTTCTTCTCCTTCTTCTTCTTCTCCGGCGAGTTTCCCGACGAATTCTCCGTCAAGTACACGAACGCATCCTTCCCGTCGCTGTGGCTCCGAACGAGAAGGTCTCGGAACCTCCACAGCTTCGAGAACCCCGTCGAATTGCTCTTCTTGCTCATCGCCGGCACCGGCACCGGCGCCGGCGACTTCTCCGCCGCGGCGCAGTATGGCCCCTCCGCAATGTCGTCTCTCTCCGGCGAGGATTTCACGAACAGCTTCCTCACCGGCGGAGCGTACGACGTCGTGGCCTCGCCGGAGCCGCCGAACGGCGGGAGAGTCGGCCGGATCTGGCCGTTGTGGAAGATCTCCTCGGCGGAGACCGGCGATCTTGCGGCGTCTCCGGCGCCGGCGAAGGAGAACTCGAAGTCGGTGCTGACGGTAGCAACACTAGCATTATCGTCATCCTCATCCTCATCGTCGTCGACATTGTTGTCGCCATGGTTTGATTTGATTGATTGTTCGTGTTCTAGGGTTAGGGTTTGGAAAAATTTGTGAGGGAGTTGAGATTGTTCATCCATGAGAAGATGGGAGGAGGAGAGAAGATTCAAGAATCAAGATAGATAGCGTGGGAAGAAGGTAATTAGGAGGGAGGTTTATCCCAAATGACGATGAAGAAGGATGCGGTTTAACCAAGTACTGTATATATAGGGAGCTCCAAGAAAGGGAATTAAAAAAAATGGAAAATAATGGAGGACGCGGTACATGTTTAGGGACCCACATGCAAGTAGCGACTACAGTTGCAGAAATTGGGATTCGAGTTACGTTTGGTTTCGGGTCGGGTTATATTGAAGGCTTTGAGTATGTAAATTAAATTATCAGAATAACCATTATAACCATATTGGATTGTTCATTTTTCATATTTTTGTAACTTTTATTAATATTTTTTTAATAATTATATATATTTATTAATTATAAAAATATAATACTTATTAACTATGTCAAAAAATATAATAATAGCCTAATTTTATCAATCATAGTAGAAAATAAACATTTCATACATAGTTTTATGTTTATGTAATAAATATAAATAAATAATTATTTTTAAAATTGTTTATAAGTTGTAGTAATCCTGAAAATAATGAAATATACCTTTAGAATGATTTAAATAAACTTACATTTAATTTTATTAGTGATTTAGAAGAAATGCAAGATGGTTAAGAACCATCTTGTATCAAGATGTTTATCATTTTCGTTATCAAAATTTGTTAAAGTTTACTAAGACTAAAAAATTTACCTTAACATATCTTATCTGTATAGGAGTAATTTACAAGTTATTTGATGTGAAGTTCTTTCGTTCTGATGTAAACTTGAGTAAGTAATCTACAGGCCCCTTGTTTTTTTAGTGTATGGAAAGTATAAATAAGGCAAGTTAAGAATAGATAAATAAAGATAAGTAAATTAGTGAAATTATGTAAACGACACATCTTGTATTCTTTTTATATTTAAATAAATTGTGTGATTTGAATTAAATCATCTACAAGTATAATTATATTATTTTGGATGGTAAAATAACGTATGATTAAAATAAAGTAGGTAAAATTTTACATACCATCCAAATGAACAGAATACTAATGATAGCAAAATTTTAAATTCAAGTTAATTTAAATTTGGATAATTTGGATATTTGACAAAATTTGTGAAGATTCTGTTAAATATCCCCATATACACCAACAAGGTCCACCTCCCAAAAAGAGTGAATATGTTGTTTGTCCTCTCTTTATTGTAAAGTCCAAACTTTGCACTTTGGATATTCCTTAGAAATATTTTGTTATAGGGCAACTATTAGTGGCATAATTTAGGCAATAACATGGATGATGGGATCATTAGGAGGTTTTTAAGGGAATATTAGGTGATTGTAATTCATAAGTAATGTCTTTGCATGGAAGATTGTGAAAGCTAGCTAGGCTTCACCTTTCCTACAAGTGAATCAAATAGTAGGGGTTGGAATTGAATTGAATGATATGGGGTTAAAATGGTCATTTTGTTTATATATATTTTTTGGTTCAACATCATCAATCAACAAAAGATATTCTTAGCTTGTTTTTTCCAAACCAACCCACTCCTTTTTTTTAGGAAAGACTTCATAGAGTCAAAAGGATAACTTGGTAGTGTTGGTTGGTGTTTTGCTTTTTGTCATTACATTAGATGTGTAAATCTTATTAAGTACACTTTCTACTTGGAAAAATTTGACACCTAACCTAGTAGTTGGTGCTACTAATTACATGCATCCTTTTCAAAACAAAACAAAATTTTACTTTTGTAATATTTTATTTAGACAAAATAACAACGGAGTATTAATTCGCATTATATTTGACAATAACGTTTGGTGTAATGCTTTATATTTTAACTAAAATTGAAATCCTAATTGGATAATTATTCGCATTCGATAAGTTAGCGTTTCAATTAATATTTAGTGTTTCAAGCAACTTTTCTGAAACGTTAACAAAGTTAATGTTTAGCCTTTAGAGTAACATTTCAAAAAAAAAATTTTCAAACAATATCGTTTAAAAAATATTATCTTTAACAATTATTCACATCTTTTTATTTTAATTTACATTAAGCAACTAACTTAAAAAGCTACCGATCATTAAAAAGCTGCCATTACCTCAATCACTATGTGTTGTTCAAGTCATTAATTTTGTTGAATCCATGTTCTTTGGTTAGATTATTTTCAGGTTTGGATTGATAAGTTAGGATAAATTGGGATAAGTTATGATAAGTTATGATGTTTGTTTGAGGAATTGTATTTTTAGAGTGGATGTTTGGGGAATTGTATTTGGTTTGGATAAACTGAGAGATTTTTTTCCAACCTAATCAAAGAACATGGCCTAAACTTGTTTGATTACATTTTATTGCACGTGCGTTTCTTGCCAATAGATCGTAGTTTCTTTTATTTTCACCCCATTTTCCATCGTTACATGCTGTCTTTCTTGCCAAATAGGTGGTAATTTCTTTGATTGTCACCTCATTTTTCCAGGTAAAAATTACAGAATTATCAGACATGTTTGTTATAATCAATTTTACAGTTATTTTTTTTTTACTGAATATCATCTTTAAATATGTAAGTAATCACTCATAATCTTACCAATTTTTATTAGTATATTAATGCAGTAAAAAAGAATCAACAGCCTTCAATTTTACTGAATATCATCTTAAAGAATTGTAAGTAATCACTCACAATTCTTTCGCAAGCAGTCAAAAAGAATCAACAGCCTTCAATAAAAAATACAAATATAATAAAAAAATACAGTAACTGTCAACGGTCAATCACCAAACAGTCTACTTTGAGTCAAAGTCTATACTTTGACCGCTCTAAACTGCAGCATTGGACCAATAAAATTTAAAATAAAGAGATTTCCTATTCTTCGTCTAATTTTTATTGTTAAATATGTGAATGGAATATCCTGCCAGTTGCTTACTTGATTTTATATCGACTCTTGTTTTTTTTACTCCTTTTGAGTTTTTGTCCATGGTTTTCTATTTTCGAGATTATTATATGTAGAATTGGTATTTTGTACTTATAAACGTGACACCGTTTAGTGTAAGCTTGCTGTGGAATGTTTAAATTTTCATAACGATATTATGAATGCAAGGATTAGTAATAATTTATTTTGGAGAATTTTAATAAAAGTCATTACAGTATGATTTTTAAGTCAACACAAACTTATCCTAAAAAAGGTTTGCCTCACGATAACTCTTAAGTGACACGATCTTATTGTAATATTTGTAAGAATATGTTTGATCCAATCAAGCGAAAGCTGTACGGTGAAACCTCATATTGCTTTAAAAGTTATGGCAAAATCGTCGAATGGATGACTTTAGGAATGAACTGTCAAATCCTTAAAAGTTTTGTTACAAATGATAATATATCGAGAGGTGAATTTTACTAGATAACTCCAGACAAAATATTAGTCAACCTTATATTTTAAAGTTCTATAAAGATATATATTTTACGATATATTTATGGTGAGATGGTGCCATGCAACAGTTACTAGTAGTCAAATAACTGACAGCTAATCGTATTTGATTCAAATTGCGTTTGTAGAGACCAATATTGTTATCTGAAAGTAGTTGAGCTCAACCAGCGTTCATTGCATTTGTGTTAACAAGAAGCTAACAAACATTTACATGCTGAGACCCAGGAACAATAATACCAACAACACAGCTACTGAAACCATGACACAGGGATGAAATATTTTGTTGGTGAATTTTTACTACGAGCATAATCTCAGCCAGTTTTGCCTGTTAATGATTTCACCAAATCCTGCACTTGAACGTCCTTTCTGTTGGTCTGCAAGACATGAAACAGTGTTCAGATAAATCATGAAACACTGGTTCTATGATGCCAAAATAACATAGAAAACACAAGCAACTATAGTTTCAAACACATAAAAACTAGTACCAATATGGGTCTTCGTGTCACGAGGTGTGAGGATATCCAAATGTCGGCACTGACCGGGTAAAATTTGACCCCACCCGAAAACCGACCTGAATCTGCCCGGAAGTTACTTAAATAAACCAAAAAACTAACTTGCCCGCCCGAATTGACAGGTCTACACACAACCTAACTTTGTCAGACATTAATGTGTCCACAGAGACTATTTCCAATAGACCCACAAGAAATTCGACGAGTCTCTTGAGTTTTGACATGTTATAGTTTAAAACTTTCGGTTGTAAATGCATCAGCAGGAGGAAAGTGGCAAATTTGACTACAAATGGATGACCTTACACAAAAAGAGTTGTAAATCCACACAGTTTAAGGGAGTAACAAGATTTGATTTCCACTCGAATCCAAGTAAACTGACCCAAACCCAGCTCAGATGTCGGTTTAAATTGACGAAAAATTTAACCCAAACTAAAATTGACAATGACCAAGCCGAAAAAACCTAAGCTTTGTAATAAGCTGATTAAAAATCACTCAAATGAGTGTTCATCTCCCACAAAAGGCTCAGAATAAGTTCAGGAAAATCGATTCAGTTCAAATAAGTTTGGTTCAAAATAAGCTGAATAGAACAGACCCTGAACCCAACTTGACCAATCTTTTTGCCGTCTTACAGTTCAAAACACATGGCACAAATACTTTCATTAAGCATATATTTCATGTTTCACCTAAAAGATTTCCGTTACCTGTATTATGAAGGTGCTCCACATCGTGCCATTGCACGTTGTGACATTGGCATCCGTCACATCATCAACGTGTACTCCCGAGGATCCCAAACCTTCGAGCAGCTCCGTGAAAGCACCGGGAGTTTGCAGGCATTTCATTTTTAGCAATAATTTTCCTGGACCAATCTGATCGCCATCTACTACTTGAACCTAGTTAGTTGATGGGACAAAAATAACAAAAGTTTAGCAAATGATGTTAGGGTTTATAGTTTTTTCTCATACTAATCAACCAGAAAACAAAGGGATCGCTCGTCTTTGCATGTTTTATACCCCCAAGTTCGGCCTTTCCCTGACATCTCCATTAATTTTGGGGGATTTCTGTCCAGGAGCAATCATGCAACGGTCTTCTTCTTCCATGTTGTTAAGCTCGAATTTGAGCTCCTCGATCTGATTCTTTAGTTCCTCTATGTAATCAATTGCATCTCCAAGGGCCGCAGCCCTATTCATCTGAACAATGGGAGAACAAAACTATAAATTGGACATATATCCATACTGTTATGAAGAACCTAAGTGATAAACCCTAGTAACCCTAAAATTAGGGTTAGTATATTACTGTAATGATCCATACACACAATAATGTGAAAGATATGATACCCAACAAAGAGGAAATTGGTCCCACGTAAGACTGTCTGATTATAGAAGTACCCCCTCCGTTACTAAGTAAATGTCATTTAGGAGAGTAGGGGAGATATCACGAAACGGGCGGTTGATGGAGATAGATTATATTCATTGACAAAAATACTCCAAAACTTAATGATTTAGTCAGGAATGAGTGAATGACAAAAAGTAGTAATTTTAAGGGCAAATATGGTAAACCAATCATCAATAATTGCATTGAAATTGTAAAGTAACAGATAAAAATTTAGTTAAAATGATAGATATTACGGATAGGGAGTAGAGATTAGAGAACTAATGTTTTACCTTAGTGATCTTGGGGACCAAAGCACGAAGGGTCAATATGCCTTCACTAATCCGGTTCCTCCTTCTCCTCTCAGTGAATATGTTCTTAGATTTCCATTGCTGCCTTTTGTTGGCACCGTCTTTGTCACAGAGACTAGATAGGTTCAATAGCGGGATTTGGGAAACAGAACACGGGTTAGAATCAGGAGAGGTGTGCTCGTCAGAAGGTAATGAACTCGTGGAGGACCCATCAAAATTATGAAAGTTGTGTTGGTGTGCTACAGGAAGATTTTGCATCAATGGCAAAATACCGGCTTGATTTAGAGATGGATTCATCATGGAATGCCCCTCGAAGCTGATACTCGAGGTTGACATCGTTTCTGTTTCTGAAAAGGCAGCAAACTGAGCCCTTACAACCTCTACGGCCCTTTGGTCTTCTGGTATCTAACAGAAAAATGGACTTTTAGATGAAATACTGACGATAGTATAAGTATAGCCCCACCATTTTGTTTGTTACCAATCTTATTGCAACTGAAGTCTCTAAAGTCTAAAATATGTTTCACACACAAACACAAAAAATGAAAAGTGTCTTACATTGTTCGCTGAGAATAGCTCTATCAAGCCACCAAGTACAGGGATTAAGACCCGAGTTTGAACACAATCCTGCCATAAGGATGCAAGAAGCTCTCAGACTCAACTAATTACCAATGTAGCTTATTGTAGTAAGCAACATTATTACGGCTATGTTAATCAAATGATTGATTTTCAAGTATGCAACATGATTTGTTTAGCTAATAGTTACCAGGAATGCTTCCCGGGTCATTAAGCCCAGAACACGGGTCGCTAATTTTCACACAAAATTAGTCCAGTTTTCACTTGGGAACGCTTGTTCCCGGGATGCGGGTCACAAGCGTATGTAGCGTTCCCGGCATAGTTATTAAAATCCCGATCCTGATTTACGATCCTACGATTTTATGGTCCAAAATCCTTGATACGATTCTACTATTTACACACAATCCACGATCCTTAATGGGCTAATTTTCGATCCTAACTTCCCCATAGTTTTGAGTTAGGATCCCGATTTTGACAACCTTGGTTACCAGTAACTATGACCTAAACCACACATCCTACAGAACTCAAGTAGGGAGAGTAAGAGAGACCTCACTTGAAGTGCTTGGTTCCGATTTCCTAGCAATACGAAGCCACTTTGGTTGACCTGAAATCACAACCTCCCCATGAAGTCTGCAATTCAGTGCCCAAAAACTAGTTAATAATAATGTTGACAACTTTAGTAATTAGAGGTATATTTGGCCAAGATATGAAAAGTAACATGAATACTTAAAAGTATGCAACAAAGATACACAATGAGAGAAGGTAATACCCAGAGTAAAGGGGCAAAGAGGAGGGCAATTTGGCAAGAGCTTGACATGCCTCAGTATTTGCTGGGTGTACATTAAATCCATCTTTGCAAAGAGGAATTCCCACATTCTGCTCTGTTTTCATCTTCTTAATGCCCTTTTGCTCAATCTCACCTCCATTACAGCAGCAATCAACCATTTCAATAAACCTATCAAATTCAATGACCAAAAACTCAGAAAATTTCCAGCATTATAAGCAAAATTCAGAGAAGGGGGTACCTACCTAGAAGGGTCATCACCAAGCTTCCAAAGAACACAATAATCCCAAGTGTAGGAGCCATATATCAATGGCCTTAACCACTCCAACGCTCTTTCTAAGTGAGGCATTTCATCGAACACTTGGTCTGCAATCTTTTTTACTCTCTTACCCAGAAAATTTTACACCCCATTTTATACACCCATTGAAAACCCGGATCAAATCATTGCAATGTCAGAGGAATCTGATCTTCTTTCTCTGTCCTACTCTTCATTTTTGACTGAAAAGGGAGAGAAAAAAGGGGTAACGACCCAGCTACGAAGGGTTCAAAAAAGCGAGATAGCTACTGCTAACGGTATTGATACATGATGAGAGAGATATTCCAGATGATGATGATGATGATTTGGGGAACATATGGAGATCATCGACGGTGTTGATTGTATTTGTGGAGTTAGAAAGCAGAAACTGTTACATTTATGATTCTGCGATTCTGCAAACATGGCGTATTGAGAAGAAAGGGACCACCTTAGAGGTTCTGTTTTTGTACATATAAACAAAGACACGGAAGACTGAATTCACCAGTGCAACGGAATGGCAATATCTCGGATTGGCGGGTGATTTTGTTCTTGTGAGTTTTTATTTTGTACTAAACTAGAGTAACTTATTCAAATTTCTTCCATGTTCCAAATTGTTTCAACATTGTGCTGTAATTTTATTTATTATATATTTTTTTTAGCTAAAGGAGTCAGTAATATTAATATACAACATAAATAAAACATAAATAAATTATAAAGAAGTGTAGCTAAGAGCGTGGAGAAAAACAGACAAACTCCACACTTAATAGTCAGACTGCAAGCATCACTATTAATATTGTGTTGTAATTTCATATACTTTTTGGCGTTCAAACATGATAAAAGGTTGTTTGGTACACAATCAAAGTATAGAATAAGTTTCGTACATTGAAATAGCAAACAACAAAAAGAAAATACTACTCAACTATTAAACACTTGGTATCAAGGAGGGAACTACGCCTATGGATCTCTTTACATATCAAACGCCTCATATGTACGAGTATAAGCTTACTACTCCTTTAAGGGATAAGCATTTCAATCCTTTTTCAATTTCTTCTCAAAACATATCCTTGTTCTCTCTTGGTTATTCGTTTCAGGAAGCCTTTATTGCAACGGATCTCAACTATTCTAGTGTTCTACATGCTACCAAGTCATCGTTAGGGTGTGTGTTGTTGTCAGATTATTGCACGACTCTTCCCAAATGGTTTTGTAGCTCGCACTAAGTTGCCTCCCTCCAACATTATGGTATGTAATCCTAGGCCAAAGGGCAGCTCGAGTTGCTTGCAATCCTAGTCTTCAGCATTAGTTTCTCCTTTCTTTTTTGCCTAGCTTGAACTTTGACTCCCCAAAACAGAAGTGTCTCAACTCTCAAGAGTAGGAGAAAGGTCCGTGTCTGAATCAATAGAGGTGCCATCCTCTAGAGTAACTATGTTAAAATCATGCATCGACAAATTACTAGTCGCACTCACATTAAAGTCATTATGTTATGCCACATAAGTCACTACAAAACCTTAAAAAAGACACACTCAACTGAACCTGTCCCGCAATAAATCTATAAGACCGTCAATCTTTAGAGTTATAACAAGATGAATTCTTTTGGAGATGAGTTTTTGAAGGTTTTATTATTAGTTTATTACTAATGAGGCACACAAGGCTCGCTTTTTAAATGGCTAGAGCCTAGAACTAATAACTGACCCATGACGACTTTTATATCACTCACCCAAATAAATCGCAAGCTAAGACCTACTGACAATCAAATAACTGACAGCTAATTGCATCGGATTCAAATCTCGTTTGTAGACCAATATTCAGCTCAACCAGCATTCGTTGCATTTGTGTTCACAAGAAGCTAACAAACATTTACATGCTCAAAACCAGGAAATTACAAGACAACTACTGAAACCATTACAAAGTGGTTAAAATTTTGCTGGTGAACTTTTACAATGAGCATAATCTCAGGCAGTTGTGCTCGTTAATGACCTCACCAAGTCCTTCACTTGAAGGTCCTTTCCGTTGGTCTGCAAGACATGAGACGGTAAGAAGACCGTTAAGAGAAATCATGAAAAAGGTTTCAGAAAAATAAGTTCGGGAATAAATGTTCAGTTCAGAATGAGTTCAGTCAGAATAAGCTCAACAGAACAGGCGCTTAACCCAACTTGAACAATCTGCTTGCCACATAATAATGATTCAAGGGCAAGGCACCATAGTTATTAAAATCCCGATCCCGATCTACGATCCTACGATTTTATGACCCAAAATCCTCGAAGCGATTCTACAATCTACATTCCACGATCCTACATGGGTTAACTTTGATCCTAACTATCCCATGGATCCGAGTTAGGATCCCGATTCTAATAACCTTGCAGGGCACAAATGCTTTCATGAAGCGTATGTTTCATGTACTAATAATAATAAGAGAGCTCCGCTACCTGTATTATGAAAGTGCTCCACATCGCGCCATTGCACGTTGTGACATTGGCATCCGTCACATCATCAATACGTACGCCTGAGGATCCCAAAGCTTCAAGCAGCTCCGTGAATGCACCGGGGATTTGCTGGCATTTCATCTTCAGCAATAATTTTCCGGAACTAACCTGATCGCCATCTACTACTTGAACCTAGTTAGTGGAAGAAACAAAAATACCAAGAGTTTAGCAAATGGTGTCAGGATCAACAAGAAAACGAAGGGGTTCATCTCTATACCCCCAAGTTCGGCCTTTCTCTGACTTCTTCATTCGATCCGGGAACCTTCAGTCCAGAAGCAATCATGCAACGGTCTTCTTCTTCTTCCATATTGTTAAGCTCAAATTTGAGCTCCTCAACCTGATTCTTTAGTTCCTCTATGTAATCAATTGCATCTCCAAGGGTAGCAGCCCTATTCATCTGAATAATGGGAGCATAAAATCCATAAATCAGACATCTATCCGATTGATAGGTTTCACATCGGCAACCCTAGAGCTTAGTTTGGCGAGGTATCATGTACTGGGGAAAATGTGAATGCATTGTGAAAGATATGATGCCCGATAAAGAGGAAATTGGTCTCACGTGAGACCATCTCATTAGAGAAGTAATCCCTCGGAACCTAAATAATTGTCATTTTGGAGAGTTGGCGAGATATCAAGAACTGGGTAGTTTATGGGTAGAAATTCTATTCATTGACAAAAAACACCCCAACTTTAACCTAATAATTGTCGGGAATGTCAAAAGTAGCATTCTATGTCCATAATCAGGATAGTGAAAAGAATCTATTTTTACAACTTAAACTATAATGGACTAAAGTAAATGTTTCATTAAACATCCGCTGCCTCTTTTCCATGGAGTACTATTTCTAAATCTTGGGTCAATTGAAACCCGTCTCTCTAAATTGTGAAATTCAGGGGTAAGACTGCCACGTCAGACCCCTCCATACCTCTCCTGGCGGGATTTCGGAATATTGGTTTAGGTTTTGGTTTGGTCTAAAGTAGCATTATATAAGGGCAAATACATGGTAAAACCAGCCATAAACATTGCATTAAAACGATACGGTGGAACAGAGGGAGTAGAGAACTAGCGTTTTACCTTAGTGATCTCGGGGACCAAAGCACGAAGGGTTAACATGCCTTCACTAATCCTATTCCTCCTCCTCCTCTCAGTGAAATAGTTCTTGGATTTGCATTTGTGCTGTTCGGTGGCATCATCCTTCCCACACTGACCAGACGGGTTCAATGTCGGGTTTTGGGAAACAGAACACGGGTTGGAATCTGGAGAGGTGTTCTCATCAGAAGGTAACGAACTTGTGGAGGACCTATCAAAATTAGGAAAGTTGTGTTGATGTGTCACAGGTATTTGTGTCAATGGCAGAATACCGGCTTGATTTAGAGACGGATTAATCATGGAATGTCCCTCAAAGCTGATACTCGATGTTGACATCGTTTCTGTCTCTGAAAAGGCAGCAAACTGAGCCCTTACAATCTCTACCGCCCTTTGGTCTTCCGGTATCTAACAGAAGAGTACCAGTTGTAATTGTTATCTTATTTGCAGTTGAAGCCTCGAAGATATGTTTCACACACAAACACGACAACGAAAACTGTCTTACATTGTTTGCTGAGAATAGCTCTATCAAGCCACCAAGTACGGGGATTAAGACCCGAGTTTGAATGCAATCCTGCCATAAGGAAGCAAGAAGCTCATTTGTTGTGAACTTGCCAATTTGCTACATACCCAGAAGAGATCTCAGAAGAATCAATCTAGTTTACAATTACAGAAGAAAACGGTTTCCTCGTGGAACCATACATGAAATTCAAAAGCACCAACCACCAAACCCTGTGTCGTGAAATTGTTAGTGTCAAACTTAGGTTCCATAAAAGGATCCCAATTACCAACATGACTCATTGACTCATTGTTGTAAGCAATATTAAAGTAAACCATTAAGGTCATGTTCATCAAATGATTGGTTTTCACTTTTCAAGTAAACAACATAGTTTGTTTAGCTAAAACACAACAAGAACAACAACAACCGACTCAGTGAGGTGCCGCTAACATGGGGTCTGAGGGAGTCCAGATGTAGTTAGACTTCTCCCACGCACGAAAATGAATGGAGAGACTGATTCCAACGGATTGTTTAGCTAAAACACAATTCCTACAAAATTAAGGAGGGGAGGATGAGAGACCTCCTGTGAAGTGGTTGGTTCTGATTTGGTAGCAATCTTATGCCACTTTGGTTGACCCGAAATCACAACCTCCCCATGAAGTCTGCAATTCAGCGCCCCAAAACTAGTTAATAATAGTCGGTCGCAATCATCCAACACAGCAATAACTCCTCATATCAGGCTCAACCATATTACAAGCATCACAGGTTTTTTGAGCACAAAAAAGAACATACCACTCCATTGTCAACATTGAGTCTATTTTACCATCATCTCTTTGGCGAAGAACTCGAAAAATAACATCATAACATGACTACTTAAAAGTATGCAACAAAAATACAGAATGAGAGAAGGTAATACCCAGAGTAAAGGGGCAAAGAGGAGGGCAATTTGGCAAGAGCTTCACATGCCTTAGTATTTGCTGGGTGTACATTAAACCCATCTTTGCAAAGAGGAATTGCAACATTCTGCTCTGTTTTCATCTTCTTAATGCCCTTCTGCTTAATCTCACCTCCATTACAGCAGCAATCCACCAATTCAATAAACCTATCAAAAGTTCAAAACCCAAAAAAACTCAGAAATTTGCAGCATTATAAACAAATTTCAGAGAAGGGGGTACCAACCTAGAAGGGTCATCGCCAAGCTTCCAAAGAACACAATAATCCCAAGTGTAGGAGCCATATATCAATGGCCTTAACCACTCCAAGGCACTTTCTAAGTGAGACATTTCATCGAACACTTGGTCTGCAATCTTTTTTACTCTCTTACCCAGAAAATTTTACACCCCATTTATACACCCATTAAAAACCCGCATCAAATCATTGCACTGTCAGAGGAATCTGATCTTCTTTCTCTGTCCTACTCTTCATTTTTTACTGAAAAAGAGAGAGAGAAAAAGGGTAAAGACCCAGTTATGAAGTGTTCAAAAAAGCGAGATAGCTACTGCTAACGGTACTCATACATCAGGATGATGATTTGGGGAACATATGGAGATCATCGACGGTGTTGATTGCATTTGTGGGGTTAGAAACTGTTACATTTATGATTCTGCGATTCTGCAAACATGGCGTATAGAGAAGAAAGGGACCACCTTTCTCTGTACTCTGTACTGATAAAGACCCCAGAGTTCATCAGTACAATGGATGGATTCTGGTAATATTTTGGATTGGAGGGTGATTTTGTTCTTGTGAGTTTCAATTTTTGTGTTAAACTAGGTTTTCAAATCTTGAGTTTTGCTCTACATTTTAGGTTATAATACTAAACTTAGTGCCTGTTTGGCCTAATTTCTAAAAGAGTGTTTTTGCTTCTTATAAATAGTTTTTATAAAAGCTATTTTTGGAGAGACTGTGAAGTGTTTGGCTTAGCTTATGACATAAGTGATTTTACTAAATTAAAGTGTTTGGCCTCACTTATAATAGAGTGCTTTTATTAAATTTAAATGGTTAGCTTAACTTTTAAAAATTATCATGTGTTTCTTTGGAGTAAAATTATCATTTGATTATTTACATTTTCTTTTTTATTCAACATATTATCAAATTTTAATTTTAACAATAATTATAATCACATAGTTAAAATTATAGTTATTATTATTATTATTATTATAATAACTATATATGGTACTTAACTATACAATTCTTTAAATTAAATATTTATATATCAAAAATTTACTAATATCATATTTGCAAAGAAATTAGATAATAAAAATGTCCAACATAATATTAAAGATTTTAAGATAATATTAAAATATCTAAATACTATCTTTATAAGAATCATAATATTTATTTGAAATTATGGAAACTAATCACAAGAGAATCTCATAGATTGAGTAGTGATTAATTTATAAGCGAGCGTGATTTCTTACTGCTTTTTAAGTATTTTAGCTGTTTTTGAAAAACAGTTATTAGCTTCTACAAAAAGCACTGTTTGACCTAATTTATGCTTTTTAACTCCAAAAACACTCTCAAAAGCTAGGCCAAACACCCTCTTAGAGTTGGTTTTGAAAAAATTTATTTTTATATTCCAAATTGGGTCAACATTATGCTGTAATTTTGGATTATTTATATAGATGATTTGGATTTTGTTGCATTAAAGCAAAACTTGGGGAGTGTGAAGTATGTTGGTTGAATTTGTTCTTGTCTTGGCCCAAAATCAAAGCAATGTTGTATTGTAACTTTTCTGTAAGTAGGAATTATGCCTTGGAATATGTGTTCACATCTAAAGTTTTAAAAAATAGAAATAATAGACAATGTAGAAAGGATGGATCCCACTTATAATCGTAAAATATAAATTATTATTATTTATGCTCTTAGAACACATACATAAAGTCATAAACATAAACATGGATCATAATTGACAATAAAGAATTTTTTAAAGTTTATACACCAAAAGAGTTAAATTTTTTTCTTACAACTTATCACAATAATGTGGGGGGGGGGGGGGTGGAATGAAGATAAGAAAAATGGAAAATTGGAAGAGACAATATGTTAATTAGCTAATCTTATTTTAACCCAAATCAAACCAATTTTGTAATGGAATTCATTACATTTAAGAACATATACATATCCAAATTGATAACACACTATTTTTTTTTTACACCTGATCATAATAATCTAGGAAAAAAATTAGAACAAATAAGAAAAATGAGAAATTTGTTAAGGGAAAATATATATAGAAGAGATCTGCATCATTTGATGCATCTTATCACGGATAGTTTCCATGTTCACCACCATGTTCCATCCCTCCACCCATGTCATCACCTCGAAAGTCTTCATGGTTAACCATTCTAGCTGGACCATGGCCCATCTCACCCATGCCATGACCTCGGAAGTCTTCATGGTTAACCACTCTAGTTGGACCAGGGCCCATCCCGTGGTGAGGCTCGGGCCCTGGCACGATATCTCCTTCCTTAAATCGTGGCCCAAACTCAAGATCCCGAGGATAAACTCCACCATGATCGGGACCATTGTGATTCTGGTTGTGGCTGTAGTGGTTGCTCCCATTTCCCCGCCCTTGCTTGTGAGCCCTTGGGTGATGAGACTTATGAGATTTCTTGCTACAAAACCGGCCTAGAACACATGCAATAACTGAGATAACTAGTATGACTGCAAGAACTATGAAGACCATTCCAAATGAACCACTTGATGAATGAGATGGCTCTCGCCCCTCCCCACCTAAACCCCCAGTTGGATAGACTGTGCCAGGTGGGGGTGGTCCTGGAGGCGGCAGAGCTTGCAATGAGGCTGACATTATGATCTGGTCTAATCTTAAAATTGATATTTCCAAATAAACTTCAAATCAACAAGGTTTGTGAGGGTATAAAAGGAGGGAGTTTATGTGTTAGGCTTAATTTCCTCTTGATTAAGGCAACAACAAGATCAACATGCATGATTGGCCTTAGGGACAAGTCATGGTTTATATGTAGAAGCAAAGGGGTCTAAAAGTGGGGAGTTTTTAACATTCAAAAAAGAGAAAATTAGGGAACTTTTTCTTGTGTTTTCTTAACTTTAATAAAGCAAGATTATTCCTTTTGAGTTCCTTTGTAGTGGAATAGAGGGGGTAACTTGGCCCTATTTTCTTTCTTCATTGTTCATCTTTTAATCAAGAAAAGTGATATTTTGGTGCACATCCACATTCCCTGTGCTCAAGGAAAGGGGTTATGTGGCTTGAGTTATAATTATTTTTATGTTAATATATCCACATATTTAGATTTTAATTTGTAAAGGCACTTTTTGTTTTATAAATGCAATTAAAAGGTGTTGGTCTATCTTAATTTGTTTTGGAGTATTGATACTGTTTGATGGTAGGTTTGTGGTATCTATTCTTATGGAAAATTGGATTATATTATGTAATAAAATTCAAATTAAAGATGCCAACTTTATTCTAGCTTGAAAATTTATAAAGCCATGCATGATTTTCATTATATTCCTATTAACTAAACTATATATATAAAAGAAACAGTAAAATCAAATATAGATATGACCACGAATTCATCTACCCATAATATAAAATTAACCCATAAAGTTTTCAGCTTAATATTTTACATATACAACCGGCAACCGCATAATCCTTCGATATTTGAAGAACATATATCCAAGGTTGTTAAAATCGAGATCTTAACTCAGATTCATGGGTACTTTAAGATCAAAACTAACCCATGTAGAATTGTGGATCATAATGTAGATAGTAGAATCGCATCGAGGATTTTAGATCATAAAATCGTAGGATCATAGATTAGGATCGAGATTTTAATAACTATGCATATATCGTAGTTCAATAAGCTTATCAGAAATATGCCACATAGTATGAAACTTCCTAAAAAACACTACATACCTAAGTAATAGTTAAGTTCGATATGATAGTTAAGTTGCTCATGATTTTTTTTTTTTTTTGGAGGTGCTCATAGCAAAAAGCGAGAGAAAAATCAAATGGGCATCTTAAGTAGTTGAAGTTAAGCAAGAAATTAAAAAAGCATGTGAAATGAATAATGGATGGAATGAAAGAAAATTGGTTGATGAATTAGCATGTGAAATCAAAAGGGCTTGTTTGTTTAATACATGTATCACATTGGTATATGTTTACTGATTGTTAACCTTTTCTTTTTAAGGTTTTCAAAAAAAAAAAACTTTTTCTTTTTAAGAAAAAAAAGGGGGTCAAATATATTCCTCTAACCCAATGTCTGAACATGATATCCATCCAAATAAAAAGCCCAAACAGATAGCCCATAGTACAATGCCACCATGGGCCGGCCCAAAAACTTTGTAGTGCTATGTGAGAAACGGCAGCGGCTTTTTATTGAACTGGTGGGTTATTGACCACGAAAGATGGCCCAAAAAGTTGACGATCTATTTGACATGTCACGTCAGTACTGTTGAATCCCTTTTTCTCTTATAAATTAGGACTTTATGGTTCAAAATATATTTATGGTCAATTTGCATTTTGGATCCTCCTTCATGGTTAATAACGTTTTTATCTTTGTTCGGAAGTATGAAAGGTCAAGATCAATTCATTCAAGCCCTACGTGTTACGTGCAACCTGATTCCCTAAATGCTTGGGGAAAAATATCTCTACAAATCCATATTTTTCACAAGATAATTTGGATTCTATATAAAACATCATCATACACTCTCACAAATAAATCTTTATGAAAACTAGTACTTAAAGCACCAGATGAATGAACGGAAATCGAAATGACCGAGTTTTGCTGACTAATCTACAACTCATTTTCCTTGACGAAGCTCATGAAACACCTGAACCTCTCGAGACATCTGCATACATGACAAATTTAAAATTAAAATAGAGTATTTGGTTTTCAATAATTTTAATTTTCTTCCATCTCTATTTATTTATCTATTTAATATTTTTTTATTTTAATATTGATTTCATTTCTTAAAATAACTTTTTTTTGATGGAAAGCAAAATTGAATTACTAATCAAGCATCTGACACAAATCGTTCAACACTAGATCATTAATAATATCTGATCCCTCCTCATTCCAACACGTACGACCTAACTCATAAGGTTGTAAATGAGCCAAGGTATGAGCTACTTTATTTCCGTCCCTATGAACATGAGAGAAAATACATAAATTAAATGAGGACACACAATCCATAATCCCATCTATCAGCAATCCCAACTCTGTATTCGACTTATTCCTATTCCTCAGCTTCATGAGTAGCGGGAGGCTCCTTCGCCACCTACAGTGCCAATTTCTTAAAATAACTTTTGTCAAATTCGCATTTATTTTTTTTTTTCATTCCTGGTAATTACATTAACTTTTACCAACTTATCAAATCATAAGCTTCACAATACACTTGGACTCTTTTATAACCTTTAGAATATAAAAAGCATACAACAAATTTTATGGATGTATTTTTTAACTATAAATTTTACAATAATTATTTTATAAAATAAGCTATTATAAAAATTGAAGTTTATGCTAAAATTTCAAATCTAAATCCGATATATTGTGGGAGGGGACGATGATAATTAGAAAATGAAAGCTCTGGAAAATCGACCTCTACTGTGAAATCCTAGTAGTTCCTATGTGATAACTAATTAATTCGTTGTAATAAAGATTGTATCAGGTAATTTTGTTCCTTAAATCGTTGATAGCTACTTTTCATTAATCAAATTCTCGGTCTTTCGAAGCTCCCATCTCTCTTTCTCTCTCTTCATTCGTTCTTTCTCTCTCTATATCTGATTGGACCGCCATGGCTGCGGATGAAGAGCTTCCAGTGATGTATGATCTTCATTCGATTCTCACTTCCAGCAGTCGAGATTTCCTTGTCCGCAGCAATGGCGACCAGGTAAACATCACATTTTTGACGCAAATATGTGATATAGTTAGCTGGTTGAATGTAAATCCGTCTGGTACTTTGACCTAATTGATCATCTTGAAATCTGTCGAAGTTTAAGAGTTCTGTATTGATTGCGATTGACCGAGTGCTCGAAATTTCAATTTTGCTTCAGTAATCGATGATGATGATGATGAAGATCTTCGAATTGTTTGTTTGATTAGAAATTCTGGATTTTCTGGTTTTGTAGTTCTTCTTTGTTAGTGTAATTGTGTACAAATGAGAATTTGTAGCAGAAATGTCAGTTGAGCGGAAAGCACTTTAGTCATGGAGCTCAATTGATATAATATGACATTATTTAATGGATTTTTGTCAAAAGGAAGCCTTCAATTAGTGGATATATTAGACTAAAGTTATTAGTAATTCTCCTATTTTGTATATCTTTTTGGATGTTTTCTTATATTCTATTATCTGTTTTATCTCCTTTCCCTTTATCTTTTGGATTATGTTAATCATTTCTTGTATTATACTCGCTTATTTGGAGCTTAGGGTTTTGTTTGAAAATCATGTATCTGCTTGCTATTAGTGTTTGATCATGTCTCCTTCGTGTTCTGGTTGAATATTCCATCTGAATTCAGCTCTATGAATATGAAACTCTTTGTGTTAATTTGCAATTGCATTGGTATAATTTTCGGACCAATTATGTAATTGAGAGGGTCTGATAATTCATCATTTAGAAACAAAAAACTGCAGACTTGTTTTCTAGTGGTGATGTTTGGTGTATGGATATGAAACTCTTTGTGTTAATTTGCCATTGCATTGGTATAGTTTCCGAACCCAATTGTATAATTGAGAAGGTCTGATTATTTATCCTTTAGAAACAAAAAACTACACACTTGTTTTCTAGTGGAGATATTTAGTGGGGCTTTGCCGGGAACGCTTCCCGGGTCATTCGTTCCGGAACGTGGATCACTAAATTTTTGGACAAATTTAGTCTAGTTTTGACTCTAGAATGCTTATTCCCGGAACGGGGATCGCAGGCATATGTAGCGTTCCCGGTAACTGTTAGTACCAACTGTTCTAGTTAGAGTATAAAATCTATTATTTGGCCTTCAACCATAAGCAAAATTAAGGTTTTGGTTGATATACGTTTTGCACAGTTCTGATAATCATTTGTTCATGCTGTGTCTACTTCTGCAGGTTAGTATTGATGTCTTAAAAGGAAGAAGTGTTGGGCTATATTTTTCGGCTTCTTGGTGTGGACCATGTCTGCGTTTTACCCCAACTCTTATTGCGATATATAACAAGCTAAGTGCTCAGGGAAAATCTTTTGAGATTATCTTTGTATCAGCAGATGAAGATGAAGAGTTATTTGAGAAGTACTTCTCAAAGATGCCGTGGCTTGCCATTCCATTTTGTGACTCAGATACTCGTGACAAACTGGAGGACATGTTTGATGTACCAGGGTTTCCACAACTTGTAGTATTAGATGAAAATGGGAAGGTTCTAACTGATGATGGCGTTGAGATTATCCGTGATTATGAGGCAGAGGCATATCCTTTTACTCCGGAAAGGGTCAAGGAATTGAAAGAGCAAGAAGCAAAAGCTAGGGAGGAGCAAACCCTGAAATCGATTTTGGTTTCTCCGTCTCGCGACTTTGTAATTTCAGCTGATGGGAAGAAGGTGAGTATTAATTAGGGCATGGCTTTTTTTCATTTTTTCGTACATGCTAACACAGACGATGTAGTAAAATGCTCTTTGCAACATACGTTGTAACTAGACCTGTCAATTTGGGCGGGCGGATCTGGTTCGGTACGGGTCGATTTTAAGTTTTGTTTGGGTTCAAGTCTGGAAATTTCGGGTCCAACCCTAAACTTTCGGGCAAGTTCGGGTTGATTTTCAGGTCGGGTCAATTTCTACCAGGTCTAGTTGTAACATATGCGATTCAACTAGTCTGAGAGCGATCACTTTTCTCTGAAATGGCAGGTGTCTGTCTCTCAGCTTGAAGGCAAAACAGTTGGTCTCTATTTCTCACTGACTTCGTACAGATCATGCATAGATTTCACTCCTCTACTGATAGAAGTTTATGAGAAGTTAAAGACAAAAGGGGAGAATTTTGAGATTGTGTTGGTTCCCCTTGACGAGGATGAAGAATCATTTAAACAGGGATTTAGACGTATGCCCTGGTATTCTTTGCTTTTCAAGGATAAGACCTGTGTTAAGCTGGCTCGGTATTTTGATCTTTCGGATCTTCCCACTTTGGTTATAATTGGACCAGATGGCAAAACTCTTCACCCGAACGTTGCAGAAGCAGTAGACTATCACGGAGTCGAGGCATTCCCATTCACCCCAGAAAGATTCGAGGAGCTTACACAGATTGAGAAGGCAAGGCAGGAGTCACAGACACTAGAATCGCTTCTTGTTTCAGAGGATCGAGATTATTTAATAGATAAGAGTGGCTCAAAGGTCAATCTCTTTAAACCTGTTGCTTTTCGAGCGTCAAATCCTGTGTTGCTTTAACAGAAATGCTAAGTATTTTCTTTCATGGCTTTATATTGTGAGCATAAAACCATTCATGGGAATTCAACCATTAGATTAACCTTTTGGTTGAGATGGTTCTTGCACATTTTATATATGCTTTGTCATGTATGGTTTATTACGTGGCATTGGTTGAGATGGTTCTTGCACATTTTATGTAAACTTTGTCATGCATGGTTTTTTATGTAGCATTGGTGGGACATGGAGTTTGTTCTTAAGGTCATTTGTCAACCTACACCAGCACTTTTACCTGCAACCAGCCTGCTATGCATTGCTTTAACTGAACTGCTTTTGTGCCATTTGTGTGTTCTCAAACAGTGCTTTAGGCCCCGTTCTTTTATGCAGTAACTTGTGGTGCGGTACCGCACCACACCGCAATACTCAATATTCTACCATACTTCACCACACTTTACCACAATCATTACCAAAATACTTTCTTACTTTTCTCTCTTCTCACTTTTCTCCTCTACTTTTTACTTTTTCTCTCCTCACCTACCCCACCTACCACAACTCTCACCACAACCCACCACACTTCACCACACTTTTTCAAATTCCACCGCACCGTATAAAAGAACGGAGAGCTCCTGTGTATTTGGTTATTTGCTTTCATGATTTTTGTTGGGATTATAAAACCATTTGTGGGACTTTATCTGCACGAGCTTAAGCTTCTGGTGGAGATGGTTGTCACTCATCTTGTATATACTTTGTCACAGTTTATTGGGTGCGAGATAGTGTATGATTCTTTGATCTTTTCACAGGTTCCCATTTCTCAGCTCGTAGGAAAGACCGTCCTCCTCTACTTCTCAGCACTCTGGTGTCCCCCATGCCGTGCATTCCTCCCAAAACTGATTGAATTCTACCACGAGATAAAGGCAAAGGACAAGAACTTTGAAGTCGTCTTCATCTCAAACGACAACGACCCGACTTCCTTTGAGGAGTTCTTCAACGGGATGCCGTGGCTAGCTCTCCCGTTCGGTGACCTACGGAAGACGCACGTGACCCGATTATTCAAGGTCTTCGGGATCCCCAAACTCGTGGTCATCGGCCCAAGCGGGAAAACCGTGTCAACAGAAGCCAAAGAGCTCATCTTGCTCCATGGGGCGAAAGCATACCCTTTCACCAAGCAACGGTTGAGGGAAGTCGAGTCTGAAGTTGAAGAAATGGCTAGAAATTGGCCCAAGAAGACAAACCATGCTCTTCATCGAGAGCATGAGCTCGTGCTCACTAGACGTGCGGTTTACACGTGTGATGGTTGTGAGGAAGACGGGCGTGTTTGGTCCTTCAATTGTGAGGAATGCGATTTTGATCTTCACCCGAATTGCGCCCTAGAAGGGGGAAAATAGACCAAAAATGATGATGATGACGAAGATGGAAAGATTTCAAAGGATGAGAACATCTGTTTTAGGGCATGAGAATTGCTGATGATAAGCATTTTGCTTTATATCTGTTTCTACTGGGGTACAAGTGTATATTCAAATGTACGAAAGTTTTGTGGCTTGTGTCAGTTGTGTGGATTATGCTTTTATCACTCGGACCATAAATGTATAGAAATCGAGAATTTAATTATGTCTTTGATCTTCACCCAAATTGCGCTCTAGGGGGAAAACAAATCGAAGTTGATGATGATAAGTGATAACAGAAATTATAAGGATGAGTGGGTCAGTGGGGTTGTACGGGAATATGAAAATGTCTGTTTTAGGACATGAGAATTACTTGTGTACATTATGCTTTATCATTGAGACTGTCAATGAATGATGATCATAAATCAACACTTTCATTATGTCTTTTATTATGAAGAACTAATTTTGAATGGTCTGTTAATAATCTCTACTTCCATCTTTTATATATGTTAAAAATCTTTATTTTGTTTTTGTGTATCGGTGAGGGTGTGTACGGCCAAAAATTAAGACCACCAGAGCATAATCAATTAAGAAATAGAATACCAAAATACAATAAATATGCCAATGATGCTACTAGAATACAATAGCAATGGGACCAATAGATTACACCTAAAATAAAAAATTTTGGTCAGACATACTCTTATCGGTACGCCACCAAGTCACGCTGACATCCCACCATAATATAATTTTCTTTTTACCATCAAAATACAAAAATAAAGTAGGGATTATTGACATTCAAAATGTGAGAAACAGGGATTATTAGAATTCAATTTTTCTAATAAAAAAGGGAAAATAAATCAGTAAGACCGTTGCAGAATGTTATTAACACAATTAACCCCGTAATCATACAACTTAAAGAAATGAGCATGCAGTAGAATACCGGATTTTTCTGCAGATTTTATCAAGATTGGATACACAAAAATGACAAAATCAGATTTGCATGATTAGCAAATCCACACAACTCTCAACCTCGACTACAACTCTACAAGAACTGCATACACAGACAACTAACCCTAAAAGTCTAAAACAGAGCAAAGTCAGTCTATGAACCTCCATAGCTAACCTAACCTACTAATCCAGTACTAATTGTTGGAAAAATCAAGGCTGCTGGGAAAGAAACGAATCAAGGTTGTGGAGAACACAAGAAAACTGAGTCGTGGAAGAACCACTGCCTTGAAAGCGATTACGGCCCGACCTTAGTGCCAATCGGAATTGTCGGTCGCTCCCCAAGGTTAACTCAGATTATTCCGGGACACGTGCACTCGTGGCCAAGGATATGGAGTATGCAAAACTGTGTGCCCAGAAAGGAAGAGGAGAGGAGAGGAGAGGAGAAGAGAAGAGAATTGTATTCGATGATGAACACAATCCTCCAGAGGCTCCAATTTATAGGAGAAACTGGAAGCCAACAGCTACAGAAAACATGAACTAAAAAAGAGATAAAAAAGGGGGAACCACAAAAAAAGACTGACCAAAAAAAGGAAAACGACTAATTGTAGCCATTACTCCAATTGAATGACTAAAAAACGAAAACAACTATTTTTAGTCATTACCAACAATCCCCCACTAATGGCTTACAAAGAAGTCAAGAAAAGAAAAGGAAAAACTGGGCAAAACATGTCAGATACTTAGGTGTCAATATCTTTCGATTTGAATTGACACATTAGTGATGTGAGGCAACAGTCAATAATCTAACAAGTGGACTAGGCCTTGAACTTGGAAGACTTTGATTGAGACCCCCACAACACGTATCAACCTACAGAAAAACATACTCCGCGATAACAACATTTGTGCCTTTATGGCCATGCGCACACCTTGGGACTCATAAGTGCTCTAGAGAGATAGCCCAAATCTCTCATAGAAAGCGGCCAAACCTTCACACTTACGTAGGTAATTCCATCAAGTCTATCTCAACATAAACCACCACAAATGTGACTATGGAATTATTAAGAGCAATTAGATCATCCTTACAATAAACAATCGGTGAATCCTTAAGTGCGTCTCACAAGCACCCCCCACAAAGGCCGTGGATTCATTAAGAGAATAATCTCAACCTTAGAAGCACTACTTTGCACCACAGGGATAAGGATGTAGTGCACCTCGAAGATTAGTATCGTTTCGTTGGACCAAATAATTGGTATCCACCATATCTCTTCAAGCCATAGGCTTAAGCCCTATCCCCCTCGATGCCTCTAGAACAACTCGTCTAGTCAACCCCTTAGTGAGAGGATCCGCCAAATTCTTCTCGGATCTCACATACTGCAAGGATATTACTCCATGCTTTAGCAATTATCTCACTGCACTGTGTCTAACACGGATATGTCTCCTTTTCCCGTTGTAGACACTGTTATGAGCCACTCCAATTGCTGCCTATGAGTCACAATGTATAGAGATAGGTGTCTCTTGTTTCTCCCATAGTGGCACGTCTGCTAAGAGACCTCTAAGCCACTCTGCTTCTTGACCTGCCAACTCAAGAGTAATAAACTCAGATTCCATGGTAGAGCGGGCTATGCAAGTCTGTTTTGCAGACTTCCACGAGATAGCCCCTCCACCCAAGGTAAAAACATAACCACTAGTAGAACTAACTTCATCATTATCAGAAATCCAGTTTGCATCACAATATCCTTCTACAACAGCAGGAAATTTATTAAAGTGCAAACACCAATCCATTGTACCTTTTAGATACTTAAGCAAATGATGAAGTGCATTCCAATGTTCTTGACTAGGATTATGAGTGTAGCGACTCAATCTACTCACAGCATAAGCAATATCAGGACGAGTAAAGTTTATCAAAAATATTACACTTCCTATAATTTTAGCATACTCAGATTGAGACACACTAGGACCGTTGTTCTTCTTTAAAGGTATACTGGGATCGTAGGGAGTTCTAACAGGTGTCACATCAAACATGTTAAATTTCTTTAACACTTTCTCAATATAGTGTAACTGACACAAAGCATAACCAGAGTTGGTTTTCCGAATTTTAATCCCTAAGATCACATCGGCTTCACCCATATCTTTCATTTCAAACAAAGAAGACAACAACATTTTAGTCTCATTGACTACAAGTAAATTTGTACCTATGATCAACATATCATCAATATATAAGCATATGAGCACACAATCTGATCCTATCATCTTGGAATAGACACAAGAATCAGACAAATTTGCAACAAATCCATTTTTCACAAGAGAACTATCAAACTTCTCAAACCACTGTTTAGGAGCTTGCTTTAGGCCATAAAGAGATTTTCTCAATCTGCATACTTTATCCTCCTGACCTGGTACTTCACAACCCTCAGTTTGGGTCATATAGATTTCTTCCTCTAAGTCACCATTAAGAAAAGCTGTCTTTACATCCATTTGATGCACAACAAGATCAAAAATCGCAGCCAACGCAATCAGCGTTCTAATGGTGCTTATTTTCGTAACAGGAGAATAGGTGTCGAAATAATCTATCCCTTTCTTTTGGTCAAAACCTCTAATGACAAGTCTGGCCTTATATTTATCAATTGAACCGTCAGACCTCAATTTCTTTTTGAAAATCCATTTACTACTAATAGGTCTACAACCCTTAGGCAAATCAGTTAATTCCCAAGTTTTATTAGACACTAGGGAATCTATTTCACTTCTAATGGCTTCCTTCCAAAAGGTTGCATCAATATATCTAATAGCCTCAGCATAGGTTTTTGGATCTTCATCAATTAGAAATAAAATCACAAAATCCTCAGTCAAAGCATCCACATTATAGTGATTAAAAACTTCAACTAGGAAAGCAGTAACAAAATCAGGTCCAAAAACAGTTGTAGTTCTTTGTCTTTTACTTCTTCTAGGCTCAATTTCCACTTTTCTAGTACTAGAACTAGCAGCAGGCAAGCTCACATTTTCAGGTACTACATCAGACACTACATCAGTTACCACATTAGGCACATTCTTTTTCAACGGAAACACTAGCTCAAAAAATTCAGCATCTCTATATTCAGAAATTGAATAATCACTCAAAGACATGAAACGATAGGCAGCACTGTTTTGAGCATATCCAATAAAAACAGCATCAAAGGTTTTTGGGCCTATGTTGGTACGCTTATGACTAGGTAAAGCCACTTTAGCCAAACACCCCCACACTTTCAAATAATTCAAATTCGGGGCATATCCTTTCCAAAGTTCATATGGGGTATGATCCCTCTTTTTATGGGGAACTCTATTGAGAATAAAGCAGTGATCAAAACAGCTTCCCCCCACATGTTATCAGGCAATCCAGAACTCAGAAGCATAGCATTCATCATTTCCTTAAGGGTACGGTTCTTACGCTCTGCTATACCATTTTATTGAGGGGTGTAAGGAGCGGTAGTCTCATGAATAATACCATTTTTCTCACAGAAAATAGCTAAAGAGGTTGAGTCATATTCACCACCCCTATCAGACCTAAGCCTCTTGATTTTCCGGTCTAGTTGATTCTCAACTTCTGCCTTATATTTTAAGAACACTTCTTCAGCCTCGTCTTTAGACCTCGAAAGGTTAACTTTTGTATATCTAGAGAAGTCATCTACAAAGGTAATATACCATTTCTTTCCTCATTTGCTCATTGTGTTCTTAAAGTCGGCTAGGTCTGAATGAACAAGTTCAAGCAACTGAGTTGATCTCGTAGTTACTGGCTTAAAAGGTTTCTTGGCAAATTTCGCCTCAACACAAACTTCACATTTAGAACAACTTTCTGTGCTAACATTTGGAATTAATTTCATGTTCTTTAGTCTGTTTACGAAAGTATAATTCACATGTCCAAGTCTACCATGCCAAAGGTTAACAGATTCAACAATATAAGCAGAAGTAGAAGCATTTCCATTAGCATCAGAAGCAACATTCAGAACATATAAGCCATCACTACGATACCCCTTCCCAACAAATATCCCATTACGAAGGATAACAATTTTTCCAGCCTTTTGGTTCACCTCAAAACCAGCAACATCAAGGAGGCTACTAGAAACTAGATTTCTACGAAGGGAAGGGACATACAACACATTGTTCAAGCATAAAGGTTTTCCATTAGTAAATTTAAGGAGAACTTTCCCTTTACCCAGTATCGCAACAGTGGAAGAATTGCCCATGAAGACATGTTCACCATCAGGAACCTCTTCAAAGTCATGCATCAGATTCTTGTTGGTGCAGAAATGTCTAGTTGTTAATCACGAGATTAGCTTCCACCGTTACTGCACAGAATACTTCAGTCTCCTCAGTCTGATTAGCTTGATTACTATTCTGCCCATCGGGTTTCTGATGGGTTTGAATCGCTTCATTTGCTGACAGACCGATATGCCTTGTGGCCAGGTTTGCCACAGACATAACAGAGAACCTTCTGCTTCTGGATTTTAGCATTAGGCTTGTTCAGTTGTTTCTGATGCTTGGATTGCTTCTGATCTTTCTTATTCTTTCCTTTGAACATGTCTTTATTAGCAGGAACAGAAGATTCAACCAAGTTAGCTTTAACAGAATTCAAAGAGAGAGAAGACATCTTATCTTTCAAACGATTTGCTTCCTCAGTTCTCATGTGGCTGATTAATTCTTGAAGGGTCAGATCCTTCTTCTTGTGCTTGAGATGATTCCTATAGTCACTCCAGGATGGTGGAAACTTCTCAATCAGCACATTTGCTTGCAATATCTCGCACATCTTCATCCCTTCATTCAGAACTTCAGCACACAGGTTCTCATATACATGAACTTGCTCCAGAATAGGTTTGTCATCTACAATATGGAATTGTAACCACTTGCTAACGACATATTTCTTCTTTCCAGCATCATCAGCGCCATACTTGATCTCGAGCTTGTTCCATATAGTCTTCGTAGATTTGAAATTGACGAACAAATCGAACAGAGGGTTTGACATGTTGTTGAGAAGATAACTCCGTGCGACTTTGTTGTCTTTCTCCAGTTTCTTTTTGGCATTCTCATCTAGTGGAACAACAGGGGTTCTTGGAACAGTAGGGGTTTGCTCAGGATCGTTCTGAGGAGGTGGTGTTGGTGCTTCTGGATCTTCAAGATGAGGCGAGGACAACACATAATCAATCTCTAATTGTTCAAGACAGAGCAATAACTTTTGGGACCATCGTTTGAAGTTGGTTCCATCGAAAGACTCAATTTTGTAGATCTCAGCGAGGGTTTTAGGAGGAGCAGCCATTGACATTAATCGCTTTCAAATTGTTGGAAAAATCAAGGCTGCTGGGAAAGAAACAAATCAAGGCTGTGGAGAACACAAGAAAACTGAGTCGTGGAAGAACCATTGCCTTGAAAGCGATTACGGCCCGACCTCGGTGCCAATCGGAATTTCCGGTCGCTCCCCAAGGTTAACTCTGATTATTCCGGGACACGTGCACTCGTGGCCAAGGATATGGAGTATCTGGCTGTGTGCCCGAGAAGAGGAGAGGAGAGAGGAGAGAGAGAGAATTGTATTCGATGATGAACACAATCCTCCAGAGGCTCCCAATTTACTGAGAACCTGCTCAAAGCCACACGTAAAACATGAACTAAAAAAGAGATAAAAAAGGGGGAACTACAAAAAAAGACTGACCAAAAAAAGGAAAACGACTAATTGTAGCCATTACTCCAATTGAATGACTAAAAAAGGAAAACAACTATTTTTAGTCATTACCAACACTAATTACTTACAACATTGAACGAACGAATCGATCTTCAAATTCAGCACGGATCACATACTAACTCTTGACCACGAATTTCTCTTTTCTCGATCCAACTTTTTCCGTCGACAAAAGAGATCGTATCAATGGAGGCAACTCAGAATCCGGAGAATTCAACTTCTCGATCGGAACAACCATGTAAGTTTGCTCCGGCCGGAGTTTCTCGTTCATCTTCATCCCCAGAATCCGGCGAGTTCTCCGGATTCCGGCGGTCGGAGAGACGGCGAAGCCGGGATGATCCAACATGAAGTCGGCGACGGTGGTGGAGGGGCCCACCGTGATCGGATTTCCTTCTAAATCCACCACATTCGCCATGGTTAGAGTGTAAGAACGAGAGCAGCAACAATGGAGGTTTCCCATGGATGAATTTGCAGAAAAAAGATGGGATTAAACAGAGAATTGAAAGACTGAGAGAGTATGGAGTTGGAAAAGTTAAGAGTGAGGGAGGAGATGATGATGATGTGATTGGTGATTTGGTGTGGTGGGGTACACAGAGGAGGGTGGTGGGGTATATATAGAAGGTTGACGTGGATTGGTGATGTGGCGGTGGGGTGGAAAAAGGAAAGAAGAAGAAGGTCAGTAGTTTTTTCGGAAGGAAACTTGAGAAACGAGTTTCTAATTTCCCTTTTTTTTTTTGGCTTTGTGCTGTTTTTTTGGAAACTTTCCTTTTTTTAGTGAAAAGAAGCTGAATTTGAAAAGAAAATGTTCATCCAAAGCTAATTTTCTAGTGTATTTTCCTTCGTCTTTTTTCCTCAGAAAAATGTAAGGGTACAATTCCTTATCAATTATAGTGTTGTATCAGTTTTAATAGTAGAAGCAATAATAATGCGAAATGATACTCATACAATTGTTGGAGTGCGATATCATTAAATTATTATTGAAAATCATAATCAGGCCATTATTAAAACTTTAAAAGGAGAACATATATTCCCTGTGAGAGTTAAATCCTTATTGAAGATAAGATCTTGTTATAATTAAGTCCTCGCTTGTGTAGCATTCTATTCATTGTTATTCATTTCTTTCTCTCCCATAAACAACATTGTTATAATTCTAGAGATAAATTATCTAGTTAAATACTAAAAAACAATAAAAGGATGAATTTATTTTTAACATTCATTACTGTTTAATATTATATTCACTAAAATTAATAATAATAATAATAATAATAATAATATAATTCACATAGTAGAAATGACAGTTGATGTGTTTTGTAAATTATATAGTCAAATTTTAAAAAATTTGACCATAAATTTCTTAATATATACAATAAGTTGTTATACAAAATTACTACTATTAGATTCGTAATGAAAAATAGAATCATAAAAATGTAATATTGCAATTGTTAATAACATATTATATAAGAAATTATCAATCAAAAAGTGAGATTAGAGACCGTGAAAGTCAAAATTGTGGAACGGAGGGAGTACAATTTACCATTGCATTTCCCATTTTTTTCAATTTGCAGATATGCAATATTTACCAACAAAAAGTATCAAAAGTTAAGAATGCCTAGTGTATTTATGCTTTGCTTCCCAAATCACCCTTTCACTCACGCTACTTTTTTTGGTTCCGTACAATAGAAAAGTCACTCTGTTGTAGACCCCGAAAAAATCTGCCGATCTTTTCGCGGCGCTACTCAAAAGAGGATGTTCTCTTTTTAAATTGGGAGCCGACTAGGATTGCTTATCCTTAATTAAGGTTGAACTTTTTAAGAATGCTTTTAATTGACAAATTGGTTTGACCCCGAAACTCGATTTTATTAAAGAAAAGATAAAAAAAGAAGAAAGAAAACAAAAAGGAAAATAAATAAAAAAGAGGAAACTCGACGGGGAACCCGTCTGAGTTCCATGAAGACAAAACGAAGAAAAAAGAAAATAGAACCCAGACGGGTTCCTGAAGAAGCAAAAGAGAAGAAAAAGGGACTAGGAACCCGTCTGGGTTCTCTGTCATGAAAAAAAAAAGCCTTCGGGAAAAAAAAATAAATTAAAGGGTTAGAGTCGCCAGTTGAATTTAAGGATAAAACAACAAACCATTGAAAAGAGACTCACCTACGAATCCAAAGACGGATTCGAGGTAAGGTTACGAATTTGACGATAAAAATCATCAAACCCGCTATTCAAACGAATAGACTCTACTAGAATTAAATTAAGCGTGATTTGAAAAAGGGGAGGAATTGAATAAATTTCATAGATTTATCATTAATGTCATGCAATAAAAGAAAGAAAAATACAAGAACACGTAGGATTACATTATGTACAAAAAAACTACGCTAACCTTTAAAATAAAGCACGCAATGGAGGGAAGAGAAGAGGAATATACTAGTGTCAATACTCCCAGTATATTCCGTTGTGTCTTTTGTGGGTGATGAATGGTGGGTATTTATATGGGGGAAATTAGGTTTAGGTTTAGGGTTTGGAGGCTAGGTTAAGACGCGGCGCCGTGGGAATCAACAGGAAACCCAGACGGGTTCCTGGAAGGAAAACGGCCTCGGGCCCAGAACAGACGGGTTCTGGCGTGAGCCGAGCTCCGCCATCGAACCTGCACGGGTTCTGTGGTGTTGAGCCGAGCTCCGCCCACCAACCCATTCCGGATTTGGGCTTTGTATATTTTTGGAGTCTTCGTGGAAAGAGGCTTGCGTGCCATTTATCGGTTAGCCTATTTTCTAAGATCGACACTAAAAGAGAAAATAAAATAGATACAAAATCGGCGTTACAGATAGCCCCACTTTGATCGAGTTTGAGTAAAACGATGATCAAAGTAGTCTTGATGATCTTGGATATGAATCGAAGCCTGCTCGTTGCCGACGCTTGGAAGCTAGGTCCTGCGTCGATGTCGATATGATGTTCATCGCATTGTGAAGGCCCGATGATGGCCCTTGTCGCATTGTGAAGGCCCGACAATGGCCCTCGTCGCATTGTGAAGGCCCGACGATGGCCGCTGTTGACGCTTGGAAGCTGGGTCCTGCGCCGTTGTAGATATGACATTCATCGCATTGTGAAGGCCCGATGATGGCCCTTGTCGAATTGTGAAGGCCCGACAATGGCCCTTGTCGCATTGTGAAGGCCCGACGATGGCCGCTGTTGACGCTTGGAAGCTGGGTCCTGCGCCGTTGTAGATATGACATTCATCGCATTGTGAAGGCCCGATGATGGCCGCCATCGCATTGTGAAGGCCCGATGATGGCCCTTGTCGCATTGTGAAGGCCCGACAATGGCCCTTGTCGCATTGTGAAGGCCCGACGATGGCCGCCATCGCATTGTGAAGGCCCGATGATGGCCGCCATCGCATTGTGAAGGCCCGATGATGGCCGCTATCGCATTGTGAAGGCCCGGCGCCGCCTCGTCAGACAGGAAGGCCCGACGATGGCCGTCGTCGCATTGTGAAGGCCCGACGATGGCCGCCATCGCATTGTGAAGGCCCGATGATGGCCGTCGTTGATGGAGTGTCGCGTACTAGCCCGGCGACGGCTGATGTCATGTATTGTTAGGGCCCGATGACGGCCGCTGTTGATGAAGTGTCGCGTATTAGCCCGGCGACGGCTGATGTCATGTATTGTTAGGGCCCGATGACGGCCGCTGAAAAGTGTGTTCGTCTGTTGTAACCGCCTGACGATCGACGTATCTCGTGTATTGTCCTGCAGAACAGAGGAGGAGGGCATTAGTTTATATGAAAATCAGAACGAGTTAGAGAATTTACCCGTTAATTGTACTTTAGCTCTTGGAAGTGGGCTGAGATTTGCCATTGCTTTGGGCTTGAACTAGAGCACGAACTTGGGCTCGTTTTGGCTTTTGATTACAAGCTTGGGCTGCTGCAAGAAACCCGTCCAAGTTCGAGTGGACTGAAAATGTAAGGCTCAATTTCGCGATTGCTTTGGGCTGGTGAGTGCACTAGAAACCCGTCCCAGTTCACATGAGCTGCCAAGGTAAGTTGGGCTCAGAACTGGGCCGGTATGCAGGGCTCAAAATTCTGTCTGCATCCTAGAACGAACCCGTCTGAGATCTTGCAGGCCCATTTCCGTTTGCAAATTCGACTGGGCCGATACGTTGGGCTCTGCGAAAGAGAACAACCCGTCTGAGATTTGGTGGCGCTGGGCCAACTTCTCCGTGGAACCCGTCCAAGTTCCTTTTTTCTTTGTTTCTTTTTTTTTTTTTGCGCAGCAACTGGGCCGGTTTCCTCTTCTCTTTTATTTTTTTTTTTGGCCAATGCATGGATAGATTTTAGGATAGATTTCCGGCCAATGCATGCTCTCCATTATCCGGATGCTAAGGGCCCGCTGCTTGGCCACTTGTGTGGTGGGTGTGCATCCAACTTCCCTATAAAAGGGGGCATTCTCTTCCCCTTAAACTCACACTTCAAGCTCTCTTCACTCTCATTCCATTGATTCTCTCTCTTCCTTGCTTAAAACCACTTATTTTCTAGTTAGGGAATAATGGTTAGGAAAACTAGAAATCCGCCCGTTCAACCCCATGCGGCGAACTGGGCACATGAGATGTCTTCCCGGCGAGCATGGACTCCCCGGCCCGGTTGGGAACCGTCAGAATTGGTGCCCGAACCATGGAATCATGTATGGCACAAACATTCACATGTCCGGGTAATGTCTCCTTCTTGACTTTGCTCTTTAATTGTAGCATAAATTTGCAAGTAGAAATGTTTTAATTCTAGCTTGTTGATTTAGTTACAAGTAATTTATGTCAATAACCCGTATCGAGCTTTTAGGGAACCATTAATGATAAGCCGAACTTATCTTGAAAATCAAACCCGTCGGAAATAATGCGAAAATTTGAGCCCGTCTGCGTTTGGGTGGGCCGAAAATTTTTACTGGGCCAAACCCATTTTTATTCGTGGGCCCATCTGTCTTGGCCTATTGTTGGAGTGGCCCAACTCTCTGTCGCGCTAGGAACCCGTCTGGGTTCATCCTGGGCCGAAAAGAGAGGACCCAAATAGTGAAGCCAAAAGCCTTATTAGGAAACCGTCTGCGTTTCTGAAAAACGAGGCCCAGTATACCAAAACGAAACCGTCTGGGTATCTGTTAGGTTAAAAGTAAAGCCCAAGCGCAGCAGAACCCGTCTGTTTACTTGATGGGCCAAAAGCAAGGCCCAAAACGAAAGGAACCCGGCTGCGTTCTGTCCGAGGCCCAGCTTTAGTTGGGCCGAAAACAGCGGGGCCCAAACCATTTTTCTTGGGTGGGCCGAAACAAAAATCCAACCCTATACCACAGGAACCCGTCTGAGTTCCTGTAAACACAAGGCCCCAATCTCCATCAAAGAACCCGTCTCGGTTTTTTTCAGGAAGTGAGCCCATCACCTGGGTGCAGGAACCCGTCTCGGTTACCCCAGGAGGTGAGCCCATCTGTCTCGGCCCAACGCCGAAGTGGCCCGACTCACCTGGGTGCAGGAACCCGTCTCGATTACCCCAGGAGGTGAGCCCATCTGTCTCGGCCCAACGCCGAAGTGGCCCGACTCACCTGGGTGCAGGAACCCGTCTTGGTTCTAATGGGCCGATGGCGTGGCCCAGCTCTTTCAGCAACCTGTCTGTGTTCTTGGTGGGCCGCAAGATGTCTTTCTCTTTTTTTTTAGCCCCCTAGTTTAGTGGAAGTTTCAATTTAGCTTTTGCTAAACTAGGGGTCACTTGATCGGCTGCCGTAGGGACTTGTCTTTTTTTTTTTTTTTTTTTTTGAATTTTTATGTTGGATTTTCAGGAAGACTCCCTTAGGACTGGCGGCAATATGCGGAAACCAATCAAGGTGGTGGAGCATTTTGCAGAAGACAACTGGGCGCTTACACTTTTGGAAGAGTCAGGACTCGACCTCTTACGAAATGTGTTAAGGCACAGGAACCTTGCACACCACGGGTAATGGGCGTGCGCCATGAGAGATTCTGGGATTCTACAAACACCTTCCACCTCCCGGTAGGAGAAATGACCATAACTCCTGTCGATTTCGTGATGATTACCGGGCTACGCTGGGGTGGTCAAGACGTCGAATTCGACCCGGTTGTGCCAGACCAAGTGATGGAACTATTAGAGCCGGTGCTCGAACGGCGCCGATTTGGTCGAAAGATGAAACTCTCTTATGGTTCCTTCGAAGCTGTCATCACTTCCGCTGACTTTACTCATATGGATGAGTTTCAGCGTCGCTTTATTTTCCTGGCATACTTCATCTCTGCCACAATGTTTGCCAATCGAGGTGATGATGTTTATTTGACCTGGATGAAGAATCTCCTCGACCTAGAGCAAGTCATTCACCGGAACTGGGCCAAAGCTGCTTATGCCAACTTCATTCGCTGGCTTCGCGTTGGTGTACGGCCTGGTACTGATGTGGACCCATTCTTCGCGCCAGAGAGTCCGCAGGAGATGAGCGGCCCGAGCATGTGGAAGGTGCTCGAGGTAATCTTCGAGACGCTTCTCTTTTACATGCTTTTCTCTCTTTTCCTATATCGTGAGCCTTGGTATTGACGTATTTGCAGGTATGGGGGTACGAGTATATTAAGGGATTTGCCATCCCTACCCGACATGCTCAGACAGTGCCAGCAGCAGAACGGTGGCACAAAAACTACCTCGAGCAAAAGAAGAAACCATTTGGGAGTTTGGATGAGCTGCGCCGCATCCTGGATCATCTTGATGAGGTACATCTTTCATGTGATTTCTCTTGAATTTCTTTAGTGCTCATGTTTCCTTTACTTATGCAGGATGACGTCAATTGGAATGCCTGGGTCGGCTTCAATGTTCCACAAGATTTTGTCCTTTCACGAAATGCGGCGCATAGGGATAGTACCCTGCGCTTGGGGATCGAGAGCCCGTCCGGTTGGGTCTGGAGCCTTGGTGAGAGGTTCACGAGGCAAACCCTGGGTCATGAAAGGTGGATAATACCATCAGACCCTCCTGAGACGATGAACGATCCGCGAGCCTTGCATGCCGAGGCATTTGTAGCAGCCAAGACGGGTTCTTGGTATACTAACCACGCATCGGTGGCATCGCCCGACCAACTCTGGGAAGAATGGGAACAATATCGGGACCGCCTGGCATTCAGAAAGGTGGGGAAGAAGACCTCCATTTATTCTTTTCATATCCCTTCTATTACTGCCCAATGTGACCAATTCTTTGTTTGTTGTAGTTGGGGCCCTATTGCAAGGATGACGAGAAGAGCCAAAGTAGCTCTAGGGACACAGTTTGTGGCTACCCGAGGGCGACAAGCGAGGACATCAAACCGGAATTAAAGAAGATCATGGAAAAGCCGGTAGGTGATTCCCATCTTTTCCTTGCTTAGTTGCAATTTGCTCAAACTTTGACCGATTTTCCTCATTCTGTGCAGTGGCGATGGAAACAAGCGAAGGGCTTTCTCAAGAATTACTTCACGCTTAAATGGGCTCGCGAGAAAGACCTTGCAGGTTCTGTGGTCGGGGACGCGGACGTGGATGACGAGGTACAGTCTCGCCCTGTGGATCCTCCTCGCCATTCGGATGCGCAGGTGCCTCGTGGCCGGTCGGAGCGGATTGACCCTCCTCGACATTCTTCCTTTATGGCCGACGCGAGGCGGTCTTATGGGGGTGATGCTGCTCTCCGAAGGCACGGGGAAAGGAGTAGGCGGAGCACGGGCACGCCGGCGCACGATGATCGTGGGAAAGGTATCTTGCTTGAAGATAGTCATTCAACCAGTTCCCACTATGGAGACACGGATTTTGGCCATGACTTTCAGCGGTCTATGGAGAATAGCATATCATCCATGTCTTTAGGTGGGCGCGGGCATCAGGCGGGGTCTCATGATCATGGGAATTCTCGCCGGAGCCGCGGCTCTCGGCGTGGCACTCCCAGCTTTATGGTGGAGACGTGCTCCGAGTCTAGCGCCGTTGGTGGAGCTGCGAGTGGCGAGCAGGAAGGCATTTCACTGTATTTGGGTACTCCTCCAGAATCTCATCATTCGGGGCGCCAACCTTCTCATCCTTCACCTCAGTACCCCTATGGAACGCCCGAGTACGCTCCTGCACCGACTGTGGATTTGGGTTTCGCACCGCTTTGGGGCGGTCGATCCTACCGTGGTGCCGCAGCGATTCGGTGCATCTACGGGTATAACCGCATTCTCTGCAGATGACGCCTCATCGCTTCCGTCTCCACCGCTTGTTCCGCATTCCTTCGCAAGGGGGTTTGGAGCAGCCTCGATTGTCTGGATGGGGAACGCAAACCCAGGAATGGTCGGGGTGGCCCGTCCCGGAGCCTGTAGTAAGAACTTCTTGGCCTGCTCCACAGGGGTGGCCTGGAGATAATCGAGAGTGGCAAGTTCCAGAACACTCTTGGCTTAACGCAGGTGATACCGAAGTGTTGCATCTGTCCGGCTCAGGCGGTGATACAGAGGTGGTGGACTCCTCCTACTACCAATGGGACACTTACTTTGGAGCTGGTGGAAGCGGAGCCCATGGGGCTGATAGCGCTAGTGGCGGCGGTGGAGGTCAGGCACGATGAGGATGCAGGGTCTTTTATGCTATGCTATACACAACTCCTTGCTATGTACTTATGACAATGCCATGCAATGATGTACTAAACCGAATGCATTTATGTTTTATGTACTAGTGTAGACTACTGATGCAATGCTTATGTAATGATGGTGTTATGCAATGCAGTTATGACTTTCTATATACTACTGAAGTAACCTGGGACAAAGGATTTTAGATTAACACAAGGTCAAACAAGCAAGCACAAAGATTAATCTGGACTAAATCAAAACTCAGTTCGAAAGAGAAAGGAAGAAGTTTTCGAATCTTAGGGAGAGAACAAGTAACTCAGACGCATAAGTCTACCAACAATTCGAAGAACAATGCAAATATGCGCGGTTGGTTATGGACGTAAGCTAGCCAGAAAGAGCGAACCTCACACAGGAAGGAATGAACACTCAAACACTCAATTTTGAATATGTATGTGAGTTTCTCTCATGCTCAAACCAACAGAAGCAACCTACCATAAGCTTGGTAAGAATCTCGCTCTCCACTACTGGTATGCAATGCACAAGTGACAATCAAAAGGACTTTTTCGGGTTGTAACGGGGCTTAGGCTAGGGTAAGGAGCGGTAAAATTTGGGAATGAGGAGTTAAAAGCCATGCTTGGATTGATTTTCAATGAAATCCTCTAAACTCTCCTTCTCACTTAATGTATGCAAGGCGTTTCACCTTCCATCCTAAAACATCTCAACTGAATACAACCGAGTCAAAGTTTTCTGGACTTTAAGTTGAATCTCCCTAACCGCCCTCTTATTTTTTGATTTTTTTTTTGATTTTTTTTTTTTGGGTGATCAGGGAGAAGAAATTTCTATTACAACCTCGACTTTGAACAGCATAACCAAATTTGCTCAAGATATGGGACTTTCAAATTCTTCCAGACTTCATATTTTGCTCACACCAAGCCAATTATTCTTTCCAAAAATGGCAGACTCTCTTCCAACCAAGCAAGGCTCAAGGGGTACTGGATATCATAGGTTAAGGCTTGTATTGTCAGGGTACAATCATGAGAAAAGGGGTGAACAAAGGCTAGGCGGGGCAAAAAGAACGGTAAATACAATGCAGGGAAGGTTATTTGGCTATGTAGCTTAAGAAAATTGAATGCCTTAATCACTTTGTCACAGCGTGCTATGCAAACATGTAATCTCAAGCAAGATGCAAAACAAGTTCTAGAGATGCAACTAATGGGTGAGTCACTCAGGGGATCATGGAATTGATAAAGGTGATCAATTCAAAATTTAGGCAATGTGGACTCACGGGATGGGCTCAATCAACTAAGCTTAGCCCAAAGATTTGCGGCACACACATTTATACCTTCTAAGATAGTCAAAGCAGCCAGATATGTCTTCTGTAACTTATCTCAAAATCAGAAGGTTTGGAGAAAAGGTTTTGAAAATTTTCGAGATCTCATCCAGATTTTTCTAAGTGAAGCAAGTTAAGCAGGGAAAAAGGTCGATTTTTAGAAAAGGTCATTGAACTTTTTTTTTTTATTTTTTTTTATTTATTTTTTTGCTTCTCTTTTTTAAACCTATGACTAAAACTGACATGATGCTCATGCGACACAAAATGGGACCTACATGATGGGAGACGCTGAACTCATGCAACACAAAATGCGACCTATATGGTGGGATTGTCCCCACTTCCCCAAACGGAAAAAGATGACAAAAAGAAAAACAAAACGTTAAGTATTATAAGTAAATTCGAACTACAGTTTCAGGGCTAGCGAAGACACATAATTATCTCGCGGACCCGCATTATGACCCAGAATAGAGTTGAAGAGGCTACTTGATCGAATCAAAAGACTAAGCAAACCGTCTGATATTTAGGCCCAAATGGAGTCCGACTTGGCCCAGGAACCCGTCTGACATCTTGGCTAAGGGGAGCCCAGGAACCCGTCTGACATGTTGGCCCAATTGGAAACCCAGAAACCCGTCTGACATGTTGGCTTGTGCAATCGACAGTTCATCTCCTACGTGGATTCGGACGACCGACGTTCCGTTTCCGACTTAGGCTCGGCTTGAACAAACCCGTCTGGGTTTTCTACTATAAATACATCCTTCCGCCAACACATATCATCACAAACCTCAAAGCCTCTTTACTAGAAACAGAAACCCGTCCCAGTTTTTTACCACAGACCGCGAAGCCACTGCTTTTTTTATCCGCCAGAAAATCAACCAAGAACCCGGCCCCAGCTGTGCGTGCGCCACAACTCGCTCGGATTATAACAAATCTGTCCTTCCGACCTCATGGCTTTCGAAAAGAAGTTAGCCACTTGGATGAGCACTTTGTCCAAAGAAGAAAAGAAAGAATTGGGGAGATACAAGTTGACATCCTCACGAGTTTGAGGCAAGTGAGGATAGATTGGGATTTTCTCATACACTGAGACCTTCTGGGACAAAGAACTCCATGCATATAGATTCGACATGCATGAACTGGTTCCCTTGCCTGAAGAATGGTCTGCTATTCTTGGGACCAATCACTACGCGCCATCAGTGATGCCTCCCCTTGCTACCGACGTGAGGAAGGAATACCAGGAGTTATTATGCCTTCACCCTAGGGTAATTGGAAGTATGATAATAGGCGATAGGGTGCACTTTCAAACCATAGTGGAGTACTTCCAGGCTCCCGAGACCTTAGAGTATGGGCCCGCGCGCGTGAGAGCTCTCGCACTATGCTCGCAGAGAGTTCGCTTACCATGGCGGCAAGGAGGCGGTCCCGCGAACCTGATCCATGTGGTGGAGGATATGGCCCGCGGCTACAACCCTGTACCGATAATATTGGGAGAAACGCTAATGTGCTTAGATGATTCGAACCCGGAACATGATTACCGCGGCAGTCCCTTGATTTTGCAGGTAAACCCGTTTGAGTTTCTTTTTTTTTTTTTACCCTTTGCGCACAAGAACCCGTCTGGGTTGCTGTTTGATTACCCTTTTCTTGTCTGCTTGATGGCGAACCCGTCTGGGTTCCAAACTGACTAATCGGTTTCGCAGGTTTGGCTAATGGAGCACCTCAATCTGGTTGAAAAGGCGAGTTCGCAATGGCGTGCGAATTTCTCGCGCAAGAGGAGATATCCCGGTCGTCGATCAACAATTGAATGGGTCGAACTGCTGCGAAGGTCTGACGAGATCATGATAAAGTGGTGGATAGAGAATTGGCACATCGTAGATTTTATTACTTGTGATCAAAGAACTCCATATGTTTGCATTGCCAGTTTGACACACCTGACATTCTACTTTCCCGAGCGCCATGCGCAAATGGGGTTGAGGCAACGTATTCCCACAAGACTCATAACGCCCAAAGATACTTCGCCTCCGTAAAAACCGTTGCAGAATCTTGGTTGAAGTATTGGGAGACGACACCCACTATTCGTGTTCCTCAAAAGCAAAAGTATTCGAATTGATCGATCCAGTTATCCGGATTGGTGACATCCACAATAGAAGCAAAGGGTACTCGTGCAAAAGATATAACAGGCTCTAAGGTTAATGTATTGCAGCGCTTAGGTCCCAAGACTAATGTGAAAGATCGCTTGGGCCCTAAGACTGATGTAAGAAGTAGGCTTGGCCCACCGCTTCCTGGAGTTGTAATAAGGGAGCCCCATTCTCCTATGACAAGAGATCTTGACACATTAGTTGGGAGGCAAGTCCTCGTTATTGCTCAGAGAAGCGAGAAGAGATACCGATCCTAAGGACAGAGGAGGATTAGTAACACTAAGGAGATTAAGACTGGACCAAAGACTGTTGATGGGAAGAAGATGAAACAAGCTTGAAGCAGTGTGCCAACTTTATTTTGTCTTTTTTTTTTAGATAATGCTTTAGATGAACGTTTGTTAGTTACAATTAGGATAATTGTACTAGTTATTCCAAAGATCAGCGTTATGTGAAATTTTTCTTTTATTAATAATAAAATAGTCATTTCTATATACAACGAAGCCACCCTTTGCAAAACTCATGAAATTGGAGCCCAACAAATGGCCAAGAACCCGTCTGGATTACGGCTCCCTTTATTCTGAAGCAAAAAACCGTCTGGGTTTCTCTTCGGGCCCAATTTGGTAACTAAATCCGTCTGGATTAAAGCCAAGTGTCTAGAAGTGGACATTCTAGTTGCTTGGCTTAACCATGGCGAGGCCTGAACTGGTTTGGGTTATAACCAAGTGTCTAGGAATGGATATTATAGTTGCTTGGTTAAACCGCCCTAATTTTCTATGCATAAAACTTCTTCAATGATCCAGTTGGTAGGTATTAATTCTTCTCCTTACGCCGTGACTAAACGCCGCTCCCCAGATGTTGCTTGATGACATAAGGCCCTTTCCAATTCGGCGCGAACTTACCCCTTGGATCTTGAAGAGGTGCCCTCATTTCCTTAAGCACTAAATCTCCTTCTTGAAGAACCCGGTCTTTAACCTTTCTGTTGAAAGCACGAGATATGCGAGCACGATCTGAGTGCACATTGTGTAGGGCTCTAAGCCTTCTTTCATCGATGAGTGTTAGTTCTTCGTGTCGGCCTAGCCCATTCTACGGTAGTTCACTTTCGTAGTATGCGAAGTGAAGGTATGGCGAGCTCAACTGGAAGTACTGCTTCCATTCCGTAGACTAAGGAGAAAGGACTTGCTCCTGTTCCTGTTCGAATCGAAGTTCTATATCCCCATAAGGCGAAGGGAAGTTTGTCAGGCCAATCCTTGTATGTTACCGCCATTTTCTTGATAATCCCTGCGAGGGTTTTGTTGACTGCCTCTACCGCCCCATTAGTTTGAGGTCTGTAGGGTGACGATTTATGATGTTTAATCTTATACTTAGTCAACAACACTTCGACTTCCTTCCTGAAATGGCTCCCATTATCATTGATAATCTCGTGTGGTACCCTGTATCTGCAGATGATATTGTTCAAGATGAACTTAGCTACATGTTTCGAGGTGATCTTTGCGTAGGAGGTTGCTTCTACCCATTTAGTGAAGTAATCCACAGCTACCAACACATATTCATGTCCTCCGGTGCCCGTGGGATGTACCTTCCCGATTATGTCTATTCCCCAAATTGAGAATGGCCATGGGGATGTTAGTGTGGTGAGGTAGGAAGGTGGCTGGTGTTGCAAGTTGGCATATTCCTGACATTTACCACATTTTCTAACGAAATTGAGACAGTCGGCCTCCATAGTGGACCAGTAATAGCCGGTTCTTTGAATCTTTTTCGCCAACATTCTGCCATTCATATGTGGCCCACATTCTCCTCCATGTATGGAGGTCATTAGTTCTTCTGCTGTCTTGGCATCAACGCAAAGCAGATTGATACCTGTAGCGGTCTTTTTGTAGAGTCGATCATGAATTAGGCAGTATTGTGCTGCCATCATTCTGACTGCCCTTTGTCCCTTAGAATCTGCTTCCGCAGGATAGTCCCCTTTTCTTAAGTATGTGTAGACGTCGAAGAACCACGTGTCCAGGTCTGTTCATAGGGGTTCTTCTATGGAGTACAGGTAAGCAGGTTGGTCGCGCCTCTCTATTGTTATAGGGAATTCGTAAATTCCTATGGGGATAGCGATCATGGAAGAGAGCTTAGCCAAGGCATCTGCCAGCTCATTATTATCCCTAGATAGGTATGTGAACTCAATGTGTTCAAATTGCCATAAATCCAACAATCGTCGTTGATAAGCTATTAAAGATTCATTTCTGACTTTCCAGGTATTCTTGGCTTGATTGATGATGAGGCTAGAGTCACCAAACACTCTGATGTGCTTTACTCCTATAATTAACGCCACTAGAATCCGATGATGCAGCTTCATATTCGCCGCGTTGTTGGTCGATTGAATTCGAGTTTAATGTAAACGGATGATGCTCTCCTTCAGTGATATCAAGAGTACCCCGCGCCACATCCCATTTGGTTAGAAGCACCATCAAAATCCATTTCCCACGTGATCTCGTCCGTATGAAAGACTTCTTCGTCTGGGAACTCCAAGTTGGTGCTTGGAGGTTCCTGACAAGGGAAGTCTGCCAGGAAGTCCGAGATGGCCCTTCCTTTGATAGACTTTGAGGCACGAACTTTAGGTGAACTCGATAACATAACTACCCATCGAGCTATACGATTATTGATCGTGGGTTGTTCCATGATGAACTTGACCGGTGCACTCACGATCACATGCACCGTGTGACAACATATAATGTCAAGCTTCTTCGTTGCCTGCACCAATGCTAGAGCCATTTTCTCAATGTTGGTGTATCGACTCACAATCACCGAACTTCACTGAGGTAATAGATGGCGCTCCTTTCCTTTTACCTCGAGCCAACATAGCCCCATTGCCGAGTTGGTTATCGTGAGGTAAAGGAGCAGAGGCTCATCCGTACCGCGCTTTAGTACGTGGGCATGGGTCAAGTATTCTTTAATTTTGTCAAAGGTCGCTGACACCGATCATCCCATTCCACTTTTGCTCCTTTCTTGAGTTTCTTGAATAGTGGTTCACAAGTCATAGTGAGTTTGGAAATGAATCGATGATGTATTACGCGACCAAGGAAACCTCTGATTTCTTCTCCGTCTTAGGTGGTTTCATCTCTTGTATTGCTTTAATTTTTGATGGGTCCACCTTAATTCCACGCTGATCGACCACGAAACCTAGTAGCTTGTTCGACGTAACCCCAAATGCGCATTTTCGGGATCGAGCCTCATGTTGTATTTTCTTAATCGAAGGAAGAACTTGCGAAGATTGGGAGATGCTCTTCCCAGTTTTGGACTCGACGATCATATCATCCACATATACCTCTACCTCTCTGCATCATGTCGTGGAGGAGGGTATTCGCGGCATACCGTATGTGGCCCCGTGATTTTTCGTGCCAAAAGGCATCATCAGATAGCAATATGTACCCCAAGGAGTAATGAAAGATGTTTTCTCCATGTCTTCCTCTCGCCATTTTGATTTGATTATACCTGCAGAATGGGCCCATGAAGGACAACAACTCATGTCCGCAAGTGTTATCCACTAGCACATCAATATGTGGCAAAGGGAAGCTATCCTTCGGCCGCTTTGTTTAGATCCTCAAGTCAACGACACCCTTATTCGCCCATCTTTCGGGGAACCGGATGATGTTGGCCACCCAATCGATATTGCATCGCCTGTATGAACTTAGCCTTTAATCGCTCCATCACCTCATTCTCAATCTTCTTTGACCATTCCGCGATCCGCGAGCCTTCTGTCGTACCGGTTTAGCTTCAGGATATAGTGGAAGGGTATGTTCAGCGATACTCCTGTCGATACCTGGCATGTCTTCATATTACCATGCAAACACGTCTTTGAATTCCCTAAGAAGTTCAAATAAACTGTTGCTCTTTATCCGTTAGGGACTTGCCTAACTTAAGCTCCCGGGCGTGTCCTCCGTCCCTACATTTATGCTTATGGTATCTTCAATGATCGCCACCTTTTCCTCAAATTTATCCATGGCTTCTGTTAATTTATTTTGATCTTTTAAAGGTTCATCGTTTTCATTATCAGAATTGGCGCAACAGCTCGAGTAAGCAGAAATGTTCATCTTATTAAATGCAGAAATGGGTACATCAACAGACTCTGGGTTAATCCCGACCAACTTAGGACTACTAGACCCTGACTTTACGACCTTTGGGACAGACTCTCCTACAGATTCTCCTACAGAAAGCGTAAATTTATTCTCCTCATCGTCGATCCAGGTGACCTCACGATGGCCGCCGTCTTCTCCGATCAACAGACTTGGGTCAAAGCTTGGGTTGGAAAGTGCAGCGATGACTGGGTCGACGACTTCTTCCTTGCGCGCTTCTTGCCCAAAGAGCATTCCAAGATGCGCCCAAATGAGGTGGGTCCATTCCAAAGGTGGGCGACTTCTCCTAGGCGGGATGAACGTGGAGGTTGTGGTGACGGCACAGTCATTGAAGATTTCTAGCCCCGCCACTTGGATACCCTGAGATTTTAGGTAATGTGGTTCTGGGAAGCCGTAATAAGGGAAGTCATCACCCTCTCTCAAGAACTGTCCATTAAGAGTGCGCGGATACGGCTTGACTTGGTATAGGGTCAGGGTTGTCCAATCTTTTCTGCTTAGCCATGGCTAGCTTCGCCAGTCTCACTTCCTCCTTAGTTGGTTTGTAGCCTAGTCCGAACCTTCCTTTGTTTTTGAACACCTTGAAATTTGGCGCTAACTTGTTCTTGGGATTTCGGCCAAGTGGCATCCCCGGAAAATGACCTTGCTTCCTCAATATAGCATGGATATTAGGGTTTGAGTAGGGATCGAAGTCAAAGTGAGCCTGATCCTGGCTCAAAACCTCTATCATCTCAAAGTTGTGTAGCTCCTCGTCAGCTGAGCTATGTTCAAATTCGAGTGCGGGTTTCTTGGGGTCAAAAACGGCGCTGAGGGGTTTGCTTGAGATCGTGACTACTTGGCCTTGAATGATTAATTTCACCTTCTGGTGTAAGGTAGAGGCGACAGCATTGCACTCATGTAACCAGGGCCTTCCCAACAGCATGTTGAAAGAAGCCGATATCGAACAACGAATTCAACGTTCTTACTTATGTAGTCGATGGTGATGGGAAGACAATCGATCCTAGCGACATGAGGAATTATCGATGCGCCAAGGTGAACAAGATTTTGTGTCAAATGTCGCTTTTGAACTCCTAACTTTGCGCGTTCTCCACGGATGACATCGTGGCCAACCATTGTCCACGAACAAGTGGTATAGTTTGAGTAGAGCACACGGCGGTGAGATAAAGAGCCTTATTGTGAGAACCTCCTCCTGTAAGTCTTCATCCCAAGGTGATGGCAGCTTCCGAGGTAATGTGAGAGATGATATCCTCCGTGATGCCGAGGTAGGCACCATGAGCTTATTGAAGGCATCCAAAGAAGATTTGCCTATGGTCTTCAAGCGCATAAAGCCGCCAAATTGTGACTTCGGCCTTTGTTTTCTTCAGCGTGAGGAAAGGATCTTCCGCGAGGTGTAGGGTTTCCGTCGTTTCGGATTAGGGTCGCCACGACAAGGTAGCATTCTGTTATAGTAGCGGCCTGGACCGAGTAAGAATCGCACTGAGGAATTGTCACTTCTTCCACATCCTCCGTCGTCGGAAGAGTCATATAATGGATGCTTATTGGTTTCAAGGTCGTGGCCTTCGCCTTCTTCTTCACTTTCACTATCCCAAATGCCGTTGATGATGAGTTCCTCCGTAAGCGGAGAAGGATCGAGACAAATTGACCCATATCGGTGATGAGAGTGGACGGATCAACAATGTTCTCCTCCAAAAAGACGGCATTGGTGTGATTGGGCAATGGGTTCTCTTTGTTGTTGGGTTTTCGAGACGGGTTTGGTGGAGGAATAACACCGTCTCGTATTAGCCCTTCGATCTTATTTTTCAAAGACCAACATACTTCGGTGTCATGACCTCGACTGCGATGGAAGTTGCAGTATTTATTCCCATCCCACCCTGAGGCTTAACCTCGTGTTCAGTGGATTGCAGGCAACTGGATGATACCCTTTTTTACCAGCCTTTCCAACGCCCTGGCATAAGACATATCCAGTGGGTGGTAAGAGTCGAACCTTGGAGTGTATTGCCTTCGTTGGATGGAGTTAGTCTCAACAGTTTTCTGAGGGGGGCTAGGCGCGCTAGTGGCCCTCCTGTTGGAGCTAGATCCTTTCCAACCAGAATGTTGTGTGCTTTTTTCATTGTTAGCAGCTTCAATTTGAACACATAAGTCCTTTAAAGTCTCAAAGTCTTTGATGGATTGGAAACCAAAATGCCGAGTGATGCGGGGATGGATTCCTTGTCTGAAGGTGCTTAGTTGCATTCTGAAGGGGACAGACTCGTCGATTTCAGATAACATGGAGTGCCATCGCTCGTAATAAGAGAGGAACGGTTCATCCTCCTTTTGTTTCATGGAAGTTAAATCATCCACAGTGACCTCCTTTTGCTTCAGGCGACTGAAATGGCTTATGAAGGCTTTGAATAACTCATCTGCGTTGGTCTTAACTTGCTGGGGTAGATTTTGGTACCATACCTTGGCCTTACCTTCTAGAGTGGAAGGGAAGACTGTGGTATAGAGACTTTCGTCTACCTTATGGAGGGGAGCCAGCCTCAAGAATTCCTCTAAGTGATGCGATGGATTTTCGGAGGGTCTAAATTTCATGTTTGGCACCTCAACCTTGTCCCTTATTCTCGATACACAATGTTTGGGGATGGCAAAGTCCATGCAGTCGGTGAAGGTCGGATCGGTTTTCATCATCCTCCTAGTGAGCATGTCAACTTTCTCTTCAAGCTTTCTGACATAAGGGTCCTCCGAAGTTTTGGAGCCCTTTGGTGTAAGTTTGGACCTGACCTCACCAGATGATTTAATTTGTAGGCCTTCAGTTTTGGTTTTGAGGCGTTGCCTTCTATCCGTCATCATCATCCTCTACTGCACTGCACTCATAATAGTTTTCCTCTTCGACTTCAACACCTAGCTTTTATCAGTCGCCTAATGGCCTCCAGCATGCCATTCATGGTCTGTTGGCTTTCGTTGAACCTTTTTTCCAACTTTTCATTAGTCCTATCCTCCAAATTTGATATGTAAAAGGCTATTGCTTCCTGTATCCTCTCATATAGCCCATCAGGTAGCTTGTTACCAGAACTTTCCCCGGAAAGGTTGTTGTTAGGAGATCCCGACATGATGGATTCACTGGATTCACTGGACTGGGTTGGTGGCCTGTAGCTGGGATTGTGGACGAGCCTACCGGCAGCGGTCGCGGATGCGGCTCGAGATGGTATGCTATCTTGCTGTATGGAAACCGATTAGTGCTCGAAAGAACTTTTATGCTAACCACCCAATGTGTACATGACTTAGTGGACCTCATGGACCTAGGACACGACACGATGCCTATACGCCGACGTAAGGACGACTCACCCACCTCGCGAGTGCATGTCTTAACTCTACATGGACCTAGCATGGGGACTGACAACATTAATCGTCTATTGGGTCCTTACTCGGATCGAGTCACGATTGCTTTTGGTTTCGGGCTTAAATTCGAGTAATAGACGCAATAGGGATTAGACTTAGGGAATGTCATAAAGGGCCGAATAGGATCATCGCCAGTTTATCATTGTCCGTGGGTGAAGCAACAGTTCAAGAAGAAAAAGAAGGCCAGACAGGGTTCAGGAACCCGTCTGGGTTCTCTCTTCAAGAATGGGCCCAGACCGACGGTCACCAATGCAGATGGGCCGGACTTGGCAGGCCAGAAACCCGTCTGGGTTCCTGGTGTCTAGTCTGCTCTTGCGTGTTCCTACGCGAACTAGAACGACTCCCGACTCATGAAAAAGGTTGAATACTCGGTTCCCAAGACTCTTTATAACTGGACTCTTAAACTTTTTACAAGATGAAACTACATAACATACATAGACTTGAAACTCTTTACGAAATAAAACTATACAACATATACATGGACTCGAAACTCTTTACAAACTAAAATTTTACAGCATATACAAAAATAAAACTTTACAACTTACACATGGATTCTAAAATAAAATCACATAGCATACAAATGCGGGATTAACCTAACCATGACTCTAGGTCTTTAGGGATTTTTAGGTATAGGAGATAACGTACCGCATGTTCTCGCCTGGCATTCCCTACGCACGTAGGAAGCGATGGGGGTGTTGCTCTGGATTTCAGGGAAACCCTTAGAGTGTAACACGGGGAGAGGATGAGTCAAAGGCTTGGGTATGTAAGTGCATCCCACAAGTAGTGACTGACCGCTCTCAGAGGGTAATCCTAGTTTTATAACCTACCAACGCTTTTATGCTCCCCAGCCATAAGGCCCAAGAGTAGCCTGGATGCAATATGCCTAAAAAAAATGATAAAAATATGAAATAAATTAATTCCTCCCTTTTTTTACAAAAACACTAAAATTCAACCCTTTCAAGTTTTACCCTCTTTTAAGTTTAAGTCCCCAGTGGAGTCGCCAATCTGTAGACCCCGAAAAAATCTGCCGATCTTTTCGCGGCGCTACTCAAAAGAGGATGTTCTCTTTTTAAATTGGGAGCCGACTAGGATTGCTTATCCTTAATTAAGGTTGAACTTTTAAGGATGCTTTTAATTGACAAATTGGTTTGACCCCGAAACTCGATTTTATTAAAGAAAAGATAAAAAAGAAGAAAGAAAACAAAAAGGAAAATAAATAAAAAAAGAGGAAACTCGACGGGGAACCCGTCTGAGTTCCATGAAGACAAAACGAAGAAAAAAGAAAATAGAACCCAGACGGGTTCCTGAAGAAGCAAAAGAGAAGAAAAAGGGACTAGGAACCCGTCTGGGTTCTCTGTCATGAAAAAAAAAAGCCTTCGGGAAAAAAAAATAAATTAAAGGGTTAGAGTCGCCAGTTGAATTTAAGGATAAAACAACAAACCATTGAAAAAGAGACTCCGGCCTACGAATCCAAAGACGGATTCGGGGGTAAGGTTACGAATTTGACGATAAAAATCATCAAACCCGCCTATTCAAACGAATAGACTCTATTAGAATTAAATTAAAGCGTGATTTGAAAAAGGGAGGAATTGAATAAATTTCATAGATTTTTCATTAATGTCATGCAATAAAAGAAAAGAAAATTACAAGAACACGTTTGATTAAATTATGTACAAAAAAAAAAACTACGCTAACCTTTAAAATAAAGCACGAATGGAGGGAGAAGAGAAGAGGAATATACTAGTGTCAATACTCCCAAGATATTCCGGTGTGTCTTTGTGGGTGATGAATGGTGGGTATTTATAGGGGAAATTAGGTTTAGGTTTAGGGTTTGAAGGCTAGGTTGTTAAGCCGCGCGTGGAATCAACAGAAACCAGACGGGTTCTGGAAGGAAAACGGCCTGCCCAGAACCCAGACGGTTCCTCATGAGGCGAGCTCCGCCATCGAACCTGCAGACGGTTCTTGTGGTGTTGAGCCGAGCTCCGCCCACCGAACCAATTCGGCATTTGGGCTTTGTATATTTTTTTGGAGTCTTCGGTGGAAAGAGGCTTGCGTGCCATTTATCGGTTAGCCTATTTTCTAAGACTGACACTAAAAAGAGAAAATAAAATAGATACAAAAATCAGCGTCTACATCTGTACTTCTGTATAGGGGTGGACATAACAGGTTAACCGTATTTACGGTTTTGAGGTTTTTGGATTTTGAAAATCTAAACCGCAACCGCAATATGCGCATAATGTTTAACCGCTTTTGAAATCTGGAAACTTAAACCAAATCTCGAAACTGCAATTTAGGAGCAATACGGGTTAACGGCTTTTAAAATCTGAAAATTTATCCGGTTAACATACACGGTTTATGATTAACCGATTTTTTGGAAATTTACAATAACTTTTATGCAAATAAATGCAATCATATTACTAATAAATTCATATTCCGATACGACGATACGCGGTTAAATTAAATTCATATTACTAATAAATTCATTTTTTTCAACTCAATTGAGAGCGGTTAACCGCGGTTAACCGTTTTATGAAAACCCAAAACCTAAACCTAAACCTAAACCTAAACCGCTTATAGCGGTTTGGTTAACCTAAACCGCTTTTATGCAAAAATCAATTCGCTTAACCGCATTTTGCGGTTTGGTTTATGCGGTTTTGCGGTTCAATTTGCGGTTTAGGTTTATGATGCCCACCCCTATTCTGTAGGGTAGGGATGTATAAAAGGTTTTATGAATTTAAGTCAATATGTGAAAAGTCTTTAATATAAACAAAAATTGAAGAAAGAAACTTTAAAAGAAAAATATCTCAACAGGTATAAATATAATTTGATTACTAGGATATAGGGCGAATAAGATAAAAAAATATTTGTTCTTTGGAAGGTAGATAGGAATAAGGTGTAAAAAAGTCTAAGGTAAATAGTCAAAACAAGTAAATAAAAATAGGTAAGATACGTAGAATTCTACTTATCTTACAAAAGAACAACGTCTTCAAAGAGTTGTGATAATTAATAGAGATATAAACATGTGGATCATTGGTGAGTGGTGACTAAGTTGAATATGAAGAATGTTCCATGAAAATGTGCAAGAGATACTCCCTCCGTTCCAAAATATTTGTCCCTTTTGATTTACCACATATTTTAAAGAAAATCAAAAAATTAATTTTAATTAGCAATAAAAAACTAATAATACCCTTCGTTTTGAATTCAAAACTACAATTTATACTTTTCCCTCTCATATTAAAATTCAAACTAAAGGTATTTTAGTAATTTTCATAAAATAAAAGTTTCTCTTTTAGGAATAATAAATAATGGATTATCCACTTTTAGAGTGCGGTATATTGGTGCAGTACTTTTGTATTAAGCTTATATGTTTTGAAAGTAATTCTTTGATTATTATTTTATTTTGACCTTGATTGGTAAATAACTTGTGGCAAAAGTTGGTTTATTGGAGTGTCAAGTATACTACTCATGTTTGACAAATAACTTATTGTGGAAAAGACATTTTCGTTCTAAGCTTGTCTAAAATTACGCAAATGTCATCTGTAAATATTATTTATGATGATATCCGTGGAATTTCAATAAATATTTTTCAGAAACAACTAACGTTACGAAATACAATTTTTCCAAACAACCGATACAAACAACCAATCCAAATAATTAATAATAGATAGTCAATGCAAACAATTAACAGTTAACAACTAATAACTATTTACCAAACACAGCCTTTTAGAGATTTTGACCGTATGTTTTTGGCTGTTTTTATATTATTTTCTATAAATTTATATTTAGTTTATATTGCAAACTTTTCAATATTAGTATGTGGCTTTAAACAATAATAAAAATATATATATAATTCATCGAAGGGTGTGAAATTGACTAAATACGCTTCACGTTCGATGACTCAGCGCTGCAAAAACAGCCGAAACTTCCCCCCTTTTTTTTCCTGGTTTTATTAAAAAAAAAAAGATTTAAGGCATTTCTTAGAAAAAGAAAGACTTGGGCATTGACTTACTCTGCCCTTATTCCTTCACGATCAAGAAAATCAAGAACACTCCCTATAAATACCTTCATTTGTCGTCGGACAGATTAACACAATCACACAACCAATCACAAATTTCATCGATACATAGAAATCTTGCAGAAGAAGGATTCATGGCGGAACAAGTCTCTGTGAACGGCGACTGCCATGATTTGAGCTCTCTTCTGGGTTCAGAGGAGAGAGACTATCTCGTTCGCAACAATGGCGACCAGGTACTTACTCTCTTTTTCATCATCTTATTTGGTACTTATTTTCAGATTAGTTCGTAAATTTAGGCTATTATGCTGATTTTATTTGATGATGTGAATGTGTTCGTCGTTCGTTTCTAGGGTTTTCTTGTTGATTTTGGTTAAGTTTTGTGCATTTCTGTTCTTTTGCGATAGTTTTTGATTGTTACGAGATGATGTTTTGTTAATCTTAGATTGTATTCGACTTGAACTGGTAGATTTTGCTGTACTTTCTGGAATTTTAGCATCTTTTCATCATCTTATTCGATTGGTGTGTGAGATTTCTGATACTGATTCTGTGCTTGACCAAATGGTGAATTTGGTTGTTTATTGGTCAATTCGGTTGTTTATTGGGAAATTGAAGTGTTTGTTTTATAAAAGAGCTGTGAAATTTTCTGTAAATGATCTTTGCTTGGGTTGATTGCTGTTGTTAAGCTCCTCTACACTGTTTCTTTTGAAACTGAATATGTATAGTAGTGTGTTATTTGTTTTGATGACAAATTTCTGGTAATAATCAAAGACTTTTAAGTGAGTAATTGAAGATGTTTATAATCTGGATAGCTGAAAATGATTTAACGTTTCAGCTTAGATTGCAATTGACCTAATCAAAACCTCTCTAAACCCCTTCTATTTCTCACTGAAGTGTTGAATAGTAACATCGGAACTAATCTCTCTATCCCAAATGCCATGTTTTCAGGGAATTAATCTTATGTCCACGATCTAGATAGCTGAAAAAGATTTTTTTTTTTCAACTTAGATTGTAATCGGCTAAAGTAAAATGTCTCATTGAACTTGGTGTGCTTCTTTTACATGGAGTAGTAGGTATCGAACAATTTCTAAAATCTTGGGTCAATTGGAACCAATCTCTCTAAATTGCAATATAGAGGTAAGATTGCTACGTACGACCCTCTATACCGCTCCTGGTGGGATTTTGGAGATTGGTTTTGGTTTTGGTTTGGACTTGAATCTGGATTCAGAGGAGTTTCTTAAGCTTCTTGGTCTTTCTTTTGGCTTTTAAAAAGGTTTTCCAACTGTTTTTTTTTGTTTGTCCTTTTTGGTTAAGTGGTTTTCGAAAAGTTTTTTCTTCAGATCCACCGGAATCGGTCTCACCATGAACTTCCGTCAATTGTTGGGTAAGACCACCAACATCCCTAGTGCTCAAATGTGTTTCCCCTTGGATGTTGTTGTTGTCTTTGAGTTAATTGAAGATGATTTGGAAGTTGGAACTAGCTCCTAATTTGCCACATCCCTTTTGCTTTACAGGAAATTGAGCTTAGCTTCTTGTATGGCAAAATCTCATTATTTTTGATGTCAAATTTCAGGTGAAAATCAAAGACCTAAGTGGGAAAGTTGTGGGTTTGTATTTCTCCGCCTCATGGTGCCCGCCTTGCCGTGGTTTCACCCCATCTTTAGTTGAGGTCTACAACGAGCTCGCCCCGAAAGGGGACTTTGAAGTTGTGCTCATCACTTCAGACCGGGATGAAGAAGCCTTCAAAGGCTACTTTGAGAAAATGCCGTGGCTTGCGATCCGTTTCGATTGACAACAAAGAAACTCAAGCAACAGTTCAGTGTGAGTGGGATCCCTCACCTTGTGTTCCTCGACGCGTCCGGGAAAGTCTCAACCGAGGAAGGAGTGGAGGTGGTCATGGAACACGAAGCTGCCGCGTACCCGTTCACGCAGGAGAGAATCAATCAGCTGAAGGAGGAGGAAGAGGAAGCCAAGAGAAACCAAAGCTTGAGAACCCTTTTGGTCCATGGATCTCGGGATTATCTCATTTCAGGCGATGGGAATCAGGTAATTCATCTCCTTCATGTCAAATTGTGTGTATTTTGTGTCGTAGTATCCTTGTTTTCCTATATGGATTGGTGCAATACTACCACTATTCAATATCTCAACCTTGTTAGTGTTAGAAAGGCAACTTTCGTTGATAGGTCAAGGAAGTATGTCATCCTGTTTGATTTCTAGGCAATCTAGAATCTAGATCGTTTAGGATGATCATTTCTTGCTCTTTAGTTTGATATTGAGTTTTATTGAGAGGGAATTCGGAGTTGTAGCTAGGAGCAAGAATATAAGGAGCACGGTCATTTGTTCTTGCAGGCATAATATCACATGCTTTTTCTTTCTAAATTTTGACAAACATGGTTTGATTTGGTTTTCCATGGAGTAGTAGTAAGTGAACGGTTTGGAAATCTTAGATCAGTGAAAACTAGTCTCGTTGAATTGATTAGTTCAGGAGTAAGAATGCTACATGGGGCCGCACTCCCTTGTTTTGCAGTGGGGGTAAGAATGCTACATAGGACCTCCACCCCACCCGGTTCTGCGGTGGGATTTTTGGGGTATTGGATGGTGTGATTTGGTTATGTCCGTACTCTGGATAGCTGATTCTCTTTTTTTGCCCAACTTAGATTGTAATGCACTAAAATAAAATGCTTTATTGAACCTCCTATGCTTCTTTTCCATCTAGTAGTAGTAGTAGTAGGTAGAGAACGATTTCTGAATCTTGGGTAAATTGGAACCAGTACTTTTGAATTGAAAAATATAGGGGTAAGAGGCAGGGTTTAGGAGTATTGGTTTCACTTTTGGGACAGTGTGATTTGGTTCTTTTCAGTTTTGCTCAAGTAACACGGTATAACTTTGCATCTTTACTACTCCAAGAGGATTGATTTGCATTTTGTGTGATATATACCAGGTTCCTGTGGCAGACCTGGAGGGAAAGACAGTCGGCCTCTACTTCTGTGTTGGCTCCTACAGGCCCTGCACCGAATTCACCGAAAAACTGAAAGAAATTCATGACAAACTCAAACAACGAGGTGAGAATTTCGAGGTCGTGTTGATCTACTTGGACGAAGACGACGAAGAAGGATTCAAAAAGGTTCTACAGGACACGGCATGCTTGGCCCTGTCGTTCAAGGACAAGAAGATTGAGAAGCTCGCTCGGTACTTTGAGCTCAGGTCCATTCCTAGGCTGGTCATAATTGGACCAGATGGGAAGACACTGAACGCTGACGTGGCAGAGCTCGTCGAGGAGCATGGCATCGATGCGTACCCTTTCACCCCCGAGAAGGTGGCTGAGTTGGCAGAGATTGCGAAAGCCAGGCTCGAGTCACAAACCCTCGAATCCATTCTTGTTTCGGGGGAGAAAGACTATGTCATTGACCAAAATGACTCTAAGGTAACCATTTGCTCCCTCTGCGCTTTTTTCTGGAGTAATTATTAGGTAGCCTCGGGTCTACATTAGCTTGGAACTATACAGCCACAAGTGAATATAGAGGGGTTTTCAGGGATTTATGTGTGTTGAGTCTACCGAAGTAGGTACACTTGGTACTACCTTATAGTTTAGCTCTTTCATGACGGTGTTTTCAGTTGCATTGCGTTGGTTGGGTTATTTTCCCTGCTAGGTTCACAAAATTTCCTATGTCTGGTCGTGTTTAATGGGATGGAAAATTTTGGATGTGGGGCCAGTTATTTTACACCCAGGGTGTGTTTGGTAGAATCTCGAGTAGCATTTTCCCGGGAAAAAACCCGTACCCCTCGTTGGGAAAAACTTTCCGGAGGTTGAGCATAAAGTAATTGGCCCAACGTCACAGTTTTTCCGTACACTAAATATAACCAAGCATAGGAAAATTTTACCTGGGATTCTGCCAAATGCAGGATACTTCAGTAGCCTAAAACCCTTTGCATTTCTTTTTCCTCAGGTGCCCGTGTCTGACCTCATCGGAAAGCACGTGCTCATATACTTCTCAGCCCACTGGTGTCCTCCATGCCGTGCCTTCACGCCCAAGCTCGTCGAGACATACAACCAAATCAAGGCCAAGGAGGAGGGCGCGCCGTTCGAGGTCATATTCGTCTCGAGCGACCGTGACGAGGCCTCATTTAAGGACTACTACTCAAACATGCCATGGTTAGCCCTCCCATACGGGGACGAGAGGAAGGCCTCCTTGTCGCGCCGGTTCAAGGTGCAAGGCATCCCCTCCTTAGTAGCCATCGGACCGACCGGCAAAACCATCACCACCGAAGCCCGGAATCTGGTCATGGTTTACGGGGCGGACGCGTTTCCCTTCACCGATGAACACATTGAGAAGTTGAAGGAGCAGATCGAGGAGACTGCGAAGGGGTGGCCTGAGAAACTTAAGCTCGAGATCCATGAAGAACACGAGCTCGTGAAGACCCGGAGAAACGGGTACTACTGTGATGGGTGTGAGAAGCCCGGGGCGAACTGGTCGTATTATTGTGAGGAGTGTGACTATGATTTGCACCCGGATTGCGCGTTCAAGAGCCAGGAGAAGGCGAAAACTGAGGAGAATGGTGAGGTGAAAGAAGGGTATGTTTGTGAGGGTGGTGTGTGTAGGAAAGTGTAGGGAGTGTTTGTTTGTTTGTTGATGAATGTTGTAGTGAGAAATGGTGAGGGGAATAAGAAATGGGTAAATTGGATTATTATTGAGTTGGTGTTTACTTGATAATGTGGGTGGTATTATTGTAGACGCTGAATTTTGTATCTATTTTATTTTCTCTTTTTAGTGTCAGTCTTAGAAAATAGGCTAACCGATAAATGGCACGCAAGCCTCTTTCCACCGAAAACTCCAAAAAAATATACAAAGCCCAAATGGGAATGCAGGTTCATGGCCGAGCTCGGCTCAACACCACAGAACCGTCTGGTTCAGTGGCGGAGCTCGCCTCGCCACAAGAACCCGTCTGGTTCTGGCCCAAGGCCCGTTTTCCTTCCAGGAACCCGTCTGGGTTCCTGTTGATTCCCACGGCGCCGCGGCTTAACCTAGCCTCCAAACCCTAAACCTAAACCTAAACCTAATTTCCCCCCTATAAATACCCACCATTCATCACCCACAAAGGACACACCGGAATATACTGGGAGTATTGACACTAGTATATTCCTCTTCTCTTCTCCTCCATCGTACTTTATTTTAAAGGTTAGCGTAGTTTTTTTGTACATAATGTAATCCTACGTGTTCTCAGATTTTTCTTTCTTTTATTGCATGACATTAATGATAAATCTATGAAATTTATTCAATTCCTCCCTTTTTTCAAATCACGCTTTAATTTAATTCTAGTAGAGTCTATTCGTTTGAATAGCGGGTTTGATAATTTTTATCACAATTCGTAACCTTACCCCCGAATCCGTCTTTGGATTCGTAGGCCGGAGTCTCTTTTTCAATGGTTTGTTGTTTTATCCTTAAATTCAACTGGCGACTCTAACCCTTTAATTTATTTTTTTTTCCCGAAGGCTTTTTTTTTTTTCATGACAGAGAACCCAGATGGGTTCCTAGTCCCTTTTTCTTCTCTTTTGCTTCTTCAGGAACCCGTCTGGGTTCTATTTTCTTTTTTCTTCGTTTTGTCTTCATGGAACTCAGACGGGTTCCCCGTCGAGTTTCCTCTTTTTTATTTATTTTCCTTTTTGTTTTCTTTCTTCTTTTTTTATCTTTTCTTTAATAAAATCGAGTTTCGGGGTCAAACCAATTTGTCAATTAAAAGCATTCTTAAAAAGTTCAACCTTAATTAAGGATAAGCAATCCTAGTCGGCTCCCAATTTAAAAAGAGAACATCCTCTTTTGAGTAGCGCCGCGAAAAGATCGGCAGATTTTTTCGGGGTCTACAGATTGGCGACTCCACTGGGGACTTAAACTTAAAAGAGGGTAAAACTTGAAAGGGTTGAATTTTAGTGTTTTTGTAAAAAAAGGGAGGAATTAATTTATTTCATATTTTTATCATTTTTTTAGGCATATTGCATCCAGGCTACTCTTGGGCCTTATGGCTGGGGAGCATAAAAGCGTTGGTAGGTTATAAAACTAGGATTACCCTCTGAGAGCGGTCAGTCACTACTTGTGGGATGCACTTACATACCCAAGCCTTTGACTCATCCTCTCCCCGTGTTACACTCTAAGGGTTTCCCTGAAATCCCGAAGAGCAACACCCCACACATCGCTTCCTACGTACGTAGGGGGAATGCACCGGGGCGAGAACATGCGGTACGTTATCTCCTATACCTAAAAATCCCTAAAGACCTAGAGTCATGGTTAGGTTAATCCCGCATTTGTATGCTATGTGATTTTATTTTAGAATCCATGTAAGTTGTAAAGTTTTATTTTTGTATATCAGAAAATTTTAGTTTGTAAAGAGTTTCGAGTCCATGTATATGTTGTATAGTTTTATTTCAGAAAGAGTTTCAAGTCTATGTATGTTATGTAGTTTCATCTTGTAAAAGTTTAAGAGTCCAGTTATAAAGAGTCTTGGGCGAGTATTCAACCTTTTTCATGAGTCGAGTCGTTCTAGTTCGCGTAGGAACACGCAAGAGCAGACTAGACACCGTGAACCCAGACGGGTTCGGCCCAAGTCCGCCCATCTGTATTGGTGACCGTCTGCAGGCCCATTCTTGAAGAAAGAACCCAGACGGGTTCTGAACCTGTCGGCCTTCTTTTCTTCTTCGGCCCGATCGCTTCACCCACTGACAAACCAACGCTGCGATGATCCTATTCGGCCCTTTATGACATTCCTAAGTCTAATCCCTATTGCGCATTACTCGAATTTAAGCCCGAAACCAAAAGCAATCGTGACTCGATCCGAGTAAGGACCCAATAGACGATTAATGTTGTCAGTCCCCATGCTAGGTCCATGTAGAGTTAAGACATGCACTCCCGCGAAGTGGGTGAGTCGTCCTTACGTCAGCATATAGGCATCGTGTCCGTGTCCTAGGTCCATGTAGGTCCACTAAGTCATGTACACATTGGGTGGTTAGCATAAAAAGTTCTTTCGAGCACTAATCAGTTTCCATACAGGCAAGATAGCATACCATCTCCGAGCCCGCATCCGCGACCCGCACACCGGTAGGCTCGTCCACAATCCCAGCTACAGGCCACCAACCCAGTCCAGTGAATCCAGTGAATCCATCATGTCGGGATCTCCTAACAACAACCTTTCCGGGGAAAGTTCTGGTAACAAGCTACCTGATGGGCTATATGAGAGGATACAGGAAGCAATAGCCTTTTACATATCAGATTTGGAGGATAGGACTAATGAAAAGTTGGAAAAAAGGTTCAACGAAAGCCAACAGACCATGAATGGCATGCTGGAGGCCATTAGGCAGCTCAATAAAAAGCTAGGTGTTGAAGTCGAAGAAGAGGAAAACTATTATGAGTCTGAGTCTGAGGCCGAGGAAGATGACGGGGATAGTAGGCAACGCCTCAAAACCAAAACTGAAGGCCTACAAATTAAATCATCTGGTGAGGTCAGGTCCAAACTTACACCAAAGGGCTCCAAAACTTCGGAGGACCCTTATGTCAGAAAGCTTGAAGAGAAAGTTGACATGCTCACTAGGAGGATGATGAAAACCGATCCGACCTTCACCGACCCACATGGACTTTGCCATCCCCAAACATTGTGTATCGAGAATAAGGGACAAGGTTGAGGTGCCAAACATGAAATTTAGACCCTCCGAAAATCCATCGCATCACTTAGAGGAATTCTTGAGGCTGGCTCCCCTCCATAAGGTAGACGAAAGTCTCTATACCACAGTCTTCCCTTCCACTCTAGAAGGTAAGGCCAAGGTATGGTACCAAAATCTACCCCAGCAAGTTAAGACCAACGCAGATGAGTTATTCAAAGCCTTCATAAGCCATTTCAGTCGCCTGAAGCAAAAGGAGGTCACTGTGGATGATTTAACTTCCATGAAACAAAAGGAAGATGAACCGTTCCTCTCTTATTACGAGCGATGGCACTCCATGTTATCTGAAATCGACGAGTCTGTCCCCTTCAGAATGCAACTAAGCACCTTCAGACAAGGAATCCATCCCCGCATCACTCGGTATTTTGGTTTCCAATCCATCAAAGACTTTGAGACTTTAAAGGACTTATGTGTTCAAATTGAAGCTGCTAACAATGAAAAAAGCACACAACATTCTGGTTGGAAAGGATCTAGCTCCAACAGGAGGGCCACTAGCGCGCCTAGCCCCCCTCAGAAAACTGTTGAGACTAATTCCATCCAACGAAGGCAATACACTCCAAGGTTCGACTCTTACCACCCACTAGATATGTCTTATGCCAGGGCGTTGGAAAGGCTGGTAAAAAAGGGTATCATCCAGTTGCCCCTGCCAACCCCGAACTCGAGGTTAAGCCTCAGGTGGGATGGGAATAAATCTGCAACTTCCATCGCGATCGAGGTCATGACAGAAGTATCTTTGGTCTTTGAAAAATAAGATCGAAGGGCTAATCCGAGACGGTGTTATCCCTCCACCAAACCCGTCTCGAAAACCCAACAACAAAGAGAACCCATTGCCCAATCACACCAATGCCGTCTTTTTGGAGGAGAACATTGTTGATCCGTCCACTCTCATCACCGATATGGGTCAATTTGTCTCAGTTCTTCTCCCGCTTACGGAGGAACTCATCATCAACGGCATTTGGGATAGTGAAAGTGAAGGCGAAGAGGCCACTGACCTTGAAACCAATAAGCATCCATTATATGACTCTTCTGACGACGGAGGGGATGTGGAAGAAGTGACAATTCCTCAGTCGCATTCTTACTCGGTCACCCGCTACTATAACAGAATGCTACCTTGTCGTGGCGACCCCTAATCCGAAACGACGAAACCCTACACCTCGCGGAAGATCCTTTCCTCACGCGTGAAGAAAACAAAGGCCAAGTCACAATTTGGCGGCTTTTATGCGCGCAAGACCATAGGCAAATCGCTGGATGCCTTCAATAAGCTCATGGTGCCTACCTCAAAGATCACCAGAGGATATCATCTCTCACATTACCTCCGAAGCTCGCCATCACCTTCGGGGATGAAGACTTACCCGAGGAGGAGGTTCTCATGATAAGGCTCTTTATCTCACCGCCCGTGTGCTCTACTCAAACCATACCACTTCTCGTGGACAATGGTTCTACCACAATGTCCGTGGAGAACCGCGCAAAAGTTAGGAGTTCAAAAGCGACATTTGACACAAAATCTCACCGTTGCATCATACGATAATTCCTCGCAAGTCGCTAGGATCGATTGTGCTTCCCATCACCATCGACTACATAAGTAAGAACGTTGAATTCGTTGTTCTGGATATCCCGGCTTCTTTCAACATGCTGTTGGGAAGGCCCTGGTTACATGAGTGCAATGCTGTCGCCTCTACCTTACACCAGAAAGTGAAATTAATCATTCGAGGCCAAGTAGTCACGATCTCAAGCAAACCCCTCAGCGCCGTTTTTGACCCCAAGAAACCCGCACTCGAAATTGAACATAGCTCAGCTGACGAGGAGCTACACAACTTTGAGATGATAGCGGTTTTGAGCCAGGATCAAGCTCACTTTGACTTCGATCCCTACTCAAACCCTAATACCCATACTATATTGAGGAAGCAAGGTCATTTTCCGGGGATGCCACTTGGCCGAAATCCCAAGAACAAGTTAGCGCCAAATTTCAAGGTGTTCAAAAACAAAGGAAGGTTCGGGCTAGGCTACAAACCAACTAAGGAGGAAGTGAGACTGGCAAAGCTAGCCATGGCTAAGCAGAAAAGATTGGATAACCCTCCAACCCTATACCAAGTCAAGCCGTATCCGCGCACTCTTAATGGACAGTTCTTGAGAGAGGGTGATGACTTCCCTTATTACGGCTTCCCAGAACCACATTACCTAAAATCTCAAGGTATCCAAGTGGCGGGGCTAGAAATCTTCAATGACTGTGCCGTCACCAAAAACTCCACGTTCATCCCGCCTAGGAGAAGTCGCCCACCTTTGGAATGGACCCACCTCGCTGGAGGCGGCATCTTGGAATGCTCTTTGGGCAAGAAGCGCTATGAGAAGAAGTCGTCGACCAGTCATTCTTGCACTTTCCAACCCAACTTTGACCCAAGTCTGATCGGAGAAGGCGGCCATCGTGAGGTCACTGGATCGACGATGAGGAGAATAAATTTACGCTTCAGTAGGAGAATCGTAGGAGAGTCCGTCCCCAAAGGTCGTAAAGTCAGGGTCTAGTAGTCCTAAGTTGGTCGGGATTAACCCAGAGTCTGTTGATGTACCCATTTCTGCATTTAATAAGATGAACATTTCTGCTTACTCGGTACATTGCGGTCGATAATGAAAACGATGAACCTTTAAAAGATCAAAATAAATTAACAGAAGCCATGGATAAATTTGAGGAAAAGGTGGCGATCATTGAAGATACCATAAGCATAAATGTAGGGACGGAGGACACGCCCCAGGAGCTTAAGTTAGGCAAGTCCCTAACAGATAAAGAGCAACAGGATTTCATTTGAACTTCTTAGGGAATTCAAAGACGTGTTTGCATGGTCATATGAAGACATGCGGTATCGGCGGGAGTATCTGAACATACCCTTCCACTATATCCTGAAGCTAAAGTGCGATTGAAGGCTCGCAGGATCAGCGGAATGGTCAAAGAAGATTGAGAATGAGGTGATGGAGCGATTAAAGGCTAAGTTCATACGGCGGCAATATCCCGATTGGGTGGCCAACATCGTCCGGCTCCCAAGAAAGATGGGCGAATAAGGGTGTCGTTGACTTGAGAGATCTAAACAAAGCGGCCAGAAGGATAGCTTCCCTTTGCCACATATTGATGTGCTAGTGGATAACACTTGCGGACATGAGTTGTTGTCTTTCATGGGCCAGTTACGCAGGTATAATCAAATCAAAATGGCAGAGGAAGACATGGAGAAAACATCTTTCATTACTCCTGGGTACATATTGCTATCTGATGATGCCTTTTGGCACGAAAAATGCGGGGCCATACCAAATAAGACCGCGAATACCCTCCTCCGACATGATGCACAGAGAGGTAGAGGTATATGTGGATGATATGATCGTCAAGTCCAAAACCAGGGAAGAGCATCTCCCCAATCTTCGCAAGTTCTTCCTTCGATTAAGAAAATACAACATGAGGCTCAATCCCCGAAAATGCGCATTTGGGGTTACGTCAGGCAAGCTACTAGGTTTCGTGGTCAGTCAACGTGGAATTGAGGTGGACCCATCAAAAATTAAAGCAATACAAGAGATGAAACCACCTAAGACGGAGAAGGAAATCAGGTTTCCTTGGTCGTCTAATACATCACCGATTCATTTCCAAACTCACTATGACTTGTGAACCACTATTCAAGAAACTCAAGAAAGGAGCAAAGTGGAATCGATGATCGGTGTCAAGCGACCTTTGACAAAATTAAAGAATACTTGACCCATGCCCAGACTAAAGCCGGTGCGGATGAGCCTCGCTCCTTTACTCACAAGAACTAACTCAAAGATGGGGCTATGTTGGCTCAAGAGGTAAAAGGAAAGGAGAGCGCCATCTATTACCTCAGCAAGAAGTTCGGTGATTGTGAGAGTCGATACACCAACATTGAGAAAATGGCTCTAGCATTGGTCTGGGCAACGAAGAAGCTTCGACATTATATGTTGTCACACACGGTGCATGTGATCGCCGAGTGCAACCTCAAGTTCATCATGGAACAACCCACGATCAATAATCGTATAGCTCGATGGGTAGTTATGTTATCAGAGTTCAGCCTAAAGTTCGTGCCTCAAAAGTCTATCAAAGGAAGGGCCATCTCGGACTTCCTGGCAGACTTCCCTTGTCAGGAACCTCCAAGCACCAACTTGGAGTTCCCAGACGAAGAAGTCTTTCATACGGACGAGATCACGTGGGAAATGTATTTTGATGGTGCTTCTAACCAATGGGATGTGGCGCAGGGTACTCTTGATATCACTGAAGGAGAGCATCATCCCGCTTCATTAAACTCGAATTCAATCGACCAACAACGCGGCCGAATATGAAGCCTGCATCATCGGGTTACAAGTGGCGTTAATTATAGGAGTAAAGCACATCAGAGTGTTTGGTGACTCTAGCCTCATCATCAATCAAGCCAAGAATACCTGGAAAGTCAGAAATGAATCTTTAATAGCTTATCAACGACGATTGTTGGATTTCGCAACGCAATTTGAACACATTGAGTTCACATACCTATCTAGGGATAATAATGAGCTGGCAGATGCCTTGGCTAAGCTCTCTTCCATGATCGCTATCCCCATAGGAATTTACGAATTCCCTATAACAATAGAGAGGCGCGACTAACTCGCTTTGTGCTCCATAGAAGAACCCTATAGACCGCACGCGTGGTTCTTCGACGTCTACATACTTAAGAAAGGGGACTATCTGCGGAGGCATTCTAAGGGAAAGGCGATCAGAATGATGGCGGCAATCACGCCTAATTCATGATCGACTCTACAAAAAGACCGCTACGGTATCAATCGCTGCGTTGATGCCAAGACAATGAAGAACTAATGACCTCCATACATGGAGGAGAATGTGCCACATATGAATGGCGTAATGTTGGCGAAAAGATTCAAAGAACCGCTATTATCGGTCCACTATGGAGGCCGATCGTCTCAATTTCGTTAGAAAATGTGGTAAATGTCGAATATGCCAACTCGCAACACCACCACCTTCCTACCTCACCACACTAACATCCCCATGGCCATTCTCAATTGGGGAATAGACATAATCGGAAGGTACATCCCACGCACCGAGGACATGAATATGTGTTGGTAGTGGATTACTTCACTAAATGGGTAGAAGCAACCTCCTACGCAAAGATCACCTCAAACATGTAGCTAAGTTCATCTTGAACAATATCATCCGCAGATACTGGTACCACGAGATTATCAATGATAATGGGAGCCATTTCAGAAGGAAGTCAAGTGTTGACTAAGTATAAGATTAAACATCATAAATCGTCACCCTACTGCACCTCAAACTAATGGGGCGGTAGAGGCGATCAACAAAACCCTCGCAGGGATTATCAAGAAAATGGCGGTAACATACAAGGATTGGCCTGACAAACTTCCCTTCGCCTTATGGGGATATAGAACTTCGATTCGAACAGGAACAGGAGCAAGTCCTTTCTCCTTAGTCTACGGAATGGAAGCAGTACTTCCAGTTGAGCTCGCCATACCTTCACTTCGCATACTACGAAAGTGAACTACCGTGCCGAATGGGCTAGGGCCAGATACGAAGAACTAACACTCATCGATGAAAGAAGGCTTCGAGCCCTACACAATGTGCACATGTATCATGCTCGCATATCTCGTGCTTTCAACAGAAAGGTTAAAGACCGGGTTCTTCAAGAAGGAGATTTATTGCTTAAGGAATTGAGGGCACCTCTTCAAGATCCAAGGGGTAAGTTCGCGCCGAATTGGAAAGGGCCTTATGTCATCAAGCAACATCGCCGGGAGCACCGCTTAGTCACGAAGTAAGGAGAAGAATTAATACACCTACCAACTGGATCACCAAGAAGTTTTACGATAGAAAATTAGGCGGTTTAACCAAGCAACTATAATATCCATTCCTAGACACTTGGTTATAACCCAAAACTATTCAGTTCGCATGGTTAAGCCAAGCAACTAGAATGTCCACTTCTAGACACTTGGCTTTAATCCAGACGGATTTAGTTATCAAATTGGGCTGTGCAATGGGTCATGTCCAAACCCAGACGGGTTTTTGTGTCAGAATAAAGGGAGCCGTAATCCAGACGGGTTCTGGACCATTTATTGGGCTCCAATTTCATGAGTTTTGCAAAGGGTGGCTTCGTTGTATATAGAAATGATTATTTTATTATTAATAAAAGAAAATTTCGTTACAACGCGTGATCTTTAGAGTAAATAGTACAATTATCCTAATTGTAACTAACAAAGGTTCATCTAAAAACATTATCTAAAAAAAAAGACAAAATAAAATTTGGTCCGTCCAGTCTTAATCTCCTTAGTGTTACTAATCCCTCCCTCAGTGTCCTTAGGACGGTATCTCTTCTTCGCCTTCTCTGGAGCAATAACAGGGGACTTGCCTCTCCCAACTGATGTGTCAGCATCTCTTGGCATAGGAGAATGGGGCTCCCTTATTACAACTCCAGGAAGCGGTGGGCCAAGCCTACTTCTTACATCAGTCTTAGGGCCCAAGCGATCGTTCATTAGTCTTGGGACCTAAGCGCTACAATACATTAACCTTAGAGCCTGTTATATCTTTTGCACGAGTACCCTTTGCTTCTATTGTGGATGTCAGCCAATCCAGATAACCTGGATCAGTCAATTCAGATACTTTTGCTTTTGAGGGAACACGAATAGTGGGTCGTCTCTCCCAATACTTCAACCAAGATTCTGCAACGGTTTCGAGGCGAAGTATCTGGGCGTTATGAGTCTTGTGGGGAATACGCCTCAACCCCATTTGCCGCATGGCCCGCCGAAAGTAGAATGTCGTGTGTCAAACCGCAATGCAAACATATGGAGTTCTTTGATCACAAGTAATAAAATGCGATGTGCCAATTCTCTATCCACCACTTTATCATGATCTCGCCGACCTTCGCAGCATTCGACCCATTCAATTGTTGATCGACGATCGATATCTCTCATACGACAGAATTCGCCAACGCCGTTGCAGACCGCTTTTCAACCAGTTGAGGTGCTCCGTTAGCCAAACTCGCAAACGAAACGATTAGTCGATTTGGAACCTGCACGGGTTCGCCATCAAGGCATAAGAAAAGGGTAATCAAACAAAGAACCTGCACGGGTTCTTGTGCGCAAAGGGTAAAAAAAAAGAAACTCAAACGGGTTTACTCGCGAAAATCAAGGGATCGCCGGTAATCATGTTCCGGTTCGAATCATCTAAGCACATTAGCGCTTTCTCCCAATATTATCAGACAGGTTGTAGCCGCGGGCCATATCCTCCACCACATGGATCAGTTCGCGGACCCGCCCTTTGCCGCCATGGTAAAAGCGTAACTCTCCTAACAGCATAGTACGAGCTCTCACACGCACCACGCCCATACTCTAAGGTCTCGAGCCCGGAAGTACTCCACTATGGTTTGAAAGTGCACCCTATCGCCTATTATCATACTTCCAATTACCCTAGGTGAAGGCATAATAACTCCCGGTATTCCTTCCTCACGTCGGAGCAAAGGAGGCATCACCGATGGCGCCAGAGTGATTGGTCCCAAGAATAGCGCATCATTCTTCGTGCAAGGGAACCAGCCATGCATGTCGAATCTATATGCATGGAGTTCTTTGTCCTGCAGGTCTCAAAGCAGCAGAAATCCCAATCTATCCTCACTTGCCTCAAACTCAGCAAGGATGTCAACTTGTATCTCCCCAATTCTTTCTTTTCTTCTTTGGACAAAGTGCTCATCCAAGTGGATAACTTCTTTTCGAAAGCCATGAGGTCGGAAGGACAGATTTGTTATAATCCGAGCGAGTTGTGGCGTAACGCACCTAATCGGACGGTTCTTGTTGATTTTCCGCGGATAAAAGCAGTGGCTTCGCGGTCTGTGGTAAAAACTGGGACGGGTTTCTGTTTCTAGTAAAGAGGCTTTGAGGTTTGTGATGATATGTGTTGGCGGAAGGATGTATTTATAGTAGAAAACCCAGACGGGTTTGTTCAAGCCGAGCCTAAGTCGGAAACGGAACGTCGGTCGTCCGAATCCACGTAGGAGATGAACTGTCGATTGCACAAGCCAACATGTCAGACGGGTTCCTGGGCTCCCCTTAGCCAAGATGTCAGACGGGTTCCTGGGCCAAGTCGGACTCCATTTGGGCCTAAATATCAGACGGTTTGCTTAGTCTTTTGATTCGATCACGTAGCCTCTTCAACTCTATTCTGGGTCATAATGCGGGTCCGCGAGATAATTATGTGTCTTCGCTAGCCCTGAAACTGTAGTTCGAATTTACTTATAATACTTAACGTTTTGTTTTTCTTTTTGTCATCTTTTTCCGTTTGGGGAAGTGGGGACAATCCCACCATATAGGTCGCATTTTGTGTTGCCTGAGTTCAGCGTCTCCCATCATGTAGGTCGCATTTTGTGTCGCATGAGCATCATGTCAGTTTTAGTCATAGGTTTAAAAAAGAGAAGCAAAAAAATAAATAAAAAAAATAAAAAAAAAAGTTCAATGACCTTTTCTAAAAATCGACCTTTTTCCCTGCTTAACTTGCTTCACTTAGAAAAATCTGGATGAGATCTCGAAAATTTTCAAAACCTTTTCTCCAAACCTTCTGATTTTGAGATAAGTTACAGAAGACATATCTGGCTGCTTTGACTATCTTAGAAGGTATAAATGTGCGTGCCGCAAATCTTTGGGCTAAGCTTAGTTGATTGAGCCCATCCCGTGAGTCCACATTGCCTAAATTTTGAATTGATCACCTTTATCAATTCCATGATCCCCTGAGTGACTCACCCATTAGTTGCATCTCTAGAACTTGTTTTGCATCTTTCTTGAGATTACATGTTTGCATAGCACGCTGTGACAATGTGATTAAGGCATTCAATTTTCTTAAGCTACATAGCCAAATAACCTTCCCTGCATTGTATTTACCGTTCTTTTTGCCCCGCCTAGCCTTTGTTCACCCCTTTTCTCATGATTGTACCCTGACAATACAAGCCTTAACCTATGATATCCATTACCACAAGAGCCTTGCTTGGTTGGAAGAGAGTCTGCCATTTTTGGAAAGAATAATTGGCTTGGTGTGAGCAAAATATGAAGTCTGGAAGAATTTGAAAGTCCCATATCTTGAGCAAATTTGGTTATGCTGTTCAAAGTCGAGGTTGTAATAGAAATTTCTTCTCCCTGATCACCCCAAAAAAAAAAATCAAAAAAAAAATCAAAAAAAAAAAATCAAAAAATAAGAGGGCGGTTAGGGAGATTCAACTTAAAGTCCAGAAAACTTTGACTCGGTTGTATTCAGTTGAGATGTTTTAGGATGGAAGGTGAAACGCTTTGCATACATTAAGTGAGAAGGAGAGTTTAGAGGATTTCATTGAAAATCAATCCAAGCATGGCTTTAAACTCCTCATTCCCAAATTTTACCGCTCCTTACCCTAGCCTAAGCCCCGTTACAACCCGAAAAAGTCCTTTTGATTGTCACTTGTGCATTGCATACCAGTAGTGGAGAGCGAGATTCTTACCAAGCTTATGGTAGGTTGCTTCTGTTGGTTTGAGCATGAGAGAAACTCACATACATATTCAAAATTGAGTGTTTGAGTGTTCATTCCTTCCTGTGTGAGGTTCGCTCTTTCTGGCTAGCTTACGTCCATAACCAACCGCGCATATTTGCATTGTTCTTCGAATTGTTGGTAGACTTATGCGTCTGAGTTACTTGTTCTCTCCCTAAGATTCGAAAACTTCTTCCTTTCTCTTTCGAACTGAGTTTTGATTTAGTCCAGATTAATCTTTGTGCTTGCTTGTTTGACCTTGTGTTAATCTAAAATCCTTTGTCCCAGGTTACTTCAGTAGTATATAGAAAGTCATAACTGCATTGCATAACACCATCATTACATAAGCATTGCATCAGTAGTCTACACTAGTACATAAAACATAAATGCATTCGGTTTAGTACATCATTGCATGGCATTGTCATAAGTACATAGCAAGGAGTTGTGTATAGCATAGCATAAAAGACCCTGCATCCTCATCGTACCTGACCTCCACCGCCGCCACTAGCGCTATCAGCCCCATGGGCTCCGCTTCCACCAGCTCCAAAGTAAGTGTCCCATTGGTAGTAGGAGGAGTCCACCACCTCTGTATCACCGCCTGAGCCGGACAGATGCAACACTTCGGTATCACCTGCGTTAAGCCAAGAGTGTTCTGGAACTTGCCACTCTCGATTATCTCCAGGCCACCCCTGTGGAGCAGGCCAAGAAGTTCTTACTACAGGCTCCGGGACGGGCCACCCCGACCATTCCTGGGTTTGCGTTCCCCATCCAGACAATCGAGGTCGCCCAAACCTCGCGAAGGAGTAACGGAACAATGGTTGAGACGGAAGCAATGATGAGGCGCCATCTGCGAGGGTACTATACCCCATAGATGCACGAATCATCGCAAGCACCACGGTAGGATCGACCGCCCCAAAGGAAGTGCCAAACCCAAATCCACGCGCAGGAGCGCATCGCTCCATAGGGGTACCGAGGTGAAGGATGAGAAGGTTGGCGCCCGAATGATGAGATTCTCGAGGAGTACCCAAATACGGAAATGCCTTCCGCCGCCACTCGCAGCCTCCACCAACGGCGCTAGACTCGAGCACGTCTCCACCATAAAGCCGAGTGCCACGCCGAGCCGCGGCTCGGCGAGAATTCCCATGATCATGAGACCCGCCGATGCCCGCGCCACCTAAAGACATGGATGATATGCTATTCTCCATGCATCTGAAAGTCATGGCCAAAATCCGTTCCATAGTGGGAATCGTTGAATGACTATCTTCAAGCAAGATACCTTTCCCACGATCATCGCTACGGCGCGTGCTGCGCCCGCCTACTCCTTTCCCCGCCTTCGAGAGCGAATCACTTCTATAAGACCGCCTCGCGTCGCCATAAAGGAAGAATGTCGAGGAGGGTCAATTCGCCCGACCGCCACGAGGCACCGCGCATCCGAATGGCGAGGAGGATCCACAGGGCGAGATCTGCACTCGTCATCCACGCCCGCCCCGACCACGTAACTCGCAAGGTCTTTCTCGCGAGCCCATTTAAGCGTGAAGTAATTCTTGAGAAAACCTTCGCTTGTTTCCATCGCCATCGCATGCAATGAGGAAAATCACAAAGTTCGAGCAAATTGCAACTAAGCAAGGAAAAGATGGGAATCACCTACCGCTTTTCCATGATCTTCTTTAATTCGGTTTGATGTCCTCGCCACGCCTCTGCAGCCACAAATCTGTGTCCCTAGAGCTACTTTGGCTCTTCTCGTCATCCTTGCAGTAGGGCCCCAACTGCAACAAACAAAGAATTGGTCACATTGGGCAGTAATAGAAGGGGATATGAAAAGAATAAATGGAGGTCTTCTCCCCCACCTTCTCGAATGCCAGGTCCCGATATTGTTCCCATTCTTCCCAGACTGGTCGGGCGATGCCATCGATGCGTGGTTAGTATACCAAGAACCCGCTTGTCGCTACAACGCCTGCACGCAAGGCTCGCGATCGTTCATGGTCTCGGGAGGGTCCGATGGTATTATCCACCTTTCATGACCCAGGTTTGCCTCAGAAACCTCTCGCCAAGGCTCCGCACCCAACCGGACGCTCTCCATCACCAAGCGCAGGTACTATCCCCATGCTACGCATTTCGCGAGGACAAAATCTTGCAGAATATCAAGCCAACCCAGGCATTCCAATTGACGTCGTCCTGCATAAGTAAAGGAAACATCAGCACTAAAGAAATTCAAGAGAAATTACATGAAAGATGTACCTCTTCAAGGTGGTCCAGGATGCGGCGCAGTTCATCTAGGCTCCCAAATGGCTTCTTTTTCTGCTCAAGGTAGTTTTTGTGCCACCGTTCTGCTGCTGGCACTGTCTGAGCATGTCGGGTAGGGATGGCAAATCCCTTAATATACTCGTACCCCTATACCTGCAAATACGTCAATACCAAGGCTCACGATATAGGAAAAGAGAGAAAAGCATGTAAAAGAGAAGCGTCTCGAAGATTACCTCGAGCACCTTCCACACGCCGCCGCCATCTCCCGCGACTCTGGCATGAAGAATGGGTCCACATCAATACCGTGCCGTACACCAACGCCGGGCCGAATGAAGTTGCATAAGCGCCTTTGGCCCGGGATTCCGTGAATGACTTGCTCTAGGTCGAGGAGATTCTTCATCCAGTCAAATAAACATCATCACCTCGATTGGCAAACATTGGCGCAGATGAAGTATGCCAGAAAATAAAGCGACACTGAAACTCATCCATATGAGTAAAGTCACGAAGTGATGACACTCAAGGAACCATAAGAGAGTTTCATCTTTCGACCAAATCGGCGCCGCTCGAGCACCGCTCTAATAGTTCCATCACTTGGTCCGCACAACCGGTCGAATTCGACGCCTTGACCACCCCAACAGAGTCGGTAATCATCACGAAATCGACAGAGTTATGGTCATTTCTCCCACCGGAGGTGGAAGGTGTTTGTAGAATCCTGCATCTCTCCGCAAGCACACGCCCCATTACCCGGTGTGCAAGGTTCCTGTGCCTTAACACATTTCGGAAGAGGTCGAGTCGACTCTTCCAAAAGTGTAAGCGCCATTGTCTTCGCAAAATGCTCCACCACCTTGATTGGTTTCCGATATCACGCTACCCTAAGGGAGTCTTCCTGAAAATCCAACATAAAAATTCAAAAAAAAAAAAAAAAAAAAGACAAGTCCCTACGGTAGCCGATCAAGTGACCCCTAGTTTAGCAAAAGCTAAATTGAAACTTCCACTAAACTAGGGGGCTAAAAAAAAAAGAGAAAGACATCTTGCGGCCCACCAAGAACACAGACAGGTTGCTGAAAGAGCTGGGCCACGCCATCGGCCCATTAGAACCAAGACAGGTTCCTGCACCCAGGTGAGTCGGGCCACTTCGGCGTTGGGCCGAGACAGATGGGCTCACCTCCTGGGGTAACCGAGACGGGTTCCTGCACCCAGGTGATGGGCTCACTTCCTGAAAAAAAAACCGAGACGGGTTCTTTGATGGAGATTGGGGCCTTGCGTTTACAGGAACTCAGACGGGTTCCTGTTGTATAGGGTTGGATTTTTGTTTCGGCCCACCCAAGAAAAATGGTTTGGGCCCCGCTGTTTTCGGCCCAACTAAAGCTGGGCCTCGGACAGAACGCAGCCGGGTTCCTTTCGTTTTGGGCCTTGCTTTTGGCCCATCAAGTAAACAGACGGGTTCTGCTGCGCTTGGGCTTTACTTTTAACCTAACAGATACCCAGACGGTTTCGTTTTGGTATACTGGGCCTCGTTTTTCAGAAACGCAGACGGTTTCCTAATAAGGCTTTTGGCTTCACTATTTGGGTCCTCTCTTTTCGGCCCAGGATGAACCCAGACGGGTTCCTAGCGCGACAGAGAGTTGGGCCACTCCAACAATAGGCCAAGACGGGTTTGATTTTCAAGATAAGTTCGGCTTATCATTAATGGTTCCCTAAAGCTCGATACGGGTTATTGACATAAATTACTTGTAACTAAATCAACAAGCTAGAATTAAAACATTTCTACTTGCAAATTTATGCTACAATTAAAGAGCAAAGTCAAGAAGGAGACATTACCCGGACATGTGAATGTTTGTGCCATACATGATTCCATGGTTCGGGCACCAATTCCGACGGTTCCCAACCGGGCCGGGGAGTCCATGCTCGCCGGGAAGACATCTCATGTGCCAGTCACGCATGGGTTGAGCAGGCGGATTTCTAGTTTTCCTAACCATTATTCCCTAACTAGAAAATAAGTGGTTTTAAGCAAGGAAGAGAGAGAATCAATGGAACGAGAGTGAAGAGAGCTTGAAGTGTGAGTTTAAGGGGAAGAGAATGTCCCCTTTTATAGGGAAGTTGGATGCACACCCACCACACAAGTGGCCAAGCAGCGGGCCCTTAGCATCCGGATAATGGAGAACATGCATTGGCCGGAAATCTATCCTAAAATCTATCCATGCATTGGCCAAAAAAAAAATAAAAGAGAAGGGGAAACCGGCCCAGTTGCTGCGCAAAAAAAAAAAGAAACAAAGAAAAAAGGAACTTGGACGGGTTCCACGGAGAAGCTGGCCCAGCGCCACCAAATCTCAGACGGGTTGTTCTCTTTCGCAGAGCCCAACGTATCGGCCCAGTTCAGAGCAGACAGAATTTTGAGCCCTGCATACCGGCCCAGTTCAGAGCCCAACTTACCTTGGCAGCTCATGTGAACTGGGACGGGTTTCTAGTGCACTCACCAGCCCAAAGCAATCGCGAAATTGAGCCTTACATTTTCAGTCCACTCGAACTTGGACGGGTTTCTTGTAGCAGCCCAAGCTTGTAATCAAAAACCAAAACGAGCTCAAGTTCGTGCTCTAGTTCAAGCCCAAAGCAATGGCAAATCTCAGCCCACTTCCAAGAGCTAAAGCACAATTAACGGGTAAATTCTCTAACTCGTTCTGATTTTCATATAAACTAATGCCCTCCTCCTCTGCTCGCAGACAATACACGATACGTCGATCGTCAAAGCGGTTACAGACGAACACACTTTTCACGCCGCCATCGCCCTAACAATACATGACATCACCGTCACGCTAATACGCCGACACTTTATCAACGGCCGTCATCGGGCCCTAACAATACATGACATCACCGCCGGCTAGTACGCGACACTCCATCAACGACGGCCGTCATCGGGCCTTCACAATGCGATGGCGGCCATCGTCGGGCCTTCACAATGCGACGACGGCCATCGTCGGGCCTTCACAATACGACGAGGGCCAGCATCGGGCCTTCACAATGCGATAGCGGCCATCATCGGGCCTTCACAATGCGATGGCGGCCATCATCGGGCCTTCACAATGCGATGGCGGCCATCGTCGGGCCTTCACAATGCGACAAGGGCCATTGTCGGGCCTTCACAATGCGACAACGGCCATCATCGGGCCTTCACAATGCGATGGCGGCCATCGTCGGGCCTTCACAATGCGACAAGGGCCATTGTCGGGCCTTCACAATGCGACAAGGGCCATCATCAGGCCTTCACAATGCGATGAACATCATATCGACAACGGCGCAGGACCCAGCTTCCAAGCGTCAACAGCGGCCATCGTCGGGCCTTCACAATGCGACGAGGGCCATTGTCGGGCCTTCACAATGCGACAAGGGCCATCATCGGGCCTTCACAATGCGATGAACATCATATCGACATCGACGCAGGACCTAGCTTCCAAGCGTCAACCAGCTTCAGAACAGGCTTCTGATTCATATCCAAGATCATCAAGACTACTTTGATCATCGTTTTACTCAAACTCGATCAAAGTGGGGGCTATCTGTAGACGCTGAATTTTGTATCTATTTTATTTTCTCTTTTTAGTGTCAGTCTTAGAAAATAGGCTAACCGATAAATGGCACGCAAGCCTCTTTCCACCGAAAACTCCAAAAAAATATACAAAGCCCAAATGCCGGGAATCTGGGTTCAGTGGGCCGGAGCTCAGCTCCAACACCACAGGAACCCGTCTGGGTTCAGTGGGCCGGAGCTCAGCTCCGCCCACAAGAACCCGTCTGGGTTCCTGGGCCCGAGGCCCGTTTTCCTTCCAGGAACCCGTCTGGGTTTCCTGTTGATTCCCACGGCGCCGCGGCTTAACCTAGCCTCCAAACCCTAAACCTAAACCTAAACCTAATTTCCCCCCTATAAATACCCACCATTCATCACCCACAAAAGACACACCGGAATATACTGGGAGTATTGACACTAGTATATTCCTCTTCTCTTCTCCCTCCATTGCGTGCTTTATTTTAAAGGTTAGCGTAGTTTTTTTTTGTACATAATGTAATCCTACGTGTTCTTGTATTTTTCTTTTCTTTTATTGCATGACATTAATGATAAATCTATGAAATTTATTCAATTCCTCCCCCTTTTTTCAAATCTGTCGCTTTAATTTAATTCTAGTAGAGTCTATTCGTTTGAATAGGCGGGTTTGATAATTTTTATCGTCAAATTCGTAACCTTACCCCCGAATCCGTCTTTGGATTCGTAGGTCGGAGTCTCCTTTTCAATGGTTTGTTGTTTTATCCTTAAATTCAACTGGCGACTCTAACCCTTTAATTTATTTTTTTTCCCGAAGGCTTTTTTTTTTTTTTCATGACAGAGAACCCAGACGGGTTCCTAGTCCCTTTTTCTTCTCTTTTGCTTCTTCAGGAACCCGTCTGGGTTCTATTTTCTTTTTTCTTCGTTTTGTCTTCATGGAACTCAAACGGGTTCCCTGTCGAGTTTCCTCTTTTTTATTTATTTTCCCTTTTGTTTTCTTTCTTCTTTTTTTTATCTTTTCTTTAATAAAATCGAGTTTCGGGGTCAAACCAATTTGTCAATTAAAAGCATTCTTAAAAAGTTCAACCTTAATTAAGGATAAGCAATCCTAGTCGGCTCTCAATTTAAAAAGAGAACATCCTCTTTTGAGTAGCGCCGCGAAAAGATCGGCAGATTTTTTCGGGGTCTACAATTATGTGTAAATCGTGGTCAGAATGAAGAATTATGTGATGCTGTTATATATGATAGTCTGGTTTGTAACTTTACAGTGGTTTATTACAAATAAGATTGTCATGGGGAGTTGGTATTTGATGTGGTTTTGTTGTTTGTGTAAGTGTGTTTTGTTCTTAATTCCTGGTAAGCTGATCAAGATGCGGCATTGTGTTTTGAATTCATAGACTGATTAGTAGGGAAATGAAACTTTTATCAAGATGTGAAATTGTGTCACTCTCTTTGTAATTTTGTTCTTGCAAAAAATTACTCTGAGGTACCCTAACTTTTGGTGAAATGTTTTTTTGGTACCCCAATTTTTCAAAACTAATTTTGAGGTACCCTTACTTTTTGGGTTAGTAATTATTTGGTGTTTTTCCGGTCATTAATTTTATTAAGTGACCAAAATGCCCTTGTTCTTCCCTTCTTGAAGAAATACCCTTGAAGAAGAAGAGTGAGGGTATTTCGGCCACTTAATAAAATTAATGGTCGGAAAAACACCAAATAATTACTAACCTAAAAAGTAAGGGTACCTTAAAATTAGTTTTAAAAAGTTGGGGTATCGAAAAATAGTTTCTTCATATATTAGGGTACCTCCGAGTAATTTTTTGTTGTTCATGTGAGCAACGAGTTTTCCTTCCTCACTTAAATCATTGATATAATACTTTGTTATATATTGTTTATCCTTTTATTAACTTTACTTCACCCAACTTTAACATACCAATAAAAAGAGTGGAGCCTTAAGCCAAAAAATCCTGTAACTAGAATTAGCGCAACAAAAATTCGGGTTCGGGTAACATTGGATCGGCTAAATTCAGTCAATGTCAAAATTCAAACGGAAAATTCATGTCTAGACTCCAGACCCCGGTTTTTATTCAAGTCGGAAATCGGGTTCAAACAATAGAAAAAAGAGAGATATTATGTCCAAATATTCGGTCAATATAAAAATTCAGACAAAAAATCTTATATTCAGACCCGATTTTTCTTGGATCGGATAAAATTTTACCAGCTCTAACTAGAATATACCCTTGGCAACACCCTTGGCAACACAACATTTAAACAATTCCACATGCATCCATCCAAACCAATTGGGTAATCTAACTTGGACGGCTTGCCATCTACTGAAAATTCTTTACGTGTAACTGGTTATGGAGTATAACATTTCCGAATTCCAGCATGTTTTCTTCTTTCTTGGGCTTCTTATGCCTCCTTAAACTTAATGTCCACAAAAAACAAATTAAACCAAATTCCATTGCTACTACTTTATATTCCAAGATAAATGGTCGGTCATTGATTTGAAATTTGCTAAACAAAGAAAAACACTATTTTTGTTTCCATTTTCTATGGCCACATTTTTCATGATTATTTTCCAATCTTTTCCTTTCATACTGGTACTTACTTTTCTTCAAAATTGCAACTTTTTTGAATGCTTCTGTGTACAGCAAAAGTCATTGAGAAAATTCGTCTTTTGGTTAAAATTCTATGCAAATTAAATTAAATTAAATTAAAATTGAGGAGAAGCCTATATAAACAGGAATAAATGATCCCATCTATTTTTGGTTTCTCAATTGCAATTTCAATGCTTCATACTCAGAAGTTCTCTAGATTCTGAATCTCCTTCACATTCACCCAATATTTTGTTACCCAGATCTGTTTCTGTAAGTTATCTCTCTTTAATTTCTCATCCCTATAAATTGCATGAATTATGATTTAATCTCTGATTCTCTGCTAATTATGATCTGGGTATGCCGTGTTTGTCACATTCTGTATGAAAAGATCACAACTTTATTCAAATGTATGTATGGATGTGAGATTATTTTTGTGGGTCATCCTCATTCATTTGAATTTATGCCCTTCTGTTGATATAGTTTCATATTGTTTGATAAAGAACCCTCATTAGCCTGATAATCAGACAATTTCTGGAAATGATATGAAAATCATATAATTTGTCATCTGAATTTCTGAAAGTGATCAGGATAATGCTCATGTTCTTTTTCTGATTATGTAATTGGTGACTACATGGGTAATTGTAGAAAACTAGATCAAACTGGGCTGTTTCATATTTTCACAGAGTATAAGAAATTCAGATATAGACAACTTTATCGTTACAAAAATACTTGTTTCAGCTAATTGGGATATTTTTCTTTTTATCAAATTGCTCCTGAAAATACATACTACCTCCGTTCCAAAATTGCTATCATTTTTACTCCTTACTGTTTTCGATACATTACTTAGCTATATATTCACCAAAATTATAAGATTATATTTGTACGAAAGTATTGTTCACTATCAATATTAGGTTATATAAGAAATTACCGGTCAAAGTTTTTCAAATTTGTCTCTACATAGTCGACAATGACAGATAATTAGAAACACGATGAAAACAGTAGATTTGATTGAATGATAGCTATATAATACATGTACTGAATACTTGAATGAATGACTTGTTAAATCCAAGCAGATATAATAATGGGGGAGACAAAAGTGGACACCACAAACCAGGTTTTTTGCAATGTCAGTAATCAGCATCATCAGATGATTGATCCTGCATTGAAGTTCTTGACTCAAGCCCCTCAGAAAGTTCAGGATTTTTTCAAGGTTATTTTTTAAGGGATATTGTTCATTTTTCTACATTTTCCTTCTTTTTTCACATATTTATTTGGAATTTACATGGACCGTTGCAGTCAAGTTTGAGGAGAATTAAGAAAGGGGATGAGGGTAAGAAGGACTTTCAGCTTCCGATTCTACGAAAAGGGCAGAAATCGTCGACTAATTGGAAGGCGAATTTGGAGAAGCAAATTCAACTTTGGAGGGAGAATCCTCATTGGGGTGATGCTCAACCTCCTGAAATCAATGTAAGGATCCAAAACTCATGGATAAGTCATGTTTTGCACTCTTTGGAAGACAACATTCTTGGTTCGATTCGTTCTTGTGTTGGAAAAAAAGGCTAGTAAGACGAGTAATGTTGGATGAGTAGACCTAACAAAACTGACCCGTTTGAAGATTGGTAGGAGACACTGCTTTTAACCAAGGTTAGAAGTTAGCCTACTTAATTCCCGTGTTGGAAAAGGAGAGCTAGTAAGACGAGTAATGTTGGATGAATAGATCTAACAAAACTGACCCGTCTGAAGATTGATAGGAGACATTGATTTTAACAAAGGTTGGAAGTTAGCCTACTTAACTCGCATGTCAGAAAAACCCTATTTAGGTATATAATGCTAAACGAGTAGACCAGCCAAGACTTACTTTACCAAAGGTCGATAGAGGATTTCAATTTTGAACAAGGTTGGAAGTTAGGGCCTGTTCTTTAAAAGGGTAAGATAAGACTGGATAAAGTAAAGATACGTAAGTTTTAAGAGAAAAAAAAAAGTTGAGTGTTGAAAATATGAGAATAGTAGATAAATAAGTCCGTTTTGTTCCCGTGTTGGAAAGCCCTAGTTAGAAACATAATACCAAATGAGTAGACCTTCCAAAACGGGCAAAATGATCCTAGATTTTAAAACTGTTCCACACGTACTTCTCCATGGAAAAGAAGCAGTAGAGATTTACTTTAAAAACATTTTGCTTTTGTTTAAGTTAGAAGAAAAGGAAAAATTCATTCAGCTATCCAAATTACAAACGATCTAAATCCAAACTGAAGGATGTCGTCAATAATATGATATTTTGTGTAGCATGTTCTTCATCCTATATTTCTCGCCTGACGCAAACTGAGAGGTTAAGGAAAAATAACCGAGCAAGACAGGTATATATATGCAGGTTAGTGTACCGAAAGGATCTCTTTGCAACCTTCGTGTGAAATTCGACGTTGGATTCCCTCCAGACGGCTTGTACAACATTGTCACTGACCCGAATAGTCCCAGAGTCTTCAAGAACATCGAGGTGATTATACCGAGCAATTTAGTAGCTAATGTGACAACTTTATGCCATATTAAAAACTGATTGTTTTCTGTTCAGAAGGTGATCTCGAGGAAGGTGTTAGTCGACGAGGGTTCAAGACAAGTGATCGAGTTGGAACAAGCGGCTGCGTGGAGGTTTCTTTTGTGGTCAGGATCGATCACGATCCATGTCTTAATAGATCAGAACATAGAGGATCACTCTGTAAGAACACAACCCCTAATTAGTAATTACTGCAACGCCCTATTAGTCTTTATTTTATCTACATGTGGAGAATGCTACTTTTACACCAAACCACGAGTATGCAGTACCCACATCAGGAGTTGTTGTTATTGTTGTTGTTGCATACTAGCTAATTCACAGAATTGTCATTCAATTGTGATTGAGTCAAGTTCATAGAATCTTAGGCCGATTTTGAGTCAAGTTCCAAATCAAAATAATGACAACTCCCAATGTCAGTCCCATTGATGCGAGCCTTGGAGAAATCTAGTCATCTAGATATAAGCATCCTTAATTACCTCCGTGGACACTTTGTCCCAATAGATTGTCTCGAAATGCAAGTTTTATAGAATCTTAGGTTGGTTTTACCTACTATCTCGATAAAACATCTTTCATTATGGGTCCTGCCGACCTAGTCTTGGGAGATTCAAATATAGGCAGACTTATCACAACAGACATTACTATTTGTCGAGAGATACTAAAGTGTGTTGTTCTATTACACTATCCTGAAAATGCACAAAGGGTCTTTTCATATTTTGCTTACACGCCAAACGTTCTTTTGCAAAGATGAAGTTCAGGCAATTGAAACCCGGTATCATGAAGCGATTCGAAGGCCATTGGAGGCTAGAACCCCTATATGTTGACTCAAAGATTTGCACACCCTTCGAACCACAAACAATGTCGGATTATGAAACATGCACACGAGGCAAAGGAAGGGTCGGATCAAGGGTCATTCTAGAGCAGTTTCTTCAACCAGCAATCGTCCCACCACCTCCTCTTTCATGGTACTTAAGGGGAATCACCACTCAGACAACCGAAACACTCATAAATTATCTCTTTGAAGAAGTCGACAGAATCAAGGGCGTTTCTAAAGTTTCAAGTCCAAGTCAAGAGCAAAAATCAAGTAAAGAGAGCGCTAATGAAGTGAATATAGATGAAATCTATGACATAAAACAAAGGTGGGCACTGAGGAGGAGAAAAGCTGCATTGCAACGAAAGAGGTGGTAGCCTAGCAGGCTTATATCGGACTGTAGTTATTAAGAATGTTGAAATACCAACCGTACGAGGGTTTAGTTTTGCACAATATACATATGCAATGGCTATCAAGTACAATCTAGGTTATAATGAACTAGGAAAGTAACAAATTTGAGTCCAATTTTTATGATTCTTTGTCTAGGGGATTGATGATCTTGGTAACTATAGGAGTTTTTGTTATTTTAAGTTGTGTAGAAATTCATCATTATTTTTTGTATAAGAATTGTGTAAAATTGCCTATTTATTCTGCCATTTTTCCAAGAAAAATGTGGATATAGTTGTTAATTTGGACACAAGAAGATTGAACTACATTTGGAATACTAAAAACTTGAAAATGATCCTCTCTGTTTTTCTTAATTAGAGAAAACCAAATTACCTACATATAAATGTACCTCGATTTTTCTTCAGTGCATTGCTTTGGATGATAAATTATATAGCATTAGTCATTACTCCTTTTTAAAAACTGATATTATTTTTCTTATTTGGATCCCAAACTATAAATAAATAAACATACTCAAAATAAATAATCCATAAATATAACAGCAAAAATACAAAAAATAAAAACAAATCAGAAAAAGAAGAAGAAAACTTTCTAGAAGGCGTATAAAACGCCTAGGCTTTAGGGCGCGAAAATGGCCTGGCAAACTGCAACAATGGAATCCTTCTCAGTGAGAAAGCTCTGCAAACAGGTAGACCTCTGCCATGGCGGATTTCTTTTTGTTTTTTTTTTATCTCACAATTTCACTATTCATCGATCTTCAAAGTGTTTAACGTATATTTTCTCTGCTGCACAAATTTTTCGCAGTTGATTTCACTTGCAGTTCAACGATGTCGCTTATCTGGAGATCCTTGCCGGCTTTCAGTTGTCATTCGACTATCAATCCTCTCCGATCTCATCGTCACTCAAATCTCAAGTAAATTCTCTCGGTTTCACTCTTATTCATGATCAGAATGTGTTCACGGCTTTTGAATTTTCGCTGATTGACGTCAAAAAGCTGGCCAAATGATGCTAATGGAGAAGTTATTCGTAATGTTTAAATGCATCTGTGAAGTATGATGATCAAATTCTTTCTCAATCATTCTACAAACACTTACAAATTGGACGCCAGATTGCATTAATTTCAATCGATCAAGTCTAGGGTTGCTGCAATGCCAGTAACTGTATGATTGTGCTTTGTGTTTGACCACATCATAGAGTTATATATCATGGATTAAGCTACCATATGAGAACAGTTGAGTATGGCATGTGCCTACTATGATTGAATTGTTTTACAATGATATGAAGCAACAGAATAAATATTACATGCATTTAGAGCATGTGCTCCGGGTAGATATAAATGAACAATTATGTTATTAGAGTGAACAATGTGTAGGTATAAGTGAACTATTATGCTATTGAGGGTGAACAATGGGTAGATATAAATGAACAATTATGTTATTAGAGTGAACAATGTGTAGGTATAAGTGAACTATTATGCTATTGAGGGTGAACAACGGGTAGGTATCAGTGAACAACGACCATATTTGGAGCACATGCTCCTGGATTGTAATAAACTGCAGAAGCCACATTGCATATTTTCAGCTATTGAATGACATAACTGGTAGTATATTGGAATGATATATTGATATTAGTGTGGATGTTGTTGTTTGATAGTTGCCAGCTTTGTTGAGATGAACCCTTGGCTATTTTGTGCCTTTTTGATTTTAAATTTGGTAGTTCTTTGTTGATGGGCAGTTTCTGATACTGGTGCTGGAAGTTGCTTAAAAGAGTTCCAGGACTTGAAGTACAACACTAGTGGATTTTCTGCAGCAGGATGGGGTTAGTATTATGAGTCATACTGATATTTTATGGCCTTATATATGTGCATTTGTTGATTGTGCATGTGTGCAATATGATTGCTTATTTTATGAGTGTGGGTTATGATTCAGATGGAGTCCTTTCAATCACGACCACGAGTAAGCGCTAACACTATCAATTGATCCTTTTAATTGCCATGAAATGGTTGCAAAGAAACAAGAAAATTATTCAGTACGGTGTGATTGTTTCTCATCTAGTTTCTGTGCCATTATTGGGGTACAATACAGGCATCACTGATTTGGAGATTTTTCATTACCGATTCGACCTAATGGAGAATGCCCCGAGTAGGAGACTAGTGAAGCTGCCTCCAACTTCAAAGAACAATGCCAAATTCAGGTATTGAAAGGAAACCACCTTGTCTACAACTCTATACATCATGTTTCTGAGTTGTATAGAGTGGTTGGTCGAGTCATATATCCATCACTGCTTTTGTTTCTAGTGGAACTGAAGTGTCTATGTCCACAACTGAGAACATTGAAGTCATAGTGGCAGATATCGCCTCCTTTTTTCGAAAGGTACATCTCTCAGCAGTATAGTTGTCTGTACTGTTTTAACTTCTCTCCATGAAGAACATCATATGTTCATCAGTAGGTACCTAGTAGTTTTACTAAGGCAGCATATACTTATGGAGTTTTTGGCCTCTTCTTTTTTTTGCAGATGCTTATCCTAAAGACCCATGTAAGTTCAACTCCTTTCCATTTCTTAATGTGTTAGGTCTCACAATTTAAGTTAGCATTATTTTTACTGATTTCAACATATTGAGACATTTGGTTTCCTTTCCCCAAAGGTGCTTTCCTGTATTAATATTTGTTTCGATTTGCTGTGAATAATTTGTCGAAGGCGTCTTCCAACTTTTTGGCCAATTTTTAGTACTAATACAGAATTAGCCTTTTCCATGTTCCCAACTTACATTAGCATGTTTGGATGACATGTTGAAACTGCTCCGAATTACTTGATGTTCAGATCCAAAATATGTCTCGCATAAGAGATCAAATGTTGAAGAACCATTATGGGTATAAATTTCATGCTCTTACATAGAAGTGTGGTTACTGACTGTATACTTTTTTTCCCGCTCCTAGAACATTGCACTAGAACTGGTGGCTGAATTTGGCGATCAACCTGGAGCAGGGCATGAAAATGTTGTTCTGGCTTCTGAGTTGTCATCTTTACCCTCTCCTGAATCATTAAATATAGAGCAGCTTGCATTGGGGTTTGAGGATTATGTTCTGAAGCACGGAAATGCATTAACTACAAAGTGCCAATCCTGCTATCCAGACAGGTGATTATGTACTTTCTCTTTGAACAATATGAAATTGTGTATCTGCATACAAATCTTCGTCGTCCAAATATGAAATCTTATCTTTTGCCTTCTGCCAGCAACAACCTGAAGGCAGGTCTTGGACTAGCATCCTCCCAGAAGCATATTCATGATGAAGTGGTTGTGGAAGCAGTAATTATTATCAGTGAGTCATTAGATCCATCAAGTCCATCTTGTTTGAAGCGATTGGAGCAAAAAACAGAGGTCAGGTATATTTTGAAGTACATGATGCCCCACTTTCACTTTAGATTTGATTTTATCCATAATACATATGAGATTCTGAGTAACTCTGACTTTAACAGGTAGCTTATGTTATCATACTTCAGATTAGTAACTCTTTTTTATTTATTTGTGGCTTACAACTGTGATGTTGTAGAGCATATACAACGATACATACACACATTGAAACTAGAACATTAAACCATAATTTTGAAGCAGTCTGCAAGAGATGGTATTGATCTGACATGGACTTTGTGGTTGTAGTAGCAGGTTCTATATTTCAGAGACTTTGCACCTTGTTCAGTCCAACAGTCAGATCTGAAAGCATTAAGCAGCCTCAAGTGGAATAGTTACGGACTCTCTTTGAGAAGTATTACAGACGACGAGGGATCTGTTGTCCTTGAATGGGAGGGTTTGCCCCAGAATACGCGCATTGACATCGCCCTCCATTGTTACAATAAGAAATATCCTTCAGAATGTAGCAGTTAGCACGCTTCGTTTGCTGTTAAAAAGCATTATTACACATACTGATCATGGCATCATTCCTTGACTTGCTGCAAGGCGGTTGTACCCGCGTTCAGGCAAAGGGCAAAACTCGAGAGAAATCTCATGAAGAAATCAATGACTCTTGCATTGGATGATTTGAAGGAGACGTATAGCGGAACTCTTCTAAGTGCTCATGCGCTCAAGGTAACTTTTTGTTTGGATATCTTCAGAGTTACATTCTTAATTTCTGGGTGTAACTTGTAAGAATTATCGGAAATTGTTTCTTGGCATTAGTCTTTCAATAGCTCAAGTAAGACTGCCTACATGTGTATCTCCCATGAATTGCATAAGTGGGATCCACCCTGGGTTGGTGGTGGTGTTGTTACAAGTGACATCAGAAATTGCCTCTTGAAATCAGTCTCAGCAGGCAATAATGTGTGCTAAGTTAAAATTGTCTACATTTGGATCTCCCCGTCTTGGACCTATTTAACTGGGACCCACACTGGTGACGGTTGTGTTGCAAAACTAAAACCAAAACCAAAAAACTAAAACCAAAACCAATACTCTGAAATCCCCCCTCAGACGAGTTATGGAGAGGTTGGATGCAACAGGCTAGCAGCCTTACCCCTAAATTTTGCAATTTAGAGAGAATGATTCCAATTGACCCAAGATTTATAAATCATTCGCTACTTACAACTCCATGGAGAAAAGAAGCGTAGTAGCTTAGAGAAGTTTAATGAGTCATTTTACTTTAATCCATTACATTCTAAAGTTGAAAACCATGATCTTTTTCAACTATCCCGACTGTGGACATAAATTTGAAGTGACATGTTAAACCACATTTTGGCACTCATACATGTTTCCACTTGTGTGTTCTATTTTGGCCTTCAACTCAGATCCAAAGTTATGCACCTGATCTTGCAAAGAGCATTGCTGGCCTGATTTTGTCATCCGACGACGCAAACTTCCAATGCAAATGCCTCAGTATGCTCGGGCTAGAGTCGGGCAACATTGAAGGAGATGCAGTGGAAAAGTGCATCAAAGACAAGATTATCACTGCAATAGGTAAATTTGATGCAAAACCTCCACATTTGAGAAGCAGAGAGACTGCACCACTTCTCTTTGGAGATGATCATCTCGACGAACCAGAGTTCATGTTGGAGGAATGTGAAGAAGGTGAGGAAGAATACTGCACTCTAATGGATTTCTAATTTCTAACTTTTAATATTAATAGTAATACTGCCATCCAATTCTAGTGCAAGCAGTATGCTCTGCTCTGAATTAGCTCTTCTGTTTCTACCACTAGGTTCTTATTTGTTTTTCCTTTTTTTATGTGTTTTTTTCCTTTATATATATGTGTGCTCGCGTGAAGTTACAAAAAACAAATCATAAAATTATAAATATATGGTTATATAAAAATCATGAACTCAAATTACAGATTTGTATATATAGAAACAAATAATGCTCATAAATTTATACATGTATGTGCTTAGAAAACTGTACACGTCACGTGCTCATAAAACTGATGTTGGAAGTACAAGATGGGAGCATGATACTCGTAAAGTTATAATCAATGTTCACACATTTAACAAACCTACAACTTACAGATTGACCATATTGAAACTAGCTAGCAAAGCATGATCTCAAATGGACACAACCTAGCTTGAAAATCTTATATATGTAAAACTCCCTTCTTACTGAACATTTAGTGTTACTCCCAACTCTTGCACTGACAACTATAGAGAGTTCGACATGAGGAAGTGAAGATTCAAACTGTTCCAAGACCTTGACAATCTCGGAAAACTCGGGCCTATCCTTATGCCTGGAGGCCCAACACCACTCGATTAAAGCTCTCATGGGAGACGGGCAATCATGAGGCAAATTGGGCCTCAAGTTCTTGTTGATTACTGCATGAGCAACTTGCTCCGGGCCCAGCCCATGAAAGGGCACCCTCCCTGACACTAGTTCACTCATCAAGAGCCCAAAGCTATACACATCGACCTTCCTTCCATACACTTCGCCCCGGATCATCTCCGGAGCCATCCATCTATACGACCCAACAATAGCATTCGTCTTCCCATGGTTACTGCCATCAACATCACAAAGGCCATCGATATTCTTCCCTAGTTCCATGCAAGAAATCCCAAAATCAGCTATTTTCATCCTCAATGTGCCCCCTTCTTCTTCGACCAGGATGTTTTCAGGCTTCAGATCCCGATGGATGATTCCTTGGGAGTGAAGATACTCCATCCCTCGAGCTATGTCGAGGGCAAAAGTGACCACCTTGGAGAAACTAAGGGCCTTTAAAATTCAAAAAAATTCAAATGTAAATGGGAATGGGTAAATATTTACTCCCTCCATTTTATATTAACTATCACTTTGATCTATAGGTCAGTCAAACTTTGATAACTTTTATCATTAATGTCTCACAACAAACAATGTTCTACCATATGAGGGTATTATAATTAGATTCATTTCTAAACATATCATCCTAAAAGTATAACATTGTAATTTTTTAAGTAAAATATGCTATTAGAAATCTCAATCGAAGAAGAACATTGGAGACAGTGGTAGATCTAGATCTTCAAATTAAGGGTGTCCAATACATTATTATTTTTATTCAATAAATATATACATCCATTTTTCATCCAAAATTATACTAAATTTCAAAAAAAAATATTAAGGGTGGCCAAGGCCACCCTTAGATCTAATATAGATACGCCCATGATTGGAGACCATGTAGCATTTATTAAAAGACATTTAATATAACATGGAAGGGAGCACCAAAAATTATCAGAACTTATCCACATTCACCATTACTTACTTTTTTTCTTAAAAATCTACAACTTTATGCAAAAATCTTTCTTTTTCCAACACTTATTATTTTATTAAACTTATCTTTTACCGTATCATTCATTTAGCCGCGAATTTCGAAGGTGCTTGTTATAAATTACCTGGATTGAGTTATTCTTGAGGTACATTCTCAAACACCTCCCTGACAAGTACTCGGTCAAAATGCAGAAAACTTCATTGTTTTGGTTGAATGCTCCAACGTACCTCACAATGTTTGGATGATTCAGTCGTGAATGCAGGGCAACTTCCCTGCGCCAATATTGTGCATGGGAAGTTCCTGAACCGTTTAGCGGCGCCATTATCCTCTTCATTGCGACTTCTTGACCGTTGTACCACCCATGGTAAACCCGACTTTTCGCTCCGAACCCGATTAGAGAATCAATCAAGAGACGAGAAAGATCAACCATCTGATCGAATGATGATGATGATGATGATGATGATGATGATGATGGCAAGTTTACTTGATGATCATGAAGACAAGTTCCCATGATGGGGTTGTCATGGGGAGTTTGCAGTGGAAGGGTCGTTTTAAAAAGAAGAAACAGGGGGAAAGAGTAGACTTGGTTTGGGGAAGAAGGTTGACCAAAATGAAATATGAAATATTAAGTATTATTTTATTTACGAAATGGAAGGATTGGACACAACAGAAACCCAAATTGGGATAGTGGGGGAAAGAAATTAGAAGAACAATTCCCTAATTAGACTGAGTTGCTTCACAACAAGGAACTAAACAAGATCCTATGCAAAATAAGAACGTTGCAGTGCTCCTATACGTGGGTAGATTTTACTTTTTTTTTTAGTTACTTTTTCCCATTAAATATTGACATGTGGCATTGACATGGATTTTAAAAATAAAAATAAAAACAATGAAATTTAGTATAAAGTAGGTTAATAATAATAATAATATAATAATTCCCTTTTCCTCGTATGAAATCTACTCACTTGCACCTTCGGTCAAGTCACTCTGTCCCGCTATCTGGAGATCTAATTGGCAAGAAGCAAAAATCTTCCTCGCTAATCAGTAAATAGTGGTCAAACAGAGCGCGGAGTGGGCAGTCAATAGGAAAACTGTGGAACTGTCCTTCTTTCAACGAGTACTTTTCCCAGAAGTGTAGGTTTTTGCCCTAACGCACTCGTTCTTTGTTTGATTCAAATAATCTTATCATTTTTAAAAAGCTCGATTCCCCTGTTTAGTCTAAAGTCATGTCTTATAACAATCTCTAAAAAAAAACACGTACGCTTCAACATATATTAATAATAATGCCATCAAATTCTAGATGAAGCTCCATGCTCAGCCCTGAATTAGCACTTCCATTTCTATCACCAGCACCACATTTTATTTTGTTTTCAGTTTCTTTTTATACTTAAATCATGCATGAGTGCGAATTACCTAAAACTTGAAAGTGAGTTGATGATTGTACTTTATTCAGAAACTTGTATAATGTGATGACTGTCATTTACGTTTAGGGTATGGTATAATATGAGTAAAACAGCACAAAATAATGAAGCTGTAGTAACCCCTACCTTAAGCAAGGCATCTCAAATTCCTCCCAATTGGGCTTATCAACTTTAACAAACAAAAAAAAAAGCGAAAAAAAAGTGAATTGATACATGAAATATGATCCAATGGTGAATGTATTTCATCCCACAAGAAAATCACTCTTTCCATAATTCCATAGTTCCATAATTCTTCAAAATCCAAATAATAAATAAGTTATGTTGCAAAATATAGCAGCTTAACAATCCCAATATTAAAAAGAAAAAGGAAAAGGGAACTTTTTAGACAGGGGTCACGAGGCTTTCACCAAATTATGTATGTCCTGTATGTGTATCCCATAATTCATCATCTGGGTTTAGCAACCCCATGACTAAAATCTTCACAAGATGTATGCATAAATGCATAATACACACAATATTACTCGGACTCGACCATATCCATTAATCTGATTACGCCTTAGACTTGACCTTTCCCTGAATTTTCAATACTAGTTTCAAGCAAATGGACAGTCTCTCAATACCCATGTCAAAGTATTAACAACTCAACATAGTAACATAGATCACAAATCACAAAATCACAGCTCTGTATGAACGATTCGGTCTTCTTTTGATTCCTCAGGTTGTGTAACTCCTACATAAGCGGGACCCGCACTAGGAGTAGTAGAATAATACCCATCTGACGACCCTGTATAAGCGGGACCCATACTGGGAGTAGTAGAAGAATAATCCTTGTCATCGGATGTGAGGCAATCAGCTGATGGATTGACGGTTCCAAAGCCAAAGCCGGTGACTGAATTGCAGTAAGTCTCTGCTGTGCCATCCTTCTTCTGCAAGTCGATGTTTGTCAGGACGATGTTCCTGCAAGGGAACGTGTCGCTGCAAGCAAACTTCATCGCTTGCTTGCTCTTTGTTGTCCCCGTGATATTCCTGTACATTATCTTGCTGATTTGCACAGCAGTCGTCTGAAACAGACAGACAAGAAAAGAGAGGGCAAAGAAGAAAGGAATTAAAGCATATGATAATGATAAATTAACGTGATCATAAAAGGGAAAAAAGGGGGTTATATCACAAATATGTATGAAAATAAAGGGCCATTTTTCACACCAGGTGGGCATGAATCATGTTTTAATGAAGTATAAGATCAAGGGAGCAGCCTTTTTGCTCCCTAGAATGGCAAAAAGGGTTTCTATTGTATGTCATTTTTCCCGCTTTTCGACAGAGTTAATGGTATATATCAGGACATGACTTCTTCATCAAAGCATTCTTTTCTTCATCCATCAGCACTCAGGGGGTAACCCCTGATCAGTAGGGTGAATATAGAGAAAGCCTTGGAGATTCTTTCCTTAAGCAAAATGACCCTTTTTGAGGGGCATAACTTCCTTGCTTGTAAGTTGAGTCTCTGATTTCTTGAACAGAAACACTTCCTCATGATAGCTTCTTCAGGCAGCTACTGCAGAAAGTAAAGGAACCATGACGCTCGTGATATGAAAATGACAAGCTGCCATTATCTTATACCTTAACACAGGAGAGTATAAACCTCCACATCATATCCATCATTTGGAATAACAAACTCCTCTCCACCCTAAACCAAAGACCACAACTCGACCTGTTCATAAAATCCAGTACTTAAAATGACAAAACCCCGTTTCTAAACTCTTAACTTCCGGTCAAAGTAGCCATTTTCCTGTCCATAACTTGATAAGAAAGGCCGGGATATTCTTCAGATACTCCCCCCACAGTCCACAAGCCACTCTAACTTACCAGTTCCTACCTTTCATAAACTCATACTCTTACTATAAGCAGAAATTCAGCATTCTGCTCACAACCCTAGTCATCCATACAAAAAAAAAAAAAAACAACCACACATCCTCAAAGAGCTCTCTACAAACATGCGTCTCAAAACCCGACAAGGTCCTCCTCCTAACCATGGGAATCGCTACATGATGGAGATGAACCCTCAGGGTCATCCTAACCAAGGGAACGACTACATGATGAAGGATGCGGCCCCTCAAGGCCCACCTAATCGTGTAGATGACTACACCGTGAAGGATGCGGGCCCTCATGTCGGGGCCCAATGGCCCAATAGGGGAGGAGGCTACGGTGCAAGAAGTTGGCTAAGTAGCGGGGAGAGGTTCCCGAGCACCTATGATCTTGTTGAACAAACCCACTACCTCTATGTCCGAGTGGTAAAAGCCAAGGATCTCCCCCCGAGCCTGGCCGGAAGTTGTGATCCTTATGTGGAAGTCAAGTTGGGGAACTACAAGGGAAGGACACGACACTATGAGAGCAAGAGGAACCCCGAGTGGAACCAGGTTTTTGCCTTCTCCAAGGACCGGATTCAAGCATCCATATTGGAAGTTTTTGTCAAGGAGAAGGAGATGGTGGGCCGGGATGACTACATAGGGAGGGTGGTGTTTGACCTAAACGAGGTCCCGACGCGGGTCCCACCCGATAGCCCGTTGGCCCCACAATGGTACCGGTTGGAGGACCGACAAGGCCAGGGGAAGGTGACTGGGGAGGTCATGTTGGCCGTTTGGATGGGCACGCAAGCCGATGAAGCCTTTCCCGAGGCGTGGCACACAGACACGGCCTTTGTCCATGGGGAAGGCCTTTTCAGCATTCGCTCAAAAGTTTACATGACCCCGAAATTGTGGTACTTAAGAGTGAATGTGATCGAAGCCCAGGATGTGTTGCCTAATGATAGGAGCAGGGCACCGGAGCTTTTTGTCAAAGCTCAAGTTGGGAGTCAAGTTCTAAGGACTAAGGTCAGCCAACAAGCCAACAACAACATGAATCCCTTTTGGAATGAGGATTTGGTTTTCGTAGTTGCCGAGCCTTTTGAGGAGCAGTTCACCCTCACAGTCGAGGACCACATTCACCCTGCAAAAGACGATGTTCTAGGAAAGATGATTGTACCTGTCGAAATCTTTGAGAAGCGGCTGGACCACAGGCCAGTTAACTCTCGTTGGTTCAACCTCGAGAAGTACGGATTCGGGATCTTGGAAGCCGATAGGCGGAAGGAGTTGAAGTTCTCCAGCAGGGTGCATCTTAGGGCATGCCTCGAAGGTGGGTACCATGTCCTCGACGAGTCTACAATGTACGTGAGCGACACGCGCCCCACAGCGCGTCAACTTTGGAAGCCCCCTGTTGGAATCTTGGAAGTGGGCATTCTCGGTGCACAAGGGTTGCTTCCCATGAAGACAAAAGACGGCCGGGGCACGACAGATGCATACTGTGTGGCGAAGTACGGTCAGAAATGGATCAGAACGAGGACAGTTCTCGATTCCTTTGCTCCCAAATGGAACGAGCAGTACACGTGGGAGGTTTATGACCCATCTACTGTCATAACACTGGGAGTATTCGACAACTGCCACTTGGGTGGAGCCGAGAAACAGGGCAATTCAGCCAGAGATTCGCGAATTGGGAAGGTGAGAATTAGGCTATCGACGCTCGAGTCTCACAGAGTCTATGCTAATTCCTACCCCCTCATGGTTCTGCACCCGGGCGGGGTGAAAAAGATGGGAGAACTTCAGCTTGCAGTCAGATTCACCAGCCTCTCTTTAGCCAACATGATCTACATATATGGCCACCCGTTGCTCCCCAAAATGCACTATCTCCACCCTTTCACTGTAAACCAAATAGAAAGCCTCAGATACCAAGCTATGAACATAGTAGCCACAAGACTAAGCCGGGCCGAACCGCCTCTAAGAAAAGAGGTTGTGGAGTACATGTTGGACGTCGACTCCCACCTCTGGAGCATGCGAAGAAGCAAAGCCAACTTCTTCCGAATCATGTCCATCATGTCGGGGACAATCTCGGTGAGTCGTTGGTTCGGGGATGTTTGCCATTGGAAGAACCCCATCACTTCGATTTTGGTTCACATTCTCTTCTTGATACTGATATGGTACCCGGAATTAGTACTTCCTACACTATGCCTCTACATGTTTTTCATCGGCCTATGGAACTACCGATTCCGCCCCCGGGGCCCGCCTCATATGGACCTCAAACTCTCCTGGGCCGAGGCGGTTCATCCGGATGAACTCGATGAAGAGTTTGACACGTTTCCTACTTCAAGGCCGCATGAAGTTGTGAGGATGCGATACGACAGGCTTCGGAGCGTGGCTGGAAGGATTCAGACCGTGGTGGGTGACATTGCGACGCAAGGGGAGAGGTTCCAGTCGTTGCTGAGTTGGCGGGACCCGAGGGCGACGAGTTTGTTTGTAATGTTTTGCCTTTGTGCCGCGGTGGTTCTGTATATGACTCCATTCAGAGTGATTGCTCTGGGAGCCGGGTTGTACACACTGCGCCATCCAAAGTTCAGAAGCAAACTGCCTTCGGTTCCAGGCAACTTTTTCAAGAGATTACCTTCTCGAGCTGATAGCTTGCTTTAAATGTTATTGAATGTTCGGTTTCAAGTCCTTTTTTTTCCTTGTCAGATTGGATGTTTGTTCATTTCTTTTTACTCTAAAATGGCAATGATATGTTTATGTTCATGCCTTTCAAGAGAGATGGGTACATTCTGTCCTGTTTTTTCATAATTTCTGGTGAAATGTTGTTGAAGGTTTTTGGTCTTTCAATCAAATGCACCCAATGACAGTTCTAGATCTTTAAAAAAAAAAAAAAAAAAAGAACAAGCATTTTACCTGGTTCGAACAGGGATTTGGCGAATCACAATAATACTGGTCGATGATTATCGGGTTTGCTACATCTTCCATCATCACATGTTCAAATCGAACTGCCTTGACATAACCAGATCCTCCCTGCAACAAAAGGTAAGGAGACAATATGACATTCAATTTTACATTAGCATTTGAAGTGCCAGCCTACAGATAACGGAAAATCCAAAATAATCATATACAGTAACAGATAAAGTTAAAGATAATCCGGGAACATGCCAAGATTCATCTCCCCAACATATATACCACTTTACAAAACCATATATACCAGGGGGTAGAAGATAAGCTCTTCGATGAAAAGGATTACGGATTACCTGCCAAGTTTTGACTCGGACACCATTAGTTGTGTTCTTTATAAAAGCCCCGCTCAATACAACCTTTGACACAATCCCTGTTGAATTGTCCTTACCAAGGCTTCCTATGCTGCAGTAGAAAATCAAAGTGTGCGAAACAAATTATTCAAGATTACATGCGCAGCGCCGCAGACATAGAGAAAAACTTAATGCCGTTCTAGTCGATGGATAACGTACCTGATTCCATGCCCTGGACCACAATAAATTTTCTTCATCTTGATTCTTGAACTAGCATTGACAATTGAAACGCAGTCGTCCCCTGATGTGCACAAATCATGTACTCTTCTTCAGCATATATTACAGTGGACAATGGACACTTCAAATTGTGATTTTCTTTTTACTCAAGATACAGTCATGCACAAATGGAACCTCCCGAAGTGAAGACCGATCATCAATAACAAAAAGAAAGGCAAGTTCTAAAACCGAATTTTTCTGAAAGGATTCTTCATCTGTATACTCCCTTAGTAGGGTCTAAGGAGATCCAAATGTAAGCAGCCTTACCCATGCAAGGTCTAAAAGTCCAACTCCGAAAGACCCACCAAAAAGGAAAAACAGAAAAGAAGAGGAAAAGGTGTTCTTGATTATAATGGTAAACTACAATCAATTAAGAAAAGCGCACAATGTAAAGCATTATGAAATGGCGATAGCAAGCAGCAACAACATGTCAAAATAGAACAGTTTAAGGAGAGAAGAACCTGTTCCAATTTTACAGTTTAGGAGAGTAACGTTGGTAGATGCAGTAATATGTATCCCATCAGTGTTAGGACTGTCTCCCGGCGCAGAAATTAGTACATTCGACACTCGCACAGTGTCAGAATGGGAAATGACGAAATGCATCTGTTGGCTATTTTGGATCGTCAGACCTTTAACCCTAATCGCAGAGCTTGAATCTATTGTTAGTGCCTGCAACATTAAGGAATTATAATCAGTTGATGCATTTTCGTATGTTTAATATATAAATCGAAAACCGTAAAGGCTCAAAAAGTACACTTACCGTGGGCGCCCCTTTACATGGCTGTAGTCAGAAACAAGGGGAATTGAGAAGAAACCAAAAACCGGTCAGTTTCAAATACTAATATGCAATGCGGTAAGCATTTCAGCGACAAAGAGTTATATGATGACAGAAAGAATTTAGAATTACATTGGTTTTGTTCTTTTTACACGATGCTTCCCACCATTTACTCCCTGAGCCATCAATTACCCCACTGCCTTGGAAATTGACACCGGTTAAGTTTGAAAAACCTAACCAGACCCGGGACAAATCTGGATCCCAGTTTTTTGGCTCATCCGGTGCCACTATCGTCCCATCAATCTGTACATTGAGAACAGAACAGACAATAGACGTATGATTCTGATAACAATGAAGTGAATGAACATATATACACATCCAGGAACGTAGCGACTTCGAAGTTAAGACAATCAGGTGCGGCACGGTTCAAACTTCAAAGGATCAAATCACACTTTAAATCTCAGACTAGGAACTTACTTGGATGGTTAATCTACTTGCACAAGGGCCTTTGAATCTTGTTGCATTGACCAGATAATGACGCCCTTCAGGAACTAACAAGACTGATTTTGGTGTAGAACAGGCTTGGTTCCATGCATTTATGAAAGCCTAGTAGTTTTAGCAGAGAAAAGGGAGGTTAGCTAATTCCAAGTCCAAAAGCATTACCCAAAAGTCCCACATCAAAACGGGGTGTGGGGGATCAGATGTAGCAGTCTTAACCGTAAAAATTACATTTTTTAGAGAGACTGATTCGATTGGCACAAGATTTCAAAATTGTTCACTACCTACTACTCCATGGAGATAAGAACTACAAATAAGAAGTTAAGATCATGAGATAAGAATGTCACCACAACTTAACATGCAGAAACAAGAGTTCAGTCATAACGTGGCAAACTGCAGTCATTTTCTAAAATCACCTGAGTATCATCCGAAGTTCCATCTCCGACGGCACCAAAGCTGTCAACATTCACAAGGACCTTCCCACCATGTCTACTGCCCCAAGAAGGTGCTGCAAAAGCTTCCTTTTCGTCATCCTCTTCATAAATGTCCAAGCTTTCTAGCTCCCCCACCAAAGAAAGTCTATCATGTAGCTTGTTCTCTGCAATCACATGAGCTGTGACCAATAAGCCATAGAAAACGACAAAGAATGCACCCATAATGTTGTGGGCAGAGCTTAATTCAGAACAATAACAGGAGCAGACATTGGCTTTTAATTTATATGCTTAGATTAGTATTCAGAATGAAGTGATTTAGGGAAAAATATTGCCTTGGCTTGAAAGTATATGAATACTCTTTCTGCATGCCAAGACTTGAAGAATAAGAAATTTCCCAGATCTTTGCTTTACTCTTAAACCAGAAGGCTCATGTTTCACCAGTTAAAAAAACATCCATGGAGTTGTGCTCCACTAACTACCAAGCAACTTGTCAAATATAATACTACTTATCAAGAGCAATCTAACATCAGATAAAGTACACAAAAATGTCAAAATGATCGCATACAACGGAGAAGCAAGTCACTTTCTGTCATCCATTGATGCCATAAGAAAACATACATGATCCACAGCAACTGCTCCTATTTCTTCAGCCAGAACATCTTTGATCAAATAATATTATTGCAATGATCAATGAGTTATATTGAGAAAAGATTATACCTCAGCTCAATGGACCAGTGCACTGTCATGGCCACTTCTGTGAGGCTATGATATGAAATTCATATCTATAAAGCTGTGCCCAATCTCCCTGTAAACCTTTCTCGCCACGGCAATCTCTCTGTAGTGTTTGGACAGCTTCGAATCCCCAATTTCTGAATAAAAGCTCGAAGCTTGGACACAAACTGAAGGGTCTTCTGGATCAAGATCTATCAAGCGTTTCAGCACTCTTTCTCCAACGACTTGATTCTTGTGCATTCTACAGCTTCTCAACAGCGAGCTCCACAAGACAGAGTCATCCTTCACAGGGGAATGCTTTAGCAACTCTTCTGCTTCATCTACAAAGCCAGCCCGACCTAAAAGATCAACCATGCATGAATAATGCCTCTGTTCTGGTTCAATCCCATGAAGGGTTTGCATTGAATCAAAAACCCGCCTTCCTTCTTCAACTAATCCTGAATGATTACAGCCCGTCAAGACGCATAAGAATGTCACTTTATCCGGCTTCATCCCCTTCTGAATCATCAACCCAAGCAAGTTCAGGCATTCTTTTCCTAACCCATTTCGGGCATACCCATTTATGATTGATGTGAAGCATACAACATTAGGCAAGCAAAGAGACTCGAAAATCTGCCGAGAATTTTCAACCTGACCCAGTTTAGAATACAGATCAATCAGTGAATTAGAGACCACTATGTGGGATTCCAACCCTGATTTAACAGCACAAGAATGCAGCAATCTGCAACTTGACAAGCTTGCAAAAGAAGAACCTGACAGTGCTTTCAATGTGGTGGACAAGGAGACTTCATCAAACGCAACTCTCTCATCAAGCATGAATTTAAACAACTCGACCACCTCTTCAACAAGGTTACAGTACAACATAGACGTCATCGTAGCATTACAGCACTCCACTGTCATCATCCCAGGACGACCCTCGTATAAATCCACCGAACTCTCGATTTCATAACATTTTCCATACATATCAATCAGAGCAGACTGAACATGGATGCTTCCAAAATCAAACCCAAGTTTCACAGCAACAGAATGTATCTGTCTGCCAACCGAAAGATTCATCCTTTGACTACATAAGTTCAAAATCGCCACCAGTGAACGGATAGACGGCTTACTCCAAAACTGCATCTGTCTAAAATATTCCACTGCATCATATAACATACCACTATAAGCATATGCATAAACAATTGAACCCCATGAAATAACATCTTCATTTGGAATAACTTTGCATGATTTTTCAGTGTCCTGCAAACTCCCACAAGCAGAGTAAAAGTCCACCAGAGCATTAGCAACAAATAAGTTCGATTCAACTAATCCGCCCTTAATAGCATGACAATGCAACTGCTGTCCTTGGTTTACAAACCTCCCATTCCCACAACCCTGAATCAAATAGCAAACCATAAGATCATTCAATTCAACCCCATCAGATTTAACCCTAGGGTACAATCCCAAAACCTCGTCCCACAAACCCAACTCACAAAAACCACGGAAAACCACATTCCAAACTGCACAATTCCTCTCAGGGATCATACCCAACACTCTCAACCCAGCATCAACCAACCCCATATGCATGTAAATGTCCACAATTGCACTCCCAATGTACACATTCCCAGTCAACCCAAGCGAAATCACTCTGCAATGCACTTGAAGACCCTCAAGATAAAACCCAGAGTTACTGCAAATGCTCAAAACAGATGAAAAAGTTGATGGGTTTTCTCTAAACCCTTGAGAAACCATTTGGGCATACAACTCAACAGCTTCCCTTGTCAACCCATTGCGTTTATACCCAGAAATCAGCAAGTTCCATGAGACGACATCTCTCACAGGCATTTCGTCGAACAGTTGGACTGCATTGGCTAATGATCCTGACTTTATGTGATTATCCATTGCTCGGTTGTATGAAAAAACTACCTCGGAAAGATCTGGTTTGTAATAAGGCTCGAGATGAAAATAACGAGACCATGCAGCAGAAATTACCAAGTATTTGCAGCATTGTTGTTGGGTCTTGATGATCTGGGGGTATGAAAATAGCTGCCTTAAACCCTGCATTTATCTCGCACATTTGGAAGATACCGCGTATAATTTGAATTGATTTCAGATTATCTGTATTAGGAATTGACTATGGAAGCATCCTTGCCTGTAGTGTTAAATGCCTTGTATAATTTCTGAAACAATCTGCAACATTTTATTTGTATCACGAAGTAGGGGTGAGCGGGACCGGGATCCCGGTAATTTTCGGAGGTCCCAGTCCCGGTTGTGACTGGGAGCAAAACTTTGCTCCCGCTCCCATTTGTGCACGGAGCAGATTTCTCATTTCGGGAAAATTTTAATTCTTATTTTTTTTCATCCATTATTTGATTTATTTCCACTAAAAGCCAACATAAACTATACAAGTTTTCTTTAATTTCATAGATGTGAGCGTCGGTTTGTTTACATAGTCACTTTTCCTAATTTAAAATTATGCAATATCTAATACATAATTTTTTTTTCCGGAAAAAAATACGCTATAAGTTCGAAAGAGTAATAAATAAAATAAATATAAAGATCAAACACAAATTAAATTAAAACAAATTTATCAACCATCATAAAGTCACTTGATTTGTTATATATATATATATATATATATATATATATATATATATATATATATATATATATACCGGGAATTGGGACCGGGACCGGGAAATTAAGTTAAATCCCACTCCCGGTCCCATTGTTGATTGGGACTTCGTTTTTAGTCCCACTCCCGATCCCGCTCCCACCGGGAGCGGGATTTTGGGACCGGGACTTGACCGGGAGCGGGATGGGACCGGGACTTGACCGGGAGCGGGATGGGACCGGGATTCCCGGAATTTTGGCTCACCCCTACGAAGAAGGGGGAAATGGAAGAAACAGCGAGGGGTTAATAAGACGCTAATTAGTCGGACGCGCAAAATTTAATTCGGAATTGTCCGAATATCTGATTTCTCCGACTTGGCAATAATAAGGATTGTTCTGAATTTTGACTTCGATCGAATATCTTTTTTCTATTGTCCGAATTTGAATTCATCTCTATTTGAATTGTCCGACACAAAAAAATGGGTCGAAACATCGATTTCTTGTTCAAATTTGACCAACCTGAATTTACTCAAATATTTTTTTTTGGGCCTTTATATTGGCTCAGGCCCAATAGGAATACGAGTCTCTTGGATCTCTTCATGGGTCTAGGGTTCAATAAAATCCTGCTTTTATTTTGGTTTGGACAACAAAATTCTTTTTTTTTTATAGGAAGATATACTGATAGAATGGTTTCATAAACTATGATATATCTTTGATTGCTCGGTTAAAAGAGGGGAAAATAACTTTTTTGGGAGGTATATGTTTCTATTTTTTGTATGGATTGGTTAAAGTAAGGGTGGGCATTACTTGTTTGGAATCTCATTTTGTCGTGATAGAAGGATTCCCTAAAGTTTGTCTTGTGAGTTGTCTGTCCGAATATGATAAAATGGTAAGAGTGTATAATGAGACTAATACGTTGATCCTTTAAGATGAGGTTAGAGATTAGTTGGCGTGTTAGCCTGGTGGTGATCTCTACAAGCAATGCCCTCTCTATTGAGTTGAGCGATGATTTAAAAGATTGATCTTATTCTATTGAACCGAGCATTGATCTTGCTCCTGTTCTTGAGGCTTCTTTGTCCTAGGGTGTCAAGACACAATTCAAGCGAAAGAGGAAGGACCAAATAATGTCGAAGACCAAATAGCATTTGGTGCTGATAAAATAGTCTAGAATAATCTATTACTGTGATTGAATATTCTATGACATACACTTGTATAGAGTTCTCTAGAACATTTCTTTTATATATATATATATATATATATATATATATACACACACACACACATCTAGGCCGGGTCTCTCAATTGTAGAGTATCCTAAACTATTGTTATAATTATCCCTACAGTGTTGCAACAAGCAACACGGGATGTGTTTCGCCAAGGATTACAAGTCAAAAGAATTGAACGATACAACTTGGTGTGAACAAAAAATCCTTTCAGGAAGTTGTGGAAGAATTTGATGAGAGATCTCATTTAAAAATATCATACATAATTATAACATTTTTTATTGTATCCAAAAATTTAAGATCTAGTAAAATTTAATCTTACCCTCTTAATTTTAAACACCAACTTCATCTCTAGTCTCTACCCTATATAAAGTTGAACTAACAGTCTAACACACATGGACCATAGATACACAAAAACAACATGCACCCATATCTAGCTATCATCCAATTTTCAAATAAACTTCATATAAATTATGTGACTATTCTTTCTGGTGGTTACACGACTAAGGTCCTTTTATTTGTGTATACTATATCGTACTTATCATAATTAATCACACTAATAATGACTCCGTTTTTTTGTGCTTTGCGTTTGCGTTGTGTTGCGTTGCGTTACGATTAGTTGCGGTAGATTGCGTTAAGTTGCGGTGGAAATGGTTAAAAAATAATGGTAATTTACGTTATGTTGCGGTATGTGGCGGTAGGTTGCGGTAAGTTGCGTTGCGATTGGGTGCATTAACGCATAAAAGAACGGGGCCTAACTATAAATTATCACATATTAACATACCAAATCACATTTTAACATAATAACCATAATTTCTTATTACTTTTCACTTTTCTCACCCTATTTTTACCCTAGCATGCCATTACCTTGTCATATTATTACTGCACTTGTCTTACGGCAGAAAATATCACGGTGTAATTTGTTGCATTCGATCATACACAAAAGGACAATTCAATAATTATTGGATGATACATTATCTTATGTTTCAATTTAATGAGGTGGAGCCGTTGATTGGCCCGCTTGCTGAACCACAGTGTGCCACGAAGGACAAAGTCTCCATCTCCAATTAATATGGGAAAAACGAGGATCGTAAATTTTAAACCATGCAAAATTTATTTATTTAATTATTTATTTATTTTTTATTGTAGAGAATTTGTGGGAATTTTGCCATGCAGGATTTCTTATCTACTAAAAGATGAGGTGAATCTATTTGTTTGGATTTCAAGTGCTTCTTTGGCCCTTCACTTGGATATCCATATGGATAAAACAATACTATCACTCTCCAAATATTGTCCTTTCATTTACTTTGATTAATTATGTATAAATATAAATTTCTACCTACTTAAAGTTCTATACACTTCCCATATAAAAGCTTTATAAATATCGTATGACGCTCATTCTGATAATTGAATTATTCTCTTCGTATGAATTTGAACTTTTGTCGTCTATTTTGTTTGTTTTCAAAATGTTTTTCTTTCTTTGTATTTGAGTATCTGTTTGTTGAGTGAACAAATTTATTAAGTCTCACCCATTTCAGCAAAGAAGAAAATGTATTATAACAACAACTATCATCATTACCGCCGCATGTATTATACATTATTTACATGTCCATCCTCACACACAAATTCTCAATATTCTACAAGAAAAATGTATTGCAACAGCTATCATCATTGTCATTTCATACCTTGTTTGCATTTCCACCCTCACAACTACATTAGAATGGTGAGTTGATCTATTTGATATGTTGTTCACATATCTTATGTGTAAACACTTTTAATCATATATAGTACATGATATATATACAATGATACATGTAATAAACTTTATGTAGCATTGAAATTATAAGAACTATTTTTGATTGATTATAGGTTTATGTGATTTTCTTTTATGCTAATACATATAGTTTAATTTATACAGGTTCAACATCTCATCGAAAGGTGTTTACTTCTTCGAATGAACCGCGATCAATGTATTAAAACCTTAGCAGAACGAGCAAGAATTCAACCTGTTATTACACTTACAAGTGATTTCTTTTAATCTATAATATTCAACCCATTGTAAATTAGTAATTTTCGCAGCGTTACACGCAATCTGCATGCGTGTGTATGTTGATTTACATTTTTTCAAATTGAAAGAGTATGAACACCAAGACCAAAATTTTGTAAATTTGTTGCTGTGTAAATTAAGATGCACAGAAAATTATATCTATTTATCCGTGAGTGACCGTTTTTTATTTTCCTTTTCTTTTCAGTGTGGTGGGAGCTTACGAAAGAGAATGAGGCTTTCTTCCAAGCATATTTCCATAAAATATCTCCAAGACCTTTTATAAGTGAGTAAATGATTGATAAATTAAGGATTCAACCTAGTCTTGATCGTCACGCAATTTACTTTGCCTAAAATTAATTAGATTGAATATGATGTGTTAGAGATTAAAGTGGGTAAAAAAAATCAAACACAAATAAATGAAAAAGGCAACGAATATCAATATACATGTGTATGGGGTTACTTTATAGATTACTAATTAAAACGTATAATCGTCTTTAAATTATATACATACCTTGTTTTATTAAAACCTTATTATATAAAATTTGACATGACTAATATATGTTATATGTTTCTTTTTAGGAAGACATGTTCAACAATCGTCATGGTTCATTAGAAGAGAATATCAAAGATGATTACCAAGATCGAAGAGCGTAATATGTAGGTTCAAGCTTAAGTAATTTGTAGCTAACTAGGTATTTTCAAAAATTAATTTGATCATAATTAAAAAAATAATAAAACTTGATGATCTCAACTGTTCATGGTTAATAGTTCGAGAGCATGTCAATATATGTAGATTGATTGGACCATTATCTCACGTTTGAGATTCATATGTTCCCACGTTATACGACAAAAATAAAGTGACATTTTCATGTATGGTTGTATATGTCATTATGGTTAGGATGCATGATAATAAGAAGCTTGATTAGACATTGAAATGGTCGGCAGTCCTCGTGCTTTTTATTTTGAACGTATGATTTTTAGTAATTTTTTCAAGCTGGTCTAAATTTTTTGTTTGATTACATTTATTAGATGGAAAATTTTGGTATATGGTCCATCATTTCATATTCAAACTAGAAAAATTTTCCATAAAAGTTAGGAAAATAAAAAATTGTTCCCAAAAATTTTTTTCCTAGAAATTTTTTTTTTTTCAAAATTTTACAAAGTGAACTAGCAAATGTTGTGATGCATGCCTTTCGGGGCATCTTGTGGACATACCTTTAAGGCAAGACCTCCATTACACCTAATCTAGTACTTATGTGAACCTCTTATATGGAAAATTTTTCCTTTCTATTTTTGTTTCAATTTAACTAGAAAATTTAATATGTCCCACAATCTTTCTAGATGAATGAAAATGGATCATGCACAAATACAAACAAAATTCCAATTATTGTTGGTTTGAAAATAACAAGCTTGTATGAACCTTAATTAGACCCGCATAACCCAATTTAGCCCGACTAGTAAATTAAGGGCGCGTGTAAATATATTTTATGATGATCTCATTCGACGTCTTAATTGAGGGGAGTTGCACTTGGCCAAGGTCTTCAAGTGAAAGGACCGACTAACCCGACCTGAATCAACGTTTTTCTCTCAAAAAAAAAGGGAAAAAGAGAAGAAACTTCAAAATTTACTTTATGTGATGGTAACAAACAAAAATTAAAGAGATTGGAGTTCTTCAAGTTATTCAAGGCTTGAGGTATCATTTAATAAAGTGTTGAATAATTACAATACTTGTGTTAAAACCTTTTGTTTCATTTAACTTTATAGTGGATATTTGGTAAACATTATTTCAAGTTTGAACTATTATTTAGTAAAATATGGTACACTCCAATTTTATTTTATTTTAGTTTTCACAATGAAAATAGACCAAATTGAAAGAAAATAATTTTAATCATTAAAGTCGAATGAACGAATGAGAAATGACTCACAGACCAAACCTTCTACTCACATGTAGGTCGTCGGTCAAGGGTGTTTTGACGCACATGTAGGTCGGTCAAGTGCAGATAAAGAATTCCCTAATTGTGACACATACTAGTTACAACCCTACCTAATAACTCACACTTTTGACAAGGTCTAATATATATGGAAAAAAATTATGTTGCAGAAAATATGAAACTTCCGTTATGATCTTACATATCTTTGTATTATATTATAAGGTAATGAGTTTAAATTTAGACAAATGCATTGTTTTGATCATAAACTTTAAACATAATAGTTTTACCAGCCAAAAAGGCGTTTAAAATTTCTTATGACAATATCATAATTAAAAAGCATAATAACATATTAACAGCTGATTCAATCTTAAAAAATTAAAATTAATATATTTTGATGAAATTAACTTGTTACAATAGATGTGATTGACATACAAATATTTTAATAAATGAGATTTAATTAGCCAACTTAAGAATAACAAAATTTCAATTATCATAATTGAAAAAACCTAAACTGTAGTAGATTTTAATAAAATAATTACAATAAAATAATTACAAGAAATTTAGAATTAAATTTTTTATAATTTATCATATACAACGCATGGAACAGACAAGTAACTAATCAAACATTTTAGAAAACAAACATGAAAAGAAGAAATTCATCATACTCAATTACTCATGTGTCCCTTTTATATGTCCACCTAACAAATTTTGTTTGTGATTTATTATTTGTCGTATTTTAAATTTTCAACAATAAATTTATTATTTTTATCCTTAATAAATGAATGATATTTTTATCATTTCGATTTATTTTCTAAATTTTTATGTTACAATAATTTTTCTAATTTTTCCAAACAATAATTACTAGGGGATATCTTAATTTTTAGTGAAATGTTTTTTTGGTACCCTAACTTTTAAAAACTAATTTTGGGGTACCCTAATTTTTAGAATTAGAAATAATTGGGTGAATTTCCGGCCAATGATCTGAATTCGCCGGTGAGTTTTAGGCGAGAAATTGATTAAGTGTTTTTGTGGAGGAAAATGCCCTTTGTTTTTGTGGATGAAAATGATTTGAATCAATCGGAGTTTCGCCGGAAATTACCTAGTAATTTCTAATCCTAACAGTAAGGGTACCACAAAATTAGTTTTGAAAAGTTAGAGTATCAAAAAAGTGTTTCTTAAAACATTAAGGTACCTCTAAGTAATTTTTTGGAATCTATTATAGTGTACTAATTTTTTTTATGTTGGCACATACACAGTGACATGCGCAACTTTCGTCGTTTCTTCTATTTTCAGGAAATTCAAACAAATCCCAGCTTTCTGAGCTCTCTTCTTCTTGGCTAATTTCACAATTTCTCTCTATTCTGATTCCAGTTTTCTGGGCACTTTCCAAATCAATCTTCAACTTACTACCTACTTCTCACATTCATTTCAGCATTACTTTCTGAAGATTTCGCCGAATCTGTTCTTGAAATTCTACTGTAAGATTCTCCGATTTCTGCTTTCAATCTTTGTTTTATAAACATTGTTCGCGTCTCCTTGCACTTTTTTTCCCTTTCTGGATCAGATTGATGTTCCGAAATTGAAATTGTGTGACTCTTTGGGGAAATATGTAGTCTGTGTGTTGTGATGTTCATGTTCTTTCTATTTTAGTAGAATTTTGTGGAAGATTTCTTTACTTTTCACTTGTTCACAACATTTGGATTGGTTGGCTTGTTTTAGCTGTTGAACATTTTGGGAGGACCAAATATTTCTATACTTGTTGCAAGTTTGCTTAGGTTCTAATTTAGATGTAAAATGTGAGCTTAGTTTAATTGAGTGCCATCATTATTGATGCAAGCATTCTTCTGGGTGACATAATTTCCTCATGAATTCAGTCTTATCCACTGTTCTGATAACCCGAATCTAAATCCAATAACCTAAAAAATCCCAATGCAAAATATGGTGGGGTGTGGCAGAGCTATCTTATCCTTGAATTTCAAAATTCAGAGGGTTTTAAAATTATTTACTACTTACCATAGTTACCGGAAACGCTGCATACGCAATGTTCGGGGAACTAGTGTTCCGAAGTCAAAACTAGACTACATTTGAGTCCGAGACTAACAGCCCGGGAAGCGTTCCTGGTAACTATGCTACTTACTACTCATTTGAAAAGAACTAGAAAGGTTTATGGATGCATTTTAGTCCCGTCTAAGCTGATTTTTTCATTCCCGCTATTCAGATTATGGACATGTGTTCACTTATTCTGATAATATTAGCTTAAATTTGCAGTGATGTTGTTTATTATGGTGATTTGATATGTACCTAGTATATAACTTAATTCATGTAGGGTGCATGATTTGTTCTACTCACTTCTACATGGTCTAGTTTTGTGTTGTGTGCTAATTAAGCTTGGTTTGAACTGAAATTCTTGCTGAGCTTCCTAGATAACCCATGAAACTTAGGGCCTGTGAAAGTCGTGGGTAAATGGATGAATTATGATATGGTAAAAGACTAAAAGTTATGTTTTGGGAAGTGTTAAATATTAGAAAAAGTGCTTTTGAATAAGTTATAACTCTTTAAGGAAAAAGTAAGTATTGGTAAATGGGTAAATTTTGGTAAATTCTGATAACTTCCGGTAAATATTTACCCAATCCCATTTACCTTTGGATTATGAACCCTAAACCCTAAACTTTTGGCAATGGATTCTGAACCTTTTTGCTTGTTCTTAATGCAGGATTGGTGCAGGTAGAAGCAGCCAGACATGGCTATTGACACGACGAAAGCTAGTTATTGGTCGAACTGGAGATTTCTTATTTGTGCACTCTATGTCTTGGCAACTGTGATAATTGCCTCAGCTGTTATATGGAAATATGAAGGGAAAACTAGTTTGAATAATAATGAAACTCAGGAAGATCAACAAGTGCCAGTTGGTGTCTTGTACAAGGATGAAGTTTGGAAAACATGTCGAAAAAGCCTTCATCCTGCATGGTTATTAAGTTTCAGAGTACTTACTTTCCTTCTGCTCTTGTCATTGCTTATTGGCAACACCATTCTTGATGGACCCGGCATCTTCTACTTTTATACTCAGTAAGCTCTAAAATTTTGGGACGCGTTTTCTTCTTTGCGGTGAAAATGGGTATCACAACATCTCATGATTCTCGCTCATAGTTATTAGTAGCAATCCATGTTCTCATTTGCCCGATCTATAGGTGTCCTAGTACAGTAGTACTCTTATAGATGTCGAGTAGACAATTAAGCACGGTCTTTCTTGGGTATGTTAATCACAACTAGCTCGATACTTCAGGGGAAAGATGGATTTGTTACTTCCATTTGTTAGTCAATTGATTGTTTTCTTGTGATGGTGAACAGGTGGACTTTTTTGCTAACCACGGTCTTTTTCGGGGTATGTTCTTTCTCTATAGTCCTATAGATGTCAAGTAGATAATTAGTACCCAAGTTAATTAGCATAAATGAAACTAGAACATGCCCTGAAATTCCAAGTTCCAGCTTAAGGTTAATTGTTATCTTTTTGAAACCACTTCCCATTAATAAGACTATATATGGCAAGGTCTTCTTGTTTCCGCATTCTGAAACTGACCAAATCTAAATCCGAATCCAATGCCCGAAAAGTCCCCTTGCAAAACAGAGCATGGGGTTGGGGGGTGGGGGTTGATGTACTCAGTTAGATCATTGACCAAAAATTTCAAAGTCGTTCACCGCCTTCTACTCTATGAAAGAGAAGTAAAATTGGTTTAATGATGCATTTTTGCTTTAGTCCATTACAATTTGAGCCAAAAAAATAAATCAACTATTGACTATAAACCAATGTTAGCTACTTCATTAGTTGCGTGAAGGCCCTTTTACTTCGCTATCTGTTGATTTTCGAAATACAATTAGCTAAGAGTTCACTCCTCAATCCTTGTACATTGAAGGTTTTGTAATATCACATTGTAGTTTGCATCATCATTCTCTATCTACGGGTCTTGGAATCATGGAGGAGCTTGCCTGAAGGGTGCTCCGAATATTGATGATGAGGAGCAAGGATCTTGTCCGGCTCAAGAGCTTGGAGGTATTGATTTCATCTTTTGAAAGGATCATATAACCATGAAGAATCTCATACTCATCAAATTGCAGGTTCCATGGTTTATCTTCTTCAAATCATATACCAGGTGCCAACATTACACCTCCCCGACTTAGCTTATACAAACCTTCTAAAAGCTGCAAAGAATTTCATCACCTTTTGGCATCTCTCATCTCCCTTTGTAGAATTTGATTAAATACTGAAAATGTGTTAAAAATCTCGGGTTTCTTGGAACCAGTCTCTCCTAAATTGCAAAATTTAGGGGCAAGACTGCTACATCCGACCGCTCTGTACCCCACCTAGGGCGGAATTTCAGAGCACTGGTTTTGGTTTTAGTTACTCAAGAATGTGTTTGATTGTAGTATACTAGCACTATAAGCAATTAGCACTCTTTTTCATCATTGAGGAGCAATCCAAGAATTTCATTCATGATTTCCATGCTCTAATGTCATGTAACAGGTAACAGCGGGTGCTGTGGTGCTCACAGATGTTGTATGGTGGGTCATAATTTACCCATTTCTTACCGATAAAGATTACAAGCTAACCTTTGTAAGTGCTTTTGTCCTTGCATTAATCTGTACATATGTCGGAGCCATTGTCAACATTAATCCGTAGCGCACCGTTTGATCAATTTTTTTGTATTCGAGTTTGAAGTTTGATACATGCATGCATTCGGCCAACGCCCTCGTTCTTGTTGACACGATTTTGAATGGCATGGTAAGTTTTACCTTGCTATTTCAGTCAAGGGATGATTACATTTATGTCCAGACCTAGCTTGGTTAATTTAACTTGATCATCTTGTTTCTCAGAGGTTCCCTATGTTTCGGATTGCGTACTTTATCTTGTGGACAACATTATTTGTCATTTGCCAATGGATAATTCATGCATGTATTTCGATACCGTAAGTTGGACACTACTTACTGATATAACTCTCAGTTTCATCATTTGTTTGTCAATGGTTTCCTTTCTTCTTTTTTTTTTTTCTCCCTAGAGGCTGACTTATCCCTCTATTCTGATGCAGTTGGCCATACCCATTCATGGATCTGTCATCTTCATTTGCTCCTCTATGGTAATTACTTTGCATTCCATACTCTATTAATTATTAAGCATATGCCGATTTGGAAGGATAAGTAGACTGTTTGGACAAAGATGTCACCATCTGAGATTTATGCGGAACGAATCGAGTGGTAGTTTCTGTAGAGTAGTATAATGATTTGAACCTTCTTTCTCAGTTTTCATCTCTGAGTCAGTCGATAAAATTGTCCTGGTGATACTGAAAAGATTAAACAAGGGGTAAAACTTGGCTATTTTTATCGTACTATGCTCATGAGCCTTCTTTTTTCCGCGGGCTAAGTTTGGGTAGGTTAAATATATAAGGTTGGGTAAACAGGGTAAGTTCCGGTAAGTTTGAGACTCTACATTTTGGTAAGTTATATTGCCAAAGTTCATAAATGTGGACATATGATCCTTCATTTTTGTTCTTTAGATGCCACATTGTAACACCCCAACCTTAATCACAAGGTTAAGACTACACTTAGAAGCCCAAACCTGTGATTAGCGCAGCGGAACACCTTAGGTCGAGGCATTACCGCCATCTCCCAAAAGAGACAAGGCAACAACACAAAAGATACTTCCAAAAACCACAAAAACTCACTAACTTGAGAACCTTCACAAAAGTAAACTTATACAACCCCTGGATAAAGTACATAACTTAAACATAGCTTCAAAACTTAGAACAACTTCCAAAAAAATTCCAGCTTGCCCTTGCTGACTGATGAAAACCTTAGAAACTACCTCAAGAACCTTGAATTACTTTGCGATCGACTTGTCCTTGCCCTGGGAGCTCGAACCTCCTAAAACAAAACATTAAAACATTGCAAAAAGTGAGTGGGGAAACACTCAGTACGCAAACCTCCAGCACGTAAACCGTTCGAAAACGGTTTTGGTGCCGGCATTTAAATTCATTTTGAAAACAAGGGAAGACGATTAAAATGGGACTTGAATGACATGAACATAAACATATGCATAACATAAATCAATGAAGATAGAAATTAGGTGGAACCCTTACGATCGGTGCAAGGCTGGCGGCGAGAAGGCCGGCCGGCGCCGGAAAATGGTGGTGGCTGGGCTGGCTGCTGCTCGGCAGAACAGGGGAGGGAGAGAGATTGAGAGTGAGTGAGAGTGTTGTCTAATTAGAATGGAATTAGAAGACTTAGCCCCCTTTTACTACCATATATCTATATATATATTCTACTTAAGATTAATACTAATAATAACTCAAATAAAACCTTAATTAAAAGTAATAGGATGATAACAATAGAATAAATATATTGTAATTGTTGTAATAAATTGCAACATTGGGTTTTTGTAGGAATTTAAATATATTGATGATAATTTGATAGTATAAAAATAAAATATAATGGAATTTGGATTAGAATAGGATAAAATGAGTAAAATTACCACTTGAAACATTATAAAGGGAATGAAATTAAATAAATTAAAATTGGAACGGTAAAATATATATAGAAATCGAGGCGGATAAATATTAACCGTTTCTCGGTAAATAAATTTATAACGTAAAACATATAACCTGAAATACTTTAACTTATTGAATAAATGTGTAAAGTAAACTTTTAAGCCGATAGTCCGGCACCTTAGCCATCTCCTGCGCGAGACTTGACACCGGTATCAATAAATAAATAAATAGATACATAAAGGTAAACGCGAAAAATTTATAACGCGATTTGAGTAATTACAGTGATTAGTAGATAATTAAACATGATTTTGGGGTGGGTTATTACACACATCCTAAAAACTTTGGATCATCTCAAAATTGTCAAAATTCGTGAATGTTTGTTGAGATAAGACTGCTTACATTTAGATCATTTCAAAACCCTGTAAGAGTGGGACCCACACTATGGATGAACTATACAAGAACAATTGATGAATAAATTTCTCTGTTATGCAGGTATTTAGGGGTAGGATTGTTGCATATCCCATGCTATGGGTTCTTTGCAGTTATTGTCAAATTGAAGTATATGTGGCTTCCAGATCCTTTCGAAACTCCTCCCATCACAGTATGAGGAAAATCTGCCTGTGTAGAACCGAAAAAACACAATTACCACATTTTTTGCAGGAGTATCATACAGATTACATGTCGATCGATCTTAATATTTGTCGCCCTCCACAGGTCTTGAAAAATGAAAATCATTGGTATTTTTCCTTGTAAATTGAGGGGTGTAGATTCTGAAAATACATCAATTGGAAAATCCAGGGCAGAATTTATGGACTGATATTGATATGCACTTCTGACTAGTAATATCATTCATTCTGCTGCTTCTCTTTGGTGTGTATTGTGAGTTAAATGTTGTATGCATGCATAATCATTGATCAAGGAGTTTTACAGCCTACAGGGTTTTGCTATAGTTTCTCTTGGTTGATATTTCCTTGGTTTCAATTAGCATTGGCAAAAGTTCGGGTCATGTTGAGTTCAGGTCCGTCAAATTCTGTCAATGTCGAAATTCAGATGGAAAATCAATGTCTAGATTCGGTCTTTTCGGGTTGGATGGTTTGGACGAAACTAAATCCGGATCAAATTTGGGATTAAACAATAGAAAAAAGAGAAACATTGTGTTTTAATATTTGGTTCATTCAAATAATGTCAAAATCAGATTCGGACCAAACCCTATCATTCTCATGCCAGTTAAATTGGAGTATTTGGGTCGGACAACATTATGACAGAATGTCATAATAATTTGAAGAATTGTCAATCTAGTGTAAAGTAATTTTCCATGTTGGTGAGCCATCACTAACATAATTAGTTAGCACAAATGTTCAATACATGCCACCCATCCATCCACAAATACACAACTTTAAGTTAGATCTAACAATAAATAATATAATTTAACTAAACTTATTTGTTGAGTCAATATGTAAAAGTTAATCACCCATTGATTTCATTCGCTAACAATTTATGACCCAAATTAAAGGCAATGAACGTAAGTCCATAATGGAATCAAACAATATCTTATTAGTAAATCCCTATTCTTCATTCTTCTATTAAAAATAACAACAACAAATCTTAGTATTGACCCGCTAATGTGAGGTTTGGGGAGTTGAAATGTAGACAGTCTTCCCCCGTACATGAAAAGTTGAAAATGTATGAAGAAACTGAGTCCGAATTTATTCTTCTATCATACATGGAAATAAATACTAATCCATTCGTTTATGTAGGATTTTTAGAAATAATCTCTTTTTTTGTGTCAAGAAATTATCTCTTTATAGATGTACTCCCTTCCTAATTATGTATCACTAAATCAACTTTCACAGAACCAATAAATACATGAAATATAACAAAAAAAATTGCATATCGTCAAAAATATGCTTGAAAAAGGATAAAAATTTTATTTAATAGAATTATAACGAGTATTATACTCATTAATATTGTAAAAGTTAAGTAATTTAACAATAAAAAAGGATGAAGCATAAATAATTTGGCAAATAAAAAGGACATAAGTAGTAATATATCTTTTTCTCAACCAATAAAAACAAGTTTTTGAAAGGAACATTTTGATGATATGATCATATTCTTTTAACCTTTTGGAAAATGATGTTGCAAATATACATGAAAATATGAGATGGATAACTTTTGTATAATCTAGTTTCTTTTTTTTAAAAAAATATTTATGTAAGAAAAAGTGAAGGATTTATTATTGGTAATTATTCCCTCCGTTCCATATAAAGTGATATTTTGACTAAATTTTGACCGTTAATTACTCACAAATTATAATGAGTTACAATATGAAACTAGTCTTTGTTGACACGGGTTATTTTGTTTTATTTAATTGTAAGTATAAATTTTTTCTCTTTTTTCAAAGTTGTCTTTATCATCTCAACACTCTGTGAACAACAGTTATTGTTGCTGTTGTTGTTATTGTTGCTATATTCATATTTGGCAATGAATTAATATGATTGAATGCAAGTATTATTATCCATTTTTATTTGTTATTTATAAATATACTATTGCAATTTATGATAAAAGAAGTAAGTAAAACAATGATATATACCCATATATAGAAAGACGTTTTTGAATTTTTTTTTACAAAGATAAAAACACTATTTATAAAATTACTCTAAATAATAATACGATAAATAGATATATGCGTGATTAATATCATTACTTTAAATATTAATTTATTATTAAAAAAGTTTGTATTGTAATATTATTAACCAACTAACTTTCCAAATCAAAAACCAATGTACATTTTTGTGACTGATTTAATCATATTTTAAATCTATAATCTACTCTAATAATGATAATAATAATTAACATTTTTGGTTTTTAACATATGCAGCGTTTGATGTTTTGGACAATGTACAGATGACGATTTTAAGAAAAAAGGGAAAACTTTTTAGTTTCTACTTAATTTAAACCGCTACAATTTTCAATAAATAAGAAAATTTGACTTGTATTTGTAGCAACTTTGAATTCCTTATAAATAATTGACATTGTCACTTTTGATGATAGACATTTAATTATTATTTTTTTAAAATTTAATTCAATTGGTACAATATGACCTTTCTACTTTCATGATTGATATTTATCTTTTTTAAGAAAATAAATTATCATATAACTCCTTAGTTTGACACATGACATCATCTCACTATGGGGAGTTTTGTTTTAATATACTATAGTTAATAGATTACCTCCATTGTAATTTCTAGCAAAAGTATCTTTCTAATGATAGTAATTTTATATTATAATTTATTATAATTTTTGATTAATGAACGGTTAAAATTTAATAAAGGTATCAATTAATATGAAACGGAGGAAGTGTTCAAACATATTTAAAAAAATCTACGCAGCGGAAATATTTCTTTGGTCATCATGTGAGTAGTAAGGTAAGACTCTTTGGTCATGATAGGTAGGTGATGCATGTGGTTTTCAAGTCCATTTCTTCCCGCTAATTTATTATATATTTATATACGCAGAAAATATTTCTATTTAGGTCATGAAAAATCCGAAAGAAGTTAATTTTTTCACAAAATTCGGAATTTAAAGATTCTGAAATTTCCTCAACTATAAATAAGCTTAGGCTTGTTGTCTCCCAGCTAACCAGCCAACCCCAAATATTACTCTCTCTCTCTCTCTCTCTCTCTCTAGAACGCTCTTTCTCTCTCTAACTGCCTCTGTTTCAGGTTAGTTCGCTTTCAACGTTTGTTTTCTTCTTAATTTGCATTAAATTTGTCCCAAAACCCTGTCAATTCGTAGTACATTGCCTCTTGGATCGTGTTTTTGCTCATTTTCTGTCGCCTATTGGTTTATTTGATTGAATTTTTGAGCTTAATCCACTAATTTTTGTGATTACGATGCAAATGTAGGTTAGATCTAGGTTTTCCGATTGATTTTATAGACTGAGAAATGTTGTTTGGTGTAAATTAGGTTTAGAGAGGAATAAGAAATGGCGCGGAAGAAGATTAGAGAGTACGATTCGAAGAGGTTGTTGAAGGAGCATTTCAAGAGGATCGCTGGCTATGAACTTGCGATTAGATCAGCTCAGGTGAGCTGCTTGTGAAATTTTGTGTGGATTTGTTTGATATTTGTTGGAGTAATGGAGTTTAACTTTGAGCAAAAATGTGTATTCCGGAAATGTTAGAATGTGTGTTCTTTTGATGAATTTGTTGGAGCTAGTTTGGAATTTCAATCCGATTTGATTGAAGTTGATTGCAAAAGTAGTTCATAGTTTGTGTTTTTCTCGAAACAGCTATCTCGTCAATCTTAAACCTACACTGGATGATTAGTTATATTATTGATTGGGCATCAGAATGCGTTCATCAATGTTGATAACTTTGAGTTACATCTGATAGATGGATTGGAGGCTGATTGTATATTTTGCATGATTTTCCAAGAAGACTGGATCAACAGAAGATCTGAGAAAGATCCATTTGTGTCTAATCTGTTATCTAGTTTCTTTTGAGTGAATGTACTTTTGTAGGGAAGACTGCTCATAACTTCATTAGGTAATAGGTACCATGATAGTGCACCATCCTTTGATCCTTGGAATCTTTGACTTCAGCTTTTAGAGTAGTAAAATGCTGAAGCGCTTACTTTAGTTTTGACTTGTTTAAACCAAAGACTAAAGTGAAGTACCAAGGTGCACCTTCTTTCAAGGTAGCTCATCCGTTGGAAACTCCTCAGTTAAGCGTGCTTGGATGAGAGTAGTCTTAGGATGGGTGATCTCCGAGAAAGTTTTTCAGTGTGTGAGCAAGGACGAAACACAGTGAAAAGACTCGTTGTGATTTGTGGGGCCAGTCAGTGATCCTTGAAGCAGTTATCGGCAATGTCCTCGACCCGGGAGGGGCCGGGGCGTTACAATGATAGCGTACCATTCGATCCTTTGAATCTTGACTTTAGCTTTTAGTAGTAAAACGATGAAGCGCTTACTTCAGTTTTGACTTGTTTAATTGGAAGACTAAAGTAAAATCTTAAATGAGGAAGAATTCTTGGTAACCCTTTTGTGAATGAAAGTGCAAAACTTCAATGTTATGATCACGTGTTGCAAGAGTATATGCCAGCTAACGTGACCCTCGTCTTTGATGGTGTACTTTCTTTAGAAGTTTTAGTCATGTAAGTTACTCTGGTGCTGCATTTTGCTCTGGAATATGATAAAGTTTTGTCTCTTTTGCATTTAGATTACAGAGTCAACCGACTTGAATGAGCTTGTTGAGAAGGAACCATGGCTATCATCTGAAAGACTGGTTGTGAAACCTGATATGTTGTTTGGGAAGCGGGGCAAGAGTGGTCTCGTGGCCCTGAATTTGGACTTTGCCCAGGTCGCAGCATTTGTGAAGGAGCGTCTTAGCAAAGAGGTTGAGATGGGGGGATGCAAGGGACCAATTACAACCTTCATTGTTGAGCCTTTTGTGCCACACCATGAAGAGTACTACCTAAACATTGTTTCAGAGAGGCTTGGAAACAGTGTAAGCTTCTCAGAATGTGGTGGAATTGAGATTGAGGAGAACTGGGATAAGGTATTCTCAACACTCAGATTTTTTTTCTTTTTCTGGGTACTAGTTTCCCATTTGTTGTGTTTCATCTCATAATAATAGTGTCATGTTTCAATATTACATATTCAAGCAGTAAGTCAATAGAAAAGCATTTCTCTTTTTGCTCAGGTCAAAACCATATTTGTTCCAACTGGTGCCTCATTTACATCTGAAGTTTGTGCTCCTTTGGTTGCTACTTTGCCTTTGGAGGTATTTCCCTATCTTGGCATTGGTTACTTTTAAGGAAGAACTTACAATATATTGGCTAATTTACATTTGTGGCACTGGCAAATTTCCCACCACTGTAGGTCAAAGGTGTGATTGAGGAGTTTATCAGAACAGTCTTCACCTTGTTTTTAGGTGGGGCATACTGTTACACTGCAGTTTCGACATCAATTTTGAATTTTCATAGCTTATTCCATTGTAGATCCTTTGCAGCTAAGCTAAAATCATGATTGCAGATCTCGACTTCACCTTTCTGGAAATGAATCCTTTCACATTAGTGAACGAGAAGCCCTATCCTTTAGACATGAGAGGCGAGTTGGATGACACAGCCGCATTCAAGAACTTCAAGAAGTACAAACGAAATCTTTTCCCACTTTGAAACTCGTACTGTATGGGTAAATATTTGGTTAATGTAACTTATCTAATGCATGAACATATGTTTTCAGATGGGGCAATATTGAGTTCCCTATGCCATTTGGAAGAGTTATGAGTCCCACTGAGAGCTTTATTCACGGTCTAGATGAGAAGGTACATAGCTCAAAACTGAACTTCATTTCCTTGGGGCAGTACTGAAGAATCATACATTTATCAAGCTCATTTCTTTGAAGATCTTATTACGATATTATCCCTTTTGTTACTTTGCCGCAGACAAGTGCATCTTTGAAATTCACAGTTTTGAATCCTAAAGGACGCATTTGGACAATGGTGGCTGGAGGAGGAGCCAGTGTGATTTATGCAGACACAGTACATTCTCTTGCATGGACTTTAAAAATTTTCAGATTAATGTTCTATTTGAATATCTTTTGTACTGAAAGTTTTTTTCATGCTCTAGGTAGGGGATCTCGGATATGCATCTGAGCTTGGTAACTATGCTGAATACAGCGGTGCACCCAATGAAGAGGAGGTGTTGCAATATGCCAGAGTTGTGATTGATGTAAGCTTAGTCTATTTTCATTTGTACACTTGATCTGTTGTTAACACTCATCAACTCAGTTGTTAATATGTATATATAGTTCATAACTTTGGTTATAATTCCTGTTTGGTTTGGGCACTAATAATTCTTCTGGATCTTTCATAGTGTGCAACAGCAAACCCTGATGGTCGTAAGAGAGCCCTTGTCATTGGAGGAGGCATTGCTAATTTTACTGATGTTGCTGCCACCTTCAATGGAATTATCCGGGCTCTTAAAGAGAAGGTGAACTTGTTAATTATTGGTATTCTAGGATAGTCTGAAATCAAATGTTTTTCTGGAAAATGTGAGTGAATATGGTTCTTCACTGAGCAGGAAGCTAAGCTCAAAGCCGCAAGGATGCACATTTACGTGAGGAGAGGAGGTCCAAATTACCAGAAGGGCTTAGCAAAAATGCGAATGCTAGGAGAGGAGATTGGAATTCCAATCGAGGTAACTTTTTTTTTTTAATTTTTGACGAACATTTTACAAACATACTAACCCCTGGGTGTTCTTCCTTTTCATAGTTGTACATTTGTTCCAAAGAGTTGATGGTAGGTAATTCAGTGTGAGATGTTCTTACATATAAGAACCCAAGCCCATTAACCATATAGAATAGAGCAATATACATATAGACTCTCTGAAACATGCCTTTTTTGGAACAAATACACTCTAATGGCTGTGGTTTTGAAAACCGAAATTCAATTCCGCATACCTGAAACAACCCCCCCCCCCCCCACAAAAAAAAAAAAAAAACCCACCCCACCCCAACCCAACACATGCACCTAACGCTCACACTTAACAATAACTTTCAGTGTGGGTCCCGCTTATGCAAGCCTGCAAGTCTAGGGTACTTGTATGCTTATACACATAATCCGTAATCCTATTGGATTATGATGTATCGGAACCGTCCTCTCTAGAATTTGTGATTATGGGGTAAGACTGCTACATCTGACCATTCTCATCTGTTTTGCTGCGGGACTTTCAAGGCATTGAATTCAATTAAGATTTGGATTTGCCAGATTCATAACTAAAACATATCTGAACTGAGAATCACCTTCACTTTGTTGAGCCCGGCAATGGACACCAAAAACCGGGGAACTAATTTCTTGACATGTTCTCAATGTGCAGGTATACGGCCCTGAGGCGACCATGACCGGCATATGCAAGCAGGCCATTGAATGCATCAGCGCGGCTGCTTAACTGAATGTGCTTTTTTTTTTTTTGTTATTCTCAAAGGGCCTTAAAGTGGATTGTTCTACATTAGTTTTTAGCTCACTGGTGAATTTTAGCATGGATAAATATTGTTGAACATCTGTTTGTAGATTTGCTTTTGTGTTTTTGTGTCCCTTGTGATTGTGTAAGCCAATAGAGAAGCAGTGTATGTGGTAGCCAAACTATGATGATTGCTTGACATAAAAGCTTGAGGAAATGAGGAGCCTTTATTTTACTCATAGTAATTTGATTGCTCACAAATCACTATGTCAGACAAAAAATGTCGTGGGAGAAGATGGTTTCCCATTTTACAATCATCCTTGGCTGTAGTTTGTGAGTTTCTCCTTGCTGTTTTTTCTTGATGTTTTGCTGTTTTGCGGATCTTTGTAGTATTTTTTATGTGTTTTTGTGCTTTTGATGGCTATCAATTATCAAAAAAAAGTTTTGTCAATTTCTCTTCCTCCTGAGCCATATGAACTGGCGTCGATTTTGTCTAGATTGCAATTGCATTGGAAGAGCTTTTTGCTTTAGTAGCATTGGGATTGGAGTTTTATCCACCTAATTAGGGCTTGAATCTTGATCACTACAATTTTATAGGGGAATATTATGTTATATTTGCGGCTACTAATGTGTTTGCTATCACTTTGTCAGCAGCTCGCCATTGTGTACTGAAATGAAGGCGCGATTATTTTATGGGATGAAAATTTGAAATATATTATATTTTTATGTGATGAAACTTTGTAAAAATTTAATGATTTTAAAAAATATTGATGAATTTTGTCAGCCAACTCCCACGGGCATCATTATGAATTTGATTTGTTTGTTACCACAATGGACCAATATATCTCATTACCAGTATATTTTGACAAAAAAATGGTGATATTTATTACTCCCTCCGTTTCATATTAATTGACAATTTAAAATAATTTTTTTGGTTTCAAAATAATTGTCACTTTCTATCTTTCAATAACTAATTTAATTATTTTAACTTTAATAATCATGTTAACTTTTTACTTTTTCAATCAATAAAAACTACTCCTACTCACATTCTCTCACTACATACACCTTGATATTCGAAAAAACACGTTAGAAAATATTACTATTTAATTATGTGGGTAGTTTTTTTAGTTAAATCTTGGTATGTTAAATTTTCAAAAATATGTCAATTAATATGGAACGGAGGGAGTATTTTATATCCATTTCTATGCATATATTATGATTTATGACAATGACACATAAATATAATTATTGGTCAATGTGGTAATCACCTATTATATCTATTTTTAGGGTACTCTTTTGGTACAACACGTGACGTAAAGAGAATTTAAACAACCCACCGGCCACGACCTACAAGTTGTTGCATTGCTTAATTTTGTTGATCTCACCCAACATGTCACCATAATATTTGGGTTGGTCAAATTCATCAATTAAAGTTCTGTGTGGTATAATAAGACTACAAAGTCAATTACCTTGTCTTCTTTTTTATGAGTTTTCCACTTAATTAGCCTTTACCCCATTCTTTCTTTCTTTTTTTTTGTGTAGAAAAGGGGTAGGTAAGGTAAAGTAATGGTATGAGATATATAAATATTATATCACCTATTTTATTTTTATTTTATAAATAAATTTTGTGAGTTGAATAAATAATTTTAAATATAATTATGTAAAATTACAACCATATTATTTTAAATTATAAGATAAGAAAAAATAAAGTAAAGTCAAACAAGGTAAGTAAAATTTTTAAAACAATAAATGTGTAACGGTTTTTTTTTTTTTTTTTTGAGAAGAAACCGCCAAATGAGTGGGATTATTCATTACCATTCAAGTAGTAATAGTGTAATACATATCGTCTTGGGCCAAGGATAAAGATTCCTCGGGACCCTCCTCCAACCAGACTCGAACAGACGAGCTATAAGATTGAAGGTGAGCAAAGGAATGAGTTACTCTATTCCCTACTCTGATAACATAATGTCATGAGATAGAATTAAAATTTTTAGCTAAGTCAAGAATCTCTCTAATAAGAAGACATATTGAGCTGCAACCCATGAAATCTTTGATGCTGTGTGTAACGGTATTTTGGGTGCAGAATAGTGATTTTGATCTCAATCATCGTATTTCGAATGGATATCTGAGTTGCTTTCTTTCTATCTTTTTACCTAAGGTCTCTTCCTACCGGATCCGTTCCATATAATATTTTATTATATAAAAATAATATTATCAAATTTATAACGGAAAAAGAATCCAATTCGTGAGATGGCAGTTATCTATAATAGGAAGAATTATTCTGCAGTTGATCCAGCGGTCAAAATTCTTAATAAACCGACGTCGGTGGTATTATTAATAATAATATAATGTTATAATCTTTTTATAAAAAATTATTGGCGATAATACAGTGAACTTTTTTTTTGGACTCTAATACACTGAACTTTGAGGGTATTGGACAATAATACACTCAGACCAATTCAGCTAGTGGTTGACGCGATGGCTGTTCTACTTTGAGGTGTCATTTTTATATTTTTTTCCCAAAATAAATATATTAGTCATCCTGTTTATGTGTACTTTTTTACACGACAAAAATTTTTCTGAAAAAATAGAAAAACGACACCTCAAAGTAGGATAAACACCGTGTCAACCACCAACTGAATTGATATGAGTGCATTATTGTCCAATACCCTCAAAATTCAATGTACTAGAATCCAAAAAAAAAAATTCAGTGCACTATTATCTAATACCCTTAAGGGTGTGTTTGGTGAGCCAAATAGGAATGAAATACATATGGAATGGATTCTAATTCCTTTTCTTTTTGTTTGGAGAGTATATTCTGGAATAGAATCCCAATTCCAGGGGATTTCCTATTCCCCCCAAATGAAGGGAATTGGATACCTCCCAATTTTGGGGGAATGGATTCTATCCCTGAGGGATAGCTGCCGTATTAAATTAAAAAAAGAAAATTAGCTTCATTAGTTTGCAAACCCATCGTCAATCATCAGTACCTCTGCTAAACATCCATCCCCATAATTGCAGCCATCTCCATAGCATGAGAGAGGTAGAGAGAGAAACACCCATCCATGGCCGTCACCACCAAATCGTCGTCGCACCACCACATTGGGAACCACAACCAGATCGATCTTCCTGGTAATGAAGAACAGTGACTCATCTTCTACCATCTCTACCCATCGATCTGCTTCATCGCCATGACCATGGAAAACTTCAAACTCATCTTCTACCCATCTCTTCTTTTCAAATTCAATTTAGATCTAAAACTTTAAATTGGGGTTTTATTTCTTTTGAACTCCAAATTTTGAATGAGAAAGAAAAACATGGATTATTTGAACGAAGAAACCAGGGAGAAGGATAGGACATCAAATTTTTCGTTTTTGAAGAACACTGCTTGGTAATGAAGTGTTCCAGAAAGTACTGCAAAAATGTGACTTTATTTCTTCTTCCTCTTTCTTTCTTTTTCTTTTTTTTTTTGAGAGAAGAAATCTAGAAACTAGTGCAAGTATAGTGCTTAGATAGAATATATATTATAAATATAAATATTACCTTTGATAACTCCTTATAAAAGAATTAAGTATAATTAAATGATCTTTTATGAAAAATGAGATAACATTATTTTTTTTGCATAGAGTCAAAAAAATAATAAGTCAAAAAATAAATATTATAATATATATATGTGATATTTTAAAATTAAAAAAGATTTGATTCCATTCCATAATTTCTCACCAAACAATAGAAATGGAATTTGATTCCATTCCAATTTTTCTCCAAACAACTGCAACTTTGGATTCTAATTCCATACCCAACCCTCCAAGTTTCTAATTCCATACCCATTCCATTCCTAAAATCTCTCCAAACATACCCTAAAATTTAGTATATTATCATTCAGTAATCCTTTTATAAAAAAAAATTATTGATAAAAATTCAGAAACCACATAACATTTGCTATAAATCATAACGGGAGGGAGGGAGTACCCACAAAAAAAATTAGTAGATAATCCGAAGAGCACGGTTAACTTATTTAAGTGGATGTGGAATTGACCACGTCACACATGACACCAGTACAACGTGCACTGTGCATAAATATTTGTGGGCCCTCCATCACCAACTATCATCACTGCTGATAAAAATGCTTCCAAAATGCCAACTTGGATAATCTCCAATTGCTTTCTTGGCAACTACCCTCCCTACTTATTAAACCTTGAGTCAATTTTTTGGAAATTGTTTGACATCCCTTTTCCCACTATAAATACACCCAAAATTTGCCACCCTTTCATGATTCACAAAGGTTCATTTACCCAAAAAAAAGGTTCAAAAAAAACCCACAAAATAGAGGGAGATGGAAGAAGACACAATTGTTGAAGTTGATCAAGAAGGATCTTCACCCATCCATGGAGACCTCTTAGAAGTTGTCCTAGCTAGTGTGCCTCTTATCGACCTCGTTTGGGCTAGTCGAGTTTCAAAGTCATGGGCGCGCGCGGTGTCATCCTCTTTGTCGCACTTGAATAGGCTGAAACCCTGGTTGGTCATCGACACGCAGTGTAGGAGGTCGTTGAAGAAGAAAGCGATTTTATCTTACGATCCTCGATCTGATTCATGGATAGAGCTCAGGAAATCATATGACCTGAACATATCCCAACCGCTTTCCCCACTTCAGTCCTCGAGTAATTCGACTTTTGTATATGAGCTCTCGTCGAGTAAACTATCCTTCTCCGTGGACCCCTTCCACCTGACGTGGCACGATGTCCCCCCACCACGCGCGTGGCGGGTGGACCCCATCGTGGCGCACGTCGGACGCCACATCATCGTGGCGGGCGGGGCCTCGGGGTTCTACGAGGACCTGCTCTCCGTCGAGATGTATGACGTGGAGGCCTCCCGTTGGTCCACGTGTCAGCCGATGCCCGACATCCTCAAGCACTCATCCGCTGCCACGTGGCTGTCGGTGGCGTCCAATCACGCATCAATGCACGTCGTTGAAAAATCATCCGGCACGGCGTACACCTTCAGCCCGGCGACCCGGGCCTGGGCTGGGCCGTACGACCTGAAGCCCGACCCGGCCGCCTACTTCTCCGCCGTCGGATTCGCCGGCGACGACCTCATCCTCGCCGGAATCATCGGGAGCTCCGACGACGTCGAAACGCTGAAGATCTGGAGAATCGAGCCGGAATCTATGGAGTTTGACCTGATCGGAGAGATTCCGAGTGAATTTCTGGAGAAATTGAAGGGGGAAGAGTATGAATTGACTTCGATTTCATTAATGGCGGCCGAGGGTTTCGTTTACATATGCAATGGATCAAATCCGGAAGAGATTGTGTTCTTCGAGTTTGTCGATGGGGAATGGAAATGGGGAAGCGTGAAGAATGCGGTGTTGAATGATGACAGAAGGATCGGAGAGAGGATGGTCATGAGTTGTGGTAAGGTTGGGATTGAGGATCTGCAAATCGCCATGAAAGCTGGAAATCTGAAGCTTTTAGTGTAATGCCATGTTTATTTTTTTGATTTTTCTTTTCTCTGGGTCATTGCTAGACCTGGTAATTGGGTGGATCAAATTGTTCGAATTCGAATTTGCGTTGGGTTACCCAATTTGGAACATAAAATTTCTCGGTTTTAGTTTCGTTCGAACTATTATTTTCAATTAATGCATGGGCAATATTAACAAATTACAAAAATTTCATCCCAATTTCAAGGTGCATTGGACTCCCCAAATTAGTTAAATTGACAATCAAATTGGGACGGAGGTAGTACCCTAGTATAAATCAATAACGGCAATAATACGATAATTAAGAAATCCAAAATAATTAGTGTTGGGTTATTAGCCCAAATTCTCTTGACTCATTATTTGGCGAGTTTCATAAACCTACTTAAACACTCCAAGTTATTGGTTGCTATTATGAAATTATTTTATTTCCTAATTATATTTAGGTTAGTTTCCTAATTGTATTCTAAAACCTAATTGTATTTGGAGTGGAAGTCTAGCCAAATCTATAGGATGTTTACCCCTATAAATAGAGGTTTTATTCACCTTGTAACAAGCGCCAAGCAACCAATGTAGTCGATGTGAGAGCCTTCAAAACTCCCCATGAGGGAGGTACGGTGTTTTTTCCACATCTTCACCCTACTCATCCCTAGGTTATGAGAGTCTATGAGAGTTCACATATATATTTTACCTCTTGTAATATCTCCTTTTCTACTAGTGGATATTGGTTGTTGCCTCATGCTTTTTCTCCTAAATTCTTCTGGTTTCACGTATCTGCCTCACCCTATTTATCCTTGCCTTTCTCTATTACTATCCTCGATTATATAATCATCCTGTATTTACTTTATTTTACACCCTACCAACTGACTAACAACTGACAATCAGATCTGAATCCGATCCCTAACAAGTGACTAACAACTGACAAACAAATCTGAATCCGATCCCTAACCATTAGAAAACCCAAATTATTATGAACAAGAAAAGTATTGAATAATGTTGCTTGTGAATTGATTAATGTGCACATTAAAAGATAATTTATCTTTCGAAATGATGCACAATGAATCCTTGTAGCTAGTATGGGAAAACGAGAGAAGAATAAAATAGTATTTGGTTAGTTTGAGTTGAAAGCAATGTTAATGAGATACCAATAACAATTGGTGTTGGAATAACTCGAAAGCAATGTTAATGAGATACCAATAACAATTGGTGTTAGAATAATTTGCTTTAATTGTATGATGATGATAAGTAAATAATAAAAAATAGTAATTTACAATCTAGAATAGCAAGTTTACATTAATCAATAACTGTGTGGAAGGATCCTAACGCCTTGTTCTTTTATACAGTACGGTGCCGGTGCGGTATGGTGCAGTGCGTTATCACAACTTGTCATATTATTTTTTCACATTTTATCACATTCTGTCCCAATCGTCATCAATATATTTCTTTATTTTTCTCTCTCCTCATTTTTCTTTTCTACTTTTTACATTAGCTCACCATCTACCAGTTATCACAGTTTCCACACCTCACTGTACTTTCCACAATTTCACCATATTGCACAAGTTTTACATCTTACCAACCGCATAAAAAACATGGCCTTATAACAAATGGCAATACTCAACTCTAAAGGCTGGATTTTCGGCCACTAAAATACGTTAAACAAGGTGGAGATGGTTGTTTAGTTGTTTTAATTAATGATGAACCAAGAATTGCCGCTTAATTAACGTCTAAACCGCGAGGGTTGGTGGTAATGATGAATGTCCACTTATGGTCTGATTGGGTTTTTTTTTCCCCAATGATGAGAATTGAGCGTTAATTTTCAAATGTTGTAGAGCTTCTAAATAATTTGGGCCATAAAGCCCACCCACGTCTTTATTAGCCGACACTCTAATCTGTGAACCTACAAAAGGTGGACCACTGGACCCATTGCTTATATTGTTGGGTTATTGACTATGAAGGATGGCCCAAGGTGCAAATTGACCATGAAAATTATTTGGACCGTGAGTTCCCAATTTGTGAGAGAGAGAATGATTCAACAGTACTGACGTTATATGCTAAATGAATAGTTTTTTTTTAATTTCAATTGCTTTATTCCCTCTCTAATTGATTTAGAAGATATCCATGGCAAATAGACCTGACAATTTCTAACCCGACTCGAACCCGACTGAAATTTCTGGGGTTTGAACATGATTTTTTCAACTAAACTCGAAATACACCAAACATTAAAATTAGCGGGTTAAACCCGACCCGCCCGTTTAATCCGAAAAATTAACGTTTTAAGTTCAACTTTATTAAAATTTGTAACTTTTCATTGGAATTTTTAACTACTAAACTGTAAGCGCAACTTATTTATTTGTTATTTCTCTTATTTAAATTAAAATAGTTACAATAATCTATCGTTACTAGAAGATAATCATATTTTATTACGTAATTATACAAAAAGTTGTATTTAGACCATTTTTTAAAAAGAAAAACTGGAAAAAGGTCGCAATCATAACTCGTTGAGTTGACCCGAAATCGAACCCCAAACACACCCGACCCGTATTTACCTGAACCCGATATAGGACCGACCCGAAACCCGCCCGACAGACCGAATTGACAGATCTAATGGCAAACGATGATGCCCCCTACTCATACTTTCTCTCTCTTCGAACCCCCAGCTCCCGCCCTCATACTGCCTCTCTCTCACTTCCCATACCACCACCAACACCACCATTCCAACACCATCCCAGTCCAGAGTTTTGTATTATTAAGTTGAGATAGCCGAGTTGGTCTAAGGTGCCAGATTAAGGTTCTGGTCCGAAAGGGCGTGGGTTCAAATCCCACTCTCAACAACTTTCTTTTTTGCCACCATTGGCTGGCCCCCAAGTTGCTGCCTTTCTGATAATTTCTACCCCAATATTTCCATTAGCTTCGTCAATGAATTTCCTTCTGAGTGTTTCTGTGTTATACAAAATCTGCAAACATCCAGAATTTTATCGACTTTCTGGGTGTTTCTGATGGTTTGTACTCTTAGCAACAACGTTTACATCCATCTTTGTTTTTGCTCCTTTTCTTTACAACAGTTGTCTACGTCATAATTATTAAAATCTCAATCATGATCTACGATCCTACGATTTATCATCCATAACCTTCGATGCGGTTTTACTGTAAATATTCTGATCCACAATGCTACGTGGGTTAATTCCAACCCTAAATAAACTAAGGATCAAAGTTAGAATCCCGATTCTAACAACCTTGGTCTATGTGTGACTTCTACTATGAACTTTCTTCACATTCATTGCAGTTTCATTGTCCTTGCTTCAAACTTTTCATCCACTGTGCTTGTTATGGTGTTTTGTTTTTTTTTTTTCCTTGGCCCCTTTGCTCAACCCACTTTGGTTGATGATGCATTGGGCTTTATATCTTGGATCTTTGCCTATTTTGGGCTTAGATTAACAATAAAAAAAACTGGGAATTGTTCAAATTTCAATCAACTAAACACATTTACACAAAGATTATACCTATTCTAATCTTGGGGTTTAGATAAGGGCTCAATTTTCGAGTTACCCATCATAATAATTTAAATTTTACTTAGAAGTGAAAAATAACATAGTTTTGTTTTTCGCGATCATTGAAAGTCCAACTGGACAGGAAAGCTTGCGACAAAAGTTGCATATGTTGGGAAGGAAAACAACTGTTAGAACATACCTGCAACAAAAACGGGTAACATATCAAATACAGGGCCAAAGTATTGTAAAAAAGGACGACGAAATAGTTAGAAAAATTGATAAATACTTAGAGACGGGTAAATGATGCCAACATGTTAGACTATTACTCGTAAAAAAGGAGAAAAAACATGCATGCTTTCAGGGGAATAATCAGGTTTCCCAAGGCGACAAAAATAACTCATTGAGTGTTGTCCGTGTTGAAATTGCATATTCTACCACATATGTACACTTTTTTTAAAATTTAATTTCCATCACTTGTTTTAGGACTTGTCAATTTTGTAGGTAAATTAAATTAAGATAAAGTTAAAATTTTGATCAATTTTAATAAGATTGAATAAGGGTTAAATTTGGACAAAATTTAATAAAGTTATGGGTAAAATTTAATAACTATAGATAAATTTTACATATCCATAATTTATCCATCAAATTGATATGAACAAACCCCTCTTAGCCTTTTCAAAAGATTATACATTCATTGTTAATACTCCCTCCATTGTTTTTTTAAGTGTCATATAGGTAATTATTCAAATTTTTTGACTATTAATATTTTAATTTATATAATGATTTATCAAATAAAATTGATATCATTAGATTCATAATAGAAAAATACTATTCAAAAAATATTATATTGAGAAATTACTGATTAAAGATGTAACTCGAAAAATATAATTGACTGATAAAAGAAACGGAGAAAGTAGCAAACAGTATTTCAACGTAACCAAACTACTCTTACTTGACTATAAATATATTGCTTTGACTTCTAGTTAGAACAAACCAATTATCACATGGTATTAAAAGTTGGGATTTGAGACTAAGTATTATTACAATGGTAATTAAAACAAAGTTTATCACTATATAGTATATAGCTTCTCTACCTAAACAATTACTCCCTCTCTTCCACGCATTAATTGTCATATACTTGACTGTCACGCTCTCCAATATTACTTTTTGATTGATAATTTTTTGTATGATATTATATTAATAATTGCAATATTATACTTTTATAATAGTATTTTTCATTACAAATCTAATGGTAGTAATCATATGTAAGAACACATTGTATACATTAAAAAGTTTATTGTCAATTTTTTAAATATTTCACTGCTCAATTTTCAAAGACAACAAGTAACATGAATCGGTGGAAGTACTACCATATTGCAAGCATTATGTCAAAGATTAAACTTTAATCAAAATAAAATGGACAATGATACACATCTTGACTCAAGATGATTAATAACCATCTTGAATTGTGCATAATTCACATTTTTGTAACTTTTAATAATATTTTATCTAGCAGTTATATATACTTATCAACTATAATGGTCTAATACTTATTAGTTAGGTCAAAAAATATAAATGATAGCCTAATTTTGTCAACCATAGTAGAAAATGTACATTTTGTGCATAATTTTATATTTATGCAAAAATATAAATAAGTAATTATTTTTATCTAATTTATAAGTCATAATAATCCTCAAAGTAATGAAAGTTATCTGATTTAAATATACTTATATTTAATTTTTTTTTTTAGTAATTTAAATGAAATATAAGATGATTAAAAACCATCTTGCATCAAGATGTTTATCATTTTACAATAAAAATACATCATATTTCTATGTGAAGGCACAATTAAAAAACACACTCATTTTGGCAAAAAAGAAAAGAAAAGAAAAGAAAAGAAAAAACACACACCCACTAGTGACTAGTACCACCTTCGAGACAAATGTACACTAAAATTTATAGTATTCACAATTCACAACAGTACGGTTGAGTATGACAATTGGGAATTACTACCTCTGTCCCAAAATATTTGTCTTTTTACCTAATTTTTTTGTTCCAAAATATTTGTCCAATTTACAATTCCAACTTCTTAATTTCTCTTCTACCCCTAATTAATAGATTCATTTATCACTTTTTACAATTCCAACAACTATTATATTCAATTTAAGTAAGGGTATTTTGAGTAAATTACAAACAATTTACCTCAATTCCCAATAGACATTAATTTTCTTGAATTAGGTAGATGGACAAATAAAATGGAACGGATGTAATATAATGTCAAAATATTACCTACCACAAGAAAAATAAATACCAAAGTTTGGAATAATACAAGTATAAAAGGAACATAAATTGATTAATAGTGTTGACCAAAAAAATCATAGAACTTTTATAAAGCAAATATGTACTACCTTCGTCCCAAATTGTTTGTCCATCTACCTAACTCCTTTGTCCCAAAATGTTTATTCATTTTATAATTTCAATGATTGTAATTCCTATTATACCCCTAATAATTACTCTTTTGTTTCTTTTTTATTTTCTTCACATGAGAAAAGTAAGGGCAATTATGGTACATTACACATTTTTCACCCCATTTCCCATGACCATTGAACTTTTAAATATAGTTGGATAGACAAACAATATGAGACGGAGGTAGTAAATCATCAATCCTCTTTGAACAAAAGTGCCGATCAAATTCTTTAACATTTGATTTATTTGTCAAGAATTAGTTTAACACTATTTTAACTTAGAGACCTAACTTTATTTACTTAGATCCTGTTTTTTGGCTAGGTTATTTTTAGGTTTGGATGCATAAGTTATAATGAGTTAGGATAAGTATGGGTAAGTTATGATAAGTTGTGATTTTTTTTTGGGGAATTGTATTTTTGGAGTGAATGTTTTTTTTGGGGAATTGTGTTAGGTTTGAATAAGTTATGATAACTTATGATAAGTTGGAAGAGTTATATCTAACCTAACCAAGGAACAAAGTCTTAAATCTAAAGCTTTAGATAAGCCCACATTAATTATAGTTTGGATTCTAATAATCCCTACTTTCACCAATTGGACAATGGTGAACCGTACTTTCACTTTGTATTCTGGTGGTCAAAAAAAATATATAATTGGATTGTAGTGGGATATTTTCGAGAGAATCATAGATTTTGTGTTGCATTTGATTCAAAACTTAGTATAACACTTTGTAATAATTTTTAATGAATTTACAGCGTTTCTCCCAAAAAATTATCATTTTTTTACTATTTTTTTACGATTTTTTCACTTTTATTATTTTTAAAAAATCATAATAATTATTCGGAGTCTCAAAAAAATAATTTAAAAAATGTTTTAGAAACTACAATTCATTAACTTTCTAGAGGCAGGAACGAAAAAAATAAAAACAATATAGTGTAGGAATGAAAAAAATAAGAATAATATGGAGGTGGATTTGGTACCACTGCAATCCAATTTTATTTTTTTTTTTGGACCACCAGAATACAAAGTGAAAGTAGGGATTATTAGAATCCAATTATTCGTTGTCAAAAATTCAGGTTTAGCTTGAATTTCAGTCGATCAATATTAAAATTCAGACAAAAAATTAATGCTTAATTTATACTTTCCAACAATGATTTGACATGTATCAAACCAATAATTTGTCAAGACCATCACATTTTATACCCCAACAATGATCCTACCCTCTTTTTACCTTTTGTTAGAAAAACCAATCAAATATTTTTCTTTTGACCTCTATCAAACCAATAATTTGAGGGTCAAAGTTTACACATTTGATAATGTGATCGTTCAGTTCAAACTCAGACAATTTTTTCAAGGTGATCATATTTAAAAATTCATATATTTAATAATAAGATGTCTTACTTTATTTATACTATCTTATTTAAAAATTTATATATTTAATAATTGATATAATTAGTGTGATTGACATGACGTATTTTACTAGTTTACACAACTTTAAAGTCCCGCTTTTTTATGCGGTAGGTTGCGGTGCGGTACCACACTGCACCGCACTCTTTAATTTTCCACCACATTTCACTACACTACACCGCAACACAACACAATCGTTACTAACATATTTTTTCATTTTTCTCTCTCCTCACTTTTCTCATCTACTTTTGAAATTCTCTCTCTTAACTTATTACACCTACCACTATTTTTACCGCGACTTACCACAATTCATTACACTTTTTCAAATTCCACCGCACCGCACCATTACCATACCACAACCAATCATATAAAAGAACATGACCTAAAAAATTAACACCTACATGCTATAAAATATTTACTCAGTCAAATTTTTCTAAGAAACTTTTTTTTTCTTGGAAAAAAGTTTCCTAAAAACATTTTATGGAAATAACCCAACTCACCATCAAAGTCTTGGCGATTTTTGTCACCCTCCAACCTTTCAACATCATCATTCATCAATGGTGTAGATTGGCTTTATGGGCCCCATTCTATCATGCCTTTGAGAAAAGCTTTGAAATTAAATTCTTAAATAAATGGAAAAAATATTTCGAACAAATGATTTTTGGCACCAAAGGCAACAAATCCGATAGACAACTCAAGCACGTGATCTGCCAATATACCTTTTCTGCAAAAAGCTTGATCCCCAAAAAACAAAAAACAAAATATAAAAATGAAAAATCCTCCTTGCTCAGACACCCAATTGTTCTCTCAACTCTACTACAAATAAACTTCTTCTATTTGTTTATTATAATATTACATTTTTTTTAAAAAAAAGTAACATTATTTTCTTATTTTTCATATTATCTGTCAGTTTAATTATAATATTTATTATCTATAATTTTAATAATATACTAATTATTAATTTATTAAATTAATTCTATTAAGTACACTTTTTCTTCAATTTTTCTCTTTTATTCATAATTTTTCTTTTATATTCAGTATTTGATTCATTTTTCTCATTTTCCAATAATACAAATAAATGTAAATTGAACTTTTTTTGGTTTTGTGAATTATGTCTTAAGTGACAAATAATATGGGAAGGAAGGAGTATTACACAAATAAACTTATGTATCTATTATAATGTGTAAAATAATATATGCACCAAAATAATGCGTAAAATAATGTCAATCACCTATTACCTGATGGTAAAAGGTCAATTTTTTATTCAAAGTATTCAGGATTCAGATCCTAAGGTGATATCTCTTCCTTGTCCATTTTGATAGTGTTGCGGGAGGAGCGAGACCGAATTTTTGACCATGGCAGCCCCACTATAACACTCCCGGGCTGTATGGTTAAGTTTGGTTTAAGAGGACGAAAATGATTACTAATGAACACCTTCTTTTATGGTAACCCATTCGTTGGGAACTCCGCATTTAAGCGTGCTTGAGTGGGAGTAGTCTCAGGATGGGTGATCTCTTGGGAAGTTTTTCCAGACTGCGTGTAATCGAAGACGAAGCACGCAGGAAAGACTCGTGGTGATTTGTAGGATTATTCAGTGATCCTGGAAGCAGTTATCCGTAATGTCCGCGACCCGGGAGGAGTCAGGCCGTGACACGTATCCCGTCTACTATAGGTATGTTGGGTTGTATCCCTGAAATAGAGGTCCAATGGGTTGCTTCGATGTCAATATAGGTTATGTTAGGTTAGGAAAGTAGTGGATGTAGATAAATGTCACAATTCTATGAAGATAAATCAATGATATATGATCGGTTCTTTTTGTTGAGTGTAGGAAAGACATATATAAAGTTAGATAAGGTAAGATAAAATAAGGTAAGGTAAGTGATGGAAGAAGATAAATATCACATCATCTATTTCTTTATTATTTTTAAATAAATTATTTGTGAGTTTAATTAAAAAATTAAATATAAATCACTTAAAAGTAAGTTATGTTTTTTAGACGATAGGATGAGGTAAAATTTTATTTTCCTCGTCAAAGAACAAAACCATAGTGGTTAGACAATGAATACATCAACAGTATGGTAATATATTTGTCCAAAACTAAATTTGTGTGTAAAGTTATATAAGGTTAGTTTGCGTTGATTGTTTACTATGGTTGTTGCATGTTTTGATTGACGGTTTGTATTGTTTTGATTGTCTGTTTAGAAAATACGTAATTGGTCAAATTAGTCGTTTCGGAAAAATATTTATTGAAATTTTGTTTATACAATTCATGAATAATATTTTTAGGAAGACATTTATATAATTTTACACAATTTTTGGATTAAAATATATTTTCTATAATAAATCTTTATCAATGCATTGTTCCAATCAACCTATTGGAAATTAATTGTTTGAAGCAAAACAATCCACCAAATAAGTTGTTTACAAAACACATAATAACCTATTTAGGCCCCGCTCTTTTGTGCGGTGTAGTGCGATACGCTATTACAACTCACCATATTACTCAATAGTTGTCCATACTTTACCATATCATATCATACTTTATCACATTGATTATCAATATATATTCTCACTTTCCTCATTTTTTCCCTCTATTTTTTTAATTTCCTCACTTAAAACATCAACCACATTCCCCACAAATTTTACCATATTATTCCACACGTCACCGCACTTTCCACAATTTCACCATATCACAATAAGGCCCCGTTCTTTTATGCGGGTGACAGGATGCGGTGCCGCAACTTTCTATATTTCACCACAACCCACCACAATATACTTTTTCTAATTTAATTTATCTTTTTATTAAAAAATAAAATTTCCATATTTCACCACAACCCACCACAACTTTTTTCAACTCACAACAATCTACCACAACTTTTTCCAATCCACCACAGTTCCTTCACACTGTACCGCAACCAGCCGTATAAAAAAACGGAGCCTAAGTCAAATTTTTATGTGAACCGTTATATAAGTCATTTACCAAACAGGTTGATTATCACTAATTATTATCTTCAATTTTAGCATCACACAAACAAACTCGTTCATTTATTTCTGAAAAATGCACTTGTAATATTACTTTTTACATTAAAAAAGTCCAAGTACTGGGGTGGGTTGTTTTGTTTGTAGGTATATATGCATATGTATCTGCGTTGCAGATTTTGGCAGTATGTTTTGGGCATTTTCGTGTTTGGTAGTATCTGCCCACTCACTCATACCCCACCTTGATTTGATCCCATTCTCTCTCTATGTGGGCCAACCTAGAGAGAGAATCTAGAGAGAGAAACTAGTGAGAGAAAGGCACATACATACATACATACATCAGTGAACAAGATAGATAGATAATGATAATGGAGATGGTGGTGGAAATATGGAATCACTGGGAGCTATAAACCCCAAAGTACAAACACCCACATAGAATTTGTGGGGATCAGCAATTCCCCCCTTTTTTTCCTTTTTTTTTTTTGGATAGCAAGCAAAACACTCAGAGATAGTGTAGTCTAAGAAAAAAGCATAATTTTTTGGTGTTTTTTTGGTGGGTTTTTGTTTTAGGGGTAGCCCAGATCTCTAGAATCTCAGACTTTCAGAAAATTGGTGCCTGTTTTTTACTTTCTTGTTCCTCTCAAAATTCTTATGCCCATCCTCTTTGTTTGGTTTTTCTCATCACTCCCCAAATTTGTTCTCCTTTGAACACCTATTTTTGACCCTCTTCTTCTTCTTCTTCTTCTGCAAGAATTCCCTCAAATACCCAGTTCTAATCAAGCACCTGGGTATTCATTCATTCTTCCATAAAAAAAAAAAGAAAGAAAAGAAAACCGAACTGGGTATAGTATAGTGTTCTCTCACTGAGAAAGAGGTTTATTTTGAGGCCACATTTTGCTATTTCATTCATTATTAATTGGGAAACAAAGTGGGCAAAATGCCCAGATTTTCTGGGTGAAAATATGATGGGTATGGGAAGAAGAAAAGGAAGAGGTGTTTTATTTTGCAGTGTAATTGGATTGGTGCTGTTCTTCATTTTGGTGGGGGCTGCTTCTGCTACTCTATCACCTACTGGTGTTAATTATGAAGGTTAGCATTTTTCTGCATTTTTTCCTCATTGTTTTGCAATTTTTTGATATTTTTTTTGGTAAGAATTATAGCCTCAAATTCGCATTATATAGAGGAATGAAGAAACCCTTGTATAAATAGATTTACTTGAATGAATGAATGAGTCAGTTTTGCTCCATTAATGGACATTTATAGGCCCTTCCATTTGGTTTCAGAATTAAATTCACTCCTTATCTACCTAATTAGTTGATGGTCCACAAGATAATAGGGATAAAATAAACCCTTCTAGTTGTATGTACATTTAATTCTTAGCTCCCTGTTTGGTTGCAGCATTACTTTCTTTCTCTGTTTGGTGAATTTCCTGAAATTTCTTGGTTTTTTCAATCTTTTGGAGTAGTCGGTAGTGAACGATTTCGAAATTTTGCGCACGTAGTTTTCAAACTATGGGCAAGACTGCCACATTAGAAGTTTTGGGGTATTGGATTTGGATTTGTTTTGTAATTTGATTTGGATTCATTGCCCAAATGGGCATGTAATTAACCTGCCATGATCACATCTTAATGTGTGAAAAACTAAGGTTGCGTTTGGTTGGAAAACTTTCCTGAAAAGTTAGTCAATTCTCGACTAACTTTACCATCTTTGGTTGTCCCGAATACATGAGAAAGTTTAATGTAGGACCATTATTTCACTCTCAAGCTCAGTAAATATTTACTTAAGGCGGCTTAGGAAAAGTCTTTGTCGTGAAAGTTTTCCTAAGAAACTACCAAACCCACAATAGTGGGTAAGATGCTACATCTGAACCCCACATTCTGTTTTATGGTGTAACTTTTGCGGTATTGGATTTGGATTTGGATTTGTTTTGTCGTTCGAATTGGATTAATTGCCTAAATGGGCATGTAATTAACCTGCCATGTAGTAGCTAAGACATGACATTCTTCATGTTTTGTGGAAAAACTTGCAGTTGTAGCTTTAATGGGCATAAAAAATGAGCTCAAGGACCCTTATAATGTTCTTGAGAATTGGGACATCAACTCTGTGGATCCATGCAGCTGGAGGATGATTACTTGCACTGCAGATGGCTTTGTTTCTGCCCTGTACGTTCTTCGATATTTCAGTCTCTTAACTTTCTGCTTACATCTTGCATTGCACCTTAACTTCGGACCGCTATCTATGTTGAACTCCTTATGCCCCGAGTATTCATGTCAAACACCGGACGGTCTGACTTGATATGGATATTCGGCATTTCATTGCGGACCGTTGACTACTTTGGATTGCTAGCTATGTTGCCGAGATTTCCTTATTTATATACCGGGTGCTCATTTTAGACGCCGGACACTATGACTTAGGGCGTGTTCTTTTCATCTTAGAAGATATAGGAAGAATGGATAAATTCGGGGTGACTTGGGCCAATTGGGTAATATCCCGCCTAAATTTGGGTTGGGTTGGGTCAGAATGGGTTAATTCTGAACTTTTTGTGAGAGCATTTTGAATAACTTATATGAACTGATTGACTGAACTTATTTTGAAATTGTTCTAAATTTTTTGTACAACTTATTATGGACTTATGGACGTTCAATTTAGACCAGATATGTGCAGAAGTCTTGATAAAATGAGAGTAGAAAAACTTACGTTCGAGTCCCAATAACAAAGCTAGAACACTTTCACCAACTTGTTATGATAATTCAGCATGTTGGTGCATTTCAGGGGGCTACCTAGTCAAAGTCTATCTGGGATGTTATCTCCTGCAATTCAGAATCTCACCAAGTTGGAATCTGTGTGAGTTCTCTTCATCCATTTACATGGTTTTACGGTTCATATTCAAGTTTGCATGTAGAATTCAGAGATCAAGTGATCCGAAACTTTTTCATGATTTACAGGTTGTTTCAAAACAATGACATATCGGGTCATATTCCAGCTGAGATTGGCAAGTTGGAAATGCTTCAGACCTTAGATCTTTCGAACAACAAATTCACCGGGGAAATACCCAGTTCACTTGGTGATCTGAACAATCTAAATTACTTGTAAGTTGGCTTTGAATTGAAGCACATTGTCTATATCTGAACCGCAACATGTTTTCTTAGGTTTTGATTTCGGTCATCTTACCTTTCTTTTTCTGAATAAGCCAGGAAACTAAACAACAATAGCCTTACTGGACCCTGTCCGGATTCTCTCTCAAAAAATGAAGGTTTAACTCTTGTGTAAGTTTACATGGCCTCGTACATTCTACTTTTTTATTTTTATTATTTTTTTTATTTGTGGAAGATTATGGGATAGATATAAGATCAAGTTGATGAGATTCATGCTCTCGTTTTGGTTTGTAACATATTATTTACAGGGACCTTTCTTTCAACAACTTAAGTGGCCCTTTGCCAAAGATATCGGCCAGAACTTTTAAGTAAGTCCCTTTTTTTTGTATGAACTTCATATGGAAAGCTAGTAGCTGGTAGCTGTTTGAATTAACTTATTGCAGGAAAGGTGTTTGGTAAAACAGTTATTTGTGAAAGACTACCCCAAAAAGTTTCTTCACGTAGCTTTTTGAAAACTAGTCGATACGGTCCAAAAAGCTAGTATGAAAAGTTGTTTACCACACACTTCAGGTGGTTTTTGACTTAACAGTCTCCATAAAGCTAGAAGTTTTCTCAATAAGTTGGTAGCCAAACACCCCCTAAACTTATTATGAAAAAACCAAGCTGAAGAGAACAAGCCCTAAGAATATGTTATTTATTAGCACATTTTTGTTTCAGGATAATTGGCAACCCTTTGATTTGTGGAACTAGTTCAGAGACCAACTGTTCCGAGGTGTCTACTGAGCCTCTTTCTTTTCCTCCTGATTCCGTTAGAGGTACGGTACCTTTGAAAGGACTATATACTTTCTCACAAAGCAGAAGGCTGTATATCCCTTTTTTACACCCTGAAAACATACATTTTTTTTTCTGCTGTATCCTGATTGCTTAATGTCCTTTGCAGCTCAGTCAAATTCAGGGAGTAGACGTCACCATTTCGCTATCGTGCTTGGTGCAAGCATTGGTGCTGCCTTTTTAACCGTTACTATCATTGGCTTGGGTGTTTGGTGGTGTTATGGACGCCGACGTCAAATTTTCTTTGATGTAGCCGGTTAGTTTCCTTCCGTTCTCAATGTACTCTTTTCAGATGTGTTTCCCCTGAGAGTTTGTTGTTGTTTTTATATCTTAAAAAGTGAAAGGTACTCCCTCCATTCCGCAATAATAGTCATTCAAGGAAAGTGGGGAAATACCTAGAAAGTACTGAAACTAAAGCAACTTATCACGGTTTGTTAAGGGTAACTTGGGTAAAGTAGTTATTGAGAATGTAAAGTGACAATTATTTTGGAACAGAAAAAAAAAGTTGGTTAAAATGACTAGTATTATCGTGGAACAGACGGGGTACATTATTGGAAATGTAAAGAGACGTATATATTGTGGGACAAAAAATAAGTTAGTTAAAATGACAGATACTGTAGTTTGTTCATCTTGCTTAAATGAAAGCACTGATTTTCAACCCACATTGTGCTGGGTGGCAGAACAATATGACCCAGAGACATGCCTCGGACACCTGAAGAGGTACAGTTTTAAAGAGCTCCGGTCCGCGACCGACCATTTCAACCCGAAGAACATCCTCGGGAGAGGCGGGTTTGGCATTGTCTACAAGGGCTGCCTAAATGATGGGACATTGGTAGCCGTGAAGAGGTTGAAGGACTACAACATAACCGCCGGGGAAATTCAGTTTCAGACGGAAGTCGAGACCATAAGTTTGGCTGTCCATAGGAACCTCCTCCGTCTTTGTGGGTTCTGTTCGACGGAGAACGAGCGGCTCCTTGTCTATCCTTTCATGCCCAATGGCAGTGTTGCTTCTCGCCTCAAAGGTCAATTCTTGGTCCTTTTCGTTTTTACGTCCATAATCTGGATAGTTGGAAAAAAAATTTACCTAATATTACCCAAACTTACATATTTTAATCCAACCCAAATGGACCCAACTCTTTCTATTGATTTTACCAAAACTTACCTAATATTACCAACTCAGTCCAAAATTTATGCAACTTTAACCTTACCTTACGTCTGAAAAAGAGCACGCCAGCACATTAGACTACAACTGTCAAAAGTTCGGGTCCGGATCAATCCGGGTTCGGACGAATCGAACGAAAACTTGATGGCCGATACCCATTTTTGCAACATTTTCCGGGTCGGACAAATCGGACAAGCATAAATTCGGGTTTAATCCGGGTTCGGACAATAGAAAATTGGAAAATATTGTGTTCGAATTTTCGGTCAATGTAAAAATTCGGGCGGAAATTTTATGACCATACCCGTTTTTTCGGGTCGGATTGAACCGGGTTTTCAGGTTAGACATTTTTTTGACAGCCCTACATTAGACTAACTATCTCTTCAGAATTTTCATTGTCGAATTCAACTTAAACGGGCGATCCATATACCCTGCAGATAACATCCACGGAAGACCCGTCCTTGACTGGTCAAGGCGTAGGAGGATCGCTTTAGGAACAGCAAGAGGGCTGTTGTATTTGCATGAACAATGTGACCCCAAAATCATCCACCGCGATGTCAAGGCGGCCAACATTCTTCTCGACGAGGACTTTGAGGCTGTTGTGGGTGACTTCGGCCTGGCAAAGCTGTTGGATCACAGGGATTCTCATGTCACCACAGCGGTGCGTGGCACTGTGGGACACATTGCTCCCGAGTACCTGTCGACGGGCCAATCGTCTGAGAAAACCGATGTGTTTGGGTTCGGAATATTGCTCCTTGAGCTTATTACTGGTCAAAAGGCATTGGATTTTGGACGAGGTTCTAACCAGAAAGGAGTCATGCTTGATTGGGTAAACAACCTTTTCTTCCCTCCATTTATATTTTTTGAGTCTTGCGATTTTCTTGAGATTATTAGTCTTTTAGTAATGGTAAGGTAAGACTGTCTATAGTTGGATCCCCCTGGACCCTGTCTCAGCGGGACCCACATTGGGTGGTGTTGTGATTTGTTGAATTTTTGTGGAAATTTTAAGATCATTTCGTTTGTGTTTGATTAATCTCTTGGGTTTCTTGGAATCATTCTCTCTGGCACCATTGAGGTAAGATTGCGTAGGTCTGGATCTTCCTAGACCATGCATCAACGGGACCCATGTCGAGTGGTGTAACCTTGAGATTTTATGATATTTTTAGGTCATTTCGTTTATATCTTCTGAATCTCTCGATTTCTTTTTTGGAACCCATCTGCCCATAGTTGGATTCACCAGATCCCTTATGAGCGGGACCCACATTATGTTATTGTAGTAATCTCTTGTTTATTTTCATGTGAGTTGTAAGATAGTCTCTCCATCCAAATGCTCACTGAATGTCTTGCACACTTTGCTCTGTAGGTAAAGAAGCTGCATAGTGAGGGAAATCTTGATCAGTTGGTAGATAAAGACTTGAAGAACAACTACGACCAGGGCGAGTTAGAAGAAATGGTGCAAGTAGCACTTTTCTGCACACAATTCAACCCTTTGTATCGTCCGAAAATGTGTGAAGTCTTAAGAATGTTGGAAGGAGACGAGTTGGCCGAAAAATGGGAGGCGTCGAGAAGCGAAACTCCTAGGTCAAGAATCGGCGAGAGTACATCTCAACGATACTCTGATTACATCGAAGAATCTTCTCTTGTGGTTGAAGCCATGGAGCTCTCTGGCCCTAGGTGACCCATAATTTTGTGTCTTACTCAAAAAGGAAAAAAAAAAGGGGGGGGGGGGGAGAGCAAGAACTGCCATACTTAAGTAGCAAAGCTACTTAAGTTGAATTGTGGATAGAATGAGTTTGATGTGTAAAAAGAATGTGTGAAGGGAACGTATAAGGTGTAGAGTTTTGGGACTTAATTTTTTAGGGTTTTAGCTCATGGAGAGGAAATTTTGAGTTCATATCTTATGTGATTGGAGTAGATTAGTAATGTAATTAACTTTCTTGATTGATTAGGTTGTGTTTATGATTGATGAATGGATGAAATATTCAATATTTCAATGATAAGTTGATTTTCATTTGTTGTGGCTTGTGAAATTGATTATGCTACTAGGGGAGCTCTTGCTCATGTGAGGCCAACCGTTGGCTCTTTGATCTATAAAATTTACTGATAGTTAGCTCTTTGATCCATAAAATTTACTGGTAGTTATTTTTGAAGTATGGATTTAATGCAATCATATGAATCAGAGTGGACAATCATAATAATCACAGTGGACAACCCAATATATACGAGTGAATAATTATAGAATCTAAAGTATATGCTCCATGGGCACTTAATAAATTGCATACTTAATAAATTGGTTGTGTTTATTCCTTGTAAAAAAAAAATATTAAATTCTTATTTGAGAGGATGAGTCGGAGACAAGCATAGTACAAAACAAGGGCAACTTCACCATAAATTTAGATACAATGACTAACACAAATGACCCCGCAACAATGATACAAAATGAGATTACAACTTAACAAGGACCGTTGATCAAGAGAAAACTTACTCTAAATATCTTCATGAGCCATTCTTGTTGATTGAAAAGATGACCCATGCAGTTACACTTACATTTTCCTCATCTAATCATTTAGAATTCATGATACTAAAACAAGCATACCCTTACAAACACAAACAACATGTGAAATTAGAGAACTGAACAAATATAGCCGAAAGTGCCATTATATGACTTGCCGGTTCGCCTGTGGTTTCACCACGGCGATCTTCGCCTCTATGACATTTCATGTACATTGAGGATCAAAGACCAATGCTGAAAGCACGTATAAACTGTGTTGAATTTCAGGATTTCATAATTATTTTTCAAAAGAACGCACAATCATCGATCTCAAACTGTTGTTACCAAAGCTATAGACTCTTTTAGACTGATAATATGACATTTACTTTTACACATAACATGACATGATATAATACGATACGATATGATATAAAACCAGTATAAAGGTATGTATATATGGAGAGGCTAGCTAGTGATGGGAAGAAGAGAACCCATCCTTATTCCTAGCAAAGTTTGAGGGTGATGAAGAGGGTTTATATATAGGTAGGGGGGACATTTGGGGTTAAGTTTGAGAATTATTTTAAGCAACACTATTAATGATGGTCATTATAATTGTCAATTTCCATTATCACTTGCCTTTTCACTCTACTTTTGGATTTCATAATCAAATTCAAAGTCATCCTTTTTTGTTTGGGGGAAAAAGAGCACTTAGTCGTATCCTTTTTGACGTGTACTATGTCCTCAAAATCCTATTTGGGCCTACCTAGTGGGCTCTAGTCATGGCCCATTCACTGTCTATTATTTTAATTTAATTTATTTTCAAGTATCTGGAGTCTTCTTGGATTGAGAACTAAAGTTAGTGTGATTCATTCACATCCAATAAATTATTTTAGGGTTAGTTGGATTGCGAAGCTATTGTGATTCTAGCGCTGGCAAAAACTGATCGAATAAATGTGAGTCAATCAAATTCGATTAATATTAAATTACGGTTGAGAAATTGATATTCGGGTTAATTTTTCTCAGGTCGGACTTGGTAGAAAACTTGAATAAAGCTAAATTCAGATTAAAATTGGGTCGAACAATAGAAAAGACAGAAATATTGTGACTGAGTATTTTGAGTAATTTGATCAATGACAAAATTGGGTTGGACCAAACCGAATTTTTGATATTTAATATGGTGATTTTCAAATTCAAATTCTTATCATTTTAGGCTTGAACTAATCAAGGCTCAAAAAAATAGATATTTAATATGTGATGATTTCCAAAAATTTTTCTCTTTTTTCAAAGTTGGAAGAATTCAGACAACATCAAGTTCAAAAAATATATTTAAAGAAATTATATCTACATTTTAGGGTAAAGTAATCAACATTTAAATTCGAACAAAAAATCTATAGTCATATACATATGGTTTTTAGATCAAATAACTTTTTGAGAGTCTAATTTACAATTTCATGGAAGGTATATCTTGCACTTCCACTACTATAAGGACAATATCGATTGACTTTTTAAAAAGTTGTTAACGATTATAAAATATATATTTAAATTTTAGATTTTTTAAAAATTTAGGTGCTACTTTTGTCTTTTGTGTGTCTTAATTGATGCATAGATTATTGCTTCATCTTTAGCTGTAACTTAAATATAAGAAATGAAACTTTTATTCGTTGCTTTGCCATCACGCTAAAATGAGTCACTGAGATCATTGTTATTTCATAAAATATAATAATTTTATATAAAATTCATATCCAATCATAATTTGCATACCAAAAAAACACAAAATTCTTCGCAAATTAAATATCTTTAAAAATTTATTTATAGAAACACCATTGAAAATTTTCCAAAATTTCAAAAGGTTACATTTGATATACATGATGCATACTCCATTATGCTTAATTTAGTCTCTAAATCATTTAATAATTTTAGATTACCTATATGTATAGAAGACACTAGAAGGTAGAAATAATAGGAGAGGACAAAAAAGATATATTTCTACAAAAAAGATATATTTCTACCATTGGTGGATGACTTTGTAGATAAGTGGATTCCCTTTTTCTTGGGGCCTTGGAATACCAGTAGATCCACCATCTTGTGTCCCCCTGCTGTTTTTTTTCCCTTTTTTTTTAAAAAAACATATACTCTTACGTGGCCTCTTTTACATGTAATTTACTAAGTATATTCGAAGTATGTGCTCTAAATATTACGATTATTTAACTATATGTATTAGGTTATTTATTTTTATTATTATAATTGTTCACTCAGAACTATCTGGAACACGTACTCCAGGTACATGTAATATATATTATTGCCTTTTACTAACCGAGCCGAGCCATTGGATTAGCTCTTGTTGAGTTCGAGAAGTTAGATTTGTCTGCCAATTAACAATAACAATAACACGTTTATGGTTATGTTAATGTAAAGTTTGGAAAAAATAAAATATATGCGTCATATAAAACAAATCGATATAAATGAGGCAATTTGATTGATCAAGACATGCAAGTATAGGGTTTGGGAAACCAAGAGGGAGGGGGGAAAAAAATCCTTATAGTCCCTTTGGAAAATTGGAAAGACAAAAGTAAAATATAGTAAGGGATTCCATTAATTCTAATAATTTTGCTACTAAAAGCCTCCATTAGTAAAAGTTACTAAATCCAGCGAAGAGCCAGATTGGAGGGTCATACCTTGGTTATAATAAAACGATAATTATCAAAAATTTAGTTACCAATTCATTCGAGTAATAAGTATAGCGTAATGGTGATCAATCTCTTCACTTTCTTGAATCTTATACAAATATGTTAAACATTATGGGTTTGAATTTAGTTGTGATATATTAATCCCTCAAACTTTATCATTTTTAAATTTTGTTATGGTAATGGATTTACTAGGTTTATTATATATATATTTTTATTATTTTTAAGGGTTCTTTTTCAATAACTTCTTTTAAATAAGTTATTAGATTATTTTAATATTTATTGGCCAATTATAATTTTTTTTTATCTGTCATACACGAAACTTTGGTAGAAACCATTTTTCAAGTGGCTAACCAGGAGCCAGGAAAGCCATTAACCACATTAGATAATTGAGAAGGCTATTATATTATATTATTGCCTTTTTTTTTTGGCCAAAATAGTCATTATATTATTGCCTATTGGTGATAAGTGATAACATATTAACATCTCTCTCAATGCTCAATTATTTGTTGGGTGATGGCTAATATCTACCCTAACATCACGCGTGTCACTACCCTAGTGGCTCAATTTTTTTTCAGTTTGTACTTTTTTCCAAAAAGTGTTTTCTAGCACAACTGTATTTATAAAATTTCATTTTAAAAAAAAAAAACCTTGCTTTCTAAAGTTTTTTTTTTTTTTTTACAAAGATAAATGGTCCAATCCGTTAGAGCCATATCTCAGAGATATAACCCAACATGCCTATAACGATTAGGGAACATGAATGTCAATGACCCAACATTGTCCGAATCGGTAAGGGAGAAATGTCCCATCTAAAATTTAGACCCTGGATGGCAAGGATAGAAGGTGAACTTCTTGCCGGACTAGGAAGAGGTGATTGGCACCTTGCTTTATAAAGTAAGCCGCCCTATATGCAAATGTTTTGCAACCTTGTAAAAAGAGTTATATATATATAGCTAAAGTGTCTCATTTTTCCTGATAAATTAAAAGATTTATATATATTTAAAATCGTATCTTCTAAGTAATAATTAGGGTTGTTCTTTGTGTATATATAGTTGGATTAGATAAATATAATTGTGGTTAAATTTAAATAAGGATGTGAAATTTTTTTTGAGTTGGACTTTAGTGAAAATTACTCGCTCACCTAAATGTACCCGCAATTTATATTTATGCAAGTGACTTGACTCAACCTCGAAAAAAAATGTTTGGTTAAAAAAAAATGCTAATCGAAAGTTTAAACGCTAGCATAGTGAATACAAATTGTTGACCAATTAACATTTTAGCTTTGTCAAAGACTCAAAGTGTTGAACATAGAGCCATAGGACTAATTTAGATTTGTAAAGATCTAAAGGACATGGGTTAACTTTGGTTAATTTCATTTAGATTTATAAATATGAAATATCTGAAGGAGTTTTAGATGGGCTAACATGGGTTAATTTCTTAAGATTATTACTGAATGCGTTGGGCTTGTGTAGCTGGGCCTTAATGTTGGGAGACTGTGATATTAATATGATGCACCCGTTGTGTTGCTCATTTATGCGGGTCTATTATACCATACATATCATGGCGGCATGGCCCATGGGCCATTGACATTGCAGGGTCCATCTCCTTTTTTTTGGGGGGGGGGGGGTTGTTCTGAAGAAAAACTCTCAATAACACACACTGACACACGTATACATGAATGGATCCGGTAGGGAGAAAGTTTAAGTTGGAAGATGGAAAGAGTAAATCTAAGTCATTAATTTCACATATGACAGTGTTTGATCATGGATATCAGAGAGTGTGGTCATAAATATTAAAAAAGAAGTATAGTCATGAAATCCATAACCACGTTCCTTAATATCCATTAACACACACCACCAAATGTACAATCAATGGTTTAAATTTATTCCTCTCTCTCTCTCTCTCTCTCTCTCTCTCTCTCTCTCTCTCTCTCTCTATATATATATATATATATATATATATATATATATATATATATATATCATCAAGCTAATATGACTAAGGGGAAGGGATATTACAACATTGTACTTGGCCCAAGGCCTATCAAAAGGCATACATGCATGCATACACACACACATACATACATACATATATATATATATATATATATATATATATATATATATATATATATATCATCAAGCTAATATGACTAAGGGGAAGGGATATTACAACATTGTACTTGGCCCAAGGCCTATCAAAAGGCATACACACACACACACACATACACACACACACACACACACACACATATATATATATATATATATTTTACAATAAGCTAATAGGCTTGAGGGAAGGGGATATTAGAAAAATGCACATTATCCAAAAATAATAATCAAAGTATACAAACAACAATAACAACCTCCCATATTACATGTTTGTGCGTGGTCTCGAGGACCCTAATGTAGGCAGTCTTACCCCTATGAACAAAAGTTCATGGAGAGACTGATTCCGACTGATCCACAACAAAACAGAAGAAAAGCTTTATACGGAAAGAAATTACGTACAAGAGTGTTGTGATCGACTAAAGACGTGAAGACAAATACCTACACAAGACAAACAAATACAAGCAAAAAGACAAAAGACTAGTTTGACTCACACACAACCGTCCTTACCCTACAGCCTTAATAATCCCTAATTTGCATTCTAATTGATATTTATTACCATTTTACTGTTGTCATTTTTTTTTTACTTGATGACTTGTCATGTAATTTTTAATGGAATTCATACCACTGTATTCTTACTAGAGTGTGTGTATATAAATATAACTTGTCATTTTTTTTACTTGACTTGATAACTTGTCATGTAATTTTTACTAGAATGTGTATATATATATAAAAATGCCACTTTTTGTTACGAGTCTAACGATATTTTTTATATGACGAATCATTATACTCCATGTGTACTAAAATAACTGTCACTTTTGTTTTTTTATGACTTTAATTACACCACTTTTAACTTTAATTTCTAAAAATTATATATTTACCAAAATTACATCACTAAAGTGTTGCTAGCATTTTTTAACATTATACTACCTCCGTCCCATATTGTTTGTCCATTCAACTATATTTAAAAATCCAATGGTCATGGGAAATGGGGTGAAGAATATGTAATGTACCAGAATTGCACTTACTTTTCTCATGTGAAGAAAAATAAAACAGAAATAAAAGAGTATTTATTAGGGGTATAATAGGAATTACAATCATTGAAATTATAAAATGGACAAATATTTTGGGACAAGGGAGTTAGGTAGATGGACAAATAATTTGGGACGGAGGTAGTAGTAATTTGCAAGCTCTTTTCACGATGTTGATTTTATATGCTAATTACTGTATATATTTAATAATTAATGGCTGAATTTGTAAAAATTTGAATGAACATTTCCATAGCTATCGATGATATGTAACAAAGGGTGTATTTCAGACATATATATCCCAAATAATTATAAATGTGTATTTATGTGATAATATTTTGGATTATAAACTTAATGATAATAGATTTATATAGTGTAATAGATTATTTTAGATTTAGAAGTTAATGATAACTTTATAAGATAAAAAATGTAAGTTGCATATACTATTACTAACACAAAATAAAGCCATGAAAATTTTAAGTTTAGGCCAGTTTGAATTGGGTTCGAATGAATTCAATATGGGATAAGAACTTGGTGTCAGCTATCAGATTTTTTGATATTTTTCACGTTCAATAATTCAAACAATTGAAAAGCATAAATTCAGATAAAAATCAACTTCACACAATCAATTAAAATTTTTAAAAATACAAAATATTTTTAAATTTCAAATAAAAAAATATAACCATATCTAGGGCTGTCAAAAAACTGTCCACGTTGGTCAGTCTGGTCTGCCCCAGGAAAAACAAGGTATAGTAATCAACCATCTATCCAAATTTTGACATTGTCAAATTCGAACACAATATTTTTCTAATTTCAATTGTCCAACTATGATTTTAGATTCATTCAAATTTGTCAATTCCATAGTAAACGCAATAAGCAATTATTAGGAGATCAAACATCAACTTTTCATTTCATGTCAGATTCGTCTGTACCCAAAATACTTTTAGACTAGATTATTAACATCCCTAGCAATACCCAATTCTCTTTCTCCATGCACATCTTGTTCTGTCGATTTCCAAGTCGTTTTTCTATTTGATTTTCAAAAATTTCCCCTTTTAAGATTGGTCAGAATCAACTTTTTTATACATTCACGTGTATGGGGAGAAAACTGCTTACCCTTCCAACACTACATTAGCTAGAGTATACTTAAGGGAACGTTTGGTAGTAATCACAGGGAAATTTTTCACGGAAAGTTTTCATGGAAAAGTTTTCCCCGAGAAAATCTCCCCTTAAACCCCCTAAGGGAATTTTTTCATAGGAAAACATAGAAAATGGTGAGTCTCCCGTAAGCACTTGAAAAAATTAACCATTTCCCCATAATTTTTTATCAACCAAACGAACATAGTCATTGTTGCTACTCCCTCCACTTTATATTAATTGTCATAATTTGAATTTCACAGTCTCCAATATCACTCATTGATTAATAATTTCTTACATAATATATTATTAACAATTACAATATTATTACACTTTATGATAATATTTTTCGTTAAGGATCTAATAGTGATAATTTTAAATAATAACTTAATATATATATTGATAAATTTATAGTTAAAATTTTTATAATTTGACTACATGATTTTAAAAAACGACAGTTAATACGGATAGGAGAGACTACAAAACAATGCGAATGGCATGAGCGCATGACCCATGAACGAGTGAATCATCAATCACTTCACATTACTACTCCTACTACACGAAGAAAGAAAAACCAAGTCATCAGAAATCACACTCTCCAACACCACTCTTTCTTTTATCCTGCCTCCCTCCATTTCCAACTAATTCCCCCAAAACCAAAAACCTAACTCCCTCCCTCCCTCCCTCTCTCTCTCTCTCTCTCTCTCCATTTTTGATGCTACCTCTGCAAGCCTAAGCTTCAGCTTCATCCATGGAGGAAATGTACGGCCTTCATCCCATCCCCGGCGGAGAGAACTTCTCCTCCATGTCCTCCGACGACCTCCTCTTCCCCTCCTCCTCCGACTACCACCACGCCTTCATGATGATCAACTCCGGCGCCACCGCCGTATTCGGCTCCGACGAACTCATCTCCGCCGTGTCCGGCGTCTCCGACGCCGTCTGCTCCGTCGCGCCGCCGGATGATCGGGATACCTCGTCGACTGCTATGAAGGCGAAGATCGCGTCGCATCCGAACTATCCTCGCCTTCTCAAATCCTACATAGATTGCTACAAGGTATATTATCGTTTCATCATTTGGACTCGAAATTAGGGCCTGAATTTGTGATTATTTTATAAAAATCGGTGTCGAAAGTGGAATCTGAACTTTGGCGGTTTAAGATCGTTTCGATATTGATAATGGCGATCATCCTTGGGGTTCGAGTTCATTATACACATTAATCTTACACTATTTTTCGAATTGTTTGAGTTGATAGTTTCGATCGAAATTAGGGCCTGAATTTGTGATTATTTTATACGAATCGCTGTCGAAAGTAGATTCGGAACTGTTGCGGTTTAAGATCGTTTCGATATTGATAATGGCGATCATCCTTGGGGTTCGAGTTCATTATACAGAATAATCTTACATTATTTTTCGAATTGTTTGAGTTGATAGTTTCGATAATGATTCGCCGACAGTACGACTGAATCGGATTTACGCGATTGTTGGTGATTGATTGAGGATTTGCGGTGGTTGTAGGTGGTGGCGCCGGCGGAGACGGGGAAGGTTCTAGAAGAAATCCGGCGAGAAAGCGACGTGAGAAGGCAAGAAGCGGGAGAACCGTTAGGAACGGATCCTGAGCTTGACGAATTCATGGTCCCCCCCTCATTTCATTTCTAAAACCCTCAATTTCCTTTGTTCTTTCTCTCTCTCACATACACATACACACGCGCACATACACACACACATCTATAAAAGGACGATGATACTATTATTTTTGACTCTTCTCTCTTGCTATTCCTTTCTCTCTCACTATATTCGTCCTTTCATTCTCCATTAATTTTGGTTGTGTAGGACACATACTGTGAGGTTTTGGATAAGTACAGGTCCGATCTCTCGAGACCATTCGATGAAGCCAAGTCTTTCTTGAGCGAAATTGAAGCACAGCTTCGTGATCTCTGTAATGGCGACTTTGGGAACACTACTACTGCCTCTGGTTAGTCTCCCTCTTTCTCTCTCTAGCTCAAACACACTCACACAGAGAATTTGTTATTGTTCTATGATTGTATTCATGTATTGTACCAATTGGTGGTTGAAAAAGTGATGGGTGTTTGATATCATGGTCATTGCTTGTTTATCTAAAGGAAACCCTAATTAAAAACAAAGAGATACCCACCCGTTATTGCTTGCATCTTTAGCTGTATTTTGCTTCCTTTTTTTGAGTTTGTGTATTATTGCTGCTGTTTTTAGTTTGTTTGGCAAGTAGAAACAGTGATAATAAATGTATGTATGGGGAGATTTGATCTGGTTGAATTTTTGCCTCTCTCTCTCTATCTCTCTCTCTCTTTCTTGCCTGGATTTCATGGTGGTCATATCCTCTTTTGTGGCTCATTATCACATGAATGAGTAATGATGGAAGATATTGCTGACAAGGAATCTGAATTTGATTGACATTTCAGTAGAGTACAGTGTGAGGAGAGGGAGAAGAGTCAATGGCACTCAATAGCAGAAGCATAATTAGGGGGGGCTGTTCTCTTTTATTCACCAGTCCAATTTCCTTCTAGCCGGACTATTATTCGAATGACTGGTTTTTACTACTGCCACCATGCTGCTACTGATCTTTTGTAATTTCCCAAAATAACTGTAGTCGTGTGGAAGTGGAAGCCTGCAAAACTCCAGCAGATGTAGGCCCCATCCTTGTAAATTTCAATTTCCTAGGCTCATTCAGCTATTCCATGTTCTCTCTCTCTCTGATTAGTTTTTTTTAAATTTTTTTTATGTACTAGTAGTAGTTTTTTTAGTAGTTTGAGCATGCAAGCCTGCAAGGTGCTCTTATCTCATAATAGTAGGATCAAGTTAGATTTGACAGGGTAAAATAAGAGAAGGAAAGGAAAAAAAAAAGATAAAATTTGTGATAGGTAATTTAGTGGTGGAGTGAAAATATTTTATTACTAAAATTTTGATTTTGGTTTGAGTGTTTTTTTAGGAAATTGAGTGAGGTAAGGTAATGTAAGGTTAGTTAAGGATAAACCTTAACTTACCACTCTAAAGAACGAGGCCTAAGAAAGTTAATGGAGCTTGGTTATCTATGACAAATTTTTTAGTACTTACTACCACATTTCAATTATTTGTTGATATGGTTTACTTGCAATCAACTTTTGATAGATTGATTGTTTATTTCTCAACCCATGAAATAATCTACCACACTCCCTCCATCCCATATTATTTGTGTTTTAAACTAATTTTCTCATTTTTTAAAAATCCGAATGACATATTCTCACTTATTTTATTTATTTATGACTATTCTTTGTCTAACAACTACCTTTCCCACTACCAAAAATATTTGGAAACCCAACTTTTCACACAAATTCCAACACTATTTGTTGGTTTGTTTTGGTTTTTCTATCCATCCCAAGAAATGAGTAATAATTTGGGATGGAGCTAGGGAGTATAAAACTGCCATTATTGGATTTGTAGTAAAATACGCTTTCATACACACACTGACACACACATTTATTTGTATTGATAAAAGATGATAGTCACAGTAGAGCGTTGGAAACTTTGAAAAATTAAAAGTAACAAATATTGTGAAATGGAGCGAGTGTCAGTTTATGTGAATCATATACCCCTTGGGCCTCATTATATTTGTGAGATGAAGGTTAGTCATTTGTGGTTGTAAATTGTACGCCTTCATATATGATTCTATGGTAGCTATACATGTTACATAGGAGGAAGAGTGTATGTTTTGTTGTTCCTATGTTTGTGTTCATTCTTTGTATGGTAGATTGGTAGGTGATTCATATCCATGCCTTCAACTCACAGTCCCTCGTATACACTGAAGCATTAGAGGGATTATCTGTAAATGACCCATGTGTAGAAATTTCATGATATCTAGGATGTAATTGCTCAATTTGAAACTGTACCTTAGTTGTTGGACTTGACACCTTATTCATCATGGAATGCTGTTTGTTTGTACTAAAAATGTTGTGGCTTTCATGGAGTGCTTCATAGTTGATTTTGGTTTGCTTAACATTATCAACTTCGATGTATGTCACTCTAAATCTTTAGCACTTTCTCTGCAAAATATTTGCTGTGTACTGAAGATTTGTATGTACAGTAGCATAAACTTTTGTGACTGTCTTCTTGCTTCAAGATGTCTTAGGGTTGAGAAATCAACTGGCATTTGTGAAAATGAACCTCAAAAGATTCCATGTGGACACTATATTTTCTTAATTGTACTATTGCCAAGTAATTTGCAACTTGCCTTTAATTTTTAGAGAGGAATCATGTTTGCTGCCGGAGATGATGCCTGGTCTTGTAACTTTAGAGCATTAAGTTTTCATCGTTTATGAGATTAGTGTGTTGCACTTGGAAGTGGGTATTGAGAAGTGTTTGTTGTACGAACCACATTGTTTGTCTATAAAGTAATCTCACAAGGATAACCGTCTTCTTGATCTTGTTGTTTTACTGGTGATAATGGTATTGAAAACATGTAAAGCTCATGTGCTTGCATGATCTATCAGCACATTTTAACAGATCTTGTCTTATGGCATGATTGTGTCATTGGTGTGGTATGGATTCTATATGTTATTGGTTGCTTTGACTTGCAAAATTCTACTTTTCTGATTGTTCAGAGTTCAGACACTTTGAAATCTCCGGCTTTGTAAGCTAATAAAAAAAAGGATCAAGGAAACCAGTATTCGTAGTTGGTCACGCACACTATTCTGATGATAACTTTTAAACTTGAATTTTTGGTGTTTGATAAAGATATTGCGATGTTTCATTTTAAATTCTTTTGTCAGAGAGAAGCTGCTATCATTCATGTGCGAGTTTTAGTGATTGTCCAACTAGAAGGGCATAACATGTTTCTGAGTACTAAACAATTAGACACTTGAAAGCTAAGTTCATTGTTAATGCTATTGATTGCCAAAAAGAAGGGTTGTAGATCATGCTAACTTGGAGTTGTAGCTGGCAGCTATTATTTTCATTCATTAGGAAGTACAAGTTAACTTTTTGGTGATTTGATAATTTTCTTATCCATCTTCTTTTCCCTTTTGTATTTATTCCTTTTAATTAAGTTAACTTCTTTATTCTCAGTCTAAGTGTCTAAGTAAAGGATTCGTGCGAAACTTCAAACATATCCACATACCTCCTCTGATAAAATTTTGGGATATGCTTTCTTGGATACCTTATACTTGCCATTTTGAGACTAATATGATGATATGTTTCTGTCTTTTGAGGATTAGATTTTGCCTGAGATTACTTATTTAATTAAGACTTGTAGTATTCACTCCTTGCCGATGGCTGGCACTTTGTAATGTATTATAAAGTATACTTCTGTTTGATATCTTCTACTTTTCTTTTAAATAACAAGGTGGGATAATATTGTTAATCAACTTTTTACTGTTTGATCAGTTCTTGCAAATCTTATGTCTAGGTAATTAGTAATTATTTTTGTTCCTGCAGCTTTTGCTTTGTAGGTTAGCATCAACCTGAAATTGTACATGGGTTGATTTTATATGCTTACTAAGTTCAACAACAACAACAACAACCTCCTCGGGAAAACACGTTTGAGAGTGGTTTGGGGAATCCAAATATAGAAATTTTGAAAACCAAAATGGTACAATTAAAGAAACCCAGTTTGAAACTGTTTAAAAAAAATCAAAAGAAAGACCACGAAACCATGAAGCTTCCTAACATTAAGGAACTACGCACATACTTGTATGTTTCAAGCTTACTATAAGTTATCGTGAATAGTTAGCTTTGATACCTTCATGTTGCAGTCTGCCCTTTCTCGTCATTGATACTGAATTAAAGCATGTCACAGTTTCAGCTTCTCCGCCTTCTCTTGTCTAAGACTAGCCTAGGGCCTAAGCCTTGAGTAAATTGTTAAAGATGGTGTCCAACTCTCTCTGCCAGCATGTTATTTTTAGGTGCCACATTTGAGTCTCACCCCATTCATGCGGGTTCATCTATGTTTCTGCTGCTGTCTTCTTGTTGTGGAACTTAGTCTATAGAGAAGTTTAACCAGTAAGATTTTGCACAAATGGAGCTGCTGTGTGCTTCTAAGTTTGGTGGTATTCTGTTATGCACCAGAGGCTATCATACTAAAGCGAACTGTATGGTTGCCTTGAAAAGCTCTTAGGGGCGACGATCTGATCTCATATCCTTCCTGACGACGTCATTACTATTCTGCTTGTAAGGTTTTGTCTGTAAATACGTGTCTGATAATTGCCTGCGAGTGCAAGACTACACATATGGCCTGTTGTGTTAGGATCCCTTCAAGGTGGGGACATTTTGCTGGAAATTTCGAAATGGTAACATGTTTCATAACTTTATCTTCCCTTTGGCTGCTTTGGATACCACAGATTAGGGGAGTCGATCTTGGCCTGATCATATGAAATATTTTATTAGTGTTTCACACCCATAAGATTGAACTAGATAAAGATCAATGTATTCTTATTTTGAAATCTACGTGTAGGATGTGCGATTCTTTGAACTTAGATAAACTTGGAGCTCAACTAAAAATTTATTTTATGGAACAACAACTATAATCACTCGTTGATGATCATCTCGGGTTGTTTCCCATCATGACTTTAATTTGGATCTAGAGCTAGATCGAGCATGTTAGTTTGGTGGTTCAAATCTACTCTAGCTGTTGGCGTTATGGAATGCAATCGCATTTGGGAATGTTTAGGCTTTTAGGGTTCAAAACGTGAAAACAAAGAGGAGGCAACCATCATGTTAAAAGGAACTTGAAAGAGGCGAGAAAGGCTAAGGAGTAAGTTTTGAATGAGTGGGGTTTATTTGGTGTTTGTTGAATTATGCTGTATGAGTATGTTAGTTTTCTCTATTTTTTCATTGAGGTGTATCTTGAAGGTCTTATAGTAGATTAGTAGGAGTTGAAGAGCGTTTTTTTTTTCCTTACCCCCAAATCCTCATGGAATGTGGATGTGAATTTCAGCTATTCATGGCTTTGTAACACTGAAAAAACAGGCTTCAGGGCCTGTTAAATTCACTAGTAAGGTAAGGTAAATGACTAAAGGTAAATGTAGGTAAGGTTTGATAAAACTGAGTAAGTTTTGGCAAGTTGTATTGATTTGGGTATGCTTATTTATTAAATTTTAGTAAGTTAGGATAATTTTAGTTTAGATAAGTCTGGATACTTTTAGTTAATTTTCATAAGATTTGATAAGTTTTGGTAGGGTTTTGTGGGTTTTGATAAGGGCTTTTGTATTTTACGGTCTCGATTTTGTTCCTCTATAAGTGAGGTAGATGCTAATATTAAAAAAGAAAAGGGTCGGTACTCGGTCTCCTACTTCACTAATCCAGTGGATAATAAAGTGCATAAGGAGTAGGCTAAGGACTTCTAGCTTGCACTAAAAATCCTTTGACTAGTAAGACTTTCCATGATTCTAGATATTGTTCATGAACCCTGGAGACAGTGCTATTATTGCTGTGCCTGTGTGTACCTGTTTGGGATTTATTTTTTTACTCCCTCTGTTCCATATTAATCATCAGTTAGGCTCTGTTCTTTTATATGGTTGGTACGGTATGGTAATAGTGCGGTGCAGTTAAATTTGAAAACGTATGGTGAGTTGTGATAAAAGTTGTAGTGAGGGCGGTGGAATTTATTTATTGTTTTTTGGTGTGGCCTTGTGGGGGGGGGGGGTTCTGTGGGTTGTGGACCTTTATTTTAAATGAAGGGTAAGCTGATTTGTCCACTGAATTCAATTTGAGAGGTAATTATCTATAAACTCTACAGTTTAGGGTTAACACTTAACAAGTATGGAATTATCCATTATATAAATATGGTCAATCTCTACACAAGTTTTATGCATGGAAAGTTTTTTGTTTTCATCAAAAGTTAAATTGGGTGAGGAACAGGGAACTCCCATACCCGTAGGTCACGCTGATAAATTTGAGCCAAATCAGCTTTTTGAAAAAAAAATCCCCTTCTCTATCTCTCTCCTCTTCTCCTGCTGGTTGGCTGATCTCTCTCTCTCTCTCTCTCTCTCTCAGTCTCTCTTTTTCTCTCCCCGTTTTTGTTTGTGTGAATGAATGAATGTTAGCAGAGTTTTTTTTGCAGGTTTGTTCAGTGGGTCAGTGTGGTTTTGCGTGTGCAATTGTGTAAACCTGGTCCTACTGCTATTGAGAGTGATACAGTTAATTGACTGTTGGTACTTATTTACAGTGTTTGTTTCTCTGGGTTTTTGGCAGTCTCAACTTTAACGTTAAAAGTAAAAAAAGAAATTATAATGCTTGAATGTACTATCATCTTTGTTTAATATATTATGCTTGGCCATGGAGACAGAACTATCTGTCATCTTTGAATTGCATCAACTTTCAAACAAGGACGTGTCATATGAATACTAAGCCTTGGATGTAAGAGGGTCTGAGAATACCAAAAGCTGAGGCAAGAGTGTTGGTTAGTAAACTAATTGATAGTATTAGATGTGAATATGTGATGTGCCTTCTTGTATGTGTCTTGTTCTTTTGTACGTTAGGTTGGTAGGTTGATGAGATAGAAGTCGATAAATTGGATGAGATATAATGGAAGTACATAAAATAAAGTGTGATAGGTGAGATAGAGTGGTAAGGTGGTTATCCCACCACAGTACAGAAGAGACCTTAAAGTATTTCTATTTCCTCTTTACTAAAAAACTCCAAAAATTTTGAGGGTAGTATCCTGAGTTTTGACCTTGCTATTTTCATTGTTACATAAAAGGTATAGTAGGTAAGGTAAATACAGACAAGTAAGATAAGTGGAAAGTAGGGTAGGTAAGGTAAATTACCTTAAATTACATCAGTCATGTCACTTAAATACATGGATTTTTAAATATATATTTTATGATTTTTAATAAAGTATTGTGGATTTGTGGTTAAGGTAAGTCACATCAATTACATTATTTATTAAATATATAATGCAAGAGTATGTTTGGTTATTAGAGGGGAGGAGGGAAGGGGACTTATTTCTATTTTGTTTGGATTATAAGTGAAGGGGAATGACGAGTAAGAAATGTTAATTTTTGTGTTTAGATTAGAAAAGGGAGGGAGGGAAAATGATTTAGTTATTATATAAATAATGTTATTTTTTAAATATATAATGAGTTGTCCTTCCATTCGTTAACTCTCATGTTGGGAGCTAATGAAAAGGGGGTTAATGTAGGGCAATTGAAGTAAATTGTTTCCCTCCCCTCTCCTCCTATTTATTTTTCTAAACAAGGGTAAAGAATATTATTAATATACTTCCCCTTCCCCTCCATAATCGCAATCCAAACAAAGAATAAGTAAAGGTAAATAAGATATTAAAAATTTACTTAAAAATTTAAAGAGCATGGCCTGTGTGGTAATATTTGGAATTATCAATTATGAGAAAAAAAGGGATAAATAATTAGATTATGTATTTGTATCATATTTGTTTAGGAATGCATTTGAGGAATGAGGGGCCCTAGGGGAGAGGGTGGGAGGAGCCTGCAACAGCAGCATGCCTTGCGGGCATTTCACTGCCATCTTTTTAAAAAATTTTGTTTGACAGTTCTTTATTTTGCTGCTGTTGCTGATTATTGCATTTTCTTTTTACTGTCTGAACCGTCTTGTCCATCTTGAATTTGGAATGACTGGACATTAAACTCCTTTCTTTTGTTTTCTTCTTTATTTATTCTTTTTCAGTTCTTTCCTCGTTTTCTTGGGGGATATTTTCAGGCCCCCCTCTTCCTTTTTTTGTTGTGATTTGTGAAGGTCAGGATATTGAATTGGTTAAGGTGTTTGTCTCTACTCTCTACACAAGTTTTAATGTCAGTTCTTTAGCATATTGCACTTGTAGGCCTTTGCTACATGCTTCAGTTGCTTGTAAACTACAGGTAGCGTTGGCAAAATGTGATCCTATCTGAATCCCCGAACTTGTCCGACTTTGAAACAAAAACCGACTTGGTTTGAATCCGATTTCGACATTGAACGAACTGACCAAACATTCGGAGATAATATTTTTCTTTTTTCTGTTGTCCGAACCCGATTTTGACCCAAATTTATCTCTGTTTGGAGACCCTGAAAAAACCGGGTCTGGACACCAATTTCTTGTCCAAATTGACAATGACCAAATTCAACCAAACCAAATTTACATGGACTGAATGTTTCCAGCACTAACTGCGGACATTTTCTCTTTAGCTTATTCTCAATATGACTCAACTTATTTTGAGCCTTTGTGAGAACTTTTTGTATATTCTCAACTTATTAACTAAACTTATTCAGAATTTACTTTTCTCAAATTTTGTGAACTTGTTACGACCTTAACTTATTCTGAAAAGAAAATAAGGTGAAGAGATCGGGTTCTCAAATTTTCCCAATCTACTAGGTAAAAAAGGTCATGCTAGCACTTGAGTCATTGGCTCTAAACTTGCATCGGACATCCGGTAAATAATCCCATCTCTCAAACTTAAAACATATTGTTTTGGCAGAGGAAGCAGCAGTGTCATCAGATGAGGAATGCAGCGAGGAGGTAGATGTACAGAAGGATGAAGACCGTGATCTAAAGGATCAGCTGCTTCGTAGATTTGGGAGTCATATAAGCGGCCTTAGGCTCGAATTTTCTAAGAAGAAGAAGAAAGGCAAACTACCCAAGGAAGCAACTCAAACCCTTTTTGACTGGTGGCGTACTCACTATAAATGGCCTTACCCCACTGTAAGTCGGGTTTTATTTCATATATGTATGTCACTCTAAATTTAATAATCCAGTGTTCATCAGTTTTGATCGGTTTGATTGAACTCTGGGTTCTGTGGTGATTAATTAGGCCCTTCGATCTAATTCAAGAATCAAGAACTTGATAATATAAAGGCTAGCTTGGTTTTATCTTCAATACAGTTTCTTGATATGACTTTGTAGCGTTACTTGCTGGGTAGCTCGATCGGTTAGATTGATTTATAACGATGATTTACTTGAAAATTAGTAGAGCTACATATTGGGAAAAACATAGGCGGATCTGGGGCTTGTTTAGGGGTGTCCATGGACACCAGACACCCCTAGCTCAAGAAAAAAAATTTAAGCAACCTATATTGACTAGGAAGGAAAAATATATGGATGTGGTAAATGGTCACCCCAAAAAAGGCTCGTTTCCACTTGTGCTTCCAATTTTCTTCACACTCAACCACTCAAGTTGATGACAGGGAAAGAAAGAAATAATCGGAGGTAACAAATGAGGGATCTGAAAGCCCAGATGGAAAAGACATAATAGTTATTATTGTTAAATGGAAACCCATGATTTCGAAGTCTAGATCCGTCACTGGAAAAATATGGATGATATCTTGTCCAGTGCATGGATATGCAATGCATATATGTGTCTCTCTCCCCTATAACAAGTGATATTTGCCGAGATAAGACTGTCTACATTTAGATTTTTTTAAACCTTATGAAAGGAGGACGTACATTGGAGGTTTTTATTGTTGTTTGAAGTGTTCTTTTTTCATGGTTGCTTTTGTATTTGATTCGCAGGAAGCCGATAAAATTGCTCTAGCTGAAACGACAGGGCTTGATCAGAGGCAAATCAATAATTGGTTTATAAACCAAAGAAAGCGGCATTGGAAGCCATCGGAGGACCTGCAATTTGCTCTCATGGATAATCTTTCTAGACAGTACTTGACAAATGATACTTAAATTAGGATGATGGATTATATTTATTCCTCACCTGATTTATTTCTGGCTGCTCTTGTATATTCTGCAATTATTGATTTTGCAATATGGAAGAGCTAGCTCGCTCTCTTGTATTATCATTGCATCGTATAAAAAACCCCCCATGTAGTACTTGTGCACCCACATAAATAGAATGGCCAGTTTCTGAAGTACTAAGATGAGGTTAACTATCAATAGGGATGGCGATGGGTCGAATCTGGATCAGATTTGTCGAGATTCATATTCAATGTGAATTATATGAATCCATATCCAGATTTGATCTATATTCATTGGATTCAGATTGTTTAGATTTTATTGGATCCATTATTTATGGGTAGCATTTATTGGCCCCATATTCAAATGGGACATTCGGTTTGATTCAATGGTATACATGGGTGCATGTGTAATGGGTTAGCCCATTGATTCAATGGTCAACATGTGAGCATGTGTAATGGGTTAGCCCATTGGATCAAATAGGATGTCTAATTTGAATATGCGGCCAATAAATCAGGAATGACTTGTAAGAAGTTATCACAAATGGTCTTACATAAGACTTGAGACAAGCGACGACAAAATTTATTCAACCTGAATTTGTTCTGCCTAAAATCTAGTTTGGATATTAACCTGAATTTTGATATGGAATGAATTTAATTAACCTAAATTTATTCAAACCCAAATCTTTGGCAACACGACTTTTTTTTAAACAAGAAGCAACGATTATATTGCTTACATGACCATCAATGCATACGACTCAATCTAAATCAGGCTAGAGCCTAACGAAACCTGTTCCTCTCTCTCTCCTTTAATTTGGCAGTGCTACTTGAAACCTAATAGCACTGGCAAAAGATATAAAAGGAGTTTTTTGTTCCCGATTATTTCAAAGCGCGAAAAGGCTAAAGGTCATCCTCTTGCAACAAAAATTGTATATAATTGCCTAATACAACACAGCAATATAACAAAATAAACAAGTATCACCGAAACTAAACAAAACAAACCAACACTTAAGTTGTTGATACTCCTCAAAAAAAAAAAAAAAAAAGAACAACTAGGCTACGGGCTACCCGTCAAAACTCTTTATATGAATATGGCCCAGTAATAATCACTAATGAGCCATTTGGCCCGTATCAGACTAAACCAAATAGCCCAAGAGATCCACTTAAGCAAAGGCCCATTCAAATTTACTATTTTTCTTCTCTCCAAAATTCCACGTCTTGAATCAGGAGAATAGACACGACTATTCGTATAGGATAAGCCAAAGATGGCGGCATTAACAACAGTAGTACTAAATTGCCGCTCTTCTTCCATCCCCTCGCCGGCGACGCCGCTACTCCGGCGCCGGAGACTCCATGTCCGGTGCTCCTCCGGCGAACGGCAGGTCCTCTTTAACCGCATTGCTCCCGTCTACGATAACGTACGCATTCTCACCTTTGTTGTCGGTGTTTGTGATTTCTGTCTGGTGTTTGATTTGTTGCTGGAATTTCGCTTATGAGAGTTGGAATCGAATGTTTGTTTTGTGGCATTTGGTGATGAAACTCGAAATCTTTGGGGAAACAGTTGAATGATTTGCTGAGTTTGGGACAGCATCGTGTTTGGAAACGAATGGCGGTTTCCTGGAGCGGGTATGCATTCCTTCATCTTTGAGTCTCTGTGTTGAATTTAATCTAGTTTGATTGATGTATGCGATGATGTAATTTGGTTGAGTTAGAGGAAATTTTGACGATCGAAGTGTTTTGATTTGGAATTCTGAATTTGGTTGAGTTTCATTGTATGAATTTGGTGCAACAGAGCGAAGAAAGGAGATAGAGTGCTCGACATTTGCTGCGGGAGCGGGGATTTGGCATTCCTCTTGTCTGAAAAAGTCGGCATCGATGGACAGGTGCATTGTTGTTTTTGGAGATTCATGTGATCTTTTCTAAGTTTGTTGAGAATATGTGATTTTCAGATATAATACAACTTAAGAAGTCTGAATGTAGAGGCCTCTAAGTTAGAAGTGGTGTAACTTTTTGATTGAGATGATTATGACAGGTGCATTGTTATTTTTGGAGATTCATGTGATATTTTCTATGTTTGTTGAGAATAAGTGATTTTCAGTCGTAGAACAAACTTAAGAAGGCTGAATTTAGAGGTCACTATGTTAGAACTTAGAAGTGGTGTTACTTTTTGATTGAGATGATTACGATGATAACATGGAAGCTCTCCCTTTGTAGGTCATTGGGCTTGATTTTTCAAGGGAACAATTACTGGTTGCTTCATGTAGGCAGGAACAAAGATCAAACCCTTGTTACAAGAACATAGTGTGAGCACTGGTAATTCTTGGGACTGGTGGTGCATTATTATCATATTATGTGATTTCTTAGTTTGTTGTGATGATTATGTAGAATTAAGAGAAGGGAAGGATAGGAAAAGGAGTTTTTAATTTGTGTAAAACTAAATGTGTCAGGTGGGTTGAAGGAGATGCACTTAGTTTACCGTTCTCGGATGGCCATTTCAATGCCATAACCATGGGCTATGGGTTGCGGAATGTAATAGATAGAAAGAGAGCTATGGAGGAGATGTTTCGAGTTCTCAGGCCAGGTTCTCTCTTCTGTTTCACCTTTCTATTGATAAAGTTATGTGTAGTTGTAGACTAAATGTAACTTTGGCTTATTATGTTTAAATGGCTGGTGTCTTTTTATCAGGATGCAAGGCATCGATTCTTGATTTCAATAAAAGCATACAACCAATTACCACTGTGTTCCAGGTATCAGTTCTAGTGGTTTAGCTTTAACATACGCATTGGTTATGCTGTAGACACAATCCGTATTCCATAGTGCTTTTTAGTGAAGTTTTTCACTTAATTTTGTCTATTATATTGTATTCTGAATGATTCTTGTGATTTGAATGCTGCGAATGTGATCTTAGAGTTTTCAGTTTGAATGAAATGTCATGATAACTGCCTGATGTATATTCACAGAACGTAGGATTTGACTCGTGTGATATCTTTGCCTTTTGTCATCTCTGCGAATTACAAGACGATTACCAATGCTGTTGATGGGCTAAGGTTAAAATGCTAAATGTATAATTTGGGTTTCTTTTTCTAGGAATGGATGATAGACAATGTGGTCGTTCCAGCTGCTGCTCGCTATGGTCTGACTGAGGAGTATAAATATCTCAAGAGCTCAATCCAGGAGTACCTTACTGGTGAGTAGTTAAAACAGCTTTGACATTGGAGAATAATTTTGGTGCGTGCTTCTATTTTGCTCCATTTTGGATATGGTTTTATTTTAGTAGTTGGCAGCCTTGCTGAAGTATGTGTCTGAGGCCTTTGCAGTGTTATTGATGTTTAATATGTTGCTTATGAAGGGACAAATAAGGGCACATTTGATATTCATTTGTAAATGCACTTGCTTGCTTGGGGTATGCCAAAGTTGTATGGCACATTGACACTTTAGCATTTAAAATAAGACCAAGCACAAAACTCCTTGAATCTGGTTGAATCTGACTGTCTGGAGGGAGAAAAAGGAGGAAAATTGAAGGGGTTGCCTGAAGCATGCCGCTAAATTTCTCCTTCAGATTTTCACAAACGTTACTTCTTATGCAGGTAAGGAGCTGGAGCAGCTAGCTCTTTCGGCTGAGTTTTCTAATGCCAAGTTTTATGAGATTGCCAGTGGACTGATGGGAACTTTGGTGGCTCAACGCTAGCTGGCCCTATGCTTGGTACTTTCCTTCATGGATATATGCAAGGACAAATGACAAATCTAATTTGACATGGATAGTTTAGGACAGGATATATATATTTTCCTAGATTTCGTATCTTTGTAATCTGTATACCTTATATTTCCTGTTATTCCAATGCAAATGACTTCTGATATATTTCCATCTCTGTCCGTTCTTGTCTTCTTTTCGACATTGCTTTGGATTGCTCTTATATGGGCAAGACGGGGATAATCCCAAGTTCCCAACTGCTAATAGTGTTATAACATATTCCTTTTCTTTCTTGCTTGCTATGCGTCTCACTTTCGATTAAATGAGGCTTAAAGAAGTTGCCGGTTTGGTTTGGATGAGAAGGGCAAGCAAAGGTGGCAGAGATATACAATCAATAAAGTAAAATGGTAATGTTGGGTATTATTAAATGCTGCGCTTTAAACACATATATTTATGTATTACAAAAATCTGTTAAATACTCGCCGGCCGCCACGAATATTACTTATACTATCCTGAAGAGTTCCCTTATCTCAGAAAGGAGGCAAGGCACTGGCGACTACTTTTGGAACTGCATCTTCTATCCTCTTCTTTTATGCCATATCCAGCTAGCTATGCACGCAGCTATGGAAATGAACTCCGGCTGGCTGCTGCGTTGGATTTCTGGCTTATATTCGCTGAAATTTGTATGCTTACGTGCACAAGGTTCACCTTATCCACCTTAGAGTGAACTGACGGTTTTAGTAGCAATAGATGATAATCTGTTTTCTAAGGGTGAGTTGGATCGCCTCAAACGCCATTCAGCTCCATGGTTGAGATCTATGTGGCCCCAAGTTGAGGGGAAGCATTGGGGAAGAACAGTCCGTGCCTGAGCCTAGCACAGTCAAGGGAAGAGAGGTCTCTGTAGCATTGAGAAGGTCGTAATTGGTCTATGGAGATGAGTCAGAGACTGATTCCCTAAACCATATATCATCAGTTGGTAGCTGAGGTTCTCATTGCTGTCATGAAATTTGAGAGGAAAGGTACTGCATCTTTCTCCACCTGAGTCCCACAGACTATTTTGATGGCCTTGATTCTTGGGTCTGCCATTGACATTTTAAGGCAGAACAAAGAAGTTAATAGAGGGAAGATAATTTTGAGGTAAGATGCAGATCCTTTGTCTTTGAAGTCTTCAAGTCATTGTATAAAGTGGTGATGGCTTATTGCCTATTTGCACATTTGGGTCATTTTGAGTACCCTCGACATCAGTGGCTACATACTGCTCTGAAGGTAGCTTCCTGGGACTATTCCTAAAACCTCTTCCTTGGAGACACCACTGTCATGTTCAGGGTGATCAATTAATAACTGGTTTGATGATTTGCTTGCAGCTAATTTTTTGTTCCATATTCTAAAAATGTCACTTCTGATGCAGGCAAGGAGCTGGAATAGCTAGCTCTGTCAGCTGGGTTTTCTGATACTAAATTTTATGAGATTGCTGGTGGAATGATGGGAAATTTAGTGGCTAAAATTTTTAAGTGGCATTATGCTTGGTACTTTCCTCCATGAATATGAGCAAGGACATATTTGATTAGCATGCACCATTTAGGATGCATATATCTATATCTTCCAAGCTTGCATGGCTCTGTAATCTATATCACCATATATTCCTCCTACATTAGTAGCACAATTTCTGATATTTGGCCGTCTATATTCATTCTTCTCTTCTGCATTGGTACTTTGCCTGTCCCCCCATGCCCTTATACCTGCAAGACTGTAATGATACTAACTGTGTCTAACGTTGTTATATCTTTTCTTTCTTGCTTGCTATCTGTTTCGTTTTTTTTAAATAGAGCTTGAGGAAATTGCCTGACGGTTTACATGAAAGAGAAAAAAGAAAAAGGGAGACATTCACAATCAATGAAGTAAATAGTGAGTTTTAACATTCTTAAATGCTGCATGTACACTGGTGCATTAGATATATGAATTGTAAAACTGAGCTAACTACTCGCCTATAATATTATCATCTTATACTACCCTGAAGAGTTCTCCTGACTCGAGTTTCTTCTATCAGAAAGGAGATGAAGAGTAGAGTTAACTACCCATGCTAATTACGGAAGTGATCACAGGCTGGCTGTTGAATTGGATTTCTGACTTCCATCACTGAAAAATGTATTCTTAGGCTCACAAGGTGACCTCACCTACCATTGAATGAACTGAAGGTTACAGTAGCTATAGATGATGCGTCTGCTTTCAAAGGGTGACTTGGATTTTCACAAATGTCTTTAAGCTCCATGGTTATTTCATCTATGAAAGGCGGACAAGTAGGGAAAGGAAGGTTTCCTTCCTTGCTTTTCAGCATTTGCAGCACCCTGGACATTGATGGTCGCAGTGACGGTGCCTCCTGGGTGCATAGAAGCCCTATTTGCATGATTCTTAAACCCTCTTCCTTAATGAAGTCATCGCCATGATCCGGTAACAAAAAATTGGGATCTAGAAGTTCTTCCATGGTTTTTTGTTGGAAATGCCTCCATGCCTGTGGGTAGATTTTGGTCACTGAGGAGATAGTTCTTTTTAGTTACTAGAACAAAGAGGTGAAAAATGAGAAATAGGGAACTCACGGTTGTCACTAAGCTGTCAGAGTATTCTTGAGTTATACTCCTGTTATTTTGTCTACCTGTGACTATCTCTAACAGCAGTACCCCAAAGCTGTAGACATCTGCCTTCTCTGTCAACTGTCCATGTGCTAGATACTCCGGAGCCATGTATCCTCTAACAAATTATGGTCGAATCAGTACTCAGTATCAATTAGGTTTTTCTTTTTCTTTTTGGTGCAGGGGGGGGGGTTTCCAGAAATTGATAATTAAGTTGAAATTTGGAGTTACTTTGGTGGCAATGTCATGAAAGTTAAGTTGTAGCTCATATAAAGGTTTTGATACTTACAGGGTGCCAGCAATTGCTGTACTGATATGGCTTTTGTCGTCTTGAAAAGTCCTAGCCAATCCAAAATCAGCAATTTTTGCTCGGAATCTTGAATCTAACAGAATATTGCTTGCTTTGATGTCTCTGTGTATGATCCTTGCATTGGCATTTTCATGTAGATAAAACAAACCTTCAGCGGTGCCAATAATTATATGATATCTTTTCACCCAGTTTAGTGTTCTACCTCGCATTGCATCTGGGCATGTTCATTGGAAAGCTTTCGTGTCAGTAGGTAGAGTTGAAAAGTAGGCAAGTTTCATTCAGGCTACAGAAGTAGGTGACTGAATCACAATAATTACCAAAGATGAAATGATCGAGACTCTTGTTTGGCATGAACTCATAGACAAGAAAGCTTTCAGGCCCTGAACAACTGCACCCCAATAGTCTGAGTAGATTTTTGTGTTGCACATTGCTGATAATGTTTACTTCGTTGTAGAAATCTGCTGCTCTGTGCCTGTTATTAAAGAATAATCTCTTGACGGCAATCTCCCTTCCATCTGCCAGGACTCCCTGGAGAGAATGAGCAGATAAACAATTCAAGTATTTTAGAGAAGATAATTGGGCATTTTGTCTGATGCAAAATGAGACAGCTTTGTTAGAAAATGTTTCATGAACGATGTTCACTTGTGGACTCAATGTGCTCTTAGGATGGTGAAACCACAGATGAGGAAAGTTTTATCAGGGCCTGCTCTCTTCACCTTAGTTTTAGAAGAATAAGTTTACTTCAAAATAAGTTATGCAATCATAATAAGTTCAGACTAAGTTCACAAAATATGTTCGGACAATTAAGTTCAGTCAAAATAAGTTGAGAAGAACAAGCTCTCTATGTAGGTGAGACTTCTACCTTGTATACTGTGCCAAATCCTCCTTGTCCAAGTTTATTTGCTTCAGCAAAAGACCCTGTGGCTTTTTCGAGGGTTGAATACTTGAAGTTTAAGCTGCTATCTTGAAGGACCTGTACTAATTTCTCTGTGTCGTTTGATGCTGTAGGAAAGGCAGAAACTCGTGAGAAGGGTGGGGATTCCAGAGTTCTTATGTATGTTCAATGCAACTGAAATGATGTTATTGTGGTCATATACCTCTTCTTTTCTTCTGTATTGTTCTTTGCTTCCAGGAATACATTCCTATGGTTACCCCTGCTGCCAGAAGAATGATGGAGCTGACAACGCTGATTATTATGACAAGTATAGTACCTGAAGAACCACAAAACATCAGAAAACCACCCGTAAGTTTTTTTAATGGAAATCCTTTGATAGGACTAAACTACTCCTCTATCCCATATCTATAGTCCATATTTCTTTCTATTGTAGTCCCAAAACTAGTGTCCATTTAACCATTAATAGTATTAAGTTTCATTCCCTCTCCTCTCAAATCAACATAAAACAGTGCATTAAATGATGTTCTGTTATTCATTTCCTAAAAGGGACTATAGATATGAGATGGAGGGAGAGCTACATTCTCTGTATTACCTTTTGAAATTCCATTTTTCGTTTCTCTGTTCAAGAAGTCGGAATCTGAATACCTCAAAAAGCATCCTGTGTTCAAAACGCGACCCTCTGACTTCGGTAAGCAATTCAGTATCCTTGATGATGCGTTACTCAAGCATGCTTGGCAAGAGCTGGCATTCAAACTCTGCCAGCAATTAGCCAGAGCATAAGCTGATGCATTTCCCTCTCCTGAAACTAAAACTCTTTCCCCAGCATACCCATTACTGTTTCGTGCATTTGTCACTGCTTGCTTCACGGCTTTCCTAGCTGCATCTCGAAATGCTTGGTCCTCGCGGGTTTTACTCCCACAAACAACTGTGTCATTTGGCCCCAAATATTCCTCATAGAAATTGTAGCCCTCAATTCTTGCAAAACAGCCATCCAGATACACGCGACCCCCTGTTGCGTGGAAGCACTGAGGAAGAACAGCTTGTGCTTGAGCGTAGCACAACACACAGTCAAGAGAAGAGAGGTCTCCAAAGCATTGGGTGAGGCCATAGTTGGTGTAAGGAGATGTGCCAAAGACTGCTTCCCCAAACCCAGATATTTGTAGTTGCTTGCTGAGGTTTGCCAGTGTTATCTCAAAATTTGTGAGCTCAGAAGATGAATTCTTCTCCACCCGGGTCCCGCAGATTATTTTGACGTTCTGGGCTCTTGGGTTCGCCATCAACACTTTCAGGTAGAACAAGGAAGCCACCAGAGGAAAGATAACTTTCAGGCAAGTTACAGGTACTGCTGATTTTATCTTCATCTTTGAAGTAAATTTGTACTTTCTCTCCTATCTGTTGGTTTATTTGAAGGAGCAAGTTAGAACAGGAAGCAAATTACTGAACTAAGGTCGGCGAAAGACCTTCTGTGATGATGCTTTTTGGTTTGTTTTGTGTCTTAAAATGTGTAACCAATCTAAAGTCTAAAGCAACAATCTTCTTCTAAGTCCTCAAGTTCTTTCAGAAATCAGTGATGGTTTATTGGCAAAAGTTTGGGTCATTTTACTGTCTGTATTTCTGTCTTGCATAAATGACAAAATAAAAACAAAGATTGATGCAGAAGACTTACTTTTGTACTGAACTCATAGTTGAAAATGAATTGAGCAAGAACAGAAGGATCAGTCTGCTTCCATTTCCACGAGGATCAATAGTCTTTGAGATTTTGTTGTGATTGAGGTCCCCGTCCAAGATATAGAGGCGTGAGTTAGTGTGAATGTCTAATACCTGCCTTCTTCCAAGCCAAAGCAACGGAGTCAACTTGTTTTCCCTCCATTCAGGCTATGACAATAAATGCTGACAGCACTTCCCTTCTTCAGGTCGAGGTGATTAGACATAACGCGTGCATTATCAAAGTGTTTTCACTATTCTGGTTTGTTTGGTTAACTTCAAGTACTAATGGCTTCATTATTAATGTCTTCTATTCTCGTATGCCAAAAGGGGGGGGGGGGGCTGGAAGGTTTGTGACTATTGTGTCCATTCAATTCTCTTGTTTTTCTTTTCCATTTGGTTGCCTTGGATTCATAATGTAATTAATGAGTTTAGATTGAAAGACATAGCCTAAAATGGAATATTGACTTAAATAGAAGTTGAGAAGGACACCTGTCGTCATTACTTGTCATATGAAGCTTCCTAGCATTTTAAGGGTGGTACAACTGCATAGTTGTTTAAACCTTCTGAGCTGTGTGTTTTTGACATTTAATTATGCTTTCATGTGATTTATTTCTACTAAATTACTAATATTCCTTTAGACTCTTTGCTTATTTTTGGGTGTTGCTGCTAGCGCCTTGGGATTTGGTTCAAGGATGGTTTTCAAGAATCCCCCTGTCTAGCCAAGTTAAGGATATGATTTCTTAATTGTACCCTGCTTGGTTGTTGCACCAATAATTTAAATTGCTCGACAATTTCGTGTCATGCCGATGTCAAATGTCACATAACATTTGGTCTCGAAAACTTTGAATGCTAATTTTATAATATTATGTATATAATAGCGATTCATCATATAAAACTCTACTATCATTAGATTTGTAATGAAAAGTACTTTTAGAAAAGTATAATATTGTGACTTTTGGTATGTTATAATGCGAGACATCATTGATAAAAGAAAATCCTTGTTAATCGTGAAAGTCAAGTGAGTGACAACCAAGCATGTAGTGAAGATCTAGAGAAAGGTTTATGCAGGTACTCCCAAAAGTTATGAGAATCGGGTGTTAATATGTAATACAGTATGTACATGCATTGTGCAGAACACTAGGTATGTTGCACATCGAGCAAAGACTCTGACTCTGAACCATGGCTTTCTGGTGCACTGGGCCGAGTAGATGCAGGTGAATGTCTACTGCTCGTCTGCTGAAATTGCCTGGTAATTTCTGCATTGGTAGAATTCAGAAATGGTGGTTGTGTTGGTTCTGCAAGTTCATTATCTTTATCTCTTAGCATTTTCACCACTGTTGACATCAATGGTCGGGCTTCTGCATTAGCCTGAACACACAGAAGCCCTATCTGAAGCACCCTAGATGCTTCTTCTTCTGGAAACTGACCATCCAAGGCTTTATCAACTGCTTCATGCAATCTTCCTTTCACATGTAGGCTCCAAATCTGGGCACGAATAAAATGAAATGTTCCATAAAATGGTCATTAGTGTAGCAGAAATAAACATGTCATCATTAGCAGTTTAGTTAGAATGTCATCAGTACCATATGTAGCATACACATGGAAACAGAATCCTGAGAAGATGAGCTAGCATTCTTTTTCCCAGTGACAAGTTCAATAAGAACAACTCCAAATCCGTAAACATCAGCCTTCTTGGTTAGTTTTCCACATACGATGTACTCTGGAGCCATGTAGCCCCTGCAGCAAATTAGCATACTTAAGCTTGTTTCTCTATTTTATGTAAAAATACTAATTCAACCCTCTTAAATTGTCATTGAAGCCGCGACTGGTAAATTTATCATTCTAGGAAGATAAATTTTCAATGGAGCAATAGTACAAATGAACGTGAGTGATTAGCTTACAATGTTCCTGCTATGGCGGTGCTGAGATGAGTCTTGTCTTCAGGGAGCAACCTAGCAAGCCCGAAATCAGCAATCTTAGGGGTCATGTCATTGTCTAGAAGAATGTTGTTCAGTTTTATGTCTCTGTGTATGATCCTTAATTTTGACTCTTCATGAAGATAGGCTAATCCCTCGGCTGTGCCCAATATTATGTTCCATCTTTCTTCCCAGTTCAGGGGTTTGGTATCCTTCCCTGGCATGAAAATGAACATAGACATCGATTATGGTCCTTAAGGTGTCCAACCTTGCATTTTGCTTTTGATGTACTCGGAAAAATTAACTATTTGGTAAATCGAGGTTTAGCACCTTTTAAATTGTCACGTTTTAAAACACCAAGTAAAAAGTTAAGGAGCCTAGCAATTCATTCTCAAAGTAGTGGTACCAAATAATTCAGCTGCCAACCTCGTTATACCAAATAGTTAACTTTTCACTTGAAGTAGGCAGTTTGAAACTAGGCCGACCTAGAATCAAAATAAGACGATTCAATGTTGATTGACTCCAAAATGCAAAATGCAAGGTTAACCTAGTAAACTCAACCAAAACATGATAGGTCTCAGAAATGTTACCAAAGAGATGGCTATGAAGGCTCCTGTTGGGCACAAATTCGTAGACCAGAAGGCTTTCAGGGCCAGCAATGCTACACCCTAGAAGCTTCACTAGGTTTTTATGTTGGACACTGCTGATTAGATCAATTTCATTGAAGAAATGTTCTACCCATTGTCTTGTGTTGAAAAAGAGCCTTTTCACTGCAACAACTCTTCCATCTGGTAGAATCCCCTGTTCCATTTACATTAAAATTAAAAGAGACCATGACATATTAACTATATCCAGAAACTTATAACATGAAAACATATTTTACCTTGTAAACTGAACCAGAACCTCCTTGGCCCAATTTGTTTGTGTGATGGAAGTAATTCGTTGCCTTTTCAAGCATTTCATATGAGTAGCCGAATTTGGATTTTTTCACGATGGTCATTAAGGTCCCTAGTTGCTTCCTTTCTGCCAATCAAGATTAAAAACTAGTTCTCATTCATCTGTGTAATATGATCATAAGTGATGATGTGTATTTTTTTTTCTTCTTTGGGGGTAGGGAAGTGGGTTTCATATCTCAAATTGTTACCTTTTTGCTGCTTGACAAACTTCTCTTTCCCCAAAACAACACCAGCAGCCAGGAGCATTACAAAAGCAAGAGCAGATATCGATGTAGCCAGCACCACTGCTGAGTGATTAGCACCTGGTGATGATCCAATGCACAGAATTTATCAGAAGACCACAATCCAGTAACATCCTTACCCTTTGTTTCTCTTTAGTTTCTTTGGTTGGTTCTGATTTTGGGTACAAGATATGGGGGTACTTTACCATGATTTTGCACAGCAGGAGGAGCTCCAGAATTGTTGTAGAACTTGTCTGTAGAATACCGCAAATAACACCCAGAATTCAAAACCCTGCCTTCATTCTTCGGAGGACACAGATTTACCCTAGTAGCTGCATTAGCCAAACAAGTCCCACACCCACTAGAGTTCACATATTTCCAACACTGAACCAGTGCGTACACAGTCACGTTATCTACACTCGACGACCCAAATGAAAACCCACCAGTTTTAGCTCCTTCGGCACTCAAATTCTTCACTAAATCTACGACATTCCTCTTGAAAACGGTTTTGTTTCCGCTGAATTTTTCTGACCCGCAAACTGTTTTATCCTCTTTGCTCAAAACCTCCCCCTGAAAATCATGATCATCGTACCTCAAGAAGCACCCATCAAAGAAAACCCGGCCTCCAGGGGTCAGTCTTACGTAGGGGAGGCATTTGTCAATTTTGGTCTTGATATGGGCAAAACAAAGATTACAGTCAGATCCTGTTACATCCCTCATGCACTGACCAAAGGCATACACCGTGATGTTTCCTGTGCCATTGGTGTTTGTCCCATAACCCGAACGTGTAACCTGGGAAGTTAGGGAATCAAGAGCTGCTTGGAAACTCGAAACGAAACTTCGGCGTTGGGTTGATGGAGCTTTACTTTTGGAGCATACCAAACCCGCTTCGGTTGCTCGTGGGTCACACAGGGAAGGTCTGAGGAGAAAGGATAGTGAAACAAGTAGTGAAATTGCAAGGGAGTGTGAATATTGTTTATGAAGATTTTGGGAAGAAAGAGTCATCTTGGTCTGAATTTAGGAAAAGGGAATTGTGGGAAGAAAGGAGGTGGTAATGGCACTTATTATCAGTTCAATATTTACTACTCTGCTCAGTTTTAATTTTACTTGGGGGGGAGAAGAACAAAGGAAAAAAAAGGGTTTGTTAATTGTGCATTCTGCCTGTTCAATATCTTTTACTGAAAAACTCGTGGGGCAGAGAGATGGAGCAGAGAGAATTACAAATTCAAAGAATCAATTTAATTCTTATTTCTCATTTTTAGTTGTCTTCCCTTATTGTTGTTGTTTTTTTTAATATTTTTTATAGCCGGCATGCTGTTGTTTTTTGCTGTATTAGCTGCGCTGTTACAAACTCTTCAACTTGTTCAGACTTTGTTTTTTTTTTTTTTTAAATAAAAAGAAACTCGTGGGACTTAAAATGTTGCTACATGAATGCAACATCAAACCCTTTTTTTGATTTTCCTTTTTTGATTTGCTTGTATGGAATCAACTTCTCCGTGAACAATGATGTTTGCTGGGTTAAAACTGTCTACATCTAACACACCACGAAACCGTGTATAAGCGGGACCTACACTAAAAGATGTTACTTTTTTTGAAAAAGAAAATTTGCTTGCTCTGGTTACATAATGTAATTAATGAGTTCACAATGAAGAGGTCACAGCCTAAAATGGAATATTGTCATTAATAGAAGAAGAGGACATCTGTCTATTGCTCTTGCTCTTCATATGAAAGTTCCTAGCGTTTTCTAGGGTAGTGAAATTGTGCAAACAAACCAATTAACCTTCTGCAGCTGTGTTTTGACGTTACTAATAAATTTTCATGTGAACTACTTCTACAGACAATGCCTTTGACTCTTTGCTTATTTTTGGATGGTGCCGTTATTGCCTTGGAATTTGGCTCAAGCAATGTTTCTAAGCCAAAATAAACAAGTAATTTCTTAACTCTACCCTACTAGGTTGTTGCATCAATTATTTTAATTTGTCTATGCTTCCATCATGCTGATGTCTTTTCTGATTTTCCATTTTTTTTAATACATGCTTTTTTTCCTTTTTTTTTTGGGGGGGGGGGTGGATTGGGGTGGGGTGGGAGAGGTTTTGAGTGATTTGAGGTTTAGCAGTAACAAGCTAGTTGACGTTTAGCAGTAACAAGCAAGGTTTAGGGTTACTCGATTGATAAGCAAGTCCGCTTGTTGGGCCCCTACATCGAGTGGGCTCGAACCAAGGAGTAAGCACCATTACACATACAAGTATGACTCATCAAGCCTATAATTTCCAACATATGGAAATTCTTTTGCTTCCACCAAAAGTTGATCCTTGGTAGGGTGGGGTAATAGCCAACTTGACTACAACCTAGTTAATGTTCTTCCTTTATACCAATTTTAGGCTCTATCATGATGTTATCAAGTATGGTATATTTACATTAAGTGTTACGAGTTACGACGACAGTATGACTCTGCTGTTTTGTGTATCATAGTTGAGTTTCTTGTCTTATATTTTATCTTTTTGAAGTGTTATATTGAAGCTCTAGAGGAGTCACCGACTTTTGTGCTGTTAGACCCAGACATTACGGAATCAGGTGGTAATATGTTTTACAATATTTGCATGTATTGTGCAGATCGCAAAAGACACAAGTACTCGTCTCACATCAAAAGTAGAGGCCCGTTCTAGCCCCAAGCGATGGTCAACTACTTGCCTGCTGGACTTCCCTGGTATTCTGGTAATTTCTGCACTGCTAGAACTCAGAAATGGTGGATGTGTTGGTTCTGCTGGTCCACAATTTTTAGTTCATAGCATTTGATATCAATGCTTAGGCTTCTGCATTTGGCTTCACCACACAACATCCCTATATAAGTACCTTAGATGCCTCTTCTTCTGGAAACTAATAGTGTATCCTACAAGGGATTTGTTTCAACCTCGGGTGCTTCTAAAGAACACTAGGAGCTGTATGTCAAGCTTCTAAGTTCACACCCCTGAAAATCACTTCTTTTTTCTTTGTTTTTTTCGTTGAGGATGTCCTAAATGTGGCATCTAACCTACACTCAAGAAATTGTTACCTTTGGACTGAATTAAACATCATCTATTTTTCTACTGTTCATTCCGGAGAGAGATAGAGGAGAGTTGCTGCATAGCTCACATCTATGTATGAGAATTAATTTCTTCAACCTCTCAAAGTTCAGAATAACTGAAGCCAAGTACGCTTGGTCGACAACATGGTTACATAGGACATAAAACACAATATATGGTCAGATGTGACCAGATAGTGGCACAACCTAGAAACCCTGTGAACGGTTTAGTAGACACAATCTACCCTTGAGATTTGGCAGTGACACAGGAGTCTTCACTGAGGTTGAAAGAAGAGGTAGCTGAAGCATAAGCCCTTTGATTCAAATATTCATCCTTCAGTGAAAGTATTGATGCTTTGATTGTCAGCAAACATTTGGAGACACCAGGGCATATATAGGGTGCATGTCTATAGCTAAAACTCCTAGAGGACCTGCACAACTTGTCCCATTGCCAGCCTTTGATTTTCACCATCTTGAATACACCAACAAGCAATATCGCATAATCTTATGGCCTCTTCTTTGTCTGCATTGCCTTCCAACCTAGGATCCACTATGCTAAGACCGTCTTCGCCTTCACTCATTTTTGTTCGGACTTCAATCGGGACGAAGTTGTCGAATTCCTCATCCTCAACTTGCTCCAAGTTCCTTCGACCCGATATGATTTCAAAAAACATCATCCCATAGCTGTAGACATCGGCTTTCGCTGTTATGGCACCCTCTGAAAGCCACTCAGGTGCAAGGTATTTTCGTGTGCCTCTCATGGAGGTGAGTACCTTGGCACCCTGCTGAATTCTTGCCCCATGAGTTTTGCCAATCCAAAGTCCACAATTTTTTGTCTGAAACTTGCATCTAACAGAATGTTCTCTGGCTTGATGTCCCAGTGGATGATGCATTCTGCATTTTTCACACAAATATGCGAATCCTTTGGCTGTTCCAACTGCAATCTGATACCTTGTTTCCCAGTTCAAAAACTCACATCTTTTTCCTCGGAAAAGGTGGGAATTCAGGGAACCATTAGGCATGCATTCATAGACCAACAGCTTCTTACTTCCCTCGCAACGAAACCCTTGAAGGCAAACAAGATTAATATGCTGAATTTTCCCAATGGTGCTCACTTCTGCCCAAAACTGCGCTCTTGTCCCCTTGGCTAGCACCTTCCAGCATCTTAACCGTATAAACGATGAGTTTGGTAGTCTTCCCTTGAACACCTAGCCAAAACCTCCTTCTCCTAATTCATCACTGAACTTTATTAGTGGCACTTTGCAATTCTTTGTAAGAGAACAGCACTACCGAAACCATCTGATGCCACTGCTCCCATTGATAGTCTCTTTCGTGTCCAAATTGTAAATCCAAACAAGCCCTAAGACAGCTGCTAATCCAATCACTGAACCTACAATAATACCAACCACCTTGTCCCTGTTACCAGCAAGTTGAAACTCTGATTCATTAAGCTTGACATAAAGGGTTTTTCTAGCAGGAATCACCACTGGAAAGTTGCCCGACATTCAAGACGTCTCCTCTCCAAACTGAACACCCACCATTATTATAAGCATATGCAGTACATGAGCAGTCATTTAAGCAAGATAATTCACAACCCTTTATGCTTTCAACTTTTACTGACTCAGGTTTTTCAGGCAAACCAACATGAGGATTTTCCCAGAAATGGTCCTCGTCCCCCTTCTTCCTGCGACGAGTAGAGTTCAGGCACTGCAGTTGGGTCTTCCTAGAACACCCACCCGAGTAGATTTAGGGGTGTCATGTGAGGGTTGACCCATTGACTAGGTAGGGTTGGATTGGGTTAAGGCCGGTACATTGAAATTGATGGCCGGGTCAGGGCTTTCAAAAAAAAGAAAAATGGGCCGACCAGTTTCGACCCTAAAGTTAAGATGAAGTGTGGTTGTGCAAAAGAAACTAGTTATGCTATTTATTTTGAGTTAGCGATAGGTCAATCCAGTCTAGACCATTCACTGACCCTTTAATGTTGTTAAATGGGCCAGCCTATTAATGACCAGACCCTTTAATGACCCAACCCTTTGATGACTCCCATTTATTTAGGCCCGACCCTCTTTGATCCTATGGGGACCCAGCCCATTGTCCACCCCTACTGAGTAATCATTCATATTCCAGTCACTCACTACCTTGGGCTAAAACCCTTGTAAGAAATTGCAGTAAGGCAAGGACTGTTGGTTGCACTTGCCAAATGCCAAATGCCCCACAATAACTATAGGCATCACATTGTTGTCCTGGCAACGACAAAATCGAAACCCACTTCCCACTTCGTAGCCATATCGAACTCGAAAGCTGACCCGAGACTTCCATGACCAATCTTGAAGGCATGGGATGGACCGACCCGAACATGGTAAGTGAAATATGTTTCATTCTCATTGTCCATAAAACTGAAGTTATAAGACCCCTTGGGCTTATTCCTCAACTCCGGGAGAAAGGCAAAGCTTTGATCAGTATTTCTGAATCTTATTCCAGATGATCACAAACTGAATTGTTACATTAAGCTCTATTCCTAATGAAAATATGCCAGAAGCAAGGTCCTCTGAGTTCTTCCAGGATGTAAGAACTCGTGTAGCCCCAGTTCTTTTATCGATCCCAATTTTGTACCCAGGTAGCCAGACATGAGTAGTGCTGGCAAAATTTTGCTCAACCCAAATATCCGGATTTATTCTACCCGGAAAAACCTGGTTCAGTCCGAACCCTATTTTTTCATTAACCCAATAGTCGGACATAATATTTCTTTTTTTTTTTCCTTTGTATCCTCTTATGTCAATTCACGTTATTCAAATAAGCGAACCGCTAAATTTACACCACACATTTTTTGTTTGAACAGCAATCACATAAGCTGCTATACTCTACGTGAATCGTTGTTTTTGCTGAACATGACCTAAGTAATTATTTACAGATTAAGATCAAATGCAATTTAGTTTATTAAATTAGTTGAATCAGATTCAGCTAAACACACAAATTGTATGAGTCTAACTATAACCACAATAACATAGCAAGTTTAGTCAGACTTAAGAGTATAACTAGGCATAGAAAGATTGATAACACTCTAATTTATGGTACAATATTTGTAGGTTTCAAAGGAAGCATCGAAGGACGTGCAAGGAAGCATTATACAAGAAGCCATCATGGAGGTATTGCCAAAGTTTGCATAACATTCCGCTTTACAGTATCAGTTTCCATCTCAAAAGCATTCTATATTTCTATCTCAAAAGCATTCTACAAGAAGCCACCATGCATGCAGATAATCAAATGCCTGAGAGTTAAGTTCATTACCACTCTTATAAGGATTATATTTAGGCTCTGTTCTTTTATACGGTTGGTGCGGTATGGTGATGGTGCGGTGCGGTGCGTGGAATTTGGAAAAGTGTGGTAAAGTATAGTGAGTTGTGAGAGTTGTGGGTGAGAAGAGAGAATGTAAAAAGTAGATGAGAAAAGTGAGGAGAGAGAAAAGTAAGAAGATATATTAGTAATGATTGTGGTAAAGTGTGGTAGAATATAGAGTAGTGCAGTGTCGTGTGGTACCACATCGCAACCTACCGCATAAAAGAACAAAACCTTAATGGAAACTTAAAATTTTCATGTGGAAAATTTATGGGGTTGATAAATTATGTTTGTGCTAAATAATCTGGTACTTATATTCTCAATTTGTAGAGTGTTGCTAACTGCTGACAGTTAACCTTAAGATAGGAGCCCGGTGAACTAACCTAAAAAAATCCCACATATTGGTAGCTAGCCTAGATCAAAAGCTAAGTATATATACTTATATACTCAAGTTGGTTACCATTTTTATCTTTCAACTTTTCCAAGTTCGAAACTTGGTAAAAGTAAAAATGTTCTCATGTGTAGAAATTGTCAAATCGACAAGTCATATTTATCATAAATAGTTTATCTTCGTCAATTACCTACAATCTACAAAACTTGCTGATAATTGCTTCTAAAAAATCTAAGACTCAAACTGACCCATTTTCCTTTTATTAAAAAAATATACACATTACAGGGTATTATATTTATGACCATATATATAATAGTTTTATACCACCGTCCCATTTTGAGGTTGACCCCACAGCGTGCAACCATAAAGGCTAAAGGCACCCCTAAATTAACAGGTTTCATAATCTCAACCCTTTTTTTGGGGCTAAAACTCTTTATACCTTGTGTATATAATGCATGTCCTATAATATAAATAGAACATGCAGACCACCTTCTGTTAAAAGCCTAAAGGTGTCGCAATTAAGGGTACCCCACCAGCTTCAATTCTAATGCCCACAAATTTTCATGTACATAAAGTCTAAATAAAGGGTTGTCTTCCTTCTTCGAAAGTCTTGATTGACCCTTTTTGCCTTCTCTTTTTTATCTTTATTTATTGACTTACTTAAAAAATACTAGATATATAGTATATATGTATCTACCATCAACTTTTCATATAAAAAAGGTCAAAAGATGGTGATTTATCACAATAGGGAGCCTATTTTGAAGTTAGATATAGATTTGCAATGGATTGGAATATAAATATAGAGTTTTAAAGTTGATTACAAAAGCCTCTACTTTTAATATAAACAAACAAAAGAAAGGACCAAAAAAATCTAATTATCTAGAAATAGAAATTTGGGAAGTTAATTAAGATATTATTGTATAAATTAACAAATATTATATAAAAATTTTTTTGATTTGTAGGAGTAACAAAGAGCAATACAATACAATTACAACATAAGGAGGAGGGAATCAAACCTGAGACCTAAGGTACCCAGTACTTCAATCTTAGCCTTAAGTCAAGACCGCATTGACAATATTATATAAACTTTACACAAGAAATGTGCATATTTTCTATTTTAATTGTTTTCTCTGCAAAGCTACTATACAATTATTGCTTATTGTTGAATTGCTTAAGAGTAAATTAACTCTACAATATTATAGATACTACTATATTATTAGGTATTTAGTTACTTAATTACCTCTCAAATTTTGAATTCTCGGTATCTGCTAGCTTCAATTTATTCTTTCTTTTACACCAAACTCTTCTTTCCAATATTATCCAATTATCTGTTCTATCAAAAATATATATTATCCATCTATGATTTGGAGTCAACTATAAAGATTACAGGTGGCACCAAAACCCTAATCCATAAACTTATAGTATACATTTGTGAGTGGCACCATATGTGGCACCACAATAACCCTTGTCTCATTCTTAATTTGCTAAAGAATTTAATTTGAACTAATTTATGAACAAAAAGATAATGATTAACAGATGAATTATTGATTGTGATTCCTCGTTGTACTTGCACTTTATCCAAAAGGGTGTTTATGATTAGTCGGAAAATTAATTATGTAAACTAATTGCATATTTGCATGTGATTACCTAATCACAATTCCCACATACAACAATTAATCTTGTCCTAGTTAGGCTTCAACAACAATGTATAACTGTATTTAAGTTAGGCTTAACCGAAAAGTAAGTAGAACTTCTCAAAAAGGTGAAATTGTTTGTCCTAATTTGTAAAGGTATGCTTTCTAGCATCCATTTTCCACTACTTTAGCTTGGCTTATAAAATAAGTCTTGCCCATCAGCATGCATATATGGATATTTTATGATATATATGTTATCTTGTGTAAATAATTATAAAGTTGGATAAATATGGGAAGAAGGTTGTTCGAAAATAATTGAAAAAAAAGTTTGATCGGATAAATTTAAATAAATAATAGGAACAGGACTTGTAGGCCCCTACGGCTGACTGCGGTATGGTGTTGTGCGGTGTGGAGGAAATGTGGTAGATTGTGGTGGGTTGGGAAAAGTTTACCTTTTAATAAAAAGATAAATTAAAACTGAAAAAGTAGATTGTGGCGGGTTGTGGTAAATTGTGCTGCAATTGTGGTGAAATATGGAAAGTTGCAGTGCGGTGTGACACTATAGCCTGCCAATCGCATAAAAGAACGGGGCCCACAACCCCTTAAATTTTTATATATAAATTATTTTTTGATCACACGGTATTATGGTTTAAGTAGGATAAAATTGAGTTAATTGTTCATATTATGAACTCACAAATAGTTCGAACTAATGTATGACTACCCTAGCCTTTTAACTAGGGATGACTTCGCCTTCACCCTTGATAAATATGGAATGGTTGAATAAACTTTGATAATTAATGGAAGGTTATATAATTTATGAAAGATCAAGCCCAAACATGTATATTGGTAACTTAACTAGCTGACATTAATTGTTGGCACACATGGTAGAATTTTGGTTTTCCTGAACTTTATTAATTGGAAACTATATGTCAACTGATTTGATAGAGAACTAAATAATTCCTTTAGAATTTCAATTTCAGACATATGAGTTGTATTGTTTTGTTTTAATGGTTGGAATTCTTTTAAGGTCTCAAAGTATGGTACAGAAACATACTTTTTGGATGAACAATTGATGCAACTAGAATTAAGGTTGAAGATATTTTTTATAGATATTTGTTTGTCATGGAAATTTCACAAAAGAAAAAACATTTGTTGAATAAATACCTTAATGTTTGTTTTCTATTTTGAGAGGCAGCCAAATATGTGGTCCTAGGTTTATGTTTGGTTGTATCATGGATAAACTAGCTCACCTACTAATTTTCTTAGTAGAGTCTTAAATTAATCCATTTATAGTTTAAATTCTCTCTTTTAATAAAAGTGGGAATGTGTACGTGATCTTCTGTTGAACTTGAGGATGTGACTTAAGAGCATTTACATCTGTCCTAGCCTGCTAGACATAATATTATTGAAGAAAATGTGTGTATATAGATGAATACAATATGTAAAATCAAATTTGGCTCTGTCCCATAATAGTTGTTGATTTCATTAATTTTTTTTTTATCCTATAATACTTGTGAATTTATGATTTCAATGTAATTTTTTTCATTAACTATGGTTATTATTATTTTTTTTGACACAAAGATAGAAAAAGTAAGAAGGAGAATATATATAATTAATTTTATACTATCTCCATTCTTTTTTATTTAATTTCTTAACTAACTTTTTTGATTTCTTGTTATCTATCATTACATTTTGAATACTATATTAATTATTACTTTTTTTTTTGTTTTATCATTTACTTTCATTGAATCAACCTCAACTTTTACTTTTAATTAAATATATTTAATTAATTTCTCCACTAACTACCCTGTAAATTTTGCGATATTGATCTTTTCTCGACATTTCCAAAAGACATATAAAAAGAAATGGAGATAGTACTAATGCTTCATAACTTTTCATAAGTCACAACACTTAATTAACTCATATTCTTAATTCTTGAAATTTTAACTAAAGTAAAAGTGATAACTATTACAGGATAAAGAGAGTATTTCAGCAAAATACAAAATTGACCTAACTTAAAGTAAAGACCATTATGAGTAGTTTTCACAATATCCGTACAGTAAACCCCCTAGGCTAGGTTATCACATAATACTTGAAGTTTCTCACTTAAGAAATAACTTTTTAAAATACCAAGGGTATTTTGGACTTTGGTACTTTGCAAAAGCATGCATAGACTGTCAGCAACAAACACCCACTTCTCCCTGCTCCATGCTATAAGTAGTAGTATGGTGCAACACCACCCTGAGCACCACAGCAAATACATTTCCACCAAGAAATTGAAGCAACTAATTAAGAGGGAGAAATATATAGTAAAAATAAAATACAATGAAGAATAGCAAATGTTTGTCCATTTTCTATCTCCTACTTTTCATAGCAAGTCTACATGCTTCATTTTCAACTGTCTCTATTGAAGCAAGGAAGAGTAGTAGTAGTAATAAGCATCACCACCACAAGCAGAAAAATGGCAAATCTTGCAAACATAATAAGCCAACCCCAGCTGCCCCGTTTTCGCCCCCTTCTGATTCGAACACCTTCAATGTCCTCTCTTTCGGGGCCAAAGGCGATGGAGCCACCGATGATTCACAGGTAATTATTACCCTAACTAACTGCTTCCTCTGTTTCATAATAGCTGTCACTATAGTTTGAATTTTCATGGTCTTAATGCATTGATTACATTAGCTTTTGATTTTTAACAATATATGTTTACAAAAATTACATCACTGTAAATTCAACAATTAATGGTTCAAGTTTATAGAAGGTAACTGCACATACTCACATAACGACTTATTAATAATATGGAATAGAGCGAGTATATACAATGTCATGTTCGTACTCATATAATTGACACTACTACGTACCAATACCCAGCATATATCCTTGTACTGTAAGCTCTAAGGAGGTCAAGATTTATACAACATAGAATGGTTTTATATCTCTTACAAAAAGGTATCTAGAACGCTACTGTTGTAGTGTACTACAAGTTGGAGCTTTGGAGGATGGAGATAGATTAATTAGTTTTAGAAAACAGAACTAATTCTCAGAAGTTTCTTGCATTGTTTATGTGTATATAGGTTTTAGATGATAGTTTTTATTGATCACTTACCAAAAATTCATGTTTTTGGTTCGGATATTAGTTAGTATAATCGACCAAGACTGAGATGAATACCATAGTCTGTCTATATTAACAGTGATAATGATCGTTGAAGTAAGTTTGCCGACATTAGAATCTCCTTAAACCCCATAAAAACGGGACTCATACTGAAAGTTGATGCTCTTATTGATTGATCAAGAGATAGCTAGATATATGCTAATTAAGAGTGTTTAAATGATTTCGAATGTTGGTTGAATATATAGGCATTGACAAAAGCATGGGAAGCTGCATGCAAAGTGACAGGGGCAACTGTGGAAATTCCAGCAGGATACAAGTTCTTCATTAACCCTATAACCCTTCAAGGACCTTGTATGCCACAACTACAACTTCAGGTTAGTTAATTTCCCTTCATTAAAATCATACATCATTATGAATTTATGTTACATATTGCTAATTAATGTGGCTTAATTTGATTATATATGTTGTTGAAATAGATAGATGGGACAATCATAGCACCTCCAAAAGTAAGCTCCTGGCCTAAATCTGGTCTATTTCAATGGATTAATCTGAAATGGGTACACAACTTCACCATCCAAGGCTATGGAGTTGTTGATGGCCAAGGCTCAGAGTGGTGGGCTTCTTCCCATCCCAGTAAAAATCCCAAAGTAAGTAGAATTAGTTACCTTCTTTCTTACTGTAATTATTATTCCCTTCTGTCCATTTTATGGATCATCTGCTAAATGTTTTACGGGTCTACAACTTCCTTCTTTGACTAACAATTTCACATGTTATCTTATGAAAAGAATTATACATTTATCCAACATATTTTTGTGACGAATCTAATGATAGTGGTTTGGTATACAAAAATGTTGTATACGTTAAGAAATTAATACTTAAAGTTTTCAAAGTTTGATTGACCTATCAAATGAGAGAGAGAGTATATTCTATTTAAAACCTTATCTAGGTTGTCATATGTCATAAATGAAAACTTTTTTACTGTATAACTAACTCTTCTTAAAAAAAAATGTTGAGGAAGTCAAGTCCTTAAATTTGTTCATGGACACCAATTATTTGGCAGTGAAAGAAGCAGAAACTAATCATGCATCCTTCTGTTTTTTGATCATTACTTGCAGAAAGGATGTCAACCAGTACATATTCCAAGCATGAAACCAACTGTAAGTTATTTTTACTTAGCTCTAATATTTTCTTCCTCTAGCTTCTTAATCAACTCTTCTAAAAAATAAGGTGAGGAAAATCAAAAGTATAGACAAATATTGAGGAATGGAGAGTGTATGTTCCATTTTACTATAAGATATCTGTGTATGTGCATGCTTCTTTCTTGACATTCAACCGTGGATGCAGGCATTGAGATTTTATGCTGCCAATAACATAATTGTTCGTGATATTACAATAGTCAACAGTCCTTTATGCCATTTGAAGTTCGACAATTCCGTAGGAGTTAAGGTTCAAAATGTCTCAATTTCTTCACCAGAGGATAGTCCTAACACCGATGGCATTCATCTTCAAAACAGTAGAGATGTCGAGATACACCATTCCACCATTGCTTCTGGTAAGTACTTCAAAGTTAGTCTTAGTTGAGTTTTAATTAAGCAGATACGAAGCCATAGTTTACACTTAAAGGAGCCGTGAACTAGATATAATAATTTCTGATGATAATACTAAAAATCTAATTAATTTTACGTATTTTGTAATACTATACTTAAAATATATTATATCATACGTCATAAGTTGATGGAGGTCATTGCTCCTTTCTGACCTCCAATAGCTTCATTATCTCTAGTTTTACATAAATTATACCATACATCATGGAGAACCTATTTAGGTCTACCATATGTATTAAAATAAGTCATATTTTACGTGATGAATTTATATAAAAAAGAATTAATAAATTTCTAAAATATTGATGAATTCGCCAATAATATTGATAAATTTATGATAAATTTTATAATTAATATTGATGATTTTTTAAAGAAAACTAAACATTTTGAAGGGCCTAGATAGATATTATAAGGTATATCAGAGAACAATTGTAGTTTTAAGGGCTTTTTTGGTTTACTCTCTCCTTATTAAATAATTAAATTGAACATTTGAATTTAATTATAGTAAGAAAATACTACTAAAAAAAGAGAATAATAAGGCGCGGATGATGAACTTTCTTGGAAACGGTTAACGGTTTAGCACGAAACGGTCACCTTTAAACTAACTTTTGAAAAAGTTAGGGGCTGTAAAAGGAATCTAGCTGGGCTGGGGGTCCAGAACCTGAGCGTTTACTTCCCCACTAATAACTGTAAAACATGCAGCCTGTAAAAAGATTACATTTTTCTGGTGATTAATCTTACCTTTTAACTACCTACCTTATTATTAATTACTGCAATTTGCAAAACAAAACTACCAATATTATGATAATCTAGTTGTCACTGTATATACTGTATTACTATATTCTGAGAATCATATCAGATGCATGTCAGAACCCTAGAACCTAACTTTTATGATAATTAATTAAGTTAATTAGTGAGAAAAGTAGGGCTAATTATGTTAAGTTACTTTAATTATGTGAGCAGGAGATGACTGTGTTTCCATTCAAACTGGTTGCTCCAATGTTCATGTTCACCATCTTACATGCGGTCCTGGTCATGGTGTAAGGTACTAAAACTTTTCCCCCTAATTAGCCACTCACTTTTTTTTAATTTTTTTATTGTTAAGTAATGTGATTAGTGATGATTAATTTTGGGGGTCCCCATGCTAGCTTTTTCACCTAAATATGTTGGTAATCCTCTTCTACTACATCCAGTTCCTGATTATTATCACAATAACTTATTCACCAAAACCAGTAAATGGGTGTCAAAAAAAAACAGTAAATGTATGGAATAAGGTCAAAAGTTTACAAATTATCAAAAATACCCTTGGAAATACCATTGGGATGAGGTAAAAGGTTTATTTATTAGGGATAGAATGAGTATATGGTTACGTTGTTGAAATTGTAAAAGTTGGTTAATTTGATAATAAAAGGAGACGGAGAAGTTATGACAAATAAAAAAGAACGGAAGTAGTAATTCTTCTGCATGGACTCAAATCTTATGTGAATTGAAATTAGTCTCTCATGATTTTAAATTAAATCTAAAAGATAGAAATTGTTACATCATATTCCTTATACCTCGTTTTAAATATAGCAAAACAAGAGATTTTTAATTAAATTCAGATAATAAAGATTGTTGTAGCAGGTTCCATACAATTCCGTAATTTTTTAAATATTGGATTTTAATATGGATTTGGTTGGCCTCCTAGCCTCTGTTAGTAAATTTAATTTTAAACGGATTTATAAGTTGGGTTAGCTTAAATTTCTTTTACTTTAGAAGGGATTTTCCTTGAAGCCAATTAAAATAAGATAGCAAATACAAGCTGGTAGTTATTCCCAAATAAAAAATGACACTAGCTTAAACAAACTTTCTTATGATTTAATTGAACTTTTCAAATCAATTACTGTGAATGACGTTTTCTTAATGGCTTGAATGCAGCTTGGGAGGACTAGGGAAGGACAGAACCTTGGCCTGTGTTTCTGACATCGTCGTGGAAAACATTCAGATGCAGAACACTCTATATGGAGTCAGGATTAAGACTTGGCCGGTATGTATAATCTCACTTTATGTGACTGCGAATTAAAAAAAAATTTGTCAATTTTCGTTATTATTGAGTTCTTTTCACCTGATTTCGACTCAACTTAACTTAGTTTCTTGAACCCTATTCTAAATCTTTTGGAATAGTCTTTTGCATGACTCATTTACTTATTTTTCTGAACTTATTTTAAATTGTATTTATTTTGAGAAAGAAATAAAATGAAGAGAATGTGCCCTTACAAGTACATAACATGTAATTAATTATATTGGTAATTATTCTCTCTAGGGTGGAATCGGATCAGTGAAGAACATATCATTTTCAAGCATCCAAGTATCGAATGTGAAGGTTCCCCTAGTAATAGACCAATACTACTGCGAAAACAACATCAACTGCAAAAACCAATCGGGGGCAGTGGCGATATCAAGTATCGAATACAACAAAATCCGAGGGACTTATTCAGCGCAACCAATACACCTAGCTTGTAGCAACGATGTCCCTTGTACTGATGTCAATCTAGTTGACATTCAATTAAAGCCAGCAACTAAAAGCAACCAGGGTGGTGGGACCCAACAAGTCGTCTGTTCCAACTCGTATGGGAGGACTGAGGCTCCTTTGGTCCCCTCAAGCATTGATTATTGCCTGAGGGATACCAGGCCAATGGTTAGGATTGCTACGCATCATGAAAAGTTATGTCAACAGCAACGACAATAAGAATAGTTAAATTAACTCGTTATTAGTCTCAAGTAGTACTTGACTATTGTTTCAACTTTAATTTCTAGTGTGCCTAACTAAGTGGCTTGATCTGTATATTTTTTAAGGTCTAGTGGCTTATGTACATGGGTAATATGGTGTGTTTGTTGGGGTACTCTTGGCTAGCTAGGGTGAAATGAAGCTACTTTGTTTTTTTAGTAACTTTGTTACATATGGATAACTATAGGCCAATGTATTTGCCTCAGTTGCCTGTTGGCATAGCAACTCACTGGACTAAATTACTTATTTATGTGGATTAGATTACTTGTAATCTAATGTTGGTATAATTGGTATAATATAAAAGGTCTGCATTAATAGTACTCGTTCCATATCTAAATTTTGATCGTAGGGGAAATTGTGTAATTAATTTTTGAAAATTTGACTGTAAATTTCTTAGCTTATTATGATGATTTACCATATATATGAAGCTACTATCATTAGCTTTGTAGTGAGAAATATTTTTATAAAAATACAATTTATAACTTTTGTATATAAACTATGAAAAGTCAAAAGTGACTTTTAAGGAATTGAGACATGTATATAATGATAATGGTAACTATCCTTAAGTGGTTACTATTATCATACATTTAGGATAATTGAGTTTAAGGGTTGATCCATCAAGCAAACATACCATAAAACACCCAGCAAAACTTTAAGGTTCTAGTTTGTGAAAAATGAGGGGAGCTAGTAGTTGTTGATATGGTAAAGAATAAAAGTTTTATTTATTTTCTTATTTTTGTTTTAGGCTGCTCATTTGTCCTACTGGGTCCCCTCATTTTCACAAATTAGAACCTTAAAGTCAATATTTTATGGTCCATTTGTTTAATGGGTCATCCCTTAAAGTCAATTATCCATATATCTATACCCATAATTTCAAAGGGCATCTCAACTACTGATTATGAACACAACTAGGTCTGGCAATAGGCTGGGTATGTACCTATTGGACCCATGTGGGTGGGCCTAAAAAATATGGGCTCTGCTCGTTTAAGCTTTAACTAGAACTGGTAAAATTTTGTCAAACTTGGAAAAAATGGGTTAGAATATAGATTTTTTGTAAAAATTTTAATATTGACCGAATATTTGAACATAAAATTTTTCTTTTTCTATTGTCCAAATCAAATTTCAACCCAAATTTTGCTTTGTACAAACTGTCCGACAGGGTCCAACGAAATAAAATCAGGTCTGAACATGAAATTTTAATCCAAATTTTGACATTAACTGAATGGGTTTTTGGATGATAATATACCAACCTTTGGGGGTATTGGATTGTAATATATCAACCTTTACTATTGGATAACAATATCCCTGACCTTTATACCTAGGTGACATTATTATAGCAACAATAATTAAGGGGGTGGTGAACCGGTCTCTATGCTGACGTGGTTGGTGGAGGGAAAAAAATTGTCTCAAGCCAGTAACCCCGTCAACCCCTCCATTTTTCTCACTAACCCACATCACAAGACATTGGTTGGTTGTCTGCCATGTCAGTACGAAGACCGGTTCACCACCCCCTTAGTCATTGTGTTAGGGCCGATTTTTTTTAATGTGGGTTAGTGAGAAAAACAGAGGGGTTAACGGGGTTACTGGGCCAGGGCCGGTTATTTTCCCTCGGTTGTCACGTCAAAACAGAGACCAGTTAACCAGTCACCACCCCATTAGTCACTGTTGGTATAATAATATCACCCAAGTATAAAGGTCAGGGATATTGTTGTCCAATAGTAAAGGTCGGTATATTACAATCCAATACCATCAAAGGTTGGTATATTGTTATCCAATATCCCTAACTGAATTTATTCGAACCAGATTTTTGCCAACGCTAGCTTTAACGTAGGCCGGTTTGAAATGGGCCTGCTTGTATATTAAGTATCGCGGGCCTATCATCAGATTAACATATGGGCTCCCTATCAATATTTTCGGGCGGCCCAGCTCAAGACAGTCATTTCCTCCCGCCCTCTTTCTCTCTCTAGAACACTGACCCGCTCCTTCTCTTATCGCAAAACCCTAAAAATGGCGATTTTGTCTTTCTCTCTCTAGAAGACTGGTAATTTTTTTACTTGTTCGAATTCGTTTCGGCGTTAGGGTTTAGTTTGTCAGCGTTCCTAAAGCAATCGCGTTGTTTTTGCAGAGGAATTTGGATCAGTTGGAAGCGTTGTCTTTCCTATCGATCTCCACTACTGGAAAGGTGATTGAATTGGACGGCTCGAACTTCGATATAGGGATCTCCTCCTCAGGTCAGAACTCACAATCATGCTCTTAATCAGTATCCGTAGTTTTATGGTGATCTTATAGTTTTGGTGCATCCACATAAATCTTTGTAGGGTTTAATCCAGTCAGTTACACTTGAAAATGTTGTTTGGGCAAGCATTGAATTAAATGTCTACTATTTGTTGTTCAGTGGTTATGATCTTGGTATTAATATTGATTCTTACTTGAGTAAATGCCAAAATTTTTGAAGTGACAGACTCTGATTGTGTGTCTTTATGAAATGGAAAGGAAAAGGGTGTCACATTCTGGTGGTTAGATTTTGAAACAGCAAATGCAATCTAATTCAAGAAATGCTAGTCTGATTGCATCTCTCATTGACTCTAATGAACATGGTAACTAAAATTGTAACTTGAAGGAAGTTGTTACACATCGTCTCGGCACTAGCTAGCAATATATATTACATGCACCTGGAGTTTAGGGTTTAGGGTTACTCCGGGACATTTGCAAGTTAACAATCACACTATTGAGAATTAACAATCACATTATTGAGAGTGAGCAATCTGATATATGCAATTGATCATACTATTTGGAGCACACAAATTCTGAGAGGACCTAATAAATTGGATTAGCAGGGAGTAGTTGAGGCTGAAGGATCTTTTGTTTTGATCAAATGTGGCGGTCTCTGCTCCGAGCTGCTGTTACAACGACACACAACCATCGCTCCGTATATCTTGCTGATGCCACTGCCAGTATTCTAGGTTTTATACCTGCAGCTACTATCTCAGCAGAAAACCAAACCTCAAGCTTATGCCGGTATTACTCTGCTAAACCCTCAAAATCGTCACTTGCAAAAGTGAAGAAGAAAACAAAAAGCGACTCCAGATTAGATGATGTGGGCGGTGGGTCTTCTGCTGAGGTGGATGCTGATGTGGAGGGCGACCGGCTACGTATTCAGAAGCTGGCCGAGGATGAAAATGACAAGTCTTTGGATGTGGGCCTGAATGGCCGTCCTCTCTTCACTTCCACCACTTCGCTTTCTGAGCTCACTCACAAGGATACTTGTTCTTACATGAAGTTCAGGTTCAACTTGCCTACCTTCCCAATTATTTGATCTTTCCTTAGATGAAGCTATTTCTTTTTCGCTGACAATCTCTGTGATTGGAACAAAAAAAAAAAAAAAGTATGGAGGACCTAAATGCAGTGTTACCAGAGGGATTGCCGATTGGAATGCTGAAAGAGTTTGAGGACTCAAAGCGATGTGCCTTGCTTGTCCGGCAGAGCTTTCTGGATCTTCGTGATAATTTTAGGCGCGTCGTGGATCCTCCTACGTGGTCATCCAACAGTAAAGGTAATTTTTTGGGAGTTCATGATTTCCATCTTCATTTCAAGACAGTTCCTTTTCACTTTCTTCTACATGGAAGTATTGGCCTTGCTGTTCCCCTTAAACCCTAGAATTGTAGAAATAATAGGGATATCGTGATTTTTCAATGGAATTTCATCTTTGGATTGTTCAATCCAATGTCGCTTATAGAGAACGGTGAGCATCTTATCCGTTTCTTCTCTTGTATGTGTAGAATTAGTGGCAGCTTTTGCTGCACTCTTTGAATCTAGGAATCCTCACTGTGTCGTAAATAAAATGACAAACATTTTCCTATGTTATGGGATGATCAATGGTCAATCATAGATGTGTCATGTGTTCCATTTGTGAGCTGAGAATATTCTTTGATCACAATTGATTCGATTAATATGGATTATGGAGCCCCTTCAAGCTGCAATGTGGGATCACATTAGGTTGTGGTTGCACGGGGAAAATTAGTCTACGGTGTTTTAAATCTTGTAGTTGTGCTGATCATGCTTGCTCCAGAAATTGGCGTTCTTGAACATTCATCTTTGTTTACTCCTTTATCTGGTTGTAACATTTATTTCTTCTGATCATCATATCTTGTTATAAGTTCCTGTAGTGGAAATTTGGTGTTCTTAGAAGTGATCATTCATAATTCTTATATCTTATGCTACCTGTGTGCCTTGTACCAGTCTTGTATTCTACTTATATTTGTTTATCTTTTTGTTTTGCTTTCTTTTGGGATTCTTCTCCTTTGTGTGAAGTAGAGGTATTGCTATATTATGTTTTATTACTGTCGTTGTCATGTATCTTGTCAGAGCACAATTGTGGCCAGTGCTCATCATATGGCCAAAATCCTAGTATCATGTGCCGACTTAAGTTAATATTACTTCTAGTTTGTAAGTCTGTTAGAAAGCAATGTAAAATTTTTAATGTTGTCAACCTTTCCAGCTCCAAAAGTCCGGAAACAAATTCTCTTGGATGGTCCCCGTAGCTGTGGAAAGAGCATTGCACTTGCAATGCTTGCTCATTGGGCTCGTGATGAAGGCTGGCTGGTCTTTTACGCCCCTAAAGGTCGTGATTGGACACATGGAGGGTTTTTCTACAAAAATCCTCAAACTGGGCTATGGGATACTCCTGTTCAGGCTGAAAATGTTCTGAAGGCAAGCTTTATCCCTGTTTTTACTTTGTACTACGTTCAGGGATTTGAATGTTATGCTAGATGTTCAACCCAGGCTTTTACTAATAAAGGGGTTTTCACAGAGAAACATGGAATTCATATACATACCTGTGTAGTTGCACTTTTTTGTGGTGTGATTTGTTGCACATATAGACGACTTTGGTTGGCATGCGGAACTTATTAAATGACATGACTAGTAAAAGTCTTACACTTCACACCTTTTCTGTAGGACTTCCTGCTATTTAACGAATCTCGTTTGGGGCAACTCCCATGTCAAATAAATGATCCTATTCCCTTGGGGGAAGGTGCCGGTGTGGGATTCTTGAAAGGGGCAGATTCCATGGCAATGCCGGAGGGTTCTTCTTTATATGATCTGGTCCAAACAGGGGCTACTAAGACCCACGCTGCTGTTGGAGTGCTAGTCCGTTTGCGAAAGGAGCTGTCACTGGTTAAAGATGTTCCCGTGCTTCTTGCAATTGATCAAGTGAGATATTTGTACCATAACTTGGTGAACTGGATGGCTAGGATGTTATCTGACAACCTTTATATGTTCATCTCTATGGCAGTACAACAGCTGGTTTACGTTCAGTGGGTACGAGGAAGCGGTTACACCCCGTTCCTGCAGACCAATTCACGCCAGAGAACTTGCACTGGTTAGTACTTGGATGCTGACCTAATCCATGCCCCCTTTATTTTTGCACATTCTCACAGGCATTGGTGCTGAGCCATTTGCCGTGTGCTACTTCTATCCGGTTGGCTGAAGGTTTTCAGTTTAAGTAACAGGGGCAGAAGTTTCTGCATTAGAAAGGTCAAAGTTGTACTAATTGTTCCAGTTTTCTATGTAATGTATTCAGGTGAATGCTTTCCGGTCTATGAAGCACAATGACATGATGGTTGGGTCATTCTCACACTCAACTGCAGTGGGGAAGCTGCGTAAAGACCTGCCAGATGTACCAAGTGATGCTCGTGTTGATTTCCCTAGATACACCCTTGAGGAAGCTGGCGCTGTTTGCCATTACTACCTCAGGTATGCCTATCTAATTAAGCTGGCTATTCACAATACTCGAGTTATGTTGTGTATTGACGGTTACTAGTCGTATTACATATGAACTCGTCTTGTTATAGTGTTGCGCATTTTGCTTCTTTCAATGGCTAGCAACTGTATTAATTGAAACTGAAACACCTGGAAATTATGCGGATACTAGCAGAGATGAGGCTATTAGGGGACAAAACCAAGCCACGCCCCCCCCCCCCTTCCCTTAATTCCTCGCGTATAATATATATTTTAAGTATATGATGTTACGAAGTTTGTAAAATTGATTAGATTTTAGCATGGTCATCCTCTGAAACTACTAAATCTAGTCTATAGCCCCCTTAAATGTAAACTCTGGCTTCGTCTCTGGAGACTAGTGTCTGATTTTTCCGTATCTTAGAACAATATGGCCAAGGGCCTTGTTTATGGCTCAGGGCAAGTATTGGTGCTTACTATTGTGTTGCTTTCTGTAAATGTGTTCATTATAAGTGCATGCTCAAACCTTGATATGTTCCTCTAATACTTTTGCTGCTTTCCGAACCCAAATTTTGTATCACAAGCTGCTTCATTTGTTATTTCTCAATTGATAGGCAAAGGCTCATCCGAAGAAATGCATTCACAGAGGAGAAATGGAAGAAGATATACTTCCTTTCAAATGGAAATGGATCAGAGATGAGATGGTTGGCGCCGTTGATATGGTGAAAAGTGAAAAGATACCAATGAGATCAGGTTAGGTTGTTTTGGCGATTTCGTCCATTGATTCACATGTATTCCTCTAAATTTTGATGTTGGGGGACTTACTACTTAGGAATAATAATTTTCATGTTGCCTCACCCCTTTGTAAGCTTGCTATTATTTAGTGATGACGGCTTTCGATTTTTCTGCTTTTCTTGGTGCCCCTATTTTTAAGGTGGGCAAGACTCGTAGCATCCTTCACCTAACTTTGAATCGTTGTGTTCGTAAGTCTAAAAAAGTTCGAGGCTTTTGCCCTATTGGCATACTGAAAATTCGGTCATTCCTCGAGTTCAATGAGTGATTATTTTGCCACAAGTGTCGTGGCTTCATCAAATCATTTGATGTTTTGATGAGAGTTTTAAAGTTTCAAATTGTTCGATGAATTTATGTACTAATTTGACAGAGAGCTTGCAAAACTCAAATGGTGGTGGTGTATTGAAATCCAAAGGTTCAATAGTTCAGTTTACTAGGGTACAATTGTAAAGTTCGGCTTATTATTAACTCAACTCCTATAGTAATGCAATTTCTCTTTGTAAGTTTGTTTATTCATTGTGTAACTCTTATGGATTGTAAATCTAGTGAGCAAAGAATTGGAAAAAAAAGGATAATAATATAAAGATTAAATTACGCCCAAGTGACAAAGGCCTTGAAAACAGACTCAACGCCTAAATTTATTGTCACTATGTAACTTGAAATATTGACTTTCGGACAACATGCAAGTGTATATCCTCAGGAGTAATGCCCTTAAAGTTGCCATAAACAGGTTTGCATATATTTACACAAAAGACTTCAAATGAAAGGTCGTCTTTTTGATTGAAAGACTTCAAAACATGTTGATGAAATTTAAGTGACAGCTTGTTAAAGATGCAACTGGTAGAGCTATTCGTGGCCAAAAGGGTGTGATTGCCCGAAGGGTTGTGATTATTGACAATGATATAGACGCGCGAGTCCTCGATGACTCATCAAGCTGATTTCATTGATCTTGCATCATATTTGCGGTGTAATGGTTTTGTTTGGCTGCGGTGCACGCAAAAGTCCTTGTTGTGTTATTTTTTTAGCTATTTGGTTGTAACATTTTCTTTTGGTGGTGGTTGTTTGTTGTTTGTTTGCGATTTGCTGTATTTTATAAACTTTTAAACCTTTTGACTATTAATAATCGAAAAAAAAATAGGTTGTTTTCTGGGCGTATTTACCGTAACTCAACACTATATATGGTCATGTTCTATTCTACTAATGTTGTCCACTGTAATCTAATTTTCCATTTACAAAAGGACAAGAACTTGTGAACACATGATGGCTTTACTTTGGTTAGGTTCTTTGCTAATTTTCTTAGTAGCTTGAAATTATCATGATTGAATAGTGTTGCAATCTAGTACTTGTATTTTATCCAAAAGGGAGTTTATGATTAGTTGAAAATTATGTAAATTAATGAATGTGATTCCCTAATCACACATTCCAGTTGGTGAAGATAAGCTTTCTATCATTCATATATCCCAAATTCCAGTACTTTAAAACTTGGCTTATAAAATAAGTTTTGCCCATCAACATGCATGCATGGATATTATATGATATGTTCTTCATATACAAACAAATGCTCACCAATGGACTCGTTAAGACATACACATAATATGACATGTTCTCTGTATACAAAATTCTCTCTACTTTTAGCAACATTTTTAGCATAGTTTCTATTCAGAGGAGATTTTAACTAAGGAGATTTAATGTATCCAACTTTCCTTGTTAAAATAGATTGTGTTTTCTAGGAGTTTGTTGTTGTTATTAATATAAGCAGAAAATATATGTCCCAACATTATTATGGACGAACAGTCGACACAAATTGAGTTCACGTGGTTTAAGTTTAAGTTGACAGGTATTTCTTCTTAATAAGATTTTGAATTGGAGTGGAACGAATGAAAAGGTTTTACAATAGGAAAACCTTACCACTTTACATATTAGCAAGAACTTACAATAAGATTTTGGATGGCCAATCATGGCTATAATTTTCCAAACAAAACTTTGTGGTTTTGTAGTCTTTTATCTTTTTCTTCTATTTTGTATGCAGATATCTTAGGGATATGTCCTGACAGAATGGTCCTACGAACATCTTATTATATCTTCTTTACCCTAGAAAAAAATAACTCAACTATAGCACTGTCAATAATAGTTGTTGTAGAAAAGTTAGCTAGATTTAGATCTTACTTCCATTGTATCAAATAGAGCACATTAAAGTTTTGATTTTCAGCAATATGAAAATTAACAAGGGTACTTTGGTAATTTAACATATATAACACATAAACTGCCATCAACAAACAGTGGTAGATCTAGGGTTAAGTCAAGGTAACACGAAAAGAAATGATAATTCAGTTTAACTTGGTATAAAAATTATGAATTTTTTGTATATCAGATGAATACGATAGTATATTGATCACTCATAATCTAAAGATCTAGATACCCCACTGCCAACAATCACTCCCGCTCTCACGTACTTATAAATAGTAGTGCTACAACACCACCCTCGATCAGTGTCACAGTGAAACCCTATGTATTTTTCCACCAAGGAGGAATATATTTATAGGAGGGATTAAAATGAAAATTATCAAGTGTTTGTCCATTCTCTATCTCCTATTTACCCAAGCAAGTTTATTTTCTTCACTTTCAGTAGTGTCTATACAAGTAAGTCTGCGTGGAAGTGCAGCCCCAGAAGAAGAAGAAGCATTATTATCGCCACCTTCTGATGATTCATCAAATGTCTTTGATATCCTCTCTTTTGGGGCCATAGGCGATGGTGTCACCGATGACACAGAGGTAATTAAAATTAACCTACCCAACTACAATATATACAAGTCAAGTTGTTGGCGAAATTAACATTTTAGACTGTGGACAGTGGTTTATGTAGCGAATAGTAGCGTAAGCAGTGGATAACGGTATAAGAAACGGATAAAGAACGACTGTGATTAATATTGTGCATTGACATAAAAGGATACAGATGCTTTTCAAATGGTAATTTTTTGACCAAAATAATATGAAACGCTACTCTAAATGTTTCAGAAAACGGTAATTGAAACATTGAAATGCTAATCAAAACGCTGTCTTACCTACGAAGCTCCTTGGTGTCATGGTACAGTTTACGGTTTATACATGGTTGGATGCTAGTTCATTGTAGCCAACCAAATTTTTTTCTATAAAGGAAAGCGGGTAGGTAGTTAACCGTTTTTTCTCACAAGAAAATGATCCATCCTATCTTCATACAAAATATTATTAAAATTCTGTGAATACGATCCCATCTCTATTTCCATACCGAACGAAGTGACCTAGTTTAGCAAGCCATTCTGTAGCCGAATGAAGACGTTTTCGAAGGTCATTTCTTGACACTTTGTTAATAACTTAGGAGAAAGTGAATAAAGTCCACATTGATAGCTAAGGATAACTGTTAGAGTATAAACCTATTATTGGGTCTTCAACGATCAACTTAAACTTTAGGTTGAGATGATTTTACATGACATCAAAACCAGACTGGTAAACAAGAATATGAAGTCTTCAAAGGATATTTGCGTGAGGGGGCGTGTTAGAGTATAAAACTATTAATGAGTCTTTAACCATCAACTTAAGCTTTTGATTGAGATGATTTCACAGTAACTTCGTATAAATATACGTAGGCATTGAATCAAGCATGGGAATCAGCATGCAAGGTCAGCGGGGCAACTGTGATAATTCCAGAAGGATATACTTTCCTCATCAAGCAAATCATTCTTCAGGGACGAAATTGTACGTCGGAACTTCAACTTCAGGTAACTTTGCCTTCATTCATATTAATTCCCTTGGATATGATATTCCTACAATTTTACATATATGTATATATGTTGCTATGATATTCACACAATTAATTTTAAAACCACAGACTACTAACTTTTCAATATATATAAAGATCTACCGTACTGTATGAACAAATTATATACTGTCATTAGACTTAGAGTATAAAAAATAAAAAAAAAACAATTTCATAAAGGGAAGTATAATTTTGTGAAAAGTAAGTTGTGATTTATGGCTAAATGTGCAAAAAATTACTCAAAGATACCCCAATATTTGAGGAAACTATTTTTCAGTACCCCAACTTTTCAAAACTAATTTTGAGGTACCCTTACTTTTTGGGTTAGTAATTATTTGGTGTTTTTCTGGCCATTAATTTTATTAAGTGACCGAAATATCCTTATTCTTCTTCTTCAAGGGGATTTCTCCAAGAAGGGGAGAACAAGGGCATTTTGGTCACTTAATAAAATTAATGGCCTGAAAACCACCAAATAATTACTAACTCAAAAAGTAAGGGTACCTCAAAATTAGTTTTGAAAAGTTAGGGTACCAGAAAAACATTTCACCAAAAGTTAGGGTACCGCATAGTAATTTTTTGCTAAATGTGGTCTACTTTATGTTGATAAAATAGATAGATGGGACAATGATAGCACCATCAAGAATAAGCTCGTGGCCTAAACTTAGTAGGCATACTGATTATTGGATTAATATCAACGGTGTCCAAGACCATCATCCAAGGCTATGGAGCTCTCGACGGCCAAGGATCAGAGTGGTGGGCTTCTAATTCTAAACATTCCAAAGTTAGTCTAACTTAATTATACTCTTATTCATTTCATTTAACTACACCTTCTTAACATTAATTATCACAATTTACAATTTAATATGCATCATATATAGTTATTTATTTGGGTAAAACATGCATCATAAATATTCATGATGGATCCTCAATTCCATGTCTTCAACCTTTATTTGCAGAAGGGACATCATTCTAAACATGCCCATCATTCTGCACATGCCCCCAAAGTCAGACCAACTGTAAGTTATTTTAACCTATAGTAATAGCGCATATATATATTGATAATGATAAACATCTTGACGTTAGATGGTCAATGACCATCTTGCATTTCACATAAGCCATTCATAAAGTTGAATGTACGTAAGTATATTTAGATCATTATAAAGCAGGGGCGGATCCAGTATTATTCCAGTGGAGTCAATTGAATTTCGGGGAAAAAAAATTTAGTTTTTGAAAAAAACAATTCAAACGTAATATATATTGTTTAACTAGGTGAAATAGCGTGCAGTGGCTAGTAGTGTAATGATTGGCGCCTGACTTTACACCAGTAGAGTGTGAGTTCGAAACCTAGTGGGTGCATCTGTTATATTTTAGTTCTTTTTTTTTAAGTTTCTGCAAAATGTGGTCATATTCCCTGTTCATCTCCTTCGTTATGATTTCTATTTTCTTTGTCCCTTCGCTTATCATGTTTATTTTCGGTCTTTCTGTTAGTCTGTCTAACTCTGTGTCTCCACTCTCAAATTCACCTTTTAAGATTTATTAGTGAAAATTATTCTCTAAGTTCTTAGTTTCTATTATTATTCATGATTCTTCCATAATTCATTCTCAATTCTCAAGACATTCTGGTGTTCTGAATTCTCTTGTCGTTAAATTAGGGTTTGTATTTTAAATTGATTTGTTATTTGTTCCACAGGTTAATATAATTAAATTAGGATTTACTTATTTATGAATTAGATTATATAAATGTTGCGAAGATAGATATAATTGGACACGTAACTTACCATTTTTTTATTTGTAAATTATTGTATAAGACTGTCTCATATAATTTATCGTGAGACGAACATACTCCTTAATTATAATATGACATTTTCAATATTTTACTATGACTAATGAGTGAGATGAGAATGACTTTCTAATATGAATATGACTAATAATTTTTCAAGATATGACTTTTATTAGAGTCATCCCAAATAAGTTATTAATATCCATATATTCATTAAAAAAAATCATCACAAAATTATGCATTTCATGATAAATTTATGGTGAGATTGTCTAAGACTTATTCTATATGAAGATTGTCAATTTTGTTAGGATTTGGAATACTAATAGCTAGTTGAATGATTGAATGTCCAATTTGCCAACTTGTTAATAACTTAATGTGGTTAAATTAGGATTTAGAAGACTTGGTAACTTTATGTTTTATTTGTTGGTTCTTTTATGTTTAAATTTGTGTTGTGTATTTAACTAATTAATAGCTCAATTTATGTTTTAATTAGGGTTTTCTAATTTGTCAACTTATTAATGACACTCTTATTGCGTTAATTATTGGTTCTTTTTATGTTTGATTGTTGTGTTGTATGTATATAATTAATTATAATTTATAATTTCAACTTAAAATGGAGAAACTTTTTACAAAGATTAGCTGTGAATCAATATTTCATTCGAGCTCCGAATCAATAAAATCTCCATTAAATCAAGAAAGTGTAAGAGAGATAGTACATCACAAATATCACAATCTCAAACAACATCACAAATATCATTTCATGAGTCATGACTAATATTAAATTTATTATTATTTTTGTAGCATTTAAGTTTTTTAGTGCTATTAAATTTAATTTTTATTTAAAAAATTATTATTGACTCCACTAATTCTCAATCCTGGATCCGCCACAGTTATAAAGGTACGTTTCCTTACTTTGAGAGTTATTACAACTTATAAACAATATAAAAATAATTATTTATTTATACTGTTCATAAATATAAAATTATGTATAAAATGTGTCTTTTCTACTATGATTGATAAAATTAGGTTATTATTTATAGTTTTTGATCTAGCTAACAAGTATTATATTCTTATAGTTGATAAATGTATATGATTAATAGAGAAAATATTATTTAAAGTTATAAAAATGTGAAATATGAACAATTCAAGATGATTAATCATCTTGAGTCGAAACGTGTATCATTGATTCTCACACACGGGTTGTTTATGCATTTTGCCCACTAATCTTCTACCAGCGTTAATTTTCAGCCTTTTCATTTTCAAAAGTAATACTCCCTCTGTTCTTTTTTATCTCTCATTTACGGTTTTTAGTGTCAATTTTTAATCAATAATTTCTCATATATAATTTTTATAAATAATATAATATTATACTTTTTTAATAATATCTTTTATTATAAATCTAATGACATCAGTTTTATGTGATGAATCATTATACAAATTAATATATTAGCGGTCAAAGTTTTTAACACAATTACCAAGATGACAGATAAATAAAACGGAGGGAGTATATCAACCATGTGTTTATGAGGACGAAAATATTTATGATCTTATTCCCAACAACAGGTAAAAAAGATGTTAGATCGTCGATTTTGGCTTAGATTTTAAAGCACTACCATGCATCACCTTCAAAATTTAATTCGTACTGATCATAACATTTTCTCTCTTATAGGTAATAAACCCTAAAAGAAAGACAAAAATTGAACGTTGAGGTGTTAGAGGTTAGAGGTTTCACATTTAAGTGGTAAAAAATGAAGCAAAATCACAATTGCATTTAAAACATGAGTCAATTAGTCATTTAAATATTTTTTTCATTTATCCTTCGCCAAAAAAAAATTAAATATAGAAAATTACTACCACCTCCGTCCCAGATTGTTTGTCCATTTACCTAACTTCCTTGTCCCAAAATGTTTGTCTATTTTATAATTTCAATTATTGTAATTCCTATTATACCCCTAATAAATACTCTTTTGTTTTTTTTTCTTCACATGAGAAAAGTAAGGACAATTTTGATGCATTACACATTTTTCACCCCATTTCCCATAACCATTGGACTTTTAAATATAGTTGGATGGACAAACAATATGGGACGGAGGTAGTATAGTCATAAACATTAAGGTAGAGAACATTAATTTGACAAATAAAAGGACGGTCAAACTAATACCTACTCACTTAAGGGTGCAAAGTGTAAACTTTTCTAATATATAGTGTATATTTTCTTCCGCTAGCATTGTTAAAAATATACGTATTACCGACTACTTTTTTAACTAATTTAAAATGATCAGAAAAATTGATCGTTTTAGCAACCATTTCATATTTTTTTTAATTTTTCAATTATTTTTATAATTTTAGGCGGGAAAATGGTTGAAAATTCCAACCACTTTTACTAAAATGGTCAGAAATTTTTCTTACCAATATTTTTTCTATTGTTCAAAATTGGTTGGAAAACGGTTAGTAATCCGACCATTTTTCCAATTATTTTCAAACGTATAGTAGGAAAAATAATGGTAGGAAAATTTTCACACCATTTTAGCAAAAGTGGTTAAAATTTCCAATTCTTTTTCCCACATAAAATTTTTTGAAAAATAGTTGGAATATTAAATGGTTAGTTTTTCCAACGGTTTTAAATTGGTTGGAAAAAAGTGATCGGTAATATACATATTTTTAATAGTATAGCTTCTTAATTAATTAATGAGTTTAAATTTATTTAATGATATATCTATGTAATTCTTTTTCAATTAATATTCAGTCACATGGATACAGGCATTGAAGTTTAACGATGGAAATAACGTAATAGTTCGCGATATCGCAATAGTTAATAGTCCACAATTCCATCTGAAGTTGGAAAATTCGATACAAGTTGAGGTTGATAATATCACAATTTCTTCACCAGGAGATAGTCCTAACACCGATGGCATTCATCTTCAACACTTCAAAGATGTCGAAATACAGAATACCTTCATTGCAACCGGTAAGCATTTGATTTCGATAGTTTTGCAGGAGAAGAACAATTTTACCACACTTGAAAACACACATACAATCTTTATGTAAGATCTCTTTGTAACTCTCTAAGGACTTCTCTCCAAATCTTACTCCTGTACCTTGTGCGCGATGCTTGAGCCTGACACCGTAGCTAATGCTTATTTATATACTAATTCCACCTCTTTAAGGTGCGCCGAGATTATGCAGCTTGTCACAATCGTATAACACCTTTAAATACGTACTTTAGATAATTTTCTATGACATTTCTAGAATATATATGAGGAAGATCTTAGATATTCTAAGTATCTAGATAAGTATAATAAATATATAGTAGCTAGATTATCGATTGCTATATTTGCGGTCGATAGCTTATTGGTCTCAATATGAGATGTATCTGTCACCCATGTTAAAAAAAGTGATTATCGGTCGTGACTCCGGTTGTATGAGGTTGTTTTCTTGTAGTGAAAGGGCAACAGTGGCGATACTAGCGAGTAAACCGCCAATAGTTGTAATTGACTGAGACATTGCCAAAAATCCATACTTTGACTAGATTGTTTTATTGAAAATGATAAAAATAACAGTAAATATGGTAAAAACAATTAGTATTGCATTGGAATAATAAAATGAAGATATTGTGAAAAATGAAATTTACTAACTTGATAGCTTCCGATCACTCCACTCCATTTGCTCTTTTTTTATTTGACTTTTTAACTAATTATTCTTATTTCAAATTATCTGATATTTACCCATAAAAAAGAATTATTTGCATTGATACTTTATAATATAATTCCAATAACAAATTAATTACTACTTTTCCTATTTTATCCTTAATATTACGAAGCCAATGACAAATTAACTCTACTAAGAGAAAAAAATATTAATTTTAAATATGTGTAAATAATTTTTCTTACTAACTACCTTTTTTTTTGGGTATAACTTTGGCCCTGCCACTTATAAAATTACAGTTAACTTTGATATATGAGAAATTGAATTTAAATAATTTAAACTTTGACGCATGATAGATTTAATAATCCGAATTTTAAAAATATTACTGAATAATCTGAACTTTGCCCATATTGGATTTCAGTAGCATGTCGGCATTAATTATTTACTAATCCTCATTTTCTTTAAAAAGTTTCTCTCTATCCTTAATTATTTCCCTTGGTTATTTAAATTCCAATATGATCAAAATTCAGATTCTTTAAAAAAAATGAGGATTTGGTAAATAATTAATGTCGGTATGCTATTGTAATCCAATATGGTCAAAGTTCAGATTATTCAGTAATATATTTAAAGTTCAAATTATTTAGTCTACCACAGATCAAAGTTCAACTTATTTAAATCCAATTTTTATACTAACTTTCCTTTACCCTTAATTCTTTTTATTTTTTTGAGATCGCCCAATATCCTAACCTTGATCTTAATTAACTATTATTATTATTATTATTTTTTGATGGAACTACCATGTTTCTTTATCTGAGCAGGAGATGACTGTGTTTCTATTCAAACTGGTTGCTCCAACGTTCATGTTCACCATCTTGAATGCGGCCCTGGTCATGGCATAAGGTGATTAAGCTTCCCCCAAATCAATGTAACGCCCCAACCTTAATCACAAGATTAAGACTATACTTAGAATCCCAAACCTGTGATTAGCGCAGCGGAACACCTTAGGTCGAGGCATTACCGCCGTCTCCCAAAAGAGACAAGGCAACAACCCAAAAGAACATCATTAAAACATATAAACATTACATGTTATACTTCCAAAACATAATTTCATACTTTAAACAACCATTAAAGAGAACAACTACAACACTTCTTCCATAGACATGGGTACTTCAGACATGCGACTCCCAAGTCGACCAGGATACTTTAACCATGACTACCTTGCTTGCAACACGCGATTACCCTGCTTGCCTTTGCCTTTACTTTGGGTACTCGGACCCCCTAAAACAAAACATTAAAAACATTGCGAAAAGTGAGTGGGGAAACACTCAGTACGTAAACCTCCAACACGTCAAACCGTTCGAAAACGGTTTTAGTGCCGGCATTTAAATTCATTTTGAAAACGGGGAAGGGGATATAAAACACTAACTTGAAATGACATGAGCATAAACATATACATGAGTAAAATAACTTGAATTCATAAAGAAAGAACTCACATGAACTTAGAAGTAAATACATAAACTTAAGAGTTTTGGGTCCCTTTAGATCGATGCAAAGCATCTCGCGCACGCACGCCCAAACCGATCCGAGTTTGGATGGGTGATCGCTATGCGATCGACTTGCCAGTCTAGGACACTCGATCGGAGCATCTAAAATAAAAGGCTAGCACTTCTCGTAACTAGCTAGGACATAGAACATAGAATACATAAAAAGGGACCACTTAAAACCAAGAATAATAAAAAAAGCATAAATTAGCATAAATCAGAAACCTTTAACATAAATCGTAAACATTTATCATAAACCGTAAACATAAACATAAACCGGAAACCTTTAACGTAAACCATAAACTTTCAACATAAATCGTAAACATAAAACATAAATTATAACCATAAAACATAAACCGTAAACATTTGCATAAACCGCAAACATAAAACATAAATCGTGAACATAAAGCATAGATCGTAAATATAAAGCATAAATCGTAAACATAAAGGAGCGAAGAGTTGGACAATTCGCGTACCTGAAGCGAGTGAGTTGCCCGGTGACGATCTCGGCTGGGGAATGGCTCGGGTCGAAGCAGAACTTTGAGCTAAAACGATAGAGTTCGGTATTAGAATAGGAGCTATGAAAAGGTGAGGGCGTAGAACCTCGCAACGAAGTTTTGGAAATAAAACGTATAAAAATTTCAGGTTTTTATGACAATAGTATTTTGGTCGTAATTCGGGCTATAAAATTCGGATTTCGCTATGCGAGTACTTTTCGGAAAGGGAAAAATACACTCTACAAGTTTGTTGGCCGGCCAGAGGCTAAAAAGGATGAGAAGGGCTCGGAAAAAGCTCCGGACAGCAACAGTGATATACGGAAATATACTCTTATGTGCGGTTTTGTCGTTTAGACCAAATCAATAGAACTTTGTAATTTCCTTTAAACTCAAAGGAGCTCTATAACTTAAAGAATACTTGTAAAATATAGACCTTAAATTTCTCAAAGAGACTTTAAAACTCTAAAGTAAACTGAACTCATTTCCTTAAATTTATGAGTTTTCGGTAAATTAAAACGGTAAACGTAGAATAGTTTAAAAGATCTCGGGGTTCCTTAAAACCTTTAAAACCGAGTTCCATGGTTCCTACTTATGGAATATATCATAAAGGTCATATGACTTAAGTTATACACCCATAAAACCAATTATAAGCTCAATATAATAACCTTTAACCCAATTAATGCATTTATCAATTACCCAGAAAATTCCAGTTTCGCAGCCCCGCTTCCGGGTGCTACAACTCACTCTCCCGATATCGGTTTGACTCATACCATACATTTTTGGAAAGCTTGAAACGTCTCCTACAACTCTTATGTTGAACACTTTCTCAAACTCCAACTCCATATGGACGGAAAATGCCTAACAAAACACTGACTCCAAATTCGTATATAAAAACATACCTTTACGGTTTTGGCTCTAACTTGAGCTATACAAATCGAAACCCGAAATTCCAAAGCCCGGTGTTTACTAACATTCTTGGCTACATTTTTACACCATATTCTGGGCTCAAAACTAATTTTAACATCTCCCATAAAAATCACATTTTGGGCAGAATGTTTAGGGTCAGATTTTGCCCTCATGCATAGCTTACTTTCATCCAACCTTTACACTAATGAAACACCTATTGCATATACCCAATTCCTCATAAATTTCCAGAATTTAAGCCTCTAAAATTAGCATCCACACTTGTAAAATTCACATGCAACAACACCAAGTTACATGCACTTAGATCACACCATAGCTTTCACAATTTTCCTCACTAATTACACATAAAAAACCCAATTAAACATGATTAATCTATTTACCCTTTCAAAACAAAAACTAACCTTCAAATTGTCATCAAATACCACATGCAAAACCATAAATATCAATCTCTTCAACAAGAAACACAACTCTCTCAAAAGATTCACCAAACCTCACTAAACACATGTAGTTTGTCCCTAAAATCAACTCTACTAACATATACTTTGAAATTTATGAAAAGAGAGGTGATTAGAAGGATGAATAATAGATTAGTACATGTAAAACATCAAAAACTCAGATTGTATATCAATGGAGATGAAGGAATAAGATGAATACCACTTGAAAGAGATGACAAGAATGAGCAAGGAAGTGTAGAAATGGAAGAGGAGCAACCGGCCGCCGGAATCTTGGCCGGAAAAGCTGCCGGCGCCGGCCAAAAACACAGGGGCAGGGGGGTGTTGCTGCTCGGTGCTGTGGGAGAGGGGAAGGGCTGAGATGAGTTATCAATTTTTTTGAAAAACAAAGCCCCTTTGACTCCCTCTTAACGTATTAATACTAACCCTCCCAATTAACTTAACTAATAACACTAAAAATAATAATATCATTACTCCAATTATAATACTAATAACTTAATTAAAGAGACATAAAATTGGTAGTAGATGATAGCTATAAAATGTATTTAATTTATGCGGGTTAAAAAGACGGTAAAATCGGTAAATTAAATTTAAACCGTTTGGCCGTAAAAATCGAAACAGTACTTAACCCGACTTTAAAATAAAGTCATAGAACCTACAATAATTATATTATAAGGTCCAAAATATACTGTAACAAAATTCGATTAAGAATTTTGATTGGTAAAATTTGCCGCTTCGCCATTCCTCCAAGACCTGTCACCATTAGCTAACCACAAGGTACAAAGTATTTAATTAACAAATTATAACTAATTAAAATAAATTAACTACTGTAATACGTATGATTTAGGGCGGGGTATTACAATCAAGCTATAACTTTTTCCCCCTACCTAAGTAATAGCTTTGGATTTTTATTTTAAGCAACTTTTAAAATAATTGTGGAGAATGGTAGGCAATAATTATTCTCTAATTTTAACTTTTCTCACCATTTTTAACGAGGAGAGTAATATTTTTTGTACGAATGTTTGATTGAGTGCCTGCTTAATCTATACAAGGACTTCTTCAATCTGCACATCTATCCCTCCTTTTTAGGAACAACAAATCCTTGTGGCTGTCTCATGTAGATCCCCTCCTCCAACTCACCGTGAAGAAAAGTTATTTTCACGTCCAGTTGCTCTAGTTCCAAGTCAAACAGAGCAACAAAAGCGAGCAAGGTGCGAATTGACATATGCCTCACAACAAGAGAAAATACCTCGTTGTAGTCAATTCTCTCTCTCTGGTTGCAACTTTTAACCACCAATCTGGCTTTCCGCCATGTACTTTCAACGTTAGAGATACCTTCTTTACTCTTGTACACCCACTTAGCAGTAAGAGCTCGTCACCCTTTAGCCAACTCGCATAACTTCCATGTCTTGTTCTTTTGCAAACTCTCCATCTCTTCTTGCATTTGCGAGTTGCAACCCATCTCGAAGCACTAGGATAAGATATGGTCTCTCGATGGGTAGAAGGCTTAGCATCCTCAGGAGTTTCCTCTGCAACAATAGTGCACATTAGTGCAAGCCACCAACACATCATCCTGCTCAGTATATCGTGTTGGTCTCTTAATCTCCCTTCTAGGGCGATCTCTGACTATGCTATAATCTTCCTCCACTTGAGGAACATCATTCACAACCTTAGCTCATTAACCTGAGTAGCTTCAGGAATAGTGTCAGCAACCTACTCCTGATTGCAGGTCTCAGTAGCTCCATCTTGAGTTTCAACCTGCTCCATCCCGAACTTAACTTTCCTAACAACATTCTTCCGATCACCTGCGCCATCAAAATAGGCAGTAGATTTCGCTCTAAAGATACACTGCAATTTCATTAAAGGTTACAGCCCTAGACTGTATAACCTTTCTTAAGTCAGGACACCACATTGTATATCATTTAGACTCATAACCATAACCTAGAATCATGCATTTAACAGCCATAGGGAACAATTTCCACTCATTCACATGAGCAAAAACAAGGCATAAAAAAACTCTCAAAACGGAATAGTTAACAAGATTACTTGATCGATCAAAATTCCCCTGGAATATGGAAACAATTGAAGAGTGAGGTGATCTGTTGAGCAAGTAGCAGCAGGCAGTAGCCATAGTTTTTTTACTCAGAATGACTTGTTTTTCCATAGCCCTGCATTAGAAAGCATGCAGCGAACTTTCTCTAGCAGTGTTCTATTGATTCTCTCAACTATACCATTTTGTTTGTTGAACCTTGAGGTTTAACCACTAGTGTTCGATGCTTGGCGATCCTATGATACTCGCAAAACTCAGAAAACTCTGAATCAATGAACTCCAACCAATTGTTTATCTCGAGTTTCCTTGTCTGGTTCTTAACCAGAGCCTTGAACTTCTTGAAGTATGAGAATGCCTCATTCTTATGCTGCAGGAAGTAAACCCAGGTCTTCCTCGAGAAATCGTCCATGAATGTTAGCATGGAGTGCTTGCAACCCAAAGATGGCACTCTCGTTGGTCCCCACAAGTTTGAATGAACATAATCAAGGACCCTTGCAATTGTGTGTTTAGCTTTGGAGAAATTGACCCTCTTTTGTTTCCAATAAACATAGTGGTTATAGAACTCCAGTTTGTCAACTAGTGTGTTCCTAAAGCAACCTTCTTGCTCAAAATTGGCATTCTCTTCTCTCACATGTTTCCCAGTCTCATATGCCACGAATTTGCGTTGTCGGCCTCATCAAAATTTGACACTTTTATTACAGTTTTTGTCACTGTAGATCCCTTCAAGATGTAAACACTTCCCTATCTGATTCCCTTTATTAGTACCAGGCGCCTCTACTCACCTTCAGTACTCCATTTTAACCGGTGTACATATATGTAACCGTTAACCTCACGTGTATCCAAAAATATTAAATTACGAGTAATGTCAGGAATATAATCGACCTTCTTCAAACTTTTAACAGTTTCAAATTTTTGCAGTGTCATTTTCCCTTTTAGCTTATTTTCGTAAAAGTAATTGGTACTCACCTTTTTGATTTTCTTAGTTTTATTTTTACTAATAATAATTTTTAACAAATAGTGACAGTTTTCTTGACAACATTTGAATACAGTATTGGAGGATTAGGGAAGGAAAAGTCCCAAGCTTGTGTTTCTGACATCGTCGTAAACGACATTGACTTATCAAACACAGAGACTGGAGTCAGGACCAAGACATGGCCAGTACGTATCATGACACCTAACAAAATATCACCTTATGCAACACCAGAAACATTTCTTTTTTAATACCAAGTTACGTAAGTATATACAATATTATGGTTTGGTCAATTTCATGGGTAAATAATAACTACTGAATTTAGAAGTTAACCAAACTTATCAAAAAATTCCCTAAACTATTTATCCACATTTAGATGGTGTTTGCTAGAGTTTTTCAGGAAAAAAATTTTCCAAGAAATTTTTCTGGGAAAGTATATATATTTTATAGTGTTTAGTTGAAATGTCAAATTCATCCATTCTCCCGCAGTGAGACTTGTTTCCCTTAGGCTCCTCATAGAAAACTTTTTTCCAATAATCATGATAAAATTGTAAGACTCACTGTAAAATATTTTCATCAATCAATGATAACCTAACATATGAAAAGTTAGTGAACTTGAGAAGATCGATCAATTTTCCTAGAATTTTTATCCAACCAAACACACCTTTATAAAAAAGTTTACCCAAACCTTTCAAACTTGTCAAAATTTACCAAAATTAAATTTCAGCATACCTTACCTAACCCTACGTAACATCAGGGACGGAGCTTGGGCATGGCAAGAAGGGGCCATTGCCCCCCCTGAATTTTTTAAAATTAATACTATGAAGCCTTCATTCATATTTCTTTATTTATTAAATTGGTAAAGTCTTACTTGGTTGTTGTTGAGGTCTTAGGTTCGATGCTTACTTGAACTATATTTTTGCCTCCCTTGATATTCCAACCCCCCTTGATATTTTATGCTGGCTTCGTCCCTGTGTAACATCAAATTGATTATTGATTATTTTCCTTAGGGTGGAACCGGATTAGTGACGAACGTAACATTTTGGAACATCCAAGTTTCAAACGTCACAAAGCCGATAGTAATAAACCAACACTACTGCGACGACATAAAACATTACGAATGCAAAAACTACAGGGGGGCAGTGGCAATATCAGGCGTGGAGTTTGGCAAAATACAAGGAACTTACTGACGTCAACCAATGCAGCTAAACTGCAGCAACGACATTCCGTGTAGCAATGTCAACCTATACGACATCGACTTGAAGCCTTTTACACGGAGACACCAGCATAAGCACGGGCAGACACAGGAGCCCCCGTGTGAGAACTTGTATGGGACGGTTGAGAATGCTTTCGGGCCTTCGAGTATCGAGCATTGCATGAAGGAGAGCATGTCGCCCGTGTTGTCGGGGAATACGAAGAAGCATGAGGAGTCGTGTCTTAAAGAATTGCGGGAGTTGAGTTAATAATTAATTAATTACTTGATCATGTTGTGTTTAATTCAAGTGTGGATGATTAATTAAGTGCCTTGTGGAACTGATTTGGTATTTGGTGTGTTTAGGAGTACTTGTAGTCTAATATTTATGTTCATTTATTGGATCCATGTTTTAGAGCAAGCTATGGTCACTTTAAAGCAAAATGAGTAATTCCAACCAAGGTTGTTAGAGTCGGGATTCTAACTCAGATCTATAGGGTAGTTAGGATCCGAATTAACCAACGTACAATTGTGGATCGGAATGTAGATAGTAGAATCGTATCCAGAATTTTGGATCATAAAATCATAGGATCATAGATTAGGATTAAGATTTTAATATCTATGATTCCAACCCCCCGACTAATGAAGACATGCAACTTTGATAGGCTAGGATCTAAAAAAACGATCGTGATCCCGGGCTCACGGTGCCTCCGTGCGCCCAACCCAATCAATGCATGAAGCCCATTAAAGAGGTTTAGGCTAAACGAAGGAAGCCTAGTCCATTGAAGAAATAGCGCTATTTTTTATTTTTTTAGCCTATTTATTTTAGCCCTAATATTATTTTAGTCGAATGTGGAGTGTTCTATGTATATTATAGAATATTAATTACTCCCTCCGTCCCATATTAATTGACATATTTTGAAAATTTTCACATACCAATGTTTAACTAACAAAACTACCCATATAATTAAATAACACTATTTTCCAATGTATTTTTTCGGATACCAAGACGTAGATAGTGAGAGAATGTGAATAGAAGTAGTTTTTATTAATTGAAAAAGTAAAAAGTTAACATGATTATTAAAATTAAAATAACTAAATTAGATATTGGAAAATGGAAAGTGACAATTATTTTGAGACAAAAAAAGTTAGTTTAAGTGTCAATTAATATGGGACGGAGGGAGTATGAACATTCTGATTTAGTTGTTGAGCATTTATGTTCAGAGTAATGTGCATTGTAGTTATAGGTAATGAGCATTGTAGTAATAGGTAATGAGCATTGTAGTGATCGGTAATGAGCATTGTAGTTCAACTTGATGAACATTATGGTTTCATATAATGAGCATTGTTGTTATAGGTTATGAGCATTATAGTTCTGCTTGATGAGCATTATGGTTTTAAGTAATGAGCATTGTAGTTATAGGTAATGAGCATTGTAGTTATAGGTAATGAGCATTGTAGTTCAACTTGATGAGTATTATGGTTTCACGTAATGAGCATTGTCGTTATAGGTTATGAGCATATATTGTAGTTCTGCTTGATGAACATTATGGTTTTATGTAATGAGCATTGTTGTTATAGGTTATGAGCATTGTCATAATAGGTAATGAGCATTGTAGTTTAGCTTGTTGAGCATTATAGTTTTATGTAATGAACATAATAGTTATAAGTTATGAGCATAGTAGTTGTATAGTATGAGCATTGGTGTAGAGGCTTATGAGCATAATAGTTATAAGTTATGAGCATAGTAGTTGTACATTATGAACATTGGTGTAGAAGCCTATGAACATTGGCCTTGTAGGTTATGAGCATAATAGTTATAATTTATGAGCGTAATAATTAGTAGTTAAGGCTTATGAGCATTGGCCTTGTAGATTATAAATATTGTAGTAAAAAAATAAAAAGCATAAAAATATAATATTACACAAAAAAGAAATAAAAAAATACTTGGCCTTGTAGATTATAAATATTGTAGTAAAAAAAATAAAAAACATAAAAATATAATATTACACGAAAAAGAAATTGTTAGGAAAGTGTCCTAAAATCACTTAGTTTCTTGATCCCACAATTATTTGTTTCCTAATTATATTAGGATATTAATTAGGTTTCCTTATTATGTTAGGTTTCCTAATTGTATTAGATTCTAAATCTAATTGGAGTGAGAGTCAATGTAGGTTTTATAGGGAGTTTTCCCTATAAATAGCGAGTCTTGTCCACCTTGTTTTGTGTGGCCAATTTCGGGGGCACCTCCTGTGGGAGGAGGTGTATTCAGATATTCTGAGATTTCGTATTCCCATTGGTGAGAGAAGTTGTGAGAGTTTATGTGAGTTGTTATACTCTCTTTCTGTTGATCTCGGGGTGAGATCGTTCGTTGTAATCTCTACCAATGATGGATTTGTTTGAGGTTGTGTCGCCCGTGGTTTTTTCCCGATTTGGGTTTCCACGTTAAATCCTTGTACCCTTTATTCTTGCATTTATTTTTCTCGATATCCAGTAGTCATCTTATTTTTCGCTTCCGCTGATCAATTCTGCTCTTATAATTAAAACCCTAACAGAAATAAATAAAAAAATAAGAAAAAAATAATGATGGTGTTGAGTAGGATTGTAGTTTAAATGGGCAAACATATTTCATTTTTTAAGTGGGCCTATGATTATTGTATAATTGCACTGGACTGTAGTTTAAGTGGGCCTAGGCTGCAGAAAGCATTGTTGGGCTGCTGGCCCGCGGAAGCAGGTGGGCGCATGAGGCTCCCTGCTCCCGGGCTCAGCATCGACACACCCAGCTAGGATCGATCACAATTAAAATTTTGTTGAGTGTTGTCTAACAATTTGAGGGAAACTTTTATCCTTTAAGACTTTCTTTTTTAAAGAAAAAACTTGGGTCTTTCTAGGGTAGTTCTCTTGGAAATTTTAAGAGGCATGTTAATTCATTAGGGAATCTCAAGGTAACTTTCCTTGAAAAAACCCTTTTTTTTTAAAAAAAAAACTCCATATTTAGTTTTTTGGAAGAAGAAAAGTAAAATTGAAGAAAGAAGTGACAAAGAAGAAGAAGATGGCAAAGAAATCAAGGAAGAGGGAGATAAGAATTGAACAAGAAGGGAAATGGAAGATGGAGTCCTCAGTACTTGATTGTTTAACTCAAGCGGAGCTTGACATATTCTTTTTAGAAAACTTTTGAGACAATTGTTAATTCCCCCGTAATTTTTTCCTGAAGGAAGTGTTAGTTTGCGTTCTTTGGAAACAATTTTTGATAAAGCATTTTCTAAGATATTTGTTCCATCTTAAAATTCATTTGAAAACCTCGATTTTAGAGGGAAAAATGAAGAAACCCTCTTAAAAAATTGAGTTCTTTTTTGTAACGACCTTCTCCCCCTTGTGAAAACTATCTCACTATTTTTCATTTTACTATTTTCTTTGCGTAATCATAAAATTACATGTGTGGCTCTACTACTGTCGTAGGACTTGACAAGGTCTAGAGAAATTGGATGCTTCTCTCTTTTTTCTCAAATGTGTGGGATGCTAGCTAGTTCGATTGTAAAATTTTTAACAATTGCATCTAAACTAACGTCTCAATCTTAAACCAAAATAATTTTTCTCTTTAATAATTTTCATGAATATTCTTAAATATAGCAATCAAAATACACAACTATATCAATCAGGAAATACCTCTATCAATCAGAAAATTATTATAAGATCAAAAAAAGAGTTAATAAAAGATGTCATTTTTGTGAGACATTTTCCCATGCTGGCTAATGGCTATTTGGCTGAACTACCAATCAAATAGACATCCTTTCAATTTAAAATCTTTTTTATAAATATATGCAACATATTGGGGCATTTTTTAAGGTTAATATTGCATATTGCAACTAAGGACAAAGATTTGTCAACTCATGAACATGATGGATATATACTTTTGTGAGATCTTTTTCTACTTGCTTGCAATTATCATACTCAATATCTATTTAAAGTGTTGTAATCTAGTATTTGCCATCTTGAATAATTCATGAATCTTCAGATATTTCACGTAAATATATGATTATTATTTGATTTTGGATAGTATTCACATTAAATCAAAGGCAAATTATTTGAAGTGTGATATTCTAGATTGAAAGTGATGACCATGTGATATGATCTTGATTGATGAACTATACATACTCAACATTATTGTTACACCCTTGGATTATGCATAGAGTGGCAACATAGGAAAAAAAATAGTTTCTAACGTAGTGTATGATCTACATAATGTAAAACTACTGATTTTAATAATTCAATTTTTTGCATGTAAGAGAAGATTAAAAAATTATTACACTATTCAAACTCAACTCCACAAGAATTATTGTTCATATAAATTTTATCATTTATTTAAACCAACCGATATTCATCAAGTAATTATATTTGGCTTCTTAGTTCAGGCTCAACTAATTGAACCCAAAAAAGGTCAATCTTGGGGGCATTCTCTCTTACCATTTTGGAGAATGTTGTAGCTAAGAGAGGGACTCAACTTTGGGTCATTGATATCCCGAATCCCCATCTACTATAAGCCTATTGGATTATTCCCCTGAAATAGGGACCCGATAAGTTAGACTGCTTATATGTACAAAAAAAGCACAATTGAACAAAATAAATGAAAATGTGTGCGCGCACACCCATATATTGTAGGAAAGATAATTTGCAATATATGTTGAAATCTAAACCATGTATGATTGAGATGAAAATTAACAAAAAAGAGAGATCGAGATTCATTGATAGTAAAGTTTAACGTACCTTGGGAAGAGATGACAAGAGTAACTTGGGAGTTGGGCAAGTTTCATTTCCATTTTCATGCTCATATCAATCATTCAATTGAGCAAGATCTTATCCTTTGTTGATACAAAGTTAGCAATTATACAAACTCTTGTGCTTTTCCCTTTGTTTTCTAGCAAAGTATCATTGGGTCTATTGAAAGGTTATGAACTTTCAAGATCCCTTACGTCATTAACTAACCGATATTGTTTGAATTACTGTCAAATTATCGATCTCTTTCAATTGAAGATATTTGTATATCTAATATCTTGCTTTATAGCCTTTTGTTTTTGCTTTACGGATATTTTGTAGTATCTTTAATGCTTTATAGCCTTTTTGGTTTCCAACTATTAAAAAAATCTAATATGTTTCTTTAAATGCCTCATGAAGACTATTCACAAGAGCTCTAGCCTCCGCAACTATGATTGATGTGTCACCATAATCTTATGCTCTCGTTTTGAGAAGATTGTCTGACCAATTACGAAATATAAATCCCCCCTAAACTTAAATTATTGATAAGGGAGTTATCGAAGTTAAGTTTAACTGCCAACCTCACTAAGAAGTTTGAGGTCCAGCCCCGTTGAGTTGTATTCATGTTTCCTTGATCTTCTCTACTGATATCCGATATAATTACGTCGCCTGCATTTGTTTTTACCTAAATAATAATATTCAACGAGCATTGAGCAGAAGTTAAATACTTAAATTTATTACTCTAAAAATCATGTTATTACGATTTTTCCAAATGGACCAAATGTCTTTTGCTGCTATCTTAATTAAAAATCTGACATTTTTGGCCCTCGTCGGAAAGACTTGCAAAGTCCAAAGTGCAAATGAATTTGTTATTCCCCGCTAATCTCAATTAGATTAAACCGAGAAATATCAACCCCCAGCCGAAAAGCACAACTATTTTAAAAACAAAGATGGAATTTAAAAATATCTAAAATTTTGCACATCCACCATTGCATCAAATAGTTGTATGAAAGGGCCCATGTCTTTATCCTCACCAAATCAAACCGTCCAAAATGTTCGCCACGTGAGACGGCCCCTATTCCCAACGTTATCCTGCGTGGACCAACTTTCTTACACCACTACTCACTCCGTCCCATATTACTCCCTCCGTCCCGTATTAATTGACACTTAAACTAATTTTTTTTGTCCCAAAATAATTGTTACTTTCCATTTTTCAATATCTAATTAATTATTTTATCTATAATGATCATGTTAACTTTTTACTTTTTCAATTAATAAAAACTACTTCTAGTCACATTCTCTCGCTACATACGCCTTGGTATCCGAAAAAATACCTTGGAAAATAGTATTATTTTATTATATGGGTAGTTTTGTTAGTTAAACATTGGTATGTGAAAATTTTCAAAATATATCAATTAATATGGGACGGAGGGAGTATATAATTAATAATTTTTATAGAATATTTATTAATAATTATAATGTTATATTTTTAAGATATTACTTTTCATTATGAATCTAATAATAGTAATTTTATATAGCAAGTCATTGTATGTATTGAGAAGTTTACAGTCAAAATTTTTAATATTTTAACTGCATAATTTCCAAAAATGATAATTAATATGAAACAGAGAGAATACTTTTCAGTGGTATGGCAATTAATATATCTATCATATTATGTTATTATGTTAGTCACTCTAACCAGCTTAAGAAATACTCCTAAGATGACCTATGTAATTTGAAATTAGCTAACTTTGACTTATGAGCCTTCACAAACCAGTTTGGTATTCTTATAGCTTAGCTCGAGATCAGCTTGACTTAGCTCAAATTTAAGTTGATAAGAGACATACAGGTCAAGTGAAACTCAAATAATTTACAAGTAAAATAACCCAACCTATAATTTAATAAATTAATGATCGAGATTTACAAATTTTAACCAAATTTGTCAAACTCAGACAATTCATTTGGAAGACGGAGCAAAAACCGCGGAAGATATTTTGCGCCTTTGCCAAACACAGCCTCCGTCATCTTTTCTCCTGTCTTTTTCTCCCAAATCAGTGGCCCGCTCAGACTCCCCCCTTTCCATTGAATCGGGAAATCTACATATAATAATAATTAAACAAAAATCAGAAGAAAAATCAAATCAAAACTCATACACACACACAGCCACTCGCACTCCCCAACACATTCATCTTCTGAATTCCTTTCGTAAGCTCTGCAAATTCTTCAAATCCGATTCTCTGGTTCTTTGCTTGCATTCAAATCCAATCATTTTCCTTAATTTCATCAAACCTGTAATAATTAATCCCTCGTCTTAATCAGAGACAATTAATCACTCTCGAAGTTCGTATTATCCGGTTTTAAGCTCGATTCTCTGCAAGTTTGGGAGTAATTTTGGGGGAGAATATGAGTAGTTCAGTCGGACAGAATGTGAATTTGTTGTTGGAGCATCAAAGCAAGATAAATTCCCGAATTCCATTGTTCAAAGCTCAAGCAACATCAAAGTTACGGAATTCGGCTGTATTTAGCAAGAAATTCTATGGCAAAAGCTTGAGATCTTCGGTTCTTCATACTGATTTCATGGCTACGCGGCGTTTTTCTTTTGTTGCTCGTGCTGTTTTGACTACTGATGCTGCTTCTCAGGTATTTTTTTCCTCTAATGTTAGAGAATGAATGAATTTGTAGATTATGATTTTGATTGTTAATGGTGTGTGGTTGTTGTTGAGATTTTTCTAATTTTTTTTGCAAGGAATATAAAGTTTCTGAGGCTATGATGTATAGGAAAATGTTAGGATTATGTCATCTTTGTAGCGAAAACCATTTGAATGTTGTTTATCGCATTCCAGTGGCATTGAACTGGTAGATGTGTATAGAAGATGCTAGCTAGGATGATATTTCTCCATGGAGAAGTGAAGTTATGTAGGAATGAAGGAAATTAGACCAAAGTTTGAGGATGGTTAGTTTATGCTATTGAATCATTGTGTCAGAAAATGGCAGTAATTGCCATTTTCAGTTTTGTAGTCTTGTGGAGGTATTAAGAAAATGGTAGATGATGGAAATATGGACAAAATACCCGTAGTTTAAGTAATTTGTTTGGAATGATAATATATGGTAAAAAAGTCACTGATATTGCATTAAAATTTTGGAGTGATAGATATTGTGAAGAATAGAAAGTTAGTTTAAACTTTAAAGTGACACATAATGATGAATGGAATGCTGAGTTGTAGTTCATGAATTTAGCTCGATGAGCCTGTTACATTCAGTGCTGGAATGACTACTTTTATATCAGATAGAATCATAGAAATTTAGTGATTTTCCATTATGATTATATATTTTCATAAAAATCTCATCAGTTGCTACTGAGCTAAAATAATGAAGCTAGCTCAATGAGCCTTTTAGCTATGTGACTGGCATACTATATTCTGACATTTTGAGCTTCCTCACACTGATGTACTAAGATTCATTGTGGGTGCCATTGTGCATTTGTTTTCTTTTGTTCAATCAATTGCAGCAAGAAAGAAAATTCAACCTAGATGGAGATATTGAACTACAGGTATTACAGTCAGAAATCAATTAATCTCTTATTGATTGATCAATATTATTTTTTGAAACTATGATAAATTGGACTTAAAGAATTCAAATCGTTCTAAAGTTTTCGTTTCTTGCACATAATAGGTTGCGGTTACCCCTATGCCCTCAGGATCTGGGAGTAAAATAGAGATACAGGCGACAAATAGCCATGATGATAATATGGTACTTCACTGGGGTGCAATACGTGACACAAAAGAGTAATTGCTAAGCTTTGTGGCAATTTAATTTCTGTATGGCTTTCCCCCTATATTGTTGGCTAACCATTAAATTTAATTTCTGCCCCTTTGCATCATTCAGGAAATGGGTGCTCCCTTCACGCAGGCCAGAAGGAACTCAAGTGTACAAGAATAAAGCTCTCCGAACCCCATTTCAAAAGGTAAATTTGGTTAGGTGTGTTGCTTTGAGCATTTGTAGTGTTTTTATGATTTCCAAATTCTAATTCTTCTTTGGGTTTCTAGTCGGGCAATGGTTCATTTCTAAGAATAGAGATTGATGATCCACAATTGCAAGCTATCGAGTTTTTGATATTCAATGAAGCCCGGAATATATGGTGAAGGATCATGTTTCTCGTCCTCCTGCAAATCTTCATTCATCTTTTAGCTTCTTGTAATCTGTTCTGCACTTTTGGTGTAACTGTTTTGCTACCCGCTTCCATATACTCAGGTTCAAGAATAATGGGGGAAACTTTCTTGTGAAGTTGCCAGTGAAGCCACAGAATCTTCAAAATGTGTCAGTTCCTGAAGATCTAGTGCAGATTCAAGCATACCTCAGATGGGAAAGAAAGGGTAAACAAATGTATTCCCCCGAGCAGGAAAAGGTATCGAGTTTCAGAAGTTTATCACTTAAATATATAAAACGGGTTCGGGGGTGGAGTTTGAAGTGATGGTTGGTGTGCAAGTTTGGTTCTCAGTGGGGGCCGGGGGGAGGTGTATGCCATTCTTTATTTCTTTTCAATTTCAATATTTCAAGATATCATGAATAGTTACTGTTCAAGTTCTGTTTGATTTCTTGATTTATGAACTTGAATGCTAGTTGTAGGCTTGGATGATCATGATATGTTCTTTGGAGTTACATTTTGTCGAATGTAATCACTATGCAAGTGAAATATGATTCCTCATAAGTTATTTGAATATGGGTGAATGGAGATGTTAATGATGAGTATGAGCTCAACTACGATAAAATAACCGAGGGACTATCTTCATGGAAACGTAGAGGATTCTGTGTGAACTTGTCTTTTCTATATGGATGTGTTGACCTGTTGTAATGTACTAGATGCTTAAAGTAATTCTTCTTTCCTGAGTACATATAGATCTTTGCTTTTATTGATCTATGACTTGTATATATGGTGTGCAAACCTTGTCGGTTGCTAAACAGGTAAGTTAATGTGCAGGTGGAATATGAAGCTGCCCGAGCTGAACTACTGGAGGAGGTGGCTAGGGGTACTTCTATACAGGAGATTCGGGCCAGATTAATGAAAGGAGGCGATGAAAGCAACGTAAAAGAGCAAACACCTGCACAAACACCCGAGCAAACACCTTCCAGATCTGGAAACAAGATCCCTGATGACCTAGTGCAGATTCAAGCTTACATAAGATGGGAGAAAGCAGGAAAACCCAACTACTCTCCGGATAAGCAACTTGTAAAATTGAAATCTTTAAACTGCTGGTGTTCATTGAGAGCTCGCATATGTTTGAAGATGTGTCTGCAATGTTTCTTTTACCTCATTTTTCTTGTTCTTTGTTCAGCAAATAGACTAACTTGAGTTTCTCTAACAGAAAGAATTTGAGGAAGCCAGAAGAGAATTGCAGATGGAACTAGACAAGGGTACTTCTTTGGATGAGATACGGAAGAAGATTGCCAAAGGAGAGATACAAACCAAGGTTAAAAAGCAGTTGGAGAAAAAAAGCTATTTCTCAGTTGAAAGGATTCAGCGCAAGAAGAGGGACTTGATGCAGATTATAAATAGGTATCCTAAATATTCTGCTGAGCGGGCTGAGCCAGGAGAAACAGTACCCATGAAACCAAAGTCCTTGTCTGCAGTTGAGCTTTTTGCGGAGGCGAAGGAAGCTCAAGATGGTGTCGTTGTGTTAAAGAAAAAAATATATGGGCTTTCTGGTTCACAACTCTTGGTGAGTAGGTGGCTCCATCATCTAATGCTGGATTTCATGTGGTAGTAAGATCCTAATCTAATTGAAAACTTTTACATTATAAGGTACTTGTGACTAAGCATGCTGACAAGACAAAGATTTATCTAGCAACTGATTTCAAGGAGCCACTAACACTTCACTGGGCTTTGTCAAGAAAAGGCAGTGAGTGGTTGGTAAGGCTTCTAACTGGTTTGGCTAGTGGTATAAAATTTCAAATGAGGTGCTCTAATGTAATTCTTTCATCCTTTCTAAATCTTTGCACCTCTTTTAATATTCTTGTAGTCGCCACCTCCAAATGTCCTGCCACAAGGTTCATCATCCCTAGAATTGGCTGCAGAGACCCAATTTACCAGTATCTCCTCTGAGGATCCTCTACACAAGGTGTGATTGAAATTTGGTTTAGTTTCATTGGATTTCACACTTATCAAGCTCAATAAGTTTTATGCTTACCTATAACCAATCAGATTATATGTAATCAGTAGTTAACACTTAGAATACCTATTTGCAGTTGGGGATACAGTCGGTTGAAATAGAAATCGAAGGTGATGATTTCGTAGGAATGCCGTTTGTGCTTGTATCTGGCGGAAACTGGATGAAGGATAATGGTTCAGATTTTTATGTTGAACTTTCTGTCAAACCAAAGCAGGTTTACAATTTCTTCATTCATATACATAGAATGCATTGTTATCCAAAATGTCAACTTTATCTTTTCTTGTCCAACTTCTTTTTTTGATGACAATGGATTGACTTGTTTTGCGCTTAATTTCTGTAGAGGCCATTGAAAGATACTGGTGATGGCAAAGGGACTGCGAAGTCATTGCTAGAAAAGATAGCTTCACTGGAGAGTGAAGCGCAAAAGTCTTTTATGCATCGGTTAGTGGAATATTGCAATTTCCAAGCTCCTATCATTGATCTAATATAAAAGGCTGGAGGTTGTACTATTTTATTCATTTTATGTTGAGCGGAGTATACCAATTATTCTCTTTTGATTTCCTTTGTTCAAGAAGAGAGGTGAAGAATATTACGTATGTAACTAATAGAAAGAGGAATAGGTGTACGGGAAGCCTTAGACTTAACCTGAACTTTACCATCCAGTTCCATGATGAAAAAACTATGCGAATCTTAAGATGGCAAGTGGCAAACATTAATCATATACATCTGGTGCCTTCTTCCCAGGTTTAACATTGCAGCAGACTTGCTGGATGAAGCCATGGATGCTGGTGAGCTGGGTCTTGCTGGGATGTTAGTATGGATGAGGTTTATGGCCACAAGACAGCTGATTTGGAACAAAAATTACAACGTGAAGCCTCGGTAAATTGCTACTATGTTTTTATCTACTGTGCTGGTTTAATTTGCCTTGCTAGTGTTTGTCACTGCCCATGACATGCGTCACTACGCATCACTACCATTAAGTTCTGTTTCTTTATTCCCACCTTGCATGTATTTCTTATGTTCCTAACTCCACATAAGGTTACCCCCCCCAACCCCAACCAAAAAAAAAAAAAAAAACCACCACGGGGCAGGGTTCGAAACTAGATACTAGGTCATAAATATTTGCTCAAGTATTGGCCAGCAGTGTCAAGCCACATCAAATATTCTGGAAGCTTTTCATTTGTGTATGACTGCATGTTTTGTTATTCGCATTTAGTGTTTCTCAGTTTCCTCAATATGTGAATTATAAGTTGAATACTTGAATATGCCTTTTGAATTCTGGGATTTGTCAGCATTGTTTGCTCCCTAATTAACTTAGTAGTTGTATCATTTTGACAGTGAGATAAGTAAAGCTCAGGATAGGCTTACAGATTCTCTCCAGAATATATATAAAAATCATCCCCAGTACCGAGAACTTGTACGAATGATTATGTCTACTGTCGGCCGTGGAGGCGAGGGTGATGTCGGACAGAGAATCAGAGATGAAATTTTGGTTATTCAGGTCAATGTTGAATTGTTGGTTGCTCAAAGCTCTCTTTCTATTTCCTTTTTCTTTTGTTTTGGAAAGAGTACATGAACCTTACCATAATTTGCTAATTGCAGAGAAACAATGATTGCAAGGGTGGGATGATGGAAGAATGGCACCAAAAACTGCATAACAATACTAGCCCTGATGATGTTATTATCTGTCAGGTATAGTCATAGAACCCTGCTAGATTTGTACTTGACATTGAGAAACAGTACATGGTTAACAATTGTTCTTTTCAGGCACTTATTGATTACATCAATAGTGACTTCGACATCAGTGTCTACTGGAAAACATTAAATGACAATGGTATTACCAAAGAGAGGCTTCTTAGTTATGATCGCGCCATCCATTCTGAGCCGAATTTTAGAAGTAGTCAGAAGGAAGGTCTTCTGCGTGATCTTGGGCATTACATGAGAACGCTGAAGGTGGTTATCTCAACACCTTTACCATGCTGTCTTTGTAGAGTTCTTTAATCTGACAACTGAGTTTACAAGTCAGACCTTTCAGTGTTCAATATACTTGGTCACAAACAGTAGGGATTGTGATGATAAATCCATAAATTAATCTTCAGTATGCATGTCATATTGGTTGCGGTCCAGTGAATGTGAATCACAAGTAGAGGATTGAAGAAACTGGGGAATTTTGATGCTAGATCCATGACTTATCCTTTAGTATGCATCAGTCACTGGGTTATGGTTCAGTGAGTCCCAATAGAGTAAAGGAAGAAAGTGGTGAAGATAATGGCTTGTGTACTATTCGTAATGTTGCATTATTTTCATCATTTACTCTCTCAGCTCCTGTTCTTAAACCATTGTTAAACACTATTTCAACTGTGTGTTATTATACAGGCTGTTCATTCTGGGGCAGATTTAGAGGCAGCTATTTCTAATTGCATGGGATACAAAGCTGAGGTAATATGAATTACTAGTATGAATTACTAGTGGTATAAACATAAAATTCAGTTTCAAGTGCTTGATTTTATGCATATTGACTACCCAGGGTCAAGGCTTCATGGTTGGAGTGAATATAGATCCTGTGCCTGGATTGCCCTCTGGATTTCCAGTAACTTCGACTTCTGTCCCTTTTCTGTTTACCCTGAATTCTGATGCCCAAATGGAATGGGAAAGAGGTTAATTTTTCTTGTGAAATTTGGATATGCCTACTCAGGGATTGCTTCAATTTGTTATGGAACACGTGGAAGATAAAAATGTGGAGCCACTTCTTGAGGTAACAGAATAGAGGAAGAGTCTTATAACCCTACCTTTTTTTCATATAATTTCTTTGCATCACTATTTTGTTTAAATCCAATTGAACAAATTGCAGGGCTTGCTTGAGGCAAGGCAAGAACTACGTCCATTGTTGTTCAAGTCACAAAATCGCCTAAAAGACCTTGTATTTTTAGATATTGCTATTGATTCTTCTGTGAGGACAGCTATTGAAAGGGGATTTGAAGAGCTGAACAACGCTGGACCTGAGGTATGAACTAAATTTCTGGAGCGTTGTCCATTATTTTGTTAGCTTCCTACTTTTTAGTTAGTTATGAAGGTGTCTTCATGCTAAGTAGTATCCAAGAGAAATCATAGCCTGAATGCTAGTAATTTATTCAGTACTATGGTTCTGTAATTCTGTGCGGCATTTCTGGCTTAGACATGTAAATAAGGTTTTCTTTTTCCTTTTTAATATGTGTGTGTGTGTGTGTGAGAACTAGTCTCTCTAAATTGCAAACTTTAGGCATGACTAATACAACTGACCCCTCCATACCTCGCCTGAGCGGGATTTCAAAGTTTTGGTTGCGGCGTGTGTGTGTGTGTGTTTTTTTTTTTTTTTTTGGGGGGGGGGGGTTCCAACAACTCTGGCATATGTAAAAAAATAAAAAAAAAAAAACTGATTTTCTACCAAATTTCTGTTGTAAATTCATGCGAGAAATCCTACTGCCCCCCCCCCCCTCCCTCCCTCCCTAATGAACTGGGTCTATATATATGTGTGCCTTTGATCTGAAATTTCTGGTCTTACTGAGGGCGACTAGCTGAGGGCTTGCCACTTTGATGATGAAAATGAAGATTGTTGTCTAACAAGTTTTCCTGTTCATGTTTTGCCCCAGAAAATTATGTACTTCATTTCCATGGTGGTTGAAAACCTTGCTCTATCATCTGATGATAACGAGGATCTCGTCTTTTGCTTAAAGGTATTGCTTATTCTAGAACTTTGATAGGACAGAAAGCATGTGCTAATCTCCTGTCCTTTGTTTTTCGCCCCCTTCTTCTCTTCTTTCTTTCTGTCTTTTCTTTGTGTAAATGCTTACTTATGATTCTCATAAATATTGTAAGGGATGGTATCAAGCACTTGATATGTTCAAGAGTAATGATCAACACTGGGCATTGTATGCAAAATCAGTACTGGACAGGACCCGCCTGGCACTTGCAGGCAAGGCAGAGGCCTACCATCATATTTTGCAACCGTCTGCAGAGTACTTGGGCTCACTGCTTGGCGTAGATGAATGGGCTGTATGTCATTGAATCTTGTTTTCTATTGATTTTGGCTGTTAACTTTACCAATGCACTTGTATGACCTGTTCTTTCAATTGCCTTGCAGGTGGATATATTCACGGAGGAAATGATCCGTGCTGGTTCAGCTGCATCTCTTTCAATGCTCCTAAATAGACTAGATCCTGTTCTCCGGAAGACTGCCCATCTGGGAAGGTCAATTTTATTGTTTCTGGACACCTTGCTTGCATTTGTAATTGCCATTGTAGAACATATGTGATATGTGTCCCAAGTTAAGGCTGTAAGGGGCCATGTGTGCTTGATAAAAAGTCCAGTACCGCTTAAATAGGAAAGGCAGAAGAAAGAAAATATGATTGGCTTAGTTTTAGAGTAAATAATAATTTGATGCGACTCTTTGGAGAATTTACATGGCCCAAGCTTGCAAGGGTTTTATGTAATCGACCAAGGAACTGATTCTTAAAAAAAGGAACCGATTCTTCTTAGTTGGAAGATGCAAAATTCAGAAATGAATACACGCATGTTTTTCAGTTTCTTTGACCTCATTGTGGTTAGTTGTGCTTTGAAATTTAGAACACAAATTCATGGTCAAGTTTTTGTAAATTAAATTACATGAACCTCCTGAGTCCTGACTGTAACCTTGTATTTCATGGAACAGCTGGCAGATTATTAGTCCAGTTGAAGCCATTGGATATGTTGAAGTTGTTGATCAGTTGCTCTCTGTCCAAGATAAAACTTATTCACAACCGACAATTTTGGTTGCAAATCACGTGAAAGGAGAGGAAGAAATTCCTGATGGCGCTGTTGCTGTACTGACACCAGATATGCCAGATGTCTTGTCTCATGTTTCTGTGCGAGCAAGAAACAGCAAGGTTTTGCATTTTACTATTTTCTCTCAATTTATATGTGCAATGTAGTATCAAACCTTGTGAGCTTTTGAGGTTTGATATTGGATTCTTCACGATTGTTAGGTCTGCTTTGCTACATGCTTCGATAGTGATATTCTTTCTGACCTTAAAAAAGCTCAAGGAAAGTTGTTACGTTTACAACCAACAGCAGCAGACATAAACTATACGTAAGATTATCATTCACTTGTATCCGTCAAATACAGGCCTTTCAAAATTCAAATCTTCTGCTGCTGGATTTCATATATCATGGATGTTTTTGACTGGTCTTATTTTTTTTTTAAACTCTCAGTGAGGTTAGTAAGGATGTGCTTGAGGGAGGCAGCACAAAAGAGATAAACATCAGTACTCTGCCCTCATTAAGTTTGGTCAAGAAGAAGTTTGCTGGGAAATATGCTATAACAGCTGACGAGTTCACCAATGAAATGGTTCGTGCTTCCGATTGAGTTATTTGTATGACAGCTATTACTTTATTTTTGTTCCATTATTGCATATATACAGTACAGGAAATTTGCTGAGAGTGCAGATATCTTCTGTGACTATATCAAGTCTGTCATATAACTATATAAGCCATAATGTTTCTTCCTTATACCAATATCAAGTGTGCCTCATGGTACTTCTTTCTTATATCAGGTGGGCGCCAAGTCACGTAATATCTCATATCTAAGAGGAAAAGTACCATCCTGGGTTGGAATTCCTACATCTGTTGCCCTACCATTTGGGGCTTTTGAGGAGGTCCTTTCATATGGGCCCAATAAGGTTTTTCCTTGACCCATGTTCTCCTAAACATACCATAAAGAAGAGTTCAACATTTCATCATATAAACAATGCACATGCATGGCCACAACATCATTTTTATCTTATAACACGTTCACACGCTGTCGCTCTCTCTGTTCCCAACCGTCCACTTACTTGGAAACTTGCTTGTGACATTCTGTCTACCTTTTTTTCACAAATATTTCTGTAGGCTTGTCTGTATACATATTGCCTAGCACTAATCCATAGACAGCAGTGTATAATAATAATTCTACATGGTATGATCTATAATGAGGCAGTTCATGCTCCGCAATGCAGGCTTGATATTAGTTTGAATTGGATATCAAATGAAGTGTCTAATTACATGCCATAGATGTTGCATATCCATTTTCATCTCAACTATAGGATGCAGCGCAGGTTGTTCAGTGCATTGTTACCATCGATTTTTCTTGCTGCGTTGCATACTTTTATTGATAAGACAATCTAGCTAGTCAGTAGCATCTGTTTTTGAGCTTGTTATATTTTGTAGCAAGTGCATTGCCATTAATAGGTTTTTCTCCAGCCTGTAAGGTTATGTGTATTGCATGTTTCCGTATTTGGCAGGAAGTGGCTGACAAGATCCAGATCCTGAAAAAGGAATTAGAAAGTGATGGAGACTATGGAGCTTTAGAGAAAATTCGCAAGACTGTTCTAGAGCTTGTGGCACCACCTCAGTTGGTAAGCACCTGTGACCACCACTTAAAAAGTGACAGAATCTCTATGTGGTTGGCCTTATCAAGTTGCTAGCTTACATGATATCTGATTGCTGCGTTTGTGATATGTAGGTGGACGAACTTAAAAGCAAGATGAAAAACTCTGGAATGCCATGGCCTGGCGATGAAGGTGAGAACCGGTGGGCCCAAGCATGGACATCCATAAAAAAGGTAAGATGTTTGTTTGGTTCGCGCTTCTTAGTTCTAGGCTTGTTGATGTGGTCTGCCGTTAAAATCTCCTTACTGCTCCACTTCCTGGGAAGTTAAGCATGCTTGGCTGAGAGTAGTCATCATATGGTATGACCTCTTAGAAAGTTTTTCCAGACAGCGTGTGATGGGCTGAGGCGTTAGTGCGTCACAATTTTTCCTAGATAAATCTTTCCCACGAAACTACCATTCAACCGTACAAATAATGTGGTAAACCTTGTGATGACCATGAAGGTGTAAACCCATACAGTTGACATCAGATTCTAACATACCTTACCCTTCAATTTCGGACTCTCAATTTTTAAAGATTTGGATTGGCTTCTAAACTTATTTAATTTATAGTTATTTTCATCAATTGTCAAGCAAGAAATATTTTTAAATTTTTTTTTTCAAAAATCAATAAATCATTCCATGTGGTCATGAAACGAAGGATTTTTGAGTACCTTGTTTGCTATCAACATTGTATCACAGGTCTGGGCTTCAAAATGGAATGAGAGGGCATACTTCAGTACAAGGAAGGTCGGGCTAGATCATGATTGCCTTTGCATGGCTGTCTTGGTTCAGGAAATTATAAGTGCTGATTATGCGTTTGTTATCCACACAACTAATCCATCTACCGGGGACTCGTCCGAGATATATGCTGAGGTACTGCAATTCTACCTTTTTTCTTTCATTAAGGATATTCTAGTGTCCTTCCCAGAGACCCTTTTTTTTTTCCTTTTGTTTAATTGTGTGCTCATTGACCTGGCATAGGTTGTGAAAGGACTTGGAGAAACACTGGTCGGTGCCTATCCGGGCCGTGCTTTGAGTTTCATCTGCAAGAAAAGTGATCTCAACTCACCAACGGTAACCATTTTCATTATTATTGTGGCAGGTCATTTTATTGCATCTTAGGAGTACACTAACACTGAACTAGTTCACGAAAGAATGCCACTAGTAGTGGTAGTTACTAGTTAGTTTCAATCTGCCTCGTGTATATGTAACATAAGCCAGTAGAATGATATCAGAACTAGTCGACATTAATAAATGACGGTCATATATTTGGTGTGTTGAACTATGCATGCCTACTTGAACTTTTATGTCTGTTCAGCTGTAAATATGAAGCTCCTGCATTATAATTCTGTCGATTCACCTGTACTTGACATTTTTACCGCATACTCATACATGTAACAGAGCTGTGATTTCTGTGATACTAGCCTCTGCCCTACTGATGAGTTCTTAAATTTTAGGTACTGGGATACCCAAGCAAACCTATTGGTCTCTTCATAAAAAGATCTATCATCTTCCGATCTGATTCAAACGGTGAAGATCTTGAAGGTTATGCTGGTGCTGGACTCTATGATAGGTAAGTCACTAGTTCCTTTTACTTGTTATTTTGCAATTCTGAATTAGTGCAGGCAACAACTTCTTGCTGATTACTACCTCTGTCCCTTTTTATTTGTCCAATTACCTAATTTTTCCATCCCTTTTTATTTGTCCAATTACCTAACTTTTACATTTCCAATAACTATAATTCCCATTCTATCCCTTATAAATGCACTTTTTGCACCTTTCCAAGGGTATTTTCAAGGACATTTTTGACAATGTACAATTTTTTTTGCTCCATTCCCTATATTTTTTGGTATCGTGAAAGTAATTTTAGGGACAATTAATCAGGGATGGAGGTAGTACTTGTTCTTTTGCAATTGCTGGAAACGCGATAAGGTTTTACCATGACTAATCTAAATACGGGTCGAATCCATGTCTCTCTGCAGTGTACCCATGGACGAAGAAGAGTCGATTGTGCTGGACTACTCCGTCGATCCATTGATCAATGACGGCAACTTCCGGCAGAAGATTCTGTCGAGCATTGCGCTTGCTGGAAACGCGATAGAGGAGCTCTACGGCTCTCCTCAAGACATTGAAGGAGTCGTCAGGGATGGCAAAATATACGTCGTACAGACCCGCCCCCAGATGTAAAAAAAAAAAAAAAAAAAAAAAAACATACTTCACCAAAAGCTATAATGTTGTTGTAATCTACATGCTGCCCTTGTGTCCTGGACCACACGTTAGGGCCGACATTGGCGGTAAGCAGAATAACACTTTCAAGCCGAGGACACCCAGAACGGGTCGCTGATCTGCAAGGGGTAAGTGTGTATATTTGCTCAAGGACAAGTGAAGATTTTGTAAGACACTTTTTATCATAAATAAGTAGAGTTCAAAAATAGAAAAGAGGGGGAATATATTATGGTCAAGGAAAGACTAAAGAGTAGTCAGAAAAGAGATGTACAAATAAAACTCCCTATGTGGGGAGTCTTGTAATTGTATTGTATGCATTGTTGTATTTATGTATGTATATATATCCAGAGAAATGGGGTTATCTTACAGAATAATATACCCCATCAAAACTGGATAGTTAGATTTTTTTTAAAAAGAAAATTATTGTTGTTTGTGGGGATGCTTTGTGCATCGGACTGTCTTTTTTTTTATTTTTTTTTTTCTTTTTGCTTGGTTGTTGCCTTTGAGAGAATCATGCAAGGAACTGGTACATGGGTTTGATTTACATGCCCAATGAAGCAACTCGTAGGCTTGATAGTTGGGTCATTCAGGTCAGTTGGGGCTAGATTATTTCGGGTTGGATCATTTTTAGTCAACAAGTTTGGATTAGTTTTTAAATTGAAAAGAATGAAGTGGTCATTGGATATTGTAGTTTTTTTTTCTGGGTTAGCTAATGCTAGCCAGGTCATGATATGTGGAGCAGTTGAAGTCATGAAATCACTCCCCCTTTTTGATATTCAACCCACCAAAAAAATACGCATCTTTTTGCCGAGTACTTGAGCATTGGTACATAAAATATAACAATGCCTAATATAATAGTACTTGCATAATCTATCACATAAAATACAATGGAGGACTTCTCCTGGTTACTTAAGGCTGTTTTACTCATCTCCAAGTTTCGTTTCATCCCCCACCAAAGATACAAGGAAAACAAAGAATACAACACAAACTAATGTTCCAGAGGAAGATCCAACATCCCAGGTAATAAAACTCCATCCAAACTTCTTTTCTTTGGTAACCAAAAAACCCTAACACCTTTCATTACCAATGCATACATTTTTTCAGGGTCCAAGAACATCATGATCAACACAACACTCCAACAGACAAGGATGAAAGCAAGGACTTTTGGAATGTCACAAAGACAACAATATTAGATCCACTGTCACCAAAAACATGTCGTTGGAACAGGATTTTCTTAACAGCATGTTTGTTTTCTGCCTTCATTGACCCCCTCTTCCTCTTCACTCCGTACGCTACTCCTGAACTCTGTGTGCAGCCTTTTGACAAGACACTCGATCTGGTCCTCACTTTGTTGAGGTCACTGGTTGACGTCTTTTACTTTATCAACATTTTCGTTCAATTTAGAACAGCTTATGTCGCCCCATATAGTCGCGTCGTGGGTAGAGGGGAGCTTGTTTTCGACCCTTGGAAGATTGCATCGCGGTACCTTGCTAGAGATTTCTGGGTTGATTTGGCGGCTGTTTTGCCCATTCCACAAGTAAGTTCCTTGATTGAGAAACTTCTTGCTTAAGAAGTTTGGTCAGGTAACCACCAGTAAGTTTTGCAAACCGAGTGTAAAGGGAACGGACCTAACTGTCCATCATAAGTATGACCCATCAACCCCACAATTTCTTAGAGAGCGTTTGGTAAGAATCCCAAGGAAATTTTTTCCGGGAAAAATTTTCCATGGAAAGTTTCCTATGGGATCCCTTATCCCCCCCCCCCCCCTCCAAGGGAAATTTTCCCTATGAAAACCTTAGAAATTGTGGGCCCCCTATAAAAAAAATTTCCTAAAGTCAATAGACAACCAAACATGGAGAAAATTAGTCAGCTTGAGAAAATTGACCATTTCCCCAAAGTTTTTGACCAACCAAACGCACCCTAATAAGAAAGTTTTGCTTCCACCAAGACTTGGAACTTGGGGGTGGGATGGTAGGAAGATGGGGGTGGTTGTCATTTGGTTACCACCTTTTTGGTACTCAAAAGCTTACTTAGACGGGATTTATCGACATGATTTCACTCTAATTCTTTTCAGTTTATCATAAGTATTTATATCAGCATTCGACACTGATCAATACTCATTAGCACTGATGAGGATCCGTACGTAGCACTTATCATCATAGACAATACTACATATATGTCATCTTTTTGAGTTATATTTTTAACTCTAATCTGCATAATCAGCAGTTAATATTGGATTATAGTTCAAATGACACGTTAATTATTACTTGGCAGGTGATAATTTGGGGTGTGATAGCTACTGAGAAGGATTCAGATAATTCTGTTGGCAAGATAACATTGCGATATACCTTGTTAGTACAATTCATTCTAAGATTGGGTCTGATATATCCTTTGTCAACAAAGATTTGGAAGAACACAGGGGCTATGCCTAAGCACTCTTGGGCTGGAGCTGCTTATAATGTCATGCTTTATTACTTGTTCAGCAATGTAAGTCACTCTATCTTTGCAATTGGACATCGGACGAAACTTTGACGTCCGATATCCAGTTTTTTCAGAGTCAAACAATTCACACAAGCCTAAATTCATGTCAATATGAGTTCAATCAATAGGAACCTAGAAAATATTGAATCTGGATATGAGGTCAAATCGATTGGGGTCAACATTCTGACGAATAATCTATGAGCACGCCCGGTTTTTTTCAAACTGGAGGACTGAACTGACTATTTAAGTCAGACAAATGAAGTCTTAATTTCAACCAATCCTTAACAATATGGGTGATGATAAGAGTCGGCTTGTTATTAAAATCATATTCTTCTATATTAAAATCCTAGACCTTAAACCTTAAAGTGTCTTACCCTAGTACTCGTATCATTCTCGTGACAATATATATGACAGGTGGCAGGTGCAATATTCTACCTGATGGGATTACAAAGGCAAGAAAAATGCTGGAGGAGTGGTTGTGTTGCTGAAAACATAACTTGTAACAATGCGTTCCTGGATTGCAACACCCTTAGCGATCCACGAAGGATCGCCTGGTTGGGTTCAACCAACATTACAGACCTATGCGATCCATCCAACGGCTCCTATAATTTTGGGATATATCAGCCTGCTCTGCAGCTTGGGGCCACGTCAGCCCCTTTCTTCAGGAAGTTTTTTTACTGTTTCTGGTGGGGCCTACAAAACTTGGGGTACGTAAATTTATACTCCCTCCTTAATTTCCTCAATCTCATCTCAATTAGCAAGAGAGAGTTTTACTTCAGTCAATGTCAAAATTTGAGTGAAAATTTGATATTTAAAACCATTTTTAACCTTGGATAATTCAGACGAAATTAAATCTTTGTCAAAATCAGTTCAGATAATATAAAAGAAAGAAATATAATGTCTGATATCAGTCAATTCAAACAATATTAATATCAGTTTCGAACCAAATCACACTTTTTGAATTTAATAAATTATGATATTCGGATTAGATAAAATTTTGTCAAATCTAATCCTATATAATACATGTAGTTCTGAAATATTAATTAGAAAGTTTAAAAAGTTTAAATTAATGATTTCTCAATGAATATATAATTGTCATATAAAAATATTACTACTAGTATTAGATTTATACAGACTCAGAAATAATTTGATGAAATTATCATTTATAGTATTTGGAAAAGATATTAATTAAAAGTGGGTGTGAATTTTTGGTGCATGCAGGGCAATTTGGGATAATCTTAACGCCAGCTCAAATATAGTGGAAAACATTTTCACAAGCATTTTCACAATCATTGCCGTAGTCCTCTTTGCATTACTCATTGGAAATATACAAGTAAGGCCCTTGTCTTTTTTATCTTATTTTGATTCAATTTGTTATGGACCCCTGTTCTTTTATGCGGTATGGCGCGGTATGGTGTGGTGAAATTGTGGCGGGTTGTGGTGTAAGTGTGGCGGGTTATTGGTATGTTGTGATGAGTTTTTTGTATATATATATAAAAATATTGTATTGGTAATTGTGGAAAAGTAATTTGTGGTGGGTTGTGGTGAATTGTAGTAGAATGGTATTTTGTAATGCGCATGATTCACAGAAAAAGAACAGGGCTTATTTTGAACTTATTTTATTCAATTTATGCTAAATTTATTTTCTAAACTTATCTCATGCGAACCTTCTGAAGATCTTATTCAAAACTGATTTTAATTTTATTTTCGAAATTATGTAAACTCTTTCCGAAAAAGAAATTGAAGAGAAAACAATACTTTTTTCTAAGCCAAGTAAATTTGGCTTGTCAACTGGGCCCCTATCAAAGATAACTACTAGCGAATTTAATGAAGTAAGAGGTAAATACCAAACTGTTCATGACAAGCATGATCCATCAATCTCTTGGACAAATTGAATATAATTTCTATGCTTGCAGTGACCTAAGAATTGCATGTCATCTTAGATCATGCCGAATGTGTCCATGAGGACATATATTTGGATGACATTACATGTACAACCAAACCTTATGTTAGTTAATGTATCAATATATAATGTAAGTTATCTAAGAAAATGTTAAATTTGAGTATTTTATTGAGTAAGTAAGTTTTATGTCAATCAACTACTTGTTTAAATTTGGGTTGGTTTGTTATTAATTACCGGTTTTTAATTTAAAATTTAGATGCCTTTGTTATTCAAGAAAAAGTATCTTGTTCCCTTCTAGTGTAATGTTAGCTCTGGTTCGATCCGGATCTAATTTCTAACAAGATGTCTCACATCCGAATTTGAATCCTAACATTAAATAGCACTAATGACTATATATGGTTAAATTTTCTCATGTAGTTTTTCTTTCCAAACTTATAAAAACTTTATCGTAATGTACGTACTTCAGCTTACACCTATTTGGCCCAACCTTTCTAAAAATTCAATAAATTTAACTAGTGTACGTTTTCATTTGCGTTTTATTATCGATCTACAGACATATATAGAATTTGGCACAAGACAAGTAGATGAGGAGAGGATCAAGAGAGGTGACACGGAACGATGGATGCAGCACAGACAACTCCCTCAAAACTTAAGACGTTCAGTTGCGGATTACAACGAGTACAAGTGGGTATCCACCGGCGGAGTTGATGAAGAAGCTCTTCTTAGGGATCTTCCTCCAAACCTCAAACGCAAACTCAGTCGCCATCTTTGGTTCAATCTACTTCGACAAGTAAGTAGCAATTCAAACTCTACATATATTTAGGACATTATTCTTTGGGTGGATAAGATTATGTCAGGTAAACTAATTTGGACAAGCATATGAAAGCTCGGACCAATATGCTAGATTAGTGAGGGGTAAATTGGAGTAGTTTGAATAAACTTAGAAAATTAGGAAAACTAAGGGGATAAATTTAAGTAAATATGGGAAGCTTGAGTAAATTTACCCTATCAACCTTACCAGCAAAAAGATCCTAAACCTATTCTTTTCATAGGTAAGTTTGGAGGGTTTTTTGCATTTTGGACCCTGAAGTATAGGATAATTTATTTTTTGAACCCTTGGTTTTCACATTAATTTTTTAGACCCTAAAGTTTGTAGGCTGAATAAAAAAGGACCTTAAAGTTTGTAAGCTTAAGAAAAAGGTTGTAATGAGTAAAAAAAGGACCTTAAAGTTTATTATTTTTAGCTTATCATAAATACGTAACTAATTGTTGTGATGAGTAATCAGTGATCATTAGTATTGATCGATTGGTGTTCATTAATAGCATTGATCGAAGTGTTGATCGATGTTGAGTGTTGACCATCGATCAATGCCGATGAGTATATATATTGGGGTTAAATCAAGCTAATCAATCTAGAAGGTCATCATAAGTACTTACAATAGATTAAAAGTTACAAGTTAGCGGTAAAAATACTACATTTATACCTCAATATTTACTGTCCTACGTACCAATATAAATTAAAAGGAATCATACAGTGATTTCAAGAGCGATATATATATAGTTTTAACTTTTAGCTAGCGAGTTTTTGACATGATATATGATATACGTGCGTGCATGCATGCATGCACAGGTTCCATTGCTGGCACAAATGGAGGAGCAAGTGTTGGACGCAATCTGCTCGCGTCTAAAACCATCCCTTTTCACAAAAGGAGCCGTTGTACTACGACAACACGAGCCCATCTCAAAAATGCTATTCATTATCCAAGGAACCCTAGAATGTTACAGCGCCGCCACCCACAGGGGCTTCCACGTGACATCCGTACTGAACTCAGCCGACTTTTGCGGCGAAGAACTGCTGACGTGGGCCCTGTTGGCTGCCAAACATGATCACGTTTCAGCCGCCGCTGCCGTTCCTCTTCCGACATCAACCCAGACAGTGAAGGCCAGATCTAAGGTGGATGCTCTGGCTTTGATGTCGGAGGATTTGAAGTATGTCGTCTTGCAGTTCCAGCTCAGCAGATCTGATGTTGCACGTGTGTTCAATCTCACGTGTTCTTCGGAGCTGTGTCAGGACGGGGCGGCTCGGTTTATACAAGTTGCTTGGAAGACGTACACAAGGAGAAAGTTGTGTAACTACGGTATTACAAAGCCAAATATGTAATCACCAAATGCATTGTAGTGAAGTTATTTGCTCTTATATTTCTACTTTAGCCGTACAGTTATTTTTGTTGTATCTTTTGTCTAGTTGATGTTTTGCATAAGATTATGGCCCAGTTTGGCAAACGATATTGTTGGTACATTGGCATTCGTTAGGTGATTGTTGTTAATTGTATTATTGTATTTGGATTGGCTGTTTGGAAAAATTGTGATTGATAAAGTTAGCTGATTCTAAAATTTTTTTGCTAAAATTCCATTTATACCCTTTATCACTAATATGATAAATATGCATCAAATATTGGGACCAATAAGCTTTAGGATGGCATATGATGTAAATTTAGACAAATTTTGGACAAAATGGTATTTTCCACAATCAGCCATTTACAATAGGCTACTCCCCTCAGCCTATTGAAAAATGGCTTATTAGGACCAATAAGCTAATAGAATGGGCTGTTTACCAAACACCCCAACAGCCTATTTAACCCCTAATAAGCCAACTTTTGCAATAGGCCAATGAATAGGTTGTTTACCAAACAGGGCCTATATCTTTTGATATAGATCTTATCGTTTTTATTGGCTTTTAATAATCTGGCAACAACAAGTGACGTTGGAATGAGAATTTAGTATTTAGTAATAGAATTCTCATTCTCCCTCCTTAGCATATTATCTGTCATATATTAATTATCTTAAATAGATAATTTCTCTCATACTATTTTATCAAAAATATACAATAATATACTTTTACAATAGTATTTTTCTTTATGAATGTAATTATAATATTTTTGTATAATTAATCATATATATATTGATCAATTAATGGCGCCTAAAATTTTCAAAGTTTGACATGAGTAACGCTTTAAATCAAAGTGATAGTTAAAACTGAAAGGAAAGCGTATTTTCTTAATTAGAATTAAAGAAAAATGAAAGTGGGAATGCAAATGTGAATAAGTGCCCCCAATTCTCACTAATCTATTACCATGGGTGGTGGCAATTGACATGGAGATTCATTGGTCACAGTACATACATATCGAGACTATCCTGACGTTAAATTATTTATTATCAATATTTTCCCCTTTATCCAATTACTAGGGTTATTTTTCAAATGTTAGCAAAGACAAAGCAACAAAAAAATGAAAGAAATCAAGGATTACATTTTCATTGAATCATTTGAATGAATGAATGATTGAATTAATGTAATTGATTTGTAGAAAGCGAGGAAGCTCGATCTTAATACAAACGCGAGTATATCAACCTAGTTAATCCAGCCTAGAAAAAAAAAAAAAAAAAAAAAAAAAAAAAAAAAAAACCTAACTAACTGCCTAACTCTAACAGGAAACAAGTCAATCACATATTTTACTGTGTCCGATACATTTGATTGGAAAAACGTGTTTCACCTTAGAGGTTGTTGTTGTTTGATACATTTGATCGGAAAAAGTAATTAAGTTAGGCTTCCCATCCTCTAAGGAGAGTTGCCTTGGCAACTCGGCTTACTCCAAGAGGAAATGCTCCCATTCTCAGATCACAGTTGTGACTTCTACACATTTCTTGCACATCTTTGAAACCTCTGTTCATGTATGTTTTCAGCTCCGCATTTACTCTTTCTTCATCCCCCATGAATCCCTGGATATTCTGCAATGCATAGCGATTCATGTCAGTGATGACAGGCCGCAATATAAGTCAAGTTTTGGTAGCTTTTGGTGAGTAACGGTAAGTTTTGGAAAGTATTCAGTATTACAGTCTGTTTGTATTGGGGGTTAAAGGAGGGGAGGGGAAGGGAAGGGAAGGGAGGGGAATTGTCCAATTTTTCATGTTTGTGAAAACAATTAGAGAGTGAGGGGAACACTTAACCCCCATTCCCCTCCGTTCCCCTCCATTTTCTTAACCCTCAAAATGAAGGGGAATGAGGGGGAAGGGAAGAATTTTAACACTTGCCCTCCCTTCCCCTTATTAATAAATCCAAACAAGATTAACCCTAATCACCTCCCTTCTCTTCCCCTCCCCTCCATTACCTTACCCTCCTTTCCCCTCCCTTCCCCCTCCTAAATTGAATCCAAATACACTGTTAGTAAACATGTAAGTTTTGGTAAATTTTGGTAAAATCGAGTAACTTTTGCGAAACATGTATCTCAAGGGTAGAAATGAATACCTGAACCCACTCGAAGTAGCTGACAGTAACTCCCCCTGAGTTTGCATATATGTCAGGCAGGATAAGCACTCCTTTCCTTTTCAACATCTGACAATAACATTACTCACTTATTATTTACTTGATCCACAACATCATAATTATATATACATAACCATTCATAATTTAATTGATAATCCTTTCTTGAACTGAACTAACCTCATCAGCATCTGGATCAGTAGGATGGTTTGCTGCCTCAATTATGTATTTGGCCTTGATCTCGTTCGCAATTTCCCTGCAATTAAATTGGAGTTCATGAAGCGCACGTGTTTAACACGATTTGGAGATCCAAATATAAGCAGTCTTTGTCATAAACTAGAGTTCATGCAGAAGCTTATTCCTGCGTTACCGGTACGTAATACTCAAACATATTCAAAAAAAAAGAAAGAAAACCATATAAACATATATACTTGTTGATGACACCACCAAGGGCGGCCGGGATTAGAACATCACAATCTTCAACCAACACTGAACCGAGTTCGATTTCATCACCATCTTCGAAACCTTTGACTCCCCCGTTTTCGTCGACGTGTTTAAGCAAGCTGTCAATGTCAAGGCCCTTGTTGTTCTTCACGGCTCCGCTGACGTCACTTACAGCAATGATCTTCCCACCCTTTTCATGGATGAGCTTTGCTGCCCAGGAACCCACATTCCCAAACCCCTGTCACATAGATTGAAGCAGCTGTTATTTTAATTACAGTTGCAGTATACACATTGATCATATATTTGTGTATATAACATGCATGCATATATTTAGCATGCTTTCCTATGTGTATATAACATGCATATATATATATATATATATATATATATATATATATATATATATATATATATATATATATATATATATATATATATATATATATATATATATATATATATATATACCTGTATCACAAAACGTTGCCCAGATATGGTCTTCCCATGCTCATTAAGTAGGGCTTCAGTCGCAAACATCACTCCTCTTCCGGTCGCCGCGTCTCTACCTAGAGACCCACCAAGGTCCTGAATTCATTCCAAACAGACTTGTCAATTGGGTGGGTAGACGGGTTACGGGTCGGTCGGGTTCAGATACATATGGGTCGGGTGTATTTCGAGTTTGGATAATTACGGGCGGTGTATTCCGATTTTGGGTCTATCTAACCGGTTATGATTGCGATTTTTTTTCCCCTTTTTCTTTAAAAAAATTTGTCTCTAAATATTATTTTTGGTATAATACACATAATAAAATATGACTATCTTCGAGTACCGATAGATTATTATTGTAAATGTTTCAACTTAAATTAGAAAAATAACATACAAATAAGTTGCGGTTATAGTTTAATAGTAATGATGAATTCCAAAGAAAAGCCACAAGTTCTAATAGATATAATTTGAACATAAAAAATTAGGTTTCCGGGTCAAATAGGCTGGTCAAGCTTGACCCCCTAAATTACGGGTTTTTCAGGTTTGGGTCAAGAAAATCATGTTCAAAACCCAGACTTTCCGAACGGGTTCGGGTGGGTCAAAGATTGACTTGTCTAATTCCAAACAGTACAATAGACGAGAAAAATCAAAAGCTGGCCATATATATGGTCCATTCTATGTGTATATTTGAAGGGAAATTGGATGGTAATATACCGACCTTTAGGAGTATTGAATAACAATATCCCAACCTTCACTTTTTGACAATAATATCACTGACCTTTATAGTTTGGTGACATTAATGTACCTTCAAGGATTTTCTGGGCGGCGAATCGGTTAACGGTCTGACGTGGCAGGCGGTGCAAAAAGACCGGTGTCATTTTTAGGTATTTTTAGGGGTGTTGAGTGTTTGTATTCGGTATTTTTAGGATTAAGAGGTTAGTCTTGTTTTTAATTTTTAGGGTGCAAATCCTTGAAGGTACATTAATGTCACCAAACTATAAAGGTCAGTGATATTACTGTCCAAAAGTAAAGGTTGATATATTGCTATTCAACACCCTAAAGGTCGGTATATTACCGTCCAATTTCCCATATTTGAATGTCATGATATGCATAATGAGGATATGAAGGGAAAAAATAAACTTACAACAGGCTTTCCAGTAACAACTGCAGGTGAATGGCCGTGAAATTTCGAGTACTCATCCAATATCCATGCCATTGTCTGAAAGTTTAATTACAAAGATGAGAATTAAGCAATCAGTACATAAGCTCTTTTTTCAATCTCACATTCTCACTAAATTAGAGTAATTAATTAGGGTTTTCGACATGTATGAAGGTTATAGTATAAAGGGACAACGATTATAAAATTCTTGAGAAGACCGACATGAAGTTCTTCTTTGTAAAATAATAAGAACTAGCAAGACAATAATATAATCTATGCAAGGACAATGATACAACTTATTTATAGAGGACTAATAAACTTATATATTATCCATAAAACCTAAGCCTGTTTTTTTGTGAACCTTACTTACCTTAACCTTATTTAAAAATGTGACTGATTATATTGCCTTATTAAAAAATGTGACTTATCTATCAACATTTACATAATTTTACCTACTTTTCCTACTACACTTACGCTCGGACAAAACTCTAGTACAACTTATCCATATATAGTTTATGCTAAACCCATGGATGGACCAACACATTTTATGATGAAGATTATTGTCTTCTTAAGAATATCATACTTCTACCCTAATTAATACTATGACATAATCAAGTGAAAAATTCAGTTAAAGGAACGTTTGGCAGGAAATTCGGGGAAATTTTTCAAATGGGAAAATTTTTCCTGGACATGGGGAAAATAAGTCAACCCAAGAAAATTGACCATTTTTCCCGGGATTTTTAACCAACCAAATTCACCCTAAAAGTGATTATATACCTGTGCATTGGTGCCCATGTCAGGGGCTGGGACATCAGTTCGAATTCCAATGAGGTCATGAATCTTCTGAGTGAAAACCCTAGTCAACCTCTCAAGCTCAGAGAGGGTCAAGTCAGCAGGGTCAACCCCAATGCCGCCCTTTGCACCGCCGTAAGGTAGGTTAGCCACCGCGGTCTTCCACGTCATCAGCTGTGCCAATGCATTGACTTCATCCGGGTCAACCTCAGGGTGGTATCGGATGCCGCCTTTCATGGGACCCCTTGAATTGTCGTGTTGAACTCTGAATCCTACGAAAGAAGCCAGACTTCCATCGTCTTTAGGGATTGTACATTCCACCTACAACCAAACATTCCTCATATAATACACATATATAAATACTCCTTCCGTCCCATATATCTATAGTTCCTCCTAGGAAATGAACTCGAAACATCATTCAAAATAAATAGATGTTATGGTAAAAGTAAAATTCTGGTAAATTTTGGTGAATAAAGGTGAATTTTTTGGTAAGTATCGGAAAACCCGATAAAATAGTAGATTTTGAAAGAGATAGAAAGTAAGCATTAGTAAAGTTTGTAAATTTTGTTAAGTTTTGATAAGTAATGGTAGCTTTTGAATTGGTAAATATTTACCTAAACCCATTTATTTTTGAATTTCATGAAGCCTAAGACCCTGTTCGGTAAAATTAGTGTTTTAGATAGCTGATAGCGGTTTATGTAGCGTATAGTGGTTTAAGCAGTAGATAGCGTTTTAAGTAGCGAATAGCGGATGACTGTTCAAATAAAAATAGTGTTCGGTAAATTTAGCAGTTCAATTAATAGATTAATGTGAATTGACATAAAAGGGTACGTATCAATAATTTCCAAAGATAAAATTTACAAAGGGTATTTTTTGACCGAAAAATATGAAACACTACTCCAAACGCTAAACGTTAACTTTATTAGCGTTTCACAAAACGCTCCTTAAAACGCTAAACGCTGCTCAAAACGCCAGCTTACCGAACGCTAATATTTATGCAATTAGACTTTTGACTTGGTCAAGACGCTAAACGCTACTCCAAATGCTATTGCAGAACACAGCCTAAATAAATAATAGTTTTGGGGCAGTTAAAAAACTTAGACCTTAGATATGGGAGGCAGGAAGTATGATAAAACAAAAATTCTGAAAGAAAATTCAAGGAAGACAAATAGATGAAAATGAATGGAAGAATTCCAAATATATCTAAAGTTTTGCAAATAAGCCATTTTATTCAAGATCTTCTAACAAATTTACTATATATTTCGCAAATTAATAACTCAATTCAAACAACTTTTCACATATAGATCTTGATTGTAACCAAACTCACCAAAAACAATATTTTCATACGTTGGACGAGTTGTAACTTGCTAGTTAAGTAAACATAAATCACCCATACAAAAACTGCAATTTATTGTTCACCCGTATATATTAGGTTCACTCTTATTCACATGATTGTTCACACAAATATCTGGAGCACATGTTTCGAGTGCGTATAATATATATTGAACAAAAACAACCAATATATTAGATACTCCCTCCGTTCCATATTAACTGTCGTCTTTGAAAATTGTGCAGTCAAATTTTAAAAATTTTGACTATAAATTTCTTAATATATACAATGAGTTGCTATATATAATTAGCATCATTAGATTCGTAACGAAAAATACTATCATAAAAGTATAATATTGCAATTGTTAATAACATATTATGTAAAGAATAATCAATCAAAAAGTGATATTGGAGACCGTGAAAGTCAAAATTATGACAATTAATATGGAACGGAGGGAGTATATGATTAAGTGATTGATGGGTATTTCTCAAAAAAAAAAAAAATGTGATTGATGGGTATGTACGTACCTTGATCTCTCTGAATGGCATAAGAAGACTCTTTTCGAGCTTTGAATCCAAGCGTAGGATTTGAGAAGCCATCTTAAAATTTCTAGTGGTAGCAGCTAGGGCATTCATATTTCTCGATCACTTTGATTGAATCGATCGAAAACTAGAATTGATGAATTTGAATGAATTGGGGTTTATTTGTACTCGATTTCGGAGCTCTGATTTGGAATGGAAAACATCTAACCTTATCTCCAAGTTTACAGAATTAGGAAAGATTTCCAAAATCACACCTTTCGATTTGGATTTGGATTCATTGAAACATAAACATTGTAATTTCAGACATACTAGAATATTTACTCATACTCCAAATTATTTCCTAGTATTTTGGACATATATAGTAGATTAATATAAGGATACACTTATAGTGGTTGTCAATCATGACAACTACCGTAAGTAAAATAAATCTTATTCGTACATGTGTCAAGTTTTATCTTGACCGTTAACTTTCTTATTTAATATAAATTGTGAAATATATTTTTTTTAAATTTTAGTTTATTTTTAAAAAATTTAAAATAAATATTTTTCAAAATATGCTTATTTACTAGGCAAAATTTTAGATTTAAGATATTTAAATTTTAAAAAATTTTGGAATTTTTTTAATTAAAAAAATATATTTTATAATGTTGTACTAAATAAAAAAAATGAATAGCGAAGATAAAAGTTGACACATGTATAGATAAATATTGTTTTCATTGTGGTGGTTGTCATGGTTGACAATCACTATAAGTTTTTCCATTAATATATATGCTTCATAAACTTGTGCCCTAACAAATCTAATTTTGATATTCTTCTTCCCTCCTTCACTGTCTTAATTATCCTTCGTCTACTCTTTTTTTTATGGATTTTGATATTCTTCTTTAACCCACGATTTTTCACATAATATTGGAGTCAAAAAAGTTCCTTGGTTTCAAAAAAAAAAGTTATTCACATAATTTTTATGAAAACATATTAACTTTTTAAAGCACATTAACTTTTTTAAAAAAATTCTAGATTAGATTTTATTTTTTGTGGTCAGGTCTGACCCGATCGACAACCCAAATAAATATATAAATTAAATGCGTGAATTTTTAGTATTTTTTGTATAGAAAAAATCCATTTTGTATAGTTGTTGGCCCATGACCCATAAGGAGCCCGACCGTTCAACAGGTCTAATCAAAAGTAAACATATCCTAGGATGGGCCTAATTGCAATACTCTAATCATACATAAACATTTTGGGCAGGTTGTAAGGCCCAATGGACTCTCCCCCAATATTTGTGCTTAGTTATCCTGTCAAAGTGTTCCAAGAGCTTACTAGTCACTAATAAGGCCCAATATCCTCCTCCGCTCGATTGCTACCATCGGAGTTGATTACAACTCGAATATCCATATTTATTTTACTCAAAAAAATCGGATATGATCATAAATTTTGCTTATAAATATGGTCAATTTTTTGTTATTCAAATTAAAAGGACCACATACTGCAAGTATATATAACTATAGTCAATTTTTTGTTATTCAAATTGATGGGTTGAATAACTAGAGTAATTAATGAGAAGTAGCTACTAGTCAAGCATGATTACATCTTACTAGTACAATAATAATACAGCAGACCTCAGTGTAGTCCCACTAATGAGAATTTCATGAAATATAATCCGTTACTATTAAAATATTTGTCCCCTTTGATTATTATTATTTTTTATAGGAAAATAAGGTATATTAATAATAGAATGAAAATATCAAATGCATGTGAAGTATGGTACAAAATTATGTACCGCCCAAATATAGAGCAAAACGGAGTAAATAATATAGAGCAAGATGGATGAAGGCGCGCATCTATATAATATTAATAGTAAAGTTTGTGGGTCCCGCTAAATGGAGAAATAAGATTAATTGTAGGGATTTCGTTCAATCCGAAAAGAGATAAATAATGAATTAAATTATTTTGGTCCAAACATCAATAATTATTTTGGCAAAATAATAATAATAATAATAATAATAATAATAATCTATATAATAATGATAATAATAATAAATTTATGGGTCCCACCAAATGGGGAATGGAGAAAGGAGATTAATAATAATAATCTTGATTTTGTGTATATTTTATGTGAACAATTATGTTACGATACGTTTTCATTTGATAATATCATTAATATTTTGTTCTTTCTAATTTATATTTCCATTTATATATAGTTTATTTTTTTATTTTCTATGAAAATAACTATTTTTTTCTACACCGTGCATTCCACGGGTTTAAGATTAGTATAGAATAATGATGATGTTGGAGGCCAGGATGAGGGCCATGGGCATTATATGTAGGAAGAGTAACCAAGAAAAAAAAGGATATGGCATGGTATGGTACATTATCATCAACACACCATGCAACACCATGATTGCCATCATGCCATGCATTCATTCATATATTTATATATACAACTTAATCATGATTATGATGGATAGGTGGCTTGGTTATGTTTTGTGCAATTAGGCATGGTCCCTCAATCATCATCTTATCCCTACATGAATCAAGATTACGATTTTTATCGACCCGGCCCTTATCATATCATTCGATATAAATAATATATTTTGTTGGGGAGATTAAATGTGGTTTAACTACGGCATCAAATTCAGCAAAATTATATTTTAAAATTAATTGGTGTTAAAGAGGAGCACTGGTACACTTAACTTATATATCATGCACTTAATTTTACTTTAATCTTCCGATGTGAGACTTCTTACTCATGAATGAATCTGAATAATCTCCCTCTTCACATGGGCGGATCTCAGGCCATGTGAGGGGTGGCCACGGCCATCGGTAAAAAAAAAAATCAGTATAATTTGGGATAAAAATTGTGGATTTTATGTATATCTGATAAATTTAATAACGTAATGGACACCCCTAGTCCGTAGACCTAAATCTGCCACTGTCTTTTCACATATGAGTCTCTTATGAACCACATCTATATGTGTTCCCCTTGATCAGAAGCCTCTTATGAAGTGATAATAGTTAAATAAAGTCAAATAATGCATGCAACATTGTGGTAAAATAGGCAGGCTCCCATCATTTTCTCCACCTGTCAACATGGGGTAGAAGAGGATACATATAGGAATTTTTACTTTTACTTTTTATCAGAAAAATGATAGTAAATAGGAATTTTATTGTGCAAAATATAGGAATTGAAACTTCAGAAGCAGGGTGGACCCATTTCTATTTATTTATGTTGGCAAAGTTTCGCTTAATTCCAAATGAATCACTTTTTATGCATTGATTATGCAAACAAATCTCTCTGAAAATAAATTCAACCAAATCTTTGTCATCAAATTAAAGCTGCACATAAAAGGGAATGACATCTGCAGCTTTCTATTTCTTTTTCCTCTTTTGACAACTAAACAAACACGAAATTATCATAAAATTAATTAACACGATATTAATTAATATTTCTATTTTGATAATAATAAGTGATTGTTGATTAATCACCATAAAACATGATATCAATGTGATGTTGTGATTGACCCCTTAATTCGGGTCAATTCGTTAAAAATGGTTTGGGGCGAAATCTAGTCAATTGTGTTGGTCTTAGATTATTTTTTTTTTAAAAAAAAAGGAATACTTATTTCTAAAGATCTTTCTTAGACAATACCCGTCTTAACTCTTAATTAGGGCCTCCACTGTCTGTCCGCCTGGAGAATATGAGGGAAATAAATTAAACTAACTTAGTGACAGGACAAAGGAGTTAGAGTTCAAAATCAAACTCGAGACATTACTTTTGGATTTCAGCCTCCCTACCGTCTGAGCTACACGTCAGGCAGGAACTGTATACAACTTAATATTTATATTTTGGCTTGCCAAAATTTTAGGAGTTTGACTTATGATTGTTTTTTTAAACTTATTATGAGTATTTATTTTCAACATTCAGCATTGACCAATACACCTAGTTTATTAATGACCAACATTTATTAGCACCGATACGAACTAGCTAGACTTAGCACACATGTGAAGATTGGTTCGGGTTGGCTTTGTCAACCAATTTCGGAATGGGTAAGATTCAGGCTGACATCGAACAAGTCTTATTCAGATTGGTTAGGGTGGGATTCTTTCATGTTGGATTGTGGTTCCATTTTGAGATCATTCGGTTGTGAAACTTAATTGGGTCACTTTCGGGTTGCGGTTCGAATAAGTTATGGGGCGTTTTTTCTTTGGGATCGAGTCATCCATTAATCAGAGCTTCAATTCGACTCCGGATTCAATTTTACGGTTTGGATTTCAAGTTTCGAGTTGTCAAGTCTAGCACTAGCCAGCACTCATTAACATTGATTAACACCTTTCAACATTTTTCAACACATATAAATAATAAATTACTTATCATAAGTGAAAAAGAAATTTTCTCATCAAGATTTATAGGCTCTACACATTTGATCGGTACTTACATGTCTTGTCACCGTAGAAAAACAACTTCTAATAAATTGATAGTTAAACTTTAAATTGATTTAAACTTAATTATTTGAGTAAATTTTAACTTAAAGTTCTTTTTTTTCACTATGGGTAAAAAATAAAAACATAACATATATATAGCTTACATTGCAACGGCATTCTACAATATGTAGGGCTCATGTATAAATGTGATGCCAATAAATATGAGAAAAATGGACATAATCATTGTCACTATTATGTGTTTAATTACATATATATACAAAAAAAGTATGAGTGTACATGTATATATATGTGTATGTATAAATTTAATGTGCTCTAATATAGTGTATGTATATGTAAGTCACTTAACTACTACTACTATTATTATTATTATTATTATTATTATTATTATTATTATTATTATTATTATTATTATTATTATTATTATTATATAATTTTTTCCATGCAGACATTATCTATTGTAAATTTGTAATGCTCTATGAAAGTGCGCATGCTAAAAACATGTTGCCAGCCCCCTACACAATAATACAAGAAATTGATAGTTATGTAAATACATGCCGTAGGTTTACCTTTTTTTCTTTTTCATTTTCTTTCTTTTTTTTTCTTCTTTTTTTTGAGGCAAAGGTTTGCCTTTTTTGAACTTACAAAAAAACAAACTCTTTGAAACATCTTTCCTACTATTTTTTTTTGTTGGCTAACATAGTGATTAGTGGTCATTATAATGTTATAGATCATTTTCGATACGGCAATAATACTTGTAAGTTATTTATGTATGGATTTTTTTAATTTGTATAAAAAATATTTATATTGAAAGTTATATTTTGTTTTTTTTATTTACTGTTCATAGAATAAGATCGAAAAATATTTCCGAACTCAACATACATCCTAGTATATTAGAATATAGTATTGCCTTAGCTAAATGTCATCTATAGAGGTGAAACATGTTTTTGGGTGATACAAACTTCTGAATTATAAATTAAGCTGACTTGTAGTCATATTTTAAGTGAACTCCATAAATATCTTGAGAAATATGTACCCTATTTCAAATTAGACTGAAGTAACACTGAAAGCGATCACATCACTTCAACTAAGCTTCACACTGCTTCTTGTAAATTATATAAATTGCTTTAGGCATCGTTCTTTTATGCGTTAACGCACCCAAACGCAACGCAATATAACGCAAATTATCATCACTTTTTAACCATTTCCAACGCAACTAAACGTAACGCAACACAAACGTAACGCACAAAAGAACGATGCCTTAGTCCAACTTATGTAGCTCATTTGATTGGAAACATTTTGGATTAATAGAGTTTTAGGGCTTGTATGAAAGTGAGGGTATTTGGTGTTTGTGTATTATGGTTTAAGAGTATTTTTGCCTTGTTTTTGAGGCTCTACTTTTCAATGAGTCAATTTAGTGTTAGGTTGTTTGTTTTAAATTTATGTTTTATAAGTTTGTTTTAGGTGTTGTGGTATAAATTTTTAAATTTCATGTTTTAGGAGTTTCTATTATTGGAGTATACATATATTTATGATTATTCATAATTTTAAATAATTGGAAAAAAAAGCTGATAAACTTTTCATACTAGGATGTATTTAGTGGGGATGAAAAAAAAAATAATACAAGATTTATTATTTTACACTTAACCTCGTGAATTTTTTTTTTCCTAAAAATATATTTTTGTAGACTGTGCCAGATACTACTCCCTTTTTGCCTTTTATCCAAATCCAGAAAGAAGCCAAATACAAAAAACCAATTTTAAGGAATGATTAACAAAATGTTAATCTCCCAAACAAAAATGAATAATTAAAGGTTTATTGTAATTGCACATTGGAGAAGTTGACACAAACGAACATATTGGGAAGTGAGACAGACAACTCCCCTAACGCAACGAACTGTGAAACCCCATAAAAATTAATTAAAAATGATATCAGAAAATTTGGCATGGTTTTCCTATAAATAAATACTGTAGTGTTTAGAGAGGTTCACTTTGAATCTGTTTGTGGTGTTAGGTTTTCATTTGGTCTAGTCGTCTAGATTAATGCTAGTATTACCTTCATCCCAAATTATTTGTCCATTTTATAATTCCAATAATTATAATTTCTATTATACCCCTAATAAATACTCTTTTGTTTATTTTTAATTTTTCTTCACATGAGAAAAGTAAGGGCAATTCTGATACATTACACATTTTTCACCCCATTTCTCATGACCATTAGACTTTTAAATATAGTTTGATAGACAAAAAATATGGGACGGAGGTAGTAGTATGATATTTGTATATACTCCCTCCGTTCAATATTGATTGTCGTCAAATTTCAAAAATTTTGACCATAAATTTCTCAATATATACAATGAGTTGCTATATAAAATTACTACCATTAGATTCGTGACGAAAAATATTATCATCAAAGTATAGTATTGCAATTGTTAATGACGTATTATGTAAGAAATTATCAATCAGAGAATGACATTGAATACCGTGAAAGTCAAAATTATGACAATTAATATGAAACGGAGGGAGTATAATCTTATTTTTTATTTGTGATTATATTGTGGTTAGTTCCTAAAAGAGTCTAGTACTTACAATATTTACTCCCTTCTTTCGATATTAGTAGTCGTCTTAAGATATCGTGTAGTCAATTTTCAAAAATTTTAACCATAATTTTCTCAATATGTACAATGAGTTGTACGTGTTGTATAAAATTATCATTATCAGATTCATAACGAAAAATATTATCATAAAAGTATAATTTAACAATTTCAATCGTCCACTACCACACTAGACCCTTAGCCTCCCGCCCCTCACTCTTTCTCTACTCTACTCTCAGTCTCTGTGCTCTCTCGGTTCAAAAATTTAATGAATGTTTTTGGTCATGTTTAGTAATCAGTTGTGAGCTGTTTGAATTAACGGTTTGTGTTGGTTGTTAGCAGTTAGTTGTTTGAATTAGTTGTTTGACTTAGCTGTTTAGATTAGTTGTGTTACAGTAACAGTGTTTGGTAAAAATAGTGTTTTAGAAACATCTATTGTTAAAAAACTATTTGGAATTGTTTTTTGCAAAACAGTTTTTTGGTTCCAAACTGCTAACTCAAAAAACTATTTACCAAACACTATATCAGTTATTTTGGCTTGTCAAAAATGCTCATTAGCCTCAAAAAGCTTTTTTTTACTCCAAAAACCATGTTGACAAATAGGACCTTTATGTTTAACTTCATACATTGCCTAGACTGCCCAGTACGATGAACTATATATCCTTATTGTGTAGAAAATATGTGCATTTTAACATAATAATCATTATTTACAGGTGTATAAGTATAAACTAACTCAAAAGCTGATAAAACTAATAAAAAATACATAAGAATGTTGATGGATTCATTAAGAATTCGTTATGTACCCGCAGAATCGGTTGATTTGGATTTGGGTCCAAAAATTTTGAAAACTATAAATCTAGAACCGATTTAAATCCAAAAAAATTCGACAAAACTGAATCTTTGAGTCATGCTAGGTGTAAGAAAAATCTGAATGAAAGACCCGCTGAATTGAATTGGGTCCATGACATCCCTAGATAGTATTTGCCTTTATATATTTACACCAATTTTTATTTTTCTTTAAAAAAAAGCATTGAAGAAGAAGAATAGAACATAAGAAAAGATAAAAAAGAAGCTGAACTCCCAAGTCGGTCCATAATTGCCCACAAAAATGATCACATAAAAGCTAAAGCATTCAGTCTTTGTATCGTAGACTGGAAACACCACCCCACGCCCTTTCTCTCTCTTCTTTCTCTCTCTAAAAATCCCATCTTTTTTCCAATATAAAATACACACAACCCAACCCCCTCTGTTTTGATCTCATACCACCCCATACCTTTCAAAATTAAACCACATAATTAAGTAATTAACCCTTGATTATTCTGTTCTTTCTGTCTCTAAACCCAAGAGTGTTTAGGTAATTATTTAGCTCCATAGAATAGAAGCAAGCAAACAAGCATTCATTTTGTTTGTCATTTTAGGCATTGAAATTGGTGCTTAAAAGGGTGAAATTTTCTGAGGTTTTTCAATTGCAACTTTCAATAAACAGCAACAACAACAACAAGAAGAAGAAGAAGAAGAAGAAACAGAGCAAGAAGAAAAAGAAGAAGACAAGATCAATGTAGACAAGAAGAAGAATTAGAAGCAAAAAAAAGAGAGAGAAACAAAATGGGTTTTAGTGGGAAGATTTGGTTGTTCAACATTTTCCCAATCATTCAAACATTTGTACTTTTCCTGCTTGTTTTTTCTCCCACCTTGATTTCCCCTGTTTTTTCCTCATCTTTGGAGCCCAGCAATCAGACTTCTAATAATACCCAGAAGAATAGTTTGAAGCCTGAGGATGAGATTCTGAAGATAAGGAGAATCAGACAGCATCTTAAGAAGATTAACAAAACTCCTCTTAAGACTATACAAGTATGTTTCCCTCTTAATCTCTCTGTTTTTCAGTGTTTAAGAGTAATCATGTTCTTAATTGTCATAATTACAATTGGGTTATGTTTTAATTTTGTGTTTCAGAGTGTAGATGGGGATCTGATAGATTGTATATTAGTGCATCATCAACCAGCCTTTGATCATCCTATGTTGAGAGGACAAAAACCCTTGGTATGTTGTCCCCTGTTTAATCTTAATAATATTCTGAATTGCTTTCATGGTGTGTAAGTTTAAAATTGGAATTAAACTCGAGTTTTTCTGTGATATGTTTTTTTGGGTGAAATGTATAAGGAAAGTGTCTCTAAATCAAAATATAACTGTTACGTCGTGGAATGACTTGATGTTGGGCTGCTAACAAATATCACCTTCACGAAACTAGATGAAATTTATATATTTGTGATTAACAACCTTTTAAAGCTGTGTTCAAAATCTAGGGTCGCAAAAATTTTGTCCGACTAGGAAGAAATTCCGTTTGGTCTCAATTTGATTTTCACATAATTCGAATTGTCTGAATATACAGACACAGTATTTCTGTTTTTCTATTGTCCAAACTTGATTGTATATCAGATTTAGTTTCGTCCGAATTATACGACCTGAAAAGCCTGAATTTTGACTCTAATTGAATTTACTTAGACCCGAATTTTTACCAATGTCATCATAACCTAATAATCCTTCCACATTTGTGTATTTTTGGGGGATTTTTGCAGGAGGAGCCAGAGAGGCCAAAAGGAGAAGAGAGAATAAGAGGGAAGAGTAGAATGGTGGAAGAAAGCTTTCAATTATGGCATGAAACAGGGGAAGTATGCCCAGAAGGAACAATTCCAGTTAGAAGAACAAGTGAAGAAGACATAATGAGAGCAAGTAATGTTGAGAGATTTGGAAGGAAGTCCCCAAGGCTTGTTAGAAGAGACTCTTCTAGCTCTAGCTCTGACCATGAGGTAACCCTGTTTCCCTTTTTCAAAATAGTATTCAAAAGTGATTACAATTGCAGACCTTTCAAATATTATTGGATCATAATATATCGACCTTAATTCTACTAGACTGTAATCTTGATATTAGTATATGTAATGTTTATACTTAGGTGTTATTCATTTAACGAAATATGACTATTATCGATCAGTTTCGATACATTACTATTAACTATGCGTAAAAGTCAGATATACTGATATTTAATTTTGTGACATATTACAATTCAATATCAGGAAAGGTTGGTATATATTAAGATATAATAGCTCTATTTCAAAGTTATATTTATGTCTTTGTATTGTAAAACGCATGCCCTGACCTCTATGGACTATAAGTTCATTATTTCAAAATAAGTACTAAAGTCTAAAGGAGTTTGTCTTCTAGGGAGCGTTTTCAGCCAACTTGTTTAGTCATAGTTACACACGTAGGCAAATTTTTACCAAATTTTGAAAGTAAAATAAAGAATCTATGTCATATTTTTCTGCCCATCAAACTCAATCAAACATGGAGAAATCTAAGAGTTTTACTTTTGATTATTTGGAAATAAAATTGCATGAAAACAATATTAGAAAGAAAGAAAAAATGGGTTGGCAGAGATGATGAAAAAGATAAAGCATTTGAAGAAGTGCATCATTGCAAACATAAGAGTCTCATGGAATACTAGGCAAATGAGTCAAAAGACACTGGAGAAAGAGCCTTATTAAAGTTTCTCTTGTTCCCATTTTTTTTTTTCAAAAAAAAAAAAAAAAGAGTTTATATTCAAACAAAAGCTGCTTATTACTGCACTGGTTTATTAATGATGGTTTTAACATGTTGAATTGATAATTGTTTTAACATGTTGAATTGATAATTGTTTATTCACATGTCTTGGTGTTATTCAGTGCAGTTGCATGCAACTTTATTACGAACCCTTCATTTAGACCTGTCAATTGGTCGGGGGACGGTTTCGGGTCGGTCGTATATCGGGTTCATGTAAATACGGGTCGGGTGTATTTCAGGTTCGGGAAAATACGGGCGGTGTATTTCGGTTTCGGGTCAACCCAACGGGTTATGATTGCGCCCTTTTTCCGTTTTTCTTTTTCAAAAATGGTCTCTAAATACTACTTTTAGTACAATGTACATAATAAAATATAATTATCTTCTAATAACGATAGATTATTGTAATTATTTTAACTTAAATAAGGGAAATAACAAATAAATAAGTTGTGCTTATAGTTTAATAGTTAAAAATTCCAATAAAAAGTCACAAATTTTAATAAAGTTCAACTTAAAAAGTTGAAATTTAGATCAAACGAATGGTCGGGTTTGACCTTAATTCGAGTTGATATCGGGTTTAGTTGAAAAAATCATGTTCAAAACTCAGAAATTTCGGGCGTGTTATTGGGTCGGATCAGAAATTGCCAGGTCAACCTTCATTCGATTAGATGTTGAATAATCAGAAAAAAAAATCATATATTATAAATTGTTTAAATATTCAAATAATGAATATTAATTTTTGACACAGCATGCAGTGGGATATGTAAGTGGAGGACAATATTTTGGAGCAAAAGCAAGCATAAATGTGTGGTCACCCAAAGTGACTGATCCCTATGAATTCAGCTTATCACAAATTTGGATCATTTCTGGTTCTTTTGGTGATGATCTTAACACCATTGAAGCTGGTTGGCAGGCATGTTCTTTTCATTCATTTCCTATTATCACTTCACCATTTTTTTTAAATTTTCCTTTAAATAATAAATTACCGCGTGTATTATATGTATTATGTATATACACATGTTTACATACATATATGAAATGAAATTTATATCTTTATTTGATGGTGAATATAATTTTCTTCATCCAGGTCAGTCCGGAAATTTACGGTGACAACTATCCTAGATTTTTTACTTATTGGACAGTAAGTCGATAACTCATTCTTTAATATTGTTTCTAATTACTTCTTTTAAATTAGAGTAACTAATTATTATGCATCCATTTTAGATATCTGGATTTATTGATCATCTCTTACATTATAAAGAGTTCATTTTATTGTATGAATTAAAATGTGAGAGTTTATTCATTTGAAATTACAGAGTGATGCATACCAAGCAACAGGATGCTACAACTTGTTATGTTCAGGGTTTGTTCAGACAAATAATAGAGTTGCCATTGGAGCAGCAATTTCACCAACATCATCCTACAATGGGGGCCAATTTGACATCAGCTTGTTAATATGGAAGGTAATTAATATATTTATATCTTAGTTTTACACGCGCGAGCGCATATATATATATATCGAAATTGGATTCTAATAAACCCTACTTTTACAAATTGGATGACAATAATTAATACTTTCAATTTGTATTCTGGTGGTCCAAAAAAAAATAAAATTATATTGTAGTGGTACCAAATCCATCACTACATTCTTTTTATTTTTTTCATGTCTACCCCATATTGTTTTTTTTTTTTCGTTCCTACCCCTAGATAGGTAATGAAGTGTAGTTGCTAAAACATTTTTTAAATTATTTTTTTGGGATTCCGAGCAATTATTATGATTTTTTAAAAAGAATAAAATTGAAAAAATCATAAAAAATTGAAAAAAAATTGAAAAAAAATTGGGAGAAGTGCTGTAAATTCATTAAAAATCGTGGTAAAGTGTTATACAAAGTTTTGAATCAAATACAACACAAAATCTATGATATTTAGGGAATACTCTCGATTATGTCCCACTACAATACAATTTTTTTTTTTTTGGACCACCAGAATACAAATTTAAAGTAAGGATTATTGTCATCCAATTTGCAAAAGTTAGGATTATTAGAATCCAATTTCCCTATATATATATATATATAAGGGTTTTGACTCTAATTAATCTATGCTTATAGGCGAGTGACTGGAAATAATTCAAACAGACTGTTTGGCTGACATTGTGCTGTACTTTTAACCTATCTACTGTCACTAACCTTTTTTCCTATTTTTAGCAATCAAAAATCCAAAATTTAGTGCCTAAAATAGAAAAAAAATTTAATGATAGTAAACAGATCAAAAGTATAGCATAGTATCCGTAAAAAAGTCACTCACCTATGAGGACAGATTAATTGAAGCCAAAATTTCTTTTATTATTTCCATTAGTAGAAAATGAAAATGAAATTGTGTCAATATATTTTATTAGCCATTATAATTGTAAGAACCATATGCTTTTCAAGATGAATTGATTGTATTATAGTGGACATTGGACCACCCTAACTTAACTTTAAAGGATGAAATTTATCACTATAATTATAATTGGACAGGGAAAAATACTGACATGCAATGGCACAAATGATCATGTTTTCACACAAAAATCTAAGATTTTCCCTTTCTTTCTTTTATCTCTTGATCAACAAAATCTAAGTTGAATTTTGGTTAGTGGGCGTACTAAAGCTTAAAATCCAGTACAAAATTTTATTCTTTGGTTCTTTCTTTTTGGCTCTTTTTTCACGTTTGCAGGATTCTATTCTCCTTTTTCTTTATTATTATTCTCTTCTCCTCCTTTTTTTAGCTACATATATTCACAAAGTCAAATTACATTTTTTCTGTTTAATTTGCTTAGAATCACAAAAAAAATATCTTATAGCAATTGAAAATCCTCCCAAAAACTATGGGCAATATTGTAAGTATGTTTGTTCCCCTTTTTATGTTATTTACATGTGTCTCTACGGCCCTGTTCGTAGTATTTTAGATAGCAGATAGCGGTTTAAGTAGCGGATAGCGGATGACTGTTCAAATGAGAATTATGTTCGGTAAATATAACGGTTGAATTAACAATTAATGTGAATTGACATAAAAGAATATCAATAATTTCCAAAGATAAAATTAACAAAGGGTATTTTTTGACCGAAAAATATAAAACGCTACTCCAAACGCTAAACGCTTCTCAAAATGCTAGCTTACCAAACACTAATATTTATGCAATGAGAGTTTTGACTTGACCAAGACGCTAAGCGCTAACCCAAACGCTACTGCCAAATACAACCAAAATTTGTTGAATTATCTATAATAGTAATTGAAGAACAAAACTCATTATTTTTTATATTATTATTGGGGTAATTCAAGCTCAAAGAGGGACATTTATTTTAAGAAGCTGGAGTATAATCTAATTTAAATTTTAAGACAAGAGACAAGAATCTTGGCTTCTCAAATAAAATTATTACAAAGTAAGATTATGCATGTTATTATAAACCTAGCAACCTTCCTTTTTACGGCTCATTGTTCTTCACCTACCCTACCCTAGCTAGTAATACTCATTATGCACAATCTTAATTAGCACACTTAATTAATTACTTGATTAAAATTGATTTTGCTTAGTTTTCCCTTTTGGTAGGATCCGAAGCATGGAAACTGGTGGCTTGAATTCGGATCCGGGATCCTAGTCGGGTATTGGCCCGCGTTTTTGTTCACCCACCTACAAAAGCACGCAAGTATGGTTCAATTCGGAGGTGAAATTGTCAACTCAAGATCCGACGGGTTTCACACTTCGACCCAAATGGGAAGTGGGCATTTTCCGAGCGAGGGGTTCGGAAAAGCCTCCTATTTTCGAAATTTACAGATGGTAGATTGGGATAATAGTTTGGTTCCTTTGTCCAATCTTCAAGTTTTGGCGGATCATCCGAATTGTTATGATATTAAGGGCGGTGTTAATAATGTTTGGGGTGATTATTTTTATTATGGAGGGCCTGGTAGAAATGTTAAGTGCCCTTAGCTAGAGGGCAGAGTGTTTTTTTTTTTCAAATTATTATTTTGTTTTTTGTGTGGAAGCTTTTGGGGGGGGTTTTTCTCAAAATTTTGTGGGGGTTTATATTCTTATATGGTATTTATTTTCTTAGTTTGATAGGTGATCTTTTGATCACACTACATTTTGATATCCTTTGTGTAAATTACTGAGAAAAGAAAAGGTGAATATAATTTTTTTCTTTAAGAAAAACTCTTTGCTTTCTTAGTTTATTTCTTTTCTTTATTTTTGTTAATTACCCAAGTATCCTCTTCCTCTCATCACTTATCTTGTTTGCCAAGAATAAGTGAAAAAAGGATAACCATTGAAAAATGAATAATCATAAAACTGAAAAAAGAATATTACCATTTTAGGCATATAGGAGGGACTGCTTTAGTGCTTACCTCAAACAATATTAGCCATGCATTAATTAAAAGTATTGGATATAAAGAGGATACACCCCTCCCTCTTGTTACCTATGGCTAAGAGCCATGATTAACTAACCCACGTAGAATCGTGGATCGAAATGTAGATAGCTAGAACCACATCACGGATATTGGATCATAAAACCGGAGGACCATAGATCAGGATCGAGACGTGTCAGCCAAAAAGTTAGTTTGAATTATTTTCAATCACTGACATATTAATACAGATTAATTAGAGCTAAAATCCCAACTGAAAATCCTTGCAAAATTTGTTGGAGCTGCAAAGCCAGTGTTTCCATAATTAAGCTGAAGAAGCTCCTTCTCAGCCAACAGTAGGCACTAAGATTCTGAGTGTAAAAATACATTCATCATCTGTTCAGAAACTGAACCAGTAAACAAGCTCAGCAATCTGCATATTCAGGATAGTAAGGCTACAAAATAAAGCTACAAATCCAGACATCACATCTAAAAAGTATAAGCCCGATGATACGTATTTAAGCCTTTGCCTGCTCCAACTACATGATCAACCAAACAAAAGAACAGGGAGTTGAGCTCGATTTCAGCCGTGAATAATCTGTTATTGAATCGTCGCCTGAAGAATTTGAATCGACTTACCCCCCAAAGTTTATGGCAGCCAGAATTACACAATGTCAACCAACAAAACGAGGATTTGTTCTTCATTCAGAGCAGATGGAGTCGAGCAACTTCTTACATTCCTCACTGACCTCCACATTTTCCATCTTCAAGCGTCGTACCATGGAAGGACTAGTCTTCCCAGCGGCTGCGTATGTCCTTATCAACGGCTCAAACACCTCGGGCCCCACTCTCTCCTTAACTTTCTTCACCAACTCCAATAACCCTTCTGCCCCATCGACGTCCTTCTCCTTTTCAAAGTGCCCCATCAATGCGCCCACAACCTCGGGTGATGGGACCCACTTCTTCCCGTCTCCTCTGCCAATGGAGATCGCGTTCTCAACACACTTGACGGCTGACTCGATCTCACCCTTTTTCAGGTGGTGGTCTAGAAAGATCTCCCATGTTTTAGCGTTCGGTCGGGCCCCACGTGTCTCGTGGACCCGCTCTCTGAGCTCGAGAGCCTTCTCGACCGAGCCACCCTTGATGTAGGCTTCCATGAGGACATTCGGGACCCGGATGTCGTAGTTAGTGCAGCCAATTTCCCACTCTTTGAAGCATTTCTCAGCACCCGGTAGGTCCTTCAAGTCAACCAGCACTTTGACCATGTTCAAATAGGCCACGTTTGGGGTTTTGGGAAACGCCAGCCTCAAAGAGCGCCACACCCGGTATACCTCGAGCAAATTCCCGGTTCTTCCGTACAAGGTAATGAGGAACTGATAAGGTTGGAGCTCCCGTGAGGTGTTCCGCTTCTCGAGCTCCTTCAGAGCATTTTCAGCTTTGTCATTCATGCCAGCATTCGTGTAGATTGAAGCTAAATTACTGTATGTTGTCCAGTCCTCGGCTACTCTCCCATCCCGCTTCATCTCATCCAAGATCCTCTCAACTCCATGGATGTCTTTCAATGCTGCCAAGGCCCTCATCCACACATTGTATGTGTAGGTTTGCATCTCGATATCGGAGGATTTCATTTCTTGTATCAAGGCTGGGACTTTTTCGGGATTGCCGGTCTTTGTGTAGAGAGTCATAAGGCTGTTGTATGACATGGCAGTTATGGGAAGTCCGAGTTCCTTCATCTTCTCCATGAGTGCTTCGGCTTTCTCTGACATCAGCTCCTTGCAGTAGCAATTGAGGAGGGCACCATAACATTCTATGTTTTTTGATGCTTCGGGAAGATCAATGAAGTAATTCTCCGCTGCTGGGATGCCGTGAGTCTTGACAATAAGATCGAGATGGATAGCTTGGTCGCTAACAGTCATGTTCATGCCCCTCTCAGCCATAGTGTCTGAAAGCTGCATGTCAGCTAAAGACATCAGTTTCGGGAAAATAGAAGTAAGATAACCAGTACTGTCTCCTAATTCATGGCATGAATAGAGAGATGTAGTCATGTAGAAATTCTTAAAATGAAGCCCTTAGTATACATTATCACAGAATCACCCAAGATATGCCTCCAGAGATCTTAATGCAGCTGAATAATATCTGAATAAAACCTTTTGTTCATAGACAAGTGCTTTTTATTAGCTATTGGTCCGTCTTCTACCACTGTTGCCCAGTAGTAGCATGCTTATGTCAAATTTTTGCAATTATTAGAGGAAACTGCATACTAACAGCCAAAGTAAAATAATCTACTAGTAGAACAAGCTGGTTATCTGTAGAGAAGCCTTTGACCATTTGTTGCAACACGGCAACACATAATTAGAAAAGGCCCAAAGGATCCTGGAATCTAAGACACAAGGAGCAAGGCAAAGGTTCATGCATCACACATATGAGGCCCATATGTATGCTAAAGTGTTTGGTACCTAAAATTTTGCAGTTTCATACCCCTACTTACTTCCAGGCTGTTGTTCTAATCCTACTTATTGAAACGTTAAAACTACATTATAAGACACACATTCACTAAACGCACGATTAATTTTTTTTTTTATTCTTTTCTTCTTCTGTTCTTTTTTGGAAAAAAAAAGGGGGGGGGGGATCCAAAGCATACATTCTTGCTACTCAACCTGTGATTCACCAATTATTGCCTCAATTAATCCAACTCTTATAGTGTGGGAAATATTATGAAGAAAACTCATACATCCTAGTCTACGCCTGTAGATCATACCTACAGGCTACGCTGCATGTGAATAATGCGATTCAACAATTGTGGTTTCTTTAGTTTGGCTCTTCAGTTTGGGTTTAATGAAGAACATTTTGTGATTGTCCAACGTCTTACCTCTTAATTGAATCCCTCCTCCCTTGCCAACATAAATGACCAGCCCGGGTGATCGTACTGTCCCATCTCAGCCAATCAAGTTAAAGACTCGCATAGGGGTATAGTTTTCCAAATTAATACCCTCAACCTCAAACCCTTTCCTAGAACACACATCATTTCTATTCGCATTCGGTTAAGCTCAAACAAAGAAAGATAGAGAGGAACCCTAAATGTGAATTTGAGGTTAGCATATCAAAGTCTACACGCTTAATACATACACATCCCAAAAGTCATGCGCGCAGAATCATAGGAGCTTATGCCCTACCAGCACCACTACAATCAAATATTAGACAAAAGCCATAGAACATATGCCCTTAATGCCAAGTTCCTATATCCTAGCTTGCAATTTGATACTATCAGTCTGTAAGAAATAAACGCCATCTCAAGAAAGAAGTACCCTCAGCAAAATCATATATTCATACGAAACAAGCATGCAGTAACCCTTAAATTCCAGCAACAGAAGTCCCAAATCCCAACTCATATCGTCATATTCCTAAGACGCTTAACATCACACAACTCATATCTGTATCCCATGGTTCATTCAGATCTCCTAAGCTCCTCAAGCATAGAAATTTGGAAGCATACCAATCCAAATTGGCTACATAACTTAATCTTACATCATCTCAAAGGTCACAAATTAAAGCCCCTCCCCTACAGTACATCACATACACTAACACAATAACAAAGCATTGCTTAAGCAATTCCCAATTTCAACATTACAGCATCAATCAAACAATAACCTTCTCATCAGGACTCCATTTCTTCCCTTTAGCATTTCTTCCTCAGAATTCCTCCACAAGATCACAACTACACTCACATACCTAACCATCAAATTCCAAGTTCATTCTGTTTTTCACTAAAGGCCATGAAAATTCTAAGCTCAAAGAAATCACAATCGAGCAGAGTGAAGCATCAAATCGCAACATTTTCAAATGCTAAATTCCATCAACCACATTATTTAGAATCATCAATGTCCTCCAAAAATAAAGCAAGCATTTGTGACGATCATCGAGAGAAAAACTTGGTAAGATGAAGGCGTACCTTGAGAGCAGCATAGTAATGCTTGCGATCACGAAGCTTCTTGATGGTATCACCAACCTCCCATTTGTAGACATTTTTGCGACTCTTGAGGAACAAATTCAATTGACGACGAACGGCGATCTCATCTCCGCCCTCTTTGAAGAGCCGATTGTAAAGAGCTTCTTCAAGGTACTTCTTCGACCTATTCGCGATGTTCTTCGTCCTCCCCTTCAATGTAATCGTCGCCATTGTTGTACGAATCTGAGCTCAGAAGAAGGATTTCAATTCGTTAGGGTTTTAGGGTTTTTCGTTTTAGCAGGGTGTCGAAAATGAGTTCTTGCAGGCGGGTGAGAGTGAGACTGAGAGTGTGGCTAAATGTTAAGATGGGCCTGGGCCATACCCATAATATTTTTGGGCTCATTCTGGTTTTTTCTTTTTTATGGCCATCCGTACATAATAATGGCTTTGATTTACTTTGGTGAATGGGCCATTACATTTTTTTTAGCGAACCACTTGGAGCGGCCCACCAATTTTACTCAATAAAAAGGTGCCCAGTGCACAAAGTGCTCTTGCAAATGCGGGTCCAAGGAAATGTCTCACCACAAAGGTGTAATGTAGACAAATTTTACTTTGCATTTAGACAAGAGGCTGCTTTTAGGGCTCAAACTCGTGTCTCACGATCACACGATAACAACTCAATTGTTGCGCCAGTCACCAAGGCTCCCTTTCAATTCTACTCAATAAGATCCTGAATTTGAATCTTTTATGTTCAATGGCGGAGTTTTATCCTTGATTTACTTTGCAGAGTTACAAGTAATGAGATCCTTTACTACTTTACACCATCATTCGTTGAGGTCGCCTGTCAAAATTGTTAGCACGCGACTTTTACTGGGTGGGAGCAGTGAAATTTAGGTTGGGTCAAGCTAAACAGTGATGATTTCATGATTTTATCATTCAGAGAAGAGCAGACGAGCAATAATTCAGTTCATCCATCGAGATCATTTTGGCTAATGTTTTTATGCAGCTCCCTATAAATTTACTAAAGAACCTATATTTTGGCTGAAACTTTGATTTGGGGCATCAAAATACCTTCAAGCAAATCATAGAAAAGTTTAAATTGCGAGTGATAGTCTCATTAATCATTGATCATCTTGCTTTGACTAAAAAAAGACAAGTCAACGCGTCCATGTTTATATCAGTGCTAATATGATACTCCAAATAATGTTAATTTAACATTATTTAGTGATACCCCCAAACTTCTTTGATAATTAAACATGATAAAAATATGAACAATGAGAGTTCAAGGCACTAAGGCACCTTTACATTGACATTGACTAATGAGAGTATGAGACATGTTTATAAGATTCCTCAAGGACTAATCACGTGGTTTAAGTCAAATTAAAGTGGCTAATGGTGATTAAATTACTAATCTTTGTCCAGAATGTTCTAGCAAAGCGTGGCGTATTAATCGTTGAGACTTCGTTGAAAAACAAGTGCTTTCAAAAGAGAAATCCTTTTTTTAATCATATTTTTCCTCACCACTAATATTTCGTACATAAATCAATTTTATTATATTATACAAGTTTGGGAAAAATGTCAAAATTGTTTTCTTTTGCCCCCACGGAAACTATTATTCACATCACACTCCACATTTCGTCTCTTTCAAATTTTTCTACATAAATCTTAATTATTTTTTTAGTGGGGAAGGTAAGCTAAAATACCTAATTATCAAGCAAAATTTAGTATAACTTATAGAAAAGATAAATATAAGTTATATAACGACTTGTAAATTATAGTATATTAGTATATAGGGAAAAAATTCATTATGGTAATATTTGAACTCCTCAATTATTGATCAATTAATCAATGAAAAGGCAAATAATTTATATTAATTTTGATTAAGAAAAGGCCCATGACATTTGTAGTTTAAAAAATATAAAAGCTTCTATTTGTTGGAACAAATCTTTTAATTCTTTTTCTTTTTGAAATACACAAATTTTTTGAAATTATTGCTTCTCTAAACATGTGAATGTAAGAACGTTATATAGTACTGCTCTCTCTTTATGATATACATATAAACTAGATCTTTGATAATAAAGATAAATAATATTTGTAATCTTTTTTTTTTATAGGTTTTGTTTAAGATCTTATCATGTGATATTTGGAGTGGTATTTAGACAAATAGACAATGATGGTGATATAATTGGGCTACAAGTTCCTAGGAGCTGAAATTTCCAAAATTATTATTTTTAGTATTTTAAAATGGGCTTTGCTCATAAACCTACTTAAAACTTTCAAGTTGGGCTTCCAAATCAAGATCACTTTACTTTTCAAGAACCTTGCTTGACTATTTAAATATTAATACTACTAGTATTAATTAATTTGGGAGATAATTTTTTAGTGTAATTGCTTGACCATTTAATGATAGTATTTTCAATATACTCCCTCCATTCCATATTAATTGTCATTTTGTTGACTATCACGGTCTCCAATGTCACTCTTTGATTGATAATTTCTTACATAATATTTTATTAATAATTGTAATATTATACTTTTACGATAGTATTTTTCGTTACAAATCTAATGATAGTAATTTTATATAACAAGTCATTGTATATATTGAAAAATGTATGGTCAAAGTTCTGTAGATTTGACTGCACAATTTCCAAAGACGACAGTTAATATGGAACGGAGGGAGTAGGATGTTGCTTAATTATATTAAAAGATTAATGGTCTTGCATCAACAAAAAAAAAGTCAGAGTTTTTAAGATTTTAACCAATGTGTAAATTTAAGCCATAGGAAAAGGCAAAGAAAGCATGAGTTAGCTGAATTTTAGTCCTTTATAAATCAGCAACAATGGACCTCTTTGGTAATCAATTCATTGAGGTAGCTTTTATTTGTTTGAACAATTTTGATTTTTTCACCAATTTTGATAAATAACTTTTCATATTAAATTTTTGGACTCAATTAATTAGTTTTTAAAAAACTACTTGAACAAACTTTTTAAAATAACTTTTTACAAATAACTACCTTACCAAATATTTTTCCTTCAATAAATCATAATCTAAACGGTTAAAATTAAATAACTAATCCAAACTATTTTCTAACACTTGATTGCCAAATAGACCTTTGATGAATGGAAATGAAATTTTATTTTTTCCAAAAGAAAAAGATAGAAAGTTTGTCGGAAACCTAGCCAAATATATTCGGAGGGTAGGTAGAACTCATCATAGAAGGCTTGTCTTTTATCTTGTGTTGCAAATTTGCAATGGAGACCGTAGAAAAGTTATTTGTCAATGTCCTATAGAACAGGTATGTATTGTTGGTGTGCACATGAAATAAGGGTCCCACAATATGGGCGACTTCTAATTAATAAATGTTATTGTGCAGCAACGACCACGCCCATACCATGTATCCGCCGTCCACATCAGAACGTAGTCAAAGGTGACAAAAATACAGTATATGTTAAATACTACTACCTCCGTCTCTTAATGAGTGTTAATTTTTTTAACTATCTTGTTCATTTATATTTGTCAGATTTATATTTCCAATAACTAAAATACTTATATTACCCTTAATTAATAAATCAAATTTTTATTTTACCTTTTAAAATTCTCCTTTACTCATCTTTTCCCTTAATGAGCGGTACATTTGTCCATACATAATTTTTTCACCCTATTTTCAAGATGCATTGATTTTGTAAAGTTAATTTATTTGACATTAAAAAAAGGATAGAGGGAGTACTAGTGACTAAGAATCAAATTAGATGAACCAACCCTCTCCCCAAAAAACTTGTTGGGAGTATCTCCTCCTACGTCTAAACTCATGTCTATAATTAAATTAAATATTTATTAATTTAATACTTTACTAAGGCACTGTTTTTTATGCGGTACCACAATTTATCACAACCTACCGCAATCAATCGCAATCTACTATTTACCCTTTTATATATCAAATCCATTTATTATTTTCCACCACACCGCAATTCCACCGTATAAAAAACGGTGCCTAAGTAATTTTTAACGTTTTACTCTATCCGTTCCATATTAACTTGTAACCACCCGAGTATGTGTTTAAATGCGTCTTAAAACAATTGAAATGACTGTTTATATCATTAAGATGCACCTTCTTTAAGATAGTTTATCCAGGGAACTCCTCAATTAAGTATGTTTGGCTGAAAGTAATCTCAGGATGGGTGACCTCCTGGAAATATTTCCTAGGCAGCGTGTGACATGGATATGAATATGGAGCGAAAGGGAGTAGATACGCAGTGTGTGACACGGATATGAATATGAAAATTTGTAAAGTTTGATTAAGACGTAGATTAAGGTGACATGGATATGGAGCGAAGGGGATACTACCTTTATCGTTAGTGTGATGCCTTGTTGAAAAAAGTATGAAATAAAGGTGTTGTTTGATATAAATTTAACTAACAGTACATAATAGTTTCATATAATAAATTATTGTATATATTTAAAATTTATTGGTAATTTGTGAGTTTATATGCATGATTATGTTAAAAAATGTAATTTTGTTGAGTGTATATGAAACTTTAATATGAATATTATTATAGGTCCACTTAGGTGATTTATTTAGTTATAACTTAAACTTTGTATGTTTGTAATTATTATTATATAAAGCTTTAATATTGATATAGGTTGACTTAATAATTAGTCATTGATTTTTCGATTTAAAATAAATTTCTATATAGTCATCAAATCAGTGCCATTTTAAGAAAGAAGAAGTATTGTAGGTTAATGCACGGTAGATACGATACTACTATAACTTTGGAATGGTTAAAATCAGGTTTGGATTGATTAGATTGGATTGGATTGGTTTGGATAAGTTATGATGTTTTTTTGGGGAATTGTGTTATTAGAGAGGATGTTTTTTGGTGAATTGTGTAAGGTTTGGATAAGTTTGGATAAGTTTGGATTGGATTGTTGAACCAAACCAAAAAACGGCGGCATCTGTACTTTGGATTGGTTGAAATCACTTTTAGATGGATTGGATTAGATTGGATTGGATAAGTTGTGATGTTTTTTTTGGAAATTGTGTAAGGTTTGGATTAGATTGGATTGGAAAGAGTTATCAATCAAAAGATCATATTAAATTCTTTTTCCGGTTCTTACTATCACCTTTGTGGAAAGAAAAGTTTTTATATTATCATTGTTGTGAATAGAGAAAATATGTGACGTGAGGATTTGTAATTTCCTTATAAGTCAACAATAGCTTGACAAACAAATGTGCTGTACATATTTAATTGTATCTAAGTTTGCAAATATTGATATCACATAAAACACCTATCTTTGCTCTGGCTTATGTTGATTTTAAGGTGTCTATGTATAGCTTACCTAATTAAATTGTGAGTGATTTTGGTATGGATAAACATTTTCTTTGCGGAATTCTTTATGATTGAAATTATTATTCATGTTAAGTTGCATACTCTCACGTTTCTTCCAATATTTTTTCCAACTTATTTTTTCTAATGGGCGTCATAACTAGAGTCCGTCTTTTTGTAAATATGAATACTTATAGAAAATAAACTATTTATATCTAAATCTTTTCAAAACTCATACATTGAAATAGAAATCCATAATAAAAATTGTTATCGTTGCCCACCTCTCATATAAAGACTACATAAGTACATATAATAAGTTAAAGAAAGCACTTGGGAAAACAATTAAGAAAAGAAAATTATGTATCCAATCTAGTTGGGTTGCACAACTACAACAATAATACTAATTGAAAGAGTCAAAGATATAGCTAAATGATCTATAACAACGTATTACACGTGGATATATGACTGCAATTAATTATCATATATGACACTTGTTGAAATATCTAGGTAGATCAACGAGTTTTATTATCTTTTTTTCTTAAAAAACATTCATCGATATTTATGATTATAAAATTTACCATAAATCTATCAATATTATAACAAAAATTTTCAATATATTTGGCCTCAAAGAAAATTGTCAATATATACAAATTTATCAATGCAACATAAGAAATCGTCGGATAACTAATTGACATTCTTCAATACAGCTGAGTTGGAGATTCTAAATAGATCCACCGCGATATATGATATAACTAATTATTTTTTTCAATATAGCAGATATGAAGTTAGAAATTATATTTAAGGGGGCATATACTAAATTTATTAGTTTTACCAAACAACAATACTAAAAGTTTAATCACTTTCACATATTTCATAGCACTATTTACGGGCTGTAGCTCGATTACACCCCGTAATTGCTTCGTTCTTACGATACAAGCGGAGGACATGTATCCTTCAAACATATAGTAGTCAAGTTGGCCATCAATCTTTATTTCAAGCTTTAATTAAGGTTTGAATCTTCAGTCATCCATCATCTAAATAGTTACTAGTAGAACAGTTTACTTTTTCTAACTTATAGTTATAATGGGCTAAGTTAAAATGTCTCAGTAAATGTCCCGTTGCTTATTTTTCATAAAGTGCTAGGTAATGAACTTCCAAATATTTGGTCAATTGAAACAAGTGTCTCTAAATTGCACAATTTACGGGTGATCAAATTGCTACATCAGACTCTACCACACTTTGTATGGGCAGGTTTCAAAATATTGATTTTGGTTTCTGTAATTAAGGTTCGAATCTCACGGAAAGTCCAAAATAAATAGATAAAAAATAATGGATTGATGAATCTTGCTTATCGTGAACAGTTTGATACTTACTCATTGGTTGTTACCCTCAACATATCTTATTTATGGATATTTTTGAATAGGGATATACTAGTAGTAAATAAACAGGTTTATCTTAAAATTGATGGAATATTAATGTAGCACAGTACACTGGTTAGCGACTACTAGCCAACCGTTGTCGTATTTCCAAGTTGTAAGTGCATACTAGTGACATAATCAATCATACACACCCAATTTATTGAGTACCCAAACCTAATTACGACCATAAAAATAATTAATATCCGCAAACATTTCTAACTTTTCTTCTTACAAAAGCGTGTATTCAGTTTAAGAACAATTTGTGCAAGTTAAATGATTATTTTTTTTTAAAAAAAATTATTGATGTTTTGAAGTTTATTTGATAATCCAAATGCAATATTGGTACCCTTTTCTTGAGGAATTCTTTTTCGATGGTGAGGAAAATATTGACATAACTAAATGATTAAAATGTGTTTCTTAAAATAAATGAAATAGAAATCAAAACGGTGTGGTGCGGTATGGCGAATTGCGGTGTGGTGGAAGATATGGTGGAATTGTAGTGGATTATGATTGGTTATTGGTAAGTTGTGGTGGGTTTTATTTTTTATAAATGTAAATTGTATTGGTAACCGTGAAAAACTTGATTGTGGTGGATTAATATGTTGTGGTGGGTTATGGCAAAGTGTGGTGTGTTGTGGCAATGCAGCCAGTCAGCCGTATAAAAGAACAAGGTTAGTGAAAGTGAAACAGAAAAAATAGAGAGATACAAAACAATTGACAAAGATAGAATTGATAATAAACAATAATAATTATTCAGTGTAATTGTGTAGGTTGTACTTATGTAAGTTTTGAAAAGATTTAAGGTAATTGTTATTCTTTTGTAGAGAAATAAAATCCCTATTCTTTTGTACTATAGATTGTTGTGTAGCGAGATGAGTTGGATAAAATGGATAAAGTTGAATAAAGCGGACTAGATAAAGTGAAGATAAGTGGAATAAAATGTAGTAGGTGAAAAAAAGATTGCAAATTTGAAGATCTAATCATATTTAATTTTGCTGTTTTGAGCTTTTTTTTTGTTGGTTCGATTTTGTTGTTGCAATATCTTATCCGTATTTGGGAATATAAATAATCGAAAAAGAAGTATAGTAGGTGGATAAAGTAGAAATACCATACAAAGGAAACTATAAAAAAACAATTTATTTTAAATTGAAAGTTGATTAAAATGGGGATACAAATTACATGAATAATAAATAAAATAAAAATAATTTGTTTACAAATAAGCAAATGTTTCCTCCACTTCAAATAAATTGTCCACTTTATTTTTTCACAATTTTTGAGGTTATACCTTGACTGTTAATATTTAAGTAACAATATTTTTATCACAAATCTAAGAACAATGGTCTTACATTATAATTCGACATATAATTTAATAAATTAATGGTCAAAATTTATGAAGTGTCACTGCATTAATCAAACATGGACAAATTTTTTTGAACCGGAGGAAGTACCATATTGAGGGACCAATGGACCATTTTTTGGGAGGAGGTACAGAACCTTCCAGCCTACATCCAGCTTATTCTCCTTAAAAAAGAAAAACCCAGAAAGAATATCAATATCAAACCAATAATTCGTCACTGCACCTTTTTATTTATCCATAAAATCAATTCATTTCTTTTAGGATTATTGGATGATAATACACTGAACTTTAGGGGTATTGGACAATAATGCACTAAACTTTTTCTGACTAATACATCGAACTTTGAGGTTGACACAATACACTCGCACAATTTAATCCAGTTGACGCGGTGGTTGTCCCACTTTGGTATCGCTTTTTCATTTTTTCCAAAAAAATATATTAGTAATTACATGCAGATTTTCTTACACTGGCAAAAGTTTTTCCAAAAAAAATAAAAACAACACCTCAAAATAGACATCCACCGCTTCAACCACCGTACCTCAAAGTTAATGTATTGAAATGTCGTCAAAAAAGTTCAAATGCAGATTATCATTCAATACTTCTAAAGTTCAGTGTATTATCATCCAATAATCCTTTCTTTTATCATATCTTGAATTTCTGGGGAAGAAAAATCAAATAAAAAAAAAAGGCAAAAAAAATATTATAAGATCCAAAATGGGCATGGCCTACCAGTTGCTGTACTACAATTCGTTGATACTCGGACCCACGTAAATTCATGCATTTTTCAACAACGAGTCAAAAATCGACACGTGGATCAGCTCAAAATTCAAGGGTATTAAATTATTTTTAAAATGTGAATAAATCTATAAATAAAGAGAAATAAAAGATAAGTTTAGTAGTTGATTGGCTACAACCTTGTGTTAATAACTTGTGAGAAAATCGTGGTAATTGCTTAACCCTCTACAATAAACAACTACAAATATACAACACATTACACAATACAATACATCATCCACTTCAACAACAAAGAGAGAGAAATCAGAGAAGAAAAAAAAGGGGGGATTGAATTGAATTTGTTGCTGGGTTTTAATTTTCAATTCAATTTCAGTTCATTCTTCCCCCTTTTCTTGACCAAAAGTTTTTGATTTTGAACAGAAAAAGTGAGTTTTTCTGGGGGGTTTAAATTGGGAGTGTTTGGGAAGGGGCTTTTCTTTCATTCCTCCCTTCAAATTTTGTTCATCTTTGAAGGCGAAACAGAAAGATAAGTTCTTTCCTTGGTTTAGGGTTTTCGAGATTAGGGCAAAAAAGATGATCGGATTATGGATAAGCTCGTTGCAATTAGTGGAGTTATTCGTGAGTTCTTGGGTTCATTTGTTGTATGGGTTTTACATATTTAGCACTGCCATCGCATATGATTTGTCGCAAGCCATGTATGAATACTTTAAACCCAACGTTAATACAGAGATTAAGGAGGCTAATCACTCCCTAAATTCTTCATCTTTTGATGATTTGCCACCCATTGTTTTGGTTCATGGGATTTTTGGCTTTGGTCAAGGGGTAAGCTCTTCTAATTTCTCACATTCTGAAACTGATTCTTCATCTGAGTTTTGCGATTTTGAAGGATTTTAATGATTTGGTGATGAATTGCCATCTGGGTTTTGTGATTTTGAAGCAGTTTGATGATTTGGTGATGAATTACCATCTGGTTGTTTGAGTTTTGGGCATTTTTTTTTTGCAGAGATTAGGAGGGTTGTCTTATTTTGCTGGAGCAGAGAAAAAGGATGAGAGGGTTTTGGTCCCAGATTTGGGTTCTCTGACCAGCATATATGACAGGTTTGTTTCTGGGTTTGAGATTTTGGGTATGTTTGTGGTAAATTTGCTCTTCATGAGTGAAAATTTGAAGGGTTTTTTGTATTTATGTTTTGGTTTTTCAGGGCTAGAGAATTGTTCTACTACTTGAAAGGTGGTCAGGTTGATTATGGTGAAGAACACAGCAGAGCTTGTGGGCACTCCCAATTTGGAAGAGTATATGAACAAGGTTTGTGTTCAGAAAACTGGTATCAAGTCTATATGTGGTATTTATCATCTGGGTATTTGTATTTACATGTTATTAGTTACATAGTAGATGTATAATAAGGTGGGTCTTCTAATGATATACAGGTCACTATCCTGAATGGGATGAAGATCACCCTATTCATTTTGTGGGGCATTCAGCAGGAGCTCAGGTTGTGAGGGTTTTGCAGCAAATGCTTGCTGATAAGGTCAGTTAAAAGTTCTCATCTTTGTTTACCCTAAGATTGTGATGAACTAAAGCTTAGATTATTATGGTTTATGGCTATGTTACTCCGACTCTTCATTTTCCGTGTCGGACCCATGTCGGACCCTTGATAACCTGGCAAGGGTACGATAATCGACACGTCAAATTACAATGAAAATGCATAAAATTTCTTTAAAATAGCAGAGTCCGACACCCGTGTCCGTGTCCAATATGGACATGCTATCCGAGTCCGAGTAGTAGGTTCATGGACTAAAATCAACATGTACTAATCTTCCATGGAGTAGTGGATAGTGAATGATTCTATGCTAAGATTGCTACACCATACCCCATAATCCTATTTTGCAGAGGGTATTTTGGGGGATTGGATTAGCTATGCATGATTGTTTGACGACCAAAAGAGTAGTTGTGCCGCACTTCGCTTTATGACAGTTTTGACAGGGTGATTGTATTTTCATTGGTTTTAGGCATTCAAGGGGCATGACACTTCTCCAAACTGGGTTTTGAGCATCACATCGCTATCGGGAGCATTCAATGGGACAACAAGAACTTATTTTGATGGAATGCAGTGAGTTTCCCAATCTTTCATTTCTGTTATTCATTTATTATCTCCTCAACCACTCCTAATTCCACCCTCATTGACGGCTTCTTTCGGCTCTTAAACACTTGCCACTTCCCTTTTGGTAATCGCAAATTCTAGTATGAGACTTTGTCACGTAAACTGATTGTGAGATAGGATCTTTACAGAATGACCTTTTTAATATTTTACTATGACTAATGATTGATATTAGAATGAATTTTCAATACGAATGCAACTAATAATTTATCAAGGCATGACTTTATTAGAGTAATCCCAAATAAACTAATAGTCACCCTTATATTCATACAATTCACCACAAAATATACGTCTCATAATGAATTTATTGTGAGACTGTCTCACATAAGACTTATTGGTTTTGTAATCGATTTCAGGCCCGAAGATGGGAGGACAATGAAGCCGATATGCTTGCTTCAACTTTGTCGGTTAGGGGTGATCATATACGACTGGTTCGACATCCCTTGGCTAAAGAACTACTACAATTTCGGGTTTGATCACTTCAACATGTCATGGAGGAAGATTGGCGTGTGGGGTTTGGTGGACTGTCTCTTGGGAAATGCCGGCCCCTTTGCTTCAGGAGATTGGATTCTTCCTGACCTAACAATCCAGGGATCCATCCGGCTAAACTCCCATATACAAACTTTTCCGGATACTTATTACTTCAGTTATGCCACGAAGCGAACCAGACAGTTGTTGGGTTTTACAGTTCCATCGGGTATTTTGGGGATCCATCCGCTGTTGTTTATCAGAGTGTTGCAGATGAGCCAGTGGCGCCACCCGGCAGATGTTCCTCCCCCTTACAAGGGCTACAGGTTTGCATCTTCCCCCTATATGTCAGCTTGCTGGTAAGGTTGGGTGAGTTTGGGTAAAAGTTGAAAACCCGAGTGCTGAAATGTGGGTAAAAATGGTAAATTCGGGTTGAGTACTTGAGTTGGGTTGGGTTTAGGTTGGGTAAATGGGGTGTTTACCCCTCTAGAGAACGGAGCCAGGAGAAGTTGGATAAGTTTTTAGGTAAAAGTTGAAACCGTGAGTGTTGAAATGTGGGTAAAAATGGGTAAATTTGGGTTGGGTAAATGGGGTATTTACCCCTCTAGAGAACATAGCCAGGAACGGTGAAGTTTCTGTGAATCATTCTAGATTGCTTTCTTTAGTAGCGTTCACACTAATGCAGCCTATGTTACTCGGACTCGGGCATGGGTATGTGAAACAAGTATGTGTAGCTCAAGTGTGCATTTTTTCAAGAACTTTTGCTGACTTTCATTTTAAATTAAAGTGTCATGCGTCGTACCCTTATTCAAATATCAACGGCGGCTTGATATGGGTACGGTACGTAAGATGAAGAAGAAGAAAAAAAAAAGAAACCAACCCTTAGAAATATGTAATAGAATCAGAATGCCAATGTAAGACTGACAGACATAAGTGAGAGCATTGTGTCTTAAAGTGTGTTGTTCTGGTTCTAAGTTTGACGCCAACCGTTTGTTATAACTAAATCAATGCATACATATGTAGGGATGAGGACTGGTGGGATAACGATGGAGCACTGAACACAATATCCATGATGTATCCTCGGATTCCAGTGGAGCATCCGCATCGTATGGTTATAAAGGATTCAGATTGTCACCCAATGCAGCCCGGTATATGGTGCGTTGTCTCGTCTTTGCCCTTTTCGTTGCGCACTTATGCATTATTATTATTATAAACAGATTTCGGTAGTCAGGAATGTAGATCTATTAGTCAGTAGAAGTTTGCTGATGTTGATGAACTGTGTGTTGATGACATACACTGGCATAGAATGAAGATCTATCTTATCCAGTGATGGGAGGGGAAAATAATTGGCAGTTTGGGAAGATAATGTAGTTTTTATGATTTATCTGACATTGCATTTGGTTCTTCATTTATTTATTGTCTGGATTGGCAAAGTTGCATGTGTTACCTACTTACCTGTGTGTTGTTATAGAATCTGGGTTGGCAAAGTTGTCGTTTTGTCAAAAACTTCCTCCGGGCTTATTTTTCGAACTTTTACCATGAAAACGTATGTGTGCAGATTTTTGCTGAATTTATTCTAGACTTTATTTTTCTGACATGACCGCTAAATCTAATGACTGAATTCAGTCACCTTGTCCAGACATGACCGCTAACCCTAATGACTGAATTTGGTCGGATAATGCCAAAACTACGAAAAAAGCATTCAAATTTTGGGTTCGGTCATTGTCGAATGACTGAACCCGAATTTCATCATAAATTCTGTCAACCAGACTGACATTCGATCATGGCTGAACAACCAAATTTTAAATATGGTCAAAAAAATCTTGATCGGACCCAGTTTTAACATATTTTTACCAACGTTATGTTCCATATATGATCCTTGCCCACCTGCACAAACGACTTCAACCATAACCAAAATGTTGTGATCTGTTTAGTGAAGTTTATGAGGAAACTAATGTTGGATGGAAAATGCAGGTACTACAAGATCATAGAAGGAGATCACATTCTGTTCATAGTGAACCGGGAGAGAGCTGGGGTTGAATTCGATTTGGTCTACGACAGCATCTTCGAGCGTTGTAGGAAGCATGCCTTTAGGAAGAGCCCTCAGATGCTACCCAACCACATCCACCACCAACACCAAGCTGTTGCTAGTTGAACATTACAGTTTTTTCTGTTGGAGATGTTAGGGTTAGTTTCCCCTCCTTTTGGTGGGTGGGTGGGTGTAGGATAATGTAAATGTAACATACAATACCCTAAAATTCTTTCTATCTCAAATGTAGATTCAGGGCTTATGTGTTCATTCAATTTACCTTCCGAGCAGATATAGTTACACCCCTCCTCTAGTATAATATTACATGCATCTGGAGTTTATGCTTCAGGGTATGTGCTAGTGAACAGTTATACTATTCAGAGTAAACAATTTAAATACGCAAAGCCAACAATAACTCTATTTGGAGCACAAATTCCAAGAGAGTCATAAATTACACCCCCATTGGGTTCGGAGGTTTTGGAAACCAAACCGGAACTAAAACCATATAAATTTCAGTTCGGGTTGTGTGGTTAACCAAAGCCCAATACTATTTTCGGGCTTGTGTTCATATACGGGCTGCCACAGCCCAATGAACTCACACTTTTACATTTCCAATATGTTTGATTGTTGTTTATGGGGAAATTGGACTTTAATAATCCCTAGTTTGGTCAAATTGTACAATAATAATTCCTATTTTTTGTTTTTTTTTTATTCTAGTGGTCCCCAAAAGAGTCAAAATTGTATCTTAGCGGGACAACTAGAAATGAAAGCCCCTCGACCCAAACCTGAATCAATTAACAAAAATATCTTCGGTTCGGGTTTAAAACCTAAAATTGTCCCCTTTTTTTTATTTGAGTACTCAATATTTGGATTTCATTTCGGGTATTTGTGCTTGGATATTTTTGAACAACCCTACCTCACGAGGAAACCATAATGTCAACCGAAAAATTTATGAATACCAAAATTTGAATGCTCATAGAAAAAAATAAATCTCGAACAATCCTACAATCCTATCCTCTTGATACATATTACAGACAATGACATACATATGGTGGCAATTTCAAACATGTATGGTCCCTGTAAGCAAATGTTAGCCATCAGCTTTTTTCTTTTTTCTTTTTTTTTAAGAAATTACATTTGCCAGATTTCAAATTGGTACATATAGATGCATTTTATATGATTGTAGGAGGTAACATAGTCACCAACTCTTGCTTCATCTTCCTCAATGTACTTATATAAACAAAGGTTCAAGCTCATACAATTTCGCTACGTTTGATGGGCGTCATAAACGCTCCCTCACCGCTGTACCGTCTTTCCTCACTCGCCCCATTGCCACATCAGCATGAAGCCGCCCCATCGCCACCTCAGCACGAAGCCGCTCCGTGCTTCGCTGCTTCAAGTGGTCACAATGCAAGTAATGGTCACTTGCTTCATGAAGATGTGGTTGATCTTGAATTGTAAGTGCTGCCTACACTAACTCCTCTTAATTATTGCCAAATGATGAAGTTCAAGTGTAACTCAAATTTTGATTTTGGCCTAAGTAACAACACTTGATTTCGTTTGAATAGCGTTTTATATATCACATGGTAGCTTACGTAGCAGATAATTGTTCAAATAAAAATCGTATTTGGTAAATCCAGTGGACAGATCAAATTTATCCAGTCTAAAAAATGTTGACTAACAAGTGATCTATATGGGGGTATGGCAGCGGTGATCCAAGAATGTACTATCCGTATTGGAAGAAGTTGGATGAAGAATGCTCGGTAACGATTAAAGCATCAGAGTTTATGACCTACTATGCGGACAAAGAAAGCAAGACCACCTTTTACCAGCTTCCGAGCTTCACCAATGCCATCCTACAATGTCATCGTGTGGTGGGAAACGCTAACACCAAGGGTCGACATGTCATTGTAGGGACCGGAGCTTCTCAGCTCGTTCCCATTGCTCTTCGAGCCATGGCCTCCTCCCTCAATGGCAATGCCACCACTAACAAGACAGGTAGCCTTACTACGCGGTAACTTACTAACTACATGCTTAGGACATCATTTTCATACATAGTACTTTTGTGTCGATTGGATTAGGTCGGACAATTCTCTAAAATTCGAGTGAAAACTAAGTTTGGACAAGAGAAATGTTGTGTTTGGATTTTTGGTCAAGTTGGTCAATGTTAAAATTTAGACAAAAAATCTATGATCATGCTCGGAATTTCCCGGGGTCCCGGTTATAAATTCACTTAATCACCAATTTTGATATTTGACTACTAATCCCTTGTGTGTTTTTTTCTTAAACCTCCCACATTTATGGCTTCCTTGCTTGATGGGCAGCTTTACAAAGATGCAATAGTAGAAGAGCGGTCGAAATCTTGCAATGGGGAGGGGATGCCAAGACATACAAATTCAAAGAGGAATTAGAGCCATACATCGAAATCGTGACAACCCCAAACAACCCAGATGGTAGATGTCGAAAGCCGGTCGTGAACAGAAGAGGTGGCCTGGTTTTATATGACCGTGCCTATTATTGGCCTCAGTATACTCCCATTACAACTGCGGCCGATTATAATGTCATGATCTTCACCTTGTCTAAGGCTACTGCCCATGTCGGCTCCCGTATCGGGTTAGTTCATTTAGCCCCTTGTCTACTCAAATATCGTCATCAAACTCTGATCCGATCTCCGTACTATTTTATTTTCTTTTTGTTATTTATTTGTTTGACGGGGTAAAGTTGGCACACTGTGCCCTATCTCAAGGGTAACCATCAATACCGGGCGAGAACCAAAATGCTTAAATCAAGTATAACCCATCAACCGTACCCCACATTCCAGCAATAGGGAAAGTTTTTAGATCGACAACATTGAAACTTAGCTACTACCTCTTTGTTTCACTCTCTGCTCTACACACAAGACAAAAGTAACATCACAGGTAGACAAAACTTGTATGGTTAATTAACTAATATGCAAATTCTCTGGCTACAAATATGAAAAGTTGGGCGATTGTGACGGATCGAAAGATAGCAGAGTATGCCACGAAGGCCAGTTTCGAGCAACAAAGATTCTAGACCACATTGTTAATTACTATAGTAATCGTTTGAGTAGCACTGAGAGTGAGCAACAAAGGTTCTAGACCACATTGTTAATTAATAATGTAATCGTCTGAGTAGTACTGAGAGTAAGTTGCAGCCTGGTCTAAGTAGAGCAGCCGAAGATGATGATGAAGGATTCTTTGAATTTGGGAACCGGGTGTTGGCTCAGCGATGGCGGAGGCTAAGACATATGTGGTCAAATGGTCCGGAGGAACCTTAAGCCTCCTTGACACCTCTTGAGAGTATTGCAACTTCATGAAAAAGCACACTTCTGCAAATCCAGGTACTTAATTAGGGCTTGTTCTATTTTGCTTTCTTTTCTTTGTTTTCTTTTTTTTTTTTATACCAGAATCAGCATCTTCATGCACCACTATGCATGGGGCAAATGCCGCCTATATTTGGATCCCCTCAGACCTCGTGTTAGCGAGACTATACGGATGTATATTGTTGGTGTTGTCTCATGGCTATACATGGTGCATGGTATGATGGAGCAGCCTTTGCATGGATGGAGTGCAAAACAAGCGATAATGCTGCAAAGCTAATGATGGATCAACTGAAGATCCGTGTAGCAAGTAAGCCGAGGTTTGGTTCGAGCATATCTCCGAAGTATGTGAGAGTTAACATGACGTGTAGTGAACAATGCTTCACGCTCTTCCTTCAAAGGCTCTCCTCACTTGAACTACACTAAAGATCCCTCGTTTGTCATGCCTATGAATTGAGGGATTGAGGGATGGACATTGCTTGAGGCCGAAACCTTCTATCCTTTGGCATCAAGGTCTCACCATAATTTGGTAGTCAGTAAAAATGTAAAATATTCAAAAAGTCGTCAGAGAAGGGGTTCATCTCACTGTAATTTTTACGCGAAATGATTTCACCCTAGAATTTGCGGGGTTGACACTAAAGGCGGCCTACCACTACCATTGCTTCAACCTTTTCCTTCAAAGGCTCTCGATTTCATCTCATCAACAACTATGATTATGAGTTCAAGCCGACACAAAGCTCCTAGAAGCACCAACAATTCCGACCATGAAAATTGTACCCATTGAGATTAAACCTTGTTTGCTAGGGAAGATGAGACCTCCTACACCATGCTACTTGAGCTACTAGCTCTTGGACATGACCTATACTAATATATTATATGTTGCGACTTTCTAATCAAATATAAATCTTACCAATCATATACTACATACTATATTTCTAAAGATTTGAGTTTAAGATCACAAAAAAGGGAAACAGAAGCAAGAAAAGGGTAACAGAAAAGAGAACTGTATACAAATGTTTCCATATTCAAAGTTTCAAACAAAAGAAAATGGGAAATCTAAAAAAAGAGAAAAAAATAGGCATTTGGCAGAAGAAATTACATAGTTTACAACAACCATAATTCTCTTACAACCACCAGTTTGAGACGCATGACCAGAATAGAAGCGCAAAAGTCTGTCAACCGATAATTTTCACATCAACAAATGAAGATTGATGCAAATTCAAAACCGAAAGGATACTTTGAACAAAATATCAACTGAAGTGCCATTGCATCCGAGAGACATAGGTTTCCTTCGAACTTAAATTCGCTCGCAGTTTAAAACGGGATAGGAGACAGATTCTACAAAAATAGACCTCTATGAAGACCATTCTTCTCCAGATGTACGACAAAGAGCATAAGAGTGTACCTGTTAACACTTCGATCACCTCTCGGGAGCTCTATTTTTACATCCTCAGCTCATACTCGCCAGCCACTGTTATGTATCTGACCCACGGCAAAGCTTGGTATCCACTTTTTTCAATGATCTTGAGGTAACGAACCTAAGGGGAAAAAAATGAGAGTGAATTCATGCCGTGCTCGAGAAAAGAAGAGGTTAAAAGGGTTTTATTGACCATTACCTGGATCCCAGAAACTGTAAAATATGGGATCTCAAATTTCACCCGTATAGGTGCTTTTCTCTCAGGAGGCGCCTCTTCACTTGTGATGCTTGGAAGAGTAAGCTCAGCTCTCATCATGTATTCCTGAAAGTTTATGAAAGTTTATGAAAGTTTATGCACAAAGCCAAACACTATTTATCGAAGTTGCATGATGGGCAAATAATGTGATCAGCACAATTTCTACCTTGCCACCAGGAAAAGACTTTATCTTCCAGACCAAGGCATCCTTTTCAGGCGCATAAGAAGCGGACCCCATAGATGTACGGATGTTTGGGTTAGTGGCATCAGATGGCACTGGCACTTCTATTTCAACATTTGTTGCAGTACTGCAGAATTAAATCAAAATAGGAAAACAAAGTAAGCAAAAAGGAACAGTTTAGAAAGAGCGGGCAAAAGATCAACAATGTCAGTCATGAACTTATTATACCTTCGCTCCTTAAACTGGCTCCGTGATTTCACCATCATCTCAATACGACTTCTTGAGTGCCTCTCAATCTGAGCTTCTACCCAAATTAGAGGCTTCACCTGAAGCAAAACAACATCAATATATTGGTAAAAATGGTGACGGAGAACTCTCATGTGTGGGATGAGGAAGTGGTGAGCAGAAATAAAGCACAAAAGTAAACCTGGGCACTGAGTCTATATGTCATGAGATCAAAAGCTCCATCAGGAGGAATGAATGATATGGTTCTATCGTTCTCAAAACGGGCCAGGCGCACACACCTGTTCCAAAAGACAAGTATAACCAATCAGCTTATCAAGCAACATCATCAACATGATCTTAACCAACAAAAAGCAGCAACAGGAGTTAATAGTTAGACATACTGATGAAATTTGATGTCATCCAGATCAATGGCCTTCCCCTTTGATGTTGTTCGTCCCTGAGCCTCCAGCAATACTCTATCATTCAGACCAAGTTTACACTCCGGCATACCACTGGACAGAAAATGTCACAGTTAATTACCATTTTCTAAAGATATCGAGAGAAGCAATTCAAAATCCAGGTCTCTTTCCACAAGTATGAATTTAATCCAGGGAATGAACTAGTCCAAAAGCAGTGATCTTACCCAGAAAACAACCCCCACTTTCCCAGTAAACAAAATCCACACAGGTATAACTGTTTGTGGGCATTCTCATAAATTCAGTGAAGGAAAGGCACATAAACAGCCCCAAAAAGGGCAGAAATAAGCAACATATGACATTTTATCTAAGTCTTGTTGGCTACCAGGAGTATATACTTGCATATAAAACAGGCATAATGTAAGTGCAAATCCTATGCAAATAGTCACAAGGGTCGTGCAATCCATCTAGTCGACACATGTCCATTAACAAATTATCTCCATAACTTTAGGCATATGAACAGGAAATGGGGATTAGTATAAGAAAAAAATCATCTAGCCCACCTCAAATATGTTCTCATCTTCAATGCCCCAACGACATCTGACCTAATTATTTGCCCGTTGCTGTTTACAAGCATATTAACACTCTCGACAACATCCAAAAACACCTGTATGAAAGGAGAACCACGTCAGCAATTGCAGTTTGAAATTTCTGATTCAGAGCACACAAATTCAAACTTACTTCATTTTTCTTGTAAACTATTCCCTCACTGCGCCATGATACCGCATTTGTTACAGCCATAGGAGGCTTCTGATTTACTTCCATCCTATAAGCGTCAGTCTTGATGTATTCAGTAAGAATCTTTGCTTCAGTAAACTGAGGGTAGCCGAAGTCCATAATTTCATCCAGTAACTCATACTACAATAGAAACATCATTGTGCTTAGCACTACTAACCTAAATTATATGACTGCATCCTTAGGAACAATGTGAGAAGTACCTCTTACCACTACAACAAAGTTGTCCCTAAGTGATTCCTCTTCTAGCTCCTCAAAATAATGCTTGAAAACCTACACAAAAACCAAATATGGCTCAATTAGGACAGATGGTTCTTCTTTATGAAAAAGAAATCTATAAAGCAAGATTTATATGTAACACGTAAAGGAATGATCGTTGATTACAAAAGGAACTTACATCAACTACACGATGGAGAAAGAAAAGGATGCTGGAAGCATTGCAGTTTTGCCTAGCAGCCGCCATAAAATATACATTGTTATGTTGTATAAACATGTACGTAACTCCATTATCATACACAACGGGATCTTGAGACTGTGGATCACCCTGAAACAAGTATCATATGGCACAAACATCTGTAACTTACATGCCCTTGTGAGATCCATCACTATTATGTCACTCAAACTCTTCATTTCAACCCAAGAGGTTGGTGGTTTATGATCAAACGCAACATTTACACACAACAATCCCGACCGTCCAATCCTTAGATCAGTACATTAACCAAAAGCAACTCATACAAAGCAACACATTCTTACAGTCGAATAGCAACAAATGCATTTGCAAGAAAGATTGCAAATTGATCATACTATTGAAACCCAATTCATGATTTCATATTAACCAAAAAGAAACTCATACAAAGCAACACATTCTTACAGTACACATTACATTTTTCCTTTGCTTGCAAACAATGGATCCCAGATCCCAAATGATACACCATTCACATCCTACAACAGAATTCTAACTTTCACAATTTTGTGTTCATCTTCCCAAATGAATCAACACTATCCCAGCAGGAATTTGCACCAATCATAAACCCAAATTACGCAAACCAGAAAAAACAGCAGAACAATCATTCATCCAGATCCTTCAAATCTTAACCCTATAACTACATAACCAAAGCACCAATCAATCAATCAACACTGAACAAACAAACAAGCAAGCAAAAGTTTAATCAGAGAAACTCAAACCTCTCTTTCGATTAACTTGGTGAAGAATTTCTCTGCTTGAACAGCCGATACATCACCACGATAGTCCCGCCATATAAGAACACGCCCTTTAATGTCAAGCAGGAACAGCGCTGAGGCTGCTCCAGACATTTCCCCCCAAATCGAACAAACTCAGATAAACCCTAGCGAATCTCAACCCAGAAAACCTAGGAATGTGAAGAGATACAGATCAATCGAGATCTGGGAAGTTACTGTGTGCCGATTAGTGAAGCAATCTTGGCCGGAGAAGATAATTTCATGGAAATTGAGACGAATTTTACGCCATTGAAGCAAAGGTTGGAGCTCAGTATGAAACTGGGAATTGAGGTAATCTTATTAAACAAGGTTTGCATCAAAATTGATTTCGATGCAGATTTGGAAGGAAGGTGAAAGGAGGAGGGCGGGGGTCCATGGTATTCGTGTGTAATGCACGTGCACCAACCGGGCCTATGGATTGGGCCCAAAGATTCGTTGTCCAGTTGTCCTTCCGGCCCATTTTGTGCCGGTGAAGTTGGAAATACGGTGGGTAAAGTTTCTGGTCCGAGTCAAAATTCGATCCATGTCAAAATTCGGACGAGAATTAATATCTTGATTCAGGATCTTTTTTTTTTTGTTTAGAGTTGAACCAGGTCGGAGAATTTGGACCGGTCAAAATTGTGTTCGAACGATTGAAAAATTTAAATGGTGAAATATATATTTGAATATTTGGTCAACTCCATGAATGTCAAAATTCAGGTCGATCAAAATTTTGTCAGCACTAGTTGAAATTAGAAATATATGTTTTGGTAAAAATTTAAAATTATCAAGTTCTATCCGGAATTTTTAATCCCTATAAATTTATTTGAATCTATATCTAATTTATCTGTGTCTATATTTACCCCACTAGCCTTAGTCTCAAAAAAAGATTTAAAAGAATGCAAGCCCTGAAAGGCAAGGTTAGCCTGAGGCAATTATCTATGTCTTAGAGAGAGAATCATTATCCAATTGATCAACATTAAGAACTCATGGGTAAAGTCTTTGGTGTTTCACTTTTAGAAGACTTTAGATTGGAATTCCATTAATGACTTTATCTTGTAGCTCATTTGTCATCATGGTGGTTTATAATGTCGAAATCAAGAGATCAATTTCCATAACTTACGAGTCTCCTTGTGTGAAGATGAACAGGGTCATCAACGAAGTCTTTGCGCTAATGTCCCCCCTCCCCCAAGATCACTCAATTCGACTGATGTAACTCTAAGATAGGGTCCTGTTTGAATGACCCAAACTTACTTTAGTATAAAAAAAAGAGTCAAATTTACCTAATACTACTTTAATCAAGCAAAGTTTAAGTATAGTGCACACAACTTACAAGCCTTGAGTCCAAATGAACACCATTAACATATTTTCTAGTTCAGCCCCCTACCTTTAAAAAGTTGTTATCTTATCAATCCCGCCAAAAAAAAAAGTTATATACCAAAGTTTCATCACTTTTCTCGAATAATGACTTGAGACATGTTCTAACAATTTAGCAAAGTTAGAAGCCACAGCTTGCACTTCACATACCCACCTTCATTGAATATTCGAATCCAAATATACTACGTCTCACCTTTTTTCTTCTTCTTTAGAATATATTCTTATCCAAAACCAAATCCAAATGCATGCAAATTCAAGTATTCAACTCAAAATGAATTCAAATATACGAAAGAATAGCTAGTGAACTCTCGACAAAGTTTCTATTTTCACAATCTTGTACGCGAGCCTGAGCTTTCTTCTGCTATCTAATTCTGGATTACTAGCCATCAAATTTACCAAAACTTGTCTATGTAACTTTGTCAAAATGGGTTTTTTCGCTATCGATGTAGTACATATAAAATATACGAGTGTTTATATACACTCTTGGATATGATCAGGCAAGCTCTTTGCTATACAATCAAATCATTTACAGCACGAAATCCTCCCCGAGTTCACATATGACCTCGTTCACTTTGTTGACTATATCTGCAATAAGATGGTAGAACATATCATCGTACTCTTCGAATCAGTTGTTTTGAGTTTCGATATGAAACCAAGATAATGAAAAATCATTTGCAGGGAAATTCTGACTCAATCGCTTTGCGAAATTTTCATATCTATATGAGCATCCTAGGCAGCTCGCGGCTGAATGTAGGTATGAAACACAAATAGAATCACTTACCAAGAAAAGACGCATCTTGTATGTATTTCTGCAAAGATACACAAGAGAAGAAACGAAAATTACTCGATTGGAAATTCGCAATGGTTCATCAAGGATCAATGCTATATAAGTCTAGAGTTGATACCGCGATTTGAGATTTCAGATTGTTTTCCTTGGGTTCAGATGGAAGAGCCAGAGCTAACTTATCTAAAAGTTTTGAAGAAAATGCAAGTTAAGAAGTTGAATGCAGTGAAATTCTAGCTTTACGGACACATGTCGAATGTTAATGAACTAATTACCTTTTTGTGTCTCAGACGAGCAATTTGACACAAGCGAAGTGAAGCGAGGAGGGAATCCTGAGACATTGCTCTCACAATCAGGGACTTCTTCGTTTTGGGTATGCGAGTCTTGAGTCTCTTGACAATCCTCAGTGGGTGAGTAATTTTGCACAGGAGAAGCATCATTTGGGTTCATCAAATTGGTCATATCTGGTCTGCAAGTAAGTTATTGTCTTGTTCAGTGAATCCTTCAGTTTTTTCACCTTGTCAAAATCATGTATTTGAAGTAAAGGTAATTGGAGGCGTGGCGAAAATAAATTTACCTGTAAGTTTGGGGTGGCTCTGACTCACAAGATATAGCTGAAATGGCATTTTGAGTTTTAAGTCCTTTGGGGATTTTGTTTGAAAACATATCCTGGGGGTGGAACAAGGTTTTTTTTAGAATAACTGATTATTCAAAGAATCAAAAGCATTTCACAGTCGAGCATGACAACATATCGTTTGGCTATGTTCTTTCGCACTGTAAACTACTCAGATCCCAACTTTACCCTTTCTTACCTGATTATACTTTTTTCTACTTAAAGAATAACTGTTTATGTAAGGTTCACTCACCTCCAATGAAGTTATAAAATCTTCTGTTTCTGAGAATGTTGAAAACCTCAAGCCAAACTTCTGTTTCTGCATGACATCATGAACTTTATGCAGCTGAAATATTAACTGGAAGCACATAATCTACTGACACAAGTCAGGATTGATGATTGATTAAAACTCTCAACTGTTGTTCAAGTCTACAGGCTGTAGGACAGACTTTGTATAACATCAACTTTCACTAGCAGTTGGAAAGGGTTGATTCACAATGTTGGAGATCTAGTCCAAAATTAATAAGCATCATAAGTATGATGAAAAGAGTTACTCCCTCTGTGAATAGTATCCGTCAAACTTCAAACATTCTGACCATTAATTTTTCAACATATACAATGATTTGTTATACATAGTTACTATGCAAAGTTACCTACCTCATTGGCAGCATCAATGTAGCTGACAAAAACATTACGGCTACCTCGGGGAGGAAAGCCAGAGACACAGGACACCTGAGGCCAGGTAAAGTGCAGCTTGGAGATGAAGTGTTCTTCCTGAAAAACACAGAATCATATATATTATTAGCTCATTACTAGCAGCCTAACAAATTAGCAATCCAACAGCTTTACATTTTGCATCAGGGAGGATGCCAAATCTCGAGGTTTGAGGGGCTAATTCAGAAGCTTAGTTTATGATCAATCAATTAAGACCGAAAATCTGGTCTATGTACTTGACAATAACGCTAAGATGAGACACAAAAACATCTTCCACCATCATCAATTACAAAATGTCAAAGGGAACGTCAATATTGTATCATTAGGCAGCCAATAAGCTAATTTCAATGGATGAAGCACCGAAGTGACAGAAAGTCTCGATCAAAATTACTCCGAAATTTGTATTCACGAACTCGTTCAAAACCTTGGTCTGCTGTTAGAGTTCAGGTTTAAAATTCAAAGCAGCATCCAATGGCTATACTGCAATAAAACTCATCCACGAATAGTCATTCTATGTAGCATCTTATGCCTTTGTTTGAATCTAAACTGCCTAGCAATGAACATTCTGCATTCAAAATCTCAAAATCAATCTCGAAAATCCAGTAAAACTGATCAGTTGCGTTTTCTAGCTAATCTTAGCTACTACTCGCACCAGAACGTTCTAGAAACATTATGATTACGCTAAATTTTCATATCTTAGAAAACTTAATCTAATTGAAGACTTCAGAGCACAGATGCACCACAAATTTAACGTCCGCAGCCAATATTTGCCGATCATCGCAGCATAACATTCGAGAAACAAACCGATTTAGCACCTGAAACATGCTAATTCAACTCGATTTCAAAAGCTTCAACAAATCGAAGCTTCTAGCGTTCAAAATCATGACAATTCCAGATCATCGCCACTAAACAGAGAAATCGAGAGAGAAGAAGACTTACGATGACAGTGCCTTCCAAAGTGACGGTGATGATGCAGTCGGAGAAGGATTCATCAGCGGAAGGATGGAAAGAGACGGTGGATGATCCTGAACTGGAGATCCAAGCCGGCCTGAACAGGGCTCTCTTAAGCAGAGGAAAACGAGAAGTAATGGCGGTGCTGATGCTGGAGACGTAGGAGGAAGGATAGGCGAAGAGTCGAGAGTATTCCACCTCCCATCGCCACTCATCTCTGACCGCCATATTCGAGCTCTGAGTTCTGCTTTCCGCCATTGATGGAGCTCCCGCCATTGATGCTACCTTCTCGCTCTCTCTTCTCCTTTTTGAAAGTTGATGATTCCAAGTTCCAGCCATTCGATTTGAATATAAGAAGGGTAAAACAAATTTCCCGCTCTATTTTTGCAAGCCAAGCCATATTTCGTTTTTAAGTTTATCTTTTATGAGGGTCATTGTTGTTAGAGCACCCGCAAATGGTGACCATGAATTATACTCACTGGATGAGGTGGAAGTAGTATGGCTCACCAAAAAAGTTAGAATTAGACTCTCCATGTTAACTTATTTTCTAATAGTGAGTGTGAGTTTGATTAAAATAAATAAAAAAAAGGTCTAGGCCTCATATTTAATACATAGTTATTAAAATCCCGATCTTGATTTACGATCATACGATTTTATGGTCCAAAATCATCGATACGGTTCTACTATTTACACACGATCCACGATTCTACATGGGCTAAATTCCGATCCTAACTTCCCCATAGTTTCGAGTTAGGATCCCGATTTTAACAACCTTGATTTAATAGTTTAAATACACTATAACAGCAAAAAAAATGAAAAAATATGTCGAGAATCTCATCCTCGTCCTCGCTCGGCGAGCACGAGTTCGAGTTTTTCTCACTACCGACACTCGTCCTCGCCACTGCACTGTCTTTCTCGTCCTCGCCCACGCCACATTAACATTATTTCAGTCTCAAACTCGCCGTTGCAGATGTTCTTACTGTTGTTGTTATTATTATAAAAAAAATGGCAAAATTATCTTAAAATACTTTGAGTACTAGTCACATATATTAAACTTTTTTTTTTTGAAAAATGGCAGAATTATCTTAAAATACTAAGAGACATACAAGGTAGAGTTACAGGACCAATAAAGGATTAGAGATAGCCCTGATGTCTAATTGATTACCAATAAAATAACAAAAGTAAGATAAAATAAATTTCACCCAAGGATATTTCTACCTTAAAAAACAAAAAAGGCCCGAGGGGAAACAACAAAAACAAGCTATCCAAACCGACAAAGATAGAATAAAACACATCGAGAATAGATAGTTGACAGATGATGAAAATATGTCCAACTAAAGGGAGGTTGGACTACTTGGAACTTCATGTAGATTTATCATTTATGATCTTCTCTGTATTGTTATGAACAAATTTTATTTTTGTATAAGAAAGCTTGTCCATCCAACTATAGAGCAAAGGTAAGAGTATTGGAAGGATCAGAGCGGATGACAAATATCTTCTTTTGTTTTTTTTGTAAGGCTCAATGAGCACAATCAGTTAGATAACTGTTAAATTCATAAATCTTTATAATAAATTGATCGCAATAGACTAGTCATCATAGTGAAACTTTCCAATTTCACCAACAACTTGTTTAGGTTCTTAGCAACAACACAAATTTCTTGTTATGTAAGAGATAATTCCTCGTTACAAGTCCATGTTAATACAATCCAATCTTGTTTGTCCTGCATAGTTGAGAATGACCCTAAGGATGAATAATAGCTTGCATGACGTTGACACCAATGTAAAGGTCCTAATTAAAGGAAAAATTCGTACTTCGTTATAAATGGTTGTCTCTAATGATATCCCTGGATAATGAGAATGATCCCTATGGTAGTAAAATCTATGATGATCTTGAAGGTAGAGTCAGGAAACCGCATAACATTTTCAAGCTATTATCTTCTCCTCAAGTTCGCATAATGATTTTCTTGATACCATAGAGCTTAGACAAAATATTGCTTCCTTTGTTCCATATTAATTGTCATTTTGTTGACTGCCACAATATTCAATAGCATTATTTAATTTATAATTTCTTAGATAAATATTTGATTAACAATTGCAATATTATACTTTTAGTATAGTATTTTTCGTTACTAATATAATGATAGTAATTTGGGAAATCGGATTCTAATTATACGAACTTTTGGCCATATAAGATTTAATAATATGATTCGATTTGGTGATTAATAATACGAACTTTAACCCCATGTTGTCCCCAACAACATGCCACCGAGTTAAGTTAAACTTAACTTGATGGCGGATGACATGGCGGCGGACTTGGATCTGTTGACTTTGCCACGTCAGATTTGACTTTCCAAATAAGCCTCCCTTTCTCTCTCTCTCTCTCTCTTCCTTCCTCTTCATCATCCTCACTTATTTTTTCTCTCTCTAAAAATCTCATATCTCACCCATCTCCTCCTCATCATTGTCATCCTCCAGAATCAGTCATCCATCATAATAGCAAACCTTTGAATTTGTACACACAAAGCATCATCAATTGAAGTTTCATAAGCAATAGGGTTTGGTCAAATATAGATGCATCTTTTAATTTGATATACATAAAGTTGGCATTTTTGTTCAAGTTCCATTATTATTGCTTATACACAACTCCCTCCATAGCCATTGATACCAAAAACTCAGTGAATAGAAAACGAGAAGGGGCAAATCAACCCAGCAATTCAAACTAATCAACAACCAACCATATAAGATTAATGATACAACGTCATTTCATTAACCAATTGACATCCACTTCTTTCAATTTCATTCTCATACGCAACTCCCTCCATAGCCATTGATGGCTTCTGTACCCACAGTGTTCTCTGCATAGAAAAACAAGTTTTGAATCAGAAGCACTGTACTTACTCGATGACTGGGCTTTTAATTGATGAAATTTGAAGTCGAAAAAACGAAAAAACTGGGCAAGTTGGCTGATTTTGTAAGCATCCCCAATGTTTGACCAAATCTGAGTTCGATTGGTTGCAATCCAAGCTTGACTTAGCCAAGCTGGACAATCTTGAAGAAAATCATAGCAGTCGATCTCGATTGCAATGATCAATAGATCAATGTTTTGATTTCATTGTGGGAAATTCTTGACTTTTGCTTTCCCGGATTATGAAACTTTGGATGAATTTTGGGTGATTTCTAAGTTTTAACTTTCTGGGTATATAAAATTCGGACAGAACTTTCCTCCTGCTTAAACCCTAAATTCAGAGAGCACCTGCTGATGAAATTGAGCAGAGAGAGAGGGAGAGACAGAGGAGAGAGAGGCTTAGGAGGGAGAAGGTGAAATTGAGCATCTACTGTGGTTTTGAGGCGGAGGAGAAGTGAAGGTGTTGAAGAGGGTGGGGAAGAAGGTGAGGGAGAAGAAGAGAGGGAGGACGGGGACGGTAAGGGATTGAGAGCTTGACATGGTGGCTGGCTATGGCAGAATTTGGGGGTGGAGGAAACCAAGAGAGAGGGAGGATGAGGACGGTGAGGGAGAAGGAGATAAGTGAGATCTGAGATTTTTAGAGAGAAGGAAGAGAGAGAGAGAAGGGGGGGTTATTTGGAAGTCAAATCTGATGTAGCAAAGTCAATAGACCCAAGTTCGCCGCCACGTCATCCGCCACCGAGTTAAGTTCAACTTAACTCAGTGGCGTATTGTTGGGGGCAACAGAGGGTCAAAGTTCGTATTATTAATCACCAAATCGAAAGTTTATATTATTAAGTCTTATATAGCCAAAAGTTCGTATTATTAGAATCTAATTTCCCTAGTAATTTTATATAACAAGTCATTGAAAAATTTATGATCAACATTTTTCATGTTTGACTACACAGTTTTCAAAGACGATAATTAATAATTAATATAGAAAGAAGGCAGTGGGACAAAATGTTATCTTGTTAAAGAGCAACACGCTAAAAAAAAGGAAAAATTTATTGAGTAGGGGCTTCCCAGACCCCCTTGTAAAACTAGATATGACAAGAAGTAGCAACAAAATTAGCAAATCGAGTATGACAAGAAAATATGAGGTGATTGGGTGGTGAAACATGTAATTTTTATTTTTTTTATGTAAATGTAAAATATTTTTTTGTTGAAACGAGTATTCATTTTTAATATTGAAAAATTATCGATCAAAATTTTTGGCATAAAATTCTAGAATGGATAATTAGATGTGGCCATTTGTTTACATCAAAATTTATCACATTTTTGTAGGATATTCATTTTTCTTTAAAAAAAATATTTAACAATTAGGATAAGATATTTCATAAAAAGTATCATTTGTACTTACTATTTCTATTTCAAAATGTTTATCCTTTAACTAAATTTTGACGGTTAATTACTCACAAATTATAATAAGTTAAAATATGAAATTATCGCCATTAAAAAGATAATTTACTTTCTAATTTACTAATAATCAACGGTCAAAATTTAGTCAAAAGACAATATTTAGTATATAGGAATATGTATTTTTTCATTCCAAAAATAAATAAATTATTTAATTTACTCGTAAAATTATAATATTTGGTTTAGATTGGATTAACAGTCAACCCCCTTTATATCAGCCGGAGAACCTTGAGAATGTCGCTGCAAAGTTGCCGTAATCCTCCTGCTAATCTTCGCTCCTTCCAACACCGTCAATCGGACTCAGAAGAGAGAAAATCCGATGAAATCTCTGCTAAATCCTGACCGCACGTTTTCTCCGGCACGACCGGCGGCAATCCCCGCCGTCAACCTCGCCGGAGCTCCTGCTCACTCTGTATCTGTCAGATTCGCCGGCGAAAGGAGCAGGACGAATTCTGGCCGTTCGATTCTTTGCCGAAAAAAATGCGGATTGAGCTTGAAAGCTGTAATGGTGGATTCCGGTGAACTCGATGAGCTGGATTTTCCGGAATCGAGGGTTCGAAATCCGGCGATATCGACGACGTATCGAAATCCGGAGCTTCCGAAGCCGAATCAGACGGTGTTGGAAGCTCAAGGTAGGGTTTGTACTGGACCTACTCAGACTAAGCCTCTTACTGAAGAACAAGCTGTCAAGGTTTTGGATACGATCCTCAAATCAGGTTTTTCACGTTTTCTATGGCTTCTTTATTTGCTTTTTGATGCGCGATTTTTGATTTACTGCCGATTCAGGGAGTTTTAACGGGAATGTTTTGGTGAGAATTGAATAATATGGAGTATAAATCGATAGAACACTCATTTGAATTGTTCGTGTGTAATGAAATATGAATGAATGCATGCAATTCTATGTGTATCGATGACTGATGAAACTATCATTTTTCCATGTGATATAAATGCATTGAAATATGAATGTTTACAATTCTATGTATGGGAATAGTATACTGAGCGCTAATTTGTCAATGTAATATGAATGCATTTGATTATGCCTATATTGAGAATGTATTGCAAGACTGTTGTTTAGATTTGGATTTCTAGTGGGACCCATGAGAAACGAGGTTAGTGTTGGTGAGAGAATTTGAATTAGTGTTTGTGATGAGGGTGTCAGTGTTAACAGGATTTGACATCACATTTTGTAATAGTGATAGTGAGGTCACCCTCTCAACTTTTTAAGGTCTTTTGGTAGGTACCATTCATGCTATTTTAGGACCCCCTTAACATTGTCATGTACAGCTACTTTTTCTTGGATGAATAGTTTGTTGCCAGTTAGGCTTAACATTTCAGGATGCCCCTGTCTTAGTGAAGTAAGAGGTAGTAACTACTTTGCAGAAACAATGGGTTGATTTGCTTGTGTTTTTGTTCATTCTTAGAAGACTGTGTATGAGAGATTGGGAGGTGTTTGTGGGTAAAATTTTTGCTGGGATATCTGTTGTGCATAGAAGGCAGAAAGGGATGATGAGAGGTGGTTCACTTGGGATGGTGATCATGTAGGATATGTATGTATGTCAAAGTCAAAGATGTTTTGCATCTCTTGTTCAATATGGAAGGGGATAGATTGGTTGAAGTTGTGTAGGTTTGTGTGTTTTGTAGCTTTCAAATTTAGAAACCATCAAGACAACTATAGAGCACTGCTCAGCTGGGTCTCCTGAGAAGTTGGCCATGTGACCTTAGCATGGAACTAGCTTGAATGCTTCAATGGTCTAGAACTTAAGAGTTTGATTTCATCTAGGTAAGAAGTTTTGGGTTGGATCATATACTAAATATACTGAAACTGGTGTTGAGAGTTGAGCTATACTGGCTCAAAAAAAACAGGCCAGTCAAATTCATGTAACCTATTATGAACATGCTCTGTCACTCCCTTGTGCTGAGTGAAGCAGATGATCAAACTAACCACCGTGTCGGGCTTCTCGTGGTCACTAACTAACCTCTAAAGCAAGATAATTCCAGTGAAGTCTGCATTGATAACATTTTATTAAAGCTAGATAATTCCTGTAAAGTCTGAACTAGGAATTTGGCATGGTTTGGGGCATTGGCATCTCAACATACTAAATAAACTAGGGTAAAATCGTATATTGTGCATGATGTACACTTTATAATTGGACATTAACTGTGGTTCTCTGTCCATTGTCAGCTAAGGGGGGGCTTAAAGGTGATGATACTGTTTCCAAAGCTCAGCTTGGTGCCTTTTTTGCCGGGATGACCATCCGGGCTAATGCTTTCCCAGAAGCCACCCAATGGAGTGAAGGAGAGAGGCGTGCCATGAATAAGTTCTGGCCAGAGCTGGTCCGAACACTTCCTCATGATGTATTATTCATTGCTGATCCAGAAGGTTCTATTATGGGTGTTGGGAGCACTATTGGGCCACGATACACAGGACAAGGTGCGAGGGAAATGAGGCTAGTTGGTGCTTTACGTGAAGTCCTGGCAGGAGGTCATCTTGGATATGAAGAGGTTCAGGGTGTTGTAAGAGATATTCTCCCACTGGAATCGGGTGATGATAACTCAGCTGTGGTGAGCGAGTCATTGCTTTCTGCATTTTTGATAGGACAACGCATGAACAGGGAAACAGACCGGGAGCTTAAAGCATATTGTCTTGCATTTGATGATGAAAATGGTAAATACCTTTCGTACAACATATTCATGGATTTCATTGCCAACTTGCTGTATCATTTACTATAGCTTAAAATGTGAATGTTTACGGGTAAATTTTACTTGGTGTATCACTTGAGATGCGTTAATTTGTCCTTTTGGACTGTTTTGTGGTGTGGGAATCACCAGGTCCTCCTCCAGTTGCTGATGTGGAATCATTGACCCATTATGGTGAACCTTATGATGGTAACACACGCTTTTTCAGGAGCACATTATTTGTAGCTGCAGTGAGATCATGTTATGGTGAATCAAGCTTGCTTCATGGTGTCGATTGGATGCCGCCTAAGGTTTGTATGCTTTAAACATAGTAGATTCTGTACTGGTCGACATTAGTATATGGAGATGACCTTATTCTGTACTATTCGATGTCACAATCTGGAGATAACCTCAGATTTTTAATTTGAGAATTTCGTCTTGTATTATAGTGAGTCTTGAGCTTGGTTTTGAAATGTTCAAGGTTTCATAACTTCTTAATAGATAGCTTAACACTGTCCTGTTCTTTTCCTTTTAAGAGCATGCTCAATTCACGATGATTCAGTAGTCATTTTTTTGCTCACATTCTGTTCAGGGTGGTGTAACAGAAGAGCAAATGCTGCAATACATGGGAGCAAATACAAACTTGACAGCGCTGCAGGCGAAGCAACTTATTGAGGTTAGAATTAATTGAAATATAACATTTTGTTCATTCTTTTACCCACAGTTCATGATGTTGACTTACACTTGTTACCACACAGGATGAAAATGTTGGCTTCGCATATTTAAGTCTACGAGAAGCCCGCCCATCTCTGTGAGTGATATCTTTTTTTGATGATTCTTCACCTATGTATGTATGTTGATCTGGAAAAATGCACTTGCTATCTAGTGTTGCCTCATTGCATCATTTGGAAATATATTAGTTGACCTTGCCATTCTATGATTCTAACAGTGATCTTGGGTAAACGTCTTATGGTAGAAGATCTTAAATAAGTTGGAGGATGAATGTCTGAGATCTGTTTGTTTTTGTTGATCTGATGTAACTAGTAATAGCTGAAGCTGCCCAGCACCCCCTCCATGTTGACCGTTTCTAGTTTCCACTAAGATGGCTAAAACTATAGCATGGAGATTAGTTGGACTTTATAAGATTTGTACAAATTGGGCAGCTTTTGACCATTACTCTTGTTATGCGGTTTTCTTTTTCATTTTGAAAAAACTGTGAACTGAGCCGGCCATGGGATTAAACGAGTTGCTAAACATTGTATTTCCTGCAGATATTCACTGGTTGGGATAAGGGAACATATAAAGAAACGTCCACCATTGGCAACGTCCGAAAAAGTCCAACAGTTTGTGAGGGTAAGTTTGCATCATGTGCTCATTGTGTGGACTAATCTAGGTTGACTTAGTGTCACAGAATCTTGTGATTTTTGAGCTGCACTTTCCAGCGCAAGAATTTTGAAGTTTAGTAATCAATATTGTTCTTGAATTTGTTCATCCATGTAACATTATAGCGATGTACCGCTCGCATCTTCCAAGCTCCCCACCAAGGATCAAACCTTGGTGGAAGCAAAAAGTTTCTCTTGTGTGGAAATTGTGGGGTTGATGGGTCATGCTTGTTATATTCAGTTTGGTATTTACCTCTTGGTGGTGGTTACCCTAAGATAGGGGCGGGCTTGCTTTACTTTCATATTAAAAAAATGTATAGCTATGCTTCTGTTGTTGTCGTGGATAATTGTTAGCAAGTCCAGGTCACATAGGGGATTCATTGGTGCGATTCAAAATTGTAATGGAAAGAGGTTCACTGTTTTCAACAGGCCCGAGGGAAGGAAAGGATGGTTGCAGGATTTTATCATGAAGGATACGAAGAACCGCTTCTAATGCTTATGAGAAGAAGAGGCGTCCATTCTGGTTTGGTTGTTAAGGTATCAGAATCTCAGTTGTAGTTTCTTCATTTGCAGCACAAGCAGTTAGTACAATTCCTTTATCTATGTGTTGGGTGAAACAAGGAATTAAAAATGCTAATGTTAAACTTCTATCCGAAGATCATATAATATGCCCTAATCACCAGCTGTCGTTGTGCAGGGTGAAGAAGGCGCACTTTCTATGACAACTAGATTGAAGTCAGCAAATGCATCAAAAGGACTTCCTGTCAATTATTGCTCAGGATTTCGCTCTTCAGTTAGTGCAGCTGCATTAGAAGTTGATGGTGTGTAAATTTCTCCTTTTTTCTTACGTACTTGCTCTAAGTAACACTTTCTTGCACTAACAGAAAGGCTGGTGTGTCTCTTCTTACAGGTGTATCACGAGAGGCTTTTAATTTGGAAGTTAATGCTGTGGACTATGGTTTTGAGCCCACTGATACTCCAAGGACGGATAGATCGGTACTGAATCTGACTCTTATATATGTATTCTTTATCTGCCTTTTTTCTTTTCTTTTTCGAGAACAGGTATATATTCAGTTAATGAATGCTGAGCAATTGATCACATCTTCAAGCTTAATACCTAGCCTCGTACTGAAACAACATGAACTTGCTTCCTTGACAAAACCCCCTGGTCTCCAAAATAAGGAACCTTTGTTTCTAGATTATTTTAGCTATCTGTTTGCAGTCCTGGCAAAAGTTTGACTGACCCGAATCCCTGAATTTGTCAGAGTCCGAAAAAACTGGGTATCGTTACAAATTAGTCATCCGAAGTTTGACATTGACCGAGTTAGCCGAAGAATCCGGACACAATATTTCTTTTATTTCTATTGTCCAAAGTCCAAACTCAACTTTGAGCCAAACTTAGGTTTTTACAAATCATCTGACCATTGAACCGGAAAAAGGGTGTAACAGCCCACAATTTCTCGTCCGAATTTTCGACTTATCCCGAAGTTTGCCAACGGTATCAATCTGTTTGGTTCTCTCCCCATGCACAGTGATATTTTCATTGAGGCAACCTGCCTACACCTAGATCTTCCCAGGCTTTCGGAAATTGGGACCCACACTCAGAGTTGTTTTCTGTCTTATTATTGTTCGGTTCTTCCTGAATTAAAAGTAGTCTCTTACAACAAGCCACATCTATGCCCGGCAATTGCAGGTAGCGAAGAATATAGAACTCGGCATAGCAGCTCTTCGAGGGGAAAAGGGGCCCGCATACGACCGAATCGTTTTGAATGCAGGAATGGTGGATCACTTGTTAGGTTGCGAAGGTGCCGAAGATGTCTTAGCAGCTCTGAATAGGGCCCGAGAGGCCATCGACAGTGGCAAAGCCCTGAAGAGGCTTCTAACTTACATTCAACTCTCTCATAAAGTTTAAGTGTTTTCTGTGCAGTGACTTACTTTTCATATACAGCAGATCCAAACCAGTAATTAGGTATATTTCCTCCTGAGTTTTTGTTGGTAAAGTATGAAGACAATTAGAAAAGTATGAAGAAAAGTGAGGGTTTTACATTTAGGCTTCATTTAATCATTTTGACCATTTTTTTTTGTTGTTATGGCAGTTCTGGTTGCCTTTATTTTTGTTTTCCGCCACGTTTGTTCAGTGTGTTGTGACTTAAAATGATTGCATAGATTTGTAGTATGTAGATGCATTGATCATACAACTTTCCACTTTTGTATCCCCTCCATTCATCAATATTTGACAACAATTTTTTAGGAATATGTAACATTCTATTTATTGATCATTTTTCATTAATATATTTTGAAAAAGCTATTCTTATATAAAATTATTTTCATCTCAGAACTATTGATAGTTTCATGTAGATAGTAGATCATTGTTAAGTTGGCCCACATCGGCCTTCGACACCCATATTGTGGTGTTTATAATGGCTTGGGTGCCTTAACCTCCTAAGCTAATTTTTGGGGTTGAATTAGGCTTAAGTCCATTATTTCACATGGTATCAGAGCCTATGTATGGATGAAGTGAAGATGTGGCATGAGCACCGTACCCCCCCCCCCCAGGGAGTGTTATAAATGATAAATCTAATATTGACTTCTACTACAAATATAGATTTAGAATGTTGTTACAACTAGAAAATTAGCCTAATTACTTAGAAAAGAAAATAACTTCCTAATATTAGCAATAACTATTTACTAATAACTTGGAGGCGAAACAAGTTTAGAAAACTTCCCAAAAAAAAGTTTATTCTATAAATGCAATAATTGAAAGTTATTTGAGGTTTTAAATTTATGATTAGCATATCTCTTTAAGGACATGAAATTTGATGGCGTGTTTGGTGTAGAACTTTATAATTCTATAAAAATTTTCCTATGCTATTAATTTTTTTTTTATCAAAGTCAGAGAACTCTTTAAAATATATAGTAAATAGCGTTCTAAATCATTTTTTTAACCTAAAAAACTCTTCTCTGAAAAGCTATCACAACAAGCTTCTTCAAAGAGTTTTTAACTTTTTGAGAAGAAAATTGTTCTATTCGTGACACTTTTAACAAAATTATATTAAAAATCAACCATAACTTCAACCCTATTAATCTATTAATCTACTCTCCCTTTCCTTAGTCTATGTCCTTCCCTATGCATATAATGAATTTTTCTAATCCTGTAAATTTAATATTTTTGTTAAAATAATCAAATGTTCATTTTATTATAAGGCCAACTATCTAAAGAAATTTTTATGTCATAGATTTTAATAATTGTTAGAAGCAAAATAGGATTCATCTTGAATAATAATTGCTTTCCTTAATCTACGTCCTTCCATGTGCAAATAATGAATTTTTCTAATCCTATAAGTTTAATATTTTTGTTGAAATAACCAAACGTTCATTATATTATAAGTCCAACTATCTAAGGAAATTTTTATATCATAAATTTTAATAATTGTTAGAAGCAAAGTACGATTCATCTTGAATAACATTATAGTTATGGGAGATTCTACCATAGTTAAATTTTTTTTCAACTATGGTAGTTGATGAAATGTATAATTACCATAAAATAAACCTTTAATAAAATCAAAATTAATATATTGATTAAAGAACTTACTACAATAAGTAATCCTGTTTGTTGACATATAAATTTTTACAAAATTTAATATTTGAAGGAAATTCTACCAAAATTGATTTTTTTTTTCAACTATCATAGTTAAAAAGTATAAGTACCATTAATTCTACCATAAAAAAAATTAAAATTATGATATATTGATAAAAGTAACTTATTACAATAGTTAATCCTATTTAATGAGATATAAATCTTTTTAACATATATGACTTATTTTGATAAATTAATGGTTATGAAATTTTCAACTACCATAGTTGAAATAACTATAGTATTAATCAATATATATTAATTTCGATTTTATCAAAGGTGCATTTCAACTACATACTTACCATTTCTTAATTACAAACTTACCATTTCTGCTAAAACACAAATAAAAAATAAAATATAAACAACTGCATCACTATACTTTTCACCAAGTAAATAGGGCCCAAATCCACCATTCAGAAAGACTCCTAGTTGGATTTGAACTCGGATAGACAGTTAGATACCTAAAACTATAATACCTATATTTTCACCTGAAACAAATCTTTCTTCAGATCATATATAATCTTTAGCTATAACCGTACGGCCGTACCTCGTACCGTAGTATTTAATCTCAACAGTCAACAGAAATCTATTTCCAAATACACAAAAAATCTTCAACTCCCTCTCTCTCCCTTTCTGTTTACTCAGGTGGTCAATAAATACTCAATCATTCATTCCTTCATTCATTCCTTCGAGTTGTACTATCTCCAACAATGGCGTCCAACCCTAGTAGTTCAACTTCTCCAAACCCTAGAAAGAGGAAGTCCCGAAGTGGGGTCTATAATTCCGTCGCCGAAGAGATCGCAAAATGGCGGAAAATCGAGATCGAAAACACCGTCGCCGGCAGATATACGGCGGAAGGAAAGGCGGCGAGGAAAGCTCCAGCGAAGGGGTCAAAGAAGGGTTGCATGAAGGGGAAGGGTGGCCCCGAGAATTCCGGCTGCAAATACAGGGGCGTCCGTCAGAGGGTTTGGCGGAAGTGGGTGTCGGAAATTAGGGATCCCGACCGTACTCGCCGCCACTGGCTTGGAACTTTCGAGAACTCTCGGGACGCCGCATTGGTGTACGACGCGGCGGCGCGTGCCTTGTACGGCCCCAATGCCCGCTTGAACTTCCCCTGTTCTGATATTTCTCCTCCGGCGGCTGTTCCGGAGACGACTTCTGCTTCGGCTTCTGCTTCGGGTGGTGGTGGTGGTGGGTTTAGGGTTTGTAATTCCGATCATGATGTGGCGGCGCGTGAAGTGTACGTCTCCTCCGAGGAGGCGCGTGTGGATTTTCCCGGCAATGTGATTTCTCCGGCTCCTATAACTCCGGTTTCCGAGACAACTTCTGCTTCCGGCAATGTGACTGGAGTTTGCTACTCGAAATCGGATTCCGATCATGATGCGGCGGCGCGTGTGATGTACGGCTCCCCCAAATCGCATTTCGATTTTCCCGGCAATTTAATTTCTCCTCCAACTCCCGTTTACGAGATAACTACTCCTTGTGGAGATCAGATTGGGGTTTGTAATTCGGAATGGGACTTTGATGATTTGATCGATGTCAACAATTTTCTGCCGCCGGAGGAGCAACTGTTTAGTACGGATGATCATTCCCTTCCAGTTACAGTTCCAGTACCTCAGGAGATGTTTGATTTGGATGAGTTGTTCGTAAGTTCTGGAAGGTTCCAGAATGTTGAGGACAACACTTATGGTACTATGGTGGGTTGTCAATGGCAGTATAACTATGAAGTTCCTCAACTGTTGGAGCAGCAGCAACAATATGATCAAAATTACTATAACTTTGGTTATTAGACAGCAGCATGTTTATGGTTTGGAGACATTCGTTGATTACTTGATTTGATTCATTCCTTTATTGGATTTGGTAGTTGATGACAGTTGGTTAGTTAGCTGATGAAGACTAAGATTGACTCTAGTGTAGCAGTGGTAGTTGATGGATTATTTTGTAGTTACAGATTGAAAAGTGGATTTGCAATGTTAATGAAGGGAATTATCTTTTGCATCAAAATCTGATAGCCCCTTTCTTTAGATGTCTGTTTTTTGTTTTTGTTTTTCTTTTTTTACATGTATCGTTGTGATTGACTGATTTTGAAATGTTAGAAATGTGCAACAAGATAAACATAATAATCTAAAACTTAATAAATTTAATATCTCTTCTTTGCATGAATCAGATAAGGTTGACTAAATCTAACTTCAAATATAGTCGAAAATTGGACCAATGAAAGCATAAATAAATTAAAAAGAAGTAAATTTTGACTCGGGTTGAATAAATAGAGTATTTATTATTTAATGATTGTATACTATTCAATGTCATCTCTTGGGATTAGATATCTGAATTTAAGAGATTCATTTTGAGAATTTAAGAGATGCATCCCCATCTTGCTTTTGAAATATTCAAGGTTTCATAAACTTTTGATAGATAGCTTCTTTTCCTCTCGATTCTGATCATGTTCAACTCAGGACATGATGATACAATAGTCACTTATCACTTCAACTGAAACCGAACAAAAAGGTCTAAACAGTTAAATTTACATTTGGGAATAAGTGCTAACTACAACATTAAAAGTGCGGAAGTCTCAAATTCTGCCAACAATTGATAGTCCATGCAATGTGGAAAAGAAATAGATACAAAACAACCCTAAGAAGGAAACATAAGTCTCTCTTCTAAATTTGAAGAGCGGTTGCTATGAACCCAGCAAGACTGATACCTTCAAAGGGTGCTTGTTCTTCGCCTACTTCACTGTCAATCGATATGAATCCATGATCCAAAATTAAAGTAGGTCATTTCCTCATCAAGACGACATTTTTTAGAAAAACCCAAATCAACATATCTTTTTTAGATTAGTCAAATAAACATGAACTAGTATTAGAAAACATGTTACTTTTGAATCACTTTTTGATAGAAAAAAGTATTGGTAAATGTATAACTTTTAGTCTAGTTTGATAAGGTTCGATAACTTTTGGTAAATATTTACCCAACCCATTTCCCATTAAATTTTACAGGTGTTGATTTTAGGGGTCAATGCCCCCTTTACCTCACCAAACCCAACCCAAACTTACTCGTTCTGTCTATATTTCTGACACTCAAATTTTCAAGTTTTTCTTAAATTTACCAATTCTTAAATTACCCAATTATTATATACCCATAAAAAGAATAGACCCAGTTTAAATCTCAATGTCCTTGATCGCAAAGAGGTGATATAGCCCCAGCCATGGCATCACGTTTACATTCACAGTGAGAAATTTCCTCTTTGACAGGGGGTGTTTATGACCTAGACACGGACATGGATCCATAATATCTTTTGCTTAAAAGTTATATTAAGGAGTAACCATGTTTCTTACATGGGTAGGATGAAGTTAGATAAAATAAAATTTCCTAGATTAAGGTAAAAACAATTAAATTTTGGAGAAGATTGAAAAATGGCAAACATGTTAAAATTTTAAACTCTCATTTTCTTTTTCCGTGCTCTAAATTACCTTTGTTTACCCTTATTTATTCAATCTTATTTAAGCCAACTTCACCAATACACAAAAATTTTATAAAGATATATGTAATATCTGCTTTAAAGTGTTCCCACGATATATCCGAGAAGATTCCGTGCGTGACATATGCATACACTTTTGCTGATCCATGAGAAGCCAAAACTTTGTGCAGGGCACTAAAAGTTATATTTTCGGGCAAGGTTTGGGGTCAATTTCAAGGTGGATCCGGGTCCTTAGAGGCTTGTTTTAGTCATCATGGGGTACGGATGTACGATGTTCACTTCAGGGTGGATCCTCGTCCATAGCTAGGGTGAAGCTTTGCATCCTCACCAGGAATCCTCTTGAGTCTTCTAAGTGGCAACGGGATTCTCCGCACGAATGATGAGGTTGAGTCAAGCTTGACTCTCATTTTGGGCGTCAAGTAGAAGAAGAATCACTCCAAGGGTATTTCGATCATTCATTTCACATCCAGGAAGACCAACTCGATGACGTTTAGGTCCTGTTGGCAACCCAGGGGCACTATGGTCGATCACCTCGCACAAGGATCGAGTTGGAAGACAATACAAAGGAGCATGAAGAAGGAAAGCCAAGGAAGAAGAGGGACATGCTCATGTCCTTGATTGACGTGCTTTTTTTCTAATTTTTTCAGCTATCTGTTTGTACTTCCAATAAAAGTTTGATCAACCTGAATACCCGAATTTGCCCTTGTCAAGAAAAAAATAAAACTGGGCACGGTTACAAAATATTCATCCAAATTCTGACATTGACCGAGTTAGCCAAAAAATTCCGACACGATATTTCTTATGTTTCTATTGTCCAAAATCAATTTTGAGCTGAACTTAGGTCAATCCGAATTTTCCAACCCTTAAGCTGGAAAAAACGGTAATAGTCAACAATTTCTTGTTCGAATTTTCTACTTATCCCTAATTTGACCTGGACCCAAACTTTTGCGGACAATATCTACTAGGTTCTGTCTCTCCACATGTAGTAATATTTTTGATGAGTTAAGGTTGCCCACCTAAATCTTTCTAGACAGGATGAATGTGGGACCCACACTAAAAATTGTTTTCCTTATTTAGTTCTTTCTCAATCAAAATCTCTTATCTTACAACAAGTGATTGCAGGTACTGAAGAATATAGAACTTGGGATGGCAGCTCTTCGAGGGGAGAGTGGGCCCGTGTATGTTAGAATGGTGGATCACTTGTTAGGTTGTGCCATTAACAGTGGCATAACCCTAACTTACATTCAGTTATCTCATAAATTCTGTGCTTTATTTTTGTATGCACGACATTTGTCCAGTGTGTTGTAACTTTAAAATGATTGCACAGATTTTGTAGCATGTAAATGCACTGATCATACAACTTTTGTATCTTTTCGATTCCTTAAATATTTGATACTCTAATTTCCTGGCCGCTCTATTGTACTCCTGCACAGACCAGAGTGTCACTCTATCCTTTTACATTGCTGGTCATTGTTTTTCCAACTTTTTTTCGATTATTCAAATTCAATAAAAAGATGTAAGGTCTACATTGAAAGATGTGAAATTCTTAAAAAACAAATAGGTTAGAATTATAGCAAAGATACGTAAATGAAGACGGCATAAGTTGAACCCTATAACAACAAAACACACTATAGAATGCTCTTTCAACATGGGTCTTCAAGTAAGCCTCATTTCCTTTTGTGTCTTCCTTTCTTCCTAAGTACTCACCGCAGACACCGCTGCTTCATTATGATTATTATTAATTGGCGATGCCTAAATCATTAGCAAGAAATACATATATACATGTTTCTTTCTCCGTGCTATTAATATGAGTCTCATCATACTCTTCTAAGTTATCTGTACCATTAAGCACTTTCCCGTAATTGGTCTTAGAAGGATTGTCAAACACTTGTCTGTCGTCCTCTAAATATTTATGTAGGCTTTCTCGCAGCTTGTCTCATTAAGGAAGCATATTCCATGGCCATTAAGATTTATAAAGGCTGATCGGGATAACTTTAATGGACCTTTAGTATTTTATTTCAACCATTATTTTTCATTAATATGTTTTAAGAAATGATAAGTAGCATACCACATGCATTTGCAACATTCTTAGTGATTAAAATTTAATGGCATACTTGGTGGAGTGTTTTTAGGCTCCAAAATGACGTGTTTGGTAAATAACTTTTGAAATTAGTTGTTTGAACCCATAAAATTTCTTATTAAAAAGTTATCCCGACCAGCCTTTTCAAAGAGTTTTTAACCTTTTGAGAAGAAAATGACTTCACTAGTACGATACTTTTAACAAAAATTACATCAAAAATCAAATTAATATCTATTATCATTTTTAACCCTAATTTTTTTAACAGACAATTAATTATCAATTACTACTATAAGAAGCTTGGAATGTGTCGTCTACGCCAATAATTAAAATTGATAACTTAAGGAATGAACCCCATCCGCCGGGCATATTTTAGACGCATTTTTGTAAATTTAAAAAAATATAGATAAAAATGTAATTTTATACCATTTATGTATATATTATTATAGTTATAGAAGTTAATTACATATTTTTCTCAATTTAATTTTAAAATGAATTAATTTTATATAATGAGAAGACAATTAATATATATCTCTCTAAGACATTTATCATTTTGTAATACATATACGCCCCACCCTCGCCCCAAAATCTAATACATTAAATCTTGCCATAATTCCTTTTTCGCAAAATCCTCAACTCCACGTACACTTTCTCACTCTCTTTATCTCTGTTTTTTTCCAGAGTAAAAGTATTTCGAAGGTTTGATTGTGGTTTTCAGAGTTGGAATACCTCCTACAATGGCTTCCAACACACCTTCTGCAAACCCTACTTCTTCATCATCTTCATCGTCCAGAAAGAGGAGATCGAGAAAAGGGCCGAATAATTCCGGCGAGGAAGTCATCGAAAAATGGCGGAAGATCGAGGTCGAAAACACCGTCGCCGGCTGAGAGACGGCGGAAGGAAAGGCGGCGAGGAAAGCTCCGAAGAAGGGTTGCATGAAGGGCAAAGGCGGCCCCGAGAATTCCGCGTGCAAATACAGGGGTGTCCGCCAGAGGGTTTGGGGGAAGTGGGTGTCGGAAATTAGGGATCCCGACGGTGGGCCCCGCCACTGGATCGGAACCTTCCAGAACTCTCGGGATGCGGCGTTGGCGTACGACGCGGCGGCGCGTGACTTGTACGGCTCAAATGCTATCTTGAACTTCCCTGATTCTGGGAGTTCTCCTCCGGCGGATGTTTCGGAGCCAAATACTGATTTGGTTTTGGGTTGTTATTCGGGTAGTGGTGATTGACAAGATAAGATATAGCTATATACCAATCTTTCTGTTTTCTGTTTTCTGTTTTCTGTTAAGATAGTTATTATAACTAGACTTGTTTCTTTATTTCCTTCTTTATTTTTCTTTCTTTCTTCTTCTTGGTTTCTAGGTAGTATAAATTCATTCCTTCATTGGATTTGGTAGTTGATGACAGTTGGTTAGTTAGCTGATGAAGACTAAGATTGACACTAGTGTAGCAGTGGTAGTTGATGGCGGTGTATGTAATGGATTATTTTGTAGTTAGGTTATTGGTATGTGGGGTAGGTGAGGAGAGAGAATGAAAAAAGCAGAGGAGAAAAATGAGGAGAGAGAAAAGTGAGAAGAGAGAAAAGTAATGATTTGTGGTAAGTGTGGTGGGTTGTGGCTAATTACGGTATGCTGTGACACCGCAGTTTGCCAACCGCAAAAAAGAACATGACCTTAATATCTCTTCTTTGCATAAATAAGATAAGATTGACTAATTCTAACCTGAAATAAAGTTGAAAATGTGACCAATGAAAGCATAGATAAATTAAAAAGGAGTAAATTTAGACTTGGATTGGATAAATAGAGTATTTATTATTTAATGATTGTATACTATTCGATGTCATCTCTTGGGTTTAGATATCTTAATTTAACATTTTCATTTTAAGAAATTTCATCTATTAATATGCAACTCCATCTTGCTTTTGAAATACTCCATCCGTTCATATTAATTGACACTTAAACTAACTTTTTTTGTTCTAAAATAATTGTCACTTTTTATTTCTCAATAACTAATTTAATTATTTAACTTTAATAATTATGTTAAATATTACTTTTTTCTCAATATCCGAAAAAACCCCTTAGAAAATTGTGGTATTTAATAATATGGGTAGTTTTTTAGTTAAGCATTGGTATGTGAAATTTTTTAAAATATGTCGATTTATATGAAACGGAGGGAGTATTCAAGGTTTCATAACCTTTTGATAGATAGCTTCTTTTCCTCTCGATTCTGATTATGCTCACCTCATGACATGATGATACAATAGTCACTTGCTTTATATACATACAATATGGAAAAGAAATAGGTACAAAAAAACCAAGAAGGAAACATGAGATTGTCTTCTAAATTTGAAGAGCAACTGCTATGGACACAACAAGACTGATGACTTCAAAGGGGGACTTGCTCTTCACCTCCTTCACTGTCAATGGATATGAATCTATGATCCAAAATTATAGTAGGTCATTTCCTCATCAGGATGACCATTTTTAGCAAAACCCAAATCAGTATATCTTAGTTAGATCAGTCAAATAAACATGAGCAAGTATTAGAAAACATGTTACTTTTCAATCAACTTTTGATAGAAAAAAGTATCAGTAAATGTATAAATTTTAGTCAAGTTTGATAAGGTTTGATAATTTTTGGTAAATATTTACTCCCCATTTACCATCGTACAGGCGTTGTTGTTAGGGGTCAACGCCCCTTTTACCCCACCAAACAAAGCCCTGTTCGTTCTGCCGATATTTCTAACACTCAACTTTTCAAGTTTTACTTAAACTTACTAATTCTTAATTGGAAAATTTGATTTTAATAATATCTACTTTCACAAATTGTATAGCAATAATCCCTACCTTCATTTTGGATTCTGATGGTCCAAAAAAAATAAAATAAAATTGGATTGTAATGATACCAAATCCACCTCCACATTCTTTTATTTTTTTTTTCATTTTTGCCTCACATTGTTTTTGTTTTTTTCGTTATTGCCCCTAGAAAAGTAATGAAGTATAGTTACTAAAATAATTTTTAAATTTTGTTTTGAGAATTCGAGCAAATGATTTTTTTTTTAAAAGGAATAGAAGTGGAAAATCGTTAAAAAAATGAATTTTTTTTTGGGAGAATACACCGTAAATTCATTAAAAATCGTGATAAAGTATTATACTAAGTTTTGAATCAAATGTCACTCAAAATCTATGATAGTAGGGTATACTTTGGGTGGTGTCCCATAAGAATCCCTTTTTCTTTTTACCATCAGAATCCAAAATAAAAATAGGGATTATTGTTATACAATTTCCTTCTAAATATACCCAAATATATTACATATCCATAAAAAGAATAGACTCAGTTTAAATCCCAATGTCCTTGATGGTAAAGAGGTGATATGGCCCCTGCATCGGCATCACGTTTACATTGACAGTGAGAAGTTTCCTGTTTGATAGGGTGTGTTTATGGCCTATATGGCTAGACACAGACATGGACCCATAATATCTATTGCCTAAACTGATGCCAATAATTAGATCTCCATCGTGCTTTCCTCCTGAGTTTTTGCTGGTAAGTATAAAGACAATTAGAAAAGCTTGAAGAAAGGTGAGGGGTTTAGACTTCATTTTGACCTACTTTTTTTTGTTGTTACGACAGTTGGGGTCGCCTTTCTTTGTATTCTGTGACATTTGTTTAGTGTGTTGTAGCTTGAAAATGATTGCGTAGATTTCATAGCATGTAAATGAATTGATCATACAACTTTTGTATCTTTTTTATTCCTCAAATATTTGACGCTCTAATTTTCTGGCCACTCTATTGTACTTCTAGGTAGATCAGAGTGTTACTCTGTCCTTTTACATTGTCGATCATTGTTTTTGTGACTTTTTTCCGATTATTCAAAGTCAATAAAAAGGTGTAAAGTCTACATTAAAAGATGCAATATTCTGTAAAAACAACTATGCTAAAATTATTGCAAAGATACGTAAATGAAGACGACATAAGTAAAACCCTAACAACAAAATACAACACTGCAATGCTCTTCAAGCATTGGTTTTCAAGTAATCCTCATTTTCCTTTTGTGTCTTCCTTTGTCCCAAAAGTACTCCACTTCTTCATTTTGGTCACTAATAATTGGCAATGTCTAAATCATTAGCTAGAAACATATATCTGCGTGCTTCCTTCTTTGTGCTGTGTTAACATGAGTCTCATCGGATTCTTCTGAATTATATATACCATTTGTTAAGTAATTTCTCTTGATTGGTCTTCGAAGGATTGTAAGTTTGTCGCACACTTGTGTGTCGTCCCTCTAAACAACTATGTAGGCTTTCTCGCATCTTATCTCATTAAGTAAGCATATTTAATGGCCATTTAGACGGGAAAAAAGTTGTTTATTTCATGTTTGTATGTGTTTCTCATAAAAAAAGACTCTACAATTTCTTTTATGGACCTTTAGTATTTTATTTCAACCATCATTTTCCATTAATATGTTTTGAAAATCGTCAGTACGTGATAAGTAGCATATCACAGGCATTTGTAAAATTCTTAGTGAATATAATTTAATGGCATGTTGGGGGAGAGTTTTTAGGCTCCAAAATGACGTGTTTGGTAACTAGCTTTTTAAATTAATTGTTTGAACTCAAAACCTAAAAAGTTAGCTCGAGAAGCCTTTTCAAAGACTTTTTAACCTTTTGAAAAGGAAATTGCTTTACTACTTAAATACTTTTAACAAAATTACATCAAATATCATCCATGACTTAAACTCTATTTATTTAGTAGGAAAATTGGATTCTAACAATCCCTACTTTCAGTTTTTGTATGTGAATAATTCCTACTTTGTTTTTGTATTCTGATGGTCCAAAAAAAAATTATATTCTTCTAGGACACCACTAAGTGTATACCCTAAATATCATATACTTTGAGTTGCATTTGATTCAAAACTTAACACAACACTTCCTCATTATTTTTAATGAATTTACAACGTTTGTCCCAAATTTTTTCGATTTTTTTCACTTTTATTCCTTTAAAAAAATTATAATAATTGATCGGATTATCAAAAAAATAATTTAAATTTCTTTTAATAACTACGCTTTATAACCTTTCTAGGGATGGGAATGAAATAAAAATAAAAATAAGCACGGGGCAAGGATGAAAAAGTAAATAAAATATGGAGGTAGATTTTGTACCACTTGAATACAATTTTTATGAACCATCAGAATACAAAAAACAAATTAAGGATTATTGTTATAAAAAGTTGAAAGTAAAGATTATTAGAATCCAATTTTCCTATCTAGTATCCCTTTCCGCAATCTATTTCCTTCCCCTCCTTTTTTTTATATGCACATAATGAATTTTTCTAACATCAATTTAATAGTTTTCTTATGTTAAGGTAGGAAATGGTCTAACCCAACCTCATTTATCCGAATGCCAAAAAAAAGTCCAACAACATAAAGAAATCTTTATGTCATAAATTTTAATAATTGTTAGAAGCAAAATAGGATTTTTCTTGAATAATAATATAATTGTTGTTTCCACAATTATAGAGTTAGTTATAGTTCCTAGCTTCTAAAACAAATATACAAATAACCAAATGTTCATTTTATTATAAGGCAAACTATCTAAAAAAAAAATTATATCATAAATTTTAGTAGTTTTGTTGGAAGCAAAGTAGGATTCATCTTAATTTTAATAATTTTTATAGGAGTATCATATATTTTAACTATAATACGGCTCTCCTAATCACTCACGCCACAATTTCACCTGAAACAAATCTTTCTTCGTATCCAATATAATCTTTGCCAATAACCGTACGTCCGTACCTCATACAGTATTTAATCTCAACAGTCAACAGAAATCTTTTTCCAAATACACAAAATCTTCAACTCTCTCTCTCTCTCTCTCTCCCTCTCTGTTTTCTCAGGTGGTCAACACTCGATCATTCATTCCTTCGAGTTCTAGAATCTCCAACAATGGCGTCCAACCCTAGTAGTTCAACTTCTCCAAACCCTAGAAAGAGGAAGTCCCGAAGTGGGGTCTATAATTCCGTCGCCGAAGAGATCGCAAAATGGCGGAAAATCGAGATCGAAAACACCGTCGCCGGCAGATACACGGCGGAAGGAAAGGCGGCGGGGAAAGTTCCGGCGAAGGGGTCGAAGAAGGGTTGCATGAAGGGCAAGGGCGGCCCCGAGAATTCCGGCTGCAAATACAGGGGCGTCCGCCAGAGGGTTTGGGGGAAGTGGGTGTCGGAAATTAAGGATCCCGACGGTGCTCGCCGCCACTGGCTCGGAACTTTCGAGAATTCTCAGGACGCCGCGTTGGTGTACGACGCGGCGGCGCGTGCCTTGTACGGCCCCAATGCCCGCTTGAACTTCCCCTGTTCTGTGAGTTCTCCTCCGGCGGATCCTCCGACTGCTGTTTCGGAGACAACTTCTGGTTCGGGTGGTGGTGATCAGATTAGGGTTTGTAATTCCGAACATGATGTGGCGGCGCGTGAAGTGTGCGGAACTAAAGCGCGTGATTTTCCCGGTTCCGTGGGTATTCCGGCTGAATTCTGCGGTTTGGGTTGTTCTGACGGTGGTGATCCGATTAGGGTTTGCAACTGGGATTCCGATCATGATGCGGCGGCGCGTGTGATGTACGGCTCCCCCAAAGCGCCTTTCGATTTTCCCGGCAATGTGTTTTCTCCTCCAACTCCCGTTTACGAGATAACTAATCCTAGTGGAGATGTGATTAGGGTTTGTAATTCGGAGTGGGACTTTGATCATGATGATGGTTATTTGATCGACGTCAACGATTATCTGCCGCCGGAGGAGCAAGTGTTGGATACAGATGATCATTCACTTCCAGTTCCGGTTCCGGTTCCAGTTCCAGTTCCTCAGGAGATGTTTGATTTGGATGAGTTGTTGGGAAGTTCTGGAAGGTTCCAGACTGTTGAGGATAACACTTGTGGGGAATATGATAGTTTGATGGGCTATCAATGGCAGTGCAACTATGGAGTTCCTCAACTGTTGGAGCAGCAGCAGCAGCAGCAGCAATATCATCAAGATTACTCTAACTTGGGATATTAGACAGCAGCATGTTTATGGTTTAGAGACATTCGTTGATTACTTGATTCATTACTTGATTTGATTCATTCCTTCATTGGATTTGGTAGTTGATGACAGTTGGTTAGTTAGCTGATGAAGACTAAAGATTGACTCTAGTGTAGCAGTGGTAGTTGATGGATTACTTGCAATGTTCTTTTGCAATGTTAAATATGAAGGGAATTGTTCTTTTGCATCAAAATCTGATAGCCCCTTTTTTTTAGATATCTGTTTTCTTTTACATGTATCGCTGTGATGACTGATTTAGAAATGTTCAAACTTGCAAAGAGATAAACATAATCTAGAACCTATATCTCTTCTTTGTATGAATAAGATATTCAAATAAAGTCAAAAATTTGACCAATGAAAGCATAGATAAACTAAGGCCCTGTTCTTTTCTGCGGTATGGTGTGATGTGGCGTGGTGGAATTGTGGTGGGTGTGATGGAATTGTGGTAGGTTATTGGTATGTGGGGTAGGTGAGCAGAGAAAATGTAAAAAGTGTAGAGGAGAAAAGTGAGGAGAGAGAAAGTGAGGAGAGAGAAAAGTAATGATTTGTGGTGAGTTGTGGCAAACTGCGGTGTGCTGTAGTACCGCAGTTTACCAACCGCAGAAAACAACAGGGTCTAAAAAGGAGTAAAACTAAAAAGGAGTAAATTTTGACTTGAATTGGATAAATAGAGTATTTACCATTGCCCCCTCTTAAAAACATATTGTAGCCTTAAACAATTTGATTTCTTAGGCAATTAGTTTTGGATAGGGCCACACAGTGAAATTGGTCTATGTAAATTCATGGGGGGAAAAATACTAGGATAAATATTAAATTTTGATAATTTTTGATAATTTTCGGTAAATTATGGTATATTTTATCAAATTTACCCTAATATATCAAATTATTTTTTTTGTTTTTAAATTTTGATAAGTTTTGGTAAATTTTGATTAAATTTTGGTAAATTTAGATAAAAATTAATAGATTCAGTTTACCCATGAATTTGACAGACCCTCAACATATGGAGATGACCTTACTGTATACTATTCCATGTCATCTCTTGAGCCTAGATATCCTGCATGAATTTAAGATTATTGTACTCCCTGCTCTTGCTTTTGAAATGTTCAGGTTTCATAACTTTTGACAGATAGCTTCTTTTCCTCTCAATTATGGCATGCTCAACTCATGATGATACAATAGTAACTTGCTTTGTTTACATCAGTTCAAATGAAACCTAACAAAAATCTAAACAGTCAAATTTACATCTGGGAATGAGTGCTAACTGCAACATTTCAAGCGTGGAGGCCTCAAATTCTACTAACAGTTGACAGTCCATACAATGTGGAAAAGAAAAAGGTACCCCAAAAAAAAAAAAAAAAAAAACAACATGTGACACTTTTGTTCTAAATTTGAAGAGCAGCTGCAATGGACCCAGCAAGACTGATAACTTCAAAGGGGGGCCTGTTCTTCACTGCCTTCACTGTCAATGGACATGAATCCGTGATCCAAAAGTAGGTCATTCCCTCCTCCGGCCGACCTTTTTTTAGCAAAACCCGAATGAGCATGTCTCAGTTAGATCATTCAAATAAACATAAACTAGTACTAGAAAAAGTGTTACTTTTGAATTAAACTTTGATAGAAAAAGTAGAATCGGCAAGCGTATAAGTTTTGGTAAGTTTTGACAAATATTTACCCACCCTCACTTGCCATTGAATTTTACCAGTACTCTTGTTTTAGGGGTATTCCACCGAACCCAACCCAAATTTACTTGTTCTTCCCATATTTCTAACACTCAACTTTTCAAGTTTTACCTGAACTTACCAATCCTTAATTTACCCAACTTTCTCACACCCATGAAAAGAATAGACCCTTCCTGGATGCTAAAGAGGTGATATAGCCCCTGCATTGGCATCACTTTTACATTCACAGAGAGAGGTTTCCTGTTTGATTGGGGGAGTTTTAAGGCCTGGACCTGGACCCACAATATCTTTGCTTAAGAAAGATAGATCAACGAAAACGATACCTGTAGTATCTGGTCTAAAGCGCTCCCATGATCTATTCGGGAAGATTCCATGTGTGACATACGCACTCACTTTTGCTGCTCCATGAGATGCCAAAACTTTCTGTATGGCACAAAAAGGAATATGTCATCAAAGAAGACATTAATTTGACTCTTCAAAGGTGCCTCACAGAGTTACCATGCAACATAATGTATCTGGGGGTGATGTATGTATGTGTAGTGTGTGCAAAAGTTTAAAGATCGGGACAGTTGGTCAACAGATAAGAATTAGAAAGGCAGACTTGCTTGAGTAACGCGCTTCAATGTGTCACTAGGATCCCAAACTAGCTTAATCTGATATGATCTTACAAATTACAATCGCTAGTCATGGAAATAATAATAACAATATCATTAAGAGATGTATCTCAGTAACAAGCGAAGAACATTGACAAAAATGCACCAAAGTCTAATGCAATGACGCGAGCAACAAATAAGATTGTAAAAAGTATCAATGTACCTGGCATTCTATGAGGGTACCACCCGATTGCACCAAGTCATCAACAATTACAACATGACGTCCCCTTGGATCCCCTTCCTTGATACGAACTATGCGCTGATCACCTTCTCTAACTTTTGCACATACAATCTGCACATCAATTGTGTGCTGAATATCAGAAGAGCAACGTCCTTGACAACTTATTATGTCAACGCATTCTCAACAGGGAAGGTATTGAGCAAATGCACAGTTGCATTGCCAACCCTAAAATAAAGCAATTGTTACCAAAACAAGCCCTTGTCGTTTATACCCAAGCAGGGTATACATGAACAACAAAATCAATCCTTTATATACTGTTGTACAACAACATAAATTACCGAAACCTCAACCCTGTAAAGAAGCAAGCTATCCTGGAAAAAAAATGATTTTGAATTCTTTCCCTTGAGCCAAGGGATGTATAAGAATATTGCTTTGATTATGTTAACAAGTTTTAGAAAGCATACAATGCCCCCTCCTTGGATAGCTGTGGTCATGCATTCACATTATCGTATAATACCAAGTTTTAGAAACCATGACCTCTAGGACATACAAACAGTGACAAATCTTAAAAGAACAAAACATAATTACCGTAGGAAAATGTTGGAGTTGATTATGGAACCGTTTCCATGAACCATCATCAGGAAAAGCAATAGATATCTGAAGGCAGAAAGGAAATAAACACCATAAAAAAATCCATATAATGATTGAATATCCAGTATTGTAATGCATGCCCTCAAAAACTTTTCTATAGAAGAGGCAATGTTTGAATTTAGCTGTGATGAACAAGACCGTATCACCGTACATTGTCAGAATCAGGCAGCTGTTGCAGCCTCTTCTTGAGTAAAGGTATTCCGCTCTCAAAGCATGGCAATATATTGTCCCCAAAGTAAAATCTTTCCTAAGACATGCAGAAAGGAAGTAAGAAGCACAAATCTCACAAATGGGTCAAAATTTTGAATGTCGGTCCTAGGGGCAGGGGAAGGAACAAACCTGCAAGGCATGTATATCAAAAATCACCAAACTAGTGGGCCCTCCCCTTGAGATTGGTATATGTGACAAAATCCTAGCAAGAGTGAAAGCAGTTGCCACGTCACCTTCATCTTCCATGCGCTCAGAAGTGCCAGTCGGGAAAAAGGGCAGGACAAGTGTGAAGGAGGCAGCAAAAAGTTTCGGGAGCGCGTATATCACAGAAAGTTGCTCAAATATTACACCCGGAGAACTAAAAGATGCCAGGAAAGCAACATGCTGCCCTCGTATACCATGGGCATTAGGTATGAATAAGTTGGGGAACCCATCTGCAAAAGTCCTAAGGAACCAAATAGACATAAATTCATTTTTTGTCCTTTAAAAAAAAAACCCCAAGTATGTCAAGTTTCTATGCTAAGATATGAGACAATATCAATGGTCCAATCACCTATACCAAAAATCACAGGTTTGTGGCGATAATTGTCCATAATTTGGGTAGTTGAAAAGATGGATTGTTTTATGAAGTTAGATTGTAAGGGACTAAAGCAAAATGTTTTCAACGTCCTCTGCTTCTCTTTCATGGAGTAACAGGTAGCTAATAGTTTTCACATATTGGATCAATTGGAACCCGTCTCTCTGAATTTCGGATTACCGGACAGATTCCTAAAACCAATGGCAAGTTGAAACTTGAAACTCCCTCTCAAGTTTGCCCCCACCCAATACAATCAAGAACTCTCTAACGAAAATCGGCCCTAAAAGACTTGATTTTAGACCGTCATTCCAAAGCCACATTCCCACATACTAGCAGAACATCTCTTCAGGATTACACAGGAAGATGCAGAGAAGTTGAATCATATGACCAGACAACAACATTGTATAGAATGGCAACTTAGTTAACTGAATTTCCATTAGCAATCCAAAATCTTGAATAACAAAGAGAAAACATTGCAGTAAACCAGGAATAGATTGTTAACCATTGACAACAAATGCTTATCAGATTTATCACTCCTTAATTGATCCAAAACTACATGGCATCCTTCACCCTAAATTTTTTCTCTACTTTTCTACAACTTAGAATTTTCAAACTTGCATTGTCCATCACAAAAAGTCTCAATCTGTATAATGCAATGTGTAACAGATAAAGATAAAAGCATCAACATCCATCATCAGAACAAACTTTCAGCATCCATAAATCCACCAAAATTCTCACAATCCACATCACAAAACACAAAACCTAATTAAGAATGATCGATTACCGACCTCCAATTGATGGCACGAAGCTCAATTGCATCCGATTGTGCAGCGACTCTCTCAGCTAGGGCTTCAGTTTCCGGGCAGTAGAAAAGGCAGACCTTCTTCGAATGTTTAGAAGGTTCTGGAACAATGGAAGCCATTTGCAATGGCGGAGAAGAAGGTATGATCTGAATCGGGTCGATTTTGGAGATTTGGTAATCCACAGTCGTCCAATTAGGGTTTCGAGGGTTTTCGGATTCGCATTTGATCCGACACTGCCCTGTTCTTCGACACCCAATTGCGATTCGAGAAGGTGATTTTGAGGGGATAGAAAAGGGTTTTGGGGTTGAACAATTGTTGGTAGGGTTTTTGGATTGATGATGAAGACGAATTGCCGCCATTTTTGGCGAGTTTGTATGAATGATTTGGTGAGAATTCTGCTACTTTCTGAATGAATTCATTCAATTGAGACCTATTCTACTGATACTGCTGCAAAATCTTCATGCAATTGCAGTTATATGCTGTCTGAACCCTAACAATGGACATTGTCAAGTGTCAACTCTCAGGTTATATCCTATCTGACCATTGTTGACATGTCAAATCGGAGAAGATTTGGGTCGATTTAACTCTGGGTTGGATTGTGTTCGTCATCGTATCATCCAAGATCTGGGTTGGTTCATGCATCGCTGGCAAAAGTTCGGTAAATTCGATGAATCCATGTTCAAATTGGGACAATAAATTAATGTCCGGATCTTCTATAAGTTGGACAATAGGATGAAATTAAGTTGCTATTAAAATTGGGTTCGGACAATGAAAAAGAGAAATATTGTGTCCGAATATTCAATAGATCCCGATAATGTAAAACCGTGTTTGTCTAGATTAGATAAATTTGAATATTCGAGTCTAATAAAATTTTTCTAATGTTAGGTTCAGGTTTGGATTTGGTTAAAATGTTGGCTTGGGGTGATTTTGGCTCGTTTGATTTTCAATATGAAACAAGTAACTAATGAAGAATAAACTCGAGCCACTTTAGATGGGGTAGCTTAGGCTCCGTACTTTTATACGGTGCGATACAATGTGGTAATGGTGTGGTGCGGTGGAATTTGAAAAAACGTGGTGAGTTGTAGTGAGAATTGTGATAGGTGAGGTAGGTGAGGAGAAATAATGTAAAAAGTAGAAGAACAAAGGGAGGAGAGAAAAAAGTAAAAAGATATATTAATAATGATTGTGGTGAAATATATTAGAATATTAAGTAGTACGGTACAATGTGGTACCGCACCGCAACCTAACGCATAAAAGAACAAAGGCTTGCTCCAGCTTTGGAGTTATTTCCCGTTTCAAGTTGGACCAATTTTTCTAAGATTATCTAGATTATATTCAGGTGAATAGTATGTTTCCCAAAACTTAGATTTATTATTTTATTTTAGGTTTTGGTTAATCTTGAAGTAATAAGTGATTGATCCAATGAATTTGTTTGTAAAGGGAAACTATTGTGTTAGATAGAAAATGCTATGCCAAATTTGGTTTGAGTCACAATGATTAAGATCCTCCCCTTTGAATTAATTACTGTGAATGCTAAGAAATATTATATGAGTTTGGGTTACTCACCCAACATTTTACAAATGAATTCACAATTTATAATTTAACACATTTTATTTCTGAATAGACTTAAGTCATGTTCTTTTGTACGATAAATTGGATGCGGTAAATAATATGATATGGCAAGGTCGTGGAAAACGTGGTATAGTATGGTAAGATATGGTAAAATTTGTGGTAAGAATGATTGATGTGGTAGATGAGGAGAAAGAATGAGAAAAGTGAAGAAATAAAAAGTTATGATTATTGTGATAAAATGTGAAATGGTATGATATAGTATAAGATGAAAAGATTATGGTAATTGGAAAAATCAGTAAACAACTAAGGTACTGTTCTTTTGTGCGTTGCATTTGCGTTGCGTTGTGTTAGTTGCAGTAGATTACGGTAAGTTGCGGTGGAAATAGTAAAAAGGTAATGGTAATTTACAGTATGTTGCGGTAGGTTGCGGTAATTTACGTTGCGGTTAGTTGCGTTAACGCACAAAAGAACGGTGCCTAAACATGTCGAGTTAGCTCACGACTATTCTAAGTTATAGCCCAATCTACTAGGTTGAGCTACAGCCTGTCAATAAGTCACAAGCATAATGTTCTATTGCTCTTTTCATCTACTAATTAATTTATTAAAGATTTTTGTTACTAATCGTTACCAATAATTAGTGAGTTTTGGTTCACAACCTATTAAAATATTATAAATGTGAATCATAACTCGCTTGAAATTGAAAAATTCTATATAAGAAGTGAAAATTAACTGGCTCATTAATTAAAATATCATAAATAAATGCAAAATAAAAGTTAGTTTAAATTCTTTCTTTCTCAATCTTCTCCTCTCTTACATCTCCCATCCCTTGGCATGGTGTGCTTGATCGAGCTTTTAGAGTAGGAGCACCGTGGAATGATAATCAGGGAACTAGGCTGATATGGATCTCTTCTCTCCTCCCCTCACACTTTCCCAAATAATTTCACATGTTCCAGAACTCTGCCCCGTTCTGGAATAGCTTGGAATGGTTTGAAATGAAGAAAAAAATTCAGAAAAAAATATGAGATGGAGGAGAGAGAGAGAAAGAGGAGAGAGAATGAAATTTTAGATTTTGCATTGCACATGCTCTTAGTAGTCGAAAGTAGGGATGACAATGGGGCAGAGAATTCCCGAACCCATTGGGGCCTCGTCTCGCTCTGGGGAAAAATCCCCACCCCCATTGGGGATGGGGACGGGGATGATTTTTCAAAATCCGCTCCGGGACGGGGCGGGGATGGGGACAAAATTTTCCCCATCCCTAACCCCATTTTCCCCATCAGGAAGAATTCCCCGTCCCCATCCCCGAAAATTAGTTTTTAGTTTACTTTATGTTTGTCATTAAACTTGAGGAGGATGTAATGTATGCTACTCTGATTCACACTTGAGGAGGATGTATTATTATATATTTTTTTCGAATAACACTTGTTGGTGTATTATTGTTTGATTTTGATGTATTATTACTTGAGCAAGTTAAATACGTTGTATTTTGAACATGTTATTAACCGGGTCCGGTTAAAAATCGGGTCCGATTAAAATTTGGTTAGATTTTGGATAGTTTTAAAAAATCCCCGTTAGATCTCCGTTGGGATGAGGAATCCGCGAGGATGGGGCAAGAATCATTTCCCCAAGCGGGGATGGGGACGAGTTTTGGGAGCGGGGATGGAGATAGGGATATACTCCCCCGTCCCCGATCCGCCCCATTGCCATCCCTAGCCCAAAGTAAAAAAAAGTACATGGACCCAATATTAGCAACCTTTTACTTACTCACCTAATTTGTTTTTGTCTTTTATGCCCCAATCTAGAGTGGAGCCTTCCTAGAGTAGAGGCCCAATTTTTAACAAATTAGCTTGGTTTAAGGCCTTGTTCCTTTTTGATGCGGGCAAGATGTATGTAAGGTAATATAAGGTTACGTAAGAAAATGTAAGTAAAATAGTAGAAATAGGTAAATGTTACATCACTTATTTTTTATAATAAATTATGTGAGTTGAATAAAGAATTTAAATTATCTAAATGTATAATGTTGTTTTTTTTAATGGTAAGGTAAGGTAAGGCAAAGTAAAATCTTAGCTACCTTTCAAAATAAGAGGGCATTAGTTATAGATTGTATATAGATATGAGCATAATCTTGCATTGTCTTTCGCTCCTAGAGTTAATTTACTATAGATTTTTATCGGGTAAACACAAAATGATTATTTGTCGCTCTGATAAGTAACAAGAGAGGTTATTTCACAATATACATCAGATGGAACGTTTAGAATATAAATGAGCCGCTTTTACATATAGAATACTAGCACGTTTATCCAAAAACACCAAGGACCCCAAAAGTGAAGATCAACTTTGATGGGCTAAGTCTCATCTTGGAGCTGGCGGTGGCTTTGTCATTCGTGACCGAAGATGTCACTGTATTTCCTGTCAATCTTTTAATTTGGGGTAAGACATTCGTTCCGGTTGCTGAAACAACTACTATGAGAAATAACATCATAGAAGCGCTCGTGCATGGTTTCTCTAACATTATTGTGGAAGGCGATGACAAACTTGTTATTGACGCGGTTCGAGGTATTTGTGATATTCCATGGTCTATCAGGAAGCTAGTTGAAGACATCAGATTCGTCTTACAAATGTGTTCTTCCTTTGTTGTCGAACATGTTTTTATGAAAGCTAATAGAATGGTTGATTAGTCGGCTTAGGTCGGTCTCAATCAATGGCATGAAATAAAAAGCAAACCAAACAAAGAAATCAACCAAAACTTCCAATCCAATGGAATATTGCAAACACCAACATAATTGGAGAGCTCACCAAGGCATGTTAAAGGATCAAATTCACCACAATACCTCTAAAAAACCAACTCTTAAACACAACCATTAAAATTTGATAAAGTTTAGAGAGAGTTTGAAGCAAACCTTGCATTTGACCCTTGATCATTTTCACTCAACATTACCTTATCTTTCTCCTTTTACAACATAAGTATATCTTATTAGCACTAAGGCCGTGTTTTTTCTGCGGTTGGCAAACTACGGTGCCACAGTCTACCGCAATTTGCCACAACCCACTGCATTTTATCGCAAATCATTACTTTTCTTTCTCCTCACCTTTCTCTCTCCTCACTTTTCTCCTCTACTTTTTACATTCTCTCTCCTCACCTACCCCACATACTAATAACCTACCACAATTCCACCACACTCCACCACAATTCCACCACACTCCACCACACCATTCCGCAAAATACCGCATAAAAGAACACGACCTAAGTTAGCATGAAAATACTGACAATGATTTGTTGGCAATTAATTATCCTTGTAAAAGAGTTATATATTCACTTATAAAACTTGTGTTGGCCAATTCAAAAATGATATTATTTCTAAAATAATTTGCTAACTCAACCACAAATTAACCAAGCACAAATCTCACTTGAATATCCATCCGCTATCCGCTCCTTAAACCGCCATCCGCTAGCAAAATCTTTGTCCACTATCTAAAACACTAATTTTGACGAACATGGCATCATACAATAATATACTTAGAAAGATAATATACTTAAAAAAACACCAATAACTATCATAAGTTTTTTCCTACTTACAGTAAAAATGCATGTTAATATCACATTTAGGCTATGCTCTTTTGTATGGTGCGGTACTGCGGTGTGGTGTTGCACCACAACTCATGATATTACTCAATATTCTTCCACACTTTACCACAACATATTAGGTTTTACCATAAGGATTTTTGGACGCTAATATATTGAACTTTTAGGCTATTGGATAATAATGCGCTAAACTTTGACCTTGAACAATAAGACATTGAACTTTGAGGGGTGTTGGACAATAATGCACTCGTAATGATTTTGACGGTGACTGACTTGGTGGCAATCTTATGTGGCAAGCCGAGAAGATAAATTGGCTAAATAATATCTATATTTATGACATGTAAGCTAATCTACACAAATAAAAGTGATTTTATACAACTACAACAACAATCTCTCAGTGAAAACACGCTTGCGCAAATGTGATTTTGTGTTTTTTTTTACTCTTTTCAAAATTAATTCCCTTTGCTTATGTGTGTATTAGCTGACATGTCATAAATCTAAATATTTTTGGGTCAATTCATCTCTTCTACCTGCTACATAGAATTACCACTGATTTAGCCACTGTCGGAATCGTTCTGGGTGCATTATTGTTCAACACCCCACAAAGTACAGTATATTATTGTCCAAGATCAAAGTTCAGTGTATTATTGTTTAATATCCCAAAAATCCAGCATATTAGCATCAAAAAATCCTTACCATAATAATTATCAATATATTTCCTCACTTTTCCTTCAACTCACTTTCCTCCTCTACTTTCACATTCTGTCATCATCACCTGTCATATTAGTTATACTTTCCACAAATTTTATTATACCATTTCACACCTTATAGCAATTTTCATAATTTCACTATACCACACCGTATCCACTCCATACCAACCACAAGGGTCTTAAACTTAGAATAAAAGTAGCATATTGACCATAATTCTCTATTCACATTAACAATGTATTTCATTATCAGCCACCAAAAACCAACTATCATATGGATGTTTTGGTACCCCATAAAATGGATGACCTTTTAGCAAAAAGCAGTTGAATATCTACCAAGAATTGTTTGCTTCAAGCTACACCACACTTCTTCACTTCAACTCTATCCTTCTGTAACTCTCCCCCCCTTCATTAAAAATTTAAATGCCAAATGGATTTAAATCTTATATATATGACCCCCCATTTTACTTTATTTTCTGGTGGCTGTGATCATCCAATTGCGCGAATGCAAACAAAAATCCACTAAAAAGCGAATACCCAATTCGCAACTTTCCCCATTTATTATCGTTTTCGATACTTCACGGGTTGAACACTTCTTCACTCGAACCCAGAAAACCAGGTACCTACTTCAATCTTTTCTTTGCAGAACGAAAACAGAAAAAACGAAATTGTTTTGATTTTTCTGGTGTGATTATGTTTGAACCCATCTGAAATTTAGGGGTTTTTTTGGTGGGTTTTGAAGTATTGAGCGTATGATTAATTTACTAGTTTGTGTGTTAGCTGAGTTAGCTTGATGCTAAAATGCATGATTATTGATTGCCCATTTTGATTTCTGGGGTAATTATGTTTGAACCCATCTGAAATTTAGGGATTATTTGGTGGGTTTTGTGGGAATTTTAATTTACGTTGTGGGTTTTGAAGTATTGAGCATATAGTTAATTTACCAGTTTGTGTGTTAGTTGATTAAGCTTTATGCTAAAATGCATGATTATTGATTGACCATTTTGATTTCTGAGGTGATTATGTTTGAACCCATCTGAAATTTAGGGACTGTTTGGTGGGTTTTGTGGGCATTTTGATTTATGTTGTGGGATTTGAAGTATTGAGTGTATGATTAATTTACCAGTATGTGTAATAGTTGAGTAAGCTTGATGCTAAAATGCACGATTATTGATTGCCTATTTGGATTTGTTTGTTTCTTCATGATGCTTGTGGGTTTTTGTTTTTTGATTCATGAAGTGGTTTTGTTGTATTGAGATTGAGACTGGTTGAATTTAACTTATTGAACTTGTTGGATTATAGAACATCATTAGCATTTGGGTTGTTTGGAGGTACTGTGATTTAGACCTATCTATTTGTTTTCTTCATGATAGTTTTGGTGTTTCCCCCAAACATTTGCAACAACTCACTTTGGAGATCAGCCTTATCTATATAGAAGACCCACAAGGAAAACGAGAAATTGAAAACATTTTGAAGTTGAAAATCTTTGGAGAAGAGAAGTACCAGTTTCCCCCAAACATTTGGTTGGGTTATTTGATGGGGTTGATCAATTAAAGACTGGATATTGAGATTTCAGAATTTAAGGTGCATTGTTTGTGACACGGAACGAATGATTTGGATCTTAGGTTTTAGGAGAGATTGTTCGAATGGATGGCAAGGAAACTCTTTTGGTCTGGATGTGAATGCCTTAGTGACCTTACAAAGTGAATGACCACTCGAGAAATTTGTGTATTTCGGTTTTGCTTTCTGCTGATTCTGTTTATTTGTCCGTTCCCGTTTGCTTTCTTTGGTTGTCTATTAACCTTAATATTTGTTTGGGTGTTGGTGATCGTTAAGCTTGTGCTTTTAATCTTCAATATGCGTGATTATACTTTTCAGCATGTCCACGTTTTGTTTACGTGTTTCTCGCCATATCCAAACTTAGTACTCATGATCGAGTTTCAGGTTTATAGCCGGAACCTGGTGAGTGAGTGATTTTTGCCCAAAATGGCTCCCAAGGCAATGGACTACTCACTACTGAATGAAAATGTGAAGAAGTGTCAGTATGCTGTCCGGGGTGAGTTGTATCTTCGTGCTTCTGAGCTCCAGAAGGAAGGGAAGAAGGTACGATTGTGTCTGTAGTACTCTGCTTATGAAACATTCTTTGTGTTTTTTAGATTCCTTTTTGTCTGAAGTGCGAGCCTTGTTTTGTTGTGACTTGACTTGATATATTAGATTCCTCATCGTTTGCTGCTATCTTGTTATATTCTATGTCTTCATTCGGCTGCTGAAACAAATGCTCTCCAGTGTAAATTATGGATGACTTAGATTGTATATCGGCCTGTGTTGGGCTGGGTATATTTGCCATGTTTTGTGTACTACAATCTCGTTTAGGATGACCCGAATTTGTATATCGACCTGTGTTGGGCTGGGTATATTTGCCAGAGGGCTAGCTGAACTACAACTGAAGATGCATTACTGCATATTTTCATTTTCGACACTCTAAATGGTTTGAATGTTACATAATCCTATGGGACAAGCACTCAGTGACCCAACAATACTTGAACTCGTGCAGATTATCTTCACAAATGTTGGCAATCCTCATGCACTGGGGCAGAAGCCATTGACATTTCCAAGACAGGTAACGATGACGACTCTTTTGATTGTCTCTTTCACCATTTGGACTACTTTTCCACGCCTGAGGAAACCTGAGACATTGCGGTATTACAGGTGATTGCTTTGTGTCAAGCTCCATTTTTGCTCGACGATCCCAACGTAGAGCTTATGTTCCCAGCAGATGCCATTGCAAGGGCTAAACATTACCTGGCGATGACTTCCGGTGGTCTAGGTACACTTTTAGACCTTATTTTCTGAACAAATATTTGTGATTATGGAGAAAACAGTTACCCTTTCCAGTTTCCATGATATGTCCTAGTGTAGAACAAAATATCATTGACACATAGTCTAGGGCTTTCTATGTTCATTAACAATGATTGATCCGCTTTAAAATGCTGTGAGTTGGGTAGTTCATACTATTTGCCTCAAACCTTCTCGGGTTACTGCATCTGCTATGACCACTATGTTAAACTACCTTTTCTGATTTGAACCCTCCATTATATAGTGTTTCTGATGATCATAGCTTAATGACGCAACCTATTTGACGTGTACTTCTGTCTTAATGAATTAGGCGCTTACAGTGACTCAAGGGGATTGCCTGGCGTAAGGAAAGAGATCGCGGAGTTCATTGAAAGGAGAGATGGCTACCCAAGGTGATTACAGTATCATACTTTAATGAAAGTATTTTTCACTACAAATCTAATGTTAGAAATTTCAAATCATAAAGCGACATAGTACGTAAACTATAGCAAAAGATAATATGGAATAGAGGTAGTATCATCTATCCCGATTTGGTTGAACTGATGGTTGAATTCTGAGACTAATTTAATTTCCATTTGGTCGTTACATTTCAGTGACCCAGAGCTCATTTTCCTGACTGATGGTGCCAGCAAAGGTGTAATGCAAATCTTGAATGTCATCATCAGAAATCAGAATGATGGGGTAATAGATCTTGATGAACTATGTTGTTGAACTCTCTTTTAATTTCCCACTTTTGTTTCTCTTGAATTCGTATGTCATTAGTTTGTTCTTCTCTTGCTGATGTTTTTGCATTACTATCGATTTGTTCCCAGATCTTGGTCCCAGTTCCTCAGTACCCACTTTATTCGGCTACCATATCGTTACTTGGTGGTTCTCTCGTCCCTTATTATCTGGATGAGTCAGCAAACTGGGGACTTGACATGAAAAATCTTCGCGACGCGGTTCAACAAGCTTCATTCAAAGGAATAACTGTAAGTATTTATCTACCTACTTTTTAGAAAAAAAGAAATGACCAAGGATCCGATGTTCTCTCAATCTTAATTGTCCGTTGCTATGGCAATTAATGTAATGAAGATTATTATTGACTTGTATGTGTATTGCCACCAATCAGGTACGTGCGATGGTTATTATTAACCCTGGAAATCCAACCGGACAATGTCTTAGCGAATCTAACCTGAAGGAGATAGTGCAATTCTGCATCCAAGAGAACATTGTGCTAATGGCAGATGAAGTATACCAGCAGAACATATACCAAGATGAGCGCCCCTTTATTAGTGCAAGGAAGGTATGTTGTTCCGTAATCCTCGGTCTTTGGTTATAGATAGCTTGATGTTCGCCCAAGAGCCATTAGCTGGACCTATCAACTCGGGCAGGCAGGTTAAATATTGGTCTGGTTTTGTACGGGTTGGTTTTGGGTTTATTTAGGTTTTGGGTTTGGAAATCGTGTTCAAAACCCTGAACTTTCATGAGGTTTGGGTCGGTTTTCGGGGTCGGGTCAAATTTTTTCCGCTAGGGTTCGAATCCCAGCAGCCACACTGTAGAGGGGCCAATGGGTGGGCCAACTTACCAATGTTGGGAAAAAGAAAAGATAACTTGATATTCTTCGATGAAAGTTAATTTACATAATGCTTGATTTCTGAAGGTTTTGATGGACATGGGCTCACCAATGAGCAAAGAGCTCCAACTCGTGTCTTTCCACACTGTGTCGAAAGGATATTGGGGTGAATGTGGACAGAGGGGTGGATACTTTGAGATGACCAACATCCCACCAAAGGTTTGTGCCATTTCCCGACATTTGATTTGAGAATCCCGACATTTCTTTGTGACCATATTTGCTTACACAAAAGCTCTCATATACGTATCCTATTTTACACTCGAGTAACATGCTTTCTGCTTTTTCCTGATTTGATTGGTTTCCTTCTTGCAGTCGGTGGATGAAATCTACAAGGTAGCTTCTATAGCACTCAGCCCTAACGTTCCAGCTCAGATTTTTGTAAGTCTCGGAACTTTTTCTGCTGCTTCTCCGTGAATCTTATTTGTTGAGAAATGTTCCTCTAATAAGTCGCACTTGTGTTTGAACTTTGATAGCTAGGGTTGATGGTTAACCCACCACAGCCTGGGGACATTTCTTATCTGAAGTATGATCAAGAGAGGTATGTTCATCTTTCCCTCATTAATTTCCGTTCAGAACTAATTGCTTTCGAGTTTTCAACATTTACAGCAAACATTTTGTTTGTTGCATTTGGAATCGGACCATCACCGATGACATTAAAGATATACGTTGATGATGCATTAAATTTGCAGCAAAGGGATCCTGGAATCAATGAGAAGGAGAGCGCGATTGATGACTGATGGATTCAACAGCTGCAGAAATGTTGTCTGCAATTTCACAGAGGGTAAAAAAGGATATTATTTTGCTGCATGCTGCTATTTTATCTTTCTTTTTTTTCACATTCGTCGTCAATAGTCTGATGATCCATGCATGATATTTACATACAGGGGCGATGTACTCATTTCCTCAAATACGGCTGCCACCCAGGGCAATAGAAGCTGCGCAGAAGGCCGGCAAACACCCGGATGTTTTCTACTGCCTCAAGCTCTTGGAAGCCACCGGCATCTCCACTGTCCCCGGATCAGGATTTGGACAGAAAGAAGGGTAAAACTCGATCTCTAAACACTGCATCTTTTTGCTTCAAATCTTCTTCCGGAGGGGAAAAAAACAACTGTTAGTGTGGGTCCGGGTCTAGAGGTAGGCGGCTTTATCTTAGCAAATATTCCTACCCGCAAAGTGTGTATGGCATTCGGGAAATAATTGATTGTGAAATATACAGCATGGCCACTACTTACGATCTTCGATCGCTGAGTGTGGGTCCTACTTGTGTGGGGTCTGGGGATAGGCAGTCTTACGACATACATCCCTATGGGTAGATACACCGCTTCCACCGATATTGTGTGATTGCTATCTGTTGGCGCTAGCAAAAATTTGGATCAGCGTTAAATTTGGGTCGGTCAAATTCGATCAATGTTAAAACTTGGACGAGACATTGATGTCTGGACCTAGTCCTTTTTTGGATCGGACAATTCGGATCGAAGTAAAACCTGGTCAAAATTGGGTTCGAAAATTAGAAAAAAAAGAGAAATATTGTTTCTAATATTTGGTCAATTGGAACAATGTCAAGATCGGATTTGGATTAGATAGGTTCTTTTCCAAGTGTGGGATAAAATTTTGCCAGCATAACTATGTGTGTCCCCCTTATGTTATTTTGACAAAGTTAATCTATCAACCGATGAATTTTATGACAAATTGGGATATATTTGTGGGAAAATTGGATTCTAATAATCTCTACTTTTGCAAATTGGATGATGGTGGTCCCTACTTTCATTTTGTATTCTGGTGGTCCAAAAAAATATATAATTGGATTTGAGTGGGATGCCGCCGAGTTGAGTGGTGGTGACTCGGTGGTTTTCACTTTTCTGACATGGCACATTAAAGTCAACCCAGTCAAACACATGGCCAGTGTACCATGTCAGAAAACCATCGAGTCACCACCACTCAACTCAGCGGCATCCCACTCAAATCCAATTATATATTTTTTTTGGACCACCAGAATACAAAGTGAAAATAGGGACTACCATCGTCCAATTTGCAAAAGTAGGGATTATTAGAATCCAATTTTCCTATATTTGTGTAGATCGATAATATATTGATAAATTATATTTGGACAGGGTGTTCCATCTGAGGACAACCATCTTACCGGCGGAGAAGGACATGCCGGCGATCATGGAGAGCTTCAAGAAGTTCAACGACGAGTTCATGGAGCAGTACGAGGACCACCAGGGCTACTCCAGGCTCTAAATCCCCTCCAATTATGTCATTTTCCCCCCCTTCCTTCCTCTGCGAGCGATAATTAATGTATAATCCCCCTACAACAACTGAACTGCTGCTGCTTTTTTGTACAATATATATTCCTAAGGTTGAATCCATGTACACCTAAATTCCCAAATCTCATCTTTTTTAGTTGAGTTAAATCTACCCAGAAGCTTAATTTCCTGTGGTTAGAAAGTGGGATGTTTCACATGGGGGAGAAGGAGGATAGAATGTGTGGAAACACTGTGAATTGTTTGTTGCATGTTACATCATTAATGGCTTCATGTTCTATTGCCCTGCTTATTTGGGCACTATATGTACATGCACATACTATTCATTAATAATAACAGTAAGATATTCCATGGTCAATGTGGCTCTTATATATATAATAGATATAGATAGAGAGACCTAATTAAATGTCAAACACTGCAAGAACAACTTATTTGGGCTATGAAAATTGTGACGGGAGGGGAATTTTGGGTGATAGATTTTACATTGATATTTAGAATCTATATATTCAAAGAAAGTTTTTTGTGAAAGTAATACTTTAGTGACCAATTAAGAAAATGACTGGAAAAAGATTATTTGTGATTAGTTTGTAAATTTGATCATGATAAAAATACTGTGGCTAATTCTCTATATTTGCCATTTAGAAATTGCTTTGGTGGCTAGAAAATTCTACTTCATCTATTATAGAAAAAAAATATTCGTATATATGCCTTTACATTTACAATTAATCTAGGAAATGGGGATGAAAATTTTGCTTAGAAATTTAGGTTTCCCTCTTAACTAAAAGTCATGTACCTTTTATATACTCTGTTAGCAACTATCTAATGACAAATAGCCCAACGGTTCATCTATTAAATGCTTGTTAATTGTTGATGCTTGCTTTGTGTATTTGAGACTCAATAGAAGCATCTTTACATATTAAACGGATGATAACGCGGCTAATATAAGTTGACAACCATTGAGTTGTTGGCTATAAAATTATACAATGGTTAATAACATCCAATTGTTTTTTTTTTTTTAATGTAGAATAATGGCCACTACATGAACTATGGCTAATTTACTTATTAACCATAGATGGTTCATTTCCATAACAAGTACCAAAAATGACCCTAGTTGAACATTAGTAACCCATTGCATAGACATATTTGACGAAATGAAGTCTGAATAAAGGAATTAAATTCAATTTCAAAAATTAAACTCTGGTTGAAAAGAGGAGCATTCAAACTGTTAACCCATTATGGGTACGTGTGGAATATTGTTAATGGACCAATATTACACATTTTTAAGGGAAGTCATGCATGGTTTCAAAAATAAATAAAAAAAATAAAAAAGAGGATTACATGGCATACTGATTTATACAACCTCTCCTTTATTTTGATTTTGTTCCTCTATTGCTAAATTATAATTATTGATTCATTTCTTAATTACCGGCCAAGATTTTGTCCAAGCTAATTTTCAAAGAGAGGAATGCTGACTACATTAGAATCTCTCAAACCCTGCTTATTAAATGTGTTTTACTTTAAAAATTTGTTGTAGTTATATTTATTGTTGGCCATTAAAGAATAAAAGTTCTCCTGTGGCAAAAGAAGGGGCCGGGACATAGGGTAGTTTTAGTAGGTGAACATTTCTCTAAAGTGTAAACAGATTCATTCGTTGGCTAATAATGATAGATAAATTTTATGTATTTGGTTAAAGGGAAAAATTAAACTACACACATGATAATTGATCAAGAACGTAACCTTGTGTTTCTATATGTAAAAGTGACACGTCAACCTCATATTCACTTATATAATCTTTTACTTTCACCAAAAATTTAAACTAATTTGATAGAAAATTTAGAAGATGAAATAATCAACTTAAGTACCATGTCTTTGGTAAGTCTAGCTATGAACATGGTCTTCTCTTTAAATAAAAGTAAAAATTGAGTGAAACCCAAGTTAGAAAAGGTATATCCGGGATATGATAGACACCTAAGCTTACATGTTACATCTAATCTGGCTAATGCTGATAATTAAGCATATATTTATATATTTATATATATACTTGATAATTAAGTGGTCCTAATTATGTTAATTAGGGCCTTATTTAACTTGAGCCATAATACACAATAATGAGGATCGATCAATAAGTATTCAGTAATATATACATGGTTGAACAACTATTTAGGCGTTCTTTTATGCGTTAACGCACCCAAACGCAACGCAACATAACGCAAATTATCATCAGTTTTTAACAATTTCCAACGCAACTAAACGTAACGCAACGTACAAAACAACGATGCCTAATTTGGGTAAATTAATTAATAATGAGCTGAAAATTAAGCGTAGGGATGACTACTACTCTCTTTAATTAGAGCTCATGGCAATTAGCTTAATTAACTCAATTTACGCCATAATCACGTTTTGTTTGCTCAGTCTGCATGGCTAGCTTAGCTTCCTTAACTTCTACTATAATTTTCCATCTCAATCAAGATCTATAGTATTATTTGTGTATGATCATTGATCAATGAAGTCATCAAGCTTAATAAGAACTAAAGGCTTGATGAAGAAGTTTGACTTTGACATTCGGCTTTCATTAGGTTTGCCCAACATAACTACAACTGGCGCTCGCAAAATTCGGGTTTAGGAAAATTCGAGTCAATCAAATTCGGCCAATGTTAAAGTGATGTCCTGACCTGGTCTAGGTCTATTTCACGGACTGTGTCGAACAATTTGAACGGAGCTAAATTTAAAATTAAACGGATTCGGGGAATAGAAAAAAGAGAAATATTGTCTCCAAATATTTGATCAATTTGATCACTGTCAAAACCATTATTGTTATATTCTATTCAGAAATAGCTTAACATAATCAGAAATAAATTATAGATTAATTCTTACTAATTGTAACATTTTTTATTACGTATCTAATGACATTAATTTTATATGCTGAATCATTATATAAATTAAAATTAAATATTAAATATTTGATAAAAAGAAAGATTCTATATCCTCATACCATATTTACTTCTTTTTTTAAGAAAAAGAAAGTTTCCTTTGAATGAATAGTGAAAAGGAAAATAACCTCATAAATTCAAATTTGTCTTTATGAAAATTAGCAAAGTAGAAAGAACCCTTAAAGATCCTATAAATAGAAGCAAAAAAGGTTGGGAAAAGTGAGAAAAACACAACTTTACAGATATAATAAATAACAAAGCAGTTTACAAAAAGTAAAAGTATGGAATAACTTGAAACTTTTTACCTACAATGACAGGACTACTGTAAAAAGTTTTATGCATAAGCACAAATACAATCCACCTCACTTCCCTGTTCATATTTCATGCTTCATAGAAATACCTCGATTTCCCCTCTTTTTTTTTAGAAAAAAAGAAATAATTCAAATCATATGTATTCATAATCCTACGTGGAATTTGTACAACAATACTGTTATTAGCCAGACAGTAGAGCTGTTGATGATCCCGGAGCTTTTATTTTCTCAAAAAACTTAAAAAGAAAGAAAAATAAAAGTGGCGCCAATTTCCAAGTCAATGTGGTCACTGGTCAGCACTCATGCTGCCCGCGGTCAGTCCCTCATGTTCTATATGAAGACCCCGTCCTTTTATACAGTTGACTGCGCTGCCATACGGTAAGATGTGGAGGAAATGTGATGGATTATGGTGTGTCGGAAAAAATAGTGGTAGGTTGTGGTTGATTGTGATACAATATAAAAAGTTTAACTTTTAATAAAAAAGATAAATTTAATTTAAAAAAGTAGATTGTGATGGGTTGTGGTAGATTGTGATAGAACATGGAAAGTAACGATGCGGTATGACACTACATCCTGCCAGCTGTATAAAAAAACGAGGTCGAAATTTAGGAAAATTGAATTCTAATAATCCCTATTCTCAATTTTTAAATACCTATAATCTCCATTTTGTTCTTATATTTTGATAGTATAGATGGAAGTATCAAATATCATGCATATGGAATATCATGACATCAACATAAACTTATAAAACAAAATTAAATCATAAATTACAGACAATTTAAAATTAATCATCTCAATTCGTAACATATTAAGATCCTGTTCTTTTATACGATGCGGTGCAGTCTGGTACCACAACTTATTATAGTACTTTATATTTTCCACAGTTTATCACAATCGTTATCAATATATCTCCTCATTTTTTTCTCTGCTCAATTTTCTCATTTACATTTTACATTTTTTCTACTCACCTGCCACATTAACTTGACCTTTCATTAATTTTACCATACCATTTCACACATTACCGCACTTTAACCACATTAAAAACAATAGTACCTACTACCTCCGTCCCAAAATGTTGTCAAAATTATTAACTCCTTTGTCCCAATTTGTTTGCCACTTCTATAATTTCAACGATTGTAATTCCATTTTTGCCCCTAATTAATTACTTTATTTATCACTTTTACAATCCCAACAAATATTATATCAATAAATATAAAGGTAATTGAGGTAAAGTTCAAATTTTTAACCCTAATTTCAAAGTATATTGATTTTGCCAAATTAGTTGGGGTGACAAAAAAATTGGTACCGAGGTAGTACTCCCTCCGTTCCATATTAATTGTCATTTTGTTGACTATCACGGTCTCCGATGTCACTTTTTGATTGATAATTTCTTATACAATATTTTATGAACAATTACAATATTATACTTTTACGATAGTATTTTTCATTACGAATCTAATGGTAGTAATTTTATATAATAATTTATTGTATATATTGAGAAATTTATAGTCAAAATTTTTAATGTTTGACTGCACAATTTTCAAAGATGTCAATTAATATGGAACGGAGAGTATTACGTAGCATGTATTATTGTCCAATGTAATCCAATTTCACGCTTGGTTTGAACTTTGGAAATAAAATTAGAGGGGTTCACATTTCACATTAGAGGGGTTCCCTTTACGCTTCTGTATATAATTGGTCTCCTTTGCTTAGCACACGAGTTTAATTTTTCCTCGGGTTCTTTTTCTCTCTCCTCTCTCTATATTAATTGTCACTCTAACCTCATTCACCATTAAAACGCGTTTACTTCCATCATCCCCCCACTTTCTCTCTCCTTTCTTTTTTTTCCCCCTTCAATTCCCTCCTCCAAACACTACACAAAAAGTCTCCTTTCAATCTTCCTTTCACAATTCTCAAACATTTTCCATTTACTTTTCCAAATTCCACCCCAAGCCAAAACACACAATTTAATTTCTTTTTTCCAATATTTCAATGGGTTTCTCGCCGGAAAACTGGGTAGTCGCCGGAATTCCGCTGCGAGGGCCGCTGAAACCCATCTACACCGCCGGAGCAGCGGCGGAGTACGGCGGCGATGAATCCGCGGCGACGACTCCGACCTCAGAAGGTTCCAGAATTCCGCCGAAGCTGCCGTGCCCACCGCCGCCGAAGAAGCGGAGGGCGAGTAAAAACGGCGGCGGCCGGTGCAAGTACACCCCCAACGGTAAAAAAGAGTACTTTGCTACTCCGCCTGATTTGGAAGCCGTTTTTGTGCGCCGCCATGTTGGTTGTTAGTACTCTGATCCGTAACCGTAAGATAATTAATGTGTAACCATGGGGATTATTACCGTACTACTACTGGCTAGCTAGCTATAATTAGGACTATTAATTATGACTGTTAATCTTTTTTTTACTGGCTAATTTCTTCCTAATCTATTTTTCTGCTGTGTAGTGTGGTTGTATTTTTCTCTTGTTTAATTAGTGTGGTTAATTATGATAGTTTGTGGTGAAGCTTAATTAGTTAGGTGTGTTAAATATGTATTATGTAGTGATTAGTGAAAGGAGTTGGAGTTTTGTGTGTACAGTGTATGAGTATGAGTTGTTATTGCGATAAATAAATATTAGTGCAGTGCTATGGTAGTTGTCTTTTACTCCAGTTTACACTGTTGGTGCATATATCGTACAATCTTTGATATTCAAATTTGAAAATATATACTAATGAGTGAAATTTGAAAATAGTATATCTTATTAGGAAAATTTATATATACCCCTTCGGGTTTTTAACGTTTATAAATTCAATATGATTTTCTTTTTTGTGTTAATACTTATTCATCGTAAGCTTTTGACCCGATTTTGTTTTGTAATTTTTTCGGTAAATTTAGCAATTTTTTTGGTGAATATGTCATGCGTGATGAAATTTGTTTGATAAAATTATTATCATTTCAGTAAACAAATTTCGTCACAAGTCACAAACACCAGGATTGAATTTATTAGATATCATAAATATGAAGGACAATGGGTATGTGCAAATTATTCATTCTTATGATATATATACCATGTCCGTTTAATTTTTTATTTTATTGTTCAAAGTCTAGAATCTATTGAAAATTTGTGTCGAGGAAAATGTAACATTTTGTAAAATGCAAGGCATATGATTTTTTGTCAAGGTGAGTTGTTTTGAAATTGCATTTTGTTTGCATTATAAAGAACAAGGCATATGAACAAAAATATTTGGTTTTGTGGAGATTCAGCAAATATTTTTTTTTTCAAATGTATACAAAGATTTTTTTTTGCATATTTGGATTGGTTAATATAACATACACGCACAACTAAGAAAATTTAAATCCTAATATCCTTACATAGTATAAAGAGGCTTATTTTGGAGGGGGAAGGACTAAAAATGTTTGACACTCAAATTATTGTTTTGTCCTCAAATATCCACAATAAGTGGGTTAAATAATATAAGTGGGTCAAATATCCTTACATATTATAAGTGGGTTAAATATACGGGTCCGACATATTTTGCGTTTGTGCGAGTTAGTATATTTCGGATTCAAGTAAATATGGTTACGTATATTTCAGGTTCGGGTCAATATGGGTCATGTATATTTCGAAATCGGCTAAATACGTGTTGGATATTATTTAACAATAGAAAACGCTAAAAAAACTTAACATATGACAATTTTTAAAGCGTCATAGTTTTTATGAGTATGCAAACTAAATTAGTGTGTATTATATTCGAAAAATGAACATAGTATTACATATAAAATTATAAATACTTGTATTGTTGTTTGTAATTTTCCATATTTACTGAAATCCAAGGTAAATTAAAATATGATTAATAAAATATATTTTATGTGCATTATTACTCCAAATATATATAATAAAACTATAATTTCTAACCTGTGCTACAGTAGATAAGGAGTCTATCAAATAAAACTTTATGTCCAAACGGCCAAATCAATCAATTCGGGAAATTGATTAAATATGTGTCGGTTGTATATCTAGATAAGGTAAATACGGATCTGGTATATTTCGAGTTCTGGTAAATACGAATTAGGTGTATTTCGAGTTCAAGTAAATATGGGTTAAGTGTATTCCGGGTTCGGGTCAATACAGGTAAGGTATATTTTCAGATCGAATTAATGCGGGTTGGATATAATTTGACAATAGAAAATGTTAAGAGTTTTAACATATGATCATTTTTAAATCATTATAATTTTTACGAGTATGCAAACTAAATTAATGTGGATTGTTTTTTTTAAAAATGAACGTAGTATTACATATAAAATTATAAATACTTATATTGTTGTTTGTAATTTTTCATACTTAGCAACTAAAATGTGTTTAATATAATATATTTTATGCACATTAGCACACCAAATATGTATATGAATAAATTATAATATATTTGGCAGGTGGGAAATGTGGAATAGAGTGGATAAATAGGATAATGAATGAGAGCCTAAGCCACATTATTTAAGTATATGAATTTTAAAATATATTGGTTATAATTTTTACTCAGGTATTGTAAGTAAGACAAATCATATCAGTAACATTATTTATTAAATAATAAATTTTTAATTAGATATTACGTAAAATAGGTAAGAAAAAATTAATAATGTGAAAAAGGTGGAATAAATTTATCACACAATAAAAAAGAACAGCACCCTAACCCGTCCGTAGGACGGGTCACAAACCTAGTACTTTATAAAAACCAATCAAATCCGAATAGGTGATAAAAAATTTTGTTCCAAACTATTATGGGGTGGATATATGTTAGGCTCGATAATAAAATAGGTATGGATATGATTATGAGTATGAGTGTAGATCTCACCTGCCGCTTAGACGACCTGAGGTCCTATTCTTTTATACGATGCGTGCGGTATCACAATTCATCATACTACCCAATATTCTTCCACACTTTACTACAATCATAATTACCAATATATCTTCTTACTTTTCTCTCTCCTCACTTTTTTTCTCTACTTTTAACATTTTCTCTTTTCACCTACCCTACCTACCACAACTCACCACATTTCACCAGACTTTGTCATACTTTTCAATTCACAACACCACACCATCACCGCACAAAAGAACAGGGCCTGAAACCCACCACACGTGCTCGAGTTGAAAAAAAAATATATATATATATATATAAGCAACTTTTTTAGTTATATATCTAATATAGAATAAGTAATCAGTTAATTTATGTTTCCTATCATCACATCATAGAATGTGCATATTCTTTTGAGAATATTAACTAGCTTGGCCTCGCAAAAGGAAGTTCATGGATCATGTATGAGAACATATGTGGTAGGTAATTAACATGCAAGGGAATATTAAGGATCATTAATATTAAAGTGATAACAAAACCTAAGATTACCTCATACGTTTGTCACCTTATATAATTTATAATTATAACGAATTATTAGCCATTATCAGTTTTTTTGTGCATTTTCAAATTTAGGAATATAACATAATTCTTTTCATCAATAAATACTAATAATACTAAATTAAATTAATATACAAGATTGGGAAGTACTTTATATTTACAAGTAAGGTATCTCTAGGACTAGGATACTAGTGTTGTACATCTTTGAAAGGTGCATGCATATATGTTTGTGTTATGATTCATGAAGTCTATGAAATGTATGATTGAAAAAGCAAATGAAAAAGAGGCTTAAAATAGAAGGCTTTTCAAGGAATAGATGCTTTCTCATCTTCATGCACTTGTAAAAATGTTGACATCACAAGGAATAAATTCCCTATAATGAAGGAGGCCCCCTTCCTTCCCCAAATCCTAATTAACTTTTTATCTTTGTTCCTTTTCTTTTAGTTCTTTTCAAGTATTTGGTTAGTTCTCTAGATGTATAGGCTTCAAATAAAATTGGAAAAATAAGACTCAAACATCATGTACATTTGAAAATTGATTTGTTATATCAACGGTAACTACCAATAAATTTTACAACTCGTGGGTCAAGATTAAGTACCAATTTTCCATGATAAATATGGGTAATCAACCCTGCAACTTCAGCGTATGTATAGCAACTTTTTGCTGAAAAAATGAAACTTGATAAAGAACTTAGAAGATGATAGTGATTGTCAACATGGCTACAACTTTTTTGATAATAAAAAATTTTAACTTATTAATATAAAAAACACGATTTGAATTCAATTAATGTGATATTGCTATTGAAATAAACATGATTGAATTCAACGCTAATCTATCAAGTTAAACTCGACATTATATTATATATGTAGGGCAAGTTTTTAACATCATTGGAAAAAGTTCAGGTTGTAGGTAAATGTAAGTTGATGGCGGTATGTGCATGAAGATATAGGTGATCAGTGTATAGTAATATAAGGGTTTTTTGGACACTATCATAATATATTGTACTTTGAGGGTGTTGAATAATAATAATGTACCCAAAGTAATATCGACAGTGACTACTTTGGTGGAGGTCCTATGTGACAGGATGAGGATATGAGTTGGAAAAAAAAAATCTTGATTAGATTACTAATATCATGTCAGCAAGTCCAAATAATTAAATCTGGAGAAACTTAATGTCATATTTGCTTACTCGAACTTGCTAACATGATATTAATTCAGGATTTTAATTTCTTTTGCCAACTCATCTCATCATCCTGCTACACAGAGCACCATCATTGAAATCTTTCTAGATACATTACTATCCAACTCTTCAATGTACAGTATATTATTCGGTCTATTATTATTCCGTACTTCAATATACAGTATGTTAACATTAAAAAATCCTTAATATAAATACTGATGCTCATGAATATAAATTAATGCAAGTCTTGTTCTTTGGTTAGGTTCTTTTTAGATTTCGATGAATAAATTAAGGCCCTGTTCTTTTCTGCGGCTGGCAAACTGCGGTACCACAACATACCGCAGTTTGCTATAACTCACCACACTTTACTACAAATTATTACTTTTCTCTCTCCTTACTTTTCTCTCTCCTCACTTTTCTCCTCTACTTTTTACATTGTCTCTCTTCATCTACCCCACATACCAATAACCTACTACAATTCCACCACACCCACCACAATCCCACAACACCACACCACACCATACCGTAAAATACCGCAGAAAAGAACAAGACCTAAATATATTAAAATAAATTAGAATAAGTAAGGATAAGTTATGATATTTTATTTTTTCGTTCACCCTATATTCCGTTAGAAGGGTTGGGAGCCTCTCCGAAAATGTTGTAGGAGAAATGGGACACCACTACACATGTTTTGTTCCCAACACTATCTAACAAGGACGAGGAAGGTTCTCTTTGCCTGTAGGTAGTTTATGTTGCTTTTAATTTGTCTTAAAGTGAACCACTTTTATTTATATGTAAGTTTTCAAATTATCAAGACAACCCACAAATGGAGGGAGTTTAGAAAGGGAGAATATTAGAATCCTATGTAACTATGTAACTATATGTGAGATTGACCCTTTATCTACATGTGTATAAAATATCATCCATCCATGCACTTTTAAAATTTAAACCCCTAAAAGTCTCTATCAAAAATAAAAAATAGAAAAAAAAACATACCTAAAGTCTACTATATCAATTAATCAAAACTAGCTTGACACACATAACCCACAAAAGTAACTTTCATTAATGGATCGATACTTGATATCATAGGGTAATTTTTTTTAATGTAAAAGTTTATTTTGCTAGGTAACTTTATAAAGTTATGTACTAATTAACTGTGATTTTCTTAGAAGTATATGTATGCAATACTTTCAATTTCTTTTTTCCCTCCTATTTTTTCATGGACAACATTTTCTAAAATTGTTCAGAGAGGTTGATCCATGAAATACATTACACTTTCAATAATTTGTAAATAATACTCCCGCTCAAGTATGCTTAACTGTGGAGTTCCCAACGAATGAGCTACCTTAAAAGAAGTTGCACTTTAGTGATATAAATAGTTATTTCAATCCCTTTAAGCCACACTTAACCATATATCCGGGGTTTTACAATCACTGGTTTAGAGCAGATCGACCATCAGATCATCATTAACTTTTTGAAGACAATAATTTATGTTGATGTTATCGATCGATTTATATGACTTTTTTGTAATGAATATTTCTTCTTTAATAATAATAAATAAAAAACTTCATTGATATATGTCTATTTATAGCTTGGGACCTTATTTCATTAAGAAAAATAAATGACAATACACTAAAACCAACTTGTGTAAAATATTACTCCTATTGTACCCATATACTGTCTCCGTCCTAAAATGTCTGTTATTTGACTAAACTTCGATCATTGATTATTCTCAAATTACAATGAGTTACGATATGAAATTACCGTCATTGTAATTTTTACTAATGCATCTTTCTAATGGTAGTAATTCTGAATCGTAATTCATTTGTGAGTAATTAATGGTCAAAATTTAATCAAATGACAGACATTTTGGGACATGACAGAGGTAATAGACAAATACTAAATTTATATTACTAGAGAGTTGGAGTGGATGTATATAGGGATCGATGTGCATGTATATCAAGAGGGAATGAAGGTGGGGAGGTGAAGATTAGTGTGTTATTAGATGTGATTTTCCTTATTATAAACCTTGGAGCACCAAAACTCTAATCTTGGGAGTTCAATTTCTTGACTTTCACTGTAATTATTAATTTATCACTACTACTGCTGCTCCAAAATTCTGCATGGGGATCTGAGCCTAGTTATTTCTGACACACTCAATCAATCAATTTCCTTTTTTAATAAAATCATATTTAAATAAGATTTGGTCAATAAAATTATGACACAGTATGCCATTTCCCTGCAATTTACATTACATTTGGCAGGAAGGATAGTGTGGTCCTCAGACCTGGCAATTCTCGACCCGACCCGCAAAAAGTGAGTTTTGAATACGAAATTCCGACCTGGGACCCGAAAATGACCCAACCCAAAGAACCCGGTAAAAAACGGGTCAGGTTGGGTCGAGTTTCAAATGGCCGATCGGACATTTTAATTTTAAGTGTTTTGTCTATTTTGGCCTTGTGCAAAAAAATGGGTCCATTGCATGAAAATTAAGGCCCAAAAGTAAAATATTGGGTGGTTTTGGAAAGTTATGCATAGAGAGACATACAAATGAAATAATCAAATAACAAATGACCAAAACAAAACCCTAACATTGTCAATCTGTCACTCACTCACTCTTTCAGTGAACCCTCAAACTCTTGCAGTCCTGCCTCTCTCCTCTCTTTCAGTAAAATAGTATATTATTGTCCAATGTCAAAGTTCAGTGCATTATTGTCCAATACCCAAAAGTTCAGTATATTAGCATCCCAAAACCCTATATATTTCATAAGTATTGTTATTCATGGATTGTTGACATAAACCGCATACTTGTAGACTTGAAGATTGCCAAATTTTGTCCCTTAGGTGTATATTAATATGTCTATACAATTATGACATATCGTGATGGTCGAACTTGGAATGGAATTGTACATTACACAGATGTATTTGACTAATTATAATCAATTTTATTAGTTGTAAGTAACTAAGAAAAAGAGCGGTCATGACCCGTTAACCCGACCCAAACCGGCCGAAACCGGAATACACTCGACCCGTATTTACCCGAGCCCGAAATACACCCGACCCGTATTTACCCGAACCCGATATACGATCGACCCGTAACCCGCCCGCCCGCCCGTATTGACAGGTCTAGTGGTCCTATTGTCATTTCGTGCTTTCATTTACAGTCGGTAAAATTTAGTCCGATCGAGAATATCTGAATTATTCGATCTGAAAATGACTGGCTTAAAATAGATTTTTTTGTCCGAATTTTGACGGTGACCGAATATTTGGATATAAAATTTCTCTTTTTATATTGTCCAAACCCGTTTTCAACTCGAATTTAACTTCGTCTGAAATTGTTTGACTCGGTCCAACCCAAATAAAAATGGGTCTCGACATAAATTTCTTATACGAATTTTAAAATTGTTCGAATTTATTCGACCCGAATTTTTGCCAACGCTACTTTTATTCATTCCTAGAAATTTATTTATGTATTTTCTGTATGTTTATAGAAAAAATATTACAACTACCTCTACTCGAATAATTTTATAAAATACTGTATTATTGAAGACCGCATGATGAACATTGAATCATACATAAATCTAAAGTACTTGATTAATTTTACGATCCATTAATCATACCTCATTATTAATGTTGAACATATACGGTCAAATATCCAGCTTGTTAGGCTATCCACATTGGTGTCCTTGAGATTGGGGGATGAGTGGGGTATGAATAGTGGAAATAGTATTATTTTAATGGGTGTTGGGGTATAATATTGTTAATGGTGTCTGTGGAGTTGGGGGATGAGATGAGGGATAAGTGGGGTAGGGAGTAATATTTTATTGGATTATGGGACCCACATGTAGAGTATAATTGTTTTCTTTTTTTTTATTGGACTATAATTGTTTTCTACAATGATGAAATTGTATAGTTATAAATAATAATTTAAATAATAAAAATTAATTAGAAATGTGAAATTGTTTTCTACAATTATAATTTTTTTATCATTAAATTATCATCAAAAGGAAACATAATTAAAACATTAAAACAATTTGAGTTATAATATTTATAATTAAATAAATTATTTAAATTACAAAATTGTAATTATAAATTCAAAAAAAAAAACCCCAACCGTTTGAAACAAAAATAACAAAGGAAAAGAGAAAGAAAAGAAAAGGAAAAAAAAGCATCTGCATGTGGGCCCCACCGGGGACCCGCCCAGACGCGCCCACACGCGCGTGTGGCGCACGCGTAGGACAGAAAAAGGAGGGGTGCAGCGCACGCCCCCCCCCCCCCTTCCTGCCTCTTTTCCCCTTTTTCCCCCCTTTTCGTCCCAGGGACACTCCAACGTCCCTCAAACAATTTTTATTTTTTTTTCCTTTTTCTTTCTTACTCTCTCTCATCAATCTCTTGGTGTGAGGGATACCAATAGACATAGCCTTATAGTGTATAACTTTGCCTAATTATTGGCCATATACATCCATCCATTATATGTATTTACAATTTTTTTTAACAAGGGTAAACAAGAAACATCAAGAATTTAGGGGACCCTTATATTAAGGCATCTCCCTAAGTTATCTACACAAATAATGAAAGAAAAGGCCGCCCGAAGGGCTACATATCCAAAGACCGGCAGTGTCTAAAGAATGACCAAGATTAGTCATCCAATTTGCCGTTGAGTTTGTTTCTCGGTAGATATGGAAAATAGTAGAATCTTCCAACTGCTTGATTAAGTTTTTGATATCTCTAACGATCATATCAATATGCCAAGGTGTGTGGACAGCCCCTTGGATAGCCTGCATCAGAATAAGACTATCTCCTTCAATCTGAATTCTTGAGAAACCTTCCAATATAGCTTGTTTTGAAGACCAAAACGGAGAGCCAAGGCTTCTGCCAACATAATGGAATGTGAATTAACCGGCATGACACCAACTTTTCGAAGGCGGCCCTGATGATTATGAATGACGAATCCTACTGCTGAGCCTTGATGGTTTAGGGAACCATCAAAGTTCAACTTCACCCAACCGTAGCGAGGCTGTTTCCACCCTTCACGGACAATAATGTATTTACAATTAGTTTTGTGCTACCTACCGAAAGTCCGCTAGTGATTAACTAATTTGTTTTAAAAATATTGATATAATTGGAAATTTTCTTTCATTTTAAGCCCAAGACAAAGTGTTGGAAATGTAATATCTTCACATCTCCATACCCGCGCCTCCATACTTCTTCTATATACATGTTTAAATCATCTTAATATATTCAATATTCTCTTTTTGCTTTAGTTTATCGCGACACATCTCGATTTTAATCTTATTCAATTTGGAGAAACTATAAATTCATCGGACCATCTATCCATCTTCATTTCTGTCGCATTCAATTTTTGACATATATAGTGCAACATCTTTGTAGCCCCACACTCCATATAACATAGTTAGGGCAAATTACCACACAATACATCTTTCCTTTGTACTTAAACGTCTCTTAGCAAAATATCTGTTAGACTTTATGTCCCATGATCATTGGATTCACCTCCGGGTCGACGGGGCTTAATGCATGTGTTTTGGCCCGAATTAGTCCAACATGGGTTGTGGGACATAGGCCACGAGTCGTGGCATGGACAAAAAGCACAGATAATGTGTTTTAGGCCAACACAAGCCATGTCCTATATGACACAGTCCGTGTCAATTACGAATCACATTTCTCTAGGTTGTTCTCTTTTTGTGGAGATTAAGTTTTGTTATTATTCCCGAGTTTTACCTTTGAGCCGCCATACTGTGAGTTTCTATTCTTTTTAGGGAGAGAAGAGAGAAAGACATCTCCTTTTAATCCAATACGATTGAAGAGTGAGAGGGAATTCTTGAGATTAGATTATAATCTATGCATCAAATTACTTATTATGGTTATATTGTACGTGATCACACGTTGCATTGTACTCCCTCTCCTCATAATAGATTTTGTCTAACTGTCGTCATCCGTGAATTTTTTTCCGAGTACTTCAATTTTTCACATAGATCATTTCTTCATTATTTTAGCTTTCGTTATATTGATTTCTTGTAACTCGATCTCATACCGAATTTTCGCATATTTCATAACGCTATCGAATTTGTACGCTCTTAAAGATTTAATAGTGGCCATGCAAAGCACGGGGATAAACTAGTATCCTCTATCATTATCGAAGGATTAACGCTGAAATTAATTATCTAATGGAAAGATCAAAAGGGGTCAAACTTGGTGGGCGTTGATAATTTAATTACTACAGTGGAGTTAGCATGTTTTACCGCAGCCAAACCAATAGAAGTAACATAATAACACCATAATGATGGAAGTGACAACGTAAGTTTGACTGAGTGTGCTTTTGACTTTTGACTCATCTTCACTCTTCTAATATGCATTAAGATTTAAAGAACGCACCATGGTCAAAGGCACCACAAACATCAACAATGCTAGTGGAGCTAATGTGTCCAAATATAGGCCCTGTTGTTTGAATTGGTAACTCTTTTCAATCCAATTTAATTCAATCCTTACACAATTCCTCCAAAAAATATCATCTCTAAAAACACAATTCTCTAGAAAAACATCATAACTTATCCAATCCAATCTAATCCAATCCATCCAAACCTTATTTTATCCAATTCAAAGAACAGGGCCTATATAATGCCGTTAATATGAAGTTTGAAAGGATATATGTAGACAATATTTCTTCCATATATCAATATGCCCATATTTTCTTTGTCAAAATTCAGACAAACAATTTGTATATTCTAGAGTGTTCGCATAAAATTGACCCTAAACGTTAAGGGTAAAAAAGGAATTTGCAAACAACTATTATTCCCTTCCTCCCAAATTAATTGACACTTTGACTAAATTTTTATCTTATTGTAGGAGTTGTGTTTTAATATACTTAATAAATAATATGAAATTACATCCATTATAATTTTTAGTAAAATATCTTTCTGATGACGGTAATTTCATATTGTAAATTGTAAATAATTATAATTTATGAGTAACTAATAGTCAAAATTTAATCAAAGTGTCAATTATTTTAGGACGAAAGGAGTAATTACCATTCAATTTTTCTAAAAATTAAAAATATCACTGTTACATGCTATAACATATTTACATGTAAAATTTGACAATTTATTGCTAATGTTTGGATTTAACTCACTTAACTTTTTTAAAAGTAAAAAATATCACTACTTTCAATTAAAATAATAAAATATTCAAGTTTTAAATGGAGCTTTGTTGGAAAATAAAATTTCTTGTCTATAAATAGGACTTTATATAGTAATGTTTATTTTTTGTATTTGTTTCTATTAAATTTTATTTTGTTTTATTTCTTATTTTGTGCTTAAATATTCTTTGTGTACCTTTATATATATATATATATATATATATATATATATATATATATATATATATATATATATAAGTAATATATTTGAATTTTCAAATACTGCAACCAAAGCAATTTTAGGTGCTATTGGCCAATGACAATTCAGAAAAATAAATTTTTTACTACTATTTCTCCCACCTAATGAAATATGCAAAAATCTTTTAGTAAAAATTTTATTATTTTTAATTTTTAGTCTATTATCTCTAGATAACCTCCAGTTAACCAACCCCTATTATTAGTAAAACTTTTATTCATTTTAATTTCTTATTATTTTTAATTTTTAATTAAAACTACTTCTACCATCTTCCTATTACTTCGATAACTAACCCTTGGATAACCTATAGATCTTTCCCTTCTTTTCCCCTGTCATTGTTATTTAATACCTTTTCTTTAAACATATAAATTTAAGTAACCAAAAGCAAGGTTTCCCCAAATTAATTTCCACTATTGTCGACTAACTGTCGACATCTCCTTTCATGCTACTTCGTTTGCAAACTCACGCATGCCTCACTCAGTGGAACAAATCTCTTCATCCATATTGTAAACCACATCCCTTCTTTCATCGGAATTCATTAAGATAAGTATATATTAAAATATATCAAGGTGCTACAATGGTATATTTTAACAGATTGTATATGTATGTATTATCTCCATATTTTTAAATTTAGATTTTCATATATCGGAATTCATTAACCATGACTAATATCTACTAAATATATCAAGTACTTCATTGGAATTCGTTAAGGTATATAAGTATGTTTAGATGTATATATTGTTAGAATATAAAACCATTCCTGGGACTACAACCATCAGCTTAAGGTTTTTCGTTGAGATGTTTCCACATGGTATCAGAGCCAGACCTAAGCAAGAGGTCTCAGCTTCGAATCTCAGCACCCCCCATATTCATTTGCGCAAGGTAAACGGGGCATTTACAACATCCTCGCTTCAAACCTAAAGGGCATTCGTGTTGGGTGTGGAGACCAAATGGGAGAAGGAAGAAGGATGGAGGAAGAAGGAGAGGAAGAAAGGTGGAAGAAAGGAGATGAATTGAAGAAGGAAGCAAAAACGCTACCAGCGTTTTTGTGCCCCCCACCAGCGCTTGGTTGCATCTCACCAGCGCCTTGCGGAGAAAGGCGCCAGCAGCGTCCAAAACCCCACGACAGCATCTCATCCGATCCAGAAGCTCCAGAGTGGTGCATGCTGTCAGCGTTGTTTTACCTCCCGCCAGCGTCTTCTTTGTCCCTCACCAGCAGCCAATATTTGGGGTCAGCGTTTGGAAATATTTGGGGAATATTTCCGAGATCTTTTCTGTTTCCTTTTCTACTGTTGTTTTCTAATTCGCTACTGTTTCCTTGTTTCTGGAGACTTCCATATTGTTTAGGTTACTGTCATATTGTAACCTCGGTTTTCCTTGTACCCCTAGTATATATAGGGGTTCATGTTCTCCCTATTATGTATCCCTGAGATCAAGAGAGAGAGAGAAACACAACCATTGTATTGTAATCCTCATATTACTAGTGCATCGATTCCATGGTTTTTTTTTTCCCGCTTTGGGTTTTTTCCACGTTAAACCTCCAGTGTCAAATTTCTTATTTTTTTCCGCTATTATTTCCTATTGTTTGTGGTTTGCTTGAGTGCTCTTCGATCGTAATAACTGGTATCAGAGCCTGCAGGGTTGGTGAAAGAGAACTCGCTTTCAAACAATGGCAGGAGATAAGTATGGAATCGAGAAATTTTATGGATCTGACTTCACCTACCGGAAGCTACAGATTGAGGACCTGCTGTACTCAAAGTCGCTGCATGTTCCTCTGTTGGAGAAGAAGCCAGATAAAATGGAGCAGGCCGAGTACGATCTGCTGGATCGACAGGCGATGTCCTTGATCAGGATGTCATTGGCTCGGAACGTCAGGTTTAACGTCATGGAGAAAAAGACAACAAAGGAACTGTTGGAGGCACTAAAGGAGAAGTATGAAGAGCCCAGCGCAACAAATCAGGTATATTTGTTCACCAAATTAACCAGTTGTAAGATGGCTGAAGGTGGGGATGTGGCTGATCATATTAATGAGATTACTAAGATTTTATCACAACTTGCTTCAATAAAGATGGTTTTTGCTGAGAATGTCAAAACTTGCATATTATTGTCTTCCATCCCTGATTCTTGGAAAACCCTTGTAACTGCTGTTAGTAGTGTTAAGGATACTGACGAGATGAAATTTGATGAGGTCAAGTCTGTATTGCTTAATGAGGGTCTTCGTAGGAAGAATTCTAGTGGTGAGTCTTCTGGAATTGCTTTAAGTGTCAGAGGTAGGAAGAACAATAGGAATTCGAATAATTCTAGGGGAGGCAAGCCTAGGGACATGAGCAATGTTGTGTGTTATGGTTGTGGTGATACAGGTCACTTTAAGAGGGATTGCCCTAAACCTAGGAAGGGGAAGGATAATGATGACCGAGACTCTGTCAACTCTGCGGAAGATCTTTGTGAAGGCCTAATTTGAGTGTGTCCAGTCCTGAAGAGTCATGGATAGTTGACTTTGGTGCATCCTTTCATGTTTCCTCCGATAGGGAGTTATTTCATAATTTCAGGAGTGGGAATTTTGGCAAGGTGTATCTTGCCAATGACAAGTATTATGAGATAACAGGTATAGGAGACGTGGCGATTAAGACTGCTAATGGCAGTCTTTGGAAGTTGGAGGATGTGAGGTATATTCCTGGAATTAAGAGGAATTTAGTTTCAGTGAATCAATTCGATGAGATGGGCTACACTGCAGGCTTTGGGAAAGGGATGTGGAAGATCATGAAGGCTGCTATGGTAGTGACAAAGGGATTGAGATCCGGTACATTATACTCTACCAGGGAAAGCATTAACATGATTTCTTAAAAAAACAATGAAATAATTGAGTTGGCAGAAAATTTGGTGGAAGGAATTTGGGATTTTGAGGACAAATCTAAAAAAAATTAAGTCTTTCCACCAAATTTATATCAATTGTAGCGATTATAGATAAATGCTACAATAGACCTATCCTTTTGTAGCAATTTTTATATTGCCACAATTATTTCATTGCTTTTAGTTTCTTGTAGCAACTTTTTATTTTGCCACACAAATAATTGCCACAAAAAACCATATTTGTTGTAGTGTTAAGGCTAGATTTGCTCAGAATGCAGGAGCTCATGGAATTGTGTTAGACAAGCAAATTATCTAATTCAAATTTTTGTTATATCTCTCATTAATCATTAGCATTGCTGTTGGATCTAAAGAAGAGAACAAGTAGAATGATAAACAAAGAAAAGGAAACAGTAGACAGTAGACTTACCAGGGTTTTAAAAGAGAGTGGAATAAAGGTAGTGTAAGAATGCGAGAGAAGGGCAAATGTGAGTGTATTTAATAGGCTAGCCGGTAATGTTTGCCAAACCTGATCCAAGCTGCGTATTTCTTAGCCTGTGAGAGTGTGAGGCAGGCAGTGAGAGTTGAGAGAATGAGAGATTAGGTTTAGGGTTTCTGAGATTCGTCGTCTGAATTCAAAACTCAAAAGCATTCAGCGAATAATGGAACTGAGGGAAGCGGCAATGCCAATTTAGGTTTAGGGTTTATGAGAAGTGAGAATAAATTAGAAAATTACTACTTTGTCCTTCCCATTAATATGTATATTAAATTTGAATAAAGGTTATTTGGTAATTTTAACATTTTCGGGGATGAGGATTCGAGGATGGGGACAGGGAATTAACCTCGGCGGGGAAAATGGGGACGGGGATAGAGAAAATTTTGTCCCCATCCCAGCCCCCTCCCCGAGCGGATTTCGAAAAATCGTCCCCGTCCCCATCCCCAATGGGGGCGGGGATTTTTCCCCGGAGCAGGGCGGGGCCTCGATGGGTTCGGGGATTCCCCGCCCCATTGCCATCCCTGCAGGACTGTGGAGGTAAGCCGAGGGCTTCAACTTTGTTCATGGAGAGGATTATTAAAGAAGACCAAGCAGACAAGCTGATTGCTCCATTCTCTAAAGAGGAAATTAAGGCTTCTTTCTTCTCTATTGATAGCTCAAAAAGCCCTGGACCAGACGACTTCAATTTCATGTTCTTTAAGTCATCCTGGGAGATAATCGGTTCTAAGGTAATCAACGCTGTGAATTCTTTCTTTGAGCATAATTCTTTTCTTGGTGAATTAAATTGTGACGCCCCGAAAATTCAATTATAGAAAGTCAAAGTCAAACTAACGTTAACAGACAAAACTTAGCGGAAGACTTCAAATTTAGCTTGGGCGTCACTGCCGTATCCCCGAAGGAATACAAGGCGAGAAAGGAAAACACAACTGTCTGCTAACGGTAACTACTAACAACTCAAAACAACTTTAAGAATTCATAACGAAAACAAAAGAAAAGATTCAACGACTTCTAGACTCGTCGTCCTCACTTCTAATTCCCGTTCCCAGCACTTAGATCTCCACCTGAAATCAAAACATTTCAGAAAATGAGGGGGAAATCTCAATAATGTCTACCCCTAACGTTTAAAACAGTTTAAGTTCATTTCAATTCATTTTGGGGAGAGGGATCGAATCAAACGTTTTAGAAATCTTTAATCCCATACTGTTTCCTCAACCCATCCAATCCATATTTTAAATTTGCGGGCGGGATACCAAATCCCTTAAAGTAACATCGCCTACCAAAGGCATCAAGAACATCGCCTACCAAAGGCATTATAACATTCGCCCACCAAAGGCATATCGAAACATTCGCCCACCAAAGGCATCAAGAACATCGCCTACCAAAGGCATAAACATCGCCTACCAAAGGCATCAAAATACTATCCTATATCAGGGAAGGAAGCCCTGATCTCCTGGTCCATAACCCTGCAGGTTGTTACACCTGCACAACAGGTTATCCCCCGAAACCCGCTTAACGTTTCCACTTGAATTATTTAATCAGTATTCAAACTCAACTCACGACTCTCAAGTCAAACCATCCCAAGTTATCAAAACCATTAACAAAACTTCGAATAAAAGACCATCCAATTTCTCAACTCAAACAAACCAAGATCACAAACGAAACAAAAGATTATCAAAACAGATGGTCGTATTTCCACAAAAGTCCTTTTTCGGGATGCAATTCTCAAAATAGATTATAAAACATCAAAACACATTTAAAGAGCATCCCGGTGGGGATTAGAGCATAGACAATTACCTGGATACTTCACAAGATAGTAGTAACGAAGGGCACACTTGAGCTCACTACCGGCACGTACTAACTCGGGCCTAGAATAAAAGTAATTATCTAATCAAAACGCGTTCTAGCGAGGTTAGAATTAACTACCAACTATCTACCCCATCCCCTAGGAACACTTAGGTTCCTATCATTTAGAATTTACACTCAACATCTCTAAGATAACACATAACATGATCACATATTATTTTCACTCAACAATTATTATAAAAAAAAGAAGCAAGCAGAGGACAGATTATAACATTCACATAAAACGGGTCACAACTCGACTTCCCGACATCCTACGGGTCTGATTCTGGACTTTTCGGAAACCTCAGAATGTCTCCTAAAACTTTCATGTTGACGACTAGGCCCAACTCAGTCCCGAAGGACTTCAAAACTTCCATCTTTCTAATTGGTCCAGAACTGACAGGTTTTAGTAAAACGGCTATAACTCGGGTTATACAAGTCAAACGTTCGATCCGTAAAATTCCTATGGTTCCTAACACTTAAAGGAACTTCCAGTAAAAGGGCTTGGTCAAAAGACATCTATACTAGTCGTGGCAACCCGATCTTTAGACACTATCAAAACTGTCCCGTTAACGGAATTCAATTAATTTGTTATTTCGGTTCTAACTTTTACCAAACGGTCTCGGGTTCTAATTAGGACTCAAAACAATACTTAGGGTCCTATATCTAAGGTTCAACTTATCTTAGGTCCAACATTTAAAACTTGTAGGGCTACACTTTAATTTAAAAACATGAAACACCTTAACCAACTTTAATTAAAAACCTTTAAGTCACAAAAGAAAATAACTTTCTTAAAACATAAAACACTTAATAAGATTTCAAGAATTTAACCACACAAAATTAGTTATAAGTTTGTAACCATAAACCAAGATTTTCAAGAAATAACAAAAGCGGTTAACACGTAAATTTCTTTAATAAAAGATTTAAAAGAACTTTAGGAAACAATTAGTTACAAGTAATTAACTAATCAAGAAACGAATAACTAATTCTTTTATAACTTAACAAGAAATCAAGAATTTAACTAATGGTAGGTTACTAATTAAACAACCTAGCGATTTAATTTAACGAACAAGAACAAGAAAATTTTGTACTAATTGTATTCAAGAATTTAACCTAGATAATTTAGCTATCGAATTCGTGCATACAATAACATCGTGGTTTAACGATTTATGTAAAGAAAATAAAGAACATTAAAGAACTACTTTTAAACCTAATAATCAACTATTACAACCTAATCTAATTACAATTTTCATCATAAAAATTACAAATAACAATTTAAACAATTACATATAACAATTAGGAACTTACACATAACAATTACATAATTACAACAAGAAATAATTACAATTAATTACCTAATTACAAAACTAATAATACAATAATTATAAAATCAGAAAATTAATAACAATAATATTTACAAATAATAAATCAGATTAATAAAATAAAAACAAGTAAATAAAAAGGGAAAAGAAAAGAAAATCAAGAATTATAACAGATAGGGTTAGGGTTAGGTTTTAGGGTTTACGTAGGTTAGGGCGTGGCGGTTCTGGGCTGTTCCGGCGGCAGTGGCGGCGGGAGGGAGTGCGTCGGAGTCAGGGCGTCGGCGGGAGTCGTCGGGGGTCGTCAGAGGGGGGTGGTCGACGTCGAATCTCCGAGCAACAAGAATGGCAGTCGGGTTTCTCCTTCGACCGACGGCCCGCGGCGGCGTTAGAGGCGGCGGTGGTCGGTGGTCGGCAAATGACGGCGACGACGATGGACGGGCTGGCGACAGAGACGACGGCCTGGACGTTCAAGAAAGAGAAAAAAAACAGTGAGAGAGGGAGGGAGATCGGGAGAGAGAAAAAGAGGGGAGAAGAAGGTGGTTACCGGTGGTTGCGGTGGTCTGTGACGGCGGCGACGACGGCCCTGGTGGCGTCGGTGGTGGCGCGACTGGGCAGGGGCGAGAGAAGGAGAGGGAGGAAGAGAGAGGAGAAGAAAAAAAAAGAGAAAGAGAGAGAGGGGGAGGTTCGGTGGTCGGGTCAGCTGGTGGCGGCCGGTGGCGCTACTGAGCGAGGGAGAGCAGGAGGGAGAGAGAGAGGGTAGCTAGGGTTTGAGGAGGGTTTAGGGGTTTATATACTACCCACATAATTAGGCCCAATTAACCCAACTAATCCTAACCCAACCCAATTAGCAAATAAAACTGAATTTTGTTTTCTAAACCTAATAATTCTAATAATAGTAATAAATTTATTTTTAATAAACATACAATCACATAACAAATAATATTCACGTAATTAACCGCATAATAATATTAACCTACAAAAATTACTATTCTACCCTTGTTAGTCCCTCGACGGTCCTACGAGCTCAAGCGTTAGCATAAATAAACATATTACGAACAACGATAAATAACGAATTCAACCTATTTTATTAACGACGTCACGGTCAACCTTACTCAAATTTTCGGGGTTTTACATAAATGCTACACTATTAGCTTTGATTCGAAAAGTTCACAACCCTACAGTGGTTACTGAATTGAGGCCTATATCATGTTGCAACGTGTTATACAAAGCCATCACTAAATTGGTTTGTTCAAGGCTTAAAACTGTGTTGGATACATTGGTGGATAAGAATCAAACTGCATTCATTGCTAATCGTTCAGTTATGCACAATATATTAATAGCAGAGGATTTGGTTAGATTCTACAACAGAAAAGGGGTTAGGCCTTCCTATGTGATGAAGATTGATATCCAAAAAGCGTATGACACGACTGGATTGGGATTTTCTTGAAAATCTTTTACTCGTTTTTGGGTTTCCAAAAAAAAATTGTGAATTGGATAATGATTTGTGTAAGAAAAGCAAAATTTTCCATTGGAGTTAATGGAGAATCCTTTGGATATTTCAGTAGTGGTCGTGGCCTCCGTCAAGGGGATCCAATGTCTCCATTACTCTTTGTTTTAGTGATGGAATACTTGGGTAGGTCGATCAAGGAAGCTTCTCAGTACCCAAACTTTATCCATCATCAGTTTTGTAAGGAACTGGACCTAGCACACTTATGTTTTGCAGACGATCTATTGCTTTTCTACCATAGAGATATTGACAGAGTGATGATTTTAAAGGAAAAATATCTAACATGTATGGATAAAAGTTGAGACATGCATTTTAAAATATTACATCAAGGTAAGCATTCACTACAACATGAAACGTCTAAGGCGACCGACTCAGGCGACCGATATGTATCGGTCGCTCAGGTCGACACGAGCGACCGATACCTAGCGACCGATACAATATCGGTCGCTAATTAGCGAGCGATATGGTATCGGTCGCAGTGACCACTTTATCGGTCGTTGAGATTGCGACCGATACCATATCGGTCGCTGCGTATCGGTCGCCGAGCCCAATTAATTTCGACAACGGTAACATGTAATACATCTGCCTCGCTATCGGTCGCTAAAGCAGCGACCGATACGGTATCGGTCGCTGCATATCGGTCGCCGACCATTTTTAACCGCCCAACTGGCAGAATTCATTCGATAACGTTGCACTCTCATTTTCTCTCTCTCCATCTCGCTCGGTCTCTCACACGCCGACCCCAACCACCGCCCCAACCACCGTCACTCCGGCCACCACCATCGACGCCGGCGGACGCTGCGACCACAGACGACCACCGTGCGCACTTTTCCGGCAACCACCGACTCCAACATCTCCGGCAACCACCAATGTGAGTCCCTAATTTATTTTTGTAGTTAAATTGTTGATTTTTAATTGTAAATTTCATATATATTGTTGTATTTGAGTAATTTATTTGAGTAATTTTAGTGTGGTTATGGTTTGGAATTCAAATTTAGGGTAGTGTTTAGTGTTAGTCAAGTTTAGGGTTTGAAATTCGATTTAGAATTGTGTTTTGAATGTAAATTTTTAGGGTGAATTTGAGTAATTACTTGAGTAATTTTAGTGTGGTTATGGTTTGGAATTCAAATTTAGGGTAGTGTTTAGTGTTAGTCAAGTTTAGGGTTTGAAATTCGATTTAGAATTGTGTTTTGAATGTAAATTGTTAGGGTGAATTTGAGTAATTACTTGAGTAATTTTAGTGTGGTTATGGTTTGAAATTCAAATTTAGGGCATTGTTTAGAGTTAGTCAAGTTTAAGGTTTGAAATTTGATTTAGAATTGTGTTTTGAATGTAAATTTTTAGGGTGAATTTGAGTAATTACTTGAGTAATTTTAGTGTGGTTATGGTTTGAAATTCAAATTTAGGGCATTGTTTAGAGTTAGTCAAGTTTAGGGTTTGAAATTTGATTTAGAATTGTGTTTTGAATGTAAATTTTTAGGGTGAATTTGAGTGTAAGTAATTAGGGTGAATTCGATCTTAGTGTGGTTATGGTTTGAAATTCAAATATAGAATAGTGTATGCTTTGAATGTAAAATTTTTAGGGTTTAAATATAGAATTGTGACTTAATCCCTTACAATGATATGTAAATTGTATGCAGTTAAATACATAATGGAGAGTAGTAGAAAATGGATGTATGAAAGACATGATGGTGAATATCTTAGTGTGGAATTCGTACGTAGGGTGAATGAAGAATTTATACCTGTTGCAAAACAATGGAGTAGTTTGGGGAAACTTAGGTGTCCTTGTAGCAAATGTAAAAACTTGAAGTACATTGACGAGGATACAGTGAAGCTACATTTGTACAAACACGGATTTCGTCCAAATTATTATGTTTGGATAAGTCACGGGGAGACTTTTGCCACTCTCGAGGGTAGTGGTCAAACTGTTAACACTGTTGTTGATGGGTCTTCTAGTACTGGAGGTATCAACAGTATGCAAGAAATGATCACCGATGCCATGGGCCATATGCCTTTGAACTACGGCGTGTGGCCGTGCATGTTTAAAGTTTGTTTTGGATTGTATTTGAACTCCAGCGTGTGGCCGTTCATGTTTAAAGTGTCTTACGGATTATGTTTGAACTCCGGCGTGTGGCCGTGCATGTTTAAAGTTGTGTTTGGATTGTATTTGAACTACGACGTGTGGCCGTGCATGTTTAAAGTTTCTTTTCGATTGAACTTGAACTTCGGCGTGTGGCCGTGCATGTTTAAAGTTGTGTTGGATTGTATTTGAACTACGTCGTGTGGCCGTGCATGTTTAAAGTTGTGTTTGGATTGTATTTGAACTACGACGTGTGGCCGTGCATGTTTAAAGTTGTGTTTGGATTGTATTTGAACTACGACGTGTGGCTGTGCATGTTTAAAGTTATGTTTGGATTGTATTTGAACTACGGCGTGTCGCCGTACATGTTTTATGCGTGTTTGGAACTTACTTGAACTCCGGCGTGTGGCCATGCATGTTCAAAGTTGTGTTGGAATGTATTTGAACTAGGGCGTTTGGCCGTACATGTTTTATGCGTGTTTGGAACTTATTTGAACTCCGGCGTGTGGCCGTGCATGTTTCATGTGTATTTGGATTGTATTTGAACTACGGCGTGTGGCCGTTCATGTTTAGTATATGTGTTCTGGATTGTATTTGAACTACGGCGTGTGGCCGTGCATGTTTAAAGTTTGTTTTGGATTGTATTTGAACTCCGCCATGTGGCCGTTCATGTTTAAAGTGTCTTACGGATTATGTTTGAACTCCGGCGTGTGGCCGTGCATGTTTAAAGTTGTGTTTGGATTGTATTTGAACTACGGCGTGTGGCCGTGCATGCTTGCAGGAAACCTTTCGCCAAAAGTGTGAGGAGCGTGGCATAATGGAGAACTCCTCGGAAGCTAGGGAGTTGTACCTTCAATTGGCAGGGGGGTACAAACCCAAAGACCAAGCTGTATATGGTCTTGGGAGTGCGACTGCATTTCTATGATACTCCACCCCGCCTGTAGTAGTTCTTCGTCGAGGCATGCGGGCGCAACTCCGTCCACCGATGCCATTGTGCGTGATCAACTTGCTGCACTCATCCGCCCTCTCCCAGCTTCAAAGCCAACTAACATAAGTTTTCCAACATCAACAACAAGGCGGTAGTTCTTCTTCCCATCTTAATATCTGAACTTGTCAGGATCCCCGCAATTCCCTCCCCAACCTTGAACTTATGAACTTTTAGTTATTATATATATGTGTGAATATTAGAGTATGAAATATATGTATGTATGAAACTTAGTTTATCTATGAAACATATGCATGAATGTTTAGTATTATATATGTTTAATTATGTTATGTATGAAACTGACAGGTGGAAAAATACGCAGCTGAATATATATATATATATCAATTAGATAATATAATAATAGCAGTGACCGATAATTCAACAAATACAGTATGATCAGTACCTAGTCGATATCAATTAAGAATTATTTTTTTTAAAAAAAATATTAAAACTGCGACCGATATGTATCCGTCGCTGCGTAACGGTCACTATTTTGCGACGCATAATTTGCGACGGATACGTATCGGTCGCCCTGCCGTTTATCGGTCGCAAGTTTGGCGACCGATATATATCGGTCGCGCGGTTCGAAAAACGACGGATATACAGCGACCGATACGTATCGGTCGCTGATATCGGTCGCCCGCCCTTTCTTGCGACCGATAGAGCCCTATTGCAACCGATATTAACGGTCGCCCATATGCCTGTTCTGTTATAGTGATTAACCGTGACATTTACAATTCACCGATACTACTATATCATTATTTTTTTTTTACTATACCAATATTTGATAATACTTTCTATAAATATAGTTTAAAGGAAAAATTTATAGTGGTTGTCAACTATGACAATCACCACAATAAAAATAATGTTTATCCATACATGTCTCAACTTTTATCTTCACTATTCATTTTTTTTTATTTAATACAACATTATAAAATATATTTTCTTCATTAAATTTTTTTAAACATTCACGTACCATTTCTTTTAACAAACCCTATTAGTAATCAAATAATTGCACCTTCTTAATGTACTAACACTTTATAATACTTACTATAGTTATTTGTTTGCGTTAATGTTAGACTCATTGCAAATAAAATACATACCATACAATTTGTATTTGCACGAGTTTTCTTTAAAATTTGTATGTACATTTATGTTATAGTTAATTTTTTTATTAGTAAATATCAACTTTTTTAATACATCCGTGCATCGCACGGGTTTAACACTAGTATATTATGATATTACAATTCATATGACATTTTTAGCTTGACTTATTTATATTTAAATACTCCCTCTGTCCCTAAATATTTGTCCCCTTTGATTTAATACACATTTTAAGAAAAATCAACAAATTAATCTTAAGTAGCAATAAAATATTAATAATACCTTTAGTTTTAAATTCAAAACTACTATTTATACTTTCTCTCTCATATTTAAATATTTTTAAAATTCAAACTAAGGGTATTTTAGTAATTTCAATAAAATATAAGTTTCTATGTTAGAAAAGTGGACATAATTTTGAAACATCCAAAAATGGATAAGTGGACAAATAAATTGAGACGGAGGGAGTACTTAATCAAAGAGGCCAATTAAATAGCTAAAAATATTATAAAACCCTAGATAGGGCAACCTATCACATAATATTGTATTACGATATTAGCATTGCATGACACCAATATCAAATCAAAGCATTAAACATCATCCTAAATTTAATTGACTTTATTTAAGATTATTTTATCAAAGTGTCATAGATCTGCTTGTTTAACAGAGATCTATGACACTTTGGCATGATTTTAACTCATGGAAAAATAATCGAGTTAAAGCCGTTGACAACAGATTTCCCACTTGAACATATTCATTACAAACGACAAACTAAACTGAAACAAATATCCGTCTTGTAATAAAGAGAAGGAAAAATACATAAAATAGCGCTACGTACGTAGGTAATGAATAACATAATAATAATAATAATAATAATAATAATAATAATAATAATAATAATAATAATAATAATAATAATACAAGAAAAAGTAATTATTTGATGCTTAATTGAATTAAAAGTTGGATGAATTTGGTAGTATTTAGGAAGGGGAATAATTTGAAGAGGTGTAGTCTTCTGTAGCGCAATCCCGAACTTGTCATCCATATCCAAATCCATAGGGTGGACTCCGTGGGGTAACTTCCAGTTAAAGTTCTGAAGAAGGGTTGCCAACATCAAGGTCAACATTCTGTAAGCCAAGTTCATCCCTAAACTACCCTAGGGAGTTAGTCCAAGAGGAAGTGTCTCTTTGATCACTGCTTGCAAGTAGGGTAGTTTAGGGATGTCTTGACTCTTGGATATGGGAATCCCTCCCTAGGACTAACTCCAGTTCGTCTTGGACTTTCTCCATCATGCCTTCGTTTCTCACTAGCTCAGCCATTGCCCACTCGAATGTGCTCGATGTTGTGTCTGTCCCTGCGTCGAATATGTCCTGCCACCATGCCAATTCAGGCCCCATTCTTTTATACCGCAACTTACTATTTATCTTTTTAATAAATTTCAAAAAGTTACCGCAACTTACTGCATCGCAGTGGTACCGTACGGGGCCTCAAGCTGGCTATACATAAATATTATACCATTCCAACAAATTTTCCCTCCGTCATATCTTCAATTATTTGTCATTTTAGATCATTTAGGAAATACTATCTATGTCCCAAATTATTTATCCCATCAAAAAAAAAATTATTTATCCTTTTAGCTAATTTCTTTGTCTCATTTACTATTCTAATAATTGTAATTCATTTTCTACCTTTAATTAATAAATTTACTTATCACTTTTTACAATATTCCAACAACTATTATCTTCAATTAAAGTAGAGGTAATTTGGGTAAATTACAAATTTTTTACCTCAATTTCTAATATGTATTGGTCTTTTCAAGTTAGGTAAATGGTGATAGATAGATTTATTCAATGCATATTGAGAATGAAGTGAAAAATATGTAACTTACCCAAATTATTTCTACATTAAGTGAAAATAATAGTTGTTGGAATTGTAAATGGTGATAGATAGATTTATTAGTCAGATATAAAAAAAAAAGGAATAACAGTATTGGAATTGTAGATGTGAGAAAAAAATTGGGACAAATGAGTTAATTAAAATGACAGACATTTTAAGACATAGATAGTACTTTATATTAATTTAATAAATGAATAAATTAATGAATAAAAGCATAGATGAAAAATAGATATTTAATAAAGTTAATTTGATAAATTAATAATTAATATATTATTAAAATTTTAAAATAATACATAATATAGAAAAAAAGAAATTAATTAAAGTGGTAAATAACATGAAAGGCCCTTTTTTTTATGCGGTACCGCAACTTACCACAACTCACCACAAATTACCATTTATCTTTTTATTTAATATATTTTCATAAAATCCACAAAATTATTTAAAATCCACAAAATTATATCTCTGCAACTTACCGCTATCCACCGCAACTCATTTATTATTTAATATATTTCCTAGTAAAAATATTTCAACAATCATTTATTATTTCCACCGCAACTTACTGCAATCCACCAGAACTCACCGCAACTTACCACATCGCAAATTCACCGCATAAAAGAACAGTGACCTATTATTTTTTCAAATTGGTCACCGTATTTTTGTCTTGGGAAAGGAACACCGGGAAAGATTATTTAATTGCTCACACTGTATAATGGTGACGGACGTGTACCTTCTGCCTCCATTTATATTAGAGGTACCTACTTCTTAGGGCTTCCCCTTCGCATAAATGTTTGGCTAAAACTAGAGGCGTGTGCCATGGAAATGGAGGAAGTGTTTGAGATTATTAAGGAGGAATGTGAGAACTCAGTAAGAAGAGGGTCGCCTATGTATAATGTCGTTGGGAAGCTGAAATGCACAAGGGAAAAGTGTCGAAGATGGACGCTGCAGTGGAAAGCAGAAGTACAAGAGAAAAGCATGAAACCATTAAGGAAACTTCAGCATATGCAAGAAGCCATCACAGGGTTAGGAGGATCTAGTATTATTGAGGCCTATTGTCACATGAAAAGGGCATGCCAAGAGTCTTTGCACATCATGGACCAGTATTAGAGACAAAGAGCAAAGGTCAAATGGTTGGGGGAAGGGGACAAAGTCACCAAGTTCTTTTTCAGACACTTTCATAACAGGAGGAGTAGTATCAAGATCAGAGGCATGACTTCCAAGGCAGGGGTATGGATCACTGAGGAGAAGGAAATAGTTGGTGAAGCTGCGGGCCATTTTGAAGAGTTTTTTAGGAAGAGGAAGGGAGCAGTAAACTTTGAGCACAATCCTTCAGCACCATTCAAAGAGGTTGAATGACTCTGATCTTCAGATTCTCCAAGCTCCATTCACAGAAATGGAAGTTCAGAGGGCAGTACACCAACTGGGATCCCTAAAGGCACCAGCCTTGTTCTTCAATAAATTTTGGCCAGCTGTCAGAGACGATGTATGTGAAGCAGTCATCAGTAACATTGCATTCAGGGAGTTTCCTCAAGGAAATCAACACCACCTACATCTCCTTAGTTCCCAAAGTGGACAACCCAGGTTTCCTAACTGACTACAAACCTATCAACCTCTGCAATGTCATCTATAAAATTATCTCAAAGTGTATGGTGAACAGATTGAGGGGTGTCATGCAGAGACTTATTGATTCAAGTCAGAATTCCTTTTTAAAAGGAAGAATTATCACAAATAGCTATTTACTGGCTCATGAAGTACTCAGTGTTGTTAAAGAGAGGAAGCAAGGGAAGAAGTTGGATGCGACAAAAGTTGACATGAACAAAGCATATGATAGACTCGGTTGGGAGTTCTTGGAGGTTGTCCTCAGGAAGTGTGGATTCCCAGATAATTGGGTTACCCTCATCATGCACTGTGTAACAACAGTACAATCTGCAGTGCTGATTAATGGGATGTCATCTCCCTATTTAAAACCGGAGGCAGGGCTAAGGCAGGGTGACCCCCTTTCGCTTTACCCATTCATCCTGTGCCTTGATGTATTGGGTAGTGCTCTCAAAAGAGAAGTTGGATTGGGGAGGATTAAGGGAGTGAAGGTTGCCAGGGGAAGCGCAGAGATAACACACCTATTTTTTGCAGATGATCCGATTTTCTTCACAAAAGTGGAGCTACAAAATGTTCTCAATCTGAAGCAATATGTGGACTGCTTCTGTGAAGCTTCTGGCCAGGTCCTAAAACTTCACAAATCCCAAGTGATGGTGTCAAGAAATATCCCGGAGGTAGAAAAGCACAGTCTGAAGGTGGTCTTTGGGTTTGAGCTGACAGAAGTTTTTGACAGGTATTTGGGAACTCCAGCCACCATTCACAGGAACAAAACTAATCAGCTAGGCTTTGCTTATGATGTGATTGAGCGAAAGCTAAAAACCTGGAAGACTTCTTTGTTATCAACAAGTGGAAGACTTGTATTGATAAATGTTGTGCTCTCAGCCCTCAACCAACACATCCTGTCAGTATACAACATCTCTAAAACACTTGCGTCCAAAATAGATAGCTTAATAATCAACTTCTTCTGGTGGAATGGAGCGGGAAGGAATTCAAAGCACTGGGTACCGATGAGTACGTTATTCGCTCCAAGGGGGCTGGGGGGTCTAGGGGTCCAGAAAACTGAGTGGATGAACAATGCTCTGTTGGTCAAACAGGCATGGAGGCTGCAAAAGAATCAGGACTTACTGCTGAGCAGAAAAACAACCCTATATTCCACATCAAATCCAGCAACAAAGATCAACAAGAAAAACAAGCAAATGAAATGGATATGATCTTGGAGCTTCTTGGAGGAAAGGATAAAGAATAATCACCACCAATCTTTCTTGAATGCCTAAAATAACCCCCTAAAGATTAGCTAAAGGGAACCCGCCACTGATTTCCTAAAGAGCTGGTTTTCAAACACCACCATAATCATAGATAAAGTTTGAGAGTTTTGAGTTAGGTCACAAAAATACCTTTTATTTCATATAAATTCAACCATCTTTTCCTCTCCTTCAATCCTAGTATTTATAGAGAATGAGGAGTGAAGGAATGATAAAAACCCTACACAAGGAAGGGTAAATCAAAGGCTCATACTAAGCCTACTACATATGATGTAATAGATATGAAAATTAAAGACTAAAATGCAGCCCCATGCACATTTTTTCCTCAACAAATACAAGGCTGATTGAGCAGCAAAAATCCTTAGTAAATTTCCAAAAAAGAGGGGAAGGAGACCATTTCCAAATGAGGGACAAAAAAGTATAATAGTATAAATCAAGGTAGTGGATTAATACAATTGATTTTCCTCTTGGTTCTTCCTTGTAAGCAAATGCAATTCCCTCCGTTTGCATCATTCTTTTTTTTTTTCCAAGGCTTCTAGAAGATTGTAGATAAAAATTCTAGCCCAAGTTGTAAAGATGATTTCCCCCTTTTCTTAAAAAATTGCCCAAACTTCTCGAAATTGGCTCCAAAATTGAATTAAGCTTTGTAACATGAAAACTAACTTGATTTCAACTCGGTTATTGGCTTGTCGAGGATACTCAACTTCTTAATAACCTTTAAAGACCTTAGCAATATCCCAAAGTTATATATCCTAGATAGCTTAAAATGCGACATTGTTCAAGTGAGAAATGGTGAGTTTAATACTTAAAGTAGAGCTTTTTCTCAAAGACCATCTCGAACATAGGTTATCCCAAAAGTGATAAGAGTAATGGCCCAAGAAACGTATCAAGAACAATACTCTATCTACATCTAGGAGGTGTTCTTTAGGTCATCGGCAACGGTGATCCATGCTTGGATTTGATTGGTGGGGGTCCTCCCTTTTAAAGTGGTGTAATCCATTAGTAGTGATCCAACTTCAAATAAAGGTAATCCAATTATAAGGATCACTTGGCAATATTTTATTTAAAAATTATATTGTAGTCATCACTTTTAATTATTTTAGTATTTGTGGAGTATTTATTTATGTTATTTATTTTAGAAAAGAATATGGCAACGGAAAACAAAAAATATGACAAATGAAAACAAAAAATATACTACAACAAAATGATATATTAAAAATAATAGTAGAATAATTGAGTATTGTAACTAAAAAAATATTACAAATTAACAAAAAAATACAATATATCTCAAGTTGACAATAAACATTGCAACTAGAGAAAAAATATTACAACGAAATAGTTAATTTAAAAATAATAGTACAACAATTTAAAAAAATCAACTAGGGAGAAAAAATATTATAACTAAATTGGCAAACTAATTAATAAAAGGAAGACATAGTGCATGGGAAGTTGGAAGTTGGAAAGAAATAATGGCAAAATTAGAAGAAAAAAGGGAAATGGTAAATAATTAATGACATGGAAAATAAAAAAAGGAAAAATAAATTGAGCAATCCATTCTTTGCTTGCTCAGTTTACCGATCCATCTCACCCAATTTTTTTTCAACATGATCCAATCTCTCCTTTGGATCACCATTAAAGTGGGTGGATCACACAAAGATCGCTCGCCACGTCAGCGAGCGATCCAATATGAATCATGGTTAAAGATGACCTTATAGTGGTATGATCAAGTTATGTTTGGTAAAGGAAGGAAAGGAAACGCAAGGATAAATTTGTGGTAGGTGAGTTAGTAATAGGGCAAATCTATTTTGTTATTAAAATTTTGGTTATGATTTGAGTGTTTTTAGAGAATCGTGTAAGATAAGATAAATAAAATTAGGCAAGAATAAATAAACTTAATTTATCACTCTAAAGAAGAGGGTCCTAATAGTTTATTTTTCACGTTTGACCTGCATACTAGTATGATTCATACCAGTTCTGTGGAGAAAGTGGAAATTTGCTTGACCTGCATTATAATATGGCATCAATTAACAATTCAGAGGACGACTATGTTGGTATTCGACCTGAATGGACTACTGTTGAACAGATCCTTGCTAGCAGGTATATTTTCTGAAGTTGTGATCTTGACCGTTGGATGAAGTTGCCCTAATTCTTTAGATTTTACTATGCTTTTACTTTCATAGTTGGGATTCTTTGGATGAAGTTTGTTGAGTTGTCCCACATCGGCCTTTGACACCCATATTGTGGTGTTTATAATGGCTTGGGTGCCTCAACCTCCTAAGTTAGCTTTTGGGGTTGAATTGGGCTCAAGTCCATTATTTCACATGGTATCAGAGCCAGGGTCATTGATGTTGGGGCCACGCCCGCAGTTGTCTGCGCCTTGTGGTGAGGGGGGTGTGTTGAGTTGTCCCACATCGGCCTTTGACACCCATATTGTGGTGTTCATAATGGCTTGGGTGCCTCAACCTCCTAAGCTAGCTTTTGGGGTTGAATTGGGCTCAAGTCCATTATTTCACAAAGTTGCACAAGCATTTCGCAGAAACCCTTTTCCTTATTAATAAAAGGTTTGAGTGACATCCCCTCGGTGCCCTTGCAATCACGGGTTTTTTGTATTTTCGACCCCGAACTTTAGGGGTATTTATTTTCTGAACCATTGGTTTTCAACTTTAATTTTTTGGACCCTAAAGTTTATAGTTTGAAAAAAAAAGAACCCTAAAGTTTGTGGGCTAAAGAAAAAGACCCCTGACTCATTCTTTGTTTTCATTCCATGTTTGAATTTATGTCCCGATTGACGTCAAACTTCAAGACTAAGGTTAAAATTGATATTAAAGCTATAATACACCTCTCTTATTCATGTCGGGGCTACTTAAACCCCTGAATACAGGGGTTTAAGTAATTCCAACATGAATAAGAGATGTTTATTATAACTTTAATATCGGTTTTAACCTTAGTCTTGAAGTTTGACGACAATCGAGAGATAAATTCAAACATGGATAGAAAAAGAAAAACGGGAAACGAGCTTTTTTTTCAACCTAGAAACTTTAGGGTCCTTTTTTTACAAACTACAAACTTTAAGGTCCAAAAAATTAAAGTTAAAAACTAAGGGTTTAGAAAATAAATACCACTAAAATTCGGGGTCCAAAATGCAAAAAACCCTTGCAATCACTACAGTAGGTTTGGGCTTTAACACCATATTTGTATTCTCTGTTAGGTTAAGGTGATTCATATTTTGTTTAAGGCACAATTGTGACTCTAATTTTGGGCTTTAATAGCAAGTGTAGGTTCAAGTGATCGAGTCTTTAGTTTGCCTCGCTTTGTCTTCCAGGGTATGTTGATTTCAGCACCCAAGTTTGATGTTCTGTACATTTATTTGCTGGTATTTGGTAGGCTCCAGTTTTCCTTGCTTCATTATGCATGGTTTTGGGTTGTTTTCTTATTGTCAAACAATAAACTTTCTCACCTACTTATATGACTAAACACCATGCACAAAAATCAGTATGCTCCATTTATGATGATCTTGAGAATCAAGTTTTATTCAAGTGTTGAAATGTCTCTGACTTACTGTTTTTAGGGCTCTTTTTCAGGCGAACATCTTGGTACACGCAAAACACGCTGATAGTTCACCCGATTCCACAGAGCTACGTAGTAAAATAAAAAGAAATGTTGATCCGACATAATGACAAGAAGAAAACACACTTTGTAGGTAGACCTGCCAATTCGATCGGGTGGGTGAGTTTCTAGTCGGTCGTATATTGGGTTCGGGTAAATATGGGCCGGATGTATTTTTGGGTTTGAATAAATATAGGCAGTGTATTTCGGTTTCGTGACAACCCAACGGGTTAGTATTGCGACATTTTTCCATTGTTTCTTTTTGAAAAATGGTCTCTAAATACAACTTTTTATACAATATACATGATAAAATATGATTATCTTCTAGTAGCAATAGATTAATGTAACTATTTTAACTTAAATTAGAGAAATAACAAATTAATGAGTGACGTTTATAGTTTAATAGTTACAAATTTCAATGAAAAGTCACAAATTCTAATAAAGTTGAACTTAAAAAATAAATTTTTCGGATCAAACGGGCGGATCGGGTTTGACCTGGTAACTTTCGGGTTCGCTGAATTTCAGGTTTAGTTAAAAAAATCGTGTTTAAAACCAAAAAATTTTGAGACGTGTTCCGATTAGGTTATCGGGTCGATCAGAATTTGCGGCAACTTTTTGTCCGCTTCAACTTTTTCTCAGCCGTGAAAGCCCGTTGGGCCCCATATCTAATGACCAGCTCTAATGTTGTATCTGTATCATTCATAGATTTCAGTTCATCATTTGCTTATCTTGGGCCGAAGAAAACAACTTCTCTACTGGCCCAGGTAGCAGTGATATAACCTACTCCCCTTGACTTCCTTATATTGAAACCTAAGGATGAGTACGGTTTCGTTTAGCGCCGTTCAAATAATTTTCAGGTCAGTTAACGGAAAACTGATTCGAACAATCGTGGATTGAAACTGGATAATTTAATTAACCAATTTTTGCAATTCAGTTACCAGTTAATTGATTAAATATATAATTCAATATTTTTTTATATTAGGTAAATAGTCAAACATGTTTGGTTCTTATCTCACAGGAATACTAACCAATAGGCCTCATAGTAAACAGGGGCACGAGATTTCAACGTTATATCCCTCTAAAAATCAAACCCTTGAGGAAGGAGAAGGAAGGTGGGGTGTTTGCCACCACCAATTGACAGTATATAACTTAATAGGAGATAACCTTATCTTTAAAAAAAAGAAATTATCAATGCCCATTAACAATATTAGTTAGGACACTTAAAATTACTTTATGCCCATTAATACTGATTTCTGTTGTGTGTGGAAACCAAATGAGGAAAAGGAGGAAGGAGAAGAGGGAAGACGAAGAGGAAGGCGATACGAAGAAGTGAGACGCAGGCTGCGTCTCCGGGGCACCACATGCGCCTTTAGGCACCACCAGCACTGAGTGTTGACACCACCAGCGCCTCAACTAAAGGCAGAAGAAGCTCGGGGAAGAAGACACTAGGTGCGTCTACGTCGGTGGTGGCAGCGCCTATGCTCGCCACAAGAAATCTTCGTTCGCCACAAACGAGACCCGCGGGATATTGGACGCTAGGCGCATCCTTCACAGGAGCCATGATGTTGAAGGCGCGACTTGCGCCTCATAGACGCCACCCGCGTCTCGTTGGGCCGAGGTCGCGTCGCTGAAGGCCCACGTTCTCGTGCGGCGGCCTTTAGGAGTAACCTAATATTTTCCCTTGTACCATATTGGGTACATATTGGGGTCAGGTTCTCCCCTTAATGTATCAAGTGAGATAGAGAGAAACACAACTTCTGTAACTATAATCGTCATATTACTAAGTGCATCGATTCCGTGGTTTTTTTTTCCCCGCTTTGGGTTTTATCCACGTTAAACCTCTTGTGTCAATTTTTGATTTCTTTTCCGCTATTATTTCTCATTGTTTGTGGTTGCCTAAGTATTGTTTGATTCTAACAACTAGTATCAGAGCCTGCAGGTTGCTGAAAAAGAACTCGCTTTCAAACAATGTCGGGAGATAAGTATGAAATCAAGAAATTTGACGGATCTGACTTCACCTACTAGAAGTTGCAAATTAAGGATCTACTGTATTCGAAGTCGATGCATGTTCCGATGCAGGAGAAGAAGCCAGTTTCCATGGAGCAGGCCAAGTACGATCTGCTCGATCGACAGGCAGTGTCCCTGATCAGGATGTCATTGGCGCGGAACGTCAGGTTTAACGTTATGGAGAAAAAGACAACGAAAGAATTGCTGGAGGCACTGGAAGAGATGTATGAAAAGCCAAGTGCAACAAATCAGGTATATTTGTTCCTAACGAGCTGCAAGATGTCTGAGGATAGTGATGTGGCTGATCATATAAATGAGATTACTAAGATATTATCACAACTTGCTTCAGTAAAGATAATTATTGCTGAGAATGTTAAGGTTTGCATATTGTTGTCTTCTGTGCCTGATTCTTGGGACATCGTTGTAATTGTTGTCAGTAGTGCTAAGAGTAGTGACAAAATGAAAGTTGATGAGGTTAAATCTGTGCTGCTCAATGAGGGCCTTCGTAGGAAGAATTCTAGTTGTGATTTTCGAAAAGTGCCTTAAGTGTCAGGGGTAGGAAGGACAATAGGAACTCGAATAATTCCAAGGGACAGTCGAAGTCCAGGTGTAGAGGCAAGCCTATGAACATGAATGAAGTTGTGTGTTATGGTTGTGGTGACAAGGGTCATTATAAGAGGGATTGCCCTATGAAGGGGAAGAGTAATGATGACCTTGACTTTATCAACGCTGTTGAAGACCTTTGTGAAGCCCTAATTTTGAGTGTGTCTGAAGAGTCATGGATAGTTGATACTGATTCATCCTTTCATGTTTCCTCCGATAGGGAGTTATTTCGTAATTTTAGGAGTGAGAATTTTTGCAAGGTGTATTTTGCTAATGACAAGTGTTATGAGATAATAAGTAGAGGAGATGTGACTATTAAGACTGCTAATGGTGGTCTTTGGAAGTTGAAGGATGCGAGATATGTTCCTGATATTAAGAGGAATCTAATTTCAAAGAATCAACTTGACGAGATGGACTACACTGTAGGGTTCAGGAATGGAAAATGGAAGATTGTGAAGGATGCTATGGTAGTGGCGAAGGGATTGACATCCGATACTTTGTACTCCACAAGGGATAGCGCTAATCTGATTTGTAATGTCAATAATGCTTCTTGTTCTAGTTTATGGCATTGTAGGCTTGGTCACATGAGTGATAAGGGCAAGAAGATTCTAGCTTCGAAGGGCGTTTTGGAGAATCTGAAAACCATAGACATGGAGCTCTGCGAGAGTTGTGTCCTTGGTAAGTAGAAGAGGTTGAGTTTCACTAAGACTGGCAGGAAACCAAAACCAAAGAGGTTAGAGTTGGTGCATATAGATGTGTAGGGGCCTGCCCCAGTCAATTACATGAGTGGCGCTCAATATTATGTCATCTTCATTGATGATCACAGTCGGAAGGTATGGGTTTATTTTCTGAAAATAAATCTGATGTGTTCGATGTTTTCTTGAAGTGGAAAGCACAGGTTTAGACACAGACTGGATTGAAGGTGAAGTGTTTGAGGACGGACAATGGAGGGGAGAATGAACACCTTGAGTATATGGTTAAGTGTGGCTTAAGAGGATTGAAATGACTACTTATATCACCAAGGTGCACCTTCTTTTATGGTAGCTCATCCATTGGGAAATTCTCAGTTAAGCATGCTTGGTTGGAAGTAGTCTCAGGATGGGTGACCTCCTGGGATGTTTTCCCTGGTAGCGTGTGAGCGAGGATGAAGCATGCTGGAAATACTCGTGATGATTTGTGGCTACCAAGAATCCTCAAGCGATTATCGACAACATCCGCATGGGAGGGAGGCGCATGTATGAGGTCGTGAAATATTGTTAACAGAACAACATTAGATTATTGAGAATTATTTCCGGGACACCAAGAGGCTATATTGTTTTAAATTCTTTTGAGCCTCCTCTATTGAGACTTGGTGATTATCCTGGAGAAGTTACTTAGTTTCTCACGTTAGTACAGTTACGTGGCATGTAGCATTAAATATGTACGTGCTTTCATTTTCTTTTGAGTAGGCATCTGTCGTACATAATGGGCTCCGTAGCACCTTTTCTTTCTCTCATTGTGGAATGTCAACATCAGCATCTCCTGAAAAAGAACAGGGAGCTTCTGTAGAAAACAAGGAAGCCACTGGGAATGCAGAAACAGCTACTGCAGATGCCAGCTCGTCTGCATCTCAATCCGTGAAAAGACGGAGACGAGGCACTAAAAGAACTGCGTTTTCTGATTCAGATTCTGAGGGAGGTCTAAATGATCTTTCCAAAGACGGTCTTGTCAAGCTTGTGTCAGAAAAGGAGCAAGTCCTTGAACAAAAGGACAAGGAATTTAGTGAATGGAAGGACAAATTTTTGCGCAGTTATGAAAATGTAAGGGAAAGAACACGACGTGAAGCAGAAAATTCAAAGAAATTTGCAGTACAGGTTTGTACTTTTTGTCTGAGTATGATTTTGTATCCTTCTTTTGCTTCAGATGATGGTTCATGCATTGCTGATTTTGACGGTGAATGCGCATTTTGGTTGTCAATTTGGTGTCATAGAGCTTTGCGAAAAGCTTATTGGATGTGGCTGACAATCTCAATAGGGATGCTTCAGTGACTAAAGAAAGTTTTACCAAAATTGATGCATCAAATGACACAGTTGGAGCGGTACTGCTTTTGAAGGCATTGCTAGAAGGTGTAGAAATGACTGAAAAGCAGCTAGCTGATGTAATTTATTTAAGTTGTTTCTAAGTTGTTTTGGGGAATTCTCCATTCTAGTCGATTCTCATATAGAAATTACATGTTCCTTTCTAATCATTGCCATGTGCCGTGTCTTAACTGTTGCACTCTGATCTTATACTGGCAACAAGTTCACAATACTTGGGGTTTGTTCCTTTTTTTTTTGTTTTGTTTGGAGGGGGGGGGGGGTGATTTGGGAAAGGAAAGTTGTGGAAGGAAGGTGGATGAAGGAAAGGAAAATTTGGGGAAATGTAAGTACTGGGAAGTGGTGGGAAGTTGTTTCTATGTTGTGATGTTCTGAAGATGCTTTTATGTTATACAAATGTTAGAGTATGCTTTCAGGTTTTCAGAAAATCTGGTATTGAGAAATATGATCCGATCAATAAGCAATTTGACCCAAACAGGCATAATGCAGTTTTTCAAGTACCTGATAACTCCAAGCCTTCGGGTATTATTACTGTTGTTATTAAGGTAATACACTAATACTCGATTCCCATAATTGTCTTTTCATTCACTTTCTTCCTGTATTACTTTGCTTTTTATTGAGTACACTTGAAGTGGCTCCACTGTTAGCAATTATAGATTAAGGGTAACGGAACCACATTGTTGATATGTGCAGACGGGCTACACACTTCACGATCGAATCATAAGGCCAGCTGAAGTTGGCGTGACTGTGGCAGTTGAAAACAACGAGAGCAACTCTTGAATTGAAGCACAACTGCACAGGGATGGAGTGGTTCAGGACAGTCCTCTCTTTATTTATACTCATCAGAAAGTTTTGCTATGCTAAGTAATTGCAGAATGCAGCTGCATTACTGTGTTGGTTAGATTTAGCTATAGTTTCTACATTGGTACAATTTCCTTATACCCGTTCTTGATTTATTTGTCCGATAACTTGAAAGAAAATAACGCTCGTCACTTGTACGTTAGTAAGCTGAATTTCGGATATGCAAATGCCATGTGATGGAATGTGCGGCAGAAGTTTTTTGAAATTGGGATGAGTGGTTCAGAAACATTAACGATCCCCAGGTACTGAAGAGAAAGATCTGGTGATCGTAGAACTATCTTGCAAAAGTAGTTTGGGAAATAAACTTGTTTTCTTTTCATACTTTGGCCACTGTGCGTGCATCATTAAAATTTAAAAACCTTTTGTTCTCTGTATGAGCTATGACCATGGTGGATATTCTGCTGTTTTTATCCAGGATGCAATAAAATCGCTACTTGTTCCACCTCTCAGTTCACAGAGGTTTGAGTATGGGCGATAGAGAGATATTCTGCCTCACTTGTGCTAGGGTATAAATGATTACGAATGAGTAATCACTAGTAGAATTGGCCCTAAAAAGCGTCTGGTATAAGCGTCTGAAATGGGGTTTAACAGACGCCTAAATGGTTTTGGCGTCTGATTTTGACGGACGCCAAAACATATAACGCATTTTTTAAAAGGCGTCTGTAAATGACGTCTGTTTAAATCAGACGCTTAATTATTGGCATCTGTTATTAAACAGACGCCAAATACAGACGCTGACTTTACCGGAAACGAGGCATATGTCAGACAGAAATGGCGTCTGTTTTGGGAGTAACAGACGCCAAATTGCAGATAAAATGGCGTCTGTTTAGACCAAAACAGACGCCATTATTATTATCCAGAAATAAAAAAAAAGTGAGATATTGTAAAACCAATTTAATAATTACATTATATAATATATTTTATGGGGTCAAATTATATTAATTGAGTGAAAAAAATATTTTTTTGATATAAATGATATATATGTCAAATTTATGCATGTACAATTTTCATATATAGAGGCTTTCAATTTATAGAAATAACAACATATATATAAATTGTATATATATATACAATTTATAGAAATAATAACATGAAAATGGTAATGAATATATCTTTAATAGTGTGTTAATTTTTACACAAATTTAATACATTAAACAAGTTGAAGAAAATATATAATACAACTTTAATAATGTTGATTTTTATAACTAATAGGAAAAAATAAAAACTAAATTACAAATAATATATATCTTCAATATTTTTCAATCTTCATTCTTGAAAGTTCATTCTTGTATCTTCAATCTTCAATCTCCAATGTTAAATCTTCTCTTGTAAAATTTCCATTCCTTCAATGTGGCATGGATTGGATTTTTGGTGGTGTGGATGAGAGTAGATTGAAAGAAGATGAGAGGAGATGAGAGGAATGAAATGGAGATGTGGGAGAGGGAAAAAGTCGGAGGAAAATTTGAGTGTGGGTTCATATATATTAGCAAAAATGGCGTCTGTTTTGGTTGCCAAACAGACGCCATTTTGTTCGGTTGGCGTCTGTTTGGAGGCGTAACAGACGCCATTTTTAACTGTATTTAATAATGAAAATGGCGCGGCTAGCTATGTATATATATATATAAAATAAATATTAATAATATTATTATTATTATTAATATGATAAATTTATTAACACTATTGTTATTATTATCCTTAATATTATAATTTTTATTAACACTATTATTATTATTATTCTTAATATAATAATTTTTATTAACACTATTATTATTATTCTTAATATTTATTATAACAATTAATCACGCGCGTATGTATGTATTCATATTTTAGTTATAGTTAATTAGTAGTTATTATTGTTAATTCGAATTTTTATAAGTGATAGGGATATATATCATATCTAGGTAGATAATTTAATGTAATTAATCATGTGTATTTACGTGATATTATATATATGTTAATTAAGTTAATTAATTTGTACGTATATATGTGCGAAATTAAAACATAAAAAAAAATGTCGATCGCTGTTTGGATCCAACTTACAATCTAAGTACTTATGTACACATAATGAATAAAAAGTTTAAATGTTCATATATATAATTAGAAATACTATCAAAATAATTAATCTTGAGCTGCGCCGGCATCGTCATCAGTTTCGCTTTCCTCCCCATCGTGATTATCCCCACCCTGATTGTGACCTTGGTCGACGCTGTGGAAAAGGTATTGGCTTCTGCAGACAACGACAATTTGGAACGATATAAAAAACAATCAAAATAAAATAGGTAATTATTAGTACGTGTAAGTAATTTAATGTTGTGAGTATGGATAAAAAAGGTTTACCTGGGTAAGCGAACAACGATTCTTCGGGAGTAATGGTGGGCTGTGGTTGTGGGGGTTGAGAGACAGGGGTCGGACGAGAAGTGCGGCGGCGGGGCGGCGGTGGAGGAGGCTGCCTAGTGAATTATCCTACTTAAAACACACACTCTCCTTGCACACTAACAGGATCCAAACTCGACCTCTTTTTACGACATATATATTCTCACTAAGATATTACAAATATAAATTATCCTACTTAAAACCCTAAACTACCATCGTAAAAAACTTATTCACTAATTATGTAGCTACTGGTTGTTGAGTACTTAAGTAAGTTTAAATGGATGTACGTGACATAATTATTTACATAATTTATGTCTTTATTTGGCGTTATGAGTAATTAAGTTAGCAACTAGGTTGGATTAACAACAAATTTGCGCTACCAACTTTAAAGGCTAACTCACTTACTAATAACAACCAAAATCATCCAAACTCAACATCATTTTATGACAACTAATACATATATATATATAACCTACTTGGAATACTAAACCAACGTAATCCTCTTTGCTAATTAACATACCAATTAACCAATATGCTTGTTCCATGACGTAGTTTCAAATGATTTTGAAGCATGCTAAACAACATTTCAAAAGTTGAGGATGATGATATTCCCCAACTTTTCAATTTGTTGATTGACGTCAAAATACATTGAATTTCATGGAATATGTTGGTACATTACCCTAAGCAGGCCATACGAATTACCCTAACCATTAATGATCGATTACCCTAACCCTAAACAAACTATATATTCATACTTAATTACGTACGTACAGTACTAAACAAACTATTCATACTTAATTATTCACTACGTACGTATAAATTATTAATTGGTTAATCAAAGAGTAATTTTTTTATAGTTTTAACTTAATTATTAACTAAACAACTTAAATTATAAATTCAAAAAATAAAAATTAACCTAAATGTATTCATAATTGAAATCATGTTACGTATATACACATTACCTAATTACTTAAATCGTTAATGCAATTTCTAAAAATCATCCTAAAATATAACACATTTGCACTCAATCGAAACACATTATAATTTCCCACGTTATATAACATATTTCACACATACTAATTAACTTAAACATATTTTACATGCATTGTTACATATATTTTTTTTCCACACTATATATAATTACTCATATTTAGATTTACCACGAAACATATAAAATTCAATATTGTGCTCAACCTAAACATAATTATACTTCTCAACATTATAAATTAAAACTAAAACTAATTCAATAACTCAAACCTAAACTAAAACATACATGCAATTAGTTAAACTACTACAAAACACAAAAACAATATTTAAATTGAACAAATTAACATTACACACCATAATTTCACACTTAAAATTCTAATTCAACATCCAAAATATAATACAATTCATAGAAATTAACTAAAACAACTCAAATTTTTCAACTTATATGCATAAACTACTATTAAATTGAACATAACCAAAACAAACATACAAATATTCATATAATTCGTTTTTCATCAAATATAATTTATAATTTACTCACTTTTCACAATATTAATCATATTATAATAGATCTGAAACAAAACAAACTGAAAAATTACCTGATTTACGTTGAATCGGCGCCGACTATTTCTTCAAACTCCCGCTTTCTCTCTTCCTCCTTCGACGACAACTATGGCGGAATTGAAACTGTGATTTTTTTTTACCAATTTAAACAACATTGGCGTCTGTTATTCAGCTTAACAGACGCCGAGTAAGGGTAATAAATTACCCAGCAATGAGGCGTAAATACTGGGAAATTGTTTTCTTTTTTTAAAAATTGGGCCAAAATGGCGTCTGTTTAGCTGCTAAGCAGACGCCAAATAAAAAAGGCGTCTGTTTAGGCAACTAACAGACGCCGAATTGGGCACAATTTAAAAAAAAGGAAAGGTGGAAATAGCCGTTATCAAATTAACATTATACCATATTCAATGTCAGACAAATCGGCGTCTGTTACACGCAAACAGACGCCCATTTGGAATTTTCTTTTTTTTTTAATTCTTTAACTTCAATTTGGCGACTGACAGCTTAGCAGACACCTATTTGCAGACGCCTATCGACCCCAATTCTACTAGTGAATTGACCAATTATGTTTGTCTGGCGCTAGGGTATAAATTATTACAAATGACCAATTTTGTTTTTCTAAAACAATGGGTATTTGCTTAGACTTTAGAAGGAGCGTTTTTGGGCCAGAAAATAGATTGCAATGTCTTCAATAAATAATCACGACAAAGATAACATCACCCAACAATTATTCGTCAAAATAGAGTAAATTACATTTACCCTACCTGACATTTGTGGTAATAATTTTTGCACATCCGACATTTGTGAAATAATTTTCACCTTACCTGACATTAAGTGAAAGTGATTTTTAGTGGCAAAATCTGGTCACTTCTCATCGGAAATAAAACGATAAAAGGGTTATTTAAGTCATTTTTTCTTAATATTAATGGACAACATGATACATTCACATAGTCATATAGGGGCATGATTGTATTTCCTCATTTCTGATGAGAAGTGACCAGATTTTACCACTAAAAATCACTTTCACTTAATGTCAGGTAAGGTGAAAATTATTTCACAAATGTCGGGTGTACAAAAGTTATTACGACAAATGTCAGGTAGGGTAAATGTAATTTACTCCGTCAAAATATCTAACTCTTAAAATAATTGCATCAAAATATAGGGACCATCTAGTTGCTTTTTGATTTGGGTAAGCATGGAATCAGTCTCTTAGTTGAAACATAATTCCAAACAAACAAAATTACATGGGCGGATGTGCCTATTATATAGTCTCCGTCTTTGCTATTGAGATCTCAAGGCAATCAAATACTTAAGCCCAGTTCTTTTCTGCGGTGGGCAAACTGCGGTGCCACAACCTACCGCAATTTGCCACAACCCACCACATTTTACCGTAAATCATTACTTTTCTCTCTCTTCACCTTTCTCTCTCCTCACTTTTCTCCTTTACTTTTTACATTCTCTCTCCTCACCTACCCCACATGCTAATAACCTACCACAATTCCACCACACCCTACCACAATTCCACCACACTCCACCACACCATTCCGCATAATACCGCATAAAAGAACACGGCCTTAATGCCTCCAAAGGCCACAGAAGAATAACAATAGTTTCTAAATAATCTCAACATCTTTTTTATATTAACTAACTGCAGCAACCATTTGCAGTGAATATAATGTGATACAACACACTGTAATTAATATGATAAAAATGACACAAAGACTGCTATAAATTGTGTTGCAGCATTGCATTGCACCTTATGAAACAGTGCAGTTTAGATTTTCATCACAGTTTGGGACATAAGAAGGTTCTTCACTATGGTCACTTCATTTGCATTTGCTGGAGGAAAACTGTAAAAAGCAGACAGTTCATTTGCATTTGCTGGAGGAAAACTGTAAGAAGCAGACAGTCAGATTCTTTGACAACATTATCAGGTGTAGACACAGAGACACATTCTATGAAGCATAAGATCACAACCAGAAAACATAAACTAGAAGCCTGTGAGTCCCCTCTTCACAAAACCCAATCAATTTCACCAAATTGAAATGTGAAGGGTGCCAATGGTATTCACCTCTGCCAGAAACTCCGACAGAATGGTAAATTTTTTTTTTTCCAATAAAACCAAACACAATTTTAGCAACCCTAGGCCCCGTTCTTTTATGTGGCTAGTTGGTTGGGGTTCCACACCACACCACAACTTTTCATATTCCACCACAACTCACCACAACCCACCACAATCTACTGTTTCAATTTTAATTTATCTTTTTATTAAAAGTTATACTTTATAATATGCCAACCCACTTTCAGTTATTTACACCACAACATTTCACAATCACCACAACCTTCCACCACAATTTTTCCCAACCCACCACAATTTTCAAATTTCCACCACACCGCACCGCAACCAACCGTATAAAAGAACGGGGTCTTAGTGTTTATAGTCATGTTTGATAAATAACCTATTAAAAATGATTTACTAAAAAAACTTATTGGAAGATTTGACCAACCTATTAAATTGGCTATTTGTAGAAATTATCATTTTATCTAAAATTTACCTGAACGTTTATGCATGTCATCATAAAAGTAATTGACACATATTATTTTATAAATTGTGACAAAGGGTATAAATAGAATATCTACAATTACTATTTTAAATAGGGTTAATTTTACTAAATACAACTTTTCCAAACACAAACAGCCTATCCAAACTACTAATAAGTAATAATAGATAATTAACACAAACAGTTAACAATTAACAACTGTTTGACAAATAGGATCCGACCTATATATACCCCATTAAAATGTTTGGATGTAGATGGTAGCATACGACCAAGTAGTCCATTTACTTTGACTTTTGACTTTGATTTTGACTTGTTTCTACAATTATAATAGGAATTCTCATTCATTGGTATTCCGTCTTGGTCGGATTAGTTACAATTATAATTTTTATTACTTATCAACCTCATTTAAAAAATATATATTGATCCGTTATAGAATTTAAAATATATATTTAAAAGTTCGTATATTTAAGTGATATGATTAATGTAACTTACCTTATTGTAGAGTTGGTAAAAATCTGTCCGACTCAATAACCCCAATTTATCCAACCCAAAAAAAACTAGGTACGGTCATAGAATTTTCATTCGAATTTTGAATTGACTAATTTGACCAATACATTTGCAAAGCCTAGAGGGACAAAAAGCGATGGAATATGTATTCCAGGCCCATATCATCCTGTTACTTCTTGAAGCCTGGCCCAATCAAAAAGTACCAATTTTAGAGCCCAATTAGAAGAAAAGGCCCAACTGTTATATACGTCATATCAGTACAACTTTGGCCATTGTTCTCCTAGTTGGATTCAATTTTTTAGAATTAACTGTCATTTCCACATTAATTAACTGTGTCAATGAATATAACTTGTAATTTTTAAAAAAATTATGACAGTAAAATAGGGTGTACAAATACAAGGCAACATGGAAATTGACAAAATTGGATGCCAATTTTAGGCTTTTCTCCCTCCATCACATATTATCTGTCATTTTAACTAACTTTCTTTTTTTCAATAATATCTCCCACTTTATAATTCCAATAACACAGTACTCCCTCCATTGCAAATTAATTGACATTTTTATTAAATTTTGACCGTTAATTATTCACAAATTATAATGAGTTACAAAATGAAATTACCTCCATCGTAATGTTTAGTAAAGTATCTTTTTAATGACAGCAATTTCATATTGTAACTCATTGTGATTTGTGAGTAATTTACAGTCAAAATTTTGTCAAAGTGTCAATTAATTTGGGACGGAGGGAGTAATTACTAATTCATCAGATCAACCTTATTAATTACTGTTGATTCTGAAAATGTTGACCGCAAGCGCACGGTGTCCACTTATAGCGTAGTCCGGCAAATACGGGTCGATCCCACGAAGACGGTAGTATCAAATAAAAACCAACAAAGAATTAGCAAACTACTAATAATTAAATGATAAATTGAGCTGATTAAATTATAGACTAAAAATAAAAATAATAAGAAACTAGTACCTAATGAAAAAAAACAAAAAACTAATATTAATTCTAAAAATTAGCAAGATCTCTTAATTTTACTAATTACAAGTAAAACCTACTTAATTGACTAAAGAGTAACATGTGACTTACCAATACAAACAAAATATGTGCATGATCTGGACTTTTAATTGCTAACTTGCTCATACTTTCAATCAAAGTACTGCAGTAAAAAAAATAAAGCAACCAAAATAAGAATAACACAAAAATAAAAGAAAAATGAAAAAAAATGTTGGTGAAAGTAGAAATACTAAAACTCAGAAATGCAGCAAGAGCTGGAGATAGAAACAGGGGGTATTAATTAGAAAACAGACTACACAAGTTGGTTTCCAAATTTACCATTATCTCTATGAACAGCAGAAGAAAAGTGAGATTCGGAAAGAAGAAGCGTGAACTGGAGCAGATCAATGCTCAAACAGGTTATATTAATACTTGAAACAGTAAACTACAACTTGAAGTCGGAAAAATGCACGCTTGGAACCAAGATTGATCTGAAAACTAAAAGTAAACCGGGAAATAGAAAGAAAAAAAAAACTTGATTGATGATAAAAATTGATAGCCGAAAACTTGATGATTTCTATCAATCTCTACCCAGCTATTTATACATGAACTCACCCCCTTGTAACTACCCATCTTCCACAAAATCAGGGCAGTTCCGATTTCTTCGTTGTTCACAATCTGGGTTGTTGACGTGGGGGCCGGTTGCTCCGTGGTGCGCAAGACTCTTGAAGTTTGTTGCAGCGATGGAAGCTTAGGAGGTTGACCGAGAATATTGGCAGAAAACAGGGCTTGGTGGCTGGGCTTCTTTTTTTTTTCACATGTTGATGATGGAAGATGAAAATGATGATGATGAACGGTGGAGATTTGATCAGGGATGATGAAGACGATGATGGATGATGAAAATGAGTTTAGGGGGAAAAGGAAAGATGGGGCTGGGCACATGACAGCCTGTAGACCCCCTTTTTATTATATTTTTTTCTCTTTTCTTTTCAACCCCATTTAAATTTTGATCGGTCCATGTCTGTCCAAATCAAGCCCAAAAACTTTCTTTCCAGTCCATTTTTTCAATTTTTATCATCAACCTGCAAAATTTAAATAAACTAAATAAAAATTCTAACTTAATGTTTATTTTGAGCTAAATTAAATATAAAAGTGCGGACAAAATACTGTAATTTTTTGCCTGAACAAACACTCTACACTTAAATTTTGCTCGTCCTCGAGTAAAAAGTTAGAAAAATAAAATAAAGAAGACAAAAAATTCTAACTCACTTTTATAGGAATCACGGTTGCATTTAGCGTATGCAACAAGCCCTTTTAAACCCCTAGGTTTACCCTAGTGGACGAGTAGGTCTCGTGAGGGTTTGCAGAAGATATACCCACAAAATCATTTTTTTTAAAAAAAATAAAAACAAAAGAAATAAAATAAAATAAAAGACTAAGAAAAATAGAGGGAAAAAAAACGAAAGGAAAATATACACAGTTTAATCAACAATATTACCCAAGAAACCCAATTGTTAGCATGCATATAGACAAAATGTACAAGTCAAGACAATTGTCTCATTGCTTACATCCACACATCAATTATCACTCGATCATTATGTAGATTAAGTGTTGACCGGTAGAACCTCACTTTAGGATTAGTGAACACTCACACTCATGTGTTTAAATATTGTAGAGGTTCTCTCAAATTCTCTTCCATGAGTACAATCTACCATAAGCTTGGTCATACTCTCAATTCTCCACCATTAGTAGGCTAAAATGCAATTATAATCAAGAGGACTTTTAAGGGTTGTAATGGAGGTTTGGGTTAAAGGTGAGGGACGGAAATCATTTAGGAATGTGGAACTAAAAGCCAAGATGCTAATGGAGCACAACTTATTTCTCCAACCATGCCTCGAACTTCCATAAACACCCTTCAAGCTACCATGTATCAATGAATTTCAGCGCCTTTGGATGAGCTTAAATTTGAAGTCCCTTCATGCCACTCTTTTATTCTCAACTTTTCTCTTCTGTTTTTTTTTTAGTTTTTTTTTTTTGAAATAAACTGAGAATGACATGGGGAAAAAGATATCACAACTCAAACCAAAGTATTATCACCAATACTTTGAATTAAACAACAAGGCAAAAAGATCACTACATATATTATCCCATATATCATCATACCTTTCCAACAAAGTTGCTCCAATAGACTTGGCTTAGGGATATGGAATGTGTTTTGGCCAATGGCTTTAATACATAGGTGCAACAATTATTGGGGTAAAGGCACATTATGGACTAAAAAGGGAGTACAAATGTCACAAGATGGCTTTTTGGCTCATGTAGTTTAGAAACAAGGAATGTCTCTATCATGTTACAAATGCAAATGCCATATATGGTCTCGAAGAGAGATTGACCAAGTTCTAGAGATATGTTACCATGGAAGAGTCGCACTCAAAATGAACAAAGAGACTAACATGTATGTATTAGTCATATATATAGGCTGGAAGTCTCACGGGTTCATCTACCACAGTCAAACACTCGCTCTAATATGAGGGGTTCAAGATTAAACATGAGATTTCACAATTTAACCAATGTCTATCATATACATTTTATTTATATGCATGCCAACGAATTAGACACAAGGGGTCAAAAGTCTATCAAATTAGTATATAACTTCCCAAAAACTATTTTTAATTTTTTTTTGGGGGGGGGGGCAAAAAAGGAAAAAGAAGAAAAAAAAAAACTAAAAAGGAAAAAGAATTCAAGATGAGAATCACTCACCCTCACTCTACACTTAAATTTTGCAATGTCCCCATTGCATAAAAAGCATAAGAATGGAGTGTGAGTAAATAAAATAAAATAAATAAAATAAAACAAACTAAGGAGAAACTGAAGAGAAAAACAAATAAAAAATAAATAAGGTTATGTACAAAGGAACAATAGTACCGGGTTGAATGCTGGGTGCATCCAAGCAGTCATCTTCATGTTATCAGTCTCCATACTGTGGTTTGTAGAGCATCAACCACTCTACTTCTCTTTCCTCAACAGGTAGCTCCAAAAATGGCTTCAACCTTTGACCATTGACTTTGAACTGTGAATTTGTTGTCGGGTCCTGTATTTCTATAGCACCATGGGGGAAAACATGAGAAATAATATAAGGACCTATCCAACGAGATCTCAACTTACCTGGAAAAAGGTGCAACTTGGAGTCATACAGCAGCACCTTCTGGCCTGGAAAAAACTCTTTTCTTCGAATATGCCTGTCATGAAACAGTTTGACTCTCTCTTTGTGAATTCTAGAGTTTTCATAGGCCTCCATCCTTATTTCTTCCAACTCACTTAACTACAATTTCCTCTCTATCCCAGCTGCCTCTAAGTCAAGGTTCAAAGTCTTTAGTGCCCACATAGCCTTATGCTCAAGCTCTACAGGAAGATGACATGACTTACCATAGACAACTCTAAACGGAGACATGCCTAAAGGAGTCTTAAAGGCAGTCCTATAAGCCCAAACAGCATCAACGAGCTTGTCTGACCAATCTTTTCGGTTCCTATTCACAGTTTTCTCCAAAATCTGTTCGATTTGTCTGTTAGAAACCTCTACCTGGCCACTGGTTTGGGGGTGATAAGGGGTTGCTAAGCGATGTACGATCGAGTACTTTTTCAACAACGCATCAAAAGAGCGATTGTCAAAATGGGTACCTCGATCACTAATAATAACCCTAGGCATGCCATACCTCGCAAAAATGTTCTCCCTAAGGAACTTCAAAACTACTCTAGTCTCGATCGACTGGTTGCACCGCCTCTATCCACTTAGACACATAATCCACGCCCAAAAGAATATACTCATTCCTAAAAGAAGAAGAAGCGGTCCCATAAAATCAATCCCCAAACATCAAAGATCTCAACCCCAATAATTGGATTAAGGGCATCATGTCTCTCCTACGATTTTCCCGGTTGTTGACATCTAGCACAACTCTTACAAGACAAATGGGCATCCTTAAACAAAGTAGGCGGTATAAACCACCTTTGAAGGACTTTGGCACTGTTTTCTTCCCACTAAAATGTCCTCCACAAGCTTGGTCATGAAAATGATAAGACACTTCTAATCTCATTATCGAGGACACATCTCCTAAAAATCTGGTCGAACAATACTTAAACAAGTAAGGGTCCCAATAGAAAATTTTCACCAAAGAAAAGAATTTGTCCTTATCATGCTTACTCCAAACTAAGGGTACCTCACCAAGAACTAAGTAATTCACAATATCAAGATACCATGGTTGATTGAACCATGAGTAGTTGCTCATCGTGGAAGCACTGTAAATAGGGGACTCACTCTTATTTTCAACAACGATTCGGGATAAGTGGTCTGCGACCAGGTTCTCAGAACCTTTTCTATCCTGAATCTCACAATCAAATTCCTGCAAAAGCAAAATCCACCTAAGTAGTCTAGCTTCAGATCCTTCTGGAGAGAAGGTGCTTAAGCGCACATGGTCGGTATAAACAATCACATGAGAGCCAATCAAGTAGGGACGAAACTTTTCAAAAGCAAACACAATCGCCAAAAACTCTTCTCACCACAAGATAGTTCATTGGGCGCATTCAGCGTATGGCTAGCATAGTATATGACATGGGGTTTCCTATCCATATGTTGTCCTAAAACAACCCCTACAGCAAAGTCAGAAGCATCACACATCAGCTCAAAGGGCTCTCCCCAGATGGGAGGGTGTAAGATAGGGGCAGAAGTCAGGGCCTCTTTCAGCCGAGTAAATGCCTTTATACACTCTTCCGAGAAGTTAAAAGGCACATCCTTAGCTAAAAGGTTGGTCAAGGGTCTAGCAATTTTACTGAAGTCCTGAATGAACCTTCTATAAAATCCTGCATGCCCTAAAAATGACCTAATGTCCTTCACACAAGTGGGAGGGGGAAGATTGGAAATCAAATCAACTTTAGCTTTATCAACTTCAATCCCTTCCCGTGAAATTACATGCCCTAGAACTATTCCCTTTTTTACCATAAAATGGCATTTCTCCCAATTTAGAGTCAGATTTTTCTCCTTGCATCTTTCTAAAACCTTAGTCAAATTAACCAAACAGTCATCAAATGAGGAACCAAACACAGAAAAATCATCCATGAACACTTCAATGCATTGCTCTATCATATCAGAAAATATAGAAATCATGCAACGCTGAAAAGTGGCAGGGGCATTACAAAGACCAAAGGGCATTCTCCTAAAGGCAAAAGTGCTAAAGGGACAGGTGAATGTGGTCTTGTCTTGGTCCTCAGGTGCTATGGAAACTTGGGTGTAGCCAGAGTATCCATCCAGAAAGCAGTAGTAACTATGTCCAGCTAACCTCTCAAGCATTTGATCCATAAAAGGTAGAGGGAAATGGTCTTTCCTACTGGCAGCATTCAACTTCCTATAATCAGTACAAACCCGCCACCCAGATTGGACTATAGTGGGAACTAACTCATTCTTATCATTCCTAATCACGGTAACACCGGTCTTTTTAGGCACAACTTGAACAGGGCTGACCCACTCACTATCAGAAATGGGATAAATGATCCCATGGTCTAACCACTTAATGACCTCTTTTTTGACAACTTCTTGCATGGTCGGGTTCAGACGCCTTTGGTAGTCTCTATGAGGTTTAGCACCATCCTCAAGATGAATTCTATGTTGGACAATGGAGGGGCTAATACCTTTGATGTCACCTAAGGTCCACCCTATGGCCTCTTTGTTCTCCTTAAGTATTTTCATCAGCTTAGCCTCTAGGTCTGGGTTCAGGTTAGAGGCAATAATCACAGGAAAAGTCTCATTCGGACCCAAAAAGGCATACTTAAGAGAATCAGGCAAAGGTTTGAGCTCTAACGAGGGAGCATCTTGTGTCACAGAGGGAGGGGAGTCAGAAGACTCAGGGGAGAGGGAATAAATCTTATCACAGCAATCATTTTCAAATTCATCATGATCATACACATCTAGCCAATTAGCAGTATCAGTCACATCATCAAACACAGCAGGTTGTCTTTGTAAACTAAAAATATTCAGATTAATAGTCATGTTTCCAAAAGACAACTTCATCATACCATTCCTACAATGAATCACAGCATTAGATGTAGCTAGGAACGGTCGACCCAAAATGACAGGTATCTGGGTCTCAGGGTTCACAACAGGCTGAGTTTCAAGAACAACAAAGTCCACAGGAAAAATGAACTCACCTACCTTAATCAAGACATCCTCTATAACACCCCTAGGGGTTCTAGTAGATCGATCAGCCAATTGAAGAATAGTCTTGGTAGGTTTCAGCTGTCCCAACCCCAACTTCTCATACACGGTGTATGGAAGTAAGTTAACACTTGCACCCAAATCCAACAAGGCTCTATGGATGGTCTGGTCACCTATAACTATAGAAATAGTAGGGCAACCTAGGTCTTTAAACTTGGGAGGGATTTGGTGCGAGATAATGGAACTCACATTAGAAGCTAGGAAAGCTTTCTTTGGGACTTGGGTTGTTCTCTTGGTGGTGCACAATTCTTTCAAGAACTTAGCATAAGGAGGCATCTTTTGGATCGCATCAAGAAGGGGAATATTGATTTTGACTTGAGAGAAATTCTCTCTAATCTTATCAACATGGGTATGGTCCTTCTTATTCTTTAGCCTACTTGGGAAAGGGATAGCAGGTTTGTGAACCCGCACAGCATTTACAGGCACATCATCTCCCTTTTTAGTTTCATTTTGCTTATCCCCCTTAGGGTCATCTAAATCAGGTTGTAGGGAAAGGGGAACATCAACTAGGGTGTCATCAGTAACACCTTTACTAACAGAATCAGTCACAGGAGATGAGGGAAGAGATGGAGAAAGTTCAATGGGTACATCCACAAGGTCTTGCACATCATGACCAGCTAAACGACCTGACCTAAGTGCGGTGATTGCATTGACCTTTTTCACATTATTATCATGGACTGGTGGGCGTGTGGACGATGAAGCTACGTTCGGGTTGGTCTCGGGTTGACTTGGAAAGGTCCCTTTTTCCCTACTGACAACAATTAGCTGAGACAGTTGTTCGGCTATGGTCCTCATTGCCTTCTCTAAGCTATTCTGGGATCTTTCTAGATTATTAAATCTTTTGTCAATCTCATTATAGCCCGGAGGTTGTTGCGTATGAGCAACTGGGACAAGAGGTGGTCTGGGTTGGCCTTGGTGAGGAGGTGGTTGGGCTGAGGTGTTTCCATGAAACCCTCCAGTTTGTGTGCTAGGTCCTCCTAGGTTCTGACCCTGACTCCAAGAGAAGTAAGGGTGATTTCGCCACCCTGGGTTGTAGGTCGAGGCAAAAGGGTCATTTCTTGGTCTTTGGTAAGCCATGTTTACTTGCTCAGTTGCATTCGACAGTTGGTAAGCATAATGAGGGCAAGCACTCAAGGTATGGTCTAAGGCTTGGCAACAAGAACATGTACTACTTTTTAGTTGAGGGGTAGTTAACTCCCTTAATTGGTTCTCTAAAGCCGCAAACCTAGACTCTATATGGCTCAAATCAGACACCATATGCATACCCCCCTTGGAACTGGCGATTCTAGAGCTTAAACTGTCATCCCTAGTGGTCTCCCATTGCATTGTTTTTTCAGCTAGGTCTTCTAGAAATTCCCATGCCGCTTTAGGATCTTTAGATAAGAATCCACCTTGACACATAGACTCTAGCATGGTTCTAGTCTGTTGGTCTAGACTCTCATAGATGATTTGGCAAAGACGCCATTGTTCTAGACCATGGTGGGGGCACTGGGCTAACAAGTTTTTGAATCTATCCATGCAACGCCAAAATGGTTCCCTATCTAACTGAACAAACTGATTGATTTCATTCCTTAATTTTACAGTTTTGCCGTTAGGAAAATATTTACGCAAGAAGACTTTAACAAAATCATCCCATGTAGCAATAGACTTAGCAGGCAAACTATACATCCATTTTTAGCATTATCTTTGAGCAAAAGGAATAAATCTCAGTCTAACCACATTAACAGAAACATTGTGAAAATGCATCATAGCACACACTTCTTCAAATTCACTCAAGAATAAATAAGCATCTTCAGTTCCAGTGAATTTAGGAAGCATTTGAGTGTAATGCGGTTTCAGTTCAAGACTCACATTGTTACCAATATCAGGAACATTAAAACATGAAGGTATTGTTGAACGAGGAGGATAAAAAATATCATTAAGAGCTTTTTGGTTTCCTTGTTCAGCCATTTTATCAGGTTTAGGTTCAAGTTCAACCCTAGTAAGTCTTCTTCTTTTAGGATCTTTAACCCGAACACTCATACAATGTCCAACACCTACAATCAATTTTTTTGGATTTTTTTTTTTACTAAACTAGAAAGCAAATAAAAGTGATCTAATTTAACTAATGAATAAAATTAAATAAAGAAGACAAACAAAGAATAATAATAACAATAAAAAAAAAAACTAAGAACAGACAGGATAATAAGTTTGCTAAATAAAAGTGGGTAAATCGAAGACTAACCGTCCCCGGCAACGGCGCCAAGAACTTGTTGATTCTGAAAATGTTGACCGCAAGCGCACGGTGTCCACTTATAGCGTAGTCCGGCAAATACGGGTCGATCCCACGAAGACGGTAGTATCAAATAAAAACCAACAAAGAATTAGCAAACTACTAATAATTAAATGATAAATTGAGCTAATTAAATTATAGACTAAAAATAAAAATAATAAGAAACTAGTACCTAATGAAAAAAAACAAAAAACTAATATTAATTCTAAAAATTAGCAAGATCTCTTAATTTTACTAATTACAAGTAAAACCTACTTAATTGACTAAAGAGTAACATGTGACTTACCAATACAAACAAAATATGTGCATGATCTGGACTTTTAATTGCTAACTTGCTCATACTTTCAATCAAAGTACTACAGTAAAAAAAATAAAGCAACCAAAATAAGAAGAACACAAAAATAAAAGAAAAATGAAAAAAAATGTTGGTGAAAGTAGAAATACTAAAACTCATAAATGCAGCAAGAGCTGGAGATAGAAACAGGGGGTATTAATTAGAAAACAGACTACACAAGTTGGTTTCCAAATTTACCATTATCTCTATGAACAGCAGAAGAAAAGTGAGATTCGGAAAGAAGAACTGTGAACTGGAACAGATCAATGCTCGAAACAGGGGTTATATTAATACTTGAAACTGTAAACTACAACTTGAAACTGGAAAAATGCACGCTTGGAACCAAGATTGGATACTGAAAACTAAAAGTAAAACTGGGAAATAGAAAGAAAAAAAAAACTTGATTGATGATAAAAATTGATAGCCGAAAACTTGATGATTTCTATCAATCTCTACCCAGCTATTTATACATGAACTCACCCCCTTGTAACTACCCATCTTCCACAAAATCAGGGCAGTTCCGATTTCTTCGTTGTTCACAATCTGGGTTGTTGACGTGGGGGCCGGTTGCTCCGTGGTGCGCAAGACTCTTGAAGTTTGTTGCAGCGATGGAAGCTTAGGAGGTTGACCGAGAATATTGGCAGAAAACAGGGCTTGGTGGCTGGGCTTTTTTTTTCACATATTGATGATGGAAGATGAAAATGATGATGATGAACGGTGGAGATTTGATGAGGGATGATGAAGATGATGATGGATGATGAAAATGAGTTTAGGGGGAAAAGGAAAGATGGGGCTGGGCACGTGACAGCCTGTAGACCCCTTTTTATTATATTTTTTCTCTTTTCTTTTCAACCTCATTTAAATTTTTATCGGTCCATGTCTGTCCAAATCAAGCCCAAAAATTTTCTTTCCAGTCCATTTTTTCAATTTTTATCATCAACCTGCAAAATTTAAATAAACTAAATAAAAATTCTAACTTAATGTTTATTTTGAGCTAAATTAAATATAAAAGTGCGGACAAAATACTGTAATTTTTTGCCTGAACAATTACATATTTTTTTTCAATCTTTTCTTTTTGTTCACCTTTTACCTTTTTATTCGTTATGTTGTTATTATTCAATATTTTCACATTTTCAATGATGTAAATTAATGTAGAGTGAAGGTTTTTTTTTGTTTTTTAAATTATGTCCTATGTAACAAATAATATGGGAAGGAAGGAGTAGCAGGTAAGATTAGACAAGATATGCAAGTTTGAACATGTATGAGAAAAAGAATAATTTATAGTAATAATGTTGACCATTACAATTTGATTAGAATTTATAGCAGTGATAGTACACTACGAGTACTGCCACTAAGTTATTATGCAAATTAAAGGTAGTCAGTGGATCAAGTAAAGGTTACACATTTTTTCGATAATTTGTAAGTTAAGAGAGGCTAAGGCACCGTTCTTTTGTGCGTTAACGCAACTAACCGCAATGCAAATTACCGTAATCTACCATAACATACTGCAAAATATCATTACCATTTTTCTATTTCCACCGCAACTTACCACAATCTACCGCAATTCAAACGCAACGTAAAGAACGATGCAAAAAGGCATCAAGATCTTACAAAGCAATGTGATGAAAGCAATAAAACCAAAGAAATAGGAAACAACACAATTCGAAACAACGAGAAAACCAGAAACAAAAAAACATCCGGCTATCTAAATCATAAGATCTCAATTGTTCATTCTAGATATAGAAAACCATTAGATCTTAGCCACACATATAGGAGGTAGAATAATATTAGATCTTAACTATCCATTTAAGAGTTATAAAAGTATATCCTAGCCATCCATTTTAGGTGGTGGAAAAAACACAAAGAAAAGCACCAGAAATGTCCTCCATCCATTGAGAATGAAGGCACCTATATATAAATAACCTTTATGGGAGGCAACAAAAATTACAGAGTGTTATCACAAAACTCTTCTTGTTAATTGTTACCATTCTCCACAACTTTCTCACATTCTTACTTGGTTACGGCTTATTAGCTTAAACGTGTTGGTCTTTTCATCAAATTATTGTTTCTACATCCTCCTAAAAATTTTCTCAAAATCACCAAGTATTATTGTGTAGGATTCGGGGTAATAGTTTTTTTTTAAGAAAAAAATAAATGGTCCACGAATGAAATATTGCTCCAAATAATGTATAAATAAGCAAGAGAATGTCAATTATAGCATCCTCAAACATTATATTCTCATTTCTTCCAATGACAATTGTCATTACCAAAGCACAAGCATAAACTCAATATTTTCCCTCAATCAAATAAGATAGTCATTAATAATATAAGAAAATGGTAATTGTTCAATGAACATGGTATAAACTCACAATTCTCCGCTAGAATTGCCAAAATTTCGTTTAAATTGAGAGTTAAGATAATTCTTATGTCATAACCTCTTATACCATGTTCCAATAACAAGGAGCGATTGCCAAAACGAGTGCTTGAGAGCGCCAGCATATGTGCAGAGTTCAAAGCAGATGTCGAATTCTTCACTTGAAGCACTTGAGTATGTTGCACTGTCCATCCTTATACATTTCTCACTAGCATGTACTTTACATGGATACTTAAAGTATCGGTTGCTCTTGTTTCAAATACGTAGACTTTCATCCGTCTTTCTAGGTTTCCTTTCTGAAAGCTATGTCCAAAATCTGAACCACAAAGCTTAGAGATATGTTGTGAGATCGAGACATTTTTTATTAGAGAAGTACTGATAACGATTTATCTTGGCGTATTCTCCTTTGTATCAATTATTTTCTTTGAAAAAAGAAACAATCAATAGTATTAGGAGTCAAATTTTCAGGCTTGAAAATTAAGTATATTAAATTGTACACTAAGGCTAATTAATATAATTTATCTAGTCTTGAAAATTTTATTTCAATGTTAATCTTTATGTTGGTTTATGTGAATTATTACATTTGAAAATAGCACATTTCGATCTTATTGACAATTCTTTATTTTAACAAGTAAATTCTAAACCAATTTAATTAAGATAATTAATGAGTTTAATGAACCAAAATCGCACATTTCAATTCAGTTAATCGTTCGTGTTTTTGCATGACTCGTGCACCACAACAATCGACCCACAAGGCCATAACAGTTTATTATTTTACATACTTATCACATGTGATATAATCAAATAAGTCTCATTAATATCGAAATTTTCAAGATATTTATAATGCCCCATTCTTTTATGCGATAGATTGCGGTGTGGTGTCCACCGCACCATACTCTTTAATTTTCAACCACACTTCACCACGCCACACCACAATCATTACCAACATATCTGTTCATTTTTCTCTTTCCTCACTTTTCTCTTCAACTTTAAATGATTTTTTGAATGATAATAAATAAACCCACTCGTCCAGCGGTTTCTCTCGAAACAAGCTAGTATGCAATGGCAGGAGTAAATTAAATATCATTTCCTTCTCCAATATTCCATTCATCTAGATTCGGAATAACCCAACAAACCCTAATCCTTCAAGAGCCATAGGTACCATTACACCTTACATATTTTCCCATACTTGGATAAAATCCAATGCCGACACACCCAACTTTGACAATTGTAACAAAAATCAAACAGGAAAGAAATGGTTAACAATACGCAATCTAAGTGCACACATAGCATTATGCATAACATTGTTGTCTTTTTTCTAGTATGATCAACAACAATATATTATATATAGAATAGATCCATGCAATTGTATTGTATATAAAAGCCGTACTCTACAAATATTACCCTAAAAAAGAGGGGCAAACATAAGAAATAAGGATGTATATCTATGTATCTAGTGTTGAATATGACATGCAGAATGTGACTTGTTAGCACGAGGACATGTTTGTTTGGTCCACGATTTTCTTGGAGTTTTGGCAACAAATACAAATGCCTATTTGAGTTTTATCACTAACCCTCATGACAATCATTTTAGTCTTCAAGGAAACTTCACTACTACGTACACCCCATCTCAATGTCCCCTCTAGCCTTTCCTATGCTAGGACCACTTTTTTTTTTAATCTTTTTCGGCTCTCAAATTTGTACTATACAGCTTAATATATTGTGTGTCTGAATCAGTTTGGTGATTAACGCGTAATTAGTATTGTAAGTTTGGATCAGTTTGGTGATCAATAATATTTCTTTCTTTTCCTCCTCTTGATGCGGATCTTTGTAGAATATGATAGTGACAGACAAATTGTTCTATTCAATTTATTGCAAGTAACTTGCTATCAATATTTATTTCCATTTTTTTCATCATGTGACACTATCTTTGTAGAATTTATGTAGTAATTGACAAATTGTTTTTTTTTTCAATTTATCATATAACTTGTTGGTGATTTCAAAAAGAAAAATAAGAAGAAGAAAAACCTTAAACCTTATTGATGACTGTTTTGATAAATATTATCAGTTGAGTTGGTAAATGGTAAGATCTAATTCATGAATCTTGATTAGTGGAAACAATGCAGTAATTAAAAGATATGATTATTTCTACGGACTACATTCATAGTGGTTGTCAACAACCACCGTAATTAGTAAAATAAATCTTACTTATACATGTGTCAAGTTTTATATTAACTATTAAGTTTTTTAGTTAATATACATTGTAAAATATATCTTTTTAAATTTTAGTTTATTTTGAAAAAATTAAAATAAATATTTTTCAAAATATGCTTGTTTACCAGGCAAAAATTTAGAGTTAAGATATTTGGATTTTTAAAAATTTCGTAAAAACTTTTTAATTAAGAAAATATATTTTGTAATGTTGTACTAGAAAAAATGAATGGTGAAAATAAAAGTTGACACATGTATGGATAAATATTGTTTTCATTGGAGTGGTTGTTATGGTTGACAACCACTATAATAAGTTTTCCTATTTCTATTGATAGGCAGTATTGATTGATTTTGAGAATTGTTTATGATAAGTTGAAGAACATATTATACATCAATATTTTTTTTATTTTTTATATTCATGTAAAATTTTCAAAAAAATCTAGGAAAAGACAAAAGGAATGATTGAGAAGATCGAACAAAATGAGCTTATCAAATATGCACTAATAGACTACTACAACGTTGTTTTTTTAACAAAGAGAGATATAAATTGAGTGTAAGAATTGAATAAGACATGTAGGGTGTGTTTGGTTGAGAGGAAAATGATTTTTGAGGAAATTGTTTTTCATAAGAAATGGTTTTCCAAGGAAAATGGTTTTTCATGCCAAAATTTCCCTTGTTTAGTAGGAGATAAATTATTTTTCGGAAAATGATCATTTATGTCGATATAAGTAACGATATATGTTACAAATGAAAATATTTGGAGCTCAAAATTCATATTTGAGCTTTTCTTCATCATTTCTATCATGTTATAAAGTTTCGTGACAAACCGATTAGATTGAATTTTGTTTTTAAGTTTCAGTCATATTTAACTGCAAAAAAATGTTGACAAAAGTGGTGATATATGTTACAAATGAAAATATTTGGAGCTCAAAATTCATATTTGAGCTTTTTTAATCATTTCTATTGTATTGTAAAGTTTCGTGACAAACTGAGAAAATTGAATTTTGCTCTTAAGTTTCAGTCATATTTAACCGCAAAAAAAATGTCAATAAAAGTGGCGACATATGTTACAAATGAAAATATTTGGAGCTCAAAATTTATATTTGAGCTTTTCTTAGTTCATACTATCAAATCATAAAGTTTCGATTCAAACGGTTCAGTTTGAATTTTTAAAAGTTCGATCGATTTTAGGGCAAAAACTTCTGATTTGATGTATATTGAGATAAATGTTATCAAATAAAAATATTTTGAGCTAAAAATTTATATTTGAGGTTTTTTTAATCAATTCTATCGTGTTACAAAATTTCGAGCAAAACCGTTAATGTTAAATTTCGGCCTCAAATTTCAGTTAAGGTTAGTAGTAAAAATCGATCCAACAATCAATGGTGGAAAATGATTTTTCTAGGTTGAACAAAGGAAGTCAATTTCCTTCCTATCGAGGAAAATGATTTTCTTTGGAAATGCTTTTCTAAACTTTTTTTGTACCAAACATTAGAAAATTGGGAAATCATTTTCCAAAAAAATGTTTTCCCCCCTACCAAACACACTCGTAATAAATCAGAAGGGTTTTATCTCAAAATCCAAACAACAATGACAAGTAATAAAAAGTGATTACTCACACTCATTACTTTTTTCTACCATCTTCTTTTCAATTACCATGGACCATCCCAAAAACAGCAAATTTTGATAATTAATTAGGCTTTGTTCTTTTATATGGTTGGTTGTGTTGTGATAATGGTGCGGTGCGATGGAATTTGAAAAAATATGATGAGTTGTGGTTGGTAGGGTACGTTAAGGGAAATAATGTGAAAAGTAGATGAGAAAAGTGAGGCGAGAGAAAAATGAAAAGATATATTAATAATAATTATGGTATGGTGTAGTGAAATGTGATGGAAAATTAAAAAATACGATGCAGTATGGTACCACACCACAACCTACTGCATAAAAGAACAGATCCTTAGATGAACAACAAAACAAACAAATCACCAAATATAAATACAACAATTTCACTATTTTGCACACCATATATGAACATCTACGTATCATTATCCTGAGTGCGAGCCCCATTATTGGACCATTGTCATATATTACAGTTATTAAAGTTTGCATAATTTTTACAATAGATCCAAAAAGTGTAAAGCGTAAACGTAAAGTTCCACGGATGTGGCAAAACTACGTGACAATCAAGATTGCAACACAATCCAACTAGATAGATCTCGATTAGACACACAGATTTTCTTGATTTGCAATTTTATTATTTGTGCATGTTTTCTCATGAAGTTTTTGCATGAAGCTTTGTACTATTATTAAGCATGTCAAGGCCACAATTGAAAACACCATTGATGAAATATGAATATGCCCCTTGGTCGAAAGATCGAGCCATGCAATTGCTATCAAGCACTCGTTCGAAGTGGGCCCTAGGCCAGTCTATATAGCGGCGGATTTGGAAAATTTTCTTTATACGATTGTTTTTAGAAGAACCGCGGAAATTAGGATTTAAAGAAGATTTATATGTTTTTATCTTTACAATTACGTTTCAATCAAGTCCATAAAGTGACTTCGCTAAGGCACATATCTAGATTTTTATTAAATGTACATTGTTATTTTATTACACCTGACAAAACTAATTTGATTAGAATTCAAAAGTTGATATGAGAACTAGCTTGACTCATACCCAAAATAGATAACCTAAGGTGAACCAAATTCAAAATTGGCCCAATTGTATGTAAATCAAACTCTTAGCATGTTGGATCATACATTAAATGTCTCTAATTTGAATAAAGTATAACTTTACCCAAATCTGAGGTTGAATTAATAAAACAAACCCTTAAAACTAAAGTTAAACAAGTACATAATAGAACGAAATGATTCATTTGTTAGATATATCATATAACATTCCTTCATTTCTATATATCTACCATTATTGACCTTTTAGGTCTTCAATATTCTACTTTAACTATCATTTTCTACTAATATATTTCAAAATCTTATAAAATTATACTTTAAAAGTATATTCAATAGGGATTTAATAACAATAATTTATATGATATACCATCGTATGCAATGACGTGTTTCTTTTAGCATTTAAATTGGTTTTCAAAGTTGTTTTTTGAAAGATTTTTTTTTTTTGTCAGATCAGCATGAATTATCCATAAACTTTAATTCCTAGGGAGGTTACCTATATTTGAATCTCTCAAATCGCACGTAAATGTATTGTCCCTAAAAATTTATTGTTATTGTCATATTATTGTCTATTTCGAGGAATAACAAATCACAATTAGTGATAGAGTATAATAGTGATTACAAGTTACAACTCTAATTGAAAATTTTAATTAATTTGGGCCAATTTGGGGTACAAAATAAGCTATGAATTGTGCCATGTTGGGCTTAAAAGATACCAACTTGCACAAAGCAGTCACTGGCGATGGGAAAGCAATAAATAAACAACACACAAAAATGCTAGTCCAATTTCCCTCGTGTTCAATAGTAGGGACAAACACTCAAACGCCATACAATTCCCATGCAAAAGACAACATAAGCACTGATTGTAACAATGCAACACTTTTAAGCCGGGGAAAAAAATTGACATCTCACTTTACAAACTTGTACACCAAAGTACACAGTTATTTCCTCCATCATAATCACTTAATTGGTGCCCAATTTGACCAATAATATACACATTGTCCCTCAATGTGTTTCTTTAGTAATTACACCCTTTATTAACCTATTTTTATTTATTTACTTGCGCAACGAAGGGTGTCTTTGAGGAGGATGACTATCACCTCGGTAAAGATTCAAATGACAAACCGCCTTTTCGATCATCTCCCTCATGTGGGCCTCCTCGGGGCCCACAGGCTCGGATGCGGCCCGTTGGGCCGCAGATTGGAGGACGGCTAGGACCTTGGTTTGCTCCAAGGCCCGATGCTTGGTCGCATTTATGGCTAGATAACATAGGAGGACCAGGCCATGGGCCTGGGCCCTCTTGTCGTCCCCTCGAACCAACCGCATCAATGGGGGAAGGCCGTTGGACTCAATGATCGCCCTCGAGTGCTCCCGCCATAAAAAATTTTCTGGGGAAACGAACTTCCCCAGAGCGACGGCGGCTTCAACTGCAACGTCGATGTTGCTGTTGTTATTGTTGTTGGTGGTGTTGTTGTCGAGTTGACTGACCAGGGGCCCAATGACCCGGGTCTCTCTGGCAGGGAAGGTCCTTGCAAGGGCCCCCAAGGACCGAATAGCCGGGATCAAGAGACTCGGGTCATCCGATTCGCGGACCACCCTGAGCAGCTGGTCCACCGCTGCCCTGGCAGCCGGCGAGGTGACCTTGAACGCCGATCGTCGCAGCTCAACGTTCAATTCTGCCGCCAAGGTGATCTCCGCGATCGCCATCAGACAATTTTTCTGCAGCTCCCCGGATTCTTTCTCGATCAGCTTGGCCAGACAAAGCAAGCCTTTCGTCTCGCTGATGCTTTGGCTGTTGGAAAGACTATCTTTGGCGAGCTTCCATAGAGCCTTCGAACAGCTGATTTTGAGCTCCTTTTTAACTTCTGGAGTTTCGTTTTCCCGCTCTTTTCTGCTCTGTAACGCCCTGCTGCTAACCACCTCGGAGTACATCGCCGACATTGATAGCGACGACGATAGAATTGGTTTTGGATTTGGATTTCGTGCTCTGTTTTGATGATTGTCGTTGTTGATTTGCACGATTGAATGGAAGGTAAGCCTACGGTTTAATTCTGGCTCGAATGTCTCGAAGGAGAGCAGAGACACCAGCGGCCGGATCACGTTCTCCCTCGCGAACTGCTCCTTCGCGAACGAATCGTGCTCCGCCATGGTCGCCACCAATTCCGAAACCCTAATTTGGACCTTCATCGGAGAATCATTGAGTACCTGGACAATTGCCGGAATTCCGAGGCTATCGACGATGGCCTTGACTCTGTCGCGGTGGTTGGCGACGGCGTTGAGCGTGTTCGCGGCGGCGATTTGAGCCTCCGGCGAGGAAGATTCTTTGAGGAGTCTGAGGAGCGGCGGAATTCCGCCTTCTTCGACGATGAGCTGCTTGTTCCGGTCGTTATCCTCCGCCAGGGCAGCGAGTTCGCTCGCCGCTTCGACTCGGTCGGTGATCTCGCCGGACATCTGGACGGTTGCGATGTACGACCACACCCACGCGATGATCGGATCGTTGCTCGCCACCGGAGGAATCGACAGATTTCCGCCGGTGCCGGTGCAGTCGAGGACAGAGACGAGCCAGCACATGTCGCCGATGGAAGCTTCTAGAAGCGCGAGAACCTTCTTGAAGTCCGCCGCGGTCACCATCCGAACCACGCGGTGGAGGAAGCTGAGCCGCCGGCAGCGGCGGACGAGCGACAGAGCGCGGTGGAGGTTGCGGGAGACGTCGCCGGAGATGCGCCGGACAGGACGGTCGTAGAGCTGAGCTCCGGCGACGGAGGAGAGGCGGACGGCGGAGCGGAGCATGTTGGAAAGGCGGTCGACCTGCTTTCCGACGTCGGAGCAGTCGAGCTTGAAGAAGACGGCGTCGGAGACGGCCTTACGGATGCGGTCGGAAAGAAGGATCGGATAGGAGAGCTGCTCCTCCATCCGCCGGTTCTCCGGCGGCGGCGCCGGTGACATGGCTTCGCCGGAAAGTTAAGAAGAAGAAAGAGAGTGAGATGAAGAAACAATGGAGAGCAGAGGAAGGGGATTTTTGGTTAATTTTCAAAGGGAGAAAAAAGGGAAAAAGAAGTTTGGTTTGGTGAGGAATTTAGGGGATAACGTATGTATAATATTAGTAGTAAGTAGTAGGCAGGAGTGTGTGTCACTTAGAATGGGATTTATGTATTTGTAGGAAGCCAAGTGTAGTATGCATTTAACGGTTTCTGCACACACATTCTAATTTGGAAAATCGAAAAAAAAAAATCATGTTTTGAGATATTGGAAAAAGAAAGATTAAATGTATAATTTTATTATAGATGAGCTCAACTTTAATTGTTACTCCCTCCTTCTCATATTATTTGTCACTTGGGACATAATTTAAAAAATAAAAAAACTTCCATTTTACATAAATTTGTATCATTGGAAATGTGAAAATGTTAAATAAAATGATAAATAAAAAGGAAAAATTGAAGAAAAAGATGTAAGTAATAAGGTTAATTTGATAAATTAGTAATTAATGTGTTATTGGAATTATAAAGTGACAGATATTATGGGAAAAAAGAAAGTTAGTTAAAGTGACAGATAATATGGGAAGGAGGGAGTATTTTTTTTGGATTCACCACATTGTTAAATTCATCTAATAAGTAACGTGGTGGTGATAATTTTACATGTGAAACGTATTTTTTACTTTTTTTTAGCTGTAAAAAGTTCCACGTATAATATTGTCACTACCATATCGCTTTTCGGACAATTTTAACTAGATACTAGATGCTAAAAATTATAGAGGTTAAAGTTTGATTCATTAATAACAAAGTTGTAAATTTGGATTATTTTTTTCCTATACTCCAAAGTATGAATTATTTTTTTTCCAATTTACCTTATAATTTTGGGGGAATAAATATGACCTCGATCGTAAAATATTTGTCCCTTTTATCTAATATTTTTTGTCTCCAAATATTTGTCTCTTCTACAATTTTAATAATTATCATTCTTTGTTTACCTCTAATTAATAAATTTATCTATCACTTTTTATATTTTCAACAACTATTATTTTTAATTAAAGTAGGGATAGTTTGGATAAATCATAAATTTTTTACTCAAATTTCTAATATATATTGGTCTCCTCAAATTAGGGAAATGGACAAATATAATGGGACAGATATATTATATGGGGCATGCTCTGCTCTCCAATTAGGCTTCAACATTTCAAGTTTTATACTGTGTACATGTCATGTGCTTAGGGGTGGATATTGGGTAACCATCGGGCAGAATTAAGATAGGTTTGTTAATTTGATGCTCATGGGAAAAGGTAAAGTTGGTTAGAGACATTCGTTAAATTTGGATAAAAGTTAGAGTTGTAAGTGTTACAAAATATTGGTATTGAAGTATAAGGCCCTGTTCTTTTGTTCTTTTGTGTAGTTTTACACCGTGCTTGTCACATTTTTTACAATTATCACAATCCTTTCATACCATATCATACTATTCTACACATTTTTTTTAAATACCATTCCACACTTTACTATAACAATCATAAGTTTCTCTCTTTATTTTTCTCTCTTCTCACTTTTCTCCTCTACTTTTCACATTCTTTCTCCTCATCTATCACATCAATCATTTTTACCACAAATGTTATCATATCTTACCACATCATACCACGCTTTTCACAATATTATCATACTATACCATTTACCGCACCCAATTTACCGCACAAAAGAACAGGGCCTAAGTTTAGGTTAGATGGAGTAAATGAGTATTCACTCTTCTAAAGAGCACAATCGAATCTAAATTTGATATTGGTCGAATTGATCAAATGTTTAGGTATAATATTTCTTTTTTATTTATTGTCAGAACTCGGTTTTGATTTGAATTTAGCTCCGTTTAAATTATCCGACTCAAAAAAGGGGTCAGGACATCAATTTCTTGTACAGTTTTGACATTGACTGAATTAAACCAACGTAAATTTACTCGAACCTGAACTTTTCCCACCGTTAGATTGGACTATAGCACAAGACACCTCAATTGAGAAGGGGAGTGTGGGTGAGTGTAAGTGTTAGTAACTGCTAATTACAGTAGTTGCTAGTGATTAAACACATCCAGATTTGGAGTGTGGGAAGAGTCTAATTAACTATAAATGTGGATTATTATAAGTGCGGGTTACAATATTTATAGATGAGAAAAGTTATTTGTATATTATTCTAAAATAGTGGAAATATAATTTTTCTCAAAACTCTTATATTGTATTGTACTCTTAATTTTCTATTTGTTTGCTCTAAATCCCGACAAATATTAACTAATCCATGCATTAATTAGTGGTATTGGATTAATAGACCAAGCGATAACAAACAAAATTAGAGAATGCTCTTTGTTGTCATTTGCATTGCTTTCGAGTTGTGATTGGTAGATTATTAGATTCTACGGATATGATAAATGTTTTGCGGAAGACATCATGGTACAAAACTTATATATTTGTAAATTAAATTGAAAAAAAAAATTATATGAACGACTTCTATAATTTTGATAATATATATAAATGGAATAAAATCACACTTTTATATATATTTTTAAAAATTTATTAAAAGGCGTTAAAATATGTCTAACGGACGGGGTTCATTCGACGGACGGGGTTCATTCGTTAGGGTGTCAATTTTAATTGTTGGCGTAGCCAACACGTTCCAAGCTTCTTCTAATTGATAATTAATAGTATCTATCAAAAAATTTGAGGTTAAAAATAATAATACGTATTAGTTTTATAAAAAGGAAGACACTTAAGTAGTGCCTTGGGGCAAGACACATATCATCACCCTAGATTCAATACATATATAATTAAACATTCAGAGAAGTTTAAATTCTTAGGCCCCGTTCTTTTATGCGGTAAGTTGTGGTGCGGTACCACACCGCACCGCACCGCACTCTTTAATTTTCTACCACACTACACCACAATCATTACCAATATATCTTTTCATTTTTCTCTTTCCTCACTTTTCTCCTCTACTTTTCACATTTTCTCTCTTAACAACCCCATCCACCACAACTTTCACCACAAATCACCACACTTTTTCAAATTTCACCACACCACAACCAACCGCACCGCATAGAAGAATGGGGTTAGTGGATGAAACTTTTAAATTTTTAATGGATGAAATTTACGTAGCCTAAAATTTTAAAGGCTCAGCAATGTGACACTTCTGTAATGTTTGAGTAAGAAAATAGGGCATGCACTCCAATTAGGCCTCTATATTTCAAGTTTTAACATTTAACTTCAACTATACAGATCCCTATTTTAGCAAGTTTTTAAAAACTGTAATATGTGCTCATTACTATCTGTTATTAATTGATCAGAAGGGGGTGTTTTACCTAGACAAAAGTAAGAAATAAGTAAATATCATAGGACACTAAACAAAATTGTAGAAAAAAATTAAAATTATATTATAACTAATATCTTAGGAGGGTGGTGAAGGAATAAGTGGACGGGGCCGAGCAACGGCCCCCTTATTTTGTTGTGTATGACTAATATCGAATATATAATATTATAAGCTAAGCAAAATTCAGTTGAATTTTATTATTATGGTCCCCATAAAATATTAAATCTAATATATAATCTCGTCATGATCATAGCTGACTTCTAAGATCAATGCATATAGTTAGGGTTTTAATATCTATATATGATATGATGATCATCATGATTCTTAATGGATTCATTCAAATACAACAAGCAATGAACAATTAATTATACCTTTTTATTGGGAAAATGGCTCTTTTAAGGTAAATTTTACTGTATTTTTAAAAAAATTAATGAGATCATATTCTTTAAATGGCAAAGAAAATATGTCAACTTTTTATACTATATTCTAGTAGTTTACCAAGATGGCTACTATTAGCACAAAGATGATGGTGTTTTCTTCATTTAGGGAGGCCAATGGCATTATTGAATCAACCATTTCTCATCCCTAAAAAGGGTGTTTACAAAGTACAATCAATGATGTATTATTCATTTAATGGAGATTTGGAATGTCAACTTCTATAGTTTTCTTTTTAATTGGTACTACTTTGGCTATTAACCTCATTTGGCAAGAGAAAAGTACTAATGATTAAAATGGACCTATTTAGATTTTTGAAATCTTATGTCAATCTCAACCTTTAGCTCAAATTCAACAAGATTTGTTCAGTATATAGCTTCACATATTTGGCTTGTACAACAAAAATATCTCCAATGCCTAAAATTAATCCTAGAATTTGGGTTATAAAAATGGGATACAAATTAGTCTATCCCTCCAACTTTTAGTAGAACACAAAATGTTAAGTAATGCCTCTGTTTTTAAATGAATGTCGAATTTTCTAACTACATTATCCATTTTATTTGTCAATTTTACAATTTCAATAATTTTCAAAAACCCATTTTACCCTTATTAATGTATGAGATATTTTATTTCACTTTTTAAAATATTTCTTCCTCTCAATGTGAAAGGATATATTTGTTCAAGTCCAATTTTTTTACTCAATTCTCTTGGTATATTGGACTCCTACTAAGCCCTGTAAATTTGGTGGGTGGTTTGTGGTAAGTAAAAAGATATCGAAAGTTACCGAAAGTTACCAAAAATTACCGAAATTTACCAATTTTTTTATTTTTTATTTTTTTGATTTTTTAATTTTTAAATTTAAATATTATATTATATATTTTTAATTTTTAATTTTTAATTTTTAAAATTTAAAATTTAATTTTTATAATTTCAAAAAATTGAAAATTGAAAATTAAAAATTAAAAATTAAAAATTTTATTTATTTTTATTTATTTTTTTACTTTTTACTTTTTATTATTTTTTATTTTCTATTTTTTACTTTTTTATATTTTAATTTTTTAATTTTTTAATTTTTTATTTTTTTAATTTTTTTAATTTTTTTATTTTTATTTTCTATAATTTTTAAAATTTTTTGATTTTAATATTTTTTATTTTAATAATATTTTTTAAAAAAAATTTTATTTTAAATTTTTAAATTTTAATTTTAATTTTTTCTTTTTAAAATTTTTATTCTTTTATTTTTTTATTTTTAAATATTTTAATGTTTTATTTTTTTATTTATAATTTTATAATTTGATGTTTTAAAAAATTTGAAAATTATAAAATTTTAAATTCTAAACTTTTAATTTGTTCAATTCATATTTCAAAAAACATATCTAAACTTAAATAAACTTACCAAAAGTTACCAAAAATTACTGAAATTTATCAAAAAGTAACATTTAACATACCTACACTTACCACTGAAATTTACAGGCCAAAATGTAGTTTAGATGACACTCAATTAGAGACGGAGGTAGTATATAACTTCACATATTTGCCCTATTGTACAACAAAAATACTCCAATGTCAAAAGTTAATCCTAAAATTTGGGTTATTTAAATTAGATACAAATTAGTCTATCCCTCTAACTTTCAGTAGAACACAAAATGTCAAGTATAAACTGATTCAGTTTGATTTGATGATAAAGTATCTTCAGAATTATAAATGTCACTATATCGTATATACGAGGACATGTCCTTTTGTATTGGAAATATGGCTCTAACCAGTTCTTTCCATTAACACTTACAATTGGTTCGATTCCCATTGTAGCTCCCAATTTTACAGGGTTGAATGACATTCAGACCATCGTAACGCCGTAACCACCTGACAGAAAATAAAAGCTAACACAATGAAGAGTTTGCCTGTACAAACAAATCATCAAGATGTACAAAAATGTATGTAGCATTGATGATTGGTAATCCTGAATTAGCTTGTCAGAGTTTAGCAACGAGTCCATTCGTAACGTGCTTAGCAGCCACGCCGTTGCTGTCTTTGACATCAGACTCACATGCCGCGCTTGGTGGGACGTCGACGGCTGGTGAACAATTGAAGAACCCATGGGGCTGCAAACCAATCATGAAAAGAGTGAGTTTCTGCTGTGAAAGGACATACTTGAGTGACAGAGTGTACAAGTATTGATAGTCCCATCAGTTTCAGTTTCGGTTTCACATCAGATGAGGGAAAATAGAACATGCATTCTTACATCTTCATAAGAGTAACTTCACTTTTTCTAAATTTGGTCATGGGGTAAGTACAGCATCGTTCGGTTTGTATCACCTTATCCTAGGCAATTTCCTATTTGCTATCAATTGGCTCGTATCTTGAACACACTAGTATCGGTCACAGTAAGTTCAAGTCAGGTTAGTTCATTTTATGCCATTCTAGGCATCATTTGGCAGGCTCAAACTGTGCATAAAATGGTACTGACAACAGATCTTTTTCAAGTTGGGTAAATTTGTACCAACACGGCCAGGTATGGTAAGTTTCATTCTACTGAATACTACATTAGAAAAGATGGCCTGCTATAGTAAACTGGAGTATGAAACAGAATTGTCGGATAAATCAGAGTTCATGATATACCATGTGATTATTCATCTAAGGACGACGGAGACGTTGAACAAAGAATGGCGAAGAAAATAGTTTTTTCTTTTTTTAAAAAAAAATTAAAGAAGGTCGAGCAAGGAGAGAGTGGATTACCATAAGCATGAAGCCCACGCGCTCCACAGGCATAACAGGCCAGTCCTCAAGTCGAGGTATATGTGTCACTCCAAATACATACCTGCAGCAAGTAGGATAGGACATGGGTAAAGTTGAGTAGTTGACCAAAAACAATGTGCAGTAGAATAGTGTGAACTTTGCAACATTCCCACCGCATAATAACACAACCATTCTTTAACATATGTAACCCAGCTATGCAAAAAATGCACAGTTGAAAAACTGATAAAAATTTGCCCACTTCTCACAAAGGTGAAAAGGCAATACAAGCAATTTTTCTAAGTTCAATTTCTGTGCCTCTTTGAACTATGGCCAGTTAAATAGATTTGAATGTAAGGTTCTAACTGATCGACCTTTCTAAAATCTAGGGGTCAAAGTTCCTACATCATGCCCAAGCAGTAAGCACTAGTCTTAAAGAAATAAAGTTCAAGATGAAAACATATAAGTACAGTTCACAGGCAGAGGACTAGAATTCCCAGTGGCAGAATCACATCTATATCAACGCATACGCGGGCACACAAAGTATGCCAATTGCCGAAGAATTAGAATTGTTTTTTAAACTCCAACTTCCCCAGAAATTCTGGCAAATTATATACTTGGGCAGAGATAGGTGGAAACAAGTGAGAAACAAACACAAAGGTGTAGTGACTGACACCCAACACCCCCGCCCCCCCAAAAAAAAAAATTAAAAAAAAAAGAGGGACAAAGAAAGTAAAAGGTATGTATCCAGTTAAGGTTCACGAAATTACAATGCAGGCAGGCTTACAACCAAGAAACCCAGCAAATAACATTATAATACATCGTGAAACTGCTTATAATACATGCACATGCATAATTTGAATCTGTGAAAAGAGAGTCCAGTACGAGAACAGGAACTTACCAGAGAACTATATCAGCTTCATCCAAGGACCGATTTTGCTTAACCCAAGTTGCTAAACCCTCCCCGACACGCGGGTTCTGGTTTGGAAATTCGCCACCAGGATACATCTCATCACGAGAATAAGGAGTGACCCATAGGTTATGTTTCAAGAAGGCAGCTCTTCTCAAGAATTTTGCTTCCGGGCCAGCTAATGGCATACAGTTTGAACCAGGAACCAACTTGTAGCCAGTCGGTTGGCCAGTGCGGTTAACAGTTCTAGTATTTCGAACCTGCATTGTGAATTCAGATTTGTCAAACAATGATCCACCCCGTAATATAAGTGAAGTGTGAAGGCTTAAAACTATATCACTGCAAGTTTATATAAAGTTTAAAATATGCTTTATTTGGTGAAGCTATCTTACAATCCAGTGGCGGGCAGACAGTGGGTCGCAATCACGCATTGCTTCCAATTCAGACCTGAGCAGTTTCTCCTCTGCATAGAATGCATTATTGTGAACATTGTGCTTCCCAGGTTCCTCCACCTTCACATTCAACTCAACAACCTGCAATGAGGAAAAAACAAAGAAATAGTTGGGACATGCATCTAAGATAATAATGAAAAAGCACAAGGTTCAATACTATATTATCATGACAAGTACAACTAGTACTGAGAAAAAGCACGACCTTTAGTCATTGACCATTATTATTAGTGACCAACAACAGTAATCTCTCAGCGGAAATACGTTTAAACAAATGTGATATTATGTTTTTTTTACTCTTTTCAAAGTTGATTCTCTTTGCTTATGTCTAGATTAGCTGACATGTCATAAATTTAAACATTTTTGGACCAATTCATCTCCTCCATTTGCTATGTAGAATTGTGTCACAAAGTCAGCTACTGACGAAATTGTTCTAATTGCATTATTGTTCAATACCCCCAAAGTACAGTGTATTATTGTCCAACGCCAAAGTTTAGTGCATTATTGTCCAACACCTCAAAAGTTCAGTATATTAGCATCCAAAAACCCTTTCAGATTTGATAGATAAAATTATACTTGAGGATTTAACGGTATGATGATTTCCTCTTTCCCTTGGCATATACATATGAATCGTTGGTGTCTCGTTAATACAAATTTCTTGTTACTTGTAAAAAATTAAAGATGTAAAAGGTCTCCTACCACAATCAGAGAACATCGACCAAAATGAGATGATCGGACAAAGTACCATAGATTTAAAGCCTCAGTTGCATTGTAGGCATCACTGAATGGCATCGCAACAACCCCCCCCCCCCCACACACACACACAAAAGAGGGGGTGGCTAGAAAACATGTACTATAGTCCAAGAAAAAAAAATCTTGTACATATGCATTGGCTATAGGATGGGGCCTTGTTGAATCTAATAAGAAAGAGAAGCATTCCGAGTGATCAATTGCCTTCATGAGGAACAAAAAAACGAAACTGATCCAAAAAGTCTAATAATTTTACCTGATTTAGAGCTTCACCCGGCTTGCTGTCAACTGCCATATCCATACGAGCAACAAAAAAATGTTGATGCACTGGTGCATACAAACCTGGTGCAATCATTGTACCATATTTTCGAACTTCACCAGGCAGAAGTGCTCCTAAACTAAGAATTCCAGTAAGTTTAACCTCAGCCTCAATTTTGCCATCCTGCAAGAAAATAAAGTCAAAGTTATAAGATAAACTAACCAGAGCATGCAAGGCCAAGTCAGCATTTCAAGTGACAGAGACGTTCTATCAATGTGTCCTCTTTGAAAATTGCCGACAAATTCCCAGCCATCACTAGCATTTCACCATTTCCCATCACATTTTAGAAAAAGAAAAGGAAAAGGAACTCGACAGAGGGAAGAGCGCAGAGACACTTACCTGGTAGAAGTGCCAGTAGAAACCATACTCATAATTTGCCACCGTACATATGAAGGATACAGTTAACCTCCTCGACCTTCTGACTTCAGCTAAACCAGTTCGCCAATCTTGATGCTTCCATAATATCCCATGGTCTTCCTCATGCAAACAGACACAATTTTCAATTGTTTCGACACCCCCAGTGAAATTAGTAAAGTGGGCGTCAAAATATTTGATGTAACCTAAACAATCACAGCCCTGGAGAGAAATCAAATCATCACCCATTATTGTGTGCACAGTTGTTATAAAAATGTAGCATACCAAACAACCTGACTTAAAACCTAGAAGCACAAAGAACAATGAATAAGGGTCAACCTTCTTAAGAGAATGAGCATTCTTTCCCAAACCATCTTCACCAGCATCAAATGCATTCTTCCTGTAATGTGGTTCATTAGGATCACCATATGGGACCACCATCTCAACAAAACTTAACCTGTGGGCCACATTGCGGCGGCCTCTATTGCCATCAACATATGCAACAGAATGTATGACTAAGCCTTCTCTTGGGGTAAAACCAACACGAAAACTCCACTGCCAGGAAGAATCAAGCAAGAATGCAGAGGAAGTAGGTTAAACAATCAGTATTAGAGAGCAATATACCACAGATGAAATAAAAGGTTGCAAGGTACGACTTCAATTCAGATTAAGTAAGGACCTTCTGCCACTCAACAAAATTGCCATTCACACGAAAACTAGGGCCTTCTGGTTGAAGAATCTCCAGTGGTTTCACATCACTTCGATCAACACCTCCTCTTGTTTCACCAGCAGTGTAATTTCTCAGTGGGTCAGCTGGTGGTAAAGGAACAAGCTTCTTGTCTTCAAATTCGACTACTACCATATTTTGCATATCAACGAGGACATGGATTCCTTCAACTGGACGAGCATAACCATTCTCCATGGGACAGTCACTCTCAGTTCTGCAGAAAATCAGTGGCTTAGCAAGCCTCCGACTTGGGGCATCAGCCTCACTATAATAACCAACACACCTGCAAAGTAGACACGGAAGATAAGTGATAACGGAAAACCTGAAAAAAACAGTGCTTACATATTTATAGCTCACCATGCATCCACCATAACAAGATCCATATCCTCAATACCCCTCTTTCTCATGGCCTCACAAAATGGGGGATATTCCTTCACAACTGCTTCACATTCAGCATATTCAACAGCATCCTGTAATTACATATTGAGCCACAGGTCAATATAAATGGAAGTAGAAACTAAGAAAAGGAATACAACTACTGATATGAGCACAACTAAGTAAAAATATTAATCATAGTGCCTTGGTTATACAAAAGCAAGTGTCCAATCCAAGACAAAGAGATTTGACAGAACTGCCTCTGAGGACAGGAGACAACAGCTAACGGATGGTATGGGGATTGATCCAGAAGACATTGCAATAGGAAGTTGGGCAGAAGTATTTTCCCCAGTTCATCCCCTAAGTGTACCAATAAGAATGCAGGCCAAATAGGATGTCAGTCACCATGTTAATTCAAACGATCCTAACTTTTCCTATTCCATAGAATCTGAGGTTATTCAGGCCTTCTTGACAGTCCGACACAGTTTTTTTTTTCCTGACATCAGCAATGCTCATAGTTGAAAGCACATTGAGCAAACATGGTTAAGCCCACAATAAATTCAGAATAGAACCACAATCACATATGATACTAAAATGAAACCACCATTAATAATGAATGACGAAAGCTTGAAAACAGTGCAATCAAAATGGTTGACAGATCAGAATACCTTATATGATAATTGCAAAGCAAATGGAATTGGATAAAATCTATGACAAATGATTCGTCCTTTTGAGATCCCTAGTGGACCATTTACATGGTGCACAGTCATCAAGCTCAATTCAAAGCAGAATGTAGAGGACTAACTATCGAAAACAAGGAAGACAACATCACCAAATAAAAATACTATCCAAGTGATTCATGAACCAACATGAATCTTTTCAAATGGTAAACAGGCCACATACCATGGGCGGTTGGACATCAGGAATAACTTTTGATGAAATGACTTTACCCCTGTGGTGACCACCTCGAGTTACAGCATGAACTTGTGTGAGTTCAACAATCCATACACTAGTCTCATTTGACTTTTTATTGTAGACGACAAGTCTTGCCAGCCGTGGTGGGAGTTTAGTTGGTATGACAGGTCGGCCTTTTATCCTTGGCATCAATGATGGCTGGAAGGGAGGAAAGAAATATGCATCGGCCATGGCAACAACATGTTTTTCTGGCTCCACCAGAACCACCTCAATGAACCGCATGCTATCTCTAACCTGGTGAAAGATACGAGGAAATGAAGGTAAAAAACAAAAGAGGAAGAGAACCAATCTAGTATCTGGAAAAAGGGTCAACATGCAACATCTAATATCCACCAAAAGAAACCTAAACAGATCACTGCTCAAAAATAAAGCAAACCTCTGGAGTTGCTCCAGCTGCCCTGACAGTAGCAACTGCCACTTTGATCTCAGTAGCAGAAAGTGGGTCCAATGGGTGGCTAGTTTGAGCCCTCAGAGTCATTGGAACCCCTGTAAAACAAGCAAGGTGAGACAGAAAGAAAGATCATAAAGTTAATAATTTCCCAAAATGCACGTGTAGCCAGATATCAATGGCAAATAGCCAAATACCATATTAACATCAGAAGCAAATGGATTGGAACATGCATGACCTATCCATCTACTTCAACCCATTAAATAAAAGACTGGGATAAGTCAAGCCTTCATCTTGATAAAAATCCATTTATATATGAATTCATCCACTAACAAAACAACGCACAGCAATCTTAAGGCTTAAGCAGCCCAAGGAATCAGATTTACATATATTGGATTTGAATGCAATGAACAAATTAACGTATTGATTCGATTTTCTTTTTTGGTTATCATGTGCTTGTTTTTATGGTGTCTCCTTGCATACCTTGTCCTCTTCATGTACTCATATTAGTGGCCTTCAAGTGCAAACGAAGGAACAGTTTCATAGTTCAAAAGCTTCATGCAACCTGCTTCCTATCGAAATCCCTGGCTAGATTACCACTGACCTGCCTAAATGTCATGGATTTATGTTTGAAAAACAATTAAAACAGCTGGGCACACACATTGATAACGTCCGCCAAGGATGAAATCATTAAAATTCTGTAATTCGCCAATAAGTCTGTAGGACAAATTCAGCAGCAGATTTTGAACGTTGCAGTCGGGAAATTAACTAGAGTTGAGACAATGAAATTGAACTTGAACATCGTAAGATCAACACATTTTCCAGCTAATCCACAAAGTCCAAACTAGATACGCATTCTTATTCATACTTACAGGATCAACACATTGTTTCAAACAAACTGCACAATAAGCAACAAATAACTAAACAAGGCAGCTAAATCATTCATTCTAACAACAAAAACAGAGCACATCAATTCACCATTCCAGTTCCAGACCTCAGATACACACACAAACATCGCCATAGAGAGAGATAACCTTTAGGTTTAGCAGAAACAGCAGCAGCATTAGCAGTAGGGCTTTCAGGAAGCGTCTCAACAGCGCGTATCAAGTTCGACGATGCCTTCACTCCGGCGATCTGATCGGAACTCTCCGACGAGGCACCGGAACTGGTAGGATTCGGCCGGAGAATGACCGGAGACGGCGAGTGGCGACATTTTCCGGCGACACAGGCGCCGGAAGAAGTAGAAGACGTCGTTTTTTGCGAAGTTGAGGCCATTGAAGAGGATTAGAGAACTGAGAATCGTCGTAGTAGTTGTGATCGCTGCAGAGTGTGTCCGAAAAATCTGACATACAGGCTACAGCAACCCTCGTCTCTATCTCTCTAACTTTCTCTCTCTTCAGATGGCGGACAACATAGAAATGGAGGATTCCGAGGGACAAGTAGATACTTTCAGTGAGGCAAAGTTCAATGAACCAATCAAAGGAAGGGAGGAAGGAAGGATAAGACGGGAAAACTGGAAAATGGACTTTCCTTTCTCCTTTATGAAAAAAAGCCAATTATAATTATTTCTGTTTTTATGTTTTTATTACTTTTTAAATTTTCTTACTCCCTTGTTCAAAAAAAAAAATTGTCAAATTTGGAAGAACTTAAAAAACAAAAAACAAATTAGCGCTACCAAAAAAAATTGACTTCCTTTACAAAAAAAATACATAAATAAAAATTGACAAGTTTATACAACATTTTGCAGCGATAGTCTTTTTACAATTTTTGTAGAACGAAGATTTTTTTTGGCGAAATAAGATTAGTCTGACATATCCATACATGATTGACATAGATGAATCGATCAAATTCAATTGAATGGCAGCAATTTTTTCGTGTGCATGGTAGCATGATAGATATTCTTTGTTACGTGTGGACTTAGCAAAACTGACCCTACAAATATGATCTACCTGAATTCACCCGATTCAGGCCCAAAAAAGATGCTTATGCAGATCTCCACTAATGCAGCCCTGTTCTTTGGATTGATAACTCTTTCCAATTCAATATAATCCAATCCAATCCAATCCAACCTTACACAATTCCCCCAAAAAATTTTCTCTCTAAAAACACAATTTCCCAAAAAAATATCATAATTTATCCAATCTAATCCAATCCAATCCAACCAATACATCTAGTATGTCATTACTTAATATGGTTACAGTACATTAACGATAAATAGATTCAAAGGTTCGTACGCTAGTATCCAATTTTAAAAATGGTTACATTCCATATCTTCAAAGTTAGTATATTAATTTCCAAAAATCTTTTCATTTTACAGTACTTTAACATTTGCTAATGATTGTTTCACTTTTGAGAAGATATACTTTTTTTCATTGTTAGTTGATAATGATCCTCTTCATTTTGGGAGCATTGCCAATTCTCCTCGAGTTGAAGTATTATTGTCCAAAATTTCTAAAATAAAATAGAAATTAGGAATATATGTGTTTGTGATAAACTCATTGCAAGTGTTTGAATTTAATTCATCAATCATCACTAATCACCCGTGTGATGCATGTGGTATCTAAAATTATTTTTAGGACTAAATTATGATAGCTATAGATGTATATTTAATATAAGCTCATTTAGTAATTAATATCATTGAAAATGGTTGTCCTATTATCATTCATATATTTTCATAATAAAATATATTTTAATACTAATTTCAATGAATTCAGAATATAAATATATATTAAGAAATATGCTCGTAACTTTTGCTAAATAAAAATAAATTAAAGTATTATTATTTGTTTATCTATCATTAATCCTCCTATACTATATATTTTATCGGAAAAAATCCGTGATAACTCCATAGTAATAAACTCTTGGGGAACTTCTATTTTATGCAAAGTATTGTTTAAGGACCACATTTCTCACGCCTTATTCTTTTACGCGGTGGCACCACAATTCATCATACTATTCAATATTCTTTCACATTTTACCGTATCATACCACATTTTATCACAATCATTACTAATATATCTCTTCATTTTTCTCCTCTACTTTTCATATTCTCTCCTTACTTATCACATCAATCACATTTTCCACAAATTTTCACATATTTAGTCATTTCATTCAACACTTCACCATACTTTTCACTGCACTTTCCACAATTTCACATCATACCATTTCCGCATCTTATTAATAGCACAAAAGAACTGTATATAAGACAATGATAACCATTGTTTATGCAAACATACTAGATTCATGTTCTTTTATGCAGTTGGCAAAAAGTGATAATAGTTCGATGGGGTAAAATTATAGAAAAATATATCAATTTTGCAACTATAATTACAGATTACCACGACCACAAACCAAGTAGGACTATCATCATGCATCAGTTCATGAGGATCTCTGTAACTTTTTGTAAAATTTGAAAAAAGCCTAAATACAAACACAACATGAACCATACACAAAATAAAATTGGTCACGTTATAAATTTAATAAAATGGATGATGTTATAATTTTGAATGCTTTCAATTAAATAACACCTAGAACCAACCTAAATTTAACTAAATAGGTCAATTCCAGCTCAGGAAATTCCTACATTAAGGCGGTGTGGTGGAATTGTGGGGTAGGTGAGGATGGAAAATGTAAAAGTAGAGGAGAAAAGTGAGAAGAGAGAAAAGTAATGATTTGTGGTAAAGTGTGGTGAGTTATGGCAAACTATGATATGTTATGATACCGAAGTTTGCCAACCGCAGAAAAGAACATACCTAAGCCATTTAATTAATCAAGTTAAGATAGAATTTACCTATTTGCCCGTTTAGTTATAAATCCTACCGCACATTAACACAGCATTTAGAACTTAAAAGCCAAAATAAATAATTTTGAACAAAATTAGGGACGACATTATTTTTAACTTTTGAGGTAAGTGAACTCAACAAAAATATCATATATTTTTAATAAATAATGTGACTTATGTATGTCATTAACCTACAAACACGGGTCCGGGCAAAAATCTATCCGACCACAAAACCCAAGTTTGTCCAACTGGAAAAACCAAGTACAGTAGAATTTTCATCCGAATTTTGACATAATGACTTATCTGAAAATTCAAATACAATTTTTTTCAAAAATCTATTGTCCTAACTCGATTCTTAGACTTGAATCTAAGCATGTCCAATTTTTCCAAACTGAGTCCAATCCATTGGACATGGCACATTCGCACGTCAAATTTTCATCTGATGGACGATTGTCTGAACCCTTATTTTCGCCATCTCTACCAACACTAGTAACTTCACAAAAAACCAGGGCCTGTATTCGTTTGGTAAAGCTAGCCAGAGTCTAATCCAAAGACAATCTTAAGAGTGACAGAACTTTACCAATACTAACACAAAGGCATGCACTAGAAAATGCTCATTGATTCAAATGCAACTTACAAGCTCCAAACACTCAACTGATCACACAAATTGACACATCTAATCAAATCAAATCAAGCAACTGCCTAAGCCAAATGTATAGTTGCAATTACTCAGACTAAACTCCAACTAAATGGGAAAAATCATACACCCAACATAAATCTTGAACATCAAAACCTCAAATGCTAAAGAAAAAACAGCATCAAAACATACAAAAACAAAAACATTGCTAGCCTATCACTTAACAAGCAATCACGAAACAAAACTAACCAAATAGGAGAACAATAATCTATAACAAAATGTAAGAAAAATCATCTAAACAGAGCATCAAACGACCAATTCCTGCCAAATTCTAATACTAACAATAACTGCATCATATAAGATTAAAGCATGATAAACAAAACTTGAATCATAATATGAGCATGACATAAAAAGTATATAATCAACATCCAAAATCCAGATATCTCAAAAATAGACGTCGATCCAAACAAGTCTTTCGCATACAAACCCTAAAACAACAATCCAACTCAAAAAACAAAAAAGTTCCAAAACAAACCCTAAGCGGTGAGAACAACAGCGCCGCCGTTCTCCTTGATCTTCTTCTCTGCGGTTTTGCTGATAAGCTTGGCCTTGACAACCACCGGCTGATTCTCCGGCAACACTCCCTTTCCGAGCACCTTGAAGTAACCGTGCTGAGTGACGTCAATCACCGGCGCCTTTCCTTCCTTCTGAGCCTTCTCCCTGACGTCAGCGGGGACCATGGACCAGATCTTGTCGATGTTGACGATGGGGCAGTAGAACTTGTTGCGGAGCTTGTGGAAGTACCTCATACCTACCTTACCGAAGTAACCGGGATGGTACTTGTCGAAGAGGATGCGGTGGTGGTGCATACCTCCGGCGTTACCACGACCTCCGGGATGCTTGCGGTGCTTTCCGATACGACCGTGCCCGGCGGAGACGTGGCCTCTCTTCTTCCGGTTCTTCTTGAATCTGGTCGTCATTTTGGGAGTTTCTCTCTCCTAGGGTTTGGGGATTGAGAGGGGGAGGGGGGAAGATGAAGAAGGAGGCAGGAGCTGCGGAGGTTAGGGTTAGGGTTTCTGGGGATTTATGGTGGGGGAAGAGGGGAAATGGGGGTAGGGGTTGGGTTTTGGGATTTACGATTTTGTCCCTGTGGGCTTTTGTGATTGTTTGTGTTTGGTTTGTGTTCGAAGGCCCAAATTGGGTGAAGCCTGCTGCGTCCAACAAGCTTGTTTCAATGCTAATTGGATTGGCTTTGTGGTAGACTTGTTCAACGGGCCCGGGTCCCGACCCGAAAAAATATGAGTCAAGGCCACAATTTTAGAATGTGAATCGGTCTGCCTCGAAAAGGTCGAGGCCCCGATTATGATCGGGTCGGGTCAGGGGTCTGTGACCCGGGCCAACAACTCAATTAAATACATAAATTTTATAAAAAAAATCTCATATTAGGTTTTAGTTTTTTGTGACCTGACCCGACCGACGACCCGGCTAAATATATAAATTAAATGCATGAATTTTTAGGTCTTTTGTTTTAAAAAACCCCATCTTAGTTAGTTGTCGGCCCGTGGCCCATAGGTCAGGTTTCGAGTTGTCAGGTCGGACTTAGATCGACGGGTCATAAGCTTCCAGCACGTCTGTTGAACAGGTCTACCTTATGGTAAATAAGTTGAAAATGAAATTAGGCTGATGTTGTTTCCTAACCAAGGCGTTCTTTTTTTTAATCATTGTTTGTACATTTTAAGAGGTTAAAGAGACAACACCAACGCTGCGAAAACTGCAGCAAGAACTACAATGTCTATACAGCTGACAAAAAGAAGCAATGCAACTAAACAAAAAAAAAACACAGTATAATTAAAACAATAAAATATGATATTAGTTCTTTAGTCTATGTACCCTTTATCTTTTGCCTCATATTTCACTGTTGTTGTGAAGGAGAGAAGTGTTTCCTTGTTACCTTTCTAAATTGCATGGATTAAGTATGTCACCTGTCTAACTTTACAAATTTTGTTCGATTGACCTAAACTAAAGAACCTAAGAAGATCTTCCCTCTTGACAGAAAAGCAACCAAGTATCTCAAAGTACCTGAGAAGATCAAAACTTTACAAATCAACAAATGACCCAAGCAAACAGGGTTAAGAGGAGCATGGTGATGGACCGACTTGTGGTGCGTGCGGTAATGGAGTTGAATACCTAGATCACATCTTTTGGGAATGCACAAAAGCGATCGAGGTATGGGCTGAGACGAAAGCGCACATACTAAAGCCATGTGAGAATCATCTTCAAGTGAGCGATTGGGTTATAGGGAATATCAAGAAACCCAGGGGTTAGACCCGGATGGTCGCCTCAGTTTGTGGTCGTGTTGTACTACTTGTGGGCATTGAGGAACAAGAGAGTTTTCAATGAAGACCACTTCATTGCTTATTACCGAGGTAACTTCATTGTGGCCATGGTTGAACAAATCAAAACAACGTTAGAGCCGAAAGAGGAGGCAGACCTTCAAAGCAAGCCCAAGATGGTGGAACAACCTATCGATTGATTGAAACAAAAACCGGGCTGGGCCATGCTTTCGGTGGACGGGGTATCCAAGGGAAACTCAGGTCCAATAGTTGGAAGGGGGATAGTTTGGGATGAGTGCGATAATTGGATCAAAGGTTTGATGGAAGAATGTGGGGACTGCACAACCTTCACAACCGAATTAAAAGTGGTCCTTCGAGGCCTTTGGATGGCGAAGGAAATGGGGATGGAAAAATTATGTGTTAAAATGGACCATAAGATAGCAGTTGACAACATTCGAAGCCCAACTCTACCTAGCCTGAGGAACAAACTCATTATTGATAAATGCAGGATTTTGTTTTGAGACCCTATTTGGGAGGTCTTCATCGTATATTGCACTTGGGTAGCCAACAGAGTGACGGACAGACTAGCTAATTTAACTCTTACCCTAAATGATTGTCAAATTGTCTTTATAGGTCAACCTCATGAAGCAGTGGGAGAAATGTTACATGCATGCCGATATTGTAGGGGAGGCATGCCCCCGAGACTCTTATTATAGTGTTGTTAACGTTTAAATAAATTGGGGCTCGTTCCCTCCTTTTGCACAAAAAAGACTTGAAACACGAACAAATGATCATGATCCGATCTCGACCCGAAACCCAAAAACAATCGGAACCACGACACAAAACCTGATCCAATTAAGATCAACATGACGTTGAATCAAATCAAAACTCAATATGGGAGCACTTTACTCGAACGACTCCGAATAAGATCCATCAAAAAACAACTCGATCCCAACCCGAAATTGGCTTCCTTCAGCGCAGCTCAAACGGAGCATAACCCGAACGGATTCACCCGTTTGCCAGTTTCGACTGCATACCGAACCAGCGTATAGAACTTGGCGTTGTTTTTTATACGAGCAACAACGAAAGTACTAAGAAGAGAGAGGGAAAAAAGAAACCGTTCTTCGTCCCGTCCTGCCTCAATTATCTCATACACATACACACACATAAAACCCACCCAGGAACACCACGCCGCCGGAGAACGAACGAGCGACTGAAAAAACCATGGATTCGTATCCGCCGCCTCATCATTACATGAGGCCACCGCCACCTCCGCCGCCGGCGTCGATGGCGGGGGATCCTCATATGCAACACCACCACCCGCCTCCGCCGCCGCCAGGTTCCTGGTTCTCCGGCCAGTTTCAATACCATCCTTCTCACTCCCCCTCTCCTCCTCCGCCGCAGCAGCACCAGTGGGCTCCACCTCCGCCGCCGCATCCTCCGTACGCTCCGTATCAACCGTCGCCGCAGCAACAACCGCCTCCGTCGTATTCTGTCCCTCCCCCTCCCCCTCCCCCCAATCATCCTTACCCTCACCCCAATCAGGTAAACTTCTAGGGTTTCTCTTTTATTTTCTTTCACTTTCATTTCGCTTTTTAGGTTTTTGTCCTGTTTAGCTCTCACCTTCTTTATCTTTTGATTTTTCGATGTAAGATATGGACCCTTTGTTGTACATTCTAAATCTAATTGGAACTTCTGAACTGCGCTTTTGGTACCACTTATGAATTGTTTGATGGATTTCTTGCATTCTGAATTCAGTGTAAATGTCTGCCTTCGAAATTGTAACTTCCATTGCCATTTGTGTTCCATTTGACATTGCCTCTATTTTGCTTTATAGTGGATTCAAGTTCTGAACGGGTACTAGTAGTTGGGTTTGATGAATAATCTGATGGTTTTTTTCAGAAGTTGGAAATTATGTTGATTGAGTTCAGCTTTTTTTTAATTCTAGCAAAAGCTCTGGCTTGATTTTTCAGTTTCCTTTTTTACCCTGATGCATTAGTCAATATAGTTTAGTGGGTATGGTTTAGGGTGAATCATCTGCACCGTTTAGCCCCCTGCATCTGTAAGTCTCGGTGCAAGGAAAAAGCGAGAAGGTAGTTTGGTGCTAAATTGATGATATGGGCCTGATGTCCATGGTTGTGCAATCAACAAGAGAAGATGTGTGCATCCTGATGTATGGCTTACACTTTGCTGCCTTTTTATGTGTTGATTCAATGACATTTGTGAAAGACGAATGCTTTTCTTTTTCCCCTCACCTTTGATATAGGTTTCCCTAGTAGTTTTTGTTTGCTCTATATTTGATACAATTTTACTGGTTGTTATAGAATGTTTAGTTTCAGAAGAAAATTATAATTTATCTCTGTGACGACCATAGTATTGTTGCAGGCTTTGTGGAGTACAAGTAAAAGATGTTAACGTGCTTCGCGTAATTCTCAGCTCGAATGAAGTCTAATTATGACCTAAATCCTTACAAATTGATATGGGAGAGGGGCAACGGTTTGGTGTGATTTGGTTAGGTTTTGAACTTTTGGTCCTCTGGGCTTATGATTATTACTTATTAGTATCCATGTCGGAAATTCTGTCAGGATTTTCAAATTACTGTAAGATTTTAGTCTAGTTATCTAATATTTTTGATGATTTGGGATCTTGGGCGATTTTTCTCCTGTGGAGATATTTGTAGGTTTGCTTTTGCAGGAGATTTACTGTCTCTTTCCTATATATGCATGTTAAATATCTAACCCAATGAAACTGATACCCTAGAGTCTCAAGTTGAGGCTGGGGGTTGAGGGCCACTATAGTACCATACACCATTACTCTTGAACTCCAATATAGTACTATACACCATTACATTTGAACTTCAATGCTCCTTGTTTTTGGCTCTAGGTTTTGAAGTACCTAGTATCCACTACTTGTGCTGACAAATACAGGATAATTTACGAAATTTAGGGACGTTTGGTCCACAATAATCTTAAGGGTAGTTAAATGGATGGGAAAGAAAATGTGAAGGGTGTGAAGGTGACTTTTCAAGCTGCATAAAGAGTTTATATGTAGGTGGGGATATGTTTGTTGCTAATAAATTTTGAGCTACTATGCCCATGCAGTGTCCCTTAGCTTGTTTACTTTTGCAGGATTGGGGGAATGCAAACTGGAACCATCATTCAGGTTGGGAATATCCAGGTCAGCAACCATTCTATTCTATGCCTTCCGCTTAGAAAGTTCTAATTGGATGAGAAATTGTCTTCACTAATTATGGATTTTAAACGCTTGTGTATCTCTTATGTTGAAGCTGACAATATTGAAAACCTTCGTTATAAGATCCTTTGTTCCACCACATGTATTGGTAGAACGTACCTGGCTATTGCTTTGCCATTTTAGGGGGTGTTTGGCTACCCAGCTTTTTGGGTAGCTTTTAGCTTCTTGGATAGCTTTTAGTTTTTTGACCAAGGTTAAAAAGCTACTTGAGGTGTTTGGTAAGTAGCTTTTTATTTTAGCTTTTTGGACCCAAAAAACTAGTTTCCAAAAAGCTACTTGATGAAACTTTTTGAGTTAGCTTTTCACAAAAAGCTACTTTACCAAATATTTTTTCTACAATCAGCAAACCCAAACAACTAAAGTCAAACAGCTAATCCAAACAGCTATCAGCTAACAGCTAACAGCTACCAGCTACAAGCTGGTTGCCAAACAGGGCCGTAATGTAGCTGATTGTTAGTTCAGTATTTTTGAGTGGACTCTTTTTAACTTAAATGGTTATGGACTAAAGTAAAATGCCTCATTAAACCTCCTATGCTTCTTTTCCATGGAGTATTAGGTAGTGAACGATTTTTCAATCTTGGGTCAATTGAGACCAATTTCTTTACATTGCAAAATTTAGGGGTAAGACTACTGCATCCGACCCCTCCATAGCCTGCCTGGGTGGGATTTTGGAGTATTAGTTTTGGTTTTGTATTTTTTTTTTTGAGTGAACTTTGCTAATATAGGGCATTAGCCAGACATATCTTCATTAATTTCTCTTTTGCTAGTCGCAACGTGTTTACAGGGACTTCTGTCCATCCTGTTCTAAAGACTGAAAAAAAAGGAGGGAAATTCATGTTTGTCTTTAAATTTGTTTGGAGTAGGTCATAGCAATGAGGAGGATTGGGCAGCCAAGGCAAGGGCTTGGGCATCTGCTAGATCTGCAATGGAAAATCAGCATCCACAGTCACAGTTCACACCCATGGCCCGACAAGACGAACGGCCACTGTATTCGAACCAGTATTCACAGCCTATGGAATCCCATTATCAAGATGCTCAACATTCATCTGTCCCTACTTCTAGTTTCCAGAATTATCAACCACCGGTAGCGCCTTTGAGTAGGCCACCTATGGCTCATCAGCATGAGCATGCTCCCATCAGTTCATTTGGTCCAGATGGCCATTTCTCATACACTTCTAAGGATGGAGCTCCAGGAGGAGATATCAGTGCTGCATTTCCTCATCACCAGGGCTCATCAAGTGCTTCAGTTCATCAGCAGGAGGTACCTTCTAGTTATTCTTCTGTTCCAGGTAATGCTTCACTTAAGAGTTGTGAGTGCCTGTGAATTATTCACATGAATAACTTTACTTAAAGTTATTATGAGTCCAGACCTTCCTTATTGTTGCTAATCACTTCTTGGTTGTTTGGCTGAATGTCAAGTGAGCGCAATAGTTAGAAGCTGAAATCATTACCAAACTGAAGGTCTTTATGCGAAGATGTTAAGTAAACTGATGTTGACACTCATTCAATGCTCGATGTTTTAATTCCTTTGCCTCGTGCTTGCCAACTGTAAATTGTCCCTTCTTTTGCATTGTAGTTTACATGAAGAATGCTCATAACCTGTGTAAGATTCTCCATGTAGTTTAGCCATTTATCTGATCTGTTCTATGAGGTACCCTGTTTGGATTTGGTTTTGAGTTTTGATGTCTCTTCATTACTCATTCACGGCCCATCTTTATCCTGCGAATGATTTGATGCAAACTTTCTGGGCAGTCTGGATAGTCATTACTGAAAGGTTTATCACCGTACGATGTTTAGTTTCTCTCTCTCTCTCTCTCTCTCTCTCTCTCTCTCTCTCTCTCTCCCCCTTTTGTTTTCCGTAGTTGTAAGACTATAGATTTCCAAATCTCCATCCTGCTATGAAGGAACTGTGAGATAGTTACATTGTATTTGACATGTCTAGACTTTCATGGGTAATGTTAACCTTCCTGTATTGTTTACTGAAGTTTGTGGCCTGCTGATTCTCTATTTTATACATGGCAGGCAATCATGAGGACTTGGAAGGCCGGCAACATGGCCATTCACTGTCCGTTGATGGTAGATCAGGTCCAATTGATCAGGCTCAGTTTTCATACAGCAATCACTCACTCCATCCCATGGATCAGCCTCTTGAGTTTACACCAAGATTCAGTCATGAAAATGATCTAAAGATGAGATCCGGCTATCCCGATTCCTTGGGACCTGCTAAAGGAACAGACACTGGTGTTGCTTCTTCCTTGCATCCTTGGACAGCTCCGGCTGCACCAGGTGGACCGTATCCACCAATGGCACCTGCATTTCCTCTGGCACCACAGGTCTTTATTTTGACTTTTAAGCTTTCCTCAATCAGTAGGTCTTGTATGGAACCATATCACTATAAACTCATCATGAGATGTTTTGTGGTGACTTGTGAATAATGATGGTAGGTAGTGAACAATTTCTAAATCTTGGGTCAATTGGAACCGGTCTTGCTAAATTGCAAAATTTAGGGGCAGGACTGCTACATCAAACCCTTCCATACCCCATATGGGCGGGATTGGAGTATTGATTTTGGTTTCTGTGAATAAAAGGGTGACACTAATTTATTTGGAATACTTAGATAATTAAATTCACTCCCTGAGAAATCATTAGTCATATTCGTATTAAAAAAATTATTCTAGTATGATTTATCAGTCATCGTGACACCTTCAAAAAGTCACCCTGAAACGAATCCATCTTATAAGTAACTCTTATGTGAGACGGTCTCACCCAAGAATTTGTGTTTGTTAACTAGATACCGAGATGTGCTGAATTTCATTTTGCTTGTAGGATGATCCATCTATGGGTGTGCCACCATTTCCTGGGCAACCTCCTGCGCCGATGTTTGAGAGGGCTTCAAGCTTCCCACCAGCAGTTCCTTCCATTGCTGGAGGTACTCTTCAACCACCAGCAGCTTTCCCTGTGGATACATTTGGGGCTTCGCTGAGTGCCGAACGTCCTAAAAAGGTATTGCTTTCTTCTGAATTTTGAGACCGCTAGTCATTTTAGCTTGATTTGATTGTATACTGACCTGAGATGTTTGGATTGTTGGCAGGCTGCAGTGCCTAACTGGTTGAGGGAGGAAATAATTAAGAATAAACCTACTATTACAAGTTCTGCGCCAGAGCATTTTAAAGAAGGATCCGAGTCTATTGATGATGAACCACTTGATAAGTCAACGGGAAAAGGCGACCTAGCCGATAGCAAAAGCATGGATTCATCCAAGTCAACTGAAGAAGAGGATGATGATGAGGTATCTGATTTTTTCTTCATCTTGTAGTTGTATATGTCTCAAGGCTTCAGCATTGTGATAACTTGATTTGAACTTGTGGGTTACTGGAACTTCTCCCTTCAGGACTATCAAGAAGCTCAAAGAATTGCAGCCATGAATCAGGAAATAAAACGAGTCTTGACAGAAGTTCTTTTGAAGGTCAGTCAATAAGGCTGTTTTGGAATTGTGTCCTATTTTTGCTGTATTGAAGTGTTAGTAATTCTTTGTTTGTGTTTACAGGTTACCGACGAGATGTTTGATGAAATTGCAACTAGAGTGCTTAATGAAGCGGATACTGCTGCTGATGGTAACCTGTTATGATGTTCATGTACTCTTTTAATTGCTTGCATATTTCAATAAATTTTCTGATATTTTTCTTTGCTCATTTGTAACAGCTACTGCAGACCCTGAAAATGGCACACGAAATCAGAAATTATCACCTCCTCCACCACCTGTTCCAGTTCCCAAGGCTTCTGCTAAGGTTCTTGTTCCAGTTAAAGCAAAAGAGCCTGTGTCTGGAAATGCTAGTACAGAATCAAGTTCTGGGTCTCCTGGTAATGTTTTGGGTCTTGCAAATTATGACTCTGATGATGACGATGATGGTGAAAACATGACTTCTACTGCTCCAAAAGCTGAAAATGATGGGCCCCATGGTGCTGGGGAGAATGGCCATCCTCTGTTAGAAGCTGATCATGGTCGAACGGTAGGTGATGCAAACAGAAGTTCAGTGGTTAAGTTGAATGATCAAAGGATGGGTGACAAGGATTTGGATAATAACGGAGATCACCGGGCCAAATCTGATGATGAAACATCTCATGCGAAATCTGATGCTGTGAAATCAATGGATAGTGTTGGAAAAGCTGGCATCATTGATGGTGATGTTCCTGCAGCGAGGCGTAATTCAAGAAAGTCAAGTGAACATGATTCTCAGGAAAGACATCATAAAAAGGATGAGAAGGTGGAGAGTCATGGTAAGCGAGATGAAAGGCATCCAAAGAAGGACAAGGAAGAGGATCATCATAATGTCACCACAAAAGAGAGGTCGAAGGAACATCGTGGCAAAGATAGGGATAATAGAACAAGGGACGGCTCTGATTCAAGGAAAAGGTCTCCTCACCGTGACAGTAAGGACAGCAAAAAGGAGAGAGATAGAGATAGAGATAGGAAAGCAAGTAGCAAAGACGATGCTGAGAGAAAAAAAGAGAGATCGAAGGACGAGAAAGATGATAGATCAAGGCACAAGTCCTCGAAAAGACACAAAAGAAGGCGTTCGTCTTCTGTTGGTCATAGAAGTAAGCATAGTAAGGGAAGCCCTGTAGACTCTGATGGTTCCAGTGGGGAGGCTTCAGATGACTCAAGAAGGTTGTTTGTGCAAGCATTTTTTTCTTGGAACAATTTTTTTGGCACACACAAAGTGACCATCTCTTACAGTTTTTGTTATATCTTGCTATATTCCGCAGGAAGGCTAATCCAAAAAGACGCGACTTGTCACCATCACCTGTCAGGTCTAAACAAAGGTTTGTATCTAGACACTTTCAGTAATGTTTGAGAAACCCCCCCCCCCCCCCCTTCTTTTTGAGTGGCTGAAATGATTGATATTCCTTATTTTGAGTAACTTGATGAGAGAGGAAGTGGTGATTCACACTTGCTTTGACGAGCCATTGGATATTTTATCGGCTCATATAGTATCTATAGAGCATGTTTTCTCTTAGATGCTTGTTTTGCTGATTGCTCATTTGTCATGGAACTTATGTAACTATTTTGATGCATTCTGAAAGATTAAGCAGACAAGTTTGTGCTGTTACAGAATTGAAGTATTTCAACTGAATATCCAACAAGGATGAGTATCTGGGCACACTTATGAGTCTCTATTTTATTGTAACTTTGTTGCTAACTTGATTCTGTTTGTTTTATTTACTCTTTTTCTTCTTGATTTTGAAGTTTTGCTTAAACCACAGCTCAAAACTTGTTCTCTACTCATGTTTCTGCCTATCCTCAGCACTTTTATCCCTACCTTTCTCTTCTTGGCTCAGCCCTCCATCCAGGTCACATTTTTATTCCCCACAGACTACAAGGCGTATTCTTAGCTTTGAGCCTTTGACAAGGCCTGGATGTAGGCAATGTCCACCAGATTTTTCAAGGGAAGAGAATGGAACAGTGAAGAAGAAGGGCAGTTACTGGAGATGGAAAGTGAGGGAGTGTGGCAGTAGTGTGATTAGTGCTTACTGTGAACTTTGTTTACATGGTTGTGGGCTTTATATTTTAGAAGATCATCGTAAGGGTAACCTAGATTGTTGTGAGACCTATGCCGTTTGGCATTTGATAGATTCATGCCTTTAGGACTACAACATTAATGGAAGAAAAGAGCTAATCTATACCTGAACATGGCATTGGAGTCTGAACCTATACTAATTAGTAATTACAAAGAGGCTAAACATACGTTGCTGAGAGATTTACCGCTGGTGTCCTGAGCTATGTATACTTCATGCTCCCTACTGCCCCCCCCCCCCACCCCTGAAACCAAAAATAAAAGTAATATCAAAGAAACCACCTTTTTGTTGCAGGGGCTTTTTTTTTTGGTTGGGGGTAGTGCTGGGGGGAGCAGATATGAAAGTTGCTGGATCCTGTGCTGAACTGAAACTAGTAAATATAGTGGTGATGTGTGCTTGCACCGAAACAAAACCAAGGCTGGTATATGATGCAACATTCACATTGTCTCGAGTTTTTTATGCTCTTGTGATGTGATCATTGCAGACTTGCAGTCTTGATAAAAGGGGATGTTACATTACTTTGCAATATTTTATGCTTCCCTACCTGGCAACCCCCCCCCCTCTCCAACCTTTTATGCATGCACTTGTGTGTGCCATTTAGACCACATTTTTAGGGTTGATGTGGTTCATTTAAAGGTATTTCTCTTTGATCTTATTTTGTTGAAGTGATTTCTTCTCATGAGGGTCCAAATATGTGGCTATTAGCTGGTCTCTTGGTGAATAAGGTTGAGCTTAATGTTGAAATGTGAATTGGTTGCTTACGGTATCAGTATGATGGGTGTTTTATGTTTAGACAAGTTTCGCGGTCTCCTCATAGCAAGCGTTCTCAGCGCAGGCATTCTCCTTACTCTTCTCTTGACGGTAGCAGGTATGCTTCATATTGTTACTTTGGCTTCAGCAATGCTTCTTTATATTTTAGCGTGTTTCTTCTCTGTTTAAAGACGGGACAAAGAGGGATGTAAAACAAAATTGTTTGCTCCCTCTGTCCCAACTTTGTAATCCATCTTAGAATGAAGAACCCTTATTTATCTTGCGAGAAAATGACTCTAAATTTCATGTTGGCTTATAATTGGGATGGAGGAACTAAAATAATGAAAAAAATAGACAGGAAAAGAGAGAACTTCTCGTGCCAAGGTACCAAAAGGGTCAGTCTGGTGGTGTTCGACCTACCTTCCTTCTTCAGTGAGCCTTTTTTCACGGGTAAGGTTGGGATAGGATAAACATAAGCTTGGATAGTTCCCAACTTACCCAAACTTCCCAAAATATACCTGCTTTTACCCAAACATATCCAAGCTTATATTTATCCTATCTCATTTTACCTGCGAAAAAAACAGGCTCTAAGTTGTTCCAATGTCACTGCGTGGATTGGAAATCTGATTCTGACCTAAACCTGCCCTCTCCCCAGAAAACCAAAGAAAAGAAAGAAATGATATGTGGTCACTGTGCACTGCCAATGTATATTAGATACACCCAAAGCATATTCTCCATAGTGAACAAATCTTAATTTTATGATTGCAAAACATAAAACAAGTTGGTGAAAAGCCGCCATTTTTGGAGCACAAACTCCAGGGGCACCTAATAAATTGCAGCGCACTCTTTGGGACTAACAATCGGTTTGAATTCTATGCAGAGAAAGGAGATCAAGGTCCAGGTCACCTGTTCGCCGGCATAGATAATCATATTGCAGAGATGATAGCTTTGTGTCCTGATATGTTTTTGAGCAGTGGGTTCAATGTCCCAATTGTGAAGTTCAACCCTAATATATCCTGTGAATCTGAAGGACTCGAGTCCGGAGTTAGCTACTGTACTTATTAGAACCATCAAACGCGAGGATGTCAAAGATGGTTGTTCAATCATATGCTTTGGAAACCAAAACTGGAAATCAGAGGACGACGTTCGCTGGCCGGTGTATAATTTCCTTCTCTGAAAGAGGGGGCATTTTTGCCCCTGGATGAAATTAATGTGGTAGAGAACTAAAGTTGAGAGAATGTAGTAATCTGCTTCAAGAGTTGAAGTGTGGCAATTTTCTGTAGTGCCCACTTGCTCTTTCTGTGTAGTTTTGATTCAAGGGAGTCTTCAGGGCTGCTGAGTACTGAATGATGTATTGTTATGTCAGGCATCGACTCTCCTTTCTCGAATGAAGATGTTGTGTTATGTTTATAGGTTATTGCGAATTTGCAATTTCTTCTAGCTATTAATTGCATTACAACTTTTTTTTCTGGGTAGTAAGCTAGGTATGCTGCCCAGTGCCAACAAGAGCTGGTAATGAAAAGTTGCGAGTTTAAATCCGAGTGTATTTGGGGCTTTGTAGGTCGACGATCTGTAAATATTTTCGTAAGCATTCTGTATATTTGGAGGAGTACGTATTGGCCTGGTGAGTGGTGAGCCCTTAGGTAACACTGCAATAACAACAAAAAAGAAGGTAGGCTTGTTAAATAAATTAGTAATAAAAATATTATTCAAAAAATATAATTTATAATTATTAATAAAATATTACATAAAAAATTATCAATCAAACAATATTATTAGAGTCCATATTAGACTACCAATTAACTAAGAGACGCATAATATGAAACATAGGGAATATTGACCATCGTAGTATTATTCAACTTTTAGTTTTCTTTTTACTACTAGCCTGAGATCAAAACATACCTTAAATTAAAATATTTTCCAGTGATAGTCTTTGTGATTTTGATGGTAGAATTTTCAGATTAATTAATAATTAAAGAAAGGGAAAAAAGAGAGAAGAAAAGGCATTTGTTAGGTTTGGTTCCAATTCCAAACTCCAAAGTGGGAAATTCAAGTGGTTGCAGAAATGTCTCTGAAGTCACCTCCTCCTCACATGGAAAACACACCTCCTCCATTCTCTATGACGCCGTTGTTTTTGCTGCAAATGCAACTCCTGCAACAACTACTACTACTCTTTGCGTGTTCGTTAATTCTCCACTTTCTTCCTCCTTTTCTTCAAACTTTCCCACTTCATAATTCATCAATGCAAACTCATACATACATACCCTCATCATCATCATCATCATCATCATCATGGCTCTTCTCTCCTCCCTTCTGCAATCCAGCAAGGTACCCAGAAAACCCCATCTTTTCCCCTTTCAACTTTTGCGTCTCTGAGTAGAATTCACCTTCATTTTGATTGGTTTTGTTGGTTTTCTGAACTTGGTAGGTGACAAAACTGGGGTTGTGGTCAATTTGGTTATCTGGGTTTCTCTTGATATGCCTCTCTCTGTATGCTACTCAGCTGTTGGGTTCTGTTGAAATCAGAAAGCCAAGTTTTTACCATGAAAAGAGGAGTCCAACAAGTCCAAGTATAACTATTTTCAGCAGTCCCAGGATTTTGAATGGGAGTGTTGGAGAAAGACAGACTCTTGCTGTTCGATCATGGCTTGGGTTATCTCCAAACATCAGTGTTGTGCTCTTTGGGAATCACCCATGTCTTCACTCTTTTGCTCATGCTTTTGGGTCTCGTGTTCTTGTGGAATCCAACATTGATTTTTCGTAAGTTTCGCCCTTTTTTCATGTTTTTACATTGCCTTTCTGTGTGAGGGTGGGTTGGGGTTAGCAAAAATTTAGGGCCCGGGAAATTCAGGTCGGTCAAATTCGGACATAATTCAGATGAGACATCAAACATGAGAAAGTATGTCAAGTTGGAAAACTGGCCAACTTTCCCGGGAAAGTTTTCCTACCAAAAGCAACCTTTATATTGTAATGGACCAAAGCTAAATGCTCCTCTATACCTCCTCTATTTCTTTTTCATTGAATAGTAGATAGTAAACGATCTTATAATCTTTGGTCAATGGCAACCAACCTCTCTGAAAATTTTAATTCAGGGGTAAGATTGCTAATATGTATATCAAATTACCACACACCCCCTCATCCAGCTAGACTATTGGGGTGTTGGATTTGGAATGCGGCTAGTAATAACTCCAGTTCATATTTACGCTCAACTAAAAGGTAATATTCAGTGTGTGGGGATCATGATTATGTTCTCCTTCGTGCAGATTTCTGAACACTCCATTCTTCCATTCCATGGTAGCAAGAGCGGAGTTGTCTTCGTCAGACATTTCTGTTCTTGTTCATCCTGAAACCATTCTCCTTCCGGACATTATATCTACTCTCAACCATGTTTATGTACTCGATCACGATTGGTTCCTTGTCGCCTCCTCTAGAATGGTTTCTTCCTTTCCATTTGGTTTGGATGGAAAAACCGGGCAAAAATGGCTAAGACGGGATGGTAAAGCCATTCGATGGAAGAAGGTAGTATTTTGGAACCATCCTCAGACTAAAAATGTATGCACCATTTCATATAATATGATTAAACCTTCGCTCTCTTTCATCAGTTGCAGGAATTTCTTAAGGGCACTTGGAAATGGGACAGATGTGAAGAAAGAATGCTTATGGCATGGAATACCCGGGATCTTCCTTTGCATATGGGAGCCTTCCCTCCTTTTTTATACGGTAAAGGGCTACATAATCATTGGCTTATCAACGAAGTCTATCATTCAAACTTTAGGTTCGTGTTTGATGCTAGTTGGACTATCTCAAACTTCTATGTGAGTCATGCAAATGACAATGTACCAATTCAAACTACCGATTGGGAGTACAATGGGAACCTTCATCTGGGGGACATGTATGGCCGGTTCTCTTCTCGTAAAGTTCTCTTTTCTGACTTTGTGAAGCTTCTTAAGTGCAATGGACGATTTGTATTTATGGACAAAGAGCAAAATATCGTCTTCTATTCACCCAAACACGAGGGAAGGATCATGCAATTTAGAAGGGAAAAGAAAGTAATGGGTTGTATCGCGGGTCTTATTTCACCCTCCGAGATAATCAATTGCGCTTCTAAGAGTGTCAATAGTGATCAGTTAATGCCGTTAAATATCCCACTTCGGCTGGAGAGACTTCTCTCTATGGTAGCTGATGAAAAGAAGACTGTTGTGCTTGCAGTTGCTGGATATAATTATGCAGATATGTTGATGAGCTGGGTTTGCAGATTACGCCGCCTCATGGTAAAAAACTTTCTGGTGTGTGCTCTTGATGACGAGACATATGAATTCTCAATTATACAGGTAGAAGATTTTCTCTTCAATTTTTGGAGTGTTTTTATCCGCGTCTCTGTTTGAACAATTTTGGGCTTCTTTCTTTTGACAGGGCTTACCGGTTTTCAGGGATTCATTAGCTCCTAGAAATATTAGTTTCGATGACTGTCATTTTGGGACTGAATGCTTTCAAAAGGTGACCAAAAGAAAGTCAAGATTAGTTTTAGAGATTTTGAAGCTCGGGTACAACGTGCTTTTGAGTGACGTCGATGTCTACTGGTTCAAGAATCCGATACCACTGCTTCAAGTGTTTGGTCCTGCTGTCTTGGCTGCACAGTCCGATGAGTATAATTTAACAGGTAATCTAGTCCGGGGACATCAGCCTTTTCCGTTTGCCCCTTTTATTTGCATGCTTGTGAACCAACAACGACGAGATGCACAATGACTTAACGCACATAAGTGTCCACAAAATGTGTGGCTTGGCTTTACACAATTACACTCAGAAACTGATACAAACAACTCCCAGTGTGGGTCCTGCTTTCGAAAATCTTATCTGATCTTAATTTCATCTTACTTGCAGTTCCCATAAACTTACCAAGGCGCTTGAACTCTGGTTTCTATTTTGCTCATTCTGATGGTCCAACCATTGCCGCCCTGGAGAAAGTAGTGAAGCATGCTATGACTTCGGACTTATCCGAGCAGCCAAGTTTCTATGACACTTTATGCGGCGAAGGCGGCTCAAATCGGGTTGGAAGTGATAGATGCAGGGAACCCGGGACAAATCTTACTGTTCAGTTTCTGGATAGGGACCTCTTCCCAAATGGGGCCTACCTAGGCTTGTGGGAAGAAGAAAATGTGCGAGAAGCTTGTGCGAAGAAAGGTTGTTATGTGCTACATAACAACTGGATTAGTGGGAGGATTAGGAAGCTAGAGCGTCAGATGGCCTCAGGGTTATGGGACTATGATGTCAGCTCAAGGATGTGCTTGCAGAACTGGCATAGGGACAGACAGTAAATTTTACCGGAATTAGAAAGTCTTGGGGTATCGGATTTTTCCCCCTTTACCACGTGAACGGACCTGGCACGGACCTGGCACGTGGGTCATTCGGGTTGGGTTTCGGTTGGACCCATTTGGGTCGGCTTGGGTCGACAAGATTTGAGTTTGAGTTGGGTTGATTCTTTTCTCAAATAAGATTGTCTTTCGGAAACGAACGACTTTGGTGAAATATAAATACGGGTCACTTATTTCATTTACATTTTCGGGCCTGCGTTGGGTTGGTTGGTTTGGTTTGGTTGGGTTATTAGTGTTGGGTCAGTTTTGCCAGGTCTATAACCGTGAACGTTTGTTGGTTCATGCTGAAAACGTGCTATGAGTTTTGTTGAGGTGTTTGGTTGATGGTTCTATGATTAAGGTCAAAGAAGTTCGTCCTGCTGATTGGATGATCATAACACTGATAGCTGAAGAGCATGTTCAGAAAGAAGGGTTCTGCTTATTGCATGAGAAGCATGCTGGTGATGGTTCCTTATTATTAAGATCAACGAAGAGCTTCCTGCTGATTGGAAAATACTGATGGCTGTTGCTTATTATTTCTTCACGGAATTCGGCAATTTGCTGGTCTCTGCTAAAGAGAATGTTCAGAAAGAAGCTTGGCCTCAGCAATCTGATATGCTACGGTATGCTTCTACTGCACATTTTGACGTCTAAACTGCTTTTTGCATGTGTAATTTTCTGCAACGCTGCTAATGAGTCAGAATAATGCTATGTGCCGGTTGTAGTGTTTTGGTTACATAAACTTCTCTGCATGACTATACATGCTGTAGCTAATGAAAATGGGAACCTTGCTGTGAGAACGTAAGAATGCTTAGGAGACTGTTTTGTCTGGACCAAATGTTGTTTTCATGCAGTTCATTTCGGAATAAGTTCAAAAATTAAGTTTAGAATTAGTTCAGTTAATAGGTTCAGAATAAGATACGCATAAAGCTCCCACGAAACGGTTTGCAATAAGTTCAGGAAAAGTTAACTCAGTCAAAATAAACCGATGAGAACAGGCCCTGAGCTGAGTGAGGAGTACACACTTTCTTTGATAGAAGAACTCAATGGTCTACATTACATTCTAAATGTAGGATATGTGGAAAATGCGGCTTAAGAAACAAATGCTAAAGTTACTTACATCACAGCAAACCTCCAACAACTGGAGATCGCCACATGTAGAAACACTATGTTTCTCCAAACCAAGTCAAAAAGGAGGCGATCTTTCAATTCAATCGCGTACAATATACTGTCCAATGTCACCTTAAGATATGATTATCAACATCATAATATGAACGATAAAACCTTGGTCAAGATTGTGGTGTAGATAACCGCGAGTAGAGCCCCAACCGGAATTGTCACGGCCCAGGAAGTGACGATCTCTATGACAGTTTCCGCCCTTACACTGTTAAGCCCTCTGGCAAACCCTACTCCCATAACGGCCCCCACGAGCGTGTGCGTGGCTGAGATCGGCAACCCTAATTTCGACGCGAATAGGACCACTGATGCAGCTGCAAACTCAGCTGCAAACCCCCTTGTCGGTGTCAGTTCCGTGATCTTCTTCCCAATGGTTGCAATCACCCTGTACCCCCACATCATCAACCCGGCCACTATCCCGAACCCTCCCCATGCAAGAATGTCCATCGGGATGAAAATCTTGGCCCCGGTGGCCCCACCCTGGAGTATAGTTAGGGCCGCAGCCAGAGGCCCAATTGCGTTGGACACGTCGTTGCCACCGTGTGCAAATGACATGAAGCACGCTGAAAGGATCTGCATGTAGCCAAACACACCGTAGACTATCTCGAGTTGTGTCCCCTTGGGACCGGCGACTTTTGAGAAGAGCAACCCCATGTTTTTGGGCTCCTCCTTGTGCTTGGTTTGGTCGTCCGAGGAGGAGTTGGTTTTTTCAAGGAGGTGACCGAGTTGGCCCTTGATGACTCGGTGGACTATGAAGGCCCCCACGGTCCCACAGCCCAATGCCTGGAGTATGGCCATGGGGAGGGTCGTGGATAGAGGGAATGCTACGAAGGATATTCCGGTTACTCCGAGAAAGACTGCTATCGGTGCTGCTGCAGCTGCTGCTTGTCCTGGGTTTTCAGCACTGTAAACAAACTAGAAAATAGAAGCCGGTAAGAACCTATAAAGTGTTGGTTTAGTTGAAATAGTTTCATGTTGCGTGAGTGCTTGGATAAAATTGGCATTCAACTTTCCTGAATGGTAAAAAATGCCACTGATTTTGAAAAGTTCACTAGATGATACTCAGCTTTCCCTAAATTTCCATACATGGGAGATTTATTTATTTATTGTTTTGATCAAGTTTTGATCTTCGGTGGGGAGCTTGAATGATTGGGTGATATACCACCTCTTTCAATAAGAGAATGATCATGTTTAATGTGAAAAAAATAAGAATGGGAACTCATGAAATTACATACCCTGCGTATGCATTTGTACACAATAAATGACATTGCAGCGCCCATTACAGGTGAAATGATCCACGATGAGGCAACCCTTGCAAGTGAACTCCAGAAGACAGCGTTGATTCCACCATACGCAAGACCGAACCCAACCATCGATCCTACTATGCAATGAGTGGTTGACACAGGCCAGCCGTAGTAGGATGCCACCTGCAGAACACGATATGCAGATCGTCAATACTGTAAGCATCGTTCGTTATTAACTTCGTTTTGTCGTACACTAGCTGTTAGCGTCTTATTGCTGGTTTTCTTCGACTCTGCTTCAGAACTTTCGTCAGTCTAGTGAAAGTTTCATGCATCCTTGGGGTGAAAACTAGTGCAAGAGCAAGCCATTCGGGTTCGGATTATTTAAAGCAACTTTTTCCCCTGAGGGTTTATTTGTTCATGTTTTCTGTTTGATGTCTGGTTATAGTTGAGAGGACTGTCGAAAACCCTAGATTCTTAGGAACCAATGGGGCGTTTGAGCACGAGGTAACAGGGGAATGGGAATGGGAAAAATATTATGTTATCTGTGGTTACTACTCTACGCTATGATGCATAACTGCTTGAAACTGGTAAGTAGATTCACCCATAGTTACCATGAACGCTTCCCGGGTCATTCGTCCTGGAACGTGGGTCGCTAATTTTTACACAAATTTAGTCTATTTTTGACTTTGGAACGCTTGTTCCCGGGACGCGGGTCACAGGCATACGTGGTGTTCCCGGTAACTATGGATTTAACTCTACACCTTTCCAATTTAAATCCAGATTTCGACCAGAAAACTAACTAAAAATTGTTCAACAGACCACAACTGTCAGAAACAGGACAAAGATAGATCAGATTCTGGGAAACTTACCTGGAGCCAAGTCCCAGCTGCACCAAGCGAAGACACCAGCCCGGCAAACAGCAACATATTCTTCCCCTGGAACACGTTCGCGACAAGTATCCCATTCTGCATTGTACTCGTCACGTGCTTCCCCATCAGCAGCGCCCCGGAGAACTCGAGCACAGCCGCCGTCACAACCGCCTGTCTCAGCGTCAGTGCCCCGGACCCCACGGACGTCCCCATGGCGTTCGCCACGTCATTGGCCCCGATGTTCCACGCCATGTAGAACCCGAGAAGCAACGTGGCGTAGGTCAGCAGCTTGATCTTCAATGGCAGCCCGGGTTGCACCAGAGACTTCATGAAGAATGGCAAAGTGAGAGCAGCGACGGCAATGCAGATTGCTATGGCGACGGCTGTGTTGGCTGATATGTTGAATGCCTGAGACATCCCGGGAAACGAACTCTCTGACGACGACGAAGACGATGAAGATTTGTTCTCTTCTTTCTCATGATCATGCGCGTCGACGTCGAGATTTTGATGTTGATGATGATGATGGTGGTTATGATGGTGGGTGCTGATGATTTCGTCGTGTCCTTGCCCATCCGCCTCGGCGTAGGAGGACAAACTGGCCAAAGGGTATGTGAATTTCGACGTTTTCAACCTCAAAATCGAATGGGACGATTTCGGAGGAAAAGATTGAGGCTTGAGGACAAAATGATTGGAAAGAATGTCTCTCTTGGGGAACTCATTGGTGAAGAAGTGTTTGGGAAGATTGGTGTTTCTTGGGGAAGATAAGAGGTAGGAAGAAGTAGTCATGGCTTCTCTATAGAACAGAGACAAACAGGGAAGAAGAACAAAAGAGTGTTAAGATGAGAAGATAAAAGGAGAATCTGAAAATCTCATTCAGGTGGGCTCTCAGCCATGGAATCTGAAGAAAGAAGAAGAAGAAGAAGAAGAAAGCAAGTTGTGAGCATTTTGAATTAGAGTCATGTTTGGTGGTTTAGTTTGTTGCAAAGGAAAGAAAGAAGGGTTGATTTGGATGAGTGGTGGGTGTGGGGATTCCTTGGGATATTACAACCACACATGGCCTTAGCTCTTAGAAGTCCTTGTTATCAGATTCTCAACTAAGATAAACTCTATCCACTAATGCATACTTCACTTTTTTCCTTTTTGTTTTGGACCTTAGCTTGTTGGGTGAAGAATTTGCTAGTTTTGACTCTTGACCTCTCATGAATTTGATGGGTTACCCTATTTCAATTTCTAACTAAAGTTTTAATTAGTGTTCGAGTTCGAGTTAGATTATGCTATTTTCTTTGGAAATTAAGGACGGATTTCATTAATTAACTTTATTTACCGACTACAATGACCACCCATTTCATAATGAAGCAAATTTATGACAAAAATACAACAAAGGTTACGTAGTAAACCTTTAGATCAAAAAACCTAATTAAAAGTATTTTGTGCACTTTCTTCTATTCGTTTGATGTTTCATACATATGACTCTAAAAGAATGAACCACAAGCCTTTTACAGTCTTCCAGAAAAAAAAATATTTCTTACAATTAAAGTCTAAATTTTAAAGTTGATGTTTATAAGGACATGTTAAGAGCATATACAATGAACATCTAAATTAGGAAACATTATGCATGACACTTATCTTTCATTTGATAGTAACTTATCATATATGTTCTCTCCTAAGTCCTAAGCCAATGAATTAATGCCAATAACAAAACTAAAAGTCCCACTCAAGCCTCTAGAAACTCCAAGTAACGTGATATCTATGATCTTAACCCATACAATGGAAAGGCTTTCTTTTTTTTCTTTAAAAAAAATTAATTTTATATATAAGTAAAATTTTATTGTTAGATTTCAATATTGCTCAGATAATAAGAGCTTTCAATGTATAATGAAGATCACAAGTTCGAGTTTGTCCCGAGGCATTCTGCCTCTGAGTACCCATGTTTATCCACTCACATGGTGTTGCGGTCTTTAAGTGAGTTAAATTATATATAAAAAAAAAGGATCAAATGAACTATTGATTAACTTCAAAATCTTTAAATTGTAAAAATCAATTTAATAAGCTAGTTTTCAAAATTTGCTTGCTCATAATAAGTGAACTAAAACTTTAGTTATTTAATGGTGATTAAATTAGATTTTATATTTATAATTGTCAAACTGTGAAATTACAATTCAAGTAGATAATAATTGCAATATGACGTTCCCTCAAAAAGGAAGTACTAGCTACTTATTGTGAAAGTTCAATAATTAATGGTGAGATATTTATGCATAGCATAACGATTAGTTACTAAGGAAGTAGAGTAATTTGCGACAATAAAGATTAAATCATGGGTTTTCTAGAAAATCAAAGAAATCTTTTAAATAAAAGTTAGGAAAAGGATAAATTCATACGCTTGTGATCTTGTCCAAAAGCCGTTTTGAATTTATGTGGCTCACAATGCGAACAAGCCAAGTCCAAATTAAAACGTGGAAAATGCAATGGATTTTGGGCCGTCCTTTATGGTCAATTTATACTTTGGGCTGTCCTTTATGATTAATAGCCCATATGCAATTAATGGGGAGCCCCAGGTGAATGGGCCTCCATAAATTTTAGTGAGCCAGTCCGAGGAGCCCACTCAACAGAATGCTGACCTTCCAGCCCAGCCCAATGCATCACCTTCAAACTGGGAGTCCATCACTTGTAGCTACAATGAGTGCAAACTTGGATCAAATGAAGTTAAAACCCAAAAAAAATGGATCGACTATTTGTATTTTACAATAGAAGGGTCACAAAAGAGAGTTGTTAATGGGTTTCATTTTCATTATTTTGAACATGAAATATTTTGCTTTCACAATTTTATTTTATTTTTTTGTTTTGGGGGGGGGGGGGGGGTGACATACAGATAAACAACAACAACAATTTTTATTATGGATGAACACTGCTTTGGAGAGGTTTGAACTTGTCTCTAGTATAGTCCCGTTAATGCGAGTTTTGGGGAAATTAGATACAATAAGCTTTTTCCCATGCACGCAGATACATGAAGATGCTGATTTTGACAGACCTGAAAAAGACCCTTGAAAACCGCATTTGGAAAACCATTGGTATGCATAAAGAGTTGATTCCAATAGAGGATATGTCATATATGTCTTAAATGTATAAGTTAGAGTATAAAATCATCATTGAGTCTTCAACTCTCAACTTAAATTTTTTGGTTGAGATGATTCCACATGGTATCATAGCCAAATTGAGCAAGAGGCTTGAAGTTCGAATCTCAGCGCCATCATATTCATTAGCGCAATGTGAAAGGAGCCTCTGCAGCATTCAGACTTTAAATCTTTTGATTGAGATGGATCCACAAAGTTCACTAGCTTATTACCGTTCTTTTGTGCGTTTAATTTGTGTTACGTTGCGTTGTGTTGCGGTTAAGTGCGGTAGATTCCAGTAAATTGCGGTGGAAATAGTAAAAAGGTAATGTAATTTGCGGTATGTTGCGGTAAGTTGCGGTAATTTGCGTTGCAATAGTTACGTTAACGCACAAAAGAACGGTGTCGTACGACCTTACTGTATTTCACTTCATAAGATATATTTTACAAAACTTTTGTTTTAGTTTTCAAAAACTTTTTCACTTCATAAGATATATTTTACAAAACTTTTGTTTTAGTTTTCAAAAACTTGGGCTGTTCTTTTTTGCAATAATGTAAAGCTTATACACACTATCCGTATTTATCCCCATTAATACATTGCACCGATTTCCTACCTCACTATTCTTTACTTACCACACCTCTCCAAACACTGTTTGAATAAACCCCAAATACTATTTTCCAACATTATTTTTCTACATAAAATATATTTCATTTCCAACATTATTTTTCTACATAAAATATATTTCATTTCCATATCTTTTTTTCATACCAACTTACCACACTCACCAATTATACCACAACTTAACCAGATTTATCCATACTTTACAAATTTATCTGCAGCCGCAACCTACCCTCCACAAAAAAGAACACGACCAAAACTTTAATATAAATACCTTTGTAATATCCTTATTTATAGAAAATAACACTCAATGTGGATCCAGCTAATTTACGGTAAGTATGAATTTGTTTTAATATATCAATTTTTTTTTGGGGAATGGGGGTAGCAAGTGAAGGCCCTCTTAATGATTATTATATGGAGAATACGACATTATTGTATATTCATATGGTGTCTAAGTCTAATCTCCACGTATATAACCGGGGGCCAGCACCAAAACATAGTGACCGTACAAGCTTTCTAACATAAATGTTATATTTTGGAGTCTCTTGCTCACAAATTCTGGAGTATGTTGGATCGTGTTCTGTTGCTCAATTCTTGCAAAGTATAGTATAATTGACGTGGATGGTTCAAGTTTCAGATTGCATTTCCCCACTATTGGCTCCGTTCTTTTACACGGTGCAGTGCGGTGTGGTAATGGTATGGTGCGGTGAAATTTAAAAAAGTGTTGTAAAGTGTGATGGATTGTGGTGAGTTGTGGTAGGTGGATAGGTGAGGAGAAATAATGTAAAAAGTAGAAAAGAAAAGTGAGGAGTAAGAAAAATAAGAAGATATTTTGGTAATGATTGTGGTAAAGTGTGGTGGAGTGTGGTGAAGTGCGGTAGAATATTGAGTAGTGCGGTGTGGTGGGGTATCGCACCACAAGTTACCGTATAAAAAAAGGGGGCCTAATAGTAACTTCATGATATTCAACTACGAGCGTGTTTAACAGGTGGAAAATTATTTTCTAAAAAATGATTTTCTCATTTTTAGGTGTTTGACAACTGAAAATGAGAAAAATAATCATTTTTAATGATTTTTTTAAAAATAATTTTCACTTGTACCAAATACACCCTATAAAAATAATTTTGCTTACATACCTTTAGCCAGTGTTATTGTATGTGTACACTATTACTATTAATTAATTAGTATCGTTGATTATTTGTTGATGTTGTTGAGTTGTCATATATCTATGATGTATTTAGGTGGTGGGCATTATATAATTTGCGTTGATTTATGTTTTTTTTTATCTATAAAAAAAAATATGTTCGCAGCTTTTTACTGAAATTAAAATAACTAATATCACAAGAATTAAAATATATATAAAAGTATTAAGGCCGTGTTCTATACTGCGGTTGGCAAACTGCGGTGCCTCATGGTACCGCAGTTTGCCACAACCCACCATATTTCACCGTAAATCATTACTTTTTTCTTTCCTCACTTTTCTCTCTCCTCTCTTTTCTCTTCTACTTTTTACATTCTCTCTCCTCACCTACCCCACAATTCCACCACACCCCACCACAATTCCACCACACCCCACCACAATTCCACCACACCTCACCGCAAAATACCGCAGTATAAAACATGGCCTGAATATGTAGCCAGAATTCTTTAAGTATATTCTTTGCCCATTTATGAGTTTCACAATGAAACTTATTAATCTTTTTATTCATAATTTAGCTTTAGTGATCAAATATTGCCTAACACCCCCGCCCCCTCGCCCTTTTTGTTTCTTTTCTTTTCAAAAAGCCTAATCAAGTTGGGTTGGAGGAGCACTCTACACACACACATAACATGGTGGGGGGAAACAAACTAATTAAAGTTCACAAAAATGGACTCATTTCTTTTTTTGGGAAATCATACAAAAAATGGACATAATTCTTCCTTGCTGTTTTGTGCCAATTGTGTGAACAAGCTTAAATCAAAGAACCCATAAAACAAAATGAAAAAGAAATAAAAAAAGAGCAATACCACAAATTAAGCAAAGGCATCAATCAGTGTACAGTATTCAGTACACACATTTCCTCATCTTCTTGTTGAAAATACAAATTCAAAACTAACAGTGTAGACTCGGTCTGGGTTCAGGTCGGTTTGGATTATTTCGGTTGTCTTTCTTCTTTGTCTACCTTTTGAGTTGCGGTTCAGATCGGTTTAATCCAGGTTTCAGGTGAAGACTGGATCCCCACATTCAAGTTCGGATTGAGGCAGACTGGATTGAATTGCGAATTTCGGATAAGTTTTGCCAAGTCTTAAAATTATATAAGAATTTATGAATTTTGGGCGATTTACGCATCTTTGCATATAAAACCAAAGTATGTCTATGTGGAGAGGTGTGGCTTCCACATTGCAAGAAAAAAAACCCCTCAATATAAGTTAAATTCTTAATCTTATTATTATATAATCCTCGTCAGCATCTGAACTGAAAGCATCATATATATCTATCTTTTTTACAAATTGTCCATTTGTGGAAAAATTTATTTAGCATCACCATAAAGAAAGTTTTCTATTTTCGATATGGATTTGAATGCAAAATAGCTATGTTCGGTTGCAACAATTGAAATATATATAATCATTTAAGCGTAACTAAAATATAAAAGGTTAATTTACATGGAGAACGTAGATTTAACTAAAATATATCTTTTATTATCGAAAAGTAATTCTGTTAATATACTTGAAAGTTTATACAACACGAATATATATTATATGACCAACTAATAAATGATCAAATGATCACCCTAGTATATGACTTAAAATTGGCTCTTTTCTGGCTTTCAAAAAATAAAATAAAATTGGATAACTCCATTAGAGAGAAAGAAAACTTCTATAATTAAAGCACAAATATGAGATTTGTCTTGATTAGAATTTCAAGTAAAATACAATATATATATATATATATATATATATATATATATATATATATATATATATATATTGGACAATGATATACATCTTGAGTCAAGATAGTTATTAATAACCATCTTGAATTGTCTATATTTCACATTTTATTAACTTTTAATATAATTATGTATATTTATCAACTATAAGTGTATAATACTTATTTGCTAGGTCAAAAAATATAAATAATAACTAATTTTATCAATCATAGTAGAAAATGCACATTTTATGTATAGTTTTATATTTATGAAAAAATATAAATAAATAAATAAATATTTTTATATTGCTTATAGGTTATAATAACCATCAAAGTACTAAAACATAGCTTTATAATAATTTAAATATACTTACATTAAACTTTATGAATGATTTAGGTGAAATGTAAGATCTTACATCAAGATGTTTATCATTTTACATATATTTTTTTAGTTTGGACTTTCTAGTACAGATGGAGCATATATAGTGATCGAAAATAGTTGGACAAAAAAATCAGATGCATTGCACCCAATCATCACTATATAGTTAATGTCATAAGACTCGAGATATTGATATAGAGACGTTGTGTTGATATAGAGACGTTGTGTTGTTGACTTGTGTTTACTGATTACTCAGCTCTTATTAGACATCACATTCTTTGACTGGACTTTGAATTCATAGGAATAAAAGAAAATGAGATAAATATGTGATGTTATGAAATATAGGTTGCAATCATAATTAGAATTGCCAATTCCAGCGGGCGGTTATCGGTGGGACGTATATCAGGTTTGGGTAAATTCCGCTTAAGTGAATTTCAAGTTTGGGATAAATGTAGGTGGTGTATTTTAGTTTCAAGTCTACCTAACGAATTATGATTACAACCCTTTTTCATTTTTCTTTCAAAAAAATGTTTTTAAAATACTAGTTTTGTACAATATACATAATAAATACATGTATCTTCTATATAATAACAATAAATTATTATAAAATGTTTCAACCTAAATTACAGAAATATGGAACGAATGAGTTGCGCTTATAATTTAATAACAATGAATTCTACAAAAAGCCACCAATTCTAATAGAGTTGAATTTCAAAAATAAAATTTTCGGATTAAACGGCGCGGGTCGGGTTTGACTCACTAATTTACAAATTTTTCAGATTCGAGTCGAGAAAATCATGTGTAAAACTCATAATGATCGAGTTGGTTCCAGTCAGGTCAAATCTTGGCAAGCCTAATCCTAAGCATAGTACCTACATTTTTCAAAGCTCAATGTATTGCAATGAGGTGTACTTATGTCAGATGATTATGATAGTTTCACTAACAATATTTATCTACGGAAAAAAAAAATGAAAAAATTGAAAAGAAAAAGTTGGTACCATTTTCAAGTTGCAGATAATCTTGATATCCTTTCAATTTCAGTGTCTCAAGGTCTAATCCTCGTGGATTCTTTTAAAATCACATAGTACTATATATTGTGCTTAAATAGTTCTTGTGTTCTTCACCATATATCCTTTTCAGAAATAAATAAAGAGAAAATAAAAACAAAATAGTACTACCATAATATTAGAGTACTAGTTAATTAATTTCTCTAATATTTTATGTGGTCAATTACTCATAATTGGCATTCATTGATACGTGTATTCATCTCACACGACACGACTCTGATATCATATCTTGGTGCATGCATGGGCATTACTTAATTAATTAGCTCCTTCCAAATAATTAATTAACAAGAGTTAATTATATATATGAACGTATATAAGTCCTCACAAAAATGACTATATAATCCTTTTAAGATTCAACACCTGATGAAGACGTATATAATCGACTAGTTTACTTACCAATCAGGTTTTCGTTTAAAGATTAAATGTAACACCCCGAGCATATGGTTAAGTGTGGTTTAAAGGAAGTGAAATGACTACTTATATCATTAAAGAACATCTTCTTTTATGGTAGTTCATTCGTTGAGAACTCCTCATTTAAGCGTGTTTGGTTGGGAGTAGTCTTAGGATGGGTGACCTCCTGGAAAGTTTTCCCAGGCAACGTGTGAGCGAAAACGAAACACGCTGAAAAGACTTTTGGTGATTTGTGGGGTCAATCCACAATCCTTGAAGCAGTTATCAGTAATGTCTACAGCCCGAGGGGCCGGAGAGTTACATTAAAATTTAGAATTAGCAATTAGGGTAATGCACGCTAAATTTCCTCATTTATATTAGGATTATTGGATGATAATACACTGAACTTTAGGGGTATTGGACAATAATGCACTGAACTTTTTTCTTGGACTCTAATACACTGAACTTTGAGGGTATTGGACAATAATGCACTCAGACCAATTTAACTGGTGGTTGACGCAGTGGTTGTCCCACTTTGCGTATCGTTTTTCTATTTTTTTCCAAAAAAAATATATTAGTAATTTTGCTTATGTGTACTTTCTTACACGGCAAAAGTTTTTTCCTGAAAAAATAGAAAAACGACACCTCAAAATAGGACAGCCACCCACAACCACCAAATTAATCCGAAATGCGTTATTGTCCAATACCCTCAAAGTTCAGTGTATTAGAGTCCATGAAAAAAGTTCAGTGCATTATTGTCCAATACCCCTAAAGTTCAGTGTATTATCATCCAATAATCCTTTATATTATAGATTAAATATTTAAACTAATAAATACATTATATATTCATGATATCAATATTTAACTAATGAGGTATATCGTTGAAAAATTTTCCTAGGAAAGTTGGTCAACTTTTTCATGTTTGGTACTATATAATATATAAGAAAACTTTGATATAAGGCCAACTTTAACGGTGATCCAATTAAGGGAGATTGGATCATGTTGAAAAAAAATTGGGTGAGATGGATCGGTAAACCGAGCAAGCAAAGAATGAATTGCTCAATTTATTTTTCCTTTTTTTATTTTCCATGTCATTAATTATTTACCATTTCCCTTTTTTTCTTCTAATTTTGCCATTATTTCTTTCCAACTCCCAACTTCCCATGCCCAATTAATATTTTCTATGTCAGTAATATTTTTTTCTCTAGTTGCAATGTTTATTGTCAACTTGAGATATATTGTATTTTTTTGTTAATTTGTAATATTTTTTTTAGTTACAATACTCAATTATTCTACTATTATTTTTAATATATCATTTTGTTGTAGTATATTTTTTGTTTTCATTTGTCATATTTTTTGTTTTCCGTTGCCATATTCTTTTCTAAAATAAATAACATAAATAAATACTCCACAAATACTAAAATAATTAAAAGTGGGGACCACAATATAATTTTTAAATAAAATATTGCCAAGTGATCCTTACAATTGGATTACCTTTATTTGAAGTTGGGTCACTACTAATGGATTACACCACTTTAAAAGGGTGGACCCCCACCAATCCAATCCAAGCATGGATCACCGTTGCGGATGACCTAAGACCCATTATTTCCCTCGATCATAATTTCAGTAAAAAGTTTCTCAAGAGGATTAGAGAAAATCTTTTTTGGGAAAGGTTTTTCTGAGAAAATCTTTCACGAAAAACTACCAAATGCACCATAAGATCGACATGCACGTACTGAAAACTTGAGATTAGGACAACATAATATGTGAAAATTTAAAAATAATCTAGATGTAATAGGCATTTTTTTTTCATGATTATTACTGTTTACTAGAGATTGATGATTATGTGGGTATTTCTTTTGATATAATTTTGATTTGGTTTACAATTAAATTAATTGTTATATTAGTTATAATTAAATATATGTCACAATATCATCTTAAATGTCAATGGAATATGATCATATCCTATCAAATAATTAAAAGTTGTGTTTACTATCAACAATGGCATACAACATGAAAGCACAAGCTAGCTACATCCTCCATAGATGTCCTATGTACATCAAGATAAGAAGATAAAGTTGTTGGAGGTGATCTAAGCATTTCCAACTTTATTCAAAAAGGAATGAAGCTAGCTAGAGAATGAACAAAAAATAAAAAGTAATATGGGGTCATATTTGTTAGCATTCAAAAAAGGATTGATAATCATAAATCATAAAATAATAAAAAGTGGAAAATATTTTTTTTTTTTCTAAAAAAAAAGAGATAGGCTTAGCATAAAAATAGACCCCACTTACATGTCAAATTTTAGCTCTCTAGGACTTTGATTATCTAGCAATTTGCCATATGACATCATACCATGAAAGGGACAAGGATAAAATATATGCACTCCATATTAATTGGTGTATACATTATTATAGTTTGTGGGACTTAGTTTTTTTCTCCCATATCTTATCCTAAACTAAAGTGCATGCAAATTCGTGTAAGGATTAGATGATTTGATGATGATTTGGGACATCATCTTTGCAAATAAATAGGGTTTTGAATCCAATTTGGAGACCTTTGTTTTATTTAGTAGTTCTTTATGCCAACCCTCAATGTTTCTATGCTGATGATGAATTGGTGATGATGACAAATGATTAGTCAGATTAGTCATCCATATTTTACATGTTTTTTTCAATCAAAATGAAGAAATTTACCATCTATATTCAACAAACTTTAGAATAATTCACCAATTTAAACCCTTTAACAATATAGACCAATGTATGTAATTCATCATTATTCAATATTATGGTTCAATATGATACAACATACTTCAGTCTATTTATGTAACTTTCAACATGATTTACACTTAATAATGAGGTGAGGATATTCAGACCACATAATTATTTGGAGAATCTTGTATGTAAAGATTTATATATATATATATATATATATATATATATATATATATATATATATATATATATATATATATATATGTATATGGGAATAGATATAATGAGAAGAAGGTTTTTGTAAGCATAAAAGCATAGACAATCCTAGCCTTTGGTTCCAAGATCAAGGGTTGTGATAAATTAGGTGTTTTATCTTTATTTCTAAGGCAGACCTTTAAATCTGATTGGCTGGAAATTTTTTTATTTATGTTTTTTAGAGTATATCACGTGAGAAGAGAGAGAGAGAGGAGTGAGAAAAGTAGAAAAGGGTTTGCAAGCTGCAGGGGATATTAACTACGCTCAAGTTCCCAAAAACCATCATCATTTTGTAAATTTTTAAACTCCATCCAGTAATTTGCAAAGGTGGGAGTGAGAATTGGTGGACATCAATTGCGTATGAAGAAATTCAAGACGATTCTCCGCAGGTTGAAGGTGTTCGTTCGTAATTTTGTTTTTTTTTCGTTCTGTTTGAAATTGGGGGGAGGGGATAAATTCTTTGTGTGTAGGTGAGTCGGGAGAGATCTGATGAGGTTTTGATTGGAATTTGAGTTGTTGAATGTTTTTTTTTTCAGAGTAGAAGTCGAATTGTGCACTTGAACATGGCATCAAAGCAAGTAATTCAAAAAGAGATGGAACAGAGGAAGAACGAGATGTAAGTCTATTTGCATATGACTGTAATTCATGATTTTTGGGTATTTGTTGTTCAATATCAGGGTTAGGTAATGAGAGGACGACTGGAATTCATCATTTTAGAGAGAATCGAATGGTAGTCAAATTGTTGTTCATGTATTATACTATTAATGTTCATTGTTGGATAATTGGTGTTGGGGTGTGTAATTAGGGTATTGTGATGGACATATCGTTATGGATTTAACACATTTTTTTGTGATTCACATAATAGCTTAATGTCCAGAGTTCGACAATTACGGGGGAACGCTGATGTTCATTGTTCATAATTGATGTTCATTTTATTATTGAGGCATGACCATGTTAGCTTAATGCTCAAAGATAATGTTCAATTTTGAGTAATAGTTGTTGAATATGTGGGTTTGGTAAAGGTGTGGACGAACACACATTATTGTTCATCTCAGTACATCTTGATGTTCATTTACATTGTTGTTAATGTTCATGTCATGTCCTGTTCAATTAGGGTAGCATAGACGATGATGGTCACCTTGATGTTAATATCTATATTCATTTAAATTGGAAGACGCATCTAAATGGTGGTGTAATTATTGTTCATTAATTATACTGGTGATGTTCAATACTTGTATGTGTAGGAGCGGGGAAGTAGATACAGGGGGCCCAAGTGACCCTACACTAACTAGATGTTCATTTATGCTTGGATGAATGATCATATATGATTTAGAGGTTTTGTGTATTTAAATTGTGTGTGTTCATTTCTGTTGTACCAAATCTTCATTTGTGATGAATGAGATGTTCATTTGTGATAACATTTCGAATGTCTGTCTTTTATCCATCTGTGCGATTGATGTTTCATTTTCATGGACGGATGTTCATTTGCATTGTATTGATGTTCAATTTTGTGTGAGAATGTGACGTTCTGTATGTGTTTTACCCACTTTGTACTGGATGTTCATTTTGGATGAACTGGATGTTTATTTTTTGATCTAGTGTTGGTTCGTCGTCATAAATCATGTGTGAATCAACATATATGGTTTGCTACCCTTTTTACCAGATGTTCGTTTACAGCCAATGAGATCTTCATTTATGATGGTTGGGATGTTGCTTGGATGTTTATGTTCATCGATATATTAATGTCAATTAGTATTGTACAATGTGCAGGGCGAGCTCGAAACATTGCAATATTCATTGAAAAAGTTTATTGATGTACGGGTTGAAATATCGTCCACGATTTACCGAAATGGGAAAAAATACAAGGACGCATCCGTGTTAGACGACATTCGATCTAGAGGTTGTCAATGAGAAGAAAGCAAATGCACGTGGATTACAAATTGATGTTCATCAAGTGAAAATAAGATGATTATTTAATAGTCAAATGATGTTCATTTTCATTATGATGTCCAATGCCATTTAGGGTCATATTGACATTTAATACTGATTGATCGTTTGATATTCACTTGATATTCATTTCATGTTCACTTAATATTCAACCCAAACAGTTGACGTTTACTATGCATGGTTGAGTATTACATTTGATGTTCATTCCAGTACAACTTGATGTTAATTTTATTTCCACTTAATGCTCATTTCATTATCCCATGATGATCATTACATGATCACGTGATGTTCAGTTTTTATTATCTATAGATGTTCATCCCAGAATGACTTGATGTTCATTTGATGTTCAATTCATTACCCATATATGTTCACAAAACGAATACTTGCATAACACGCGGGGGTGGTGTTTATGTTATGTTGATATGACCTGATGTACATTTGAAGTTCATTTCATGTTCACTTGATGTTCAACCCAATCAATTTATCTTTATTATGCATGGTTGAGTATTTCAATTGATGTTCATTCCACTAAAACTTGATGTTCATTTCATTACTCCAATCAAGGCATAAAGAAGCTATCGAGCACAATATTTCAAGTTCCAAAAAGTGCATACAAAATGTTCCAAATAGTTCACCCAAAAGCTGACGAAAACAATATTTCAAGTTCCATACAAAGAGAATAAGAGAAATAAACTTCAAATCTAAATGGTGCACGTCTACCCCTTTTGTGTCCTTGTACTTCTTCCCAATTCGGTCAATCGTGGATAATATCTCAACCCGTACATCAATAGGTTTTTTCAATGATTGTTGCAATGCTTCGAGCTCGCCCTGCACATTGTACATCACCAATTAACATTAATATATCAATGAACATAAACATCCAATCAACATTCCAACCAACAAGTTTTCACAAATGAACATCCCATTGATCATAAATGAACATCTGGTACAAGGGCGGTGAACATACACAATTTAGCCACGCCAAACCCACTAAATCTTATATGATCATTTACACATAATTTAACGACCAACCAACATTATACTAAAAAAAATGAACATCCAGTCCATTTAAAATGAACATCCAGTACAAAGGGGGTAAACATACAGAACGTTCCATTCATCACAAAAATAAACATCCATTCAATACAAAATGAACATCAGCGTTCCCCCATAATTGACCAACTCTGAACATCAAACATTCATGGAATGAATATCAAGAATTTTGGGATAAACATCAGTGAATAATGTACCAAAATGAACCCCAAGTGTTCTAGCATGCACATACATACACTGAAAATGACCACAACGTCATTGTTGGATGAAAATAATATAATTAAATGAACATCAAGTTGATACAATATGAACAACAAGTAGTTCTTGGATGTCCATCAATCATTATGGGGGTGAACACTTGCAAATAATGAAAATGAACAATGAACACCAACTGTAATGGTTATCAAGTGACACTTACAATGATCAACAACTACTGATGAAATAAACAACAAGTATTCTTGGAATGAACATCAGTGACTAATACAACAATGAAAATGAACATCCAAAGAGGGGATGACATAAACAACATATAGTGTACCAAAATGATCCTCAAGTGGTTTGGCATCACATACACTGAAAATGAACATCAAGTAGAGAGAATATGAATATTAATTAGTGCTTGAATGCAAATCAATCATTATGAGGGTGACAACACTTGCAAATAATGAAAAATGAACATCTGGTGACTATAATGAACACCAAGTATAATGGTAATCAGGTACCCTGACAATGATTAACAAATAGTCTTGGGTTGAACATCTAGTATTCCGGGATGATCATCAACCCCTTAAAACGAACAACAAAATTGAACATCATGTGGTTGTGTACTCATCATTTATCAGCATATGAACTTAAATTAAAACCACTGAAACAATATTAAAAAGATAAATGTGATCCTAAACAATATTCCAACTACAAAACTCATTTTTTTGACAATTATGAACAACAACATCAGAAAATGATCATCAGAATACAATATATGCACCATGATGACCTGATTTGCATCTTTCAACCTGATTATCGAACTCACCACCATCAACCCACTCAAACGCTCATGAGAATAAACAAAATTCATGTATTCAAATCACATAAACAAAATTCAGAACTTCAGAAAAACACATACCCAAAATTCACATTACATAAACAATATTCACATTACCTCATTCCTTCATCAACACTCTCCATTGTCGATTCCCTAACTGCACAAAGCCCTCCTCGCAGATCGAATGGTGATGTTTGGGAAACTAATTTCACCTCTTTAGTCGTGTGAAGCTTATTTACGCAACAATCAAAAGAAAAAAAAATTAGGGTTTCTATTGTTTGATGAATGAAGCAATTGCAATTGTTCTTGAAAAAATCAACAGATGAAATGAGGAGAAATGATTTGGATGCAGCTACATACCTAGAGAAGCTGGGAAGTCATTTGCGAACCCATGCACGAACACACAGAACATCTACCCCCAATTTCAAACAGAACGAAAAATTCAAATTTATCGACGAATACCTTTCAAACGGCCGAAAATGGTTCTCGATTTCTCCCTTCGCAACTTGGGACTTTACAAATTACCAGTTGGAGTTTCAAAAATTACAAAATGATGGTGGATTTTGGAACTTGGGAGCATTTAATTCTACCCAGCAGCACGCGTGAATCAGCATTCACCCTCAACCTCTCACTTTCTCTCTCTCCTCACGTGATGTTATCTAAAAAAACAAAAAAAAAAACAAATACCCAAATCCATCCAATCACATTTTAAAGCCTACCATATAAATAAAGAAAAAACACCTAATTATCACAACCCTTGATCTTGGAACCAAAGGCTAGGATTGTCCATGCTTTTATGCTCACAAAAAGTCTCTTCTCATTATATCTATTCCCTATATATATATATATTCCATCCCTCATACTTCTATGACAATCTTTAAACTAATTCGAACTATGTTTACTACTTAATTGTTTTTCATACCATTATATCAAATGGATTTTTGTTTTCGGAACTTCAGATGTTTATATACTGATTTTTGGATGTATTGTGTTGTCATATACCAATCTTTGACATTGAACACCAATCAATTGACTTGTTGGACCAATTTATCGTTAATGTACGTATTAACATTTAGTAATGATAAGATAAAAAGAGATGGTCGTTAGTACATTACCGTTGCCAGTATATTAGTTTCCTATTGTCCTCATTACCACCAAAGGTCATTAAATTAATGATAAATAAATCCAAAAAATTAACATAATACCCATTATTAAAAATTAATATATTACAGTCCAATAAATTCAAAAATTAATATATTAATATCCAATATTCCTTTTTGTTCATGAACTCCATACTCAATTACTCATGCAGTCCCCCTATATGTGTAGTCTATGAGTTTTGTATATATAGACCAGGGATGTATATTGTCAGAAAGTACGGTACTATGGTAGGTTCCCGCAGCAGACAGAACATACATGGAATGAGATATATTAATATTATCAGGGATATAAACTTATTAGAAACAAAACTTTTTTTTATATATATATAGCAAGAACCTTTTTTTTTTTCCAATTAAACTGGGGGATTTTTGACATTTATGCATTATTGCTTATGCAATGATTTTTATCTGTATATCCATTCAAGTATATTCCAAGGCCACAGAGATCTACCATACCATACCATATATATATATATATATATATATATATATATATATATATATATGTATATATATATATATATATAAATTTGCAAATTCATATACATTCCTTTTTCTTCATTTTTTTAAAACTATTATTATTATTATTATTATTTATATATTTGTTTATTTATTATTTGTGGGTTGGGTGTATATATATATATATATATATATATATATGCACCTTAGTATATAAATTTGCAAATTCGTATACATTCCTTTTTCTTCATTTTTTAAAAACTTTTATTATTATTATTATTATTATTATTATTATTTATGTATTTGACTATTTGTGGGTTGGGTATGGCTAAGTTGAGGGATATTCCTAGCTATTAGAAGAATAAATAAAAAATCGGGACAGAACTTGTTATGGTCGGTCAATCTTCATCTTTAGCTTCCACCAATTCCCATAAGGCAGGGGCCGACTTCTTATCCATGGACCACTGTGAGATATTCCCCCTGTTTTTATTTATTTGTCATTTAGAAAATTATATTAAAAATTTTAATTATTAATATTTTAATTTATATAATAATTCATCATATAAAATTAATGTCATTAAAATCATAATAAAAATAATATTGAAAAAAATAAAATATTATATTTTTTCATAAAAATTTTATATTAAAAATTATTGATTAAAAATTAACACTGAAAACCATAAATGATATATAAAAAAGAACGGAAAGAATATATTATATGTATAACTATGTGGGAAATGGGGAAAATATATACCAAATAAGAGAACAAATGGAAAAAGAAAAATAAATTAGTGTGTGACACCTATTAAAATAATTTATTAATAATTCAGACATATTGAAGACCGAAGAAGTTATTTATATTTATTAAAATGATTTATTAATAATTCAGACACATATTGAAGACCGAAGAGGTTTTTTATATCGATGCTCCTTGAGGTTAGCTGTAATAAAGCATACAACAGGTTGTAAACTTTGTAACACTAATTCAGAGCAAAAATCTACGCATTACATTCACAGCTAAGTAAGCAAACAAGAATAAACATCCGTACTCCTTGGCTCTCATTAGTAGTATTCGACACTGGAGATCTACGACACTATAGCACTTTCCATCGATGTCAAGTAGTACCTCGTCACAATACCGTTTGCAAGCCAAAACCCATTAATTAAGTTGCGATATTCTTCAAAGTTGCCTTCTTCCTCCTTGTCATTTATTAGTTTCTTTTTTTTTATACATTTCGCCGTTGCGTCTTGGTCCCCAACATATTCTTATTGGGCTTGTAATCTCCATGCAAGGTTCTTTGTTGCTCCTGATCCAGACTTGTATAGAAGCCCTCCTTCGAATATTCGAAAGCATTCTTGGAAATCCGCCAATCTTTTCGTAGTCTTGAATTGATCAGTACACTTTTCTGTCCCATCGTATTGTTTTAACTTTATCTTTTTTTTTCTCCTCTATCTCACTTGGTCTTTGACATTTTTTAAGAATAAAATCTTCAAATACTAAGCACCGAGTTACTACTATTGTTAATTTATTTTTAAAAATTAAGATTTGTGGTTCTACTATTTAGGTATTATGCTATGACAGAAGTTGTTGACCTTTTCTTCTTGCATGTTGGATACCAAAAATCATACAAGAATATACTAAATGAGTGGAAGAGGGGGTATGAGATTCTAGATTAATATATAAAAAGAAATTAAGAGGATTCCAAAAGATTTCTTTATAAAGGGAGAAAATTGGGGTGCATAATAAACTTGTGGTACAACACAAAGTAATTCATGTGAACATTAGAATTTCCAGGAATTTAAAAAGAGAGGAGATAGGTATAAAATGGAAAAACTCAAAAATAAAATAAAATGAAAAAGACGGAAACTAATCATCCAATGCAACTCAAAGAGGTGGCAATATACATGGGGCCCAAAGGACTTGTGAGTTGATAAGCAATGAATAGTAACTGAATTAGAATGATTATTAATTATTTTAAATTTTATTTAAATTATTCTAAAATTTATATTTAAATATATTCAAATTATATATCATAAATTATATAAAAGTAATTATTTATTTGTAGTTCTTTATAAATATAAAATTATATATAAAAATTTCTTAATATATACAATGACCTGTTATGTAAAATTACTATCATCATATCATTAATGAAAAATACTATAAAAAAAGTATAATATTACAATTGTTAATAAAATATAATATGAGAAATCATAAGTTAAAGAATGATATTGAAAACTGTAACAATCAACTAAAATAAATAATATGATATAGAATGGAGCGAATATTTTTCTAATAAAATTGAAAATACCAAAGAATCATTGAATAATTTGGTGTTAATTAATGACAATGGGCCAAAAATAGAGTGGCACTCACTAGTCCTCCCCCTATCTTGTTGTTGTTCACATAAAATGTCTTGGCTATTGTTGTAGATATTGTGCTATATAAACCTAACTCTTTGGTAATTAGCTCCCTAAGGGGACCATATATGCATCATTATTCATAAGTCATAACTAATATCTAATAGGCTCCATCCCAACTCATACACACATGCATGGAATATACTTCTTCCGTTTCATATTAATTGTCATCTTTGAAAATTATGCAGTTAAACTTAAAAATTTTGACCATAAATTTTTCAATACATACAATGATTTATTATGAAAAATTACTCTCATTAGATTAGTAATGTAAAATATTATCATAAAAGTATAATATTGTAATTATTAATAAAATATTATATAAAAGATTATCAATTAAAGAGTGACATTGGAGACCGTGATAGTTAATAAGATGACAATTAATAAGGAACAGAAGGAATATTTCATTAGTCTAAATACCCATCATTAACTTTTGTGTCAAGCTTTTACAGGTGTGATTATAAAATCAACATTCAGTCTTTTCATATTTATTTTTTGTTAGTCTATTTTGTACCTTTCAATTTTATCTTGTCTTCAAATCTTGTAATTAGATGTCTTTGAAAATAACATTGATCCATATTGATCATACTATTATAGTACATTATCCAACTATTAAAGTTTTAGTTTTGTGGGTATATATTAATTATACCTCTGCGTAATTAAATATTTTTTAAAATTTATATTACATCACGGTTTGTTTTCGAGTTAATGATTATACGGTAGAACGATAGTCATTATAATTCTTATTTTCTTTCTTATCTATATATATAAATTGGTGCTCCAATATCTCACGTTTCAATAAATGATGTGAAGGATTGATGATGCTTTGTATGATTGAAACGTGAAAGTATTGCATAAACATGTTATTGAGAAAATTACTAGATCAAATATTTTACAAATATTGCTATTATATGGTGGCTATATATTTCTACCATTTTGGCACTCATGCCAAATATAATTTATTTATCTTTTCAATTATTTATTTAATACGAGTTAGGATATAAACTCTATGTGACTTTTTATTTCTAAAACAAATATATATTACTCTCACAATCTGGTTAGTACCAAGTGAACTAACAATTTATGGATCTAAAAAAAATCATTTTGGTAACGTACTTATAATTATTTCTGCAATATTTTATAAGTATAGGAAATAAGTAAAAGGAACCATTATAATTGGACATTTGGACCCACAAAAATAGACATAATAAGTATGGCTTATCTAAAATAGTGAAAAAAGAGGTAGGGTATAGAGGGTTTATTGAAATTGATAAGAATATAAGACAAGCGTACGTTTAAAATAAATGTAGTAACCATTTTAAATTATATTTAATATTAAATTATTCTAAATATTATACATAAACATATTTTAATTGTTAAAGAAATATGCATATTTTATTAGTGTTGGGGTATTTACTTACTGCTCATAATATATTTTTTGATAAAATATTTCATAAATATAAAATTATGCATAAAATATGCATTCTCCAGTAGACTTGACATGATTAGACATAATTTATATTCTCGAATATAATAGACTTGATATAATTATCGTCACGGCGGCTATGAATAACTTTTTGGAATGTTTAAATTTAATTTTCTAAGGGCATGTTCGATACTTTTTATGTTCATAATCTAAACAGTTGAAAAAGATTTTTTTTTCAACTTAACTAGTACTCCCTCGACCCAAATAATTTGTCCTTTTTGCTTTTTCACTGTCTTCTAGACAATACTTTGACTATTAACTTTTCACGTTTTATCTCAATAAAATTTGTAATATTATATTTAAGTAAAAACATTTTTTATTACAAATCTTATAGTTTTAGTCATGTACAATAATTCAATGTATAATTTATAAATTGATAGCCAAAATTTAAAAGATTTAACCCCATTAATCAAACTAGAATAATTTATTTGGGACGGAGGGAATAATAGGCTAAAAGTAAAAAGTTTATTTAGGCCCTTTTCTTTTCTGCGGTTGGTAAACTGCGATGCCATAACCTACCGCAATTTGCCACAACCCACCACATTTTACCGCAAATTATTACTTTTCTCTCTCCTCACTTTTCTCCTCTACTTTTTTCATTCTCTCTCCTCACCTAACTCACATACCAATAACCTACCACAATTCCACCATACCCCACCACACCATTCCGCAAAATACCGCGCAAAAGAACAGGGCCTTAAACAATCACTACTCGTTTCTAAATCCTAAATTGATTAGAACCACTTTTTCTAAATCTTAAAAGATTTTTTTTTCATATCATGGTTGGACGAAACTTATTGGCGTTGATTTTGGTATATTTTCAGAGGAAAAAAATTACCCACTTCCCTTTAAAAATTTCCCCGCCCGTAAATATAATCGCCGAGTTTGTTAACTTGCACTGGAGAAAAGCCTTCTAATAGGGTCCTAAATCCTAATAAGGCGCCGCTTTATTTTTTTACAGCAGTAAAACTGTAAAAGAATCTTACTTTTACTGGCACAATTGGTTCTTTCCAGACTTCCAGTAACCGCATTCCTAACCTCCTCTTCCTCTCTCTCAAACCCTCCCTCTATAAATAACCCCCGAGTCGTAACTTCCATAGGCTTGAAGCAACAACTTCTCTCCTCTCTCTCTCTCTCCTGAAAAAGCGTAACGAACTCCGATCAACTCCGACGTTCTGGACACCAACAACAGAATGGCCAGGCCTACTCTTCAGCCTTCCAAATCCTCCATTGATAGTCATAACATCAAGTTCCTCTGCAGCTATGGAGGCAAGATTGTTCCTCGTTATCCTGATGGAAAGCTTCGTTACCATGGCGGACATACTCGTGTTCTCTCCGTACCACGCTCCATCTCCTTTTCTGGTCAGTCCCCCCTCTCTCTCTCTTTCTCTCTGTTTCAGTCTTTCATGTCGTCGTAATTCGTATGTTTGGATCATATCAAAGTAGGATTGTTGACATTCACGAATTTAGTAACCGTGACTGTATGGAATGAACGAGTAGTGAACGATTGGTTTCAGGTTGAAATCGAGTAGTGAAGATTCGTATTAGGTTGAGTTCTCACTGTATTGTGTTGAATTGTGTGGAAGTAGGTTTCGTAGTATTGTGTTGAAATCGAGTAGTGAACGATTCGTTTTAGGTTGGATTCTCACTGTATTCTGTTGAATTCTGTTGAAGTAAGATTGTTTGTCTGTATCGATCGAGTGGTTTTAGGTTTAAATTGGTAAGACATTAGTTGTAGTGTGTTCATTTTGAAGAGAGTGAGTAATTTGCTGAAAATTGATGTTGATTTGTGTGAAATTACAGAGCTATTGTCGAAGATGACTGAGATGTGTGGTTCATCGGCAGCTTTACGGTGTCAATTGCCGAACGAAGATCTCGACGCTCTTGTCACGATCAAATCCGACGAAGATCTCGCCAACTTGATCGAAGAGTACGACCGCTTCGCTCCGTCGTCGACGAAAATTAAGGCGTTTCTCTCGCCGTTCAGGTCGACGAAGACGACTCCATCTCCTTCTCCACCTTCATCAGAGTACGGCGCCACCTCGCCATCGCCGAAGTCGTTGTCGCCGTCGTCTTCCTTCCGATCATCTTCGCCGAGATTCATGCCGGTTCCGGTGGCTGTGCCGGCGGTGCCGGTGTACTACAGGAAGGGCAACGGCGGAGCAAAGGTGGCTCAGCCGCAACCACACTACGGCTGCCACCAGTGCCACAGCAATCCCGGCCACTTTTACCTCATTCACAACGGAAATCACTGGCAATAACATCGGATTTAGGTTACGAAGAGGGGGAAAATTGGAAAGTAGAGAGGCATTGTAGTAGTATATGATGATGATGATGTAGTTAATGATGTAAGAAAAGAAACCAAAAAAAACTGTAAAACAGAGATGGTGATGATGAAGATAAACGGTGATAAATGATGATGGTTTGGTTTGATCCAATCCATTCCCTCGTTGGCCGTTGCATTAATGAATTTGGACCTTTGGATTGAACCAAATTCCCATGGGTGAGTTCGTTATTTTAGTTTACTTTATTTAATTTTTTTTTTACAATTTTATGTGTTTCATTTTTGGATTGTTAGGCATTGATTCAACCAGATTATTCATTTAAAAAGTAGTAAAAACACCCAAATCGAATTTTTTTTGGGATATGTTGATTTATTATTGGGGAATTTTGTGGAAGATGCAGTGTTTCATCCATCAATAATTTCATTGTCAGAGATTGTGGATTCAAACAAACCGTGATTTCCTTATATTAATGTTTTTGGGTTTTGTATTTCTGGGAAAATTCGCCACGTATCATTTGGTTGTCAGCATGATATCTTTACACGTACTCTGTAGTTCATCTTCGACTGGTAATTGTTGTTTTCTTCTTCCACTGGTCATTTTTGTATTCTTCTTCCGTCTGCCTTCATCTAAATACGTTGAGCCGTTATTCCAGTTTTCTGCTTGTCTTGGGAAGCGTATTGAGAAAAATTTCTCTTTTCTAAAAAACTATCGGTGGATTTCTTTAACAATATTTCTTTTATTTTATTGTTTTAAATTGGGTATCTGTTAAATACATTCATTTTTGTTTTTGCCTGACATATTATATATTAATGTTGATTCATTTGTTTGGTTGATTGTGTATTTAATGATGTTCTGTTTTCCTATTGCAGCAGCTTGCAGGCAGTGGTGAGCAAAAGGGTATCTATAGAAAGCAGTGAGAGGGCCATGTAATGTAAGTATTTGACACCCTTTTTTCTGATTATCTTGTCTCTCTAACTGTTGATGCTCTGTTTTGTGTTTTGATGTTTCTGCTTTAAGTATTATGTAAAATTGTGAACATCAGTATCTGTTGGGTTAGGTTGATTGGCAATCTGGGATAATCACACATTGTGCTGATTTGCTGAAAGTAACCATACATTTCTTCTGCTTTGTGTTTTGATGTTTTCTGCTTTAAGTATGTGAAATTGTTTTGATGTTTTGGTTGGGTTGAATTGGCAATCTGGGATAACCATAAATTGTGCTGATTCGCTGAAAGTTACAATGCATTTCAATTTCACACATGATATTCTCACTACCTTGTGTCATGAGTATTAGTTTAGTTTCTCATGTCAAGGGAAGTACTAATCATGGAAATTAAGCTCAATTTACTCATTTCTTTCTTTATGTGTGTACACCATATTGTCAAATCCCAAATTCCTTGTCTGTTTGAGTATTAGCTTTGCTTACATGTTAAAGATTTCTTTCTTGTAGTGGGTACTCTTTGTTCACACAATTGACAACTGTTTGTTAATTGAATGTTTATTTATCACAGAAATGGGTTAGCTTTTAACTAATTCAGCCTATATTTAGATTCTTTCCTAATTCCTCCTTAAGACCTAGTGTCCGTTAGACAGTGCAATTTTGCTGAGGATTGGGTTTTGTTGCAGTCTTCCCGTGTTTTACATCTACTGAAATCACAAACATGGCATAGTTTTTTTTTTTTTTTTTGTTTGGGGGGTGGTGAAATCTTGTATATGGCTGGTTAAAGAGTACAAATTTAAGTTTCTTGGATTCATCTCGAGCATATTCTAATGACAATGTTGTGGCTAGAAACTTCTGGGTAAAAGAGTTGCAAATCTTGTTTACAAATCTAAGATTGTACATACAAAGTTTCTTGGATTCTTCTTTGAGAATATCCTAATGACCATATTTTTCCCAACTGTCTATGATGGGGGGGCACCAAATCTATGCATTGCATACATTTACGTCATGGACATAAAACGAAGCTTTTGGCATGTATATGTTTGGCCCTGTAGTACTGATATTTCTTCCTTCTGAATCAAAGTGAAGAAAGAATCGTGCTATCTCATCTTTCTTTTCTTTCTTTTTCCCAGCACTAATTCCTCATGATTACGATGCTTTTTTTTTCTTCACACAATTAATCTTAATTCAGTGGTATATGTTTTGACCAGATCGTAGGAGGAAGAAAGTGCAAACTTGGTCATTCAAACACCATACATAATATGGTTTGTATATTGCACATAATATGGTTTGTATTGCCCGAAAAATCTTAATTTACGGGGACCTCATGAGTTCTAGTCAATGGCGACATCGTGATTTGGAGCAAAGCGAAAAAGGTCCCGTTACAGCTAGTAAAGAAGAGAAGATGAGGCATAGTGGGGTATACAAAACAAAACTAGAGAAGCCAAGCCATAGCATTTTTTGGGGGGTGATGTTTGGAGCCATAACCTTTTTTGTGAAGAACAACTATTCGGGTTAAATGGTATTTGTGTTAATTTGGTTTTCGGCTCCCATTCAAACAAAGGGGATGATGTTTGGATGATTCGATACGCAATACGCACAAAAAAGAGGGCGGGGGAATAAAACGGAAAATGAAGAGGATGATGGCGAAAGAATTGAAAGTTGATGGGATATATTTTAAATTTGTGATAAGTCCATTCTTGGTTGTTGTTGCCCCACCTTGGTTGATCCATTTTTGCGACGCTGCGAAGGGCTTTTTTTTTGGAGGGCCTTGTTTATTTCCATTAATATGGAGAAAAATGGTGGATAATCAAGTTGAAGTTTTCTTTGTGGGTTGATCTTTCAACATATCATAAGCATTATCGTTGGAAACGGGACCCACACTGGGGGAGTATTGTTGTTGGTGTTGAACCAAGTGAGTGTTGACATCAACCAAGGGGGATGTAAATCAAGGGGAATGTAAATCATGATCGCCTGAATGGACTAGCGAAACTTCCTTATCTAATTGAGCGGTGTCTACTTATTGGATATACTAAAGATTTTGGGGTCACTTAAAGAATATCTATTGACACTGAATAATTGATTGTGAAGGGGGATGTCTAGTTTCATTTGTGTGGTGGTTGTCAATTATCAGAGGATTTCACAGCATATGGCTGGTATTCCGTTGGTTTAGCCCAGGCTATGCAGGTGGCTGCCTGATTTTGTCCATTCACATCAAGTTGGTTTGTGCTGGAGACCTTGTTTTCACAAGCATATGCATTGTTGTGTCTTGCTTTTCCCACATTGGTTGGTTCAACTGGTGGTTGTATTTTGTATGTCCTTGTCACCGACGTTGGTTGTATTTTGTATGTCCTCACCACAGACGAAAGATCTTGGGCTTTGCTATGTGGCAAATCTTAACTATGAAAATAAGACCATGAACTTATGAGGAAATGCCATGTTTGTTGACATTTTGACTGAATTTACTACCATTTGCAATCATAATCCTACCCTATTGCTAACAATTGACTTACCTAAAGTATCCTTTAACACATTCTTAAGGCAAATGGTAAATCTAATACGATCCTTATTTTGGGTACTCAGAAAGCACTCGACTGGAGTGACTGGGTATCTGGCATTATTTTAGTAGTACAACAGAACACTCTAGTGACTGGTGTGTCATGCCCCAATAATTTTTCCTAATTTGGGACATAATAGCAATGGAATATAAACTGATCATATATTCTCTTCTGATCTTTAAAAAGTAGCCAACAACCACATTCGCTGACTGACTGACTGCTGCAAAAACCTTCCCAGAAGAAAAATGGCATCCTTTAACTGGGTAAATCCATCCCTAACATCATCAGAACCAGAAAACTTCATAGTCCCAGAAAAACACAGGCCAGATCTAGCAAATGCATCCCAACTACTGTCATATGTCCCCATCATAGACATGAATCGAGACGATCACTGGGTGGTGAAAAACCTCGACGGAGCTTGTCGGGAATTCGGGTTTTTTCAGGTGATCAACCACGGAGTGTCGCCGGAGCTTTGCCGGAGAATGTTGGATGCCACGACGGAGTTCTTCCTGCAGTTGTCGGAGGAGAAGGCGGCGTATTTCTCGGAGGATCCTGGGGCGAAAGTTAGGGTTTTGAATCGGTATCTGAAAGTTGAAGAAGAAGAAGAAGAAGGGGAGAAGAAGAAGAAGAAGAGAGCGAGTATGTGGAGTGAAGTTTTGTTTCATACATGGCATCCTACTCTCGACTTCACTGAACCTTTGCCTAAAAACCCACCTCAGTATAGGTATATCCCTTTAATGATTCATTAATCTCTTTGCAAAATTCATGTATAACTTTTTTGGGTTGCGATCACGATTTTCTAGTCCCGAATGCGAAATGAACCAACCCGGATATACCTAACCTAATATATATTACATGCACGTAGAGTATACTCTATATTTCGTGAACAATTATATTATTGAGAGTGAACAACAGATAGTGTATGAGTTTCTCTAAAATTTAAGTTAAAATTAGAGTTTAAAAACTTATTACTCACAAAACCGAGGCCTCAATGATCCGAATTGGCCGGAGTTTACACTTGGGCCTTGTTTGGTAAACAACTACTAGTTGTTAGCTGTTTGCATTAGTTGTCTGAACCAACTTTTGCAATAAGCGGTTTGATAAGTCGTTTACCAAACAAGGCCTTGGGGCTCTAACTTTGCTTAATTATCCGCATTTAGTCATGACCTTTGTTTGCATGGACAAATAGGGAGGTAATAAGGGAGTATGCCAAAGAGATTGAAGAGCTAATGAGAAGACTGTTGAGCCTGTTATCCCAAGGGCTTGGATTAGACAAAGATTACTTGGAGAAGAGGGTGGGTGAGAATCCAAGATACAAAGCACAAGCAAACTATTACCCACCTTGTCCATACCCAGAACTCACCCTTGGACTTGCTGCTCATACTGACCCCAACTTGATCACTCTTCTCCTGCAATCTGATGGAGTAATTGGCCTCCAAATCATCAAGGATGATCAATGGGTTTCTGTTCATCCTGTTCCTAATTCCTTTGTCGTCAATCTCGGCGATCAAATGCAGGTAATTTTGTCCCTTACTCTCTGGTAGACGTGACAACTGGGTCATTTGGTTGGATCATGTATCTATGCGTCAATAAGGTTTGGGTTGGGTAAGGTTTCGGATTGGTTGGTTTCGGTTGCTTTGTTTCTAGGTCCAGATAAAGCTCTGGGTTGGGTCATTTTGGGTTCGGGTATATAGTTTTGGTGTTTTCGGGCCTGCATTGGATCATATTCTAGTGGGTCATTTGGGTGAGATCAGTTTTTCTATGTCTACTCTCCGTCAATGCTGATGTCTGTCGAACTAAAATTGTGTGTATCTGAATCCCTTAGATTATGCGAAATTAGGATCCATTTGTACGGGAGTTTTTGTTTTGTGTGCTTTGATTGAAATAAGAAGGTTGTGTACATCTGATCTCCACAATAACGTAACCATTTTATCATGTGTGCCATTTTTTGTTCAAGCTTAGGTTCTAAGTAACAAGAGGTACAAGAGTGTGGTACACAGAGCTGTGACAAACAAGGACCGGCCTCGAGTGTCACATGCCATGTTTCATGGGCCACATGAAGACACCATTATTGGACCCATTGAAGAACTGATCGACGAGGAGCACCCTCAGGTGTACCGGAGTTATCGTTACGGAGAATTCATCCAAGAATTCAACAGGCAAGAAGGAAATAGGAGGGGAATCAAAGAAGCCTTTGAGTTGCATATTTGAATTGGGCAATGCATGATGGAATATTTCATCTTTCCTTTTATGCAATATCCAAGACTACAAGTATAGACAATAAGAAACTTGATCATACTGTATCTATGAAGAACATGATCAAAGCAAACGAAGAGAGATAAAACTATAAATGTATTCATGGATGGTAAAGTATTGGAGGTAAGTAAATGTCACTTTACAAATCTATGATTTTCTTCATCTGAATTCAATATTGAAACGAAGATAAACCCATAATCGCACAGATCCAAATCAATCTGAAACCGTTTCTTCCATCAGTATTCATTCTCTACAACAGTTGAATAATAGATCCAAATCAATCTGAAACCGTTTCTTCCATCAGTATTCATTCTCTACAACAGTTGAATAATTGATTATACACACACAAACTCACAAATATGACCGAATTCCAAAACTAATTGCCGAAACAGTCTAAAACAACCATCAATTGTTCTTGAGCCACTCCAAAAAAATGTGTATGATTAGAGCCTTCAACAAGATCACCGGTTTGCTGTTAAATCATAATATTTGGCGCGTCAAAGTGCCATTTTAGAGCTCTAAATCATCAAAGCTTGATTGGAGCCCACGGGGAGGGGGGTCACGCACTCGGCATCCTCCGGTGCAGTCTCTGTCTCCGAGGGATCCTTTGCAGGGGTTGAATGCAGCGGAGTGGCGGGATCTCCGACCCTCAGCTTTTGCAGTGTGGCAAATGATTCTCTCATTGCTGACATGGCCTCGAAAAATCGAGTGCATGATGCCAAAGCAACAGGAATCGGCCGTAGCATCTCCTACATCATGAACACACATGAAGCACTTGTCAAATCAAGCCGGTTCAATTGGTTCAACTAGGCCATTCTAGACCTGGCAATTTTGATCATTTGGGTCGGGTCTAGGTTGGATCATTAGGGACAAAGATTATTGTTACAAAAATGAACTTTGGTAAAAGATAAATTCAGGCCGGATCAAGTCTCATCCAGATCAAGTCGAAAAGACTTGGTCAAATTTGAGGTTACACTGAACCAAATAAGTGATCATAAATGTATGCTCATGTCAAGAGATTTTCTTTAAAAAAAAAAAGAAAAAGAGAGAGAGAGGGGGGATGAGGTTCCCCTGAACATACAGCCCAAACTGAAGGTGGTTCCTTGAAGTTTTGGCTCCATTGAAAATCTGCTACTGATGCGGTCAAAGCAGTGTAATCACTTGCAGCCTTCATTAGTAATTCTGAAAATTGTTTCTGTCACGATCACCGAAATGTATAAGAAACATATAAATGAATGATCAACAAGGAAGTTTCACAATATCAATAAATGCCTTGATATATGACCAACAGAAGTAATCTGTATCGTTCACCTAATCCAGAACTTCCCGAAGAACACTATACGGCAAAAATAAAGTGATAGTTACAAACCTGGTATTCTGCTTCCACTGGAATGCAGTCCAATGAATATGGTTGCTGTAGACGGGCGATGATACGATCCTGAGAATGGCCATGACGAACATTAGAGAAAAAGTTCTTGAAACAAAATCAAAAGTTCAAAACTAATACTCCAAAATCTAGCGATAAGCGGGGTACGAAGGGATTGGATGTAGCAATCTTACCTCTAAATTTGCAATTTAGGGAGACTTGTCTCGATTGATCCAAGATTTAGAAACCATGCACTACTTACTACTCCAACCCTAAGCCCTAAACCATATACCATTAAACCCTAAACCCAAAAGAAAAGGGGGCGCCCTGACCCAAGGCACATGGTCAGCCGACAGTTGAGTTTCAAATAAGAAGCAGACTTCGGAAAGAAGGGGACATCTGCAACATGTCACACTTTTATTGCAATTGTATATACAGTAAACCTTACTTGCAGAACCTATTAACTGGAATAATTGGAAGCCATACTTGCAGAACCTATTAACTGGAATAATTGGAAGCCTATGGCTATCAGTGTTGATATGCCATGTTAAACCACTTAACTTGAGTAATGATACACAAGGATAGAGAATAAAGGTCAAATTTGAGTAATGATACACAAGGACAGACAATAAAGGTCATAAACAGTTGGGAAATGATGATAAAACAGAAGCACATAACATACCTTATTCTGGATTACATCTTTCAATATAGTAGTAATTCTAGCCAAAGTTTCAATCTTCTTCTCCATTTCACTAACATGTGTCAAATAAGCAACATTTTTATCATCCTGCTCAACATACAAACACAACTTGTTCAGTAAACTACCAAATTAACTGCTCTAATCTAAATCATTATCAAGTCAAAACATTTTTATTGCATTATCACTTGGTATACCAATCTAGAGATGGGAATATTGGGACCAAAACCCAGAAATCATGAAATGTCAAGCTAATAACTTTCAATTGCATAAAGAGTAAATGTAAAACACTTACCTTTCGGCCTCGCAATTCAACTTCTAAGTCAGCAATTTTCCTCTGAACTGCTGTGAGTTCTCTTAAAACCCTAACCAGATCATCACATTTTTCCCCACTAACAGATGGATTTCGGAGCTCCTCCTAAACAAGGAGATGGGACCAAGATCAAATAGTTAATGCATTTGCTTCACTGATTTCCAGTGAATGAAACCTAGAAATTGTGTGTTGGAACTAATGTAAAATCAAACTTCCCCAGAAAATCACACATTAGAAATTGCTGAATGACCAATTCATCGTTAAATTCCAATGACAACTTTCCTTTATCAATAGAAATTGCCCAAATGCAACGATACAAAACATATCAAAATCAACAGCACTAATTCACGTTGTAATTGCATAAAGTTTCTACAAAGCAACAGGGTAAACTCAAAAAAGAGGGGAAAATCAGAAGAACCTGAGGAGGAGCAGAGACATGGAAACCGAGATCAGAAGCAATAGAAAGGGCATCAGACATGCCACCGACTCTTCTCAATGGCTTCTTCCCGACCCATGACGATGAATTATCGCTTCCGGATGACATTTTCTCAGTCTTAACCACTAATTAGGAACCCTAAAAGGCGAAAAATTTCCACCTGATCTTTCAATTCTCCAATTTGGAACCCAATGTAAGGAAATGGATGTCGTTATTCTTCGCGATTCTCGACTGATCGGAGGATGCAAACGGAGCACCGGCGGAAGTGGTGGACGCCACGGCGGTGCACTGCGCCGGCGCGGTTTGCTGTTTGAAAGAGATAGAGAGAGTGGATCAGTTGGAAGTTCGAAGAGAGAAAATGGGAGAGATTGCAAGCGTACTGCTTCAGCACTTTTCAAATTTGTTCGAATTTAAAACAATAGAAAAAAAAATACTATGGAGCATATATTTTGTTTTTATTCTTATGGCAGTATATTGTAATCTCTCATTAATAAATGAAATATAGTATCGTTCCATCAAAAAATAAATATACAAATATGGTATGAATATGATTACTCAATTTGTGCATATATATGTATTATAAATCAAATTCAGTTAGAAAAAATAATTGGAAGAATAAATAATGAAAGAAACTAATAAAAGCAATAGTTCTTTGTAACAAAAATAAAAACAATAAGGCATTTATAATTAATTTAATTAATTATACAAGTTTCTGTTACCATGAAATAATAAGATAAAATAGCTAAATGAAATATGAGAATCCAATTTAAACCTTGTTCTTTTGTGTAGTTCATACGGCATCTATCACCACTTACCACACTAACCACAAACTATCACATATTACCATATCATGTCACAACTATAATTTTCTCTTTCCTCACTGCTTTTCATTAATTTCTCTACTCACTGCCACATCAATCACTTTTACCATAAATTTTAACAAAACTTACTATATTACACCACATTATATCACATTATCCACATTTTTATCAATACCATTAACACACTTTATTCATCGCAGAAAAGAACATGCCTTATTAGTTGGGTAGAATGTCTACTTATTTACTTCCCAACATTCATTTTTTTTAATCAAAGCTACTAATTTAACTAACACCTTAGCAAAATTGTTCTGGATCTGCTAATGATCAATACGACACACTGAAGACTATGCATTGCATTTGATATCAGAACAGCGATACATTTGGAAAGCTAAACTGGGAAATAGAAATGACCAAAGTCGGGGAAGTGCAACCAGCAACATTATCCATCAAAATACCGTGATCAAATCCCAAACATTCTTAACCTTACTGAAGAGCTAGACACGAATGCTTGATCAAAATGTAGTACACCATCCAAAACTAACCGACGTGAAACACGTTTCAGAACCAGAGCAAAATGAGAATTGAGCATATAATTCAACACAGAACAGTTATTCGCCTCAATTTGGCGAATGCACAAAAAAAATATAACCCCTATGCAATTCGGCATTTGCTAGAATTCTATTCCCAAACTGATACCCAAGATCAGATGCATCCTGATTTCTGGAAAACCAATCGAGTCCACCACCAATATAAATAAACTAACCATAACTAACAAAGTCAATTATTTCGGACCAGCCCCCTTAGACATGCAATAATACCACACCCAACATTCCTCTAGTTCCATAAAAACATCGTTCCAAATTCGTTTCCTCTTCGATTTTCATTGTGGACGCCGAGCACCAACCTTGTTCCAGAAAGCTCAGCACTTGGTAGTTACTATTTGCCTGGCCGCTTTATCGGGTGCAAGACTTGGTAATGCATGGCCAAAGAGCGATACTTACTCCCCCATCATTCATTGCGGATCGAGTGATACTTGTCCCAAAGCGTAGGAGATTTTGCTATCTCATTCATCAGATTCTTGAACTTGATACTGTAGTCTCCTCCACTGCAATCAGGTATTTCGGTTTAGCACTATTTCTTAGGCACCATAAATTTCCTTATGTTCACAATTTAAATCTCCAGCAGGTTTCTGGTTTGAAAATAAGTGGAACTAGTACAAATTCCAAAACCAAGACATGCATGCTCTAAAACAGAGATGATCAGACCTGTGCATCTTGAAAAAAACACCTTCAAACTCAACTATGTACTTGAACCTTATAGGTAGCTAGTACCATGTGGCTTTACCATGCACAACATGAAGCGCATTCAACACAAAACCGCCTCTGGCATTTGCATATTATATATAATGAGCGACTCAACAGAACGCGACTTGTATGTATGTCAGATTTGTCTCAAAGCTCAGAAAATTTACAGAAATTTTGAAAGGATGCACAAATCAATGATTTTTTTTTTCTTTTTTTTTTATCATCACAAATGTAATTTGGCGGAACAAGGAAATACTGAATTCATAACAGGAGGAAATACCTGATGCGGTGTAAGGAAGCAATAGCCCGGAGAGCACTCCTGATCATATCCTCATTACGGTCGACTTCTTGCTTGACAGCATCTTGCTTTGGCTTGAAATTAATAGTTTTTTGAAGGGGATCCACCAGTGAATCCAAAACTGGTAACAAGAATATAGAACAGTAATGAACAATATAGCATCATTAAAAAAGAAAATGAAAATGAAAAGCAAGAAAGATAGATACTTGCCTGCAAGTACAGCAGATGGGCACTTATCGGCCAACTTTGAAAGGATAAGGTGGCAAGGCATTTTAACATCATAATGATCTGGCAAACAAAAAATGGGAAAAGTAGACTCATTATTCATTAATATGCCCATCAGAGATATTAACAGGAAATTGTTATTGAATTACACATGATGATCTCTTTTTCTATTAACGAACATAATTTATCAAAATGACGGTAAGGCTACCTCCCCGTTGTACGAATGCAATCTTAACAACCCCCCCCCCCCCAAAAAAAAAAAGGAAGTAAAATACATTCAAGCTCTAGTGCTTAATATTATCTAAAAACCCCAAAGAAAACAGCTGCATTTTTGCCAAATTCTGCATGGTCCTATGATGATTTTGCAGGGACAACTATGCTGCATAGCCCGCCTGACCCGGAGTGGGCTAAAATAGGATGCATGATTGTTTACTCCCGCAAAATTTGCAAGCTTACTTTTGATTTTGATATATGAATCACACTTATTTATAACAATCTACAACATGAACTTACCATCCAGACCAGATTTGAGGTAAGGAACAATGAAGGCTGATGGGTTCACTTGATCAAGGCAGTTGTCAAGCAAAGTATCTACACATTCAAAAGCCGCTTTTCGAAGTTCAAGCCCATCATCAACCACATGCTTAAAGGGTCCTAGATCGACTGTTCGTATCAACTCTTGCTGCATCAAATGGAAAGAAAAGCACTTCATGAACAAAATTTTTCTAACAATACAAAAAAGAGATTGCATCAAAATGGGTTTAGAAAAGAAAAAAAAAACCTAAGAGACTGTTCATCCAAGCTAGGCATAGGCATGAGAAACCATCATCAACCACATCCACACAGTCCAAATTAAACTCACAGTTATGGACCACATAATCAACACTGCAAGTACAAAAGCCGCAACAAACCATGGGAAGAGTCACAAAAGGATTTCAAAATGTATTAAACAGACTGACTTTTGATAGCAAAATCAATTTGTTAATATAGAAATTCAGCATCAATCAAGCAACATAACAGTGATGTCAGGTCCTCAATCCAAACAGCACAATCACACCCCCTTCAAATACCAAAACACATATATATAAGTATAACAACCACTAATCTTTTCCACAAACCCGAAACCAGGCAACTATGCTTAGGTTTGTCCCATAAAGGACCTCCAGCTAAAGTTTTCAGTCCAAGAACACAGGTGAAATGCTAATAAACCCTGTCCCAGAACTAAAGTAAGAGATAATGCAACAGAACTCCTCTCTTCTTTTTCTTTCTCAAGGATCATCAACTTTCAGGATGAAGGGAGAATGCATTGACTCAAGAGCGAACACAACACATACCAATTAGAGATTTTTGCAGTCAACTCACCTTAACAACGGTCTGATCATACAAGAGAGGTAGCAATTCCGGCAAAAGCCCTTTGATGAGATTTGGCTTGTTATGAGCAGCAGTGCTCAGTGCCAAAACAGCTGCGCGTCTAACATGCTGCAGAGAACAATTACAGAGAAAGAATGCAGAAATAAGATTATGATATCAAGTTGACAACCTCGATGCAAGAAAGGTGTGTGAGGAAGCGAAAGCACATGTTCGCACAATTGCACAAGGGCAAGGAAACATTGCATGGTGTTGCTCAAGTCCCTTGATATTCCACGTCCGAAAGGGGGATCCAGTCCATGTTCTATGTTTTTCCACACAGAACTATCATCTCAGTTCCAAAGAATTTTGCATGTTACATACATGGTTCTCGCAATGACATGTTAGCCTTCGAAGTTTCGTATATTAGGCACATGACTATACGAGTAACCATGCTAAATCTAGAAATATTGACTAAGGTCAGTACTGCCTACTGATAGAAAAGTGGCTCCTAATTCCAAGAACACACTGATGCAACAAAGACAATTCATGTGAATCAGATCAATCAAAATGTAGAAAACAATTACCCGATCGTCGTCCTTAATCAGCATCAGGAATGATGAGATTTCAGGGTAAAGTATCTCATCTATCTTCTCAGGCCGCTCCACCAGAGCATATTTAATGGCAGTGACAACAGTCACCCTAGTGAACGCAGCAGGACTAGTAGTTCGCATCTATGTAGCCCCAAAAGCAAAATAAAGACGTCAGTTTTTGCAATACGGACAAACCTACATTACCATCTTCAGTTTTAAATAAAAGAAAACCTGTTTTCTAACGAATAACTATACCTTAAGGGCAGGGACGAGTTTAATGGGCTCAATGAGGGCAATTTTACCAAGACACTCAGCAACTACATTCCGGACACCCTCCTCTTCACTTTCACAGTGGTTAAACAATAAGTTGAGAATTTTATCAACACTTGACTCTTGGAACTCTGCTTTATCCACAGATTGCCTTACAATAACCTGCAAGATAGAGTAATTTACAGAGTCATACAACCAATTTGAACTCTGCTTTATCCACAGATTGTTATACAATAGCCTGCAAGACAGTAATTTACACAGGCATACAACCAATTCAATAAAGAGAGCATAATCAACCAACCTCTTTTAAAGAATGAAGTAATAGATATTGCTTCTTTTGTTGATGATCAATCTGGTCCAAGATAAAAGGCAAGTACTTTGATAGATTCCCGACAGCAATATTTCCAAGGGCATAGGAAGCTGCTGATTTTATCTCTTCAAAAGGCGACTGGAAAGATTCAATAACAATATTCTCAATATGCGCATGTGAACTCAAGTCCTTCCTTCTCCCAATCTCTCCCAAGCATAGCAATGCAAGGTGTTGTTTTGCCTGGAATCAACACATTGAATTTCTTAGAACACTCAAAAACCCATCAGAGCTGCTGTTGACAACACAAAGGAGAAAAAATCTCAAGTTCATTTTAATGCAATCAAAAGAAGCTGGATATTTTTCTAGGCCAATTTTTCTTGTCATGTGCAGAAACTCTTTGTCAGAACATCCAAGATGTGTAGGAAAAGAAGCAAATGTCATAGCAGCTAAAGACTGGAGACAAACGTTACAGATAAAAGAGTTAAAAGAATATCAGCCACATAGACAGATAAGCACGAGAACCCTAGCCATTAAGTTGTTTTTCTGATGAGTTACTTAGAAGAAAATATAACTTTATTAATGATTGGAGCTTACAGAGTTGTTTGTGCTGTCCCCCTTAAGAATATCGGTTAGCATGTTGACAGTAGACGAGCATTTATCATCACCTGCAGCAAGGCAAAGCACAGCAACACATTGTGCAATTGAAAACATTGCCTGTTTTGCAACACCCCCAGACTGAGGAGATGATTTAGCACTTGAAAGCAAAGCCTCCAGCAGAGACTCAAAACTTGTATTTGCAGAATAGATCAAACCAGCAAAAAACTTCTGCAAAGCCTGCAGCATTCCAGAAGATAATTTCAGCAAGTGAAAATAAATAAGCAAAATCACCATTGATGAGATTGATATATTACCATAAGTGCTTGTCCCTGTAGCAAAGAACTCCTAACCAATGTCAATGCTTGGGGAAGTACTTTGTCTCTGACAGTTACACCAATATTTGGGGTTGAACTTCTGTCAGCCATCAAAGTGCAGCACAACTCCAGAGCAAGAGCAGTCATATGCAAGTCTGAGTCACTGATACAAAAGCATTTACTGGAAACAGTAAGCAAACAATATCTAAAAATGTGGACACTAAAGGAAATAAGTCAAAGAATAACCTAATGAGTGTTGATAATTCAATGATGATAACTTCATAAGCTGTTGGCGTTATTTTGTCACCATATGCTACTATTATCGAATTCAACGTCCCCAAAGTGGCCTGCCTGAGAGCCCTATTAGCCTGGTTCAAAAGCAACGAAATTATTAGTAAAACAGTTTCCCTGATAACATTGTAAAGTTATCCCAATAGCCTTTGAGGCTGCAGACTACAGGATCACTGTACCTTCCGTAGGAATGCAGTTAACTCTGCAATGACATTCTCTAGGACGCAAGACAAGTCAATATGAAGTGGAGAAGCTGCAATTGTGGCAAAAGCCTGCACACATATCAAAATTTATCATTCCCAGGTACAACTTAAAGGCAAAGGAAGAGAAAAGCAATGAAGCACCAATACTATCTTTATTAAGCCCACAAAGAAACAGTGGCAGCTTGCAGGTAAATATGAAAAACCATCCAACTTTAATGGAAGCATTGAATCTCACTATATCCGACTGTAACTACCTTTCTCAGGAGATTGCCCTTCTTATACACAAACCTCCCTAACCACTTGCCTGCCAAGAGGTGCCTGATTGAAGAGCCAACACCAAAATCTTATTTGGTTCACAATGTTCCATTTCACATTCACTAGGTCATATGTTGAGTAACTTGAGTTATGACACTGTCAAAGCTCAAACGTATCCCAACAGAAGTTTATATGGATTGCTTCCAAGTGAGTGCGGTTAGTATTTAGATGGTAAGAGAAAGAAATATAGAAATCCTGCATACTGAACAGATACTTCCAATAATATTTAATCATCTCACAGAAAATTTTCACAAAACAAATATCTAGTCTTACTATGGGTGTCAGTTACTAGTGAAGCCTATGAACAGGTAAAGTCTATAAGACTTGTCACCCAAGATTTGGGCTTGAATCTCTCCTGTATCGGGCTTCACACCTCATCCCCCCCACCCCCCCCAAAAAAAAAAAAAAATCTTCTTCAACTAATACGTAGTCTTCCGCACTCTGCAGCACATATCCACACCTCAACCAACTCATATTTTCCACTATCTTCAGACCACTCCTATGTCCCATGCTACCTCTGTCAATTAGAGTTGCTACCAATTAACTCAAACACATCCTGACACCGGTCGCATGGATTCCGTTAGATAGGACTCAGAAATGATATTTGGACTCTAGAGTAAAGAGACTTTTTTGAGAAACAGGAGATCAAAATGAACAAAATGTCCAAATGAAGAATCCTACGTAAGGCACACAATGCCATCAGTTTCACCTCTCATGCACTCGCCATACCTCAAACCTCTCAACATGAAATAACAAAAGGTTTCGGCTTCCCTCCAAATGAGAACAAGCAACACGACGACTTTTGGAAGACTGACATCATAAAGCATCTGAAATTAAAGTAGCGTTCACTGACTAGGAAGACAGGTGGTAACTCATATGTACATCCTTCGTACCACATCAATAGCCAAATTCACAATGTCCTGCATTCTGTAGCAACATGAACTTCCTACAAACTCTTCAACATCGCCACGCCCACAGTCCCACACTCCCACCACCAAAATGCAAAACAAGAATGCTGAATAAATTGGAAATTCACCAATCATTTTCGCTGAATGTAAGATTGACTTCTTCCAAAGCAGCCCCTTTTTTCATGGTCACCACTTCTAGAAGCAGTTCATACCAACAAGATAGCAATTGTTCTTTTTCATATCAACTATGCATAAAAAAAAAATACAGAAAGTTGAATGAAAACAGACAATATGATGCCCAACAATACAGCCATCAGAATCAGACAGGAAACAAGAAGAAAATCCAATCACATGACTTTTTAGGTTAGCAAACTTTCTGGCTAATATGCAATGAAATGCCTTCACAAGTCATCTGTTCTACACCACTGACGAAACTCTTTATGGACACTCTGGTCATTTGAAGCGAAAAAGTAACAAACTAAACATACAGTATATAGAGGAGGCCTACCTTTACAGCTGTAAGCCTGGTTATCTCGTTTCCCATACGATCAACAAGCACGGGAAGAGATGATGGTAATTCGGCAGTGAGATTGTCACCAAAAGTTGAAATAACAAGGCCCATGCATGTTATAGCGCATTCCTTCACCTCCTGGTCTTGATCTTGATTAGTTAGGCGCATCATGATGGCATTGTATATCGGATGAACATATGGCTTAAAATCAAAGCCAGAAGCCTATGCAAAAAGCAGATATTCCATCAGAGACCTGTTTTTGAGAATATTCACTTCGACGTGGTAAACTTATACCATCCCACCTCAATATTAGGACGCAATACTCGAACAAGTTCCCCACAAACTCTTAATGCCTCAGCAGTGACTTTGTAGTATCTCTCACCAACAGCAGATAACACAGGTCCAGAAATGGCCTGAAGGATAGCAGTCAACAATTACAAAGAGCAAATGCATGATCAGATGAAAAGAAACTGAATGATAAATCAATAACATCATAGGAAAAGCAAGAACTAGGCAGCCATAACAACTACTTCAGAGAGGGCCCAAGGGAAGATGAAATGTGGCCAAGGTAATCATAAGATCTTAGCAAAGTCCTGTACAATTGGGTTTCACTTTACCATAGACTAACTTATAGCCTCTTCCCTAGTCATCCAAATTTCGAATCTCCCATCTATTGAAGCGAAGAATCCAAACTTCCAAGACCTCATCCACATCCATTATTTTATAGCAAACACGCACACACACACACTCTTAATAATCAGTAAGCAACCTAAAAATTATGTAGCCAAATACAGACTATTCACAAAATCTACCACATAGAAACAAGAAGAGCTTAACTTCCCATTAACCCAAAAGAAGACAGACTTCACATTAACAAAAAAGAAGATAGAATTGATGACAGTCTTTCAGAAGAGGAGTTTCAACTCCTCAAAAGCCCTTCAGTTCCTCTCTCTCCAAATACTCCAAAAAAGGGCATATGATATTCAAATCAAAAACCAGGAGGTCCAGGGTGATCAACATCCAAACTTCCTCTTCAACAAAACCAAGGCAGTGGATCGGTACGAAACAGGTACCCATATGGGAGAACATGTAATGAGAGACTTGCAGAAAATGTGAATTGGCACTTGTCCATGAAAGCACTAATCATGTGGACAGCAAACAGAGGACGACTTCCACAAAAGTACATCAACCCCAAAATTAACTTTTATTTATACCCTTTCCATTACCACTCAAAGTTCCATGTGAACAAGTTTCAGATTGACAGGCGCCAAAATCACTATCACCAACTGCAATTAGTATGTTCGAACTACTGCAGCTGAAACTCATATAATAAGGATGGGATCACTAATCTAGACAAGAAAAAGAAAGTTGCAAAGTATTACCTTAATATGTGGATGAAAAACAGAAGGTGAATGAGAAGCCAAAACTAATCTCGTAAAAACGAGAGCTTCAATCTTCAAAATTGACGTAGATGAATTATCCTGGCAGCATTGCAAGCATTCTCATGATAATGAACAACTATGGAGTGAGAACAACCTTATAGGTAATTGATATAGAAACTTACAAGTAATGCCTTCTCTATGCCCGGAATTAGTGATCCAATTTGGTCTGCCAGGCAGTCTGGCAAGACAACCACAAGTTCTTTCAAAATAGAAAAGGCACCAACCTGTGCAAACCAAACAGCATCAAGAAAGCCATACATAATAGCAAATGACAAAAAAAAAATACAACTTTTAATTCTGATTAACACCAAAGGTCCAAAAATAAACTTAAAATTCCGACCTTAGTTTTGATAGACTTTTCACGGAGCTGCCTATTTATAGATTTCACGATTTTTGGCACTTCTTGCTTCAGTAACCACCTTGGACTGTGCAAGATAATGAGAAACCATCAACAGTTTACATGAATGGAAAAAAACAAATCTCTTATTGCAGAAGAATCGATTTGCTTAATAAAGATAAGGAAAATGTTTACCACAAAGATAACAATCGAATTACATCTCAAAAAACTGCTACGTATTGCGTTAGAAATACAAAGTCACCCACCACATATCCTTAACAGGAACAAAAGAAGTTTTCTCAACATTGAAGATACTGGTTTCTCTCTGTACAGATAATAATACAAAAGGTCGCTTTTTTAATTTCTTCATAACACAAAAAAGGTGCATAAAAGGTACCCCAAACTTACCCCAGAGAAATACCAAACAGACAATGTGACAATGAGTAGTAAATGAAATCCAGTTTCTCTTTGCATGTTTAATGTGTGTGTCTGTATGTACACACAGATATATATATACATAGAGAGAGTTTAGAAATACTGACATCAAGCAACCTACCTCATCTCATCAGTATCCATCTGCCCACTAGTAACATTTCCAGTCTGTCTCAAGAGCTCAATGAATGTATTAAATACATCCATCTGCAGAACAAGGGGTAAGGGAAGGTGAGGTGAAGTAAAAGCGAGCTCAAACATGCTGCATGGCAGTGATTGGAAAAGGAGAAAGGGGAAAAAAAAAAGCAAGGTATTTTTGATTGGAAGTATAAACATGCTTTACCTTGACATTTTCTTCTCGTTCTTTAAACCTATCAATAAGCTTAGGGCAGGCCTAGAGACAAAGAAACAAACATATCACTCACTTAACTGTTAAGAAGAAGCTCATTTTTATGGTCAAAGTGCTTAAGAATTAAGACCTCTTCATACAGATTTGAAAGCATCTCAGGCCGGGACACAATCAACCCAGCTAAGCATTTTGCCGCAGCTCTCCTTACTTTCCAGCTAGCGTCCTCATCATCTGTATATTCATTTGCACTTTCACTACAATGAAAGGAATATTACAAGTTAGATAGCCAAAACAAAACTAATCACAATAAGAAGGAATTTCACGTATCAGCATATGTAACATACTCATCTTCATCTTCCTCAGGATTATCACCATCAGTATCTTCCTCCATGTCATCAGTGAAGTTTGGATCATAACTAAGGAATTCCAGAGTAAGATGAAGAATTTCATCACAATAGGGAGCAATATCCCTAGGGCACCTAAGTAGGAAACTCTCCAAAGCCTGCATAATCCATAGCATTAGATTAGGACATAATTGAATAATTTATAAGTTATACCAATACAAATAGTAGTTATATTTATAATGCAAGCACAATTGTACACGGAAGAATGAGTGTGCACATATGCACACAAGGGAAAGGGATCAGTTTCGCTTTCCACGTGACCTAACGACTTAAAGTAAAAACTCCTATGTGTGTATCCAACAATGCTCAAAATTTACCTGTAAACTGTACTCCCGAAGCTCTTCATCATTCTCTGATGCACTTTTGCAGTAATTTATTAGCAAAGGAACAGTATCTCCCAGATAAGGCCCAAAACGATATCCAACAGCACGGCTGCATCATGGAACACTGGAAATGGTTAAATTACAGCTCTATTACAGGTCCTGGAAGTGAGAATAATGTTCACAAAGCAGTCAAAACTGATACATGAACTATACTGACCTTAGAGCCCCGATCATTTGAATATTTGTCCTAGTCATTTCAGGCTTAGTGCCCTTGCGTTTGAGCAGTTCAACAACCTCAACCGTAGCCTTTGTTAGTAGATCATCAGACAAGCTTGAAGCAAGAGATGCTGCACAAAGCATATCACCAAAATCATTAGCAAACCTTAACTCGTCTCATTGGAACTGACCCTTAGATGAAAATGCTATGATGATCTCAATCCAGCAGCAATAGAGGTGTGAATATGTAGTCAACTCAACAAAGCTGTAAGTTTGAAATAAGGTTACCTATGCAAGAAACAGCCTTCTTTCTAATAGTCGCTTGATTAGAATTCAGTTGAGAAAGCAGTGCAGCCAGCAGTTCATCATGATAGGCTGTCATAAGACTCCCATATCTATGAAGAACATCACACAAAATATCAAGGCACTCACATTTGATCTCTGTCGTTGATCCCTGTATTGCAGAAGATTATTCATACATTTTACAGAAGAAAATATCAATGAGAATAAAAAAGAGTTCAAAATAGAAGCAATCATGTCACATGAACTATAGAAAATTAGATAGTCTCTATTATTGTGTTATTTTCAACTATGTGAGGCAACCACCCATCATATTTAGAAGCTATTACAGTATTTGAGCCTTCTGTGCAAGAACCTCAAGTAGTAAGTATACATAAGATGAAAGACGAGTTTTAGTTGAAGATACACAATCCATAGCCAGGGCCAAAATGCCCATTTAGCAGAAACTAGCTACACATAAAGTTCTAACAATCAAACATCAACAAATGAGATATATCAGTTCATCTGCATTATGAATGCTTGTGCAAAGATACACGTCTGAAACATAATTTGCAGCTTCTTTAAGGATGGGGAAAACGAGGTTCACTTTGTATGTTATATGGAAACTGCACTGCCAGAAAATTTATGGTGGCTCCTACAAAGACCAGATAGGCATACCAGTGGCCCTTCCCAGACTAACATCTGCTTCCACAAGAAGGCTAATTTTCATTAAAAAATGATCCACATACTCTTGTGACTTGTGAGGAAAGGTCCTACTGTAAGATTTTCTGTAATGGATGGTAAAATCAACCAAGTCATTACTTTCCTCACTAACAAGACATTGTCTGGGTTATCCTTATTCCTAGTAAAACAGGCACATGGAGATCATTATTCAAGAGGTTGAAGCTAGATACTTACAGTGCCAGTTATTCCCTTTATCAACTGAGGAGTAAGAGAATCAAGTACAACTTGTGCTGCGGTTGAGCTGCTGACTTCAGAAACAATAGTCTTTAAAGCTATGCTAGCAACATCACGATGTTGTTCTTTCACATTCAGTAGTTTATCACAAAGTTTGTTGGTCATTTCCAACACCCTTGACTCGTTAACCTTCTTCACCAATGGAGCAAGACTACAAAAAGGTCCCGCATTAGCAAGAAAGCATTGTATGAACACAAGCAAAAGGATTAAACCACAATGCAAAGCATAGTATCAACAATTAACCATCAATACAACATATCTTTTCTCCAAGTCCACATAATTTTACACAATAAGCATCCACGCTCGTATTCCATTTCAAAATATTAAGAGTAAACCATGCCCATGCACAAAGAAAAGAAGTACAAAGAAAAAGGGCACCCACACCTCTTAATTACATCTTACCAAACGGACAAAAAGGAAGCACAGCATCAATTTGAAATCTGCATGGCTCAAAGTCTCAAACAAGACAAGGAGCAATCATATCCTAGCTCAAACAACACAATTTTCAGACTAGGAGCTACTCTAGAAACAACATTTCTGATCCATAAAATTCTCCAGCAGACTATTTGCAAGCGCATCTTCTCTCAGATGAATCTGAGATTTGAAAACCATAGATATGAATTTACTTCCTTTTCATCCTCGTCGTGAAACTTTTTTATAGGTTTGGCACATTATTCAAATATTGTAACCAGATCCTAGTTTGCGAAAAGTGCAACAATTTTCAAACTGCAAAGACAATAAGCAACTATAAAGAACAAAACACAGAGAATGTATAAAGAAAAGCAACACAACTAGACATATATAGCAAACTGAAGTATTGCAAGATCAATGTCAATGGTTCCACCAATGACCAGATGAAACTCAACTGATCCTAGAGAGACATTGACAAAGAAGGCAATTTTACTAAAAAAATGCAAGACCAATTAATTGTTCCATAACCAGCATAGAATTATAAATATCTAGAGCAACTGGCTAACCATTTAACAGCTAATCCAGATACATCCCCAGCTGAATCATCCAGCTGCTGAAGAATAGTATTGGCCAATTTTATCTCCAATTCAGAATCAGCTTTAAATCCCTCCTTGCTTAATTCATTCAGCAAATCAGACGTCGCCATATACCGATAATCTTTATCTTTGCCGGTCATCTGGAACAACAGCAAGAAGCAAGACCACAATATCAATACAATAACTTTATAACTTACAAGCACCTCGAAAGTACCATCATATTTGCCTTATTTCTTTTGTGAGAAACCAATTTATCTTTTTGTTTCTGCAAATGACGCTATGGTTATAAAAAGCACACTACAACGCATAGAACTCAGGCAACCAGGAGCAAAATAGCAAGAATATTCAACCACAGATCCCATTCAACTTTAGCAAGGATATACTTATTTAAAGAATCACAAAGTGATTGACAAACAATAGCACTGAAAATAAAATTTTAAGAAAAAAGACTGACTCATGGAGGACATGAACAAACTCAACTACTTTTAACAAAAACGGACAAACCTATTCATGCAAACTTTGAACTAGTCACCAGATAATCAAGTCCCAACTCACATTAACTAAGTTGTAAGTTTAAAAGGCGACAAATGCCTTCGTAAGTACCCCATATAAGAACGAAACTGAGAGAATAAGCATTTTTTTCCAACATCATACTTTGATGCCAAAACAAACTTGGTAAGATGATAACGATCATCACATTACAGTGACAACAAAACAACTCCGCTAGAGCCTAGGAGAACATTTATTGTAATTGATGAACAATTCCACAAGTACGAAAAGCAAGGATGACCATTAAGTTCGTATCTATGTTTAAATACAATGGATATAAGATTGGAGGATTCGATGAAACGATAGTGTAACTACAAGTATCTTGTGTTTCAATAGCATGGAAAGATCATACCTTTTCTAGTATACCGGTCAAAGCCATGTTTGCCATCCTTAGAGTCGCAATTTAGACACAGTATGCTGCAAAAGAAAAAAAAAACCCACAAAGAGGGATTCAGTAAAAAATCATCATCTAACCCAAGAACTTGTTAAGATTCTATCCTCACATATAGTAGTCAACACTATAAATCAACAACATGAATATGTATCCAGCAAGGGCCTTTAAAAAATGTCTAAGAACCCGCCACCATTCGCAATATCCTCTTATGTAGCATACTTGTTGCAAAAAGCACAAGAAATCCAAACGAAACAATACATCATAGTACCACGAAACTTTGATTGAAATAGGTGCCGCTCGTTTTTCTTCTAAGATATTGACTAAAACTTCTAATCAACAACAACCTATGCTTCGCATTGCCTGCCCTATGTTTAGAGAAATCCCTTGAAATTTGATTAGACACGAGTTTTTCTTCCCTCTTTCCCCCTCCTCACCTCTGATTTGGGTATTAGTTCAACCCCGAGTTGTTGGAAGTTGGAACAGCAGCTCCACACATCCCCACAAATAACCTAATCCATGTTCAATCCAGCTCTCACCCCAAGTAAAAAGGAAAGAATCCATACATTCAGTGCTTAAAAGGGTTCACCACTTTCTTTAGTTGATTCAACCCTAACCTGCATTCTGGCAACACTGACCTTATTCTACCAATTCATCAAAATTGTTAATCTAAAGTTCAGCATTCACATTCGAGGCAACAATGCGTGTAAGCCCTAAACATTCAATCACGCCAGAAATCCAAGTTCTTCCATAGCAGAATTTCGCATTCCATCAAACACAATCAACTCGTTCAGTATCTCGCAACAAATAAATCATCTCTCAATTCGCAATCTGAAACACCGTCTACTCACTCAAAATCTGTATCCGCACAAGAAAAAAAGGTAAAGTATTCAGAAAATAGAAACTTACGGAGATTTACGAGAGAAGATGGATAGGTCGCAACGACGACGGTGGCGCGACGGCGGCGTCAGCGGCGGCGATGAGGCCGGAAAAGAGCGGCGATGTTACGAAATCGCCGGTGAACGAGGGAGAGCGTGAGTGAAGGGGTGAGGGTGGCAGAGCGAATGACTGGGGAGTGAAAGGAGAAGGGTAAAAAGGTTATTATACCTTCAATATTCGCAGAACTTTCCTACAGTTGAATTTCACCGAGATTAGAAACCTTAACAAACAATGAATTATCTCTATGTGACCTTGTTATTTTGGTTGTTAATGCTCATCCATGCCATGTTAATTGACGTGCTTGAAAATCATACAGTCAAATTTTAAAATTTTTAATTAAAATTTTTTAATATATATAATGAGTTACTTAATAAAATTATTACCATTAAATTCGTAACAAAAAATACTATAATACAAGTATAATATTACAGTTGTTAATAAGATATTATGTAAATAAATTATTAATCACAGAATAGTACTGGAGACTGTAAAAATCAAAATTATTACAATTAATATAGAATGGATGGAGTAAAAGATAGGATGACTAATATACATAGAAATTGGTAATGCAAGTATAAAATAGGATTATTTGATTTTAAAATCCCTAACTTTGGGTCTTGTTTATCATAATATCTCAAACTTTACTTTTGATATGAATATCCCAGACTTTGAGGATTGGTATTTATTAGCATCCCAACATTGAATTAACATCAATTAAATTCAAATTTTTCTACAATATAGTGGTTGTTTTTTTGTTATGACACACTTGCATTCTACAAGTCACCTCAAAAAATATTATTACATCACAGAAAATCTTGAGTTTAATTGATCTTAAGTTGGTGTTGGGCTACCACCAAATACGACCTTTCAAAGTTTGGGATATTGATATTAAATCTGAAGTTCGGGATATTCTGATACACAAACTCCAAAGTTTGGGATTTTAAAACCTAATAATGCTAAAAAATAATACTAATATAGGATGAGTTGAAAAGTAAATTATATTAATACTAACATAATTTAAATATATAAACTTTCAAGTATATGTTTTATAATTTTTAATAAAGTATTATGAATAAAATAAGTCCTATCAATCATACTATTTATTAAATATATAAACTTTTAAATAATAATAGTATGAAACTTAGAATATATGTTGTATTAGGTATTATAAGAATAAGTAATTATTATTATGGTCTACTTATAGAGAAGACTGAATGGTTGGATAAACAAGTGTTTGTATTAGGTAGTATAAGAATAAGTAATTTTTAAATAAATGGCAGTTTGAGGGGCCTGGATACGGCGAAAGAGCTCAACTTACAAAAGGTGTGGCTGAGTATAGACTCGATCTAAATGGTGAGTTTACTCAAAGGTGATATCACTCGATACAGAAGACTGAATGGTTGGATAAACAAGTGCAAGCAGCTCATCAACGACAGAGGATGGGAAGTTCTGATCTCCCATACACATCATGAAGCAAACAAAGTCGGAGATGCCTTGGCTATAATTGGAAGCAACTTGAACTGCGATATAATGTATTTTTCGGAACTTGTCTCGGAAATCTTAGATTTGTTTTTAGCAGACCGTAATGGAGCCCAGTGGCTCAGGAATGCTAGGATTTAATTTGCTTGTTTTTTAGGGGCTTTGCCCCTCAACTGCACCAAAAAATAATAATAATAAGTAATATTACGTAAATAAAATTGATAAGGTAAGTAAAAGATATGAATTGAGCCCATTTTTATACTAAACTATAGCAAAAGCAAATAAAATAAAAGATATATAAAGATTATATGGGCATCTAGTAAATATAAGATTGTATATTCTCTCTATCCAATTATTATTATGGTCTACTTATAGAGATAGACCTATAATGTATTTATTTAAAGTCAAGTTAATAAGAGTACAGGGTTTTTTTTAGGACTATATATATTATATATTTATTTGTCTAAATAAATTCAAAATTACCTAATAATTTATTATTTTATCATATAAGTTGATACTCCACGTTATAATTTATTAATTTCTTAGAGCATTTAGTAACTTTAGTTTAATTTGCATTCCATTTTTAGTCTCGTCTATTGGACAATTCATATGAAACTTTTATATCGATTAAATCAATGGGAAAAAAAATATGAAATATGATAAAAGAGTAAGTAGTGACAACAACTTGTTAAACAAAGCAAAGGGAGAACGAGTCAAGGGCTAGTCTAACATATCTTCAATTCACAATTACATAATTGACAAAGTATAACACAATAAATTGGTCACTTCAAACTTCAATGTCACACGATCGATCCTTATGTTTTAATAACTTATTTAAACAACCAAGACATCAGAGAAAAGAACGAGTTTAAATTAAAAGGGGATGAAGTCCATTAAATTGATTAAAAATAGATGGTTGAGATGTCATATATATATAGACAAAAAAACAATAGTAAACAAAATAACAAATCCGAATATCACCATTTAAAAGATGAACATGAAAGGGAAGCGAAGTAACATAAGCCATTGATTCCATGTTTGACAAATTTGCTTCATTATTGGCTGTTTGTATTAATAATTTAGTATTGAAGGTTTGGATTACGTGGTTATATTAATTGTTTGAATTGACTACGTGAAAAGGTTGTGTTTGATAAAATTAATTGTTTCTAAAGTATTTGTTAAAATTTACCCGACTCATATATAAAAATATCAAAAAAAATATTTGTTAAAATTCTGTTTATAACCTTAGTTATCGATTTTAACATATGTGTCAATTATCAATTACTTTTATGATGACATATATATATATAATATAATTTTGACAAATTTTGAATTAAATGATAACTTTTACAAACAACTAATTTCAATATGTTGTTCCTTTAGCTTATTGAAAACCATTTTATTGGACATAAGTAGTCAAGTGAATACGCTATTTACCAACACACCTATTTAACGTATTTAATTAGGTCAAATATTCCAATATACTATTTTTCTCAATAAGCCCTCTAATAAATTGTTAAGCAAACAAACTCCAAAAACATAAACCATTGATTTCCATCTCACCATTGGATTTCCACCTATATTTGTAGCTGAGGGAGAAAAAATAAACAACAAAATAATAACGTATGAGACAGACCTGACAATGAGGTCATTTCGATCGGGTTCGTGTTGAACCCATTTGGATTGAGTCAATTATAATGAACAAGGTCTGGGTTGGGCCGGATTGATTTTGGGTCGTTTTATTTGTTGTAAAATTCTATTATCTCTAAAAAATGAATAACTTTGATGAAAGATAATTTCAAGTCAAGTAAGGTTAGGTTTGATCACTTCACATTCGGGTCCATTTCGAACTAATTATTTTGATATTTTCAGATCTGAGTCAGGGTGAAATATTTTCAGATATGAGTCAGGTGAAATTCATTTGGGTCAGGTCAGTTTTATCAAAACTAAGAAAAAGAGAGAAGAAAAGTCTACAACTATACAAGGAGTATAAACAGGTGGAGTGTCTAATGTCTTCGTTTTTGAAGTGGCAGCTTTCCCGCCATCCCGGTCCTCAGTTTTCCCGAAACCCTTATTTCTGCTAGCATTAGAAGCGTGCATCTAGAACCCTAACCCTAAATTCAAATTCACAATCGATCAAATTCTTCAATTTCTTGGCAAAATCAATACAATTAATCGTTGAATTATCAATCAGCAATTCCAGTCTTGAATCAATTCGATCGACAAGCAGCAGCTTCCAATCTTTCAGTTCGAGGAGAAAATCATGGAAACAACTGAGTTAAACCCAGCCACTGTGGTAATCGGAGAGACAGGCTCCGGGAAGAGTAATCAACTTTGTCAAATGCTTTTCCGGCGAGATTATGTCAATTCCGGCATGATCGGAGTCACCCAACCTCGGCGTGTAGCTGCAGTTTCTGTCGTTTGGTATTGTATTTTACTGCATTTCATTCAATCGTTTTTCTGAACTCTGTCCGATGCTTTACTATCATGGTCTCATGAGTTGCTCTAACTTCGTTTAGTTTCTGTGTTTGCTAGTCTGATTAGTAGATGTTAAATCTTGAAATGTTATCAGTTTCGATTAAGTAAATACTGTATGATTTTAGGTCGCTGTAGAACTTTGGATCCTTATGCAATAATTTAGCGGAGAGTTTACAGAATTTGTGTGCAAAACAAGCAAAGAAAATTGCAATTGACATATCAGCACTATGCATAAATAATAGGCTAAAGAAAGTGATAGTGAGGTTTTTGTTTGGACTGAAGATTTAGTTGTATACTTTGAGTTAAGAACTTACTTGCAAAAGTAGTATGTTAGAAGTAATTTATGTTTGTCAGAGCTTCTTGTGAACATTCTTAGCAAAAGTTATAATTTCCAAGAAATGAGTATTGGGAATGAGTTAGAATTTCTTCACAAAGAAGATATATTTGGCAAATCTAATATTTAACCATTCAGAAGAGTTTGCTTCACATAAGTTGCATCAAATCACAATGACATTGAAATAAGTAGTGATCTAGCGCAGATGGGTTTGTTGCAACTAATGAGAAACAGCATTCAAAGAATACTGATGATCATTATTGCTAACCCTATACGAGGACTTTTCTCAAACACTCGTTTGTTACTAGTGACTTGGTCATCAACCATCACCTCTGAAGTCTCTGAGCCTTTTACCTTGTAATTTTCACTTAGTACTAGGTTTTGTTTAATGACTGTTAAATATGTGTTTTCCTTTGATGTTTTATCTCATGTCTGATAGTTTACCATATTAGGGTATGCAACTTAGCGGCTTTTACGTGGGTTACATGTCTTTCATGCTTCCAGCGAAATTATTTCTGAGATAGAAAGCCAACATTGACAACGCATTGTCTGGGACAGTATTCAGTTCCAAACTATAATTTGGACTTGACATAAAAACTTGGCAAGTGCAGAATCCTACCAACAGGTACAGCACTGTATAAGTATCAAAACTGGCACTATATCACTTGTTTCTTATTTGCAGACCTCTGTGTGGATCAAGTATTATCCATCCTGAAACAAAATTGTTCGGAAAGAACCCGTCAATCATAACCAAAAAAAAAAAAGATGATCTCATAAAGTTATTATTACATACTGACAGTTGGGAATAAGAAAGTAAAAAGACCTCTACTTGGGAGATCATTCTGTAATTGATTCTCTGAGTCGTGAATAAGGTTCCACAGTTTCGACTCAGGAGTAGGGTCGACTCATTTTTGTAGTCTAATTCAGAATGCTCAATCGTTGAATCTGATTACGTTTATATGTAATCAGCAAAACAAATCAGCATATCAGGAGTTCATTATTGTTTTCTATAGATTATCCACCTAATGCACAATTATGCACAGATGAAAACCGACGGAAGTAACTAACAGTAGCTACTTTCATGTTCTTCCTAGACTCCTTTCAGTGACTGATGGCATAGTGCAGAAATATGGTAACAAATGATTGCCGGGCTCCACAAGAGAAGTGATTTGGTTGCATCAAGCAGTTTCTGTTAGGAGGAAAATAATGGTGTTCTTCACATTCCCAAATAGATTGATTAGTGAGTAGGATGTGTTGGGAAGACTTGGTTTTATCCTATTAGCTCAATGGTTGAGCAACACGCAATTGCGTGGAGATGTGGGTTCGAATCCCACATAGGATGTCTAGGTCAGTACCCCTCCTTCCTGTTTGTTTGGCAATCACCATGTTTGTCAGATAGGATTTCATCTTAGTTACACATCTGAAGGTCTGAAACCTAAGTGGCTATAAGCTATCAACAACTAAGGTAAATGATCTCATGCAAAGGTGAAAATACAGAAACAAAAGTACCTCAAACTGGAAAATTTTCATTACCAAACAATCTTGAATGTTTACATTTACTAAATGATCTCATGCAAAGGTGAAAAAACAGAAACAAAAATACCTCAAACTGGAAAATTTTCATTACCAAACAATCTTGAATGTTTACATTTATATTTATAATATAAAAGAATGAATGTATAGATCACTTTCTTGCTTTAAACATCAAACAAAATAACCCTCCTCAGGATGATAACGTAGCATTTCACCCCATACAAGCTTACGAATCGTCTCCCCATCAAGATCATCATCAACACCGACATCAAACCTCAACGGAGCAGCAGCAACACCAGGAGAATCAGAAACAGGATCATACAGCTCCAACAAGTACGGTTGTCGAAGCGCTTCTGCTGCAGTGATCCTCTTCCTGGGGTCAAAACACAACATCTTCTCCAACAAATCAACCGCCAACGGTTCCACCAGGGGAAACAGACACCCAAAATCCATCCCTTGTGTCCGAGGAAGCGAGTCCAGCACCATCTTCCCCACCTGGTTGTCCACGAACCCAAGGCTAGACTCAGGCTGTGTCCCCAAAGCTCCAACGATCATGCTAAGCTGAGAATGGCTGTTACACCCCGGAAAAACCGGCTTTCCCGCCAACATCTCCCCGAAAATACACCCAGCAGACCAGATGTCAATCGCGGTTCCATGGGTGCAACCCAGGAGCACCTCCGGGGCTCGGTACCAACGACTGACCACATACTCAGCCATGCACCCTGAACCCCCTGAACCCCCTGCAAGAGTAGTAGCCAACCCAAAATCAGCAATCTTCACAACTCCCTTGGCATTCAACAGCAAATTCCCCGGCTTCAGATCGCGGTGCAGAATCCCAGCAGAGTGCAGAAACTGCAACCCTTTCAGCAGCTGGTACAGAAAAAACTTGCAGAGTTTATTCGGAAGCGGCCCGGATGAGACAATGAGACGATCAAGATCAGTATCCATCAGTTCAAGCACCATGTAAACAGAATTTCCGAGCATGACGTCCTTCAAAGTGACCACATTAGGGTGTTTAGCGTGGCGAAGAATCACAAGCTCCCTCAGAATCCTCAATGCACCGACACGACTCAAGAACATGCTGTTGATCTTCTTGATGGCAACTTTCTGGGTAGTTTCGGTGTCGATGGCTGAACAAACGACGCCGTATGCTCCCTTTCCGATGGGTTGAATGGGGTGGTATTTGGTGTATACTTGGAACAGAGTCCCCCACATTATGAAGCAGTGCTTCTCAAGTTTGTAGCACAAGTTGAGATGAATGTTTTTCAGGTTTCTGGGTTCGTGATTATGGCCTGAAATCGACATTGTCGTCGCCATTGATGGATGGAAAGAAAGTTGTGTGGAGATGGATAAAAACGAGTTTTAAAGAAGATGAAACTAAGCAGATACGAAATTTGGAATGGGTAAATATATAGGGATATTTCATATTTGAATGGGATTTTGAGAGTTGAGCAACGAACTTCTCCTGAGAATTTAAGGAAGTTTTTTGCCGACTTTGTGGGAAATATTCCGAGATTCTCAAGTGTTGGTGTAATTGGTGTGAGAGTAGGATTGTAGGAATTAGGATTTAGGAATGAGGGACTTTGTGGGAAAGGAAGTTCTACGCAGCGAATTGGAAGTTAAGTGGACTACTACAATTTTATTTGGATTACTTGTGCCCCAATTTTTATTTTAACTTTTTTTTTCCAAAGGTACTCCCTCCATCCAAAATCGAAATTGATGAATAAATTTAATAAAAATTTAATAATTAATTAATAAAAATTGATATATTTTAAAAAATTTTACGTACTACTCCGTAAAATTTAACTAAAAAGACTACCCACAAAATTAAACAGTATATTTTCTATGGTACTTTTTCGGATACCAAGGCATAGGTAGTGAGAGAATGTGAGTAGAAGTACTACTCCGTCCTAAAATGTCGGTCATTTGACTAACTTTTGATCATTGATTACTCACAAATTACAATGAATTACGATTCGAAATTACCACCATTAGAAAGATGTATTAGTAAAAATTACAATGACGATAATTTCATATCGGTAATTTATTGTAATTTGAGAATAATCAATGGTCAAAATTTAGTCAAATGATAGACATTTTGGGATAGAGGTAGTAGTTTTTATTGATTGAAAAAGTAAAAAGTTAACATAATTATCAAAGTTAAATAATTAAATTAGGTATTGAAAAATGGGAAGTGATAATTATTTTGGAACAAAAATATTAGTTTAGGTGTCAATTAATAAGGAACGGAGGGAGTATGATACAAGAGAACTTCTTATTATCATCGCAAATTAATCATCTAAAATAATTGTAGGATGAGGGTTTTTTTTTTTGAAAAGGATTTTTGGATGCTAATATACTGCACTTTTGGGGTACTAGACAATAATGCACTGAACTTTGAGGGGTGTTGGACAATAACGCACCCGAAACAATTTCGACGGCGACTGACTTAGTGGCGATCTTCCATGGCAGACCGAGAAGATGAATAGACTAAATAGTATCTAAATTTATGACATATCAGCTAATTTACACAAGCAAATGTAATTTTATACAACTAAAACAACAATCTCTTTGCGAAAACACGTTTAAACAAATATGGTTTTATGTTTTTTTTTTTTACTTTTTTCAAAGTAGATTCTCTTTGCTTATGTATGGATGAGCTAACATATCATAAATTTAAATATTTTTGGATCAATTTATCTCCTCCACCTATTACGTATGATTGTCATCAATTCAGCCACTGTCGAAATTGTTCTGAGTGCATTATTGTTCAACACCCCCAAAGTACAGTGTATTAATGTCCAACGTCAAAGTTCAGTGCATTATTATCCAATACTCCAAAAGTTCAGTATATTAGCATCCAAAAACCCTTTTGAAAATGATAAATATCTTGGAGCAAGACACATCTTAAGTGTCTTGCTACTGAATAAAACTTATATATTTGTGAATTAAATTGAACAAAAGTTACATGGTTGACTTCTATAACTATAATAATACATATAAATGATATTAAATCACACTTTTATTTATATTTTTTAAAATTTACAAAAATATGTCAAAAGTATGCCTAATGGATGACGTTCATGTGTTAGGGTATCAATTTTAATTATTGGCATAGCAAACACATTCCAACCTTCTTATAATTAATAATTAATAGTAGAGGTCAAAAATGATGATAATAAGTATTAATTCGTATCATCACTTTTTAAAAAAAAAATCTGGTGTAAGAGAATTAAAAGAAAGTTAGGCCATGTTTTTTTATACGGTGTAGTGCAATGCGGTGTAGTGCCATAACTCACCATACCACTCAGGCCCTGTTCTTTTATGCGGTATTTTGCAGAATGGTGTGGTGAGGTGTGGTGGAATTGTGGTGGGCGTGGTAGAATTGTGGTAGGTTATTGGAATTGTGAGAGAGAAAAGTAATGATTTGCGATAAAATGTGGTGGGTTGTGGCAAACTGTGGTAGGCTGTGACACCACAGTTTGCCAACCGCAGAAAAGAACAGGGCCTATTCTCCCACAATTCACATCACTTTACCCCAAGTCAACAATCATTACCAATATATCTCCTCACTTTTCTCTTTCCTTATTTTTTTCCCTCTATTTTTCACATCCTCTTTCCTCATCTATCACATCAATTACACTTTCTACAAATTTTACTATATCATTCCATACATTACCGCACTTTTCACAATTTCACTATACCGCGCCATTTCCGCACCATACCAACCACATAAAAGAAGACTCTAACTCTTATTTTATAATTTTATTTGTGGGATGACTTTGTCTATTATTTCCTATTTACCGATCATTTTACTCATGCAATGGTTATGGATATGGTTATGGATATACACTTTGTACGTAGCAGTCATTGTGATGACCATATACATATGATTTTATTTGTAATTGATTCGTATTTGACCCTTTAACCTAAAATTTTGGGCTACTTCCAAGGGACCGTGTGAGAAATCATAGGATACTTAGGGGTCTAAGTAGCTCCGACATGAATAAGAGAGGTGAATTATACTTTCATTATCAGTTTTAAACTTAGTCTTAAAGTCCGACGTCAATCGATAGAGAAATTCAAACATGGGAAAGTAGGGATAGGCGGATAACAGTGGGTCTTGGACACGACCCAGACTCGGTCGAACCCCACCCATTTAGGCGGGTCTGGGTCCAAAAATTTTGGACAATGGGTCCACTAAAAATATGGCGGGTCCGAATCCAGGTATAACCATGAACCCGTAGACTCGACCCGCGAACCGGTCTTATATATATATATGTGTGTGTGTATATATATATATATATATAGGAAAATTAGATTCTAATAATCCCCACTTTTGCAAATTGGATGGTGGTGGTCCCTACTTTCACTTTGTATTCTGGTGATCCAAAAAAAAATTGGATTGTAGTGGGACATTTTCGAGAGTATACCCTAAATATCATAGTTTTTTGTGTTGCATTTGATTCAAAACTTAATATAACACTTTACCATGATTTTTAATTAATTTACAGCGCTTCTCCCAATTTTTTCATATTTTTTACTATTTTTTTACGATTTTTTCATTTTTATTATTTTTAAAAAATTCATCATAATTACTCGGAGTCTCAAAAAAATGATTTAAAAAATCGTTTAGAAACTAAAATTCATTAACTTTCTAGGGGCAGGAACGGGAAAAAAAAACAAAAACAATATAAGGTAGGAATGAAAAAAAAATAAGAAGAATGTGAAGGTGGATTTTTGGTACCACTACAATCCATTTTTTTTTTGGACCACCAGAATATAAAGTGAAAGTAGAGATCACCATCATCCAATTTGAAAAACTAGGGATTATTAGAATCCAATTTCCCTATATATATATATATATATATATATATATATATATATATATATATTGCAAAAAGCTGCAACTGACTATATAACACCAAGCCAAAAGAATGGCTTCGCGGGAAATAGCCCACGCCCCTATCTCATATTGATTACAACATCTATAATGCACCTAAGTTTTCTTTTGTGTCGAGTAAGAACAAGAACTCTACATTTTACATCGTCTATGAGATTAGAGATTAGGAGGTTCTCCGTTCTCCCATGTTTCCCATGCACCCTGTTATTCTGATCCCACCAAGTATATTATATATATATATGCAGAAAAAATGGACCCGAAGAGGTTTTTTCCGCTTTTGGCCCATCATGCTGAGTAATGGCCTCGGCCCAATCAGTGATCGTGCTATCTGGCCCTGGAATTGGCCGAGGGGTTCTACTAGCCATATGTCTCAGGCCTGTTGGGTCTGTTGCAGCCGATGAAAAGGTGATCCGCTGTCTCTTCCGCCCATGCACAATGCACAATGCACAATGCACAATGCACAATGCACAATGCAGACATATAGCATCTCTGCCATTGTTCCATCGTTTAGTCTTGGCTCTTACGGGGAGTTTCCTCGGCAGGAGGACCCAGGCGATAAATGCATGTCGAGGGGTGACTAAAATGTTCCGTCAAGGTCAATATTATGCATGCATAACGACGAACTCACTCCTTTGAGATCCTCAATGCTATACCCTATGGCACCAATGTGCTTGCGAAGCACATCAAGAAGACTTTGAAGGGTGCCATGAAGGTTAGAATTGACGATCACAGGAAAAGACTCAGAAGGACCAAGAAATTCATACCTCAAAGATGGTGGTAAGGGTTTCAACTCAACTTCTGGCCTCTTCCTCTCCTTGATTTCTTGTGGCTCATGCTCCTCCACACTTGCTATGATTTCACTTCCCAAGAATGACCAGTGATATTCCGAAGCTTCATTAAGAATGGAAACATAGGAAGTCACATCTCCCTCCAAGGTCTCCCGTTCAAAAGCTTCCAACGAAGCCTCCTCCAAAGGGTCCTCCAAAGCCATAAAGGAGCCAAGTGTTTGACAACCTCTTCGATAATGTCAACTTGATAGCATGTCTCTTCAATTGACGGAGCGATAATGAAACTTTGTAATTGAATTCAATTTTCTCATTCCCGATGTGGAGAGAGAGTTTGTCGTTCTTCACGTCAATCATAGCTCCGGCGGTTGCTAGGAAGGGCCGACCCAAGATATTCGGGATTTGTGCATCCTCGGCCATGTCTAAGATGATGAAATCACAAAGAATATAAAAATTTTCGACTTGAACCGGAACATCCTCAAGAATTCCTACCAGGCGCCGAATAGATCGGTCGGCCATTTAAAGAGAAATTGTAGAAGGGACGAGATCATGACACTTCAATCTCTTGCAAATTGAGTGCGGCATTATGCTCACACTAGCGCTGAGGTCACAAAGAGCTTTGCTAATCACTACATCCTTGATTGAGCACGGGATGGAGAAGCTCCAGGGGTTCGAAAGCTTAGGAGTCTGCTTATTATCCATTCTTGAGTCAAGGAGACTACCGCATTCTCTCGAATCTTCCTCTTGTTAGTGAGAAGTTCCTTGAGGAATTTAGTGTAAGATGGCATATTTGTGATCGCCTCAAGGAATGGGATGTTAATGTTGAGAGTGTTAAGAATCTCCATGAACTTAACAAACTTCCATCTCCCTTGACCTTGGCAAAACGTTAGAGGAATGGAAAGGGTGGAGCATAGGGTTTGACTTGTTGAATTACCGGCTCCCTTCCTTCTCGATCGCTTTCCCTTTCTTCTTTGACTCATCTTCTTTGACCATTTCATCCACTTTCTCCTCAATACCAAATCCCTCCTCTTCAATGGTTATATCCTCTACCACAACTTCGCTTCCAACTCCTTTGTCAACTCCACTTTTCGGACCCTCAAGCTCCTTGCCACTCCTCAAAGTGATAACATTGACGTGCCCTTTCGGATTTTGTTGGGGTTGGCTAGGCAGGCCTTTGGAGGAGGATTGAAAGTTGGAAACTTACTGGGCTAGTTGGACTAGTTGAGTCTCAAGCATTCTTTGGTTAGCATGGATAGCCTCATTTTGCTTCAGTTGAGCGACGTTGTATGCCTCTTGGTTTTTGAGGTATCTTTTCATGAAGTCCAACTCTTGAGTCATTTGCGGAGGGGGTTGTTGGTAGGATTGAGGGGCTTGATGGTGAGTGGCTTGGTTTTGATATGAAGGGTTTTGGTGATGAGAACGGTCTTGTTGAGGATGACTTTGGCCTTGGCTTTGATTTGGGTATGGAAAACCGGGAGGAGTGTAGGATGGGTTCCCTGAGGGTGGACCGAATTGGCGGTGTGGTATGAGAGGTTGTTTTGGTAAAGGGCATTTGCTCGCTCATTAGCTATCAACTCCGTTTGGCACTCAAAGTTCGCATGTCCTCCACCGCATACCTCACTATGAATCGTCGGGTTTGACGAAGATGAAGGAGTGGAAGATTGAACTTCCATAATCGGCTTGAGTTGTTGATTTGTCTTTATCTCGGCCACATCTTGCGAGAGTTGTTGCATGGTCTTGAGGAGATAATTTATGTTCTTCGCTATCACCACTGATCGCCACCTCTCTCGAGTTCCTTCCCCAATTACATGCGTTCTCCGCCATTTGCGCCAAAAGTGCATCCGCTTGGTCGGGGGTCTTGCTTAGGAAGAGACCACCCAAAGCATTATCAACCGACTGCTTCGTGGCCATAGTGAGGCCTTCATAGAAGGTGTACAGGATGAGGGGGCCGGAAGATTGTGATGTGGGCAAGCCCGTTGAAATCCCTTATATCGCTCCCAAGCCTCAAAGAGAGACTCCCCCGGTTGTTGTTTGAAGTTCACAATCTCTGTCCATAAGCGAGCCGTCCCCATAGGAGGAAAGAACCTTCTTAAAAAACCTTGACTCAACGCTTCCCAAGTCCGAAAGGTGTTTGGATTGAAGTTATCGAGCCAACCTCGAGCCTTCCCGGAGAGAGAGAACGGGAAGAACTTGAGGTGGATGTACTCCTCGGGGACTCCTTGCATCCTCATCATGCCGCACCTTTCCACAAAGTTTGAAATGTGATTGATGGGGTTTTCCGAGTCAAGCCCATGAAATTTGGATTGCTCAAACAGACTGAGGAAATTAGGCTTGACCTCGAAAACAGTCCCTACTGGAAGGTCGGGAAAAACAGTGGGTGATCCTCCCCTACCCATTAAAGGTGATGCGAATGAAAGAAGGGTACGGGGGTCAGGCGGTGGTTGTGCCATGGCCTCTCGCTGTTGTCATTCAAGGAGTCGTCTGCGAGCGTTTGCAGCGTTGTTGTGTCGTGTCGTAGCTTCAATTTCAGGATCGAATGGTACAAGAGGTATTTGATCTCTCCTGCACATGCACTAAACAAGAAAATGACGTAAACAACTCTAGGGACTCTAGACTCGACTTAGCAAGGTAGGGGTCACTTAAACTAAACGTTCGTAGAGTAAATTAACACTAAAAGGGACGTTTGCTCCCCGGCAACGACGCCATTTTGTTTAGCTTTAATATAGCCGGGGTTGTTTGTCGAATCCACAGGGAATAAGGTGATAGAAAGAAGAGATGGATGCAACAGAATCAAATTAGCAGTGAAAATCAGAGAAAAAGAGGTCTAAGGGTCGGTTTGCACCACCTAATGGTTACCCTAATATAAAGCGGTCCCGAACAAAGCACTAAACCAAGCTAGAATTTAGGATATTGCAAGAATAAAGTCACTTCGGAGCCTCTCTCGAGGTAAACCCGAATTTAACCCTCGAGGTCTGTCCATTGATTTTTTGAAGACGCACCTAAAGAGTTTGAAATGCAAATCTCCCTACCCGAACTCCTCCACTAAATTAATGAGGATTCGTTTGAATATCCATTCAACTACCCTAGAGACTATGTTTGAATATGTTTCGCCACACTAAACACCATAATCAAGAGGATGGTCGAATGAAAACTTCATAAACATGTTCTAATGGTCTATCTAAGCCCAACTCTAAATAAGGAATCCCATTAGGGGCTAAACATTCTCCTAAACCCTAAGAAAACTAGCCACTAATCATACCAACAAACATTAAAACTATTAAACTTAAAACAAGAAACCTAGTCATGATACTAAGAAAAGAAAAAAACAAGAAGATTAATCACAAATAGAACTAAGATAAGCATTAAAAGAAGGAAAGAGATTTACCCATTTGAGAACTAATATGATAATCTATAATCTATAACCTTTAAAAAGGGGAAATGTTTCACACTGTAGCAATCTACAGTGTCCTTACCCCCTCCCTCCCCTTACTGCCTTTAATTGCTCATTTGCCATATGTAAAAGAAAACAAATAATAAGCAAGGTCACAAGCCCACAACAGTAACCATGGCACAATCATTTCCTTTTCCATTTCCTTTTTTCCATTTACCTTTTTCCTCATTTACTTTTTCTATTTGGACGCCAGGGGTTTGATTAACTTATTTTGTATCCTATTTTGTGTCCTATTTTCCAAGTCTTCTATTTTTCATTTTATTTGTAAACTACTTATCAAAAATTCTATTTTTAATTTTTAATTAACTTCATTTCAAGTTCTCACTCTTTTTTTATAAGTGAATTCCATGCTAAAAATTTTAGTTGAAACATAACCAAAACATGTAAAAACAATATTTTAGCAATTTATGGTAGTCTTGTTTTTTTTTTCTTTGTAACTCTTTTTTTATTTAAAAAAAAAATCTTTCTAAGCTATCTATTTTTTTATTTCCTTTCTTAGTAGTTTAAGATTTGGAAATAAATAAACTAGCATTTTGGAGCTATCAGACAAAGTTATACCATTATTTTATTCTTTTTATTTGTAATTTCTTTTCTTGGCATTTTGGAGGGGGAATAAAATATATAGTATTATAAATCTCAAACAGAATATTCTAACATTATTTTTAAGCTATTAAATGAAAATATAACTTTATTTTTTTACATAAAAAATTTGCAGTTGTTAAATTTTTACAAACTTTTACTTATTTTTTTTAGATTATTAATTGCTGAAAAACTAACTAGAAATGTGAGTCAACATTCACATGAAAAAAATATCACTATCTAACACAACTATTTTGACTATATATATTTATATGAACAATTGTCATGTGGACTAAATCATGGGCTATAGTGTAATATAAAGATCGTTACATTGCTATATGAATAGCTTTCGCTAAGTATAACTCTATTAAATAGAATATTATACATAACTTTAGAAAATTCTTTAATAAAAAAATTTTACTAAATTATTGTTAGAAAAAGAGTATTTAGGAGTACAACTAAATTACTGTAAATAAAAATAGTTGGTCTCATTCTTATACTACATTCTAATTTATTTAATTTTGTATACTCTCAAGCCCATCGCACGCAACGCGTGCATGTTACGGCTAGTAATAATAGAAAGAAGAAATCCAAAGCTTGAATAATAATGAGTCTTCAATTGATGCTCATTTATTGCAATAAACCAAAATAAATACAATAAAAGGATGTGCTTGAGTGAAAGGAATAGAGCATTTATATAGATAAATGTGCTAATTAAGTAGCCTCCAAAAAGAAAAGTGAACAGTAAAATGAAAGTTGATAGGTTAAAATTTGGAGCAAATATATTAAAACTAATATTAAAATTTAAATACAAACAACTCATAAGCCTTATTTTAAAATTGGTATAATATGTAATATAGTTTGTGATATATAATATATTGGATTACATATGTGCACAAATTATTCTTCTATTTTTTCGTTTTATACTTAAAAAGATAAGTAAAAGTTATAATTAACTTATTAAATGATATTATATAAGTATATTTTTATACAAAAAATGATAACATTATTATCTTTTTTCTAAAAAAGGGGTTACACGACTCACGTGAACCCTTTTTATCTCCGCCATTTGGAAATGTGGAGTTAGTGTTACCGTTAGTTTTACGCGGCGACTTGGAACCTAAGTAGAGTAGTACAATAATTTTATCTGAGTTTTGAGGATTATTTGTGCGATTGTGCCCCAATTTTTATTTTTGGCCAAAAGGTACGATACAAGAGAACCTCTTATTATCATAACAAATTAACTGTCTAAATTAATTTTAAGATGAGGGGTGTTTTTTATCGGTTAAGAAAATTAAAAGAAATTTAGGCCCTGTTTTTTTATGCGGTGCGGTGCAGTATCCTAATTCAACATACCATTCAATATTCTTTCACACTTTACCACATGTCCGTAATCATTACCAATATATCTTCTCACTATTCTTTATCTTTACTTGTCTGTTCTACTTTTCACATTCTCTCTCCTCACCTAATTACACTTTCAACAAATTTTAACATATCATTCCACACTTTACTGTATCATTTTCAACCCATACCAACTAGGTATGACAGTCAAATCTAAATCCGCTCCAATCCGCCGTAAAAAATCCGATTCAAGTCCGATAAAAAGAAATCTGAATGTGAATCCGATTAAGAAAGTCCGACTCCGATTATAATTGGAGTGGATGTGGAGGTGACCACCTCCAATCCGATTAGGTCTGATTAAATCCGATTAGAATAATCAATATATAAAAAAATTTAAAAAATTATTATATGACTGAATTTGAGAATATAGAGGAGAATTGAAAGCTTAGTTTTTTTCTTTTTCAAGAAAGGGTGTATGCTAGTATTTTAAAGGTTGATAAACTTTTTCTCACCTGTGTACTGTTATATTTTTTGTTACGTAAAAAAAATATTTTGACTATTCTTGGTGACTCATTTTTTACCAGCAATGAGTATGAAAATTGCAACAAAAATGTTGTCAAAAAATTAGAAAAATAATAATAAATAAATAGTACAAATGCTAATTGGACCTCCGATTATAATTGAAGGACCTCCGATTATTAATTGGAGCGAAGGTGGAGGTACCCACCTCCGATTCGCCTCCGACCCATTGTCATTCATAATACCAACCGCACAAAAAGAAAACTCAAACTCTCATAAGCCTTGTTATTTTGTACAGTTTCACACATCACTTGTCATATTTTTCTACACTTACCACAATACTTCCCTACCATACGATGTCATTCCACACTTTACCATAATAATTATAATTTTCTCTCTCCTCACTTTTCTCCTATACTTTTCATATTCTCTCTCTTCACTTGTCACATCAATCATTCTTACCACAAATTTAACCATATTTTATCATACCATACAACACTTTCCAAAACATTGTCATACCATACCATTTATCGCATTTAGTTTGGCACACAAAGAACAGGGCCTTATTCCATTTGCAATCTGGATTGCCTTTGCCAGTTATTTTTTATTTACCTTACTCATGCAATGGTAATGGTTATGGACGTACACTTTGTACTAGCCGTTGTAATGACCATATACATATGATTCTATTTTTAATTGATTCGTATTTGACCTAAAGTTTTGGACTACTCCCAAGGAACCATGTGAAGAACCGTAGGGTATTTAGAGGTTTAAGTAGCTTTGACATGAATAAGAGAGGGGAGTTATAGCTTCAATATCAGTTTTAAACTTAGTCCTAAAGTTCAACATCAACTGGGAGAGAAACTCAAACATGGGAAAGTAGGGGTGACAGTGGGTCCTTAACTCGACCCATGTAAGCGGGTCTGGGTCCAAAAATTTTGGACACATTGAGTCTGAGTCCACTAAAAATTTAGTGGATGCGAATCTGGGTCTAACCACGGATCCGTGAACCTGACCAACGGACCTGCCAAATTAGATATATGTACACACACGTACATATAAGATATATGTACACATGCACGAGCGCGGGTATACACACACATGTATGTATGTATGTATGTATGTATGTATGTATGTATGTATGTATGTATGTATGTATGTATGTATGTATGTGTGTGTATGTATGTATGTATGTATGTATATATATATATATGGATGGAAATTAGATTCTAATAATCCCTACTTTAAATTTGTATTCTGGTGCTCCAAAAAAAAAAAAGGAAATTGGAATCTAATAAACCGACCTTTGATGGTCCTTTGAAATAACGAACCAACCTTTCAAATTAATTTACAACGAACCCAACTTAACATGCTATTTTTTCTAACGAACCTCCGGCGAGACCCACAGGCCGGAAAGATGAGTTGGCGGTGGTTTTAGCTGACTTGGCATATTTTGGAGCAAAAAAAAAACGAAAATTATTTTATGGCATGTGCCCAGGTTAATGAAAGTGCCATGTCACCTTTTCCCCCTTTAATTTTTTTTTCTCCCTCAGCTCACCCACCCTCCTTCTCTAATTCTTTCTGAAATAACTCCACGCTATTGTTCTATTTTCAATAAAGTCAGATAAACACCCAACCCAAACTCTCTTCCTTCAAATTTCTCTTACCTGAATTTTTGATCCGATTTCGAATTGCGTAAACCCTAATTGCTACTGTATGTGTTGAATTTCGACTGTGGAGGCATAATCGCTGGAGACATCAAGTTGAGGTATGTTAAATTTCGTGTTTAATTTCGTGGCGGAAATTAGGGTTGAATTCTGGGTTTTTTAGGGTGCAGATTGTTAATGCTTGTTGTTGTGAATGTCATATAGGTTGGTATAATGGTTGTAAATTTCGAGATCCACCATGGTGGAAAATTCGTTTTTGTTGGGGAAGAAGAGGTTGAGTATGTGGGTGGGAAGGTGAGCAACATTTATCCAATAGATGTTGATATGTTGACTGATTTAGAAGTTCTAGGTTTTGCTGAAACTTTGGGGTATCAAAGTATTGAAAGATTTACTTACCTCATTCCTGGGATGACATTGTTTGAGGGGTTGAGGACTTGCAAGGGTGATTTGCAGTCATTAGATATGGCACTGGCTGCATTGGTGAACAAGAATTTGGTTGTGTATTTTGAACACAAGGTGGATGAACTTGAGGGTGTTGAACCAATTCCGCTTGCACTTCCATGGTCTCCTCGTAGATTCAAGCGTCGTGCAATGAGGTCTCCATATGGGCCTAAGTCATCCCCAGTGGTTAGGTCAGCAAAGGGTGCTAGAGTGAAGGTAACACCTATGACTTTCCCATTGAGAAGGAAGAAGCTCAATTCTACCCCTTTGCCAACTGAGCCCAATGCAAGCAATATTCCAATTGCTAAGCCAATCCCTGAGCCCAATGCAAGCAATATGCCAACTGCCAAGCCAACCCCTGAGCCCAATCTAGAGCCCAATGGCACTAGCCTAAACAATGAGCCCAATTCTCAGCCCAATTCTCAACCAGAACAAACAGAACACACTACAACTGAGACACAATCATCCCAGGTGACTGACCAGACCCCACCCAACATAGAAACTGAAGAACAAGTCAAGGCACCTCCAGCTGACAAGGGTAAGGGGAAAGCTACTGTTCACCACCTTGCACCTGAGGTTGAATGGGTTTGGGAGGATGCAAGGCCTGGATCTCCATGTATTGGAGGTGAGTCTCAAAGTGAGGATGGTGAAAGTGACTGGGAAAGGGATGAGTTGCAACAGGAACTTAATGAAGGAACAACTGGGTCAACTAAAAGGAAGATCAGTTTTGATAATGATGATGGGGGTGGCCAAGGTGATGTCACGGTTGAAGATAGTGATAAAGGAGGTTCTGCAAATGATGATGATGATGATGATCAGTCTGATGAAGATGGGGAAGAAGTTGAAACTAGTGATGAGGAATATATTGAAGGGAAGAAAAGAAAGGAAGAGTGTAGGCAAGAGAAATTAGAAAAAGTGAAGGTTGCTGTTGAGAAGGGCAGTGATAAAACAACAGGGGTTGAAGCTGAAGTAAATAATTTGGATGCAACAAACAATGCTCAAAGAAACTCCTTTGATGGTTTCCATTCTGAGTATGAGGAATCAGATGAAGAGATGGATTCTTCTGGTGAGAGTGAAGATGATATACCAAGGTTGTTAAGGAAGAAGAAGAAGCCTAGGACTGTCGACTCAGGCACTAACTGGAAGACTTTCAAATGGGAGGTGAACATGGTGTTTCCATCAGCATCAGCTTTCAAAGAAGCTCTAGCATCATATGCCATTGCTCAAGGTTACAACTGCAAGATTGGAGTTGCTTCTAAGAGGAGGAAAAGGATGGCAGTAGTATGTAAGAAAGGATGTGACTTTTATGTTTATGTATCATTTGATAAAGCTACTAGCAATTTCATTGTTAGGACTGTCAGAGGGGAACATAAGTGTAACAGAAACATGGTGAAAAATCCACAATTAAAGTACAAATGGGTTGCCAAAAAGTACCTGGCTGTTTTCAAGGAAAAACCCAATTGGCCAGCAAAGGAACTGATTGAGACAGTGCTTAGGAATGAGCATGTTGTGTTGCTTGCTTGGACAGCTTATAAGGCTAGAGAGCATGCAAGGACACTACTTCATGGCTCCATGTTTGACCACTATGCTAAGGTTGGATCATACCTTGAAGAGCTGAAAAGATCCAATCCTAGGGGAACTTACATACTAACAACAAGGCCAGCAGAGGAGGGTGACAAACCTTATTTCCATAGGTTGTACATATGTTTTGATGGATTGGCTAAAGGCTTGTTGCAAGGGTGTAGGAAGGTGCTATACATTGATGGAACTTTTCTCAAAACCTTCTTGGGTGGTGTCCTACTGACAGCAATTGGAATAGATGGAAACCAGCAAATGTTTCCTTTGCCGTTGTCAAGTTGAAAACAATGACAGTTGGGAGTGGTTTCTCAACCATGTACGTCAAAACATTCATAGTGATGATGGTTCTGGTTGGACCATTATTTCAGATGAGCATTTGGTAATATACATGATGTTATTTCACTATAAAGTTATGATTTTGTTATGTGGATTTTAACATGTTAATTTTTGTTTTGGTTTTTTTTTTTGTTTTGTTTTACATTTGCAGGCTATTGTGAAGGGGGTTGCAACTGTGTTACCTAAATGTGAGCATAGACATTGTGCGAGACACATATATTCAAACTGGAAGAAAATGCACAAGGGGGATGAACTGAAGATGCTATTTTGGAGAGCAGCAAAGTCATACAATCAAGCAGATTTGAAAGATGCTCTAGATGATATGAGAAAAGTTTCTACTCAGGCATATGAAGACTTCATCAACAAAGATCCCAAGCTCTTTTGTAGAGCATACATGAACCCAGACAGTAAATGTGAGACAATTGTGAGCAACATGGCAGAGACATTCAATGCCTACATTGTCAAGGCAAGGCACAAACCACTGATACACATGCTGGAAGACATAAGGAGTGCTCTGATGGAGAGGATTGTCCTCAAAAGAGAGCTGATGACAAACTCACATGATGACATATGCCCAAGGGTCAGGAAAAGGCTTGAAAAAGAAAAAGAGGAAGCTTGCAAATGCAGACCACACCCATCTGGGAACAATACATTCCAAGTTTATGTTGAGACAGACAGGCTAGCAGTGGACCTCAACTCAGGTACATGTACATGTAGAAAATGGGATCTCACTGGAATACCATGCTCCCATGCTATTTCATGTGTTGGTTGGCTGAAAATGGAAGCTGAGGTGTTTGTCAATCCCATGTTTAAAAAACAAGCCTATATGAAAGCATATGAGTTCTCTATCTCACCTTGTGTTGGAGATAGGCACTGGCCCATGAAAGAACTCCCACTGCTGCCACCTCCTGTGATCACTCGAGCTGGAAGACCAAAAAAGAATAGAAGGAGAGACCCCCATGAAGATCCCAAGAGGGCAGGAAAGCTGACAAGGCATGGACTTGTTATGTACTGTAGTATATGCCACAATCAAGGACATAACAAAAGGGGTTGCCCTGACAAAGACACAATTGGATCACAGCAACAACCCCAGCCAGAAACACAACCACAAGAACCACCTAGAAGGCAACGGGGGAGGCCAAGGAAGCAACCATCCAACAGTGACACTACTGCTGCTAGGGGGACCTCAACTTCAGCTAGGGGGTCAACTTCTAATGTTGCTGCTAGGGGTTCTGCTATGGGGTCTGCTGCTGGTAGGGGGTCTGCTGGTAGGGGTTCAGCAGCTGCTAGGGTGACTACCAGATCCAGATCTTCAGCTGAGTCTGCTGGTTCTGCTGGTGCTGGTGTTGGTAGGGGAGGTGGTCGAGCTGGCAGAGGAGGTGGGAGAGGAGGTGCTGGTAGGAGAGGTGGGAGAGGAAGGGGATCTGGAATGGGCAGGTGGTTTCCAACTGGGAGTGGGAGTGGAAGTGCTAGGGATGAAGCTAGAGCATATAGAAGTGCTGCTTATTGGTTGGGGGTTACAAGTGCAAGGGTATGGATCTTTCCCTCTCTTTTTTTATTTGTAACTTTTTAGAATAACAATAAAAGGTGGCCCCCTATGTTTGATTGTTGTGGTGTCCAAAGTGAAGCACATGATTTTGACATTTACCTTTTCCATTTTTTAGGGGGAGGCTTCTTCATTTGCTACAGCTGGCCAGACAGATGCCCCTTCATCAAGTGCAGCAGATATCCCAACAACCCAAAACTCATCCACCAGTCAACCATTCACTGAACATTGGATGTACTGAGGCAGTAGGTTGATTATTTTGGTAGATTAGGGATGTGTAGTTTGGTAGTCAAAGGAGGTGTATTTTGTTATTTCTGTTTGCAGCAAACAGACATGCATTAGCATACTGTTTGTATCAAACAGATGATGTCCCAAACAGATGAAGATGCTGTCATTTTGTTACAAGTACTCCTGTCATTTTCTTGTCAAACAGATGTTATTTGTAAGCTTGCTAATGAGCTGGTTTTTGCTTAATGGAATGACATTCAATGTCAACATTTTGTCCTTCCTATATGGATGTGTATGTACATATCATATTCCTTTATTGTCTGTTGTTGAAAAGTGAATGCTAACTTATGACAATGAACAAGTTGCAATGGCTCAAAAAATAATCAAAAAGTTCCTGCATTTCATTCATCCATACCAATATCCATTACATTAACTACTACCCTATATTCACATGTTCAATAACTTCCATTCATCTACCCACCTACCAAGTACCTATCTTCACCTATCCTACAATGTTCACAACCACCACAACAACTACAATTACAAACATTACGAAGGGTATCCAACCATATCTAAATGATCCTCTATGCTGTAAATACTTCAGTGAATCTCTCAAAGCCTTCACCTCTGCCTCACTTGCCTTCCTCTTCTTCTTCTCATTCTCAAGTTTTGTTCTGAGCTTGGTCACTTCTTCCTCCAGTTTTACACTGCTCTGAGTCTCGTTCCTCAATTCTTGCATCTCAACTTGCATTCTTGACATTTCCCCAACAATTTGCTCCATCCTTTCCTCCAATATCGAGTTGTGCTCAAGCAAATACTTGTCAAGCTCATCTTCCCAAACAAAGAACTCACACCCCTGATTCACCTTCAAATCACACATAAAACAGAGAAACATATCACAAATTCAACATCTTTCACCCAAAATTCAAACCCTAAACCCTAAACAGTAATTAAACCCTAAACACACTGACCTTCCAAAATTTGCATCCAAAAAATTTCCTCCTATAGTTGCGTTCCTTGCGGCAGGTTTCATACACAACTGGGGCATTATGCTTGCATTTCAATAGCAAAGAATGGCTTCTTGAACTGCACATTCTCGATCAAACGCAGCGGCCGACACTTGAAGAACCTTGATTATGGCTAGCCATTCTGGGCGAACTAATTGAACGAAATAGAAGAAAGGAATCTCGATTGAGAGGAGCAGAGAGGAATAGATAGGATTTAGGGTTTATAGATTTGAGCTACTGCTGGAGGAAGATTGGATCTGGAGATGGCTTCTTCGTGGTCTTCCTCTTCTTCAGCTTCCTCGATTTAGTGTTTAGGGTTCTTTCTTTTTTTCACTGTGGGTGGGATTTCAGAAAGAATTAGAGAAGGAGGGTGGGTGAGCTGAGGGAGAAAAAAAAAATTAAAGGGGGAAAAGGTGACTTGGCACTTTCATTAACCTGGGCACATGCCATAAAATAATTTTCGTTTTTTTTGCGCCAAAATATGCCAAGTCAGCTAAAACCACCGCCAACTCATCTTTCCGGCCTGTGGGTCTCGCCGAATGTTCGTTAGAAAAAATAGTATGTTAAGTTGGGTTCGTTGTAAATTAATTTGAAAGGTTGGTTCGTTATTTCAAATGACCATCAAAGGTCGGTTTATTAGATTCCAATTTCCCAAAAAAAAAATTGTATTGTAGTGGGACAAAATCGATAGTCTAGCCTAAATATCATAGATTTTGTGTTGCATTTGATTCAAAACTTTGTATAACACTCTACCATGATTTTTAATAAATTTAAAGCACTTCTCCCATTTTTTTTGAATTTTTTTTCTATTTTTAATGATTTTTTCAATTTTATTCTTTTTAAAAAATCATAATAATTGCTCGGAATCTCAAAAAAATAATTTAAAAAATGTTTTAGCAACTACACTTCATTACCTATCTGGGGGTAGGAACGAAAAAACAAAAACAAAATGGGGTAGGCATGAAAAAAATATAAAGAATGTGGTGATGGATTTGGTACCACTATAATACAATTTTATTTTTTTAGGACCATCAGAATATAAATTGAAAGTACGGATTAATGTCATCCAATTTGTAAAATTAGGGATTATTAGAATCCAATTTCCCTATATATATATATATATATATATATATATATATATATATATGTTTTAATGGAAAACCTAATTGTATTTTTAGAGTTGTGAAAGGCAACAATCATGAATTTTGTGTTTTTTTGTTTTTTTGCATTTTAAGTTGTGTGGTTGTATTCTTAGAGTTGATGTCTTGATGACTTTTGTAATGCTATTATGTTGTACTTCGCTCATAGTCTCATACGTTAAAATGTTTTTATTGTGTTGAAAATAAGTCTATTCAAACAAAATAGTTATTATTATACAAGTGTGCATATATAAAATTAACCCGAAAGTTGATAAATCTAGTAAAAAAAAATATAAGAGTGTTGGATCCATTAAGGACTCACCATGGACTCGGGGAAATGGTGGGTCTGGGTCCATTTTTTGGGTTCTGGGTTGGGTTCGGGTTCGGGTTCGGCTGGACCCAACCCATTGCCATTCCTATGGGAAGAATAAAAAACCCATGATACATAACTTTTTATTCAGCACACAAACTCTCGAGTCTAGAAAATAAACATTTAAAACTTAGGATCTAAAAATAAATATCCATATTTTCTAAGGTCCAAAATGCAAAAAAACTCTCAAACTATTCCCCATCTCAACAAGATTGATTAGAACATGACAAATCATTCATATAAAGTAGAAAACAATGTTTGTGTTTTGTGTTCTGAAGGTTGCCAACCTGACTGTCTGCTAACTTGTGTTTACAGACAAATTTACTCTTTCACCCTTGAGTGTAATAATTAATCAACAACTTATCTAGTAGCTTGTTTTCACCGACAAATTTACTCTTTTGTCCTCGAGTATAAGAACCACGAATCCTAGCATCAATGAACATTTAGGCCCTATTCTTTTTAAGATATGGAAATGGTGCAATATGGTGAAATTATAGAAAATAAGGTAAGGTATGGAATGATAAAATTTGCCGAAAAGTGTGGTTGATGTAGTAGGTGAGAAGAGAGAATGTGAAAAGTAGGGGAGAAAAGTGAGGAGAGAAAAAAGTGAGGAAATATATTAGTAATGATTACGATAAAGTGTGGTGAAGTACAAAAGAATATTGAGTAGTATAGTAATTGTGGTATCGCATCACGCCGTATAAAAGAACGGGGCCTTAGTTACTAAACCTAGCAATTCAGAAGGGCAAGTTAAATACATGTCACATATATATTTTGTAAGGGAAAATACAGGTCAAGCGTGTTTTTAGTTCAGACAAATTTGACATTAAGAACACGAGTTGGATGCATTTTAAACTCACCTAAATACCTATACTTTTTGTTCACATGCGAATTTAATTTTCGTACTTGAATACAATAACCAAGAATTATACATCAAACAAAAATTACGCTATTAGATCTATCAATTCGGACGGACGAGTCAAATATAAGTCGATAATATATCTGATTAGGGTAAACACGAGCCAAATCAAATGTATAGTCCTACAAACAGATAGGTTGACTAGTACTATTAGAAGTATTTCCATTCTCCACTCTCATATCTATTACTCCTACTATAACTTCTAGTTATTCTTTTATCTAACTGTTATCGAAATTCCTCATTGAAATTTGTTCTTTCTATTGGGAGAAGATTCGTAACACTATGTCTAAAGCACGCTGAAAAGATTTATGATAATTTGTGAACTCAATCAGCGATCCTGAAGCAATTATATATCAGTAATACTTACGGCTCAAAAGAGGCCGGGCATCACAAGATTAATCGAGGAGTAAGGATTGATTGATGACTAAAGCCATTCAGGCTTCAACTCATAATTTTTTATATCTTGAAATTATAGATGTAATACTTTTATGCCCTTACATATCGAAAATTTATTCTAGAGTTGTCACTTTATGACAAGTGTTGCAAACAAGATTAATTTAGCTGTGATGATAGTTGAGTGAATGGGGGTCACTATTTTGAGCCCAACAAGTTCTAAATAAAAAAGAGGTGCACCAATCATTTATCATCTTAATGATGAGGTGGGCATACTAACTTTATTAATTTTTTTCTTTTTAATTATTTATATATATATTTTTCCACATATCCCTATCATCTCCAGAGCAAATTAAACACGTCATCATTTATTCATATCTAAAGTAAATTACACTTTAATTACAGCTATATGATCATATATGTGAGGAAAATCCATTTATATGTAGGATTTTGGACTAGCTTAATTATTTATTAGCTTAATACCACAAAACATATAGAGTGTGTTTGGTAGGGGAGAAAATATTTTTTTGGAAAATGTTTTCCCAATTTTCTAGTGTTTGGTACAAAAAAAGTTTAGAAAATCATTTCCAAAGAAAATCATTTTCCTATAAAGGGAGGAAATTGACTTCCTTTGATCAACCTAGAAAAATCATTTTCCACTATTGATTGTTGGATTGATTTTTACTACTAACCCTAACTGAAATTTAAGGCCGAAATTTAACATTAACGGTTTTGCACGAAATTTTGTAACACGATAGAATTGATTAAAAAAACCTCAAATATAAATTTTTAGCTCAAAATATTTTTATTTGATAACATTTATCTCGATATACATCAAATCAGAAGTTTTTGCCCTAAAACTGACTGAAACTTTTAAAAATTCAAACTGAACCGTTTGAATCGAAACTTTATGATTTGATAGTAGGACTAAGAAAAACTCAAATATTAATTTTGAGCTCCAAATATTTTCATTTGTAACATATATCGCCACTTTTATCGACATTTTTTTTGCGGTTAAATATGACTGAAACTTAAGAGCAAAATTCAATTTTCTCAGTTTGTCACGAAGCTTTACAATACGATAGAAATGATTAAAAAAGCTCAAATATGAATTTTGAGCTCCAATTATTTTCATTTGTAACATATATCGCCACTTTTGTGGACATTTTTTTGCGGTTAAATATGACTGAAACTTAAAAGCAAAATTCAATTTTATGTTTGTCACGAAACTTTATAACACGATAGAAATGTTTAAGAAAAGCTCAAATATGAATTTTGAGCTCCAAATATTTTCATTTGTAACATATATAACTACTTATATCGACATAAATGATCATTTTCCGAAAAATAATTCATCTCCTACCAAACAAGGGAAAATTTGGTATGGAAAACCATTTTCCTTGGAAAACCATTTCTTATGAAAAACCATTTCCTTAGAAATTGTTTTCCTCTCAACCAAACACACCCATAGTGTTTGAGAGCTCTTGTTATATATAAAAGAAAATGTTCAAATATCTTAGGGTTTTATGCATCGATATCACTACATGTTTTCAAAATTCAACATTTCAATTTCAGTTTAAATTTATGCAACTTTACTTTACACCTTCAAAAAATATGTCCATCATTAATATTAATTGGCACATAATATCAAGAAAGGGAAAAAAATTTTGCAAGTTTACTTGATTGAAGGTTGAAACATTATTTAACATGATCGATTATTTTATTAGCAGTAAGGGATTGATCATCGACCCCACCATATGTGTATTTGGAGCCTCCTTTGGTGCAACTCGAGTTATAGTCATCTTGTGCTGCTACTTAGAGCATATGCAGTGGTTGAAACTTATTTCAATCAACTTATTAACATTTCATTCTATTCCTATACAATGGTATTTTTTTGTAAGTTTCACAATTTTGGAACTCATTCTAGACCTCTAAATCATTCCGGAATTAAATTCATATCTTGTATCTTTTCTTATTTGCTATTGGAGGAAAATTGATTTTTCTATTTTCATTTTATTTCAAAAATAGATGTTGTGTGTAGTAAATTAAGATAATGACAAATATTTTATTCAAAGTTCCGATTTAGAATTCCTTTTATTGTGGAGAAGGGAGAAATGAGTTCCAAAAATTCAAAAAATAAGATGATATGACAAGATGGACCCCCAACCAAAGATTCAAAATAATGAAATGCCATTATCCAAGCTCAATAAAATGAATATGGATAAGATATGTGTCAACTTTTTCTTTTTTCTTTTTTTAGATAGAATCAACCAAGAATATGTATTAGCATAAAGCAAAATTTTATGTTTCAAAAAGAAAAAATAATAATAAAACAAACTTTTATAAAAGACTAACTGTTAATTAAATCCTATCATGATAATCATAGTTTAAAAGGCAATTTGTTAGATTCCAGCTAGATATTTAATTAATGATTTCATTCATCTGCTAGAAAAAATAAAAACCCCTTATGGTGCCATCCACATCCATCATTATGCAATTAGCTATTTGGTTTGTTCTATCAATTTATTACAACGTGGTCCAAATTTATACGTAGCAAAATATTTTATTAATAATATAAAAAAGTACTCCTATTTTATATTAATTGTTGTCTTAGGTTTATCAAAAAAAAATCGTCGTCTTAGGAAATCGTATAGTCAAATTTCAAAAAATTTGACCATAAATTTTTCAATATGTACAATGAGTTGTTATAATATAAAATTACTACCATTATATTCCTAACCAAAAATACTATCATAAAAGTATAATATTGCAATTGTTAATAATATATTATGTAAAAAAATTATCAATTAAAGAATAACATTGTAGACTATGAAAGTCTAAACGATGACAATTAATATGGAACAAAGAAAATATATATTTTATGAAGCCAAACAAATAAATAAATTAGTGAATTGATGCAGCAGCTTCAACAAGAATGTTTGCCATGATATGAAGCATGGTGGGCCTTTCAATTAAACAACTTTTGAATTGAGTGCCATCTTTATCTCATAATTCATCACTCCTTGCCCATAACTCAAGGGGGAACATTATAAATTTATTATACATGATATAAATGGAAGCAAAACAAAAGAAAACAATGCAAATTGCTTGATATTTTGTTAGAATTTTATTTAGTTGAGAGGGACAATGAAATATATACCTATCTAGCATTTTAAAGGAGTTGCGAAAAAGAAAATGAAAAAGAATATTTAATGGTTGATCCATATTAGGCTGTTGTAGGGTTTGATTTTGTACCTAGCACTTGCGTGTACCACATTAAGCGGTTGTATATTTGTTTGTTTCATTGTTAGTGCCGCACTGTTACTTTGACGATCTTTGTAAGCAAACTTTCAATTTTTAAGACTTTGAATAATAAAAAAATTGCGTAAATTACCATTATCCCTTTCGACGTACTTTTAATTTTCTTTTCTTAGTAAATATGATAAAATTAAAGTATTCTTTTCCGAATGTTCTAGATCAAATAATATGAATTTACCCTAAAAAACGTTAATATAATCTATGATTGAAAGAATCAAATCGAAACCAACTACAACATTTACCATACCATTAAACAACTTGAAATCAATCGTAGAATGAATGAAAATGGCCCACCTAATCCAAAACTTACCAAAGTAACTCTTACTATTCTAAATATGATCGATCTGAAGCCTCATAACAGAAAAACAGGACGTAACCTAATAAACCTGACTTGACCTAAAACTAAATTGAATCTCGATTCGAATCAACTACGATTCTCCTTTAGTTCCATCCATCCCTAAAAATATCACATCAAAGAAATATGTATGGTAGTCTACTATCTCTACTCACCATGGTGGATGCATGCTAAAGAGTGGTTGAAGCATTACATAAAGGTGATCAAATTTTTAGGTGGGATGTCATTGTGGATTATGTTGTCATTGCCCGTGATCTCCATCACTATTCCCAAATTTAATTATGAGCCCCCCACACTTTCTTCTCATCTCATCTCCTTATCCTCTTCCTTTTTCTTCTTTTTTGTGTGCCCTTTTTTCCCCCATTTGTTTAAAGTCATAATCAAACACCCCCTTGCATTCTCCAAAACTCATGTATAAAAGAATGTCATCAATCAAACACCCTTTGCTTGCTTGCTCTTCTTTCTAGAACCACCCAAAAACTTCTCTCTTATACACATATACCCTAGGTAAGTTTTCTTCTCAATTAAGAGTCTATCATATTTGTGGGTAAATTAAGGTAAGATACCCTGTTCTTTGGTTAGGTTATTTTCAGGTTTTGATGGATAAGTTGAGATAAATTTGGATAAGTTTGGATAAATTATGATGCTTTTTTGGGAATTGTATTTTTAGAATGGATGCTTTTTCGGGGAATTATGTTAGGTTTGAATAGGTTGAGAGAGTTATATCCAACCTAACCAAAGAACAGAGCCTTAAAATTGTTGTAATTTTTGGTAATTTTTGTTTATTTTTTTGATAATTTTTTGTAACTTTTGCTAACTTTGGGTGATTTTTAATAAATGTAAGGGAATAGCTAACAAAAATTCAATTTCTATTTATGCATAATTTACCTACAAATTTCTACCAACTTATACCCATGAATCTTACATGCTCTAAGTTGATCAAATTTACAAAGCCTAGTAGAACTAATCACTAACCCAAATACTTTTGTCTTATATATATACCCTAGCTAGGTCAGTTTTCCTCTCAAAATGATCAAATTTACAAACCCTAGTAGTACTAATTATCACTAACCCATATCATGCACAAACACTAGCTAATTACATGCATTTGTGATTAGTTTATTTTGCAGGGGGGAATTAAGCAAAAAATGGAGCAAAATGAAGTGGGGAGTATGAAGGTGGAAATCCCATCAGAAAGCATAAGTCCAGGAGGATCATCATCAAACCATCATCATCATCATCATCATCATGGGTCAGCCAGGCAGCAGGCCAAGGGGAGTTGTCTTTGTTCTCCGACCACCCACGCCGGCTCGTTCCGGTGCCGCCTTCACCGGAGCCCGAGCCTCCAACGGACCAAGAGCATGGACCCACCAAAGGACCATCCTCACAACTAATTATTTAATAGTAATCATATATTATACATATATACCCTACTTGATCTATTTATTACTAGTATTATATACGTTGGTGTACTATATATGATAGTTATGTATGTATGTGTATGTATGTATGAATGATTTGATCATGTGGGTGTGAAATTTCCTGCTGAAGAAACTTATGAATGAAGAAATTGGAAAGCATGATCAATGATGATTAATGTTTTGCAGCAGAAACTACTGGGGAGACAAATTAGTACAATTTTAGCAAGTTGGGTTATATTATGAACTGTTTTCTATGTTTTTTTTATTTTTTTTCCTGACAGTTTTCTGGGTTCTGACAATTTATGTCAAGCACTCAACCATTTACAGTTTGCTGTGTTCTGACATTTCATGTCAAGGCAGAGAACACAGTGGAACATCAGCAGGCAGGAAATCTGGAATTGAATGCCTCTGATTTCTGGTCTCATTTAACTTTGACTTTAATTTCTTCACATGAATTTCCACAATTATTTGACTTTTTCTGAAGCTCTTGATCTAGGGTTGTCAAAAATTTGATCTGAGTACTTGGTTGTTCAGGGAGATCATATATAGATTTTTCATAAAATGTTTTCTCTGGAATTTTAAATATGCTGTTTTTTAAAAAAATTTCCTTGTTCAAATTTGATTTTTAAATTTGTGCTAGTTTGAATTGTCCGACTAAAAGAATAAATATAGGTTTTTATTGAAAGTTTGATGTCCGAATCTAAAATTTTTGACAACCTTGTGCTCTGCTTGTTTCTCTTTTGTCCCTTTTGTGTCTCCGATTTGATACATAAAAAGATGTTTTTTTTTTTAAAAAAAAAATTGAGTTCTTCTACAAAGTCGTCTAATAGAGGTAAAGTTCATATTTTGTAGAGAATATATTTGTAATTTGTATGTGTGTGTATAATTTTATTTTTGTAAATATTTATGAAAAATCAAGCTTACCTAAAGAAAATATTGGGATTTTAGTTAGAAGTTGTTGCAAAGGTTGAAAGTTTGTTGATACCAATACTTGCTTTTGGCAAAACTATCTTAACTAAAAAAAGTTGTTTTCTAGTAATTAATTTTAAAGAATGAACATTATCATAGGTTAACAAAACCTTTCCTTTGTCTTTTTGCAAGGACAAGCACTATATACTGTTCAAATGTAAAGGATTCATTAATTTTTTTTATTGTTTTTTTTTGTGTAATAATAGTCATTGATTTGATTTTGCAATTGTAAATCATTGTTTCCGATTAATTTGATAAAATCTACAAAGATTAGGTATAATAAATAGATGAAGATATGACTAAAAATCTGTGATATATCATGCAGCCCATGGAATCAAAAGATTTGAAACACATGCTAAATATACTCAATCTAATCAACTGATAAGATCATGATTCTGTGTCTCCATGCTCAGATTTATAAGGAAAACAATTTGTTTATAGAAATTTATCTACTAATAGAAACATTCTATTTGATAATTTACTGCCAAGAATTTCACCTCAAGAAAAGTCAAGCTGCTATATATGGAGCAATTTGGACCATGCCTTGCATGCATTTTGTCTGAGCATATTCATGAGAGAGCTCAGTTTAGGTCAACCCATCTATTATTTAATAAGGAAAAACTTATAGTGGTTGTCAACCATGACAACCACCACAATGAAAATGATATTTATCCATATATGTGTCAACTTTTATTTTCACTATTCATTTTTTTTATTTAGTACAACATTATAAAATATATTTTCTTAATTAAAATCAATTTTCCGACATTTTTTAAAATTTAAATATCTTAAATCTAAATTTTTGCCTAGTAAATAAGCATATTTTGAAAAATATTTATTTTAAATTTTTTTAAAATAAACTAAAATTTTAAAAAATATATTTTACAATTTATATTAAATAAGAAAGCTAATGGTCAAGGTAAAACTTGACACATGTACAAATAAGATTTATTTTACTTACGGTGGTTGTCATGGTTGACAATCACTATAAGTGTATCCATTTAATAAATGGGTTAATTTCATGTCAATATAGAAATTGTCTAAATAAAACTTTATTCTTGGAAACTTCATATTTTTAACTAAAATGGTTAAATCACATTGTATAAAGAAACTATAGTTTTAATTTTTTCAATAGTTATGCCCAAATTTAAAAAGTCCAAAAAATCATTACAAAAGAAGATCAATTTCCTATAAACAAAAGAGCACTAGCAGCGTACAGGCAGGCGTACACGATCAACCAATCATAAAACAAAAAAGCAAACTAGGAAAGAAAAAAGAACACAAAAATGGGGGGAAAAACACACAAGATAAAAGAACATATTGTGAAATACTACCATCTTTCGATATAAATCCAATTTTCACGACACATTGAGAATTAGATCATTTCAAGAATAGAGATAAATAAGTAGGTTATAAAGATTCAATCTATAAATCTAAAGAGTGGTAGCTTGTAGACCAACTTATCCAAGTCTAGCCCATGAAGATGATTATGTGCATTCTGAGTACTAAAATCTTTATGATATGATTAAAGGTAGAAATCATTTATATAGAAGACCCTACAATCTTTCATTCTTATTATCTTTCTTATATTTATTTTTAAAAGTAAGTTAGTATATATTACTCCATCCGTCTCATATTAATTGACACTTAAACTAACTTTTTTTGTCCCAAAATAATTGTCACTTTTTATTTCCCAATACCTAATTTAATTATTTTAACTCTAATAATCATGTTAACTTTTTATTTTTTTCAATTAATAAAAACTACTTCTACTCACATTCTCTCACTACCTATGCCTTGATATTCGAAAAAATACCTTGAAAAATAGTGTTATTTAATTATATGGGTAGTTTTTTTAGTTAAACATTGGTATGTGAAAATTTTTAAAATATGTTAATTAATATGGGACGGAGGGAGTAATTTTTTTTTTTTTTAAAAAAAAACTGTATCTGAATCATATTGGTATTCATTCTTATGCACTTGTAAACATACTTTAGGGAATCATCAATGAGTCAACAGTCAAACATGAGAGACAAAACATTCAGATTGTCTCCCATGCTTTTTATTCTTTCTTTTTCCCTAATCATTCTAAAATCTCTTCTTACATTAATTATTTGGTACTACAATCAAATCCTCATCATAATTAACAGCTAAGCTAGCATCTCCTCTTCACAAAGAACAAAAGAAGAAGATTATGAATAAGATCATTCCTCTTGTTTACATAATTATTATTAATTATGTAGGGTGTTTTCATATGAACTCTTATGTTAATATATCTGGCAAATCTCAACAAATTCACTCATTTAATTCTTATTTGATCATCAAAAGTAAGGAAGAAAGAAAAGGATGAGGAAACAAAAGTTAAGGGGAGTTCACGAGTATACAATGATCACTAGATGACCTTTTTTTTTTTTGGTTGGGATAGTAGTTATCTGGCTTTTTTAAAAAAATTTTTAGAAGCTCTTTCTAATATAAAATACTTGAGTTCATATTTTTAATAAAATGACACCACAAATTCGGGCTGGTCAAATTCGGTCAATGTTAAAATTTGGATAAGAAATTAACATTCTGACCCAGGGTTTTTTTTCCCCTGGTCGGACCAAATTGTGCAGAGCTAAATTCAACTCAAAATCGGGTTTGGACAATAGAAAAGATAAATATTGTGTCCGAAAGTTCAATCAATGTCAAAATCAGATTTGGATCAACCAATTTTTTCGGGCCGGATAAATTCGGATATTCAGATCGAACAAAATTCTGCAGAGGGCTAGATTTTCATTGCACAAGAAGCCAAGATAGGATAATTGGAACATTATGCTAAGAATTTTTTAGAGATGGAATTAATGGGAAGAAATGACAACAAAGGGTGGTTAACATATAAAACAGATTTTTCCAGAAATGAAATAAACCACTTGTGGCCTTATATATAGTGTTTGGTCATATACAACTACCAAATCCTATTCTGGTGACCACAAAATCAGAGGATCCCTAAAACAGATCATACTTGCTACTTGAGAATCATCAACTTTTCTCCTCATCTTATTAGAATATATAGACTACACCAACATACAATTCACATCAATTAATTTTCTTCACCCTAAAATTTTACAAAAGGGCTGTAAAATTTTCCTTAATACAAACAATATTTAACCTATATTACCCCCTAAAAATTTCAGTGCTTTTCATGACCCCCATTTTTGTTCATTGACAGCAACTTACTGAAGATCCTCTTCGGTCTACCCGGTATTGCACACAGATTCTTGAGTTTCGGACCCTTCACGATCCCGTTTTCCTCGAAATCGTCCTCGGCCAACTTCATCTTAAGCGTCGAGAGCTTCGATTTTGGGGATTTTAGTCCCGAGACGCTCCATTGATCTTCGGTGGTGGTGATCAATGTCGTGTCTGCCCTTGAGCCGTGATCTTCATCTTGGGTGGTGGTGGCAAGAAGTGCTTTGATGTTGGCGGGCAAATCAGTCACTTTACCGCCCCCCATGGCGGCTCGAGCTTGCTCACAGAACAGGACTTGGACTACCACTCTTAAGGGTAGGAACTCGTTCTGCGCGGCGTGCATGCAGGCTTCCATGGACAGTTTCTTGCAGTCCAAGACTCGACATAGCCGCTTTCGTTCGCTCTTTGTCAACTCTGGATGTGCCTGGGGATTCAAACTCGAGTTTATTAGCATTGTATAATGTGAGACGGTCATATGATAACTTACTGTAGAGTATAATAAAATCAGTACTGGACCTTCAGCCATTAGCTTAAGCTAGTTTTGATCGAGTGAAAGTTTTTGTAGTGCTTTGAACTAAGGGTGTGTTTGGTTGGTCAATAACCTCGGGGAAATGGTCAATTTTCCCGGGTTGACTTATTTTCCCCATGTTTGGATGCGGGTTGACTTCAGGAAAGTTTTCACGATGGACCCACCATTTTCTCCATTTTCCTAGGGAAAATTTCCCATGGAAAAACACTCCCTAAGAGGAATTACAATTACTCTACAATTACTCTAATGTCCTCATTGATATTTACAATTAGCCTCCAAATTTGACCATGAGAAACTCAAGCCAGGAAGGTCATATGGTTTGGTATGTACCCAAAAGAGCAATGAAGATGACTCAAAAATATAAAGGTCAGGAGAGTTGGTAATCTACTTCAACCAAGAACACCCAAGTCATCCACAGGTGACAAACATTCGGGTTCGGGTGGGACAATTCAAATCGGTTTGGACAACAGAAAAAAGCAAAATATTACCCAGAGAAAACCGGTCAATGTCAAAATTCAGAAGAAAAATCTATAATTGTACCCAGTTTCTTCTAGGCAGGACAGTTTTTTGACAGCCCTAAAGTCATCTACCCACCAATGAAAATCACTTATCCTAACTTATCCAAACCTAACTATCCTAACTTGAAAATAACTCATCCAAAGAAAAGTTAGTAACTTCAACTTCAGAGTGAAGATTAAAGAACCACAAACCTTGAGATAAGTATCAATGGCTTTGTAAAGATCATCATGCTCAACCCTAGCAAACTCGGGCACGGCTTCGGCAATCCCAATCATCTTAGCCAGTGGCAACTTGGGGTCATGGGCAATCTCCTGGAGATACCTATCCACAATCTTGGCCACCTTCAACTTCGCCCCGTGCGAGGCCGAAGAAGACCTCCTACTTTCCTGCAACTCAATGTCAACATTCTCAGCCGACCTCGACCTCGTCCTTCGACTCTCAAACCTCCCCTTTGTCCTCCTTATCGGGCTCGTCGGGGGACTCCCCTGCCCCTGTGACATAAAACCCTCCAAAATCACCATGAAAAGATCCACATCATACAGAAGTTCACTCATTGAAGAGGGTATCAACACATCCTTCACACTGGCCTCATCTAGTTGAAGTCCAGCCCTAGTTGCTAACTCCATCTTGGAGGATGAAGATGCATTCACCAAGTTTGCTGCTTTCAACAACTTGAGCAAAAAACTGCATGAAACTGCCCCCTTTTCAGCAGGGAGAAGGCTAACTATAGACTCTAAGACCAGTTTATATTTAGAAGTTTTCTCCCCAGTGACATCTGAGTTGATCTCAGGGATAATCTGCTTTGTGGGTAGCCATTTTGAGGCATATATTTGCAAGGCTTCCCCAATTAGGGTAGAGGGTACTCTTCCACCAGACTTGATTGCAATCATAACCCTCCAATACAAATCAATCCCCAACTCAGCCAAATCCTCACCCCACCACCCTTTACTTGAATTCTTACCACCATTACAACATGAAGCATCATCTTTCCCAAGGCCCCTTCTTGAGTAACTATGAGAAAGACTAATCTTTGAAGGGCTGCTCAAAACCCTAGCAGCAAGTGAGTCAATGCATCTAGTAGTGATCCCCAAGTCCTCAGACAAAGTGGGAAAACTTTTGGTAGATTGTAAAGTAAGGATGGAGTCCTTCCAACCTTGAAGAATGCATGAGTTGAGGAAGACTTCAAGTTTGTAGATCAAGTTTCCTTTTTCTGGTTCTTCTGTCATTTGAAGATACTCAGCTGCACAGCGAGAGGAGACTATGTTGTAGGGACTTATGGTGATGGTGATGCCATAGCAGAACTTTGCACAGAGCTCGAAGGATTCAACACCACCTGGGAAATCATGGAGGTGGATCATCTGTCGAGGGGATGAATCTGGGGATTCTGAACAGAGCTTCTGTAGACGAAGACATTTTGAGAGCAGAGGAAACTGTGGAGAAGAAACAACCCAGATGAATTTTAGTAGAATTTTGATGGAGTTTAGCATAGATGATGAAGAAGAAGAAGGAAACATTTGAAGGGTACCTTGTGAAGAAGATATCTAGTGCTCCCTACTTCTACTATGAGATCGCAGGAAACTTCTGTGGAGACTGTCCTGTTTCATGTCAAAGAGAAAGAGGTACTGTGAGTGATTACCCTTCAGAATTTGAGCAAAATATATGAGAATTTGAGGAAAATATATGAGATTTTGATGAAGAAAGAGGAGAAAAAAGGTGGGTTTTGATTACCTTAAACCTTCGGATGTGAAGAAAGTATCGGGTTTAGATCCAAGTTTCATGAACTTCATGATGTAGAAAGTAGAAACTGCTTCTTTTTAGCGCCTTTTTTGTTCTGGGTGTCCTGTGAGGCAATTTATCGAACACTTGGCAGGCAGGATGAGTAAGCAGAGCTGGAAAACTCCATAGATGAACAGAGCTTCATACTTTATATAGAAGAAGGAGACAGAGGAAATAAACTGCTGGGTTGGGTTGGTTGAAGAAAGCAAAGAAACCCAGAAAAGTACAAAAAGAAAGGAGCTTGAATTTTGCTACTCCACATCCACAAAAGACAGTAGTAACAACAAAGAGGGGGATTTTTGTGGCATCAAAAAAGGGTTTTTTCTGCAGTTTCTGATACAACCCAACAAAGGGGAAAAGGGAAAAAGAAGGGGTTGAAATAAAATGAAATCTGGACCGCAGAAAAAGACACAATACCAGCAATTTTCCAGCTGCAGAAGAAAAGAGAAAATCTGGGTAGAGGAGAGGAATAATATGATGATGATGATAATATCGCTCTTTTTTAGGGATGATGAGGATAGAGAATCCAAGAGGAATGGAGGATGTTCTTGTGATAGTATTACCATATTGGGGAAATTAAATATATAAATAAAGCCAGAGAATGAGAAACAGGTCAATTGACAACCCCATAAGCATCAGAATTCCGAAATGAATACAGAATTCAGAAACACATTTTATCAACAACCTATGTTATTTTGTGCGGCAGGTAAAATACAGAAATACAGAAATGGTGTAATGTGGACATATGATGAAATTGTAAAAAGTGCGATAAAATATGGAATTATAGGGTAAGATTTGTGAAAAGTGTGGTTGATATGGTAGGCGAGTAGAGAGAATGTAAAAAGTGAGAAGAGAGAAAAGTGAGGAGATATATTGGTAATGATTGTGGTAAAGTGTAGTGAAGTGGGAAAGAATATTGAGCATAATAGTGAGTCGTGATACCACACCGTATAAAATAACAGAGTTATTGTAAAAGTTGGTTTTTTAGATGTCAAATAGGTTGTTTGGGTGTTTAGTAAATGACTTATTTTGTTGGTTGTTTCGTCCCAATCAAAACCAATTTCCAATAGGTCGGTTAGAGCATCTTGTTAAAATGGCTTATTGTGAAAAATACCGTTTAGTCCAAAAATTGTCTAAATTTAGGTTGTGTCAAATTCATGAGTGAAAAATAATTGGATAAAAATTAACTTTGGTAACTTTTGGCAAATTTATGCTAATATGTCAAAATAAATTATTTTTATTTTTTAACTTTGGTAAATTTTGGTAAATTTAGATAAAAACTGGTAAATTTTGGTAAACTGAAATTATCCATGAATTTGGCAGACCCTTACACATATTTTATCTTAAAAGTATCAATGTATTATTTATAAAGGGGTATAAATATAATTTCAACAAATATTTTTTTTAGAAACAACTAAAATTTTACCAAATAAAACTTTTTCAAACATCCAATTCATATAGTAATTTCAAACAACCAATGGTAAACAGTCAATGCTCAATAAACAGCTAACATCCAACGACCAACAATTATTTAGCAAATGAGGCCTTAATAATATTCAAATTTTTCGGATCTGAAAAGATTCAGTTTGATTTAAACTCGATTTTAATATTGATCAAATATTTGAGCACAATATTTCACTTTTTTTTTATAGTTTGAACTAAATTTTTACCCGAAATTGACTCTGTTTGATTTCGCCGACCCGTTAAAAATTGGATCCGAACATCATTTCTCATCTAAATTTGACATTAACTGAATTTAACCTATCCCAGTTTACCATTCTTTACCCCAAGACGTTTAAGCAAAAAGGAAAAAGAAAGGAAAAAAAGGATTAATCTCATGTCAAGGTCAAAATTACACATCCAAATACGATACAGACATGCAATTGGAAAATTCCCGACACCAAAACCACGCCAAATCCCATCATAAGAATAACATTAATCAACCCAAAACAAACCCACTTATTTCAATCATACCTGCTTACGGCTATTATTATTCCTTTTTTTCTGGTTCTTCTTCTTCCTTTTTTTTTGTTTTAATTAAAAAGGAAATTATAAAATGTTGTAAAAATGTGTGCTTTATGTTTTCTTTTATTTTAAGATTGGTTTACACAAAAATTTACCGTTCGAATTTGTAAAAAAAAAAAAATACTGTAACAGAAATATAAGGACTTATTTTTTAAAATAGTAAATTAGATTTATCTTTATCTAATTTTACTTTACCCTATTCAAGTTTTAAAAAAACTTAAATCAAAGTCAAAATTTTATTCTTAACTTTTTTCCTTTACCTTACTAAACTTAATTTGATCTTATCACTCTAAAAAATAAAACCTAAAACGAATAGAAAGTCAACAAGGAGTATAGAATAAAAGAGAAGGGGGTCCAAAGCCAGGCCAAGCCCACGTGCTTGTCTCGTGCCCCACCACGTCTCCCCTCACTCCCTTCCAATTTTAATTGATTGGAATATCACTCTAATTTTCTTTCTTAATCACCATGAAAATTGACGTAATTTAATTCCCTTTTTCATTATTCCAAATTGCTTTGTGTCAACTCAACTAACCCGCATTTGTTGGTTGGAGATTGGAATTTCAAGCAAAGCAATTCAAGTTAGGTTGTCTCGTCTCATCTTCTCTTGCCTTTTTTGAAGGAGATCTTGTGGTAAAATTGTTTATATCTAAATCATTTATGTAAACAGAATTATAATAAATATTCTTGAAGTAAAATCGGCGAAGTTTTAGTTTAGTGGTTAAAAGTAACTAATGTTATATTAGGTCTCTAAGTCTGTCTAGCTTTCTAACTATTACTATGTCTGGTACATTCTACTCTGGAATAGATTTTCTCCCAGGTCTCGAGGATACTATTTGGAGAACACTAAAGCCCAAGCACACATATTAAAATTAATAGTCAAATTTTAAATTTTGATGGTACATTTAGTAAGTGAGAAACAATTTAAGGACATGAGAGTAATTATATCTCCTTTATTTTGTGTAGATTTCTCAGATTTTACAATGATAATTTACCCCCAACAAATACCAAATAGCCAATTTCTAAATTTAATTCCATTGAAAAAAGATTATTCTCAATTTCAATATTTGAAAAGTTAGTTGAAAAATATCAATTTTTTTCAATTTAGATGATAATGGGTTAAAGTAAAATATATTCTCATATATGATCTGTTTTTTTAATGCATAATAGGTAGTGAATGATTTTTGAATTATAGATCTATCAAAATTGAACTATTTAATTAGAAAAATTAAGTGTCAAACTGGTGTATCTAATCCGTTCATACTTCACTTTAACGCAATTTTAAAGTATTGATTTTTGAAAAATATTTTGAAAATAAAATACCATTGACAAATAAGATTGGAAATAAAATACTATTGGTAACCAACATCGTACATGTCTTCCTAAGCTTCTATCCGTTTTGCATCATTAATGCAGCACATCGACAACACTGAAATCAAAAAGTTAGCATAAACAAACATTACTCGTACTACCATCACCAATAACTAAATACCTAGAAAAGACTACCTTAATTATTTTCCTAATTTTTATTCTAAAATATCTTTATCCTTTTTTTTTTCAAAGGCCGAGCATGGAATTTTAATTTGCGGTTGACCACAAGAAGTGGCTAAAAGATGCCAAGGAAAATCAGATATATATGCATCAATCACTTCCATTAGCTAATTAATAAACCTTTCTATTTCATATTAATTGTCATATATTTCATTGTCATGGTCTCTAATATTATTCTTTAATTGATAATTTGTTATATAATATCATATTAACAATTGCAATATTATATTTTTATGATAGTATTTTTCGTTACGAATCTAGTGATAGTAATATTGTGTAACAAATCATTGTATATATTAAGAAATTTATGGTTAAAATTTTTAATGTGAAATAGAGGGAGTATTATGTTTATTATTGTTGAACTATATATGTAACCTTTTAACCAGCCATGCCCACCCTAGGTACCTAGGTAGCTATAGCTAGAGAAGTCTTAGTTAAATCTTCTGTCATTTGTCAAAATTTACCAACCTAATGTGAGGATTAAGTAGCCTTTTAGGGAGTAGCTTAGGTTTTAGACAACTTTTTCTAACTTTTGACTGTCTGATAATCAGCTTAATTTTCCAGGAGCCAATCATTATTCGAGTTTTCTAATCATTAAAAATTGAATAACTATGTCTAAGAGAGAAAAATTCTCATGATTCTTATTTGTTGTCAATTGTTAGTTTAACTTGAGCCCAATACTTATACTGAAAAGTATGCAATCGACAACATAATTCATGGCTTTCTGACGAGTCAGAGATACTATACTAACAACTTTTCAAGCAAATTAATCAGGGTTTTGTTAAAAAATATTTAAATTAAAATAAAAATTTTACTAATAAAATATCTTTATCCTACCATTAATTTATTTATGGCAAATGTTATCCTTAATATTCAAATTAAAGTCAAAATTGATTCGAATGACATGGAAAGCTTATGTCCTATTCACCGCTGCGGGACAAAAAGCTTGCTTGACCCGAATGAATATATACCATTATCTAATCAAACATAAAATTAAAATATATCATATATTTTATAAAAAAAATTACTTTCATATGAAGATATTGAAGTGATTTTTTTGAAGTGATTTTTATAAATACATCAGCTTTATTGCTAAAATAAAGGGTGCATTTATTTAGGGTCAAACAGTTAAATATTTGAATCGAACACAATTTAGATTGCTAGTCAAGACTCAAGACTAGTCATAGACATGCATTTTTCAAATGCATGTGGGCACATAAAAGAAACTAAGAGTAGCTAGTATATTGAGTTACAATCTGAAACTGTCACTATTATAAGGACATTATAGTATAAATTACAATAATATTAATTTGATATTTGTAATTCATTTGAATAATCAACTATCAAAATTTAATCAAAATTAATATTTATTTAGAAAAAGAGTGAGTACATTGAAGAGGATAATGCATGAAAATGTCAATTGTTATTAATAAGAGGGTGGAAAATATAGGTTCGGGCTGTTCTGTTCCCATGCATTATCATTATAAGGTACGTAGGAGTTTGAGTTAACATCTCATAAATAAATGAGGGCGGTTGCGTGTGTGCTCGTCGACCTATTTACATGCCCTAGTGCACTACTACTACTTCTACTTTGGATTCCCTTTTTTACTCTCTCATAAATACTGGTGTATTTTATTCATTATTTTTAGTAGTGCGGAAAATTACAGGAATAATGAAATTTAAATTCATAATCTTTTAAAATATTATATATGAATAGATATAATCCTTACCAATGCAGTTAGATATATATAATTTTTAATTTATATGTACGATTAATTATGTCGCTAGTATTTGTAGGATTATTGTTAATGCATAAGAAATCAATAAGTGCATAACATAATATAGATCAGCCTTATATGAAAAAGATGAAGACTAAGCCGTGTTCTTTTATGCGGTATTTTGCGGAATGGTGTGGTGGGGTGTGGTGGAATTGTGGTAGGTTATTAGTATGTGGGGTAGGTGAGGAGAGAGAATGTAAAAAGTAGAGGAGAAAAGTGAGGAGAGAGAAAGGTGAGGAGAGAGAAAAGTAATGATTTGCGGTAAAATGCGGTGGGTTGTGGCAAATTGCAGTAGACTGTGGCACCGCAGTTTGCCAACCGCAGAAAAGAAACGGCCTAATACTATAGACGTTTGGTTGTGAAACTTTTTCGGAAAAGCTGGTTAACTTGGAACCATATGTTTGGTTTTCTATAATATATAGGAAAGATTTGATCGATGTGGGATCCATTATTTCACTTACAACCTCAGTAAAAAGTTTCCTAAGAGGACTTAGGAAAAACATTTCTGGAAAAGTTTTTCTAAGAAAAGTCTTTCTCGAAAAACTACCAAACACCATTATACGACACAATATTATGTAAAAATAATTATCATCTACAATTTAGTTGTAATATTGATCCATCATCATACTACTACCACGTTTATACACATATATCACGAATGAGCTAGTATATAGATTGATAGTGGAATTAGTCAACCTATATAATTATATTGTTTAAGAAATGAAAAATAGAAATAAAACAAACTTCATAATTTGATCGATGAAATTCAAAATCATTATTAAATACATAGTTGAATATTATATTGTAGTATGTAAATGCGATGTGATATTCAGACATCTACTTCAACAAACCATAAAACACAAAACACCCAAATGTAGGTGCACAATTTATGAAGACACAACAGGTAAGCAAACAAGCTAGCAAAGTAGCAATCAAACATAAACATTATGCTTAAACATTGCATGATCTCACAAGCTGCAACCAGCCAAGCAAGAAAATGAAATGAAGTGAAAGCTAGCACTCCTTTGTGTTGGCTAATTCTAATTAATCTAAATGCCCTTGTACCAATTCAAGCCACATTTATTTGTCAACTTTTGCATTTATAAGTATCTTCGACCGCGATCCTTTACGACCGTGTGTCATTGTGCGACGGGTAGACAGTAGTCCCAGGACAATCTTACACCATGGTTCATTTGAATTGCTTAACTGAACTTCTCGCTACTTGAAAGAAAAGTAACTAAAAATATTGAATCAATATGGATAAATATTGAATCAGTAAAAGCTCTAAAGTTACCTTAAAAGTAACTATAAACATTGAATAAAAAATGTGATTATCAAGTTAGCAATCATTTTTATTTTTCTATATTTGATCTCCATCAACGCTCTACTCTTGGTGGATTCAAAAAAAAAAAAAAAAAGGAAGAAAAACTTGTGATGGATATATAGCTCACATGATGTTAAGGACAATCTTTCAACTTTGGAGTTGGTGGGATGAAATCAGATCCCACTAGTTATAAAATTTCTGACGTGGAGTTCTGTAGAACTTTCAACTAAGTTTTGAACTTAAGTCCCCCTTCCTCTGACCCGTCCAACCTTGTTAGGCAAGTTCTGAAATAAGGGTTTAGTAAGGTGAGTCGATTACTGATGCATAAAAATATCACTAGAGATTTAAAATTTATTTTAATTAGATCCTACCTTCATTATTTTTTAAGTGATCTTTTAGGGTCGTGAGGGAAAACCAATATAACAAAAGATTATAAGATAACTAGTAAGAGTGTGATATAGAATAAGAAAACTAGTAATTAATATATTATAGATCGATATATAAAATCCGAAAAGTCAATATAAAAACGTGATTAAAAAAGATGGGAAAGGATATATTTATATATTGGTAACCTCAATATGACCCGATTTAAAGTTAGTAGCAATGAAAGTAAAACTGAAACAAATTATCATTTATTAAAGGGCGGGTGATGATACGGGTCTTGCCTTTGGTTCGTCAAATGTAACTTTATTCGTGATTAATACACGTAGGGAATGTGAGAGGAGATATATATGATTGTATTAAGAAAGTGATTAAGGAGATCCACATCCACTTAATGAAGGTGGTCCGGGCGGGTCATTATCAGTGCTAACCATCCGGGTAACCACCCGACAAAACCGGGCCCCATTGGCCTCCATTTCTCCTCCATTTTCAATTTTCATATTTTAATTTAATTTGCTAGTAGGCCTAGGGTTGGGACCTCTCCCTAATTACAATACTAACCACACAGGATGCATTCATGCATCATTTAAACTCGTAGAAAATAAGTGTTGGGGGTAGGAATGCAATGCCCTTCACAAGTCCACAAAACAAATATAAAAGTTTTTTTCGTAGGTTTGCAATTGTAATTGAAATTTCTCCATTTTTAAACTAAAAAAAGGGGTTGTGTTTTATCAGCATATTAAAATAATTAAATTTTAGTGTTTTTATCAACCTTTTTTGACTTAATTAATGACTTTTATTTGCTTCTAGAATTCAACTTTGATTTTCTTTATTTATGTTAACATATGGTAAATGCAAGCTTTATATATATAAAATATTGATATATAGTATGACCAGATATAATAATAATAATAATAATAATAATAATAATAATAATAATAATATTGATATATAGTATGACGATATTTAAAATACATAGCGATTAATATTCATAAATGGAGGAAGTCTACACTACAGTAGTTGCATTACGAAGAAATCCAAAGAGTCTTCCCAAATTAGGCTTCGTTCTTTTATGCGGTATCGTGCGGTGCGGAACCGTACCACAACACACTACTCAATATTTTACCACACTTCACCACATTCCACCACACTTTACCACAAATCATTACCAAAATAACTTCTTGCTTTTCTCTCTCATCACTTTTCTCCTCTACTTTTTAAATTCTCTTTCCTCACCTACCTCACCTACCACATCTCCCACCACAACTTACCACAACCCACCACACTTCACCACACTTTTTCGAATTTCACCACACCACAACCAGCTGTACTGCAACCGCACCGTATAAAAGAACGAGGCCTTAGATTGGAGAGGAAGATAATTTGGCGAAGGAAATGTGAAGAATGATAAAGTTTGGTTGTGATGTAAACTTCATTAATGAGGATTTTGAGATTACAGCGAAACTATTTAAGGATAAATGTGAAAAGAAAGTAAGAAAAAAAAAAGATTTAATTCGGATTAGCTATTGTTAACTACCTTTGTTTTGATGAGTTTGGGTTTTTTTTTTTTTACTGACATACAATTGTTATTTATAATAATCAAATATAAATCCTTTGTTGCGAACTTTTTAATCAAATAATAAAAAAAAAACATAATAGTTGAATTTAAGAGGTGGTCATATGTCAAGCTGTACTGGGTCCCTTACGTTTAATAGTTAAAGTTGGGATTCAGATTTTAGACGCAGCAAGTTGAAGACGATAGTCATCATGCAATCCCTGGTCAATACTATAGTTATTGATTAGTTAATCAAACATGAACAACATTGAAAACAAAAAAAAAATATTACTAGGTATAAACTATAAAGCATTGGTACAAATCAAATTACCTAGGTGATACTCTCTTCTTTCCTTTTTATCTAGCTTTTAACTAATTTTTTTATTTAATATTATATATATTCATCACTTTACGATTCTATATATATTATAAATTACCACTTTTTAAAATTTGACTTTTAACATTTATTGAATAAATCTCAAATATTAATTTTAATTAAAAATACTTAATTAACTTTGTTACTAGCTACTCCGTAATTTTCATCATATTGATTCTTCCCCGTTTGTTCCAAAAGTCGCATGAAAAGAAAAGAGAGACATAGTACTACAAATACATTGTGAAGTAGGAATTTAATATAAAATCTAGGACATAATTTTCAACTTATTGTAATAATATTTATTGGCGTTTATTATTGCACCATAGTAGAAATAGATCAAATTATGATAAATTGATTAATTATAATATTGGGGAGTAGTTAAAGTTAGTGAATTGTGACCACAATACTGAACTGTGTTGATGTGAGAAAATACAATTAAATATGTTATTTTCTTCCATGAGAACTTTGTGTTGAACTATACTAGCTAAGTGCTTATGATAAATAAAAAATAAGTAGTTAATAGTTCTTTCTATTGGAAAACTAGATCCTCACCACTGAACCAAATGATTACTATCAAATTGTTAATATAATATATAATTAATGAAAGGGTTTGTTTTTTTGGATAATTTAATTGTCCCCTCCTTTCTTTTCCATCTTACTTTCATAATTGGGACTCTAGCTTGAAAATTCAATGCACAAGTTGAATGTGGGGTCTTTCATTATATTTGTTTAGAAAAAAAAAATTATGTTTGTTAGCACTAATCCTTTATCATGATTGATTGCTTTAATGCCTCTACTTACAGGGAAAATTTTAAATTTTTTGTTAAACTGAGTTTTAAGTAGCAATTCATGTAGTATTTAATGTTTCAATTCGCTCTTTTGAAATATTAATAAAGTCAACTTTTAGTACTTCGGGTAATATTACATATTTTTCAGTTGAAAGCTATCATTTTTAAGTTTAGGTTGCAATACAATAGAAAAATGCTTCTTTAAATCTTTGTTTTCTTCTGCAGTAATTAGTAATGGAGTGATTTTAAAATTTTAGATGGATCAGAATTATTCATTCTAAATTTATTTTAAGTTAGATGTAAGACCGCTAAATAAGACTTAAACCCTGTTTTGTGGGAGAATGGTTAGAATATTTTGAAGTCTACAACAAAATTCGAAAGTGTCTTGTTCTTTGGTTAGGTTGGATATAACTCTCCCAACATATCTAAACCTATCCAAATCTAACACAATTTCACAAAAAAAACATCCACTCTAAAAATACAATTTCAAAAAAAAAAAATCATAACTTATATCCAACTTATCCAAACTTGTCCATCCAAACGTGAAAATAACCTAACGAAAGAACAGGGATGATGAGTGGAAATCAAAGTAAAAGATGGAATTGAAGAAGATAGATCAGAGATGCATGAATACTTGAGGATTGAAATTGGGAAATCATAAAGAGATGGAGGATCAGATTCAAGATATGTATATATGGTTGTTGATGATGATAAGACGATTGACATCAACCATACCTCTTTCTTTTATGGGCTGTCAAAGATTCTAGCAAAGACTTTTACCATGCACAAACAATGTGTTCTCCTTCTCCATGGCTATATATATATATATATATATATATATATATATATATATCATGCAAAATATGGCACGTTGAATTCATGAATGTGACACTACAATTTTCAACATGGTGCTTTTCAGCTTTACCACCCAAACAAGCAAGAAAAAGGAACCATATGTTCATGTATTGTATCTAGCTAATAATGCGAATTTTAAGATAGTGATTTTTAATGGATTTAAGTTAGGAAATCTTGTTTACTGTGTCTAATTTTTCATCATTCTTTAATAGGCAACCATCGAGTTGACTCGTTGAAAAAGTGACCTGGCAGCTGAGCATGTATGAGTGAATCTGTTAAATTATCATGTGTTTTCTAGCACGTGCACATATTTAGTCGCCACAGTCACTTTTCCTATAAGTCAAACACAATGGTTCTCTATTAGAAAAAATATGGTGAAATTTGGGTACGGTAGAAATTAAAAGATTTCCTAATTTAGATTTGTTGAAAGTTACTACCTCATAGTTCATTTTATTAGATTCTAATTTTCCTTTTTATTATGATTTTATGTTTTTGTGATAATTTTTTATTTAAATTTCTACTTTAGCCTTGAATCCATTGAGTTCGTTTTATTAGATTCCAATTTCCCTTTTTATTATGAATTTATGTTTTTGTGATAATTTTTTATTTAGATTTCTACTTTAGCATTGAAATTATTTACTTATCCCTTAATTTTCATTTATATATAGTAATTATGCATCACAATATTCCTTCGTGAATAGGCAATGGTAGCTTATTCCTTCATTTGCATTTTTTTTCTGTGTTTGAAATTAAAATAATTTTTATAACCACATCATTATTCTCTTATTAATTCTTGAGAAGGCCAACCATGGATGATGCAAGGATGGGCCCATTTTGTGAGCTTCATGCTGCTGTAATGGTGACCCACAATTCAACCGAGGTGATTGACTTGGAATTTGACTTTTATGAATCTGGGGGCCCATTATGTGGAGCTTATATTGAGTTGGGCCTTACCTCATTATGTTTTGGACTTCTATTGGTTTGGGCCTGACCCAAACAATGATTTCTAATTTTCTACGAAGGGGGTTTTAGTTTGGGCTCTTGTTGTGCAAACGTTCTTTTTTATTTGTTTCATAATGGGATCTTAATTTGATAATTAAATTAAAATTCTAATTATTCATGATTTTTAATTGAGAAAGTCTGAATGATCTGAATTTAAATAATCTGAATTATGGGTGGTGAAAGTCTCAATAGTTTAAACTTTAAAAATATTGTGGAATAATCTGGATTTCAAAGGTTTTGGATTTAAATAGCATGCCAACAAGTTTTTCTAACAAAAATCTACAAAGTTCAGTTCATTTAAATCTAAAAATTTTCTCTCTATATATATATCATAGTAATACAAAAGCCTTGAAATTTAGATTATTAGACAACATTTTTAAAGATTATTGAGATTTTCACATTATTATTCAAATTATTTAAATCCAAAAATTCTTTTTAATTCTACGATCTAGCTGGTTATTTTATTGAATTCGCTTATGAATAGAACTCAAGAGACTTATCATCGTACTTTTAGTTAAAAAATAATGTATTAAGGGTTTTTGATTGTTTATTTGTCTGAGCTACTTGTTTATTATTGTAGTTAGATTCCATTCATTGAATAGTTACGTTGCAGACTCATCAGAATGCTTTTGAAGGGCAAAAAAACGACTAACAGATTGTTTGGCAAAGTGACCAAATAACTGAAGCAAAGCAAATGAATAAATGTCGATGTGAGCTATAAATATAGTACACTCTTGGTTTGAATCTTTGCCTAACTATAATTAATGGAATTTCTTATTTTTAACTACATCCATGAATGAATGCAAGTAATAGAGTTGGGGTACATTAGAGGTTGTTAGAGTATCTACATTAACAAGAACTAACTACTACTCCGTCTCAAAATATTTGTCCATTTAATTGATCGTTAATTACTCACAAATTACAATGAGTTACAATATAAAATTGACATCATTGTAATTTTTAGTAAGATATCTTTCTAATAACGGTAATTTTATATCGTATTTCATTGTAGTTTACTAATGGTTTCTTCTGTGGTTACGAGAATCAAAATATCTGCCTATTCACATCATGGTTATACTTTATGTATTTATCAGTTGTTATACTAAGAGGGTAAGAGTAATATTCCTTTGTTTGGTATCCCTAACTACTTAACTAGATCCCTTATTCTTAACAATATATGATTATTGTTAGAGTATAAAATTATTTATGGACATTCAACCATTAGTTTAAGCTTTTAATTGGAATGGTTCCACTTGATATTAGAGTCAGACTGAGTTAGAGGCCTCATGTTTAAATCTCAGCAGCCCCCAAGTTTATTTGCTTAAGGTGAAGGGAGCTTTTGCAGTATCCACTCTTCAAATCCAAAGGACATTCTCGTGACTCGGTGTGAGGGGTTTCATTAGAGTATAAAATCATCACTATATCTTCAACCATCAGTTTAAGTTTTTGATTAAGTTGATTCTATAAATATTACTTAAAAGAATAGCTATATGAATAGTAAAGTTTGATTTTTTTTTTAAAAAAAGTTTTGTAAAGAGCACATGAGACATAATAGGAAACTTAATTAAGCATAAAAAATTGCATGTGTTTGAGCCTTGGACCATGCCTTGATTCCCTCCTAAATAGCCTTCTCTTCTCTATTAGTCACAAACTCACAATTAATAAGCCCTTGTATTTTTCTTGAAAAGGCATTAACTTGTCTTATATTATTTACTGATAATGCTTAATCAATAATTAAAGACACTAATCACTAAAGTGAATCTCTCCCTGCATGTATATATATTTTTAAGCAAAATACAGAGAATCAACTATATATGTAGCCCAGTCTCTAGTTAATTAATTAATTACATGATTAAGGATATGTTGTTTTTCTCTGATGATGATGATTAATTGGTATGATTGGGTGAGAATATTGCATATATATGTCATCACATCACATGCTCTACATGACTACTTTAATTATAAACTGATCAACATTATCTACCGCTAATCACTTAAGCAGCAAGTTAATTCTCTTATGAGTTATGACTTGATTTTATTAATTAATCAAACATAATTAGCGGTGATCATAATAATTAATTACCTGATTATATATCTTCATGCAGGTATTATTATTATTCCCATAGTTAGGTATGAAATGGGATTCTCCCAGCTTGTTTTTTTCTGGGACAACAAATGTTAGCTAACCTAGCTTAGCTTAGCTTAGTTAATAGTAGTATTATATAGCTGTATAAGAAGAATAATGAGTATTAACTTAGCTTGCTTCTCCATGCAAAACTACTAAAGGTGGTTAGCCAAATAAAGGAGTGCTTACGAGATAAAGTTAGTACTTTTGTTTCATACATGCATTATTTGATTCTATGATTTATCATCATATATCATTTTAGGCACGACTTTTATTTTTGTATTTTTTTTTTTTGGAATGGATAGCTTGGAATTAGTGAAGTTTATCGCATTAAGGATTGTGGAATAATCTTAACTAAAAGTTTAAGCTGATAGTTGAATACTTGATGATTTTTTTTTTTATACTAGCACTCCTTCTTATGTGAATGTCGTTTGAGCTTGAAGCGTAAATGTTGCAAAAACTCTCATTTATACTTGGAACAAATATATATGCATGGGGATTGTTGAGATTCGTACCTGAGACCACTTATTCAGTCTGCTCTAATACCATGTAAAACTATGTCAACCAAAAATTTAAGTTAATAGTTGAAGACCTAATGATGATCTGTATTTGGATCTTTTCCAGACCCCTTAAATGTGAAACTTACTGTTAAAAATGGTTGCTTTTATTGTAAACGATCGACCCTTCGTATAACATGTGTTAGCTTAACTAACTTATTTTTTCTTATAATATATATCACTTTATATTTCTAACAATAAATTAACTTTTATCCTTCTTAAGTGTATTTCTTATCACCTAATATTAATATGCATCCTTGGTATATCCAATAACATCAAGTTGGTGATCCGTATATTTATCTAGTGAGTTAAATTGTGTTTCCTTTAATATCCCCTCATAATCTTAATTGACATTTTATTGTGAGTGCAATTTATTACATGTTCTTGGAGTACGTGCTTCAAATATTGTTATTGTTCACTCTTAATAGTATAATTGTTCACTCATATCTACCCGTTGTGTTGTTTATTCATACCTACTCGGAGCACATGCTCTAAGTGCATGTAATATGTATTATATTGTGAGAGGGTTCTAATTGTTAATTTGAATTGCTTTAGATCAATGCAGCTGAGAGGATTCGTTGTCTTTTTTCTTTTTTTTTTCCTCTTCTTTTTTGCAATAAAGTAAATTAGTTGCAGGTAACTTTATGTTTCCTTTTTAATAAGGGTTCGAGTTAAAGCGTCTTCAAATTAATCAAATTAAACATGAATATTGGGGAAGGACTATGATTCCATATTAGTAGCTCATTTACAAAATATCTGTGTGTAATAATTTTCAGTCAATTAAAGTGCATTGATAATCACCAACAAAAATTGAATATCTTCTACGATAATATCTATTTGCCAAGGAACATTGACAATTCCTTTTGCGGCATGGATAAGGATTAATTCGGTTACAATTTGAATATTTGCTTTGACACTCAGCGAAGCGAACAAAGGTTTCATGCCTATACAACAAGTAACGATGACATTTTAATTTGAAGCTAACAATTTCATTCTCAATACATCTCTCATAAAGATTCAAATAATATAACTTCGGATCCTAGTCTCCCTTCCTCTGGTGATACCCTAGTTCTCCAAAACCCTAGGGATACGCCATTGGTGTGTGGAGTTTTTCCCTCCGTTTGTGTAGGGTAAGTTGATTGTTTCGTCTCTTTGGAGGCGTTGGAGTTGACATCAGTGTATCGAAGATTCAGTAACGTATCCGAGAAGGAAGTTGGGTCTATGGCGGAAAACGTGGAAGAAGCCCTAAAAAACCTAAAGTTGACGTTGGAGGATGAAGAAACACTAGAGTTTGATGATCCGGACGAGAAGAAGATTGAGAAACAAGCCGAATTATGCCTAATCGGAAAGCTACATTCGCAGACAAAATTCAATCAGGAAGCGTTCATGGCAACGATGCGGAATGTCTGGAGACCTGCACAGGGTGTTGTGACTAAGGAACTTGGTAAGAATCTCTTCCCCTTTCAATTCTTTTCAGAGGAGGATAGGGATATGGTGTTGAACGAGGGGCCGTGGACATTTGATAATTACATGCTACTGCTAAAACAAATCGATGATAATGAACAATCATCACAAGTACGGTTCGAGACAGCCCGATTCTGGATAAAGATAGGAGATTTGTCTCTGATGAAGAAGAGTCACAACTTTGCGGAGTTTGTGGGCAAGAGTCTGGGAACTTTTGTGGATGTAGATGAGGAGGATATCCTGGCACACTCAAAATATTTGAAGATCAAGGTTGATATTGACATAACCAAACCAATAAGACGGGGGGCTTCAAGTTAAAATTGATGGTGTTCCTAGATGGATTCCGATCAAATACGTCCGTATCCCGGACTACTGCTATTTATGTGGATTGATTGGACATGTGCATAAGGGGTGTGCTTTATATCGGTCGGGTTGAAGGAGGAGGACATGCCATATGGGGCGAATCTGAAGGGATCGTCGTTAAAGCGAAAACGGAAGGGGGGGAATGATGAAGACTGGAATGAAGATAAAAGAAAATTGTTGGAACTCCGAGGTGAAAGAAGTGCCAGTAGAATTCAACCTATGGCTCTGAATTGGGGAAGGACCGACTGACAGGAGGGGAATGGGACAGGCGACGATATGATCATAGACACAAGTAACAAGAGAAGAAGTGAAGAAGTGTACGGCAAAGGTGTAGGAGAGAGGAAAATCAGATTGATTGACAACAAAACAATCTTTGAAGAGACAGAGGTGGAGGCTGGCGCAAATCAGCCCCACCTACGCCAATGAGTCTACTTAGCATTAACTGCCGAAGGCTTGGCAACCCTCAGGCAGTGAAGGGCCTCAGGCGAGTCCTGAGATCCTGTAGGCCGAACGTGGTCTTCTTATCTGAGACCAAGCTAGTAGACACAGAGTTTGGGGTGTTGATGAAGAAGTTTGAAGAGTTTGAGTCTTTTTGTGTTAACTGTAGTGGACGTTCCGAGGGGTTGGGTATGTTGTGGAGAAAGGAGTTGGAAGTGGAGATTATAAGTTAGTCTACTCACCATATAGACCTAAACTTACGGGGATTAGGGAGTGAGGAAGTATGGAGATTTATCGGAATTTATAGATATACGAAGGGGCAAGATAAGGTAAAGACGTACGAGTTATTGTGTGATTTGAAAACTCATTCAAGCCTCCCGTGGCTAGTTGGAGGGGACTTGAATGAAATTTTCTTCAATTTTGAAAAGAGAGGAGGCCCGAGGAAATCTCAAAGCATTCTTGATGTTTTTCAAGGAATGTTAGAGGATTGCAAGCTGGCAGATCTGGGATATACCGGGTATGACCACACATGGTGGAATAAGCTGGAGGGGGACCAATCAGTGGAAGAGAGGCTTGACCGCTACTTAGCTAACGCGAATTGGAGACTGATTTTCCCTCTTGCAGTGGTCAAGCATGTTAATGATGATTTTTCCGACCACTTACCAATCTTATTGAACTGTCAGATGAGTACAAGCAGGAGAAAGGGGAAAAGACAGCGTTTTGAGAACATGTGGGTTATGGATGAAAGATGTGAGCAGGTGGTGAAGGAAGAGTGGGGGAAGACAAAGGGGATGAACCCAGTTGATAGGTGCATTCAAAAGCTACAAAGCTGCATGAAGGAGCTCCTAGGGTGGAATAAAAATCAGTTTGGCCATGTTCAGAAAGACATACAACGTCTCAATTCAAAATTGGAAAGGACGTCGGCCCCCCTCGAAAGGCAAGAAATTTTTGAGAAGCTCGGAAATTTGAGGAGCAGGGAGGAAATTATGTGGCAATAGAGGGCAAGAACAAATTATATGCAATTCGAGACGCCAATACAACGTGGTTCCACAACCAGGCCAATGCTCGACGAAGAAATAACACCATTACTGCTCTTAAAGACAATAATGGTGTGATTAGAACGGAGAGCGATGAGTTGGAGCAGATTATAAACTCCTACTTTGCAGATTTGTATTCGAGCACGGGTTGTTCAGGGATGGATCAGGTGTTGGAGTGTGTCCCGGCGCTAGTTACAAGTGAAATGAATGAAAGGCTGAACAGGCCTTATACACGGGAGGAGGTGTTTGATGCTCTACAATCGATGAAACCTGACAAAGCTCCGGGCTCGGATGGGTTTAACCCATTCTTTTACCAAAAATGTTGGTCTACTGTGGGTGACGACGTAACAGTTGTTGTCATCAATATTCTGAATGGTGAGACGGTTCCAAACAACTTAAACCATACCCATGTGGTCCTCATCCCAAAGAAACAAAAGCCAGAGGAGATAGCGGATTTCAGACCAATTGGATTGTGTAATGTGCTTTATAAGTTGAAGGTGGTGATAAGGCGTCTCAAGGAAATCCTCCCGGATATTATTTCTGTCAACCAAAGTGCGTTTACCCTGGGATGACATATCACTGACAATTATACTCGTCGCATTCGAGATGTTCCATTCTATGAACGGAGGGAGATGCAAGAATAATTCTATGGCAATTAAGCTTGACATGGCGAAGGCATAAGATCGAGTGGAATGGCCCTTCTTGAGAAAAGTGATGCTGAAATTGGGGTTCCGGGACAGATGGGTTGAGATGGTAATGGGTTTTGTGGAGACCGCAAGCTTGTCCTTCATCATCAATGGAGAGCCTAGGGGCTATATTAAACCAACAAGGGGGATCCGCCAAGGAGATCCCATATCCCCCTATTTATTTCTATTTTGTGCTGAAGGACTCTCGTATATGCTAGCAGACGCAATTAGTCGAAACCAACTTCATGGTCTGCAAGTGTGTAGGACGGCCCCGACGATTTCCCACCTACTATTTGCGAATGACTCCATAATTTACTGTGAGGCATCCAGGGAAGACGCCTTGGTAATAAATGTAATTTTGAAGAAGTATGAGGAAGCATCCAGGCAGATGATCAACCGGTCTAAATCCCAGGTAGTGTTTGGGACGAAGGTAGCTCGGGAAAGGAGGGATGAACTAGTCAATACGTTGGGCATCAAGGAAGTGCTCGGGCATGACAAATATCTGGGGTTACCAACGAGGGTGGGACGCGAATCTACAAAGGCGTTTATACCTATTAAAGATAGGGTGCTGAAAAGGATCCGAGGATGGTTAGGTAGGAACCTTTCATGGGCGGGGCGGGAAGTGCTAGTAAAGGCGGTAGCCCAAGCTATCCCGACGTACGCGATGAGTGTCTTCAAGCTACCTACGGGGTTCATATCGGACCTTCAAACAAAGATTGCCAACTACTGGTGGGGCCATGGCGATGAGACGCGAAGAATGCACTGGATCTCTCAGGAAAAGTCGTGTGCCAAGAAAAAAGAAGGGGGCTTGGGATTCAGAAATTTGGAAGCCTTCAATCTTGCTCTTCTGGCAAGACAAGCGTGGCGAATTGCACATGCAGAGAAGTCCCTAGTTTTTCAAGTGCTCAAAGCAAAGTATTTTCCTCGTGAAGCAATGTTTGATGCTGCAATTGGTACGAGACCAAGCTACACGTGGAGGGGATTACATGAAGCAATCAAGGTGGTACGATCGGGGACCCGATGGGTGGTAGGCGATGGAAGGAGCATTAACATATGGGAAGAGAAATGGATTCCACGACCAGGTTCGTTCAGGCCCATTAAATTGGTCAAGGGGGGAAGCTAGATGGCTCAACGTGTCAGACCTGATTGACCATGACACAGTGTCGTGGCGAGCGAGGTTGGTGGATGCTATTTTTCTCCCGATAGACGCTGAAATTATTAAAAATATCCCTCTTTGCTCTACGTGGTCGAAAGACCGGATCACTTGGCATCACACATCAAATGGTGAGATGACAGTGAAGTCGGCTTAAAATATGATTGTTACGGAAAGAGAGCGGGACAAGCCCCAATGTAGCAACGGGAGCCGGAGAAATATTTGGGTGGAGATTTGGGGAGCTGTTGTTCCGCCTAGACTGAGAAGTTTCGGGTGGAGAGCTTGTGTAGGTGCGCTACCGATTAGAGGGGCCATAGCAAAACGCTTTCCAAGCACAAACCCCTTTTCCCCAGTTTGTCATGAAGAGATTGAAACCAGTTTGCATGCGCTGGTGGAGTGTCGGGGAGTCAAAGATGTGTGGGTGGCTTCGGGTCTGAAGTGGGGGGACAATACAGATGCTCCCAAAAATATTGGGGATATACTGGAGTTTTTTCATAAGAAAGGTAAGGTAGAAATGGAAACAACGCTAATCACCATGTGGACGAGCTGGAACATGCATAACAAAGTAGTTCACAAGGCTCAAGGCAACAACCCATTTTTTGAGCTGCGTCAAGCAAAGCAGATGGTGACTGAGTTTCAGCTGGCTTAGAAGAAAATATCAACACCAATGCCAAGCATTACTGACCAATAGAGGCCCCCACCCGAGGGGTTAGTGAAGATGAATTTTGATGGGGGAATCATGAGGGACCAAATCCATGGGTCTGGAGTTGAAGTGAGAGACAGCAGTGGAAAGTTGCTTGTTGCGGCGGTGCGCCAAGGAAGAGGATGCGGGAGCCCGGATACGGAGGAAGCAAGGGCAGCCCTTTTTGCTATTCAAATGGCGAGGAACATGGGTTTCATGAAGATCATCTTGGAAGGGGATGCAATCAACATCATCTCTATGCTGAAGAAGAATGGTATCAATAATTCAGAAGTTGGCTTGTTTATTTCTAGCATTTCCAATATTGCAAAGAACTTTGATGTTTGTTATTTTTCACATGTTAGAAGGAACGGTAACAAGGTAGCCCATTATTTAGTCCATTTTCAGCCGGTTCAACTGACTACTCGGTTGTGGGCTGAGAGTGGGCCCGCACCTGTATCCGATCTCATTGCTAGAGACGCCCGGTTGGGGGGCCTGATTTCGGAATAAATTCATCAAATTCCCTATCAAAAAAAAAAAATATAACTTCCTATCGCGCCTCTATATTTTCTTGATATTGACCTACTTAATTAGAGCATTTTTCGTTTAGTTATATTTTATTGTTTAGTTGATAATGACCATGTTTGACAACTAACTACTAGTCAGTAGCTTTTAGTTATTAGTTGATAGCTGTTTAAATTTAGTTATTAGTTGATAGCAGTTTAAATTAACTGATTGCAGAAAATATATTAGTTTTATATTTTTATTTTTAAAGATTCTTTTACATGGTTTTTCAATGATATTTTTTGTAATATTTTAATACCTGTTCTTTGGATTGGAGAAAATGATGTTTTGATGGATTGGATTGGATTGGATTGGATTGGATTTGATCCTTTTTTGGGGAATTGTGTTTTTAGAGAGATAGCTGTTTTGGGGAATTGTGTAAAGTTTGGATTAAATTGGATTGGATTGGATTGGAAAGAGTTACCAATCCAAATAACAGGGCTACATTAAGAGAATGTAATATGAACGTGACTACCTGAGTGAAATTGAAATGATTGACTAGTCAAGGAAAAGACCATTACAAATCACAAAAGGTAAGAGTAGAAAAGTAAACTCTTATACTAGTGGACTACAAGTCTACAAACTAAAAGAGCAAATCAATACACTTGTGTGTTTCCATGAAAGTGAAGTGTTTGAAACTTCCAATTTCCAAGAAATTGTATAGTTAGATATTAAAAATTTTGACCATAAATTTTTCAATATATATAATGATTTGTTATATAATTTTACTACCTGTTCGCAACGGAAAGATATTATCCTCAAAGAATAACACTGCAATTGTTCATAAAATACTCCTTCCGTCCCCTTTTTAAGTGCCAAAATAACTAATTTTACAAAACCTATGTGTGTTGGAAATAGAGTGAAAATTATATATGGACAAGTATACCTTTCATTAAAAGAGAGGAACAAAAGAGAATTTTAAAAGGTAAAATACAAATCTTGTTCATTAATGAAGGGTAATATGAGTATTTTAATTATTGGAAATGTAAAATTGACAAATAAAAAGGGAAAGGTAATTAAAAAAATTGACAATCATTAAGGAACATAGGGAATTTTTATGTAATAATAAATTATCAATTAAAAAATGATATTAGATATCGTGATAAACTTCTTTAAATATATGTGTGTTTCCAAGAAAGTAAAGTGTTTGAAACTTCAAACTTGTACGAAATTTACTACCAAGCTCCTGTTACTCATTTGTCAAAACATGCTCTCATTAAGATTGTCACCTACTGGAATACTAGTTCACAATGCTTGTGCAGCAAAGCTTGGCGTGAAGTGTTTAGCGTCACTGCTCAAAACTCTAATTGCATAAATATTAGCATTTGGTAAACTAGCGTTTTGAGGAGCGTTTAGCGTTTTGAAGAGCATTTTGTGAAACGCTAATAAAGTTAACGTTTAGCGTTTGGAGTAGCGTTTCATATTTTTCAGTCAAAAAATATCCTTTGTAAATTTTATCTTTTGGAAATTATTGATATCTTTTTTTGTCAATTCACATTAATCTGCTAATTGAACAGCTAAATTTACCGAACACAATTCTCATTTGAACAATCATCCGCTATCCGCTACTTAAACCGCTATCCGCTGCTTAAACCACTATCTGCTACATAAACCGCTATCCGCTATAAAAAACAACACTAATTTTGCCAAACATGACATATATGTATGAATGTGGAGCATTTATGGATAAATGGATATAAATATATCTACTACAAACAAGTTCATTGTCCCAAAACAATTTGCCATGAACAATAAATTTCAGAGGCTTTTGATTGGGACATAAAAAGTTTGAACACTTCAAAATTTTAAAATGTCTTCAACTTTTAAGAGGACCATACCAACTTTGATTTTAATGATGGTCCATCTTAGAAATTTTAATCAATCATTAATTTTTTAGTAAGTACAATGATCTATCATGACACATTTGTTATTAGATGTATAACGAAAAAAATATCATAAAAATATAATGTTCTAGTTTAAATTTGATAAAATGTTATGTAGTTGATAAAATGGTATGCACTAAATTGTTGATCAATAAATTAGAATACAAATGACTGTAGAAAACTATATAGGAGGTAGACAAAATATGCATTAATTATGTCATGCAACATAGACGTGGAGGGCCTATGCAAACCCTCCACATACAATTTAAAGTAGGTTAATTTTGATAGCAGCAACAACATATCTCAGTATCGCCCTACTATGTGATACAAATTTAGATAACTTTTCTGCCCATCATTTTTTTTTTATAAATTTCAGCAGAAATATATGAAGAGACTAATTTCAATAAACCCAAAGAAAGGGGAAAAAAATTGAGCACTGCAAACCACCACTTCTAAGGTCAATTGGTCATTGTTTGGTTTAACGTCCGGTCGGGTCCGGATATCGGAAATCAGATTCGGGTTGTCCGAACTTTGGGGGAAATTTGGGTTCGGTCATTTTAGACAATCGGTAAATTTCTAGACTCGGTTCGTGAGCAAATTTTGGTTGACTTTTAATTACCTTCCGTATATCGGACAATTCGGGCATCGAACCATTAGACAATGTTTAGTCATTCCAGCATTAAAAGTATAAGACATTCAAAAGTTAGGACCCAAGTTTCAGTGCCTGAATTGCTTATCGAACATGGTCTAAATATATAATAGATGATCAAATAACTAACTTAACTACACCCAAAATTACTCGGACTCGAATTTTTTTGTCCGGCCTACAAAAAGGGACTGGAATCCTTTTAGGAATAAAAAGCAAGAGATTTGGGTGACCCAGCCTGAAAAGACAATGACTTCGGGCGGCAAGACAAAGTGGTGTACGTTGTTGGTTGACTCAACTCTGAGTCTTTTCCCTTTTTTTAAAAAATTTTATTTGAGAATAAAAAATTTTTAAAAAAAGGGAGAAAGACTCAACTCTGAGTCAAGTAGCCAAGCAGCGACCCGGTCAGTTCCTCCACGGCATGCCATAATTGCCTCGGGTTAGGCATAGGTAATTTTGAGTTAAGTTAAATCGGTAATTTGGTCAAAAATCTATCATTCGGGCCCTGTTTAATAAATAGTTCGGACTCAGAGATCATGTCCAGACTCGAATATCCGATTACCGGACATCCGATGTCCCAATTGTATATAAACGCAAGTTCATACTTTTGATGTTTGAATAATCGGATATTGCCCAATGTCAGAATTTGTACATAAAGGTTAATTAAAAGCCAACCCAAGTACGCTCATAACTTAGGCTGGACATTGTCTGATTGTCCGAAATGATCGAACACAGATTTTCCCACAAAATTTAGACAACCCAAACCCAGTTTTCACTACTCAAACCTCACCTAGTTTTAGATTGGATAATGATCGATTGACCAACTTTTAAATTCGGATGAACTATTAGTAACCATACCCAATTTTTTCGGGTCGGACAAAATCATGTTGCCGGGTCAGCCAAAATTTTGCTATTTCTTGTCTCAACAACTTTCCAAATTCGTAAAATAAATGACAAACTTTGTTTAAACAAAATATTGAATGTTATAAAACAATAAACCAAAATATAATAGAGAGAACGAGAAGAGAGATTGAAATAAGAATTGGATGTTTATTCGCAACCTCACAAATATAGTTGTTAAAATCTCAATCCTGATCTACGATCCTCTGATTTTATGATTCATAAGCTTTGATGCGATTCTATTATCTACATTCCGTTCCCGATCCTATGTAGATTAATTTCAATTCTAACTAACCCATGGATCTGAATTAAAATCCCGATTTTAACAATCTTGTTCTCACAAGAGTATATTTAATAATGATAAACAAAAGTCCTAAACAATACAAACTTGATAAGACTACAAAGCTTACCCGTATTCTATCATCCTAATCCTATCATATGTCTAAATGGTATTTGGTTAGTATTTGAACATTCACATAAATAATATATAACATTGGAAAGTTAGCTTATTTATTGGATCTTATTACGTAGAGTATAGAATAAATTACCGGGGCATATATAGAGGATAACATAAATATTAAATTATATTTAGTGGCAGGTTGTAAAATGTTTACAAGAGAAGTTACCCGTAATTTAATTTATATTATAAAAATTTGTTGTTACCTCTTTGAATAAGATGAATTACACCATAATGACCAATTTTTCAATTTTAGTGACTATAATTTTCCTGCATAGAGTTTGCATTGTCATATTTTCTGAATAATTGAAACTTAAACAATTAGTTATATTTGGTTTGTATTGTTGAATTAAATGATATGGGTATCACATCATTCTTAATTTTTGTCAGTTTTGTCATTGAACTTTAAATTTGTCAAATATATCATTTAATTTATGAAAATTGTTGAATATGTCACTTAACTTCTAAAATTTGTTATTAATACCACAAAACTAAATACTTGATGTTGCATATAACATTTTAGGAAAAATTTAAAAGTTAAATGACATATTTAACAAATTTTAAAAGTTAATGAGTAATAAAAAGCAGATATTTTCAGATACTTTACATCCACATATCCACAACGAAAGATATTTTGCTGACAGAGTAGACCAAAGTGTCGACATTATTGTACATCTGTTGCGGAACTCTTACGTTTAGGCCTCTATACATTACTGTAATTTCTCTTTGATTTTGCCAATCACCTTTAAAAGCTGAAATAGTGTTATTGACTTACTGTTAGATTAGTAGTACCACTAATACACTCTCTATGTGAATATTTGTTACTGTTGTACTCGGTTCTTTTATACGGTCTGGTGTGGTGTCGTTCTACAATTTATTATATTATTTTTTTCACACTTCATCACAATTTATCACGATTATTATCAATATATTTCTTCACTGTTCTCTTTTACTTTTCACATTATCTCACTTATCTACCACACCAACCATACTTTTCACAAATTTTAATACTTTACCATACTTTTTCACATCTTACCACACTGTCCACAATTTCACCGCGCAACACTATTTCCATATCTTACAAACCGCACAAAAGAACATGACATTAATGTTTAGTTCTTAAGATAATTTGTTAAAATCATGTCTTATGAAAATATTTTTCTCAATAAATATTATAATTTTAATTTTATATTTCAAACTATTATATATATATATATAATATATATATAATAATAATAATTCATTATTAAACTTTACAAAATATTACTCATCCATCTCCCATGGTGATTATAAATAATAATGATAACGAATGAAGGAAGTATATCTCTTTTGCACTTCCTATTTTTTTTTATACTAGTCATATATTTTGATAAGCTGTCCATATTTTCCTAGGACTAATTCTGCGTAGTTTAGCAAACTGAGGAATTAAAAATAATATGTAGGATGCAGAGCATGCAGCCTTCGAGACTGGGTCAAATTCAGCTTTAGGCTGTGTTCTTTTTTGTGATTAGCAAATTACGGAGCCATATCCTACCGCAAATTCTTACAACCCACCGCATTTTACCGCAAATCATTATTTTTCTCTCTCCTCACCTTTCTCTCTCCTCACTTTTTTCCTCTACTTTTTACATTCTCTCTTCTCACCTACCACACATACTAATAATCTATCACAACTCCACCACATCCCACCACACCATTCCGCAAAATACCGCATAAAAGAACACGGCCTTTAATCAACAAATTATCCCAAATTCTCAATGTGTAATTCATAATGTGTACGTATTTTTAGACCGCTAAAATTTGACTATCCATTGAACTCTTCTATGATATATATGTATTTGTTTGACAAATAACTATTGTAGACGGTTTATATTAGCTATCTATCATTGATTGTTTGAATTAATTGTATTAAAAAAACAATATTTAGTGTAATTAATTATTTCTAAATAGGGTACAATAACAATAACAATAAACTCCTAGAAATATGTTTGAGTGCAGACTGAGGATTCAAATGTAGGCATACCCCTATAAACAAAAGCTCAGGGAAAGACTGATTCCGATAGATTCGTAAAGAAAGGGAATTTCAAAAATTCCTTTGTAAAACAAAAAGACCGTAACGCAAAACTATATCAACAACCTTTATTTAAAAAGCCAGAAGGCAGATCAAGAAATCAAGAAGTCTGCTAGCGTAAAAAGTTGCTTACGATAAAAAACACAACATTACATTTAAGTGATAATATTTTTTTTAAATTAATGATAATATTTTCATATAATAAAGATGTATATGTTAAAAACTTAAATAGTCAAATTCTCAAATTGGGGAATTTATGATCTTATCCACATATTTACGGCACTAGCGTGATAAGGAGAATCAAACATTTCAAATAACCATATGCTCACAATAATGGAAATCATTATCACGAGCAAACTTATTTAGTTTACTTTTGTATTATGATATGAAAAAAATTTATATTGGCCGTCAAAATCATGAGAACTAACACAATGAAAATAATGTTTATCCATATATGTGTCAACTTGAATTTCTTCATTCATTTTTTTATTTAGCGTCAACCATGACAACCACCACCATAAAAACTTATAGGATAATTTCCATATCAACTTGACATATACCTTAAATTTTCCTAGCGAAAAAACATACCAACATTCTCAATATTATTCCTTAGTTTTTAAGATCCATTAAGGAATTGGATGATAATTAAAACACTATGATTTGGTCAAATATTTTTCCAAATTGGCAAACGAAATTACTAGGAATAAATCAACAATAAATAAATCCACAAAAGAAAAAAAAAAAGGTTAGTTGATTAAGTAAACGTAGTTAATGGGACAGAACATCCTATTTCGATTTAAACACGTATCCTTCTCAAACAGTCAATCCAGACCCAACCGCGTTACAATATTCAAATGACCAAAATACCCACGAGCTTTTGTTAATCGTAACCTCAACTTGTGGGCGTTTTGGTCAGACGAAATTTCAACCGAAAAAACTCGAAAAATTAATTGATGGGGGGTACTATGCTATATAACAAGAAGACAGATAAAGCAGAGAAAACGGCTCTCTGTGTCCGTCTTCTCTCTCAATCTCAATCTTCCCCCTAAAATCCTGAAAAAAAAAGGAAAACTAACGAAGAGGTTTAGGTTTATTCATTCTTTTTCATTCAATTCAATTCAATTCAATTCGATTCTTCATCCCCAATTCCCAACCCTAAATTTCCCTCCTCGATTTTCCGGCGATTTTTCTCGTTTCTGGGTTGGGGATTTGGTTGTGTTTTTGTTTTTCTCTGTGAATTTATCAGGGGATCGATCAATCGTTCATCAATCGAGATTTTCTAGGGTTTTCTGTTGTGGGTATCTGGGCATTGTTGTTGTCCAGAAAATCTGAATCTGGCCAGAAAGATAGATTTTGAAAGTGAGAGAGATAGGGTTCGTTGTGTGAGAAAAAGGGGGATTAAGATTTTTGGGGTTGGATTGATTGAGATTGTTTCGGAACGAAGATGGGGGGTTCGAAGGATTTAGGAGATGCAATGTTATCCATGGCGGAACAAGGAAGCCATTATTGCTCAAAGAAAACTGATAATTTATGCAAAGATTGTTGTTGCCAGGTATGATACCTTTTTCATCTTTCTTCTTCCCTCTTTCAATCGCACATTTTTAGGGTTTTTGCACACTAAACTTTGAGCGATTCCCCCTTTTCATTCCCATTAAACCCTTCAAATTTTGTGTAGATTCGTTCTAGATGTGGCCCTCCCTGTAAACTTGATTTTTTTTAATCGAACCCTAATTTTAGGTCTTACGTTTTGTTTTGGCATGGCAGTTAATCGATTATATGAACCCTTCGTGAATGTCTCTGATTTTGATTGTTATTCAGATGTTATGTTGATTGTTGGTAAAATTTGATTTTTTTACCCCATCCAGAATCTTTGAATTGAACCCTTGTAATTGTTTCCTAGAATATTTCTAATTCTGAATTGCTTGTGGTTTTGGAGTATTACTTTGGGGGGTGAAACTTTGAATTTTTCTTCAGAATACATTCAATTCAGTCTCTGGGTTACGTCAAAAATTGCAATTTGGGTCTAACTGATGACATCAACTTTAGACCTCAAAACTCACAGTTGGATCTGATATGACAGACATTTAAAATTAAATCAGTTTTTGTTTGAATTTATGATACTTGAACTCATTAATTTAAAGAAATTTCCCAGAATTTCATTGAGTGAATGTTGTTCCTGTGGACAAATTTAATGTAGAACTCTCTCCAGAATTCTCTATATCATATGACTCCTGTGAACAAGGTTTTAAAAAATAAAGAGATTTGCAACATTTGTGGTTGGAATAAGTCTCAATTTGAACTTTTGACATTGAGCATATTACCCAATATATAATATATATTACATGCACGTGGAGTTTATACTGATATTTGCGAGTGAACAATTACACTATGGAGTAGAAACTCGATGGACTTTTGAGATTGAGCCTGATATATGTCATTTTTCTGTGTTCTTACAGTCAACAAGATCAACCATGTCGAGAGTATTCTGCATGTTGCGCGGTTTAGACTTCAAGACCTACTTCATCCTCTTCCTCCTCGTCCCGATCGCCACCTTTGGCATCTACCTACACGGGCAGAAGATCACCTACTTCCTCCGCCCGCTCTGGGAGAAACCCCCGAAACCGTTCCACGTTATCCCACACTACTACACTGAAAATGTGAGCATGGAAACTCAGTGTAAGCTTCACGGGTGGCGGGTCCGGGATTACCCTAGACGGGTCTTTGACGCGGTCCTTTTCAGCAATGAGGTCGACATCCTAACCCTAAGATGGCAGGAGTTGTACCCCTACATTACTCAGTTTGTCCTCCTGGAGTCTAACTCAACCTTCTCGGGCCTCCCGAAGCCCATGGTGTTCGCTGCGAACCGGGACAAGTTCGACTTCGTGGAGCCCCGGCTGACGTACGGGACAATCGGGGGAAGGTTCCGGAAGGGCGAGAACCCGTTTGTGGAAGAAGCCTACCAGCGCGTCGCGTTGGATCAGTTGCTGAGAATTGCGGGGATTTCCGACGATGATCTCCTGATCATGTCTGATGTCGATGAGATACCGAGCAGGCACACGATCGATCTCTTAAGGTGGTGCGATGATACACCGGATATTCTCCACCTTCAGCTGAAGAACTATCTATACTCGTTCGAGTTTCCCGTGGATTACGGGAGCTGGAGGGCGTCGGTCCATAAATACCGCCCTGGAAAAACCCGGTATGCTCATTTCCGGCAGGCGGACACCCTCCTGGCTGACGCGGGCTGGCACTGCAGCTTCTGCTTCCGGCGTATCAGCGAGTTCGTGTTCAAGATGAAGGCGTACAGCCACAACGACCGGATCCGGTTCGCCCACTTCTTGAACCCGAAGAGGATCCAGGCCAAGATCTGCAACGGGGAGGACCTGTTCGACATGTTGCCCGAGGAGTACACTTTCAAGGAGATCATCGCCAAGATGGGGCCCGTCCCACATTCGTCTTCCGCAGTTCATCTGCCTTCTTATCTGTACGAGCAGGCCGAGAGGTTCAAGTTTCTGTTGCCCGGAAACTGCAAGAGAGATCAGGAGTCCGAGTGAGCGAGATTCGTCGGTTGGTTGGTTGATTCTGTGTGTGTGATCGATCGATGATCGAGGTCGAGTTTCGGTTTGGGATTGCTTGACATTGACCAGGAGGGTTTTGGGTCAGTGATTTTCTTTGGGAAAATCAGATTTGGTCAATTTTAGGAGTTGGGAGTGGTGTGTACATAAAAGTAGATCCCTTGCAGCTCAGTTTTGGTTTGAGACATATACACTCATTAGGTTGAGAATGTGAGAATGTTCAGGGATTTTCCCTAGTTATAGAATAGGTGTTAGTTTAGGGTTTCCATTTTTTTTGGTTTTTTTTGGGTGAGATTAATACATTGGTATATTCTTTAAACCTCTGTCCTAGACTGCTACATTCTTTGTATGGATTTATTTAAATTCATTCAACTTCTCTCCTTATTTTTTCTCGATTATTCATAAAAATTGCATACAATTACATAAAACGACCAGCAAAACAGCAGAATCGCCAAAAATAAATAGGGAAAAAATGGAGAGGATGAATAGGCAGCTATCTGTTTTGTTGGTGGCAATACAATGCAACTTGGCTTGGAAGTGCAGAATAAGGTGGGTATTGTTCATTCCAGGGAAGTAGGACAGCTGTTGTATTGCTGGATAAGGGAATAATGCTTTTGGAGTTTTATTCTTCAATTCTTCTATTCTATTCTATGCTGCAAGTATTTTAATAATTCATGGTTCATTGGACCTAAACAAACCAAATTATTTATGGTGCATGTAGCTTTCAGCCTTTCAGTCACTGATATGTCTTGCTGCAAAGGCAGATGCCCATATTTGTTTTTGTTTAAAAAGTATATTTATGGTGTTTAGTATTGTGCTGAGAAACATTTAGAGAATGTTTGGTTAGTTATAGCTCAAAAATTATGGAGAAATTAGTCAATTTTTTCAAATTGACATCTTTCTGTGGGAAAATATTATAAAGAACCCAAAATTTTACGTAATGGTGGTAAGTTTTCCTATGGAAAGCTTTCCAAGAGAAATTTTTTGTGCAGAAAATTTTCATGGGATTCTTAGCAAACACCATAGGCGTATTTATGTTTTGGTTAGGGGTGGCTATGGTCACCCTTAACCCCCAAAAAATGTTTAAATTAGTATAATTTAGCATTAAAATTATAGCTTGTATGTTTATTAAATGAGTATGATAATATATTGGACACCCCTAATTCAGATGTCTACATTTACCGTTACCAATCACACAATACACATTTGGTGATCAATTATAGATTGGTCATTATAATAACCTAGAATGTTAATAAGATAGACAAACTTGGTTTCTTAGGGAGAAGTGATTAAGAAAATGAAGTTTGATTATCAATTAAGGGTCAATGGAAGTTATAGTTTGGTAGTTTAGGTTGGTTGAACAAATAATAATGTGTTAATTATAACATTAAATTAAAATGAAAAATGGGGGAATGAGGAAGGTGGGGCAATAATGTGGGGGGTGTTTGGCTACCTCCATTCCATGCTGAGTTGAGTTGATGTTACTTTGTCCTCATTATTGTCATGTGCATAATGGGTGGCATGTCTGGCTTTTCTCCAGGTGTACTTATTTTTTTATAAATTCATTCATTATTATTAGTTGCTTTCAGACTTTGTTAATTGTTTTGTTACTTTAATTAATTAGAATTCAACAAACAACCATCGTGTTGGACACAACCCATATTTTGCCAAGTTGTTTGGGCCGAGACCAATTGGGCCAACAAACAGGATATTCCCCTTAGGCCTGACAGTTTCTGACCCGATCCGGACCCACCCGAAATTTTTAGGTTTTGAACACAAAATTTTCAACTAAACCCGAAATACACCGAACCCGAAAATTAGCGGGTAAAAGCTGACATGCCCGTTTGACTCGAAAAAATAACCTTTTAACTTCAACTTTATTAAAATTTGTGACTTTTCATTGAAATTTTTAACTATTAAATTATATATAAGCGCCACTCATTTATTTGTTATTTCTCTAATTTAAGTTGAAATAGTTATAGTAATCTATCGTTACTAGACGATAATCATATTTTATTATGTATATTGTACAAAAAGTAATATTTAGAGACCATTTTTTTTAAAAGAAAAAGCGGGAAAAGGTTGCAATCATAACCCGTTGGGTTGACCCGATACCGAAATACACTGTCCGTACTTACCCGAACCCGAAATACACCCGACTCGTATTTACTCGAACCCAATATACGACCGATCCGAAACTGCCGACCGACCGAATTGACAGGTCTAATTCCCCCATAGTTTTCCGTTTCTATTTTTTCTTTTAATAAAGAAATAGGGTTGATATTTGAGGATTTGGAGATTTTTAATTAGAATGGGAATTAAAGAATAATTTTAAGATTTCCTGACTATATGCCGCTGGAATTTCTATTCATATAGTCATGTATTTAAATTATCGTAATGCCACCTCAAAAAATCAAATAAACATAGCAGCCCACATGGAGACACTCATCCCCTCCCCCCAGCCTAAACATAAAGAAAGGACAAACTAGGCCCAAAATGTGTGTGATTATATTGTTGATAAGCCTCATATGATACAAATATTATATTCTCCAAAAATGTAGGTAACATATATATATATATATATATATATATATATATATATATATATATATATATGGAGGAGGAAGGGGAGATGCATGTCATAAAGAGAGGACAAATGTCACAAATAGGCCCAAAATTTGTGTGATTATTGATTGATATTTTACATGCTGTTTTTTTTAAGTCCAAACGGAGTCTAAATATATATATATATCCAAGGAAAATACAATAGTGATTCTAGAATAGCCCCTAGCAAAACACCTGCCTTGCACAGAAAAACTATACTTCTAATTCCTCTTGGCATTTCAATAGCATCATGTACACCAAGACACCTGCCTTGCACAATTGGAGTGTGTTTATGGCCCACGATGGGATTTGTTGGAGCGTCCGTATATATATGTGTATACGCGTGCATGTGTATGTCTTGAAAGCCTGGTCCACAATGAAGAGTCTTAGAAACAGCTTGTAAACATGCTTTTTAGCGAAACTTTTCTTCAGGCTGTCTTAGCACCTAAGTCATGATCGAAACTTATTCCTAGATGAGACTTTCACGATGGAGTTTTTGTGCACGTAATCCTCTTAGAAAACAGACTCCATTTTTCTGACTTGGAATCCTTATTCAACTGCCCATATATTCGAGGGAAAGGGAGATGTTGCCACTATGCCTAAGCTCATGCAAATATTGTTTGGTACAAGTATTAGTCCTTAATTCCTTATTTTGTTGAGTGCAAACTTGAGTTTTGAAGAAGTACTCCAGAGAACAAGCTAGGAGAATGTGATGATGTATTTGGTTCATCTTATGAGGATGTTTTGCCTTGATGTGAGATCAACCTCTTTTCTAATTGATCATTACTTAATTGGGTCCCTTGATGTTATAGGGGAAACTCTCAACAACATAGAGCAAAATCTTTCTCAATCCAATAATGATGACTAGTTTTCATCATGAGTTCTATTTTTATAGGATCTTGAAAACTCCAAACATGCATTAACAGTTTTATCTTTATTTTCGTGTTTGAGGATATTCAAATGTAAATTTTCCAACAAATCCTTGTGATAGTTATTTTGTTACTCTTTATAAAGAACAACATCATCATCTCCACAATAAGTTACTTCATGTGACTTTCTGTGTTAAAATTCAACTTTATCATCATGTATTTGCTAAAAGTTGAAAACCATTGAAAAATAGTTGATCTATAGTTCGATTTGCGGTCCGGTCCTCGATCTTCTGATTCGGTCCAGGGATTGAACTAAAGTCCAAAACTTAGTATTCCTTGGATCGAGGATTGGACCGAATTATCTTCGGTTCTTTCGATCTGGACTGGATTATGAAACGCTCTAGCTATCGCAAAGTTATGACTAGCTAAAAGAAGTACCCAAGGAAAATGACAAAAAAAATCAGTGCAAGTTTTCAAAAGAATGATGAATTGCTTTGTTTTTGTGGCTGTTGCTCAAAATTCTCATTTGCAATTTTTACCATTTGTTCTGATTGAGTAGACTAGACTTGCCGTCCAAATGGAAGTTGTAGTATAATACTATTTGCAAGTCATTGTGTCAACCATTGAATGGATAAGAATATATGCCTTTGGTCTACAAACTATCTGTATATGTATGTGTTATGTTTCTCGTATGTGGTTATCTGTTATCATCAAGTACACATACGATTCTTCTTTTCTTGGTAAATTGTCAGTATCTTTTTCATATGAATTTTCAAGCATCTAATTCCAAATTTGAATAGCAAACTTTTTAAAATTATGTCTGTTCTTTTGTGCGGTTGGCAGGATGTAGAAATGATGCGGTAAGATGAAATTATGAAAAGTGCAGTGAAGTATAGAACGATACGGTGAAATTTGTGGAAAGTATGGTTGATGTGATTGTGAGGAGAGAGTGTGAAAAAATAGAGATGAAAAGTGAAGAGAAACAAAAGTTACGAGATATATTAATAATGATTACGTTAAAATATGGTATGATATGGTAAAATATGAAAGAATATTACGTAGTATGGTAAATGTTACCCCACCGTAACACACAAAAGAACAAGGCCTAGTTATGGGTTATCATGCCTCTAAGATAGGATCTCTATAATATTAATACATTTATCTTTGCAAAAAGGAAAAGATATGATGCTTGTGAAACTAATCTATTTAGTATTTTAAGGCAAACTATGGTGCGACACGTAAGTTGTTATCAATATTGTATTTGTATCTTTAAAATGTAACTTGTAAATTTGTTAGGATCAATAGAATCAATTAATTTTGTTACAATAATTATAAATTGTTATGCAATCTCAGATCGAATCCCTGTGAGATTAATATATTTACCTTTACGAAAAGAAGAAAAGATACGATATCTTTGTGAAACTAATCTAGTTATTTCAAGGCAACCATGGTGCAATACATCAAGTTGTTATCAATGTATTTATATCTTTAAAATGTGACTGGTAAATCTGTTAGAATTAACAAAATCAATTAATTTTGCTGTAAAGATTGTTTATATGACTCAATTTCCCCTATATATATTCATTATGATCATTAATTTGAATTAAATTAGGAGTAACACTGGTATACTCTTCTAATAAACACAAAATCCATGCTTTTTACTTTTTTTTACCCCAAAGTATTCAATTAAATATTTTTAGAGTCGGAAGAGTTCAATTGAAGTTTCGAATGAATAATTCTCACCATCCTAACTCACTCTTTGCTTCGAAACTTGTGCTAGGTAAGTTAGTGGTGGGGTAAAGATATTTTATTACTAAAATTTCGACTTTGGTTTCAGTGTTTTTCAGAAAATCGAGTAAGGTAAGGTAAAATTATATAAGGATAAACCTAACTTACCATCCTAAAGAAATGTACCTTATAAATTTAGCTAATTGACTTGAAGATGCTGGTCATGGAGTTATAAATTGTTAAATCATGCAACTTTAACTGATTTGGCCACCCTTTGAAGGTGAAATTCATTATTGTATATTTCATTTATGTATCATTCGAAGATTCTAATGCTCCAAAAGAATATAGATGCCTCATTATCCACCACTTTAATTTATTCCTAATTTGTAGAGTTTGTTACAACCTTTACAACATATATAAATAGCAATAGATATCCACATCCTCCACATCACAACACTAAAACTTCACTAAATATTTGAGTACTTCTAACTTGCTAGCTAGTTGTGTACCTTGAAAAAGAGAGGAAAAAACAAACAAAAAAAAGAGAGAGGAAAAAAAAAATGAGGAGAAGCTATGAGTACAAAGAAGAGAGCTATGTTGTGCATGAGAGGGGAAGTTGGGACTACCCCTCTTATGAAAAGTACCATGAACCCCCAACCCCAAACATCCATAAGATGGTATACAAACCAACCTTTGAGTCTTCAAATTCCTCATCCTATGGTCACCATGATGAGGATGCATGCATGGTGCTCAACAAGACCCATTGGGGTGATGCTCATGATCATCAAGCCTCTAGGGTGAAGTATGTTGATCATCCCGATGAGGATGATCTGGCATTTGGTGGGTCCCGTTGGGATGGAAGTCGTGGTTGGAGTGGGACCCACCATGTGAACAATGGAAGTTTTGGTGTAAAGAAGATTGAGCACCAAGTTTTCGGGACGAAGAATGGTCACCATGATGAGGATGCGGTTACATTCGATGAGTCTCGATGGGTTGAAGGTCGCAATTGGGGTGGGACCTACCAAACGAATAATGATCAACACTCTGCAAGGAAGAGGGTTGAGCACCAAGCCTTTAGTACAAAGTATGGTGATACATCAGGTGGGTCCCAATGGGTTAAAGGCCGTTGGGGTGGGGCTCACCAGATGAACAATGAAAATTCTGTAATGAAGAAAACTAATTTCCAAACATTTAGGAGCAAGTATGGCCACCATGGTGAGGATGAAACAAGGTTCGGTGGGTCCCAATGGAATGAAGGCCGCAATTGGGGTGGGGCCCGCCACGCCGCCAACAACAATTGGATGGAAGCTTCTAAAGAGTATGAAGGCTACAACAATCATGCTAGCAACAACAATGACCATTGGAAGAAAGATACCAAGCAAATTGAAGACTATGATGCAAGACTAAAAGGAGGAGTGGAGTCTTTGATCAAGGGGCTGTATGGGAGTGGATTGGGTGGGAAAGTGCACAAAATTGAGGTGATTGAATATGAGAGATCAACAAGGTATGGTGGTGGTGGTGGAATAACAACTTACCATCCATGATTGAGTGAAGAACCTTATGATGATGTGTGATAGTACTTTAGAGATCCTTATGTATTGTGGAAGAAGTGATCAATGCATATCTAGAGAAATATAGTGGAAGAAGAACTTATATCAAATAAATTATCTAATTATGTCGTTGTAATAACTAATATATAGTTTGAATGAATTTCTGTACCGTAAATAAATATTTGTATGGTATAAACTTAAAAATAATGTAATGAAGTAGTTTATATATAATAATGTGATGATGCTTCACTATGTGTGAAAATGATATGCAATCCAATATACAACCTTAAATCTTTAATATTTATAATTTTCTAGCTCTTTTCCGATCCTAACCTAAATTCATATGAGTAAAGCATTGTGAAAAACTTGATTTAATTGAACACATAATCCAACTCGAATCCTTCCTTAAATAAAACTCAAATCGTATAAGAGCACTTGTAACAATAATATATTCCTTTAAATAATAAGTAGGACCTATAACTCCCTCTTCATTAATAACCCAATTTCATGTTTCTTGTGCATATTACAAGATTATCAAATTGGATCACCACAAAATATACATTGGCCCATATAGCCTCTACCTCCGACCCGAAAATTCGGTTCAGTCCGACCCGGAAAAAAGCGGGTATAGTCATAAAATTTTCGTCCGAATTTTTACATTGACCGATTTGACCGAAAATTCGAAAAAAATATTTTCCAATTTTCTAATGTCCGAACTCGGTTTAAACATGAATTTATGTTTGTCCGATGAGTCCGACCAGAGTCCGACCCGGAAAATGTTCCAAAAAACTGGGTATCGGACATCAAGTTTTCATCCGATGTCCGATTCGTCTGAACCTGGATTGACCCGAACCCGAATTTTTGACAGTCCTAGCTTTATCATAAGTATATTAGTTAATTTTTCTATTTTTGATATTAATAAAAAATTCCTGACATGACAAGTAAAAATAAAAAGAAGCAAATGAATCATTTGGCATTATGGTTGCTCTTCGTGTTGAAGGTCATGAGATCAATTCTGATGACTTACAAATTTCTTTGTGTGGAGATGAGGAATGTTGAGAACCATACATTTGGGGTTGGGCTTGGTCCTCCCCTAGCGTAAGTTGATCAAATTGGTATACATCTGAGAAGGATTCCAATTTGAATGACCTGAACTTGTCATTATCAAAAAAAAAAGAAAATGAAAATTAAAGGAAAGTTAAAAGTTGAGCTATTCATGGCGATGAATTGCTCAGATTTAGATCAAATGAGAAGCCCAAAGAAAAGATGACCCAGGGCCCAAATGGGAAGGACACTGGATATGGAAGCTAGACATTCAACCGAAGCTAAAAATTTTCCTATGGAGAATTTTTTATAATGGTCTCCTGTTTAGGTGTAACCTTTTATGCAGAGGTATCGTCCTAGACCCCTGTTACCCAATATGTCTCCAAGATTTGGAGACGGATAGTCATATACTTCACCGTTGTCACTTCACAAGGAAGGTTTGTGATACGGCTAAATCCCATGGTTGGCTACCTTCTGTTGTCACTTGGCCAACAAATGGCGAGGGTAGCAGTTTGTTACAATCTCTCAAATACTCTCTTCCTTCCAATGAGCTCCTGAGAGCCTCCTACCTCCTGTGGAGCATTTGGAAAGAGTGTAATAAATGCGTCTTCAACAACTCCATCTTCAACGTCTCAAGGGTCATCGTTCGAGCCAAGAAAAGTTTTGCAGAGTAGCGTGCCAGGACCAGATTCAGTTCCCAGGATCATCTTCTCTATCATCACAGTCATAGCCGTCATAGTGACCCTCGTGGCCATAATATTATCCATGTTAAAGTGGAATCAACCGCAGTTTGGTTGGTTAAAGCTGAACTTTGATGGTTCTCAAAACCACCAAGGGTCAGCAATAGGTTTCGTCATTCGTGACCATCTGGGTCATCTACGAAAAGCCGGTGCAATGCCTGTAAATTCTCAGTCAATTCTATTGACGGAAGCTTTGGCGCTAAGGTTTGGTCTTCAACAAGCTATTCAGGAAGGTTTCACTAAGATTCAAATTGAAGGGGATAGTCTTATCCTGATCCAGGCTATCCAAGGGGCCGTCCATATACCCTGGCATATTGACATGATTGTCAGAAATATCAAAAAACTAATCACTCAGTTGGAGGACTTCAATATTTGTCACCTCTATCGGGAAGCAAACTCAGTGGCAGATTGAATGACTAATTTTGGCCACTCTCTAAACTCGGTTGGCCTTTGGACTTGTAGCTCCTCTTTGAATTTTTCTTATATTATTCATGCGGATAACTTAGGGAGATGTCTTGATAGAAGGGTCCCCTAAGTGTTGGTGTTCCTTGGTTTACCCGTGTAAAAAAAAAAAAAAGAAAAAGTATCCGATCCGTTGTCCTACATTTTGTTTGATGTAACATTATCCTACATTATTCCAACGAGTTTAATTGTTAATTCATATTGTCTGTATACTACACTGTCGCTCAAAAAGAGCAGCAAAGCTTCTACTGTTCAACCCTTGCATTCATCAATGGCGGTAACCGCACTAGCTCTCAAATTCCTTTTTCTTCGACGTCCTCATCTCACCCTCTCCCGTCAAATCCTCGTCAAATTTCACTGCTGCGTTCCAGCTGAGGCCCTCAAGGTTCTACTCTGTCTCTCTCTGCACCTATTGCTCTTCTTCTTATCACATTCATGTTAATCTACTTCAAAACCCTAATTGTTCGCCCTAATTTCAAATTCAATCAAATGTTTTGAAGGCTGTCAAGTGCAGAGATGAAGACTGCGACGATTTCTTGCCGTGGTTGGAGAAAAAAGCTGGAATGGAGATTTCTTCTGTGCTTTCGATCGGATTATCCAAATACGGAAGGTTTTCCTCTTTTCCTGATGACGTATTGGTTCATATACTCAAATTTTCAATTTGAAGTTTCATCAACTTTAGAGTAATTTCTTCCCCTATACATTGTCAATTTTCAATTATGTTCGGTAATCTGTATGCATCTTCTTGATCAATGCGATCAATGGCGCCATATCTTGTTTGGTTGCGGCAGGACCTTGTTTGCGTCCAAGAACATAGAAGCTGGAGACTGTATGTTGAAAGTTCCTTTTAAAGTGGTACATTTTTGTTGAGAAATTTGTGTCGTCAATTGGAGGGATATGGGCAGTGTTAACAGTCTTCATTGAGAATTCACATTTACTCTACAGCAAATATCTCCTGACAATATGCTCCCTGAAGTAAAGTCCTTAATTGGTGATGAAGTCGGGTTTACTGCAAAACTTGCTGTAGTCATTCTACATGAGCAGATGAAGGGCCAGGTATAGCTAAAATGTGATTTGGAGCCTGTTTGTTTGAATATTTGGTCACTGATAATGTGTTGTTTTTCGATATTTCTCGATAGGATTCGGAATGGGCGCCTTATATCTCCCGTCTTCCCAGGCCTAGAGATATGCATAGCACGGTACGTCTCTGTGTGGTTTCTGTATGGTTGTACAGGCAGTTTTAGAAATTTTTTCGAATCTGAGTTTTGTGTTCATGAAGCATGCATCCAGGCTCAACTCCGCTGTTTGATGTAATGTTGGTGCCTTTTAAATTGTTTCCTTAAGTTCATAACATTTGTATGTTAGGCTGTTAGCATCTATTGAATGATGCTTCGTGATATTATAAATTATTAACTGGAACAACTGGCTCAATTGAGAATTAGTCTACTTACTCAGCTGTCAAGGATGAAAACTAGCATTAGAATGGTTCAAAAGCCAAGTCAGATGAGACTCCATTTTGGTAAAACTATTGGTGAAGCTGCGGTTGGAATTTTTGGAATTCAAACATTTGAGATGGGATTTAAGATATCTAAAAGCTGTGAGACATCTTATTTTTTACACTCATATTTTTTATTTCATAGAAAGGGGTTGACTTTATCGTCTAACTTGTGTTTGGTGTAGCCACCCGATTGACTGACCTGTGACTTCCTAGATTGTGTGGTTCAGCCCTCTGTTTAGTGCTTGGTTTAACCCCCCCTAAGTTTAACATTGATCTGGCTTTATGATGCTTGATGCTTCTATCACATTTGGTTTTCACTGGTTCTACTGATGCTGCCCTCTCTGTTATTCCTTTACCAATGAATTAAAGTGAGTACTTGTTTTGGATGCTGTGCTGTGGGGAGCTGGGTAGTGAGCCATAACTTCATTGAAATATCAAATAGCTTATTCCGAAATCCAACCAATTGCCTCTTTTTAAAGTTATGGCTCACCATGTTAATTTCAGCCAAATGCCGCCTCCTTGCAATAGGGCAGGTTTTGCCACTTACTTGATGACTTGTTATTTGCCATTGTGGTGCCTTTGCTGCTACTACCAAACGTCATGCTAAAAAATCTGATTTAGATTTCTTGTTGTAGATATTCTGGAGTGAAGAGGAGTTAGAGATGATTCAACAAAGTCCTGTATATCAAGAAACAGTTGACCATCGGGCCCAAATAAGGAAGGACTATTTGGTCATCAAGCCAGTAAGGATTTTCACTTTTTTGAGGTTGTTTGTTTATCATTGGCCTTGTAATAGGCTTTAAAGGTGGCAACTGAATTAGGTTTTTTTTTTTTAAATTTTTTTTTTATAATTTAGTATGAGATTGTGATGGTTCTGTATCTCACACAATCAGAAAAGTATACATGTTGCAGCCACATAGATCCTGAATGAGTTTTTCTGAGCTGTCACTAACTTTTCTGACTTACACATTACTGAAGGACAATTTGGTGATGTTAAAGGATGTCCTAAAAATGAATGCAGATATAGAGAAAACCAGCAAAAAGTGATATGTTGATGCTTTCCAGTTATGCTGACACTTCCAGTCATGTCTGACAAATTAAACTTGAGCAACAACCTTTTCTTGTTGAAGTGTCTGCGGATGTTTGTCCTGATAGGTCGGATTAGTTATTAATGTCTTATTTGATGTTCGTTTTATTCAGGTTCTTGACCACTTCCCTGAACTATTGGAGGATGTTACATTTGATGACTTCAGATATGCCTACAATTTAGGTATGTCAAAATAAATATTTCTTTCCTTTTGTGCACCCTCCCTCTTTGTTGCGGCAATGCTGCCACCTTTTCTTTTCTTACTCCTTTTTTTTGGGGGTTTTTTTGTTTTGGGGGGGGGGGGGGTTTAGACAAAGAATGCGAGGTTTATGGTGTCTTTCCTATCTAGTTGAATCATCACGACCAACGAAACAAATAGATGAAATTTGAATACATTTGTATTTCAAAAAATTACTTGGAGGTACCCTAACTTTTGAAGAAACAATTTTTTGGTACCCTAACTTTTCAAAACTAATTTTGGGGTACCCTTACTTTTAGGATTAGAAATTACTAGGTGAATTTCTGGTGAAACTCCGATTGATTCAAATCATTTTCGTCCACAAAAACAAACGGCATTTTCGTCCACAAATACACTTAATCAATTTCCCGCCTAAAACTCACCGGTGAATTGAAATCATTGGCTGGAAATTCACCTAATTATTTCTAATTCTAAATGTTAGGGTACCCCAAAATTAGTTTTTAAAAGTTGAGATACCGGAAAAACATTTCACCAAAAGTTAGGGTACCTCTAAGTAATTTTTTGTTTGTATTTGAAGGAAGCAAATCCAGCCAACCTATTATCAACATTTTTGTATTGAAATTTGCAGTTAGCTCACGTGCATGGGGAAGCGTTAAAGGATTATCATTGGTAATTTAATTTGAATAGTATTTTAGTACGTTTAGTGATTTATAAGTGGATATGCAAACTACATCAACAGCAGTTCTGGACATCATTTACAGTGTTGACTGAGCTCCCGTGCAGATTCCATTTGCAGACTTTTTAAATCATGACGGAACTTCAGAGTCTGTTGTGTTGAGTGATGAAGATACACAAATTTCAGAGGTACTTCCAGTTAACTTACCTTGTTTAGACGCATTTCTTGGGTTTGCCATCCAACTTGGTTTTTATATGGGAGTGTGGATAACATAATGTTGCTTCTATAGAAAACTTAAAAACATGATACATACTTGAACTAGGAGGCACATAGATTTCTCCCAGATATGGTGCTCTTTTTTTTTTTTTTTTTATAATAATAGTTGTGAGATCCCAAGAGTTTGACGAGAAAGGAGGGGGCAGGGAGATTCTAATGTATAAAGACAAACACAAAATGTTATGAATTGACGTGGTGTGCCCTGATTTGTTCCACTCGGATAATGTAGTCCCTTTGTCTATGAAGTTGGGTGGAATTTTAAATTTAAATGTGGCCACATATAGCTAAATCATATGTAAGCTATAACATGTAGGTAAACACGGGAAAATGGAGTAAATTTTGTTCCTTTACTTTTATTTATTTTCCAAGCTTAGGAAGGTTAATGGGGCAGAGAAACTGGTTGCCACCTAGCTGGTCCTATAATCCAACTTAGTTCTTATCCATGCTTGTTTATTGATCCTGCTCATTTTATTACAACCAATAGTCATAGATGTTCACTCTGATCATATCAGGTTATAGCTGATCGGAATTACAGTCCAGGTGATGAGGTATGACGCTCTATTAAGTGTTCCATACTATCTGGAATTCCTTCAGTAACGTACGTGACCAACCAGATGATTATTGTTTCAAAGTTCAGTTGCTCTTGATGAACCACCTTTTTGTTAATCAAGGGCCAATTTATCCAAGTACAAACCAATGGATCAGATGTCTGAGACACCGTGTCTCTTTTAGGAACAGATCAAATTGTTGAAGTTAATTGGTTTTGATTTAGCCTTCATATCTGTGGTGCCCTGTTCTGTTGAATTGAAAATTTTGTTTTCCTCTATGATATGTCCCTTCACAAGGTACATCACTATTAGGATTGGAAGACTGTAAGTCATTCAATAAGCCTAATGAATTTGGGATTTGTGATCTCCGCTTGCATGGATACCTGCTGTGAGCATGTAAACACTAAACACTTAGAACAATGACAGTATAGGTGTGGGGGTTTGGCTAGCTGTAGATCATGTTGAGTATCATTTGGTAGTCTCTAGTTACAGGCTTACAGCTTCTAAGACAGAGACCTCATATCTCACAATTTCCTCAGGTCTTGATCCGGTATGGAAAGTTTTCCAACTCAGCACTTCTGTTGGACTTTGGATTTACAGTTCCTTTCAATATTTACGATCAGGTCAGTTTCATGTTCTAATTTCAATTTAATATGCTTTAGCTACACTGCTTTCCAAATTGCCCAAGTATTACTTTAAACCACTAGATTTGTTTCTCTCTCTTTATTACTGCATTTATTTTATCATCCCCTTTGTGAATGACACATATTCTAGAAGAAAATCCTTTTTCTTTCTAGGCCTTACATATGTTTCTGTCGATGGAAATTCAACTAATGATCAAGTCAGATTGAAACTGGTATCTTCTGATAAATTCACCATTAAATCGCTTTATTACTGAGAAGGGGGAGAAGTAGGCATAGAGCTTCAGACTGCATGGTACTTCGGGAGATCCGAGGATTCTTTGATTTACCTTTGTTTCCTTTCGAAGAGACAGGACTTCTGCAAATGGGATTCCCTAGGTTGGTTGGGTAAGTTCTTAAAATGAATCTTTAAATTCTATGCGCTTGTAGAACAAAAGCTGAAGAACACCCACGTTGGTCTAAAACTCTGATGCTGCTAGTTCTTCATGTATAAGATTGGATTCCTGTTCAGTTTTGTCTCAATATCGATTGATCTGTATTACTTGTTGGAAATTGGTTTTCTGAAGTGGTTATTGCATGGCATGCCGTGTGAATTTGTAATCAACTTAACTGCGTTTTTGCATTGAATCTTTTCCTTTACCTTGCAAAGAGTTGATTTCTTCCAATAATCTTTTATCCAGTTTGGCTTAGATGGATTCTAGTGCATTCGTTTCTTTTTTTTTTTTTTTTTTTTTTTGTGGCTTGGGTTTGGCTTGTCTAGATTAAGAGAAAATGCTCTTGTGTAGGCTCCTCAGAAGTAAATGAATAGAATCTTTTGTCCGGAAATCATGATGTAGTTGCATGAGGAATTTAGAATGGTGCTGCTTCGCTGCACTTCTTTAAACAGCTTTTCTTCACAGGTGTGGATTCAGGTTGACGTACCCTATCATGACCATCTGAGGGAACTGAAATTGAACCTTCTGCAAAGATATTGGCTGCAAAAGATTAAGGACGCAAGCATCAGCTCTTCAGGTGGTTCTTTTTTGATAAAGTATGTATCCTCTCTTAGTTATTTCATAAGAAAGTATACAATCTTTGCACTAAATTTATTGAACAGTTATCATGTCGAATGTGCAGTAACACATTGTTTAGTGTCCTCTGATTAGTGAATTCATGGGTTTCTTTCCCTATTGTTTGGGCCCTTCTGCCTCCAGTTGCAAACTACAAGAAGTTGGACTTTGAGCATCATTCATGAATGTGTCACCACCCACCAGTCATGCTTGTATTGGAATATGTTACAGAATTCAGCATGGAGATGAATGTAAATTATAGAGTAGTAACCAGAACAAAGCGTTGTCATTTGTACGCTGAAGCCTGAAACGAGTCAATATGTGCTCCTACAGCAACTATCCAAACATCATACCCTGTATCTTAAGCGTTCGAAAGAGACTATGCATCTCTGACCATCATTCCTGACATGTCTTGATGTGATAAGCTCAATATTAGTCTTTCTAAATGTTCTGTTAGTCCTTTTATTGGGCATTCGGTCATCTACACTATCTTTTCATGTCCATCCCTAGTATTTGATGGCATATATATAATGTTTCTCTGAAACTTGGTGACCTCTAGGAAAGTGAGATCTTCTCGAGGGAAAGGGAAGGGGATCCCACAGTCACTCCGTGCATTTGCTCGTGTCATGTCTTGCACCTCTTCTCAAGGTCCATTCTTCATTTTTCTTTTGCCAGCTTCTGAGTTTTGATATCTAACCTTTTACTCTACTCCTAAAAGTTTCTTTTTCTTGGTCAATTTTTGATGATGAAATCTAGAACTAAATGACCTGGCCATGGAAGCTTCTCGAAATGATGGTCGGCTGGCACGATATCCTTTGACTAACCCGCGCAAGGAATTACAGGCACATCAGCTATTACTCTCGTTATTTGATGGGCTGATCGAAAAATATGATTCATCAATCAAGGTAAATAAGATATCCTGATCCGTAATTGACACCCAGATTGACCGATCAATTAATAGTTTGATTTCTGCTCTTTGCTCTCAATCTGTAGTCTCTACACAGTTTGAAATCGTCAACTAGCTCCGGCAGCTTCATGCTCAGACGGCAAATGGCTAGGGATCTCCTCGGTGGTGAAGTTGAGGTCCTGCGATCTGCTTCTTCGTGGCTCAAGAATTATTGTTTCTCCTGCCAACAGCAAACCCCGATTCTCTGAAGAATTCATGAAAATGTCACAACGAAGAAACCCTTGCGATTAAATCAGCGAAATCCTGGGATTAATGCAAAGTTGCAAATTCTTGGATCAACATGGAAAATTAGGTTTTCATGAGGGGATGATTTGTTTACCTGAATACATTTTGAGGTTTGCCACAGTTAGATAAAATATTAGTCGCATTGTGTACATATTGTTAGAGATGAAGTGTCCTTACTGGTGTAGATGGCTTTAATTAGGCACTAGGAAGTACGTGAAGTTTTTACCGTTTATTTTAGTGTGTATTTGATGGTGTTGTAATTCACATTGTTTATTGTATTTTCTCAGGTTTTTGGACGATAATATATTGTACTTTAGGGCGTTAGATTCATATTAAAAAATACTTTTAGAAAAGTATAAAATTAATTTTTTTTTGATAAAATATTACATGAAAAATTATTGAAGAAAGATAAAGCTTGAAAAGCGTGAAAGTTATTTAGAAACAGAGGGAGTAGTATAATACCGCATGTAATTTTTTTTTATATGATAGTATATTATATGGATAATGGTATACATTTTGACTCAAGATGGTTAATAACCATATTGAATTGTCAATGTTTCAAATTTTTGTAACTTTTAATAATATTTTCTCTAATAATTATATATGTTTATCAACTATAAAAGTATAATACTTATAAGCTAGGTAAAAAAATATATATAAATAATAGCGTAATTTTATTAATCATAGTTGAAAATACATATTTTATGCATAGTTGTATATTTATGATAAAATATAAATAAATAATTATTTTTCTGTTGTTTATAAGTTGTGATAACCTTCAAAATAATGAAAAATACCTTTATAATGATTTGAATATACGTACATTTAACTTTACAAGTATTTTAGATAAAATGTAAGATAGTTATTAATCATGTTGTGTCAAAGGTTTATCATTTTTCATATTATATTTTGGGGATGTCGAATTTGTAGTAGAACTTTTGGCAAAATTATAATGCATAATTGTCCAAATAAACACCCGTATCATTTGTATACAAGACTCACTCTCAAAGTACAATACTGCATAATGCAATATTATCCGGCATTTGAAAATATAGTATATTAGCGTCCAATAATTTTATTTTATGAATGAGAGGTTAGAGTTAGTCTTCAGGGGTATCGAAATATTTTCAAAAGTGGCAAGGTTGACCCTGTTTTTTTTTTATGGGCTGAACCAACCCATTAACCAGTTTTAGTCAAGCCCAAATTCCAGCATGTTTGAGAAGTTTGGTTGCCAAATTTATGTGGAATTTGTGGTTATCATTTTCTAGAAAAAAATTTGATGGCTGAAAGGTTGCTGAATTGTAAACTTTCTAGTAATATTCGTTAGGGGCTACTAATTAAAATAATAACTTGAACCGTTATATGATGAGTAATGAATAATAATAAGGTAATGTTTGGAATCTATTATTGATACATTTACAGGTCATCTGCCATTCGTGATAATCTTATTCGAGGTTTCATCACCTGAAGTTCAAACAAGGCATGCGAATATACGAATTATATTATACTAAATAAACAAATAAAAATAGCGAAATCCAGGTATTAAAAAGGTTAAAAGAGGCCAAAAAGAAAAGGGAAAAACCATGTAGTATAAGAATTACTTGTCTGAGTTGTCTCCTTTTCTTGTTCCCTAAGGAGGGGGTTAAAAATGATCTAGGTCTTCTGATTAGAAATGTCCGCTACACTATTACATTCATTAGATACACATAAAATTTATAATTTTTTAATCCAAATTATATATTTTTTTATTGGTGGATATAGCCACACTTGGGTTACATTGGGATCCGCTAGTGAATTTTATACCTTAATATTCTTCCTTTTATGGAGTGTGTGACTTGTAAATTTTCTTGTATTTGGTTTTATTTAAATGGGTAATTTTTTTTAATGTAAAATCCATTATTTAATAGTCAAACTTAGGAAAAAAATTTGGAGTTTAGCAAACAATTTTGAGTTTTGTGCTTTTGTTTATGTTCGCAGAACGGGGAACAAGGTAGCACACGTCTTGGGCCAGCTGCAATCATTTGAGTTAGGTCGTAGAGTGTGGTTGGATGATGAGCCAGATATTATCAGTGATATGGTTGTAAGTGATATTGGTGAAGCTTTGATAGAATAAAATGGCTCGAGGTTTCTATCAAAAAAAAAAAAAAAGAAGGAAAAGTTTCCTAAAATTCTACCAAATTCTCCTTAGAAAAAAAATAATCAAATGCTATACATAATATTCAGTTTGTATGGATGTATCCTTAGTTAAGAAAACTTCATATCCTATCTGAAAGACTAAAAACATAAGGATTGAGGAGAGAAAAACCCTTGACTTAGCTAGCTAGCCATACTAGACTCGAAAAACTTCAATTCAAACAAGAATATATAAAGCTAAACCTAAAAATGTATTCCTTTTGTCCTTCAATACATCCATTCAAATTCAAACATATATAGTGATTTTCCAGCTTATCATCTTGGTAGGGGAAAATATATCTCCAAGACAATAAAATTGACTTCTTTTCAATTGTTTGGTTTGTAATTGGTGTTTTGTTTTTGAAAATTCACATGCAAAAGCCAAAGGAATCAGATTCCCTACTATCACTTGTCAATTTATTAACCAAAAAACTAACATAATCAAGGAAACTTGCATGCTATATATATAACCCTTCATCATTGCAAAGTAATTGTCATAGCATCAACCAAACAAGTCTAGAGGGAAAAAAAAAAAAAACAAGCCAGTGAAAAGAAAAATATGAAGGGTTACAATCATGATATTTACCCTTTAGATGAGAGTGAAACTTATTTTTCTCATGTGTTATCTCCTTTGAGGAAAAACACTGTTAAAAACAACCAACGTCATCAAAAACAACCACCACCAGCATCCAGCCATAGGGCGGACCGTGCCAATAAAAATGGCGAATTCAGGAAAGAATCATGTGAAGGCGATATCAACTGTGAGGCGGAAATGTTCATTCGAGAGAAGCACAAGAAGTTCGAGCTTGGCAAGACTATGTCCATGATGAGTGGTTAGCATGCAAGATATATATGTATATGAGTAAATTATGATTGTATTATTTTCACAGTTTTACATATGTTTAGTTCATTTTTCATGTGTGTTGAGTGATTTGTAATAAGGAATTGGTAATGGTTTAAAGTTGCTACAGTACTGTTTTTGAGTGTAATGTAAGATGCACCAAAATTTGTAATAGATCCTCATTAATTTATGAGTTCATCATAAATTTATGTCTGTCCTTTTGATTTGTGCATATTATTGTCAACCTAGCTGGATTTTTCCAGTGATAATTAAGATCAAAACAAAATGGTTTAGGCTCCCTTTAAGGTTAGTAAGACATGAAGATATTGATGAAGGAGAGAGGGGGTTGGAAGTTGTAGATCTGTATTTAATTAAAAATGAATAAATATTTTGATTTATTGATTTATTTGTGTTACTTGTAAGAGTTTTTGCCTATAAATTCATAGTTGCACCAAATAAACTCATAGCATCATATCCCTATTGAGTACAACTATTTACAAGCTATATATATAAGTATATATGCAAATCACATGCATTTGTTGGCTTTTTTTTGTTCCTTTATTATTGAAGCCCAAAAGAATTCAGATAGTATAACAAATTTTGGAGCTAGTATAACACAAAGAAACAACTGAACAACAAATAAAAAGTACAGCTTAACACAATGCAAACAACGTACACTTGAAGAAATAGCACTCATCAAAACAAGCACCCCACCTTACATGCACAAAAACTTACAATTCCTCTTTCTATCCTTTCTCAAATACAACCTCTGTCCCTTTTTAATTGTCCAATTAACTAATTTCTTTGTCCCTTTTTATTTGTCCAATTACCTAACTTTTACATTTTCAATAACTATATAATTCTCATTCTATCCCTTATAAATATATTTTTTGCACCTTTCCAAGGTTATTTTCAAGGACATTTTGGACAATGTACAAATTTTTTGCCTAATTCCCTATATTTCTTGGTATCATGAAAGTAGTTTTAAGGATAATTAATCAGGGACGGAGGTAGTACTTGTTAACACCTGTCTTTGTTTTCTCTAGGTTGTCAGTTTTCAAGAAGTGCATACAACAATGATCTTCACAACTTTGCATCGCCAACATTTTGTCTAATATTATATTAATTCTTGGTAAAGTAGTAGGTCGGGTCGTGTTTCTTTTTTAACTTCTTTGCCTCAACTACAAACTGTAAAATTGCGGTTGTGATAAAGGTTTGGCATCATGGCATGGACGAAATGTATCAACTGCAAGTGTTATGATTTTAAGTTGATACAATTATACCTTACTGTATGATGAAATTTATTGGTGAAGTATATTTACTTATAGCTTTATAATAATCATTTCCATTCCATTTTATGTGTTACTCTAAACTTATAGGAAATTATTAATGTTAAACAAAAAGTTACAATAATTGGTAATAAAAGGACTAAATTGTCCCATAACTAATGAGTGTACATATTAATACGAGAGGGATAAAAGGTAGTAATTAACAAGGAGCAAAATTGAAAACTAGTAATTAATTTGTCATTAATATTGAAATTAAAGTGAAAAATATTGGGAAACAAAAAATATTAGTTAAAATAACTAATACTCCCTCCTTCCCAAATTAAGTGTCACTTGGGACACAATTTAAAAGACCAAAAAAACTTCCTATCTACATTAATTTAATGCATTGAAAATGTGAAAATGTTGAAAAATTGATGAATAAAAAAGGGAAAATGTGAATAAAAAAGAAAAATGAATGAAAAAGATGTAATTAATAAGGTTAATTTGATAAATTAATAATTAATGTGCTATTTGAAATATAAAGTGACAGATATTATGGGAAAAAAGAAAGTTAGTTAAATTGACAGATAATATGGGAAGGAGGGAGTAATATGAAAGATAGATTAATGAGTTCTAGGACGGTAAACCCAAGAATACAAAAAGTTATTTACTGTCATCCAAACATATTACTCTCTCCGTTCCAGATTAATTGACGAAATTAGAGTTTTCACACATTCCAATATATAATTATAATAACTACCAAATCCCAATTATATTTGATTTTTTTCTCTCTAGTAAATAATGTAAAATAATTAATTTAGGCATTGAGAATAGAAAAGTAACAATTATTTTGAAACAAAATATATTAGTTAAAGTGTCAATTAATATGGAACAGAGCGAGTAATAGTTAATACGTCCTATATCAATATCTTTCCCAATGCACACTAATGTATATATTACATTTAACTACACAAATCAAACTCTTAATGAAATCTTAATGTTCAGAGATCATTATAATAATAATCATTCATATAAGAGTATTCGGACATTGAGATAAAAGTAATGTGTTATATATATATATATATATATTAATTATAGTGTGCTTTGGAAATAATATTAATGTGTTTTAGATATGTAATTAACATGCAAGGGGTGAATACACACAACAATATATAATTCTGGGTATTATAATAAAATTTCTTGGCATAACAAGTACATAAACCACTAATTTTTAGGCCGTTATGAGACACTATTGTAGTCTTCTGCCAAACAACTTTGATATTCTCGTAAAATTTTAGACAAAAAGGTTACAATACCATGCATCTTCCTAAGAAACACAAGTACCCCAAAAAGGATCAAACTAATTAAATATCCAATCAACCTAATCAATTCATTAATCGACTGAGAATTTATAATAGACAACTAATTAAATATATGATCGACAATTTTATATCATGTGAGAAAGATAATCTTTCAAAGTTATTTGGTAGAGTGATAATACTACCAAACTAAATACTCCCTCTATTCCAAATTAATTGTCACTTTGACTAAATTTTGACTGATAATTATTCACAAATTACAATGAGTTACAATATAAAATTAACTCCATTATAATTGTTAGGAAAATATCTTTCTAATGACGGTAATTTCATATTGTAACTCATTATAATATGTGGGTAATTAACGGTCAAAATTTAGTCAAAGTGACAATTAATTTGGAACGGAGGTAGTATTTGATAATATAGGAACGTAACCAAATATTTTAATTACTACTAGTATGTTTTATATGACAAGTCTTATTCCGTATAGAATTTTTTTCTTGACTTTTGATACGTACGCCGTTTATGTCTGAAGCTGAAAATTAGGCAAGCTTACAAGATTGGATCTTAGAAATTAGTATGAGTTGAACAATTAAAACGTGTCTAACCCACATTCCCAAATCCCAATACAAATTAAATATTGTGATCATAAAGACTTTAATTATTAAAATGGATGACAAAGAGGACTACCTACTAACTACTGTATGTATATATATGAGTTGATATGATATTCATATCTATATCTTCTACATTACAAACAAATTAAACTCCCTCAAAACAAAAAAAAAATAATTACGAAGACGATATTAATTTAGAAAATAATTATGTCGTCTTCGAACAACAATGTGAAGAAGGTCGTAAGGGTTGAGAGTTTCTTGGATGAGAACAAGACGTATTTCTCTCATATATTATCTCCATTCAGAAAGAAGAAGCAACAACAATATAATCATAGTAATTATAATTATGATTATAATTATAGTTATTATGATTATGATGGTTATAATTATGGTGGAAAACAAGGGTCTAGTAGTTATGATTACAACAAGAATGAAGATGAGTATGGAGATATCAATGTGAAGGCTGAGGAATACATCAAGAAAAAGCATCAGAAGTTCCAGCTCTCCAAATGGTTGTCTATGAATTCTAAATGACCTTCAATGTGTATGAAATGTTTATATGTAATATGTGTGTTTATTTATAAGCTTTTATAGTTTTATGTATGCGTTTTAATTGCTATTTTACTAAGGACATTATGAAATATTTTCATTTTATTGCTCTTGTTCACTATGTACTTATCATAATTGCATTTGAAATGTAAAAATTATTCTACTTCTTCTTTGTTATTTGTGTGGTTAATTAGTATTTCATGCTTTCAAAAAGAATTTGTACGTAATTCACTCTTTATTCGAGTTTAGAACAAAATATAATTTGAAGTTATACAAATTTGTGACACCTATGTATTATCCAAAACGAAAATGATAAAATAATAAGTATTGGGGTAAGACATGTATCATCACTCTATCCAAAATATATATTGAATATATTTACTCATCGGATATACATGCTATGTATAATATTGGTGAACATATTGATATGATGATGGATATTTTTTTTAGTAAGGAAACTAAGTTAGTCTATTTTTTTTAAAAAAAAAAGCCCTAAAAGGCACTGCATCATTCCATTAATATAGCGACATAATACATATCATTTTGGACTGAGGCAAGAACGACCTCAGGCATTTCCTCCAATCAAATTCTTTTAAAATAATCATAGGGTTGTAGGTGAGCAAGGGAAATAACAACACTATTCCCATCTCTTCGAACATGATTCCAAGAAGCCTTCTTCATCTTCCAACCAATCAACCTTTGAGACTAAGATCGCAGAAGCCTGCAGCTAGTCTAGACTCACGCCGCTGACCGGCAACCACCCGCTTCACGTAGTCGGAAGCAATCCGGCTTCAGTATTTTAAAACTGTGTATAATACTTTTGCTTTTGTCGGGGGTCATGCATAATGTCTATAGTAATCCGAATTTATTTATTTTTTTCGATTATTAATAGCCAAAAGGCTAAAAGTTCAGACATACAGCAACCCGCAAACACAACAGCAAGTATCCATTACCAAAAGGATTACAACCAAACTGCTAAAAAACACTGCAAGGACTTACCAAGCACCACAACCATATAAACTATTACATTGCAAAAACAGCAAGATCAATGAAACTAGCTGCTTGGATCATTAAGGAATCGCACACCAATATCTTTGCCAATAGTCACCTTCCTTCGTTCAATCTCAACTTCAATGTCATCAAGATTGTCATTTTTGGACAAGTTTGCATGGCTCTTCATCCTAACCTTCTGACCACCTTTTTGTCCATGAGCAACTCTACAAGTTGCATCTCTGACAAGCTGACACTTAGATTTCATCAATATGTTCAATTTCCTCTTACTCCTGCCTTTACCCTTTGAAGCCTCAAGGATGGAATCTTCAAGATCTGCAATTATGTCATGCTCAGCCACACCATCAAAGGATTCAATCGGGATGCTATGAGTACGATCACTGTCAGAGTCGGCTTCCAGATCCCTAATGGTCGACCGATTGTTTTTGGAACCACTAAAGAGAGCATCTTTATAGGACAACATGCTTGCATGTTTTTCACTATCCAAAACACCAATAATTGGGTCTGTTATGGTTTTACTAGAAGTATCCACAGACCCAACACAATCGGGACACTCAAGAGAGTTGGGAACAACCGTGTCATCTTTCCCAAAATTCCTCAAACCATTGTTAACCACACCAGGGGAGGAGATGTGCAAACCATTCGAAATAAGAGCACCACCAAAATTCTTCTTAGGGATCCACTTCTGGCTAAATTTAGCAGTAGTAGAAGGTCTAACAGCTTGTTTTTTATTGAATTTGGCCCAAGAGACAAAAAAACTTCATCTTAGTTTGTCTTGAATTGTAATAATTAAGAAGTTAAAAAACATACTATTGCAGGTAGACTTGTTCAACAGTTGGGTCAGGGCGGGCTATTCGGGTCGGAAGTTTGTGACCCGTCAGCCTGAGCCCAACCTTCGGGTTAGGTACCCTCGACTCGAGCCCTGATCCTATAGGCCACGGGTCGGGCCAATGGGCCGATAGCTCTATAAAGTGGATTTTTTTAATACAAAAAAACCTAAAAACTCACACATTTAATTTATGTATTTAGTCAGGTTGTCGGGTCGTGTCGGGTTACAAAAAATAAAACCTAATCTAATATTTTTTAAAAAAGTTAAAGTGTTTAATCGGATAGTTGGGTCGGGCCGAGTCAAGTCACAAAAAAACCTAATCTATGATTTTTTTTTATAAAAAAAGTTAACGTATTTAATCGGGTCGTTGGGCCGGGTCACAGACCCCTGACTCGAGCCCAACCCGACCATGCTTCAGGGTCTCGACCTTTTCAGATCGGGCCGGATCACCATCTAAAATTACAGCTTTGGCCCACATTATTTTCAAGTCGGGTCAGGCGCATCCCAGGCATATTGAACAGGTCTAATTACGGGCCATATAATAATTATATTTGTTTGTCCTTTACCTTGATATATACCGACCATATAATAATTAATACATAACAATATAACATTATTAGTATTCATTCGCTTTCAAAAGACTATACGGGGCCTAGGGCTGGAGTTTCCGATGTACTCTTCGTCTCTACGGTTTACTTGATAATATCAACAGAAATGAAGATGGTGACTTTTGGATCGCCCAGAACCCGAATCCACCAATCAAGGTGGATCGGTATGGTAGGGTTTTGGAAGTTTTGAGCGACAAGGAGATTGCTGAACCTAGTGATGTCACTGAGCTTAGGAATTCTTTATGGATTGGCTCAGAATCACAAAACTATCTTCTTTACACTACCTGCACCGTTCTTTTGTGCGTTGCTTTTGTGTTGCGTTGCGGTTAGTTACGGTAGATTGCGGTAAGTTGTGGTGGAAATAGTAAAAAGGTAATGGTAATTTGCGGTATGTTGCGATAGATTGTGGTAATTCGCGTTGCAGTTACTTGCGTTAACGCACAAAAGAACGATGCCAATAGGATAGGCAAAGTTCCTTTCTTTTATTTCCATGTATTTTGAAATTTGATTTACAATGTGAATTTTTTGAACTTTTTAAATGTTGCATTGTTTTTTTTTTTTTAACATTAGTAAGTCGAGCAACCTATTGAATTCCCTATCTCAGGGAGAACCCATTAAGCCTACCAAACCAAGGGGAGGGGGGTATACCACTATGTTGCATTGTGTTTTACTTTATATGTTTATCTCTGATATTTCATTTCGTTAATCATTTAAGAAATTAAATTAGAGTTTGGAGCGTGGCGCGGTGGGAGAGATTGTAGACTTAGCTTGAGTTGTTGTTGTAGCAGAAATGAGAGAAATCCATAAGCAAAAAAATAAGGGGAGAAAGATGAACATCTCAATCACCCATGCTTGAACTTCTCAACAATAGCCTTGAACTTGAATAATAACAAGAATAATAACCAAAATCAACCAATATCAATAACCTTGAACCCCAAAGGGATTAGATATGACCTTGGATAAAGGGAATTCCACCACCAAAGCCTAACACCCCACCATGACCATCATAAAGGAAGAATCCACCAAATGATCAATAAAGGAATGACTAGAAACACCACCATTAAACAATGGATAAAGTAATCTAGATTTTGAGAGAAAACTTAGGGAAACCCTAACCAATGCATAAGCATGTTCATAATCATCAAAAAGCTGCCTGGAAAAAATGAGATAACAAGCTATTTATAATAAACTAGGAATTAGGCTAAAACAGGGCAAAAATGACGGAAAAACGCGTCCGACCAGAAGAGCGGCTCGGGCGAGCAGATGGCTGGCTCGGGCGAGCTGGCCCTCTGACCGCCTTGGCCTGTCGCTAGCCAAGATGGGTCGCGGGCGCGACAGAATGCTGGCTCGGGCGAGCCGGCCGTCTGTCCGCCTGGGCAGAAAGGTGGCTCGGGCGAGCCATAGGGTGGCTCGGGCGAGCAGGTCTTCTGTCCGCCTTGGGCGCCCGTGACAAACAGGGCAGAATGGTGGCTCGGGCGAGCCACAGGTTGGCTCGGGCGAGCCACGCTTCTGGGCAGTTTTCCCTGCCGACTTCAAATGCGCATAACTTCTTCATCCGAACTCCATTTTAGGCCCGTAAGATATCGTTGGAAAGCTCTCAGTGTGTACTATAAGCTCCCAAAATTTGAGCCTCATCGGAGTTGTATTGAAGGAGTTATGACCCGAAACGTGAAGGCGCGCGCATTTCCAACCTCTGATCGCCTTCCCCCTTGCAAGTTATTAACTTGGTTACTTCCGAGACTAGATACCAACATGCCCTTCATTCTCGGGATGACCCAATCCGGTCCCAAGGCCTCCGAGGTCGTTGAAAAGTCCCGAGCCTCTCCTTACTCCAACAAAAATGGCTCGCCGAGGCCACGTTAGTGTGATGCTCACCACCCCGCCTTTTGTAAAGGTGTATCGATTCCTGAAAACGAGTGGGTGAGCGGTTTTAGTCCGGTGATGATGGATCGGAATTTCATCGATCTTATCTTTAACAGCAATCCCGGCTATGAAAGCTTGGCACCGATCCCGATACTGAACCCGATACGGTTCATTCTCCCCTTCTTGAGAAAGAGTTGCCCTCAACTCTTGAGAGTAAAAATCGAGGCCCTCTCCACCACTTGGCACCCTAGAGCTCCAAACATCCCGACCGCCATGAACAATCACCCGAGGCACCCAACAAGCTTCGGAACCCACTATATACCCGTCATCCAAATAAAAGAAGCAGGTTGGAGGCTTGTTTTGTGGAGGTGAGGGGTTAAGGGACAGAAAGGGGAATTTTTGTGGTGTTTGGGAACTCTCATTCTCACTAGGCTCGCTACAAGGCAAAGACAAAGCAAGAAGGAGCTCGTCCTCGCCAAGAGCACGCTCTTCCCGTGTTTCGCTCATCATGAGAAGGTTCCCCAACTCACTTCTCACCCAGGTTTTATTTTTATGTAGGGTTAAGGGATTCATGCACTCAAGTCCAAGTAATTGATCTTTGCTCAACACACAATGCCACGAACATTGCACACCAAATTTCCAATAACACTCATTCAATGACAAATCCTCAAATAACCAATGTCGACCAAACAACATGTATGACTCGTTCAAAAAGTTCATGACACAACGACCAATATACGAGCAATATTCATCGAAGGACGACACAATTGAAAAGCTCAAAAACTTAGGTTGAACTAGAATCAAGGCATCTTCAATTCCAAATTCGCCACTAAACACCAAACGGACACCAAGATTCTTAGTATGCCACTCAAAACATTGGGAATTTTCAATCGGGGACTTCACATGCTCATCATGCAACTTTTCTCGCCAACAAACTTCATCAAACAACCAATGTCTCCCAAAGATCATGCACGACTCACCCAAAGTCTCTACACCACATCGTACATCTTTCAAGCATGATTCAATAAATTTCAAAGGAGAGTCTTCGGTTACCTTGTTCTTCCCATGGAGAAGAATTTGGGTGCCCGTGGGTGGAAGGAAATAGGAGTCACCACCATTGTTGTTTAATCCCTTGGCTTGTGGTAATTATAACCCCAAAGGAGCTTATTATTGGGCCTCTTCAACACTGATAAGAGGAAGGTAAAGATCGATGTTCTATACCACCTCTTTTATTGGAACTTCAACAATAGTTTCGGAAGCCTCACAAGGTTCAACGGAAGCTCCCTCGTCGGGCAAGGAATTGACCTTTGCTTGCTTAGCCTCTTCTACCATGTCACTTGTATGCTCTCCTTCGCCAAAGGATTCTTCAATCCAAGTTTCAACCATAGCCATTGTCGGGCATTGCAAAGCATCATGTCCCACACGTCTACATTTGACACATTTTTGGGACGTAAAGGCCGTTAGTGGGGAACAGTGGAATGGCTTTTCTCGGGAGGAATCCTCTCTTCTTCTTTGCCCATCACGTGATGAAATGAGTTCATGGTCTCGCTTGTAAGTATTAGGCAAGAATCGTCGATTCATTAATCGCTTTAGCTTTGTCCATGAGGTGACTTTTGCTCGACCCTCCTTAGCTCTTTGTGCCTTGACATTCTTAAACCAAAAGGATGCACCCTTGGTGAGTTTCAACCTCGCAATCTTGAAGGCTTGTTCATCACTATAATCCCCAGCTTCAAAATACCTATCCAAGATTTGGACCCATTCAAGATAATCTTCGGGGTCGGTGTTGCCATTGAATTCCGGAATTTTGATCTTGGTATCATAGAATTCATTCCATGGGGGTTTCTCAACCGCTTCCCGTCGATGATGGCGTCGTAGTGAGCCTCTATCATCGTCACTCGACTCGTAAGAGGGAGGAGGACGGTTAGGGCTTTGTGCGCGCCTCGAACGTTCAACTCGAGGTGGAACCGGACGCTCTTGGATGAGGTTGTCCAACCGTACCATGATGGCATTAAGAGTGCGATCGATGGAGGTGAACCGTTCGCCATGGGCGGCAAGTTGGTTCTCGAGAGCCCGATGTCGAGGGCTACCCCGGTGGCTTGATTCCTCTCGATCGAAATCATCGTGACCATCCATATCGAGGGAAAGGTATGGGACGGATTGTGTTTGGGATATTTTGTGGAGTTTGGGGGTTTTCTTGTAGTTGGCTTGTGTTTGGATAAGGGTTCTTTGTGTTTTTCTCACTTGGGCATTTTATCGAACACCTTGTGTGCACAACTTTCCAACTTTTCCTCAAAGCTCCAATATGCATCAAAATCAACAAACACAATAGCAATAACAATTTCTCCAACACACTTGGAGTCACAAGGGTTGGGGAACACCAATATTTCAATCAAAATACCAAAATTCCAACAATAGAGAACAAACTAGCAAGAACAATGGAAAACTCAAGCTAGATGAATAACCTTGTGCTCTGATACCAAATGGAGCGTGGCGCGGTGGGAGAGATTGTAGACTTAGCTTGAGTTGTTGTTGTAGCAGAAATGAGAGAAATCAATAGCAAAAGAATAAGGGGAGAAAGATGAACATCTCAATCACCCATGCTTGAACTTCTCAACAATAGCCTTGAACTTGAATAATAACAAGAATAATAACCAAAATCAACCAATATCAATAACCTTGAACCCCAAAGGGATTAGATATGACCTTGGATAAAGGAGATTCCACCACCAAAGCCTAACACCCCACCATGACCATCATAAAGGAAGAATCCACCAAATGATCAATAAAGGAATGACTAGAAACACCACCATTAAACAATGGATAAAGTAATCTAGATTTTGAGAGAAAACTTAGGGAAACCCTAACCAATGCATAAGCATGTTCATAATCATCAAAAAGCTGCCTGGAAAAAATGAGATAACAAGCTATTTATAATAAACTAGGAATTAGGCTAAAACAGGGCAAAAATGACGGAAAAACGCGTCCGACCAGAAGAGCGGCTCGGGCGAGCAGATGGGTGGCTCGGGCGAGCTGGCCCTCTGACCGCCTTGGCCTGTCGCTGGCCAAGATGGGTCGCGGGCGCGACAGAATGCTGGCTCGGGCGAGCCAGCAGCTTGCTCGGGCGAGCCGGCCGTCTGTCCGCCTGGGCAGAAAGGTGGCTCGGGCGAGCCACAGGGTGGCTCGGGCGAGCAGGTCTTCTGTCCGCCTTGGGCGCCCGTGACAAACAGGGCAGAATGGTGGCTCGGGCGAGCCACGCTTCTGGGCAGTTTTCCCTGCCGACTTCAAATGCGCATAACTTCTTCATCCGAACTCCGTTTTAGGCCCGTAAGATATCGTTGGAAAGCTCTCAGTGTGTACTATAAGCTCCCAAAATTTGAGCCTCATCGGAGTTGTATTGAAGGAGTTATGACCCGAAACGTGAAGGCGCGCGCATTTCCAACCTCTGATCGCCTTCCCCCTTGCAAGTTATTAACTTGGTTACTTCCGAGACTTGATACCAACACGCCCTTCATTCCCGGGATGACCCAATCCGGTCCCAAGGCCTCCGAGGTCGTTGACAAGTCCCGAGCCTCTCCTTACTCCAACAAGGATGGCTCGCCGAGGCCACGTTAGTGTGATGCTCACCACCCCGCCTTTTGTAAAGGTGTATCGATTCCTGAAAACGAGTAGGTGAGCGGTTTTAGTCCGGTGATGATGGATCGGGATTTCATCGATCTTATCTTTAACCGCAATCCCGGCTATGAAAGCTTGGCATCGATCCCGATACTGAACCCAATACGGTTCAGAGTTAGACCATGTTCGTTAGTTAGCTGGGTTAAACCTAACTAATTTAACTTAACCTAACTTAACTTAACTTACTTATTCTTACCTAACATAACCTAATCCCCAACTCCAAAAAAAAAAAACACTCAAACCAAAAATAACTTTTTAAATCAAATAGAAATTCAAACAATATTATTTTAATCTCAAATCAATCCATTTTTTTCTAACACTTGTAACTTTTTCATTTATTTTCCCCAAAATATTCAAATTTTATTAATAAAATATTTTCACCCAACAACTAACTTATATAACTCAAACATATCTCATCATTTCATGTCCTTTCATATCCTATCTTATCCTATCATATCCTAATTTATCCTAACTTAACTAACCTAACTTGACAAAAGAACAAGGCCATACTGTCTTACGTACTGATTGGTTCTTATTATCTATTTATTTTCCATACAAACATATAGTTAGTGAAAACCGTATACAAATTATGAAGGTCTCTTGTAAACATTTTTCTTAAGCGTTGTTCTTTGAATGAATTATTTTCTAGTTATGATAGTTAGGTTAAGATAAGTTAATTCATTTATTTTTTCATATATATGTTTTAATTTGAAATTAAAAAATTTTACAGAAACCTGCCCTAATCCTACTCGGTTTACTTTCGTTAGTAATTAATAGACTCTTCTCTTATCATGTAGGTAACTGTCGTCCTCAAATTGCCTTTGATTAGTGTTAAGTCGTAACTAGTTATGTGAGATTCGAATTGAAGCAATATAATTGCATGCATGCATGCATGCATGTCTAAGATAATTAATTAGTCGAACGTAGCAGGAAAGTAGGACTCCTTAAACAGCAAGTAAAGCCAAGCTATTAGGCAGCTTATACTATATTCTAATTATAACCCTAACTAACCCACTTACTAAAATATAATTAAATCAGAAGATTATGAGTTAATTAATAAGAAGGTTCGTTAATCAGTTCAATGGCTTCCAACTTATGCCAGAAAGTTAGGAAAAGCACACCCTAATGAGTTGTCATCCTCAATTCCCAGAATTTCCTAATACTAGTATTATGATTATGGTTAAAATATTGAACATATTAAACATAAAAACGGATCTTGTAGAAAGAGAGTTTAGGTAAGAAAAACAAATCACATACTTTGATTTTACATGTGACGGTGTTTCGTTATGAATATCAGAAGGGTCGTAATGGATTTCATCACCACATTTCCTGAAATCCATGAGTCCATGACCACACTCTTTGAAATCCTTGTCCACATTCCCTAATTAATATTTATGACCACACGTCGTCAGATGCAAAATTAATGATAGTAATTTGCTCTTCTCACCTTCTTACTAAACTAACCAATATATATTTGAAACTTTGAATATATTAAATGTATGTTGAGTGCAGTTGGATACTTCATGCTTTATGTTTCATTTGTATTATAAGGTCCAAAAACCATGAATTTTTTCTGCTTAATAACCTGGCTGGCTTGCTAAATCCCCCTCTCACAACCCATCAAATGAAAATAAAATTTAAAAAAATCAGGAAAGAATAAAAGAAATGCTAATGTTGATTTAAATTACAACACAAATAAAACGTTTGTCATATGTGCGTAATAAAAAATTAATAAAATTATAACACATGATGGTAAGCAAAAAGTTTGTAAAAGTAGTTTCCTGTACAACTTTCACTAAAAACATCAGATATACAATGTTATATAGATTTTTTTAATCGGGAATATATCAACAGGAGTTGTGGCAAATTCTATCCTAGCCCCTCAAAAAAAAAAAAAAAAAGATACTAGCTATGAAGAAATTCTCAACTAAAGAAGCTAGCAAGTAGCTATTGTTCATGCAACCAAATTATTCCAAACCAAAAGATAATAATAACAATTAAAAAGATAAAGCGACAACAATAACAAATAGCATCTATAAATACATCTTTTAGAAGTTGATCATTTCCTCACAAAACAAAATCACTCACCATTAATTCTCATCCAAATTATCTCAAGAAAATAAAAATGTCGGCATCGTCGAAAGACAAGGAGGTACTGAGAAAAGAGAGTGTATTAGATGAAGCCAAGATATATTTCTCACACATATTTTCTCCATTCAAGAAGAATAAGAAGAAGCAGCAGAAGAAGATGGAAAGCTACGGTAATTATGATTATAGTTGTAATTATAGTAAGAAAATTGCAGATTATGGTGGTAATTATAAGCAGAAAGAAGGAGAGTATGAAGATGTGGATTCAAGAGCTGAGAACTTCATTAAGAAGAAGCATCTCAATTATCAGCTTTCCAAGTGGTTTACTTTTCGTTCTTAGATTGATTCACTCAAAAAAATAAAAATTAAAAAAAATGATGAGTGATTTGGTGCATCAATGTAGTTGGATTGTCTTAATTACTATTACCTTGTTAACTTTAAAGGTTGATAAATCTATGGTATGATATGTTAAGCTTATTGTTGATAAACGTGAATGATACTCTCCCCGTTTCAAATTAATTGTGGTCTAATAGATATTATATATATTTTTTTTTATTTTGGACATGAGAAAGTGTTGTTCCACACTTTATCATATCATGCCATACTATACTAGAATCATTATCAATATATTGTTTTCTCTCTCTTCACTTTTCTCCTCTATTTTTCATATTCTCTTATATCACCTACCATATCTATTACACTTTTCACAAATATTACTATGTCATTCCAAACCTTACCGCACTTTCTACAATTTTGCCATATCGAATCATTTTTGCACCGTACCAACCGTATAAAAAGAGCGTGGCCTAATTGGTTTTATGATGAAACCTAGCTTACTTAATCGTTTTTGTCACAAGCTATGATTGAAGTGGACTCCCAACATTAAGTAAGCCGACCATCTCTCAAAAATTATAACCAATTTCTTGGAATATCTTATATCATTATAGAGGAAAACTTAGAAGAGAGTAAGTTGTCGGGTGAACACAATACAAAATATTTATACATGGCACAAAGTAGCTAAATAAAGTGAAAGTAATGCTAGCAAAAATTTGTCAGACCCGAATTATACTAGGTTTGATCATCAATTTTTTGTCCGAATTTTAAATTCGGACAATTCAGTCATACCCATTTCTGAAATCAGTTTAATTAGCTGGCGGTTTGGAAAGATATGTGATGTGGGCATGAGAAATTTTAGTAAAGGTTAAGGTTGTTCAGCATATTCCGAGTCTAACCAATACACAATCTAATATTCGAGGAGAAACTTGATGATGAAGGCTTCACAACTAGGTTTAGGGATAGTCATTGGTTATTTTGAAAGTGGCTTTGATACTTGTGAACGCCATGTAGGAATTAAGAAGGTGGGAAAATTATACTCTATCATTGATTGCTCTAACATATATAGTACGTTGTTCAGCGACAAAGACATGTTAGTTTCTCATAAGTAAAAAGGGAACCGAAAACAAGATATGTTAAATTCTCATAGCCAATTACCTCAGTGGGGTCCATCTTTGAGCCACTGGTACCCTTTTTCCCGCCCGCTACAGACCTGCTGGGTTATTCCCCTGAAATAAGGGATCCAATTGGTTGGACTGCTAATTACCTATGTAAAAAAAAGTTGTTAATTTCTCATAAGTAAAAGGGAACCAAAAGCAAGGAGGAGGCCTTCGGTTGTTGCTCCCAGAAGGGATGACCGATAACGGGTTGAGGGTTCAAGTGAAGGTGCACCTAAACTGTATAGAAATCCAATGCGTTCAACCAGAGGTAAAAGTAGTGTAAAACTTCCCAAAGAAATTACACACCATTGATTTTGTTGACAAGTGTTAGAGTGTCGAATTAAACTTCGACGATTTTCACAACCAATCGTCGGCAGCAGGCGATAATATTCTTCGAGATTGGAGGGGAGTGGTGATCCAAGCGGGGGCTGCAAGTTATGGAGACTCCCCAATTATCGTTGCAGAAGCAAGAGCAATGCGTGATGGGTTCAAAGAAGCTATTGGGTTTGGCTATTCTCACATTGTTGTGGAGGGTGACAACCTGGCTGTGACTCAAGCCGTCCGAGGTAATTTCGCGATTCCGTAGCAAATCAGAAGTTTGGTGAACGACATCCGTCTACTACTCTCAAAGTGCAGTTGGAGTAATATTTCCCATATTTACAGAGAAGCAAATAGTGCAACTGATTGGCTTTCAAAAAAAGGTCATAACTATCCAATGGTTGAAAAGTGAGAGCATATAGATAATAGGGAGTTCAAGGATATTTTGTATGCTAATAGAGTGGGGCGGTTTCTTGTAAGAAGAAATCGCTAACATCCTTCTCACTTACCTAAAAAAAAAAGTGTTAGAGTGTCGAAATTGTAGGACAGTGATCAATCTAAATAAATGTTCTCTCCAGGATTCGAACCCTGTACGTAGAGTAAAGATAAAAGGTAGATCTCTTGCTACTCAGACAAAAGGTAATTGGCAATGAAAATTCAATTTGATGTGTACTTTCCTTGGGAAGTTTTACCTCTGATTGAAGCGTTGGTTTTCCATACAGTTTAGGTGCACCTTGACTTGGAAAATTCTATATGGTGTTGCCTAATTAATTCAATTAAGGACATATCTAGACAACCAGATTAAAGTAGGGCCTGTTAAACTTAATCAGCATCAATTAGGCACAACTAAACGCGTGGGCTTTAAATCTTAATCTACGTCTAATAAATTCAATATTTCCAGGAAGTTAGGACTGCAAAGCATAAATATTTTAAGAGATCAATTACCTAAACAAGTTATCGTATATGCATCTATAATACATATATTCAATTTGATACAGTATTTTAGCCAATATATGTATATTCTCTAATTTGAAGCATGTTGTACAATGTACATGGCCAATAGGAATCAAGTATATATATATATGGAGTTCATACACAAGGCATAAATTATATTTATAATTTATAAACTGAATAATCATGGAATCATATCTCAAAGCATTATATTATTAACCATAATAGGTTATATATATAGACCTTTGAAGTTGTTTTCCTCCTCATCGAACACAAACAAAATCACATTTTCTTCCAAATTATAAGAGAGAATGTGGTCATCAAAAAAGATAGTTAGGACGGAGAGTATGCTAGATGAAAATAAGATTTATTTCTCTCATATATTATCTCCATTCAGAAAGAAGAAGCAGCAACAACAACAGAATAATTATAATCATAATTATAATTACGGGTATAGTAATTATAATTATGAGTATAATTACAGTGCAAATCAAAGGCAGCAGTGGGGACAACAAGGGTATTATTACAGCAGTTATGGTGGTAAGCAGGGGCTTAATTACAATTATAGAAAAGATGATGAACATGAAGATATTAATGCAAAAGCTGAGGAATATATCAGGAAGAAACATCAGAAGTTTCAGCTCTCTAGATGGAGTTCTAAATAGTTACTTAACCTACACGTTAATATTTATGTGTGCATGTGTGTGTGTGTTTCGAGTGTGTTTGATAGGAAAAGATATAAGTTTATATGCATGTATAATCGTTGTGGAAATTAAATACTTATAGGTTCGATATGTAAAAGCCCTACTTAAATGTAAAATAGTTACTTTGATGTATAATAGTTCTTTTGATGTAAAAGATATATATAACTTTATAAGTAACTTCCAAGTTCCAACGGGATATTTATGAGTACGAAAATGACATGAGTCTTGGGGCATAGGTGTTTGCCCTATCATCAAAACTATATTATTATATATTGAGATTAAAGTAAATGATATAATTGAATTCTATAACTATAATATCACATATAAATTACGTGAAATTATACTTTTATCCATTATTTTTCATATCTAAAAAAAACATTTAAAATAAGCTTAACAGGGAGGATTGATTCAATTGAGTATCATTTGTGTTCATTGACGTAGCGTACTCATCCGAAGCTCTTTACATTTGATAATTAATACTTACTATTAAAAAAATAATGTCAAAAATCATACGAAATATCAATTTGATGAAGGTTAAGACACATAAAAAGTGTCTTGGGACAAGACTTGTATTATTACCCTTATGAGTAATCAAACCATATGATTGCAGATATTTTGTACTATTTTCGTCCTAAATTGTTAGTCACCCTAATTATTTGTACAAAGTCAAGGTATATTGAGAATAAGCTAAGGTGAAATTTTTTTAAGTTGTCCAATTTACCATTGCAATTGCAAAGTCTTTGCATCTGAAGGAGAGAAACTATTGAAATTATGAATAAATTTATTAATTAGGGGTAAAATAGAAATGAAAATTATTGGAATTGTAATAAGAGCGGTGGTGTAACGCCCCGGAAATTCAATTATAGAAAAGTCAAAGTCAACTAACGTTAACAGACAAAATTTAGCGGAAGACTCAAACTCTTATTGGGCGTCACTGCCGTATCCCCGAAGGAATACAAGGCGAGATGGAAACTACAACTGTCTGATAACGGTAAAACAACTAACAACTCGTACTTAGAAAAAAATAAACCTCAAAACTATCTTCAAGTTTCTCATAAAAGAAAAGCAACATAATTAACGACTTCTAAACATGACGTCCTCACTTCTAATTCCCGTCCCCAGCAGATAGATCTTCACCTGAAAACAAAACATTTCAAAAATGAGGGGGAAATGTCAATAATGTCTACCCCTAACATTAAAACAAGTTAAGTTCATTTCAATTCATTTGAGGGAGAGGGAACAAGTCAAATCATTTCACAAACCTTTGAACCCTTAACTGTTTTCCTCAACCCAACTAATCCATATTTTATTATGCGGGCGGGATACCACATCCCTTAGAGTAACATCGCCTACCACAGGCATCAAGAGTTCGCCTACCACAGGCATCAAGAGAGTTCGCCTAATCAAGGATATTCGCCTACCACAGGCATCAAAGATATTCGCCTACCACAGGCATCATAGTATCCACTATCCTATATCAGGGAAGAAGCCCTGATCTCCTGGTCTATAACCCGCAGATTCCAAATCTCAGATCGGGTTATGCCCCGAAACCCGCTTAATGTTTCACTTTGAATTATTAGTATCTTATGCACAACTCAGCTCACAGCTCTCAAGTCAAACCAAACCCAAGTTTTCAGAATCAGTAACAAAACTACTTACAAAAGACCATCTCAATTTCAATAACTCATAAATCAACAATGACAAACAAATATCAAAACAGATGGCCACATTTCCACAAAAGTCCCCTTTCGGGATGCAATTCTCAAAACAAATTAGAAAACATTAAAACACATTTAAAGAGCATCCCAGTGGGGACTAGAGCATAGACATTACCTGGTTAACTTCACTTCACAGCTAAGACGAACACACTTGAGCTCACTAACGACGCGAATTAGCTCGGGCCTAAAATAAAAGTAATTATTCTAATCAAAACGCGCCCTTCGAAGTTAGTATTAACTACCTTCTACCTAACCCTCCCCTAGGAACACTATAGGTTCCTATCAATCATGAATTTACACTCTAAATCATCTACCACATTCCAACTAATCACATAACCAGATCAAAACATCACTTTCACACAACAACATTTTTATTAATAAAAAGCATCAACAAAACAGATTACAACATCCACATAAAAAGGGTCAAAAATTGACTTCCCGACATCCTATGGGTCTGGTATTGGATTTTTCGGAAACCTCGGGATATCTACTAAAACTTTCGTGTTGAACTCGAGACCAAAAACACCTCCTAGGGTCCCCACAAATGATCATTAAACCAAACTGTCCAGATCTGACCTAGGTCTGGTATTCAGGGTATAACTCGACTATACAACTCCAAAGTCCAATCTGAAAAATTCCTATGAAAAGTAACATCTAAGGGAATCTCCAGTTCAAAGGGTTTGATCAAAGGACGACTATAACTCTCATGGTGATCCGTTCTTTGGACACTAACAAAACTGTCTTGATCCCGATTCTTATTTAATTTATAATTTCGGTTCTAACTTTCACCATTCGGTCCCAGGGTTCTAATTTGGGCCTAAAACAGTGACTAAGGTTAAAAGTCTTCAACCTAACCCAACCCAAGGTCCAAACATGAAACTTCCTACCATCAAAACCAAATTGTAAAACATAAAAACAACTTTAATAATTTAATATAATCCTAAAACATGCATAAAATATCTAACACTAACATGGCATACCTTATGTGCATATATTCTAATACTAACCTTATAATAGTCATGCATGAATAACCTAATTCATTAACTAAAATTACTACTTACTCATCAGACAATTAAAAATTGAAACATACTCTTCTATTCGCGTACACAACCTACACCATCAACTCCTAACATAATCTGCATGCACTTCCCTTAACTAAAACACACACTTTAATCTATAACAATACACACTTAGATAACCAGATTATAATCATTATAACCACATAATACTAACGCAACTTCATTAAACTAATCACTAATAGTTAATACTCCTAATCCTTTGAATCAGAACTACCAAAATCAACAGTAGAGTTAGTGTTTACGTGAGATGGGCACAAGGCTGCTGGCGGTTTCCGGTGAGACTGAGGGCAGACTCTGGCGACAGGACGATCACTGGGCGGGAGTCAGTGACGTCAGCGTCCAACAACGAGGTCACGGTGGTCAGGGTGGCTGGGTCGAACGCACAACAGCACAACGGCAGTGACAAACGTCGATGCTTCGGTTCGGCGGCTGGGCAGTGGTCTCCGGCGATTAGTGCGCCGACCACGGTGGTCTTGGTGGCGGCGCGAGGTGGCAGCAGTGGCTGGCGGTGCGACGCGACCTAGCAAGAATCGAACAGAGGGAGAGCGAGAGTGAGAGTGAGTGCGAACGAGAAAGGGAGGGTGGAAGAGCGGTGGTTGCTGGGCTCGGGGCGGCGGCCGGCGACGTCCGGCGGCGGCATTGATTGGAGGGGACGATAGAGAGTGTTGGAAGAGTGTAGGGAGAGAGGAGGAAGGAGGGATCACGTAGGGTTTTTGAAAGAATTAATCTAGTTTATTACTTCCTAATCTCCCCACTAACCTAACCTTAAACCTAATCTAACTCTAACAACTTCCTAACTGAACGAGAATCCATCCCTAACAAATTCTAATACTGCCAAACTTCAGTACTACTAATACCAATAATTAATAATAATATTAATACTATTAACCATATTATTACTAATAAACTAACACTACTAACAATATATAATAATAGTAATAATAATGATGATGATCACATAATAACAATAATAATAATATTAATACCAATAATAATAATAATAATAATAATAATAATAGTAATACCAATAATAATAATCACATAATTCATCTAATAACATACATAAAATTACCAACATACCCCTGCTCTCGTGCAACCCCAAAGCACACAGAAGATTACTAAAATACCCTTGTTAGTCCCCCAACGGTCCCACGAGATCAAGTATTAGCAAAAATAAACACAAACGAATAATAATAAATAACGAAGTCAAACATAATTTACTAACGACGTCACGGTCTACATCTTTGGATTTTTCGGGGTTTTACAGGTGGACAAATTGAGAAAAATGGGTTAGTTATAACCATAAACATTCTAGACGGAGGTAGTATCCATTAAGATGGTTGACGCAAGAAAAATTTGCAGGGTCCCTTCATATTAGAATTAATATATAAATCTAAACCTGATCGTTTGGAGTTAATATCTACATACATTTACCTTTTTAACTCAATATAATTTCAATTTTTTTGCTGAAGTTGTGTGTGTGAGATTTTTTTTTTAAAAAAAATAGTTAGTTATGTAAGTGAATAAATGAAATAAAAATGAATATAATGTAGGCAGGAAATTAACATTTAATTATTTCAGGTATTAATTTTTATTTAATGATGATACTTAAATTTGACAAGAATTTTTAATTTTATTCAATTTTGATTCATTTTATGAAACTCAAATATTCATTTTTCAAACCTAAATATTCATTTCAAGAAAATTCATTTTCTCAAACCTAAATATTGTATTAGCTAGCTCATTACGCGCTTCTACTCCATCGGGGAAAAGGAAAAAGAAAAGAATTGATTAATTAAGGAAGAAAGCTAATGAAAATTAAAGTATGATGAGCTTATAATTAGCTTAACTATATTTAAGACATTAACTGTTACGGGTCTTATACCATTGCAGGTATGGGACTTGTCCCACATCGGTAGAATGAGATATCGGTGTGGGGTTTATAGATCAAATGGGCTCTCTCTCCTATCAGACTAGTCTTTTGGGATGAGTTCTCTTGTTTGATCTGTAACAGTGGTATCAGAGCCAACTCGGAGTGGTGGCCCAACGGAGTGGTGGCCCGGGAAGAGCTCAGCCGTGACCCAACGTGGCCGTGACCAACGAGGACGTTGGCCCTTAAGGGGGGTCGATTGTTACGGGTCTTATACCATTGCAAGGTATGGGACTTGTCCCACATCGGTAGAATGGGATATCGGTGTGGGGTTTATAGATCAAATGGGCTCTCTCTCCTATCAGACTAGTCTTTTGGGATGAGCTCTCCTGTTTGATTTGTAACATTAAATGGGGCATCAGCCGTCGCCTTCGTTGCTACCTCACCAACAAACAGTGCCTAAATAATTTATGTCTGGAGTTTCTGTTTAGGGGACACTCATACCATAAATAAACTCTTAATACCAAATTTTGCTTAACCCTAAAAAAATACTCCTTCCGTCCTATATAAATTGTCATAATTTTGACATTTACGGTCATCAATGTCATTCTTTGATTGATAATTTCTTACATAATATGTTATTAACAATTGCAATATTATTAGTATTTTTCGTTATGATCGAATTTAATGATGGTAATTTTATATAACAACTCATAATATATATTGAGAAATTTATGATCAGAATTTTAAAACTTCGACTGCACTATTTCAAAAAACGATAGTTACCATGGAACAGAGGGTGTATTGGCCATCTCAAACTATTATTTTTCACCGAGTTATCGCATCACAGATGATACATAATACGATGTTAGCAAAAAGTTATTCTGCAAAGCCTTGTGCTAGAAATTTGTATCTATTCAATACTAAAAACGTGTCTGATCTCAATGCAATTATTAAGTTCCATTTTTGTACGTATGTTAATTTAATATTTATTGAAATAAAATGTCATGCTATTCTTTTATTCTAATTTAAAAGTAAAGGCAGTGAGCCACATGTATATATATGTGCCTTTGTAGTCCATTGTATGTCAAACACAAAACCACATATATACTCCTCCAAATTGACAGAGAAATTAAGAGGGAGAGAAATAAAAAAAAATGTGGTCATCAAGAAAGATGGTAAAAACAGAGAGTATGTTGGATGAGAACAAGATATATTTCTCTCACATTTTATCTCCATTCAAGAAGAAACAACAACATCTGCAGGATTATTATTCTTACAGATCAAGTAATTACAGCGATAATTACAATTATGGTGGTGATTATAGTTATGATTATGATAAATATGGTGGAAAACAAAAGGTAGAAGAAGATGAGTATGAAGATGTGGATTCAAGAGCTGAGAAATTCATCAAGAGGAAGCATCAGAAATTTGAGCTCTCAAGATGGATTTCTGGACATCCTAAATAGCTTTCCAGTTTTATAATTACTTGTCTTAATTATGTGTTTTAATTTGAGTAATGATGATTAGATTATATCAATAGTGTAATGTGGGAACCAAATGTGAGCTTGCATTGTATCATTTCCTACATACTCAATAATCAAACTTAAGCATCTTGATTATGAATTTTTTAAGTGTCTTGTCTCGACATACTATTTGAGTGTCTTGCTTTTTGCGAAACTAATATTTATAACAATTTTAAAAGTTATTTTTTAATATATAATCAAATATTAATTATAAATAAAAATATAATCGAATCAACCATATCAGTTAGATATATTTTAGACTTTTGTTTGTAAAATTAGAAGTAATAGATAAAAATAAACTTCAGTATATTTTGATAATTTAATAGGTAATAATAAGTTAGAGCAACAATAAGGGTGAACCTAAGTTTTAGTTCACTCGATGATGTGGAATTTATGGGCCCACTAAAAGAACTAATAGTTGTCGATCTTTCCATTTACCTTAATCTCCAATGATAAATATAAGTTTGATTCAATAATTAATGAAATATGTATTTTTTCACTTAATAATATAACTAATTGGTTGTATTTATGAAGAAGTAAGCTAATGGAAGGGGAAACAGAGAAACAATACTAACGAGTAGTTCACTAACGACCTCATTTGATGAGCAACTCAATCTCTGCCTTGCAAATCTGCTCACATTCTTACCATTAGAATACCGCACACTATATAATTCCATCGTCACCCTATACCATATTAACAGTAAACCAAATTTTGTCTCGATCATTATAATGTATTGTTTCGTAGACCTAACTGTATATAGGTTATGTATGTGTATACCTATATATATGATTACGGATTTTTGACATGGAGATATTGGATAGTTAATGACATAACAAATTAAAGAATTTAAATCAAAAGATGACATCTTATGTGATATAGTTTCTTAGGACATCATTTAAAAATGAAGGTGAGTCTTGGCGCAACGGTTGAGTTGTTGCCTTGTGATCGTGAGGTCACAGGTTCGAGTCCTGGAAATAGCCTCTTGCAAAAATCCAAGGTAAGGTCTGCGTACATTACACTTTTATGGTGGGACCCTTCCCCGGACCCCGCTTGCGGGGATGTTTTGTGCACCGGGCTGCCCTTTATGTATCACTTAATCAAACCGGCCAAATCAAGAACTAATTACGATCTTACCAAATCATTAAGTTGGAATAATATAATTAACTTATATGCAAATCAAAGAATGAAGCTAGCTAGGGATCTACTAAAGTAGAAACTTTACAAGATATACATATGGAAGATGATAGGGTTAGATCTATTTTATGGGAAAATATAATACTCAATTGCTTTTGAGTATATTTTCTAGAGAAAGAGAGAGAGAGAAGGAATAACATCCAAGGCACTTGCATGCTAAAGTTGCCTTTTTAGAGTAGGCTTTTGTTATCACTTGAAAACAAGAAACATTAAAAATAAAAAGATATGCCTATATGAGAAACAAAACTCTAGTTAATATTATAAGCCATATATATTCTACTCCTTCTGTTGTATATTAATTGTTACTTTTGAAAATTGTGTAGTCAAAATTTAAAATTTTGACCATAAATTTCTCAATATATACAATGAGTTGCTATATAAAATTACCACCATTAGATTTATAACCAAAAATATCGATCATAAAAGTATAATATTACAATTGTTAATACCATATTATGTAAGAAATTATAAATCAAAGAGTGACATTCGAGACCATAAAAGTTAAAATTATAACGATTAATATGGAACGGAAGAAGTAAAACCTTTAATTTGAAAAGAACCACTCAAAAAATAATTAATAATTAAATAGACTTAAAAAAGAATATAACAAAAACACAGGACAAGAAATAATTTCACAAGTGGAGAGTGAATTACATGGAATTATACATGAATTCTAAAGCTATGATATACATTGAATCAGCTATGACGTGGGATTCTTATTTGTTTACTAATTTTTTAATGAAAATGAGCAAAGAAATTAAATTAAAGCAGCACTAATTAAACTTTATCAGCATCAAATTAGGCGTAGTGGCGCTGCGTGTGGACCATAATTATCTAATCAAATTCAAAGGCTTACAAGTTTGGCTAGGAAGTTGAACGTTAAAACTAAAAAACGCAAATTAAAATATTAGCTTTACCAGATTGTGAGTATTAATTCCGACCATGTAATAAACAAATTAAAGTGATCAAGCATATAGTGGTATGTCGGCTTTTAATTAATTGTTCATTTAACTAGTTTGGTCATTTTATATAAATATATTCTTAATATAATTTTTTTATCGTTTATCTAATAATTAACTATGATAATCATTTGTTAAATAGATTTAGATATGGTTAATAATCGAAAGTAATTTTTATTTTTCATCATTTCCTTGATGTTTTCCTCAAGATATATATCGTTTAGAAAGAACGGATGGGTATGTATCTAACCCTCTTAGTTTAATAATCGAAAATGATAAATATTTTGGGACAAGACACATTTTAAGTGTTTTGTTATTATACAAAATCAATATATTTGTAAATTTAATTGAAAAAAAAAAATTATATGATTGATTTTTATAACTAAAAAATAATACATATAAATGATAAACTAAACGGCTATACCAGGGAAATAAGACAAATAGCTTAATTAAGCATCACCATACAAGAAAATAGTGAAACAATGGTGCTAGAAGGCTACCACATAAACTACCAAAATATATTTAACGTATCTAACAATATTTACCTAACTTGTACCTACCTACTGAAAGAACATGTCAAGTTAATTCGTTATATTTAATTCGTTAGATTAGTGGCAATAGAGCGGGTCAGGGACGATGGATATACTCCCCGCGCCCCAGCCCCCAATCCCATCCTCGTCCCTGTCCCCACTGCGGGCGGGGAAGTTGGCCTCGTCCCCATCCCTATAGGTTCACCGCTCCTAACGATTATTTAACGAGGATTTAAATTATTGCTATGCTTTTAGATTAAATTTAGTACTAATTCTATTTTCTCACTTGTCTACTCTGTAGTGTTAATATGCGAAAGCTTCAAGTTTATGAATCAAATTGGGTTCTCAGAAATTAAATTGCCAGTTAGTAGTATTAGATTTCAAAATTGAATAAATATATTATCACTCTTTATTACATGCTCTGCAATTAAGTACAAATGTACGTACCCTTCAAATTATGATCATATATGACATTAGTAATTTTATGGGTAAATATGTAAATTTAACACATAATGGGCATAGGTATGTAGTTATATGGGTGGATATGTTATTTCCCCTGACAGGTAAGCGGGGATGAGGACGGAAAAATTTTGTCCGCGTCCATCCCCGCATGGGTATTTAATTAATATCCATCCCCATCCTATTGGGTGTGGATTTTTCCTGACAGCAAGCGCGCATATAGGGACGGAAATACTCCACCCATAACCCATTGCCATCCCTAACCTACATCAATCAACCAAAAAACAACCACCACCTACCCAAAGTCCCCAAACTTGAACCAGACAAAACTAAAATCTAATTGGCTGCAAATATTTTACACTTTGGCTGGCTAGATGGCTAATATTTAGATAATGAATCAAGTGAGTTTTGAATAGGTATTATATGTAGAATATGTACATATTGTGCAATTCAAGCATGTTGTACAATGTATATATGCATGGCTGATCAAGGAATCATCGTAAAAGGAACTTTCGAGTATACAACTCGTATACTCATACTTGGTACAAACTAAGAACGTGTCCTCCCCACCAACCTACATATTTACATGCATGCCTCCAAATCTTATGATATTATATTGGACTGCATTTTTTTATTAGGGTTTGTTTGGGGTGGGGGGGGGGGGGGGCCCCTATATATAGGTGTTTGAAGTTGCTTATTTTCTCATCCTCCATAGATCAACAAAATCCCATTTTCTTCCAAACAACAAGAGAAATTAATTCAAGAGAGAAATTAAAATGTGGTCATCGAAGAAGGTGGTGAGGACAGAGAGTATGTTGGATGAGAACAAGATTTATTTCTCTCACGTATTATCTCCTTTCAGAAAGCAGCAACAGCAACAACAACAGCAGAACTATAGTTATAATTATAATTATAATTATAACTACGGTTATAATTATAATTACGAGCATAATTATAATGCACAGCGAAGGCAGCAGCAGCAGCATGAAGATATTGATGCCAAAGCTGAAGAATTTATCAAGAAGAGACATCAGAAGTTTCAGTCATCTGGATGGACATCAAAATAACCTGTGTTAATTATGTGTGTGTATGTGTGCTTAATTTGGGTGTATTTTCTTAAAAAATGCAGAAACTTGTGTATTGATTTATTCATTGTGGAGATAGTGAGTTAGTGTTATTAGCCCTAATTTGATTTGAAATTATATAAATATCCTTCTTTTCCATATATACATAGTACATGGATTATTTCCATTCAAATAAATGGACGGACATGATATTACATATGCAATCAGATGATCAACCCCAATACTATTTATGTTAATAACATGAAATCATCTGTCAATCATAACGGCTACGGTTATGAAAGTTGACCCGATATAATTATTGACTCAAAAAAATAAACAATGGCGGATCTAAATCTTTTGATTAGAGGTGACCAATACAATATTATATTCATTTGATATATAAAGAATCCTTAATTTTTATACCAAATTATACTGAATTATTTTTTTCATATTACCAGTGGCCATGACCACCCTTAATTTAGCCCCAAATTTGCCAGTGACAATAAGAAATTAAGCGAGTTTCTAAATAAATATTTTGACAGTTTAACAGTCAATCATAACTAGACCGAGTTGGAAAACATTTCGCTCATCCTGTTAATTGAATAAACCCTAGATGTCAAGCGCGTCAATCTGTTTATTAAATTGGTACATGAACAAATCCGACCCAATCTTAACAAATTGGCAAAATAAAAATTTGGATAATGTGTGTGTTTTTTTTTGAAACCAAACATTGCGATTTCATTAATAGCAAGTCATATGACATTTGCAATGAAAATTGTGATTGAACAATTGTAGATCTAAAACATAGATATGAAATTCAACTTCCAAATAACTAATAATAATCTTACTGACGTTTGGCTCCAATTTTTTCGATGACTTTGCATCTTTCTTCGATAACTCTGCATCTTTACCATTGATGGAGAACCTCACAACCTGTGCTATAACGATTTGAAAGTCAATCTTCATCCAACGTATTAGACAATATCAACTGAACAAAAACTCTGGAAAAGCAACTGATCCTATTTGTTGCCTCAAACAAAAATAAATAGTGAAATATATACAACAAGAGTGCAAACGTATTAAGCAATAGTTATAATTGAGCAACAGTTATTGTTATGTTGCCTGTGAAAGAACTACCCATTATGTTTGCTGTTCCTACTATCCAAATTCGATTTTATGAAAAAATTCCAAATGTAATTTTAACCAGAGTCTGGATTATCCTATATAATTGATATTAAAAAATGACATTTAATTTGTCCGAGCCCATAATAATCTGAACTCAGATATCTAACAGTCCTGGACTCCTCGTTACAAATTAGCCAGCCGCAATGAGCCGTTAATTAGACGGCTAAGCAATTTTCATTATTTTAATAAACGAAAATGATAAACATCTTGACAGAAATGACTCTTAACCATTTTGCATTTCTTCTAAATTATTAATAGAGTGAAATGTAAGTGTATTTAAATAATTCTAAAGGTATGTTTCATCATTTTCAAGGTTACTATAACTTATAAACAATTTAAAAATAATTATTTATTTATATTTATTTCATAAATATAAAACTATGTATAAAATGTGGATTTTCTACTATGATTGATAAAATTAGGCTATTATTACATTTTTTCACCTACCTAATAAGTATTATATTATTATAATTGATAAATATATATAATTATTAAAAAAATATTAATAAAAATTACAAAAATGTGAAATATGAATAACTTAACATGGTTAAAAACCATCTTGAGTCAAGATGGTTATCATGGTCCTTTAATAAAACAGTAACAAAAGCATGCATGCATGTGAAATTCACTCCAACTTTTTTTTATATATATATATAATGCGTAAACTAGTTAATTTAATTTATCCCATGTACGTGGAAGGGACCGAACAATAATATATTTTTAAAGATGAATAACAATTTTTTCTAAAAAAAAAAAGAGAAGAAAAAGGACGCCGCAATACAAATACAAGCCGTAAGAATATGTTTTGTTCATTAATTGATAGTATATTTGATTATTTGATGAATGAATCTAAAGCAGAAATACCAAGAAATGGGGTTAGATGCAAATCTTCTTCTACGTGTGTGCATCACAATATGTGTGTGCCGTTGGCATCAATACTTTTTGTTCCCTTTAAAGTTTAAAAAATATGCCTAATAATATTGTGTACACCTATATACAAGGTTTCCAAAAAAATTAATACCCTTATATATATTATTTTAATGCTAGATAGCTGCAAAACTAAATAAATTTAACATCTATACACTATACTGCTTCCAGGAAAGAAGCATCCAATATTAAAAGACTAAAAGACTTTTCACTTATAAAAGTAAAGCCCAAGAAATTGTCCGGCATCAAGAAATGAGAAGAATGTGGTAAGAACGAAAAGTGTGTTGGATTGGATGAACACAAGACCTGTTTAGCAACCAGTTGGTAGCTGATAGTTGTTTGGATTATTTGTTTGATTTTAGCTGATTGAGTTAACTGATTGTAGAAAAAATGTTTGATGAATTAAAGTAGCTATTTATGAAAAGTTATCGATTTCAAAAAGCTTTATCTAGTAGTTTTTTGAAAATTAGTTTATTGGATTCAAAAATTAATAAAAAAAAAAACTACTTACCAAACACTTCAAGTAGCTTTCTAACCTTGGTAAAAAAAACCTAACAGTGTTAAAAAAATTATCCTAATTGGGTAGCCATACACCCCCAAAATCTATTTCTCTCACATATTGTCCCCGACGCAATGGAAAAAGCATAAACAACTGAAGCAGAACAATTATGTCGATAATTATGGTTATGGGGCAATTATGAGTATAACTTGCAAGAGCAATGATAGCAATTATATTATGAAAATATGGATGCAAAAGCATAATTGAATGCATGAGCTAATTAACATTGGAAAATTGACGAGGACGAGCTATTTTTTTTTTTAAAATCAAAGATATTTCATTAATAGCAAGTCATACGACACTTACAATGAAAATCGTGATTGAACAATTGTAGATCTAAAATATAGATATGAAATTCAACTTCCAAATAACTAATACTAATCTTATTAACGTTCGGCTTCGATTTCTTCAATGACTCTGCATCTTTCCTCGATGACTCTGGATCTTTACCATATGACGGAGAACCTCACAACCCGTGCTATAGCGATTTGAAAGTAGATCTTCATCCAACGTATTAGACCACACCGACTGAACAAAAACTCTAGAAAGAGACTAAAAACCCTAAACATGGGTACAATAAAACTCTAGAAAGAGAGTAAAAACCTTAAATAAGGGTACAATAAAAACTCTTACAAAAGAAGAGACTATCTTTATGTAAACGTAAAACCAAACTAACAATTGAAGTAGAAATCAATCAAATTGGGGCTTACCATCGACAAAAGAATCGATGGCAGCCCCTTCAAGGAAGTGGAGGCTAAGGTTTCTAAAAGAAAAAGAGAGGAGGAGGCTAGGGTTTTCTAGAGAGAAAAATAACTTTAAAGCAGAGTTTGTAACGAGGACGAGCTTATTTAAATTATGTATTGGACCATTCTATCAAACTACAAATATAATGAACAGGATTGTTAATATGTTAGAGTCATATATTTATTCGAAATGTAGACTTTGTTGTTTATAACAGTTACTAAACGTCTTAGGACAACATTTACACTCCATCATTTTCGTTCCTTTTTTTTTTTGTATATTATTTGAAAAAATGTATTGGGCTTAGCCCAATCAAAGTTGGATTGTTTGAGAACGAACTTGCCTTCTTTTTTACCAAAAACTTGGGCTATTTGGGCTGGATTATTGTTTTTTTACATTAGCCCAAATGACCCATGGTCGAGCACTTGATGAAGCCTTTGTAATTAATTTGGATGGCAAGTAGAGAAGAGTGCTTGGATAAAAATGCCACTATACTTTGCCAAAATTGCAAATTTATCACCCGTCAAAAGTTCGTTATCAAAATGCCACTAAACTCACATAACCGGGACAATTATGCCACTTTTACCGATTGTTTACCTGCTACAGCCGGTAAACTGGAGGTAGGGGCTGTTTATTTTGTTAACCTACCCTAATTAAAAATTTCAGCCACCCAAAGTTAATTAACCCCTCTTCCCCTTGAATATTCATCTTCTTCTCAATCTTTCTTCGTCCTCCCACCCCCAACCTCCATTAAAGTACTTCAAGCTCCAGTGCCCAACACACCACCACCCCCAACCTCCATTGAACTACTTCCCTCCATTTGAAAAAAAAAACCCAGCAGCTGCTTGCTTCCCCTCGCCTGATTTCTCTCAATCGACCCATCCAAATCCAATTTTTTCTGCAATCAAACCCCTAATTCAACATCAAGGTTCAAAATCGACCCCCAGGGAACTGTGCAAAAAAACCCCCTTCAAGAAAATCAAGAAAAAATTGGAGCTTTTGCTGCTTCTGGGTCTTGGTTCTTTATTGATCTGGAACGTTTTCCCCCCTCTTTTGAACCAAATTTCTCTTCTGGGTATGTGCTATTTCTTCGATTTCTTGGGGATGTGAAAGTTTGGGTTTGAAAGGTTGAACCTTTCTGTGTTTCTGGGGTTGGTACTTCTCCTAGGGATTGTTGGATGTTGGTGCGAAATTAGGGTTTTCAGAGATGGGATTAGACAGTGTTTTTGCTGTTTTGTATATGCCATTTGTGTCATTTTGTGGGTTTGTGTTTAATTTAACATCTGGCATTTTTATCCAAGCACTCACCAGTTAACCTATGAAGATTGTTGCGGCTGCCCCTAAGTGAGACAGAGACATAGTGAACTAGCCTTCTCATCTTTTAATCATTGGGCAATCTTAGTTTGCGGTCACACCAGTAAGGAATGCCTCAAAGGTGTCAGCTAAATTTAGGCCAATTTCAATTAGCAGCTCTTTTTTACTGTAATAAATAAATTGCAGCGATCTCTAGAAGCCTCTGGGACATTTGCTTTGTAGGGCCTCAATGAGGAGAAAATGGTATGAGCTACAGGAAGTGAAGCATGCAAGGGAGACAGATAGACACCTGTTCCATAAATCAAAGCTTTTAAGCCCTCCTCATTAGGTGATTTGTCGCCAGGAAGTACATCGGCAGACCAAGAAGAAGAACTGGAGATGAAGATGAACTGGAGAAGAAGAGAGACGAAGAAGATGAAGATGAAGAGTCAGATGAGGGGGTAATTATAGACGGTAAATAGGGGTAGGTAGTTTAATTAGGGTAGGTAAAAAAATTAAATTGGGAGGGGTAGTTAATTAGACCTTAAACAATCAGTTACCGGCTGAAACTGGTTGGAAACCGGTAAAAGTGGCATAATTGTCCCGGTTATGTGAGTTTAGTGGCATTTTGATAACGAACTTTTGGCGGGTGGCAAATTTGCAATTTTGGCAAAGTATAGTGGCATTTTTATCCAAGCACTCAAGTAGAGAATGGCTGGGATTTGGAAAGGACAACAAAATGTTTCGCATATTTTAGAGTGTGTTTCTTTGGTAGGATTGCACTGGAAATATTTTCTGAGAAAAATATCTTTTAGGAAATGTATTTTACAATATTTCATTCATATCTTATAATTTTGAGAAAATATATAGAAAAGTGTATCTGGTTTCCTATTCACATTGTCAATTTTTTTTCCTTTACTCTAAAAAAATTCCCCGAGCTACCTATATATTATGAAAACAAAAAAATGCTCAAAATATAATATGATTAAAATTTTACCATGAACTTTAAAATAGTGTAGGCGACGACTCTTCAATTTGTGGCGCAATCCATTTGAGAAGATACAAAAAATTAGGCACATAATTTGATCATATCTTTGTTAACTTGCTATAGTAAAGGTTAACTTGATATTTTTTTTTAAGAAACTCAATAAAGTAAGAGGAAATATTCTAGTAATGGTCAACTACTTAGACACCAGGCAACATATCAATTCACAAAAATAAATAATATACCTATTTTGAAAACTCAATTTTGAATTGAATTAAAACACCAACCAACATAATAAATACTATTAATTCATATAAAAATGAAGTTGAAAAGAGATACTATGTCCATCCCTGAATAAACATTTACTGTTGATACTTACAAATTATAATGAGTTATAATATAAAATTAACATCATTGTAATTTTTAGTATAATATTTTTCCAACAGTGATGATTTCATATTACATTTATTGTAATTTGTGAGTAATCAACAATTAAAACTTAGTCAAATGACTCAAATTGACACTCTTTTATGGAGGGGGTAGTATTTATTATAATAGAATCAGAATCCAATTACATACATTTATATATCAAATTGGGTGATGATAAGTGTCTTGCCCCAAGACACTCCTTAAATGTCTTTTCCCTTATAAAATCAACACTTATTATCGTTTTTAACCCCAATTTTTTTGACAGATACTATTAATTATCAATTATAAGAAGCTTAGAATGTGTTGGCTACGCCAACAATTAAAATTGACACCCTAACGAATGAACCCCATCCGTTGGGCATATTTTAGACGCTTTTTTGTAAATTTTTAAAAATATAGATAAAAGTGTGATTTTATACCATTTATATATATTATTATAGTTATAGAAGTCAATCATGTAACTTTTTTCCAATTTAATTCACAAATATATAGGTTTTCTATAATGACAAGACACAAAATATGTGTCTTGCACAAGACTTTTATCATTTCCCATTAAAGAAACTAAAGAATGAACAATTATGCACTAAACTAAGTAAGCAATCAAAAAGAGGAAACAATCAGTTGACACTCATACACTAATTAATCAGTAATCGAATTACATACAATGATATACACGTACTTATCAAATATTAAGAAATCAAAGAATGAACAAATATGCACTAAATTAGAAGTTAAAGAATGAATTACACTAAGCAATCGACAATATCACCTACAGAAGACTGACTCTAGTTAGTTGACAATCATCACGTACTAATTAATCCTTAATACGACGTAACTAGCAAAGCAGCGAGTCAGAGGCATGAAGAAGCGGCACTGACTCGGTGGCGACACGGCATCGACTCGGTGGGAACTCAGCAGAACGAGTCACGACTCGGAGGACTTCTCGGAACTCGGCCTCTTCACAGGGGATGTGAAGGGGTCCATGGCTGCACTTGCAGTCGTACTTCTCCTCCTCCTCGTCCCTTCTGGAATCATCCAGAAGGTTCGCAAAGACTGGGTGGTTGAGGTGACTCACCCGCACCGTGAACCGCTTGCACTCACTCCCCACGGAAACCGCCACGTGTCCCGGCGGCACGTCTGTCGGAACTCCTTTTGGAGACTTCGACGATGTCAAACGTTTGAGGATTTGGATGGCGGCTACAATGGTGTTTATGCGCCGCATTCCGTTGATCTTGTTCTTCCCCATGAATTAATGAAGGTGATCGAGAAAGAAGTGGTGGGTTTTGGTTTAATTTGTTTGCTTGGTTGGTAAGATTAATGGTGTGATAATGATGGAAATGTATCTGGAGTTGGGGACTTATATATATATAAAGAATCTATCAAAAAAAAAAAAAAAAAAGAAGACAGAAGAAAAATAGAAGAAAAGAAAAGGAAGGTTCGGAGGGTGAGTGTTTGGAGGCGGTGGTCAGGAGGTTCAACCGCGTAAATGCGTAATGGCCAAGCCATAATGGTTATGTTTCAGCCTGCAACATTTCTCAACTCCAGCTCAATTCACAATAAATCTATCACCACCACACTTACTTTAATTTAATTTAATATTGCAAAGTATAGGTACGGAAAGTGCATAATTGGTTTTCTGCATTAGGAATACCAAAATGATAGGAGCATTGGCCCATGACAACTCTAAGTCCCGTTATTTTATAAGGCTGATTGTGGTTAGTTGTGGTGGGGTGGGAAGAAATGTGCTGGATCGTAGTGAGTTGGGAAAATTTTAAATTTTGATAAAAAAGATAAATTAATATTGAAAAAGTATATTGTGATGGGCTGTGGTAGATTACGGTGAATTGTGGTGAACTGTGTAATCGCAACCAACTAGCCGCATAAAAAAATTGGAGCCTAATACTATATATCAATTGCATAAAGTTTTACTTTTATTGATTATTTTTTATATTTCAAACAATGGCTTAAAATATGCCCAAGAAATGTGGTCGATCCGATTAGAATACCAATTATGCTCATTGACATACTCAATCCATCTAAACTTTCTTATTATTGAAAATTAATACTCACAGAGTTAATAGGGCTGCATGGGCCTAATGTTAGGTCCCATCCGAATAAGCTGGCCTTACATGCCGGCCCAAAGGCCCATTGTGCTCCATAAGAAGACTGTTGTCAGAGAGTCTTGAATCTTCAATTTTTGCATCCTCTACTACATCTGCCCTCAATCCCTCCCCAATATCAGCGGCAAATGCAGTCATCCTGATTCCGACTGGCAATGGCAATGGCAATGGCAATGGCAATGGCAACGGCTGTAGCTGCAATTACTCTCCTTCCTCCCCGATTTCCTCCTCCTCCGTCGTCACAACCACCGCCTTCGCCACCGCCATTGCCGGAGCTTTTTCTGTATCAATTGAACATATACACTTACGATAAATTGTCGTTTAGATTGCTTGTATCAATTGTCGTTCGCGACCAACTACAGCCGGCGAATTAGGGTTTCCTGTTGCGTCTGTAGGCGATTTTGAGCATCAGCGTCCGGTTTAACCATTGATTCTGGTAATTTATACTCTGTTAGACCTCTTTCTTATGGCTCTATATTGCTTCGATAGTGATCGTCATTATTATTTTTCGCTCTTTGTAGATAGCTTTGATTGATAGCCATTGAATTTTCTAGAAATTGCTTTCAACATACAGTAATTGGTGAGAGGAGACTTAAGGAATGCATGCTTTTCATGGTTTAGTTCTATCTTAGAAAATTGCTTTTCGGAAGCGTTTAGGGAAGTTGAAAAGACTTGAGCCGGGATGGAGTATGTACTGATCATTGCATTTTCCTGTATTTGCTTCCATGAAATCAATAGAACGTGATTTACTTTCTGATTAAAAAAAAGTGAAACGGTGGATTTTCATTTGATACTTTTTTTTTAACTTCGAATCGATATATTGTGACATTTTTTTGGCAACATCAATTACAGCTGATAGCAGGATTCAGACATTCTCCAAGGAAACCAGTGGAGTGAACCCGAAGGTAATGGCCAAGGGGCTGCTTCTGAATCAATTTGAGCCCTTTTGCAGTATCAAATCTCTTGTTCTTCATTATATAAGATCAAGGTACTCACAAATGCTTCTTTTCTTGTTCATCACCTTGCTTTGAATTTGAACCGCAATGTGTGCCTTAGCTTGACTTAGTTTGAGATATGAGATAAAATTCTTTTATATCAATTGTGGACCCTTAGACACAAGGTGCAAGCAATTTCTCAGTCAGTAAGTTTATGGAATATGGCTCGATGACACACCCAAAGGGTGGTCGGTGTATATTATATATAGGGTAGAAGTAAACATATACAAGGAATATTGACCATAAATAGATTGATTACAAAAGATATATATTTCCTAATACTCTATTATGCCCCCTCAAGCTGATCGAGGGAACACACGGACAGCTTGGACTTGAGAAACTGGAACTGCTGCGTAGGCAGCCCCTTAGTGAAGATGTCTGCGATCAGAGAGGCAGTAGGAATATATCGAACAACTAGGTCCCCATGAGCAATCCGCTCTCGAACAAAGTGATAGTCCACTGCAATATGTTTACTCCGATCATGTAGTATAGGATTTGCAGTCATGTAGGTAGCACTGATGTTATCACAATACAACTGAACAGGAGCAGTTATGGGAATGCCAATATCATGAAGTAATTTTCTAATCCAAATAGTTTCAGCAACAGTATAACCAAGAGCCCGATATTCAGCTTCAGTAGACGACTTTGAAACAGTGGGTTGCTTCTTAGTACGCCAAGAGATAAGGTTGGGGCCTAAGTACACAGCATAGCCTGTGGTGGAACGACACGTGTCACGGCAGCCGGCCCAATCTTCATCCGAATAGGCCACAACAACAGAGAGAGATGATGCAGCACGGAGAAGGAGTCCATGCTGAAGAGTGCCCTGTAGGTACTTGAAAATATGCTTCACAGCATGCAGGTGAGTAGTTCGGGGGGCATGCATAAACTGGGAAACTACATGCACTGCATAAGTAATATCAGGTCGAGTCATAGTCAAGTACTGTAAGGCACCTACCATACTCCGATACTGTGATGGATCAGCAAGCAGTTCACCGTTTGTGAGGGATAAGGTGGTGCGAGCAACATAAGGGGTTTTGACAGGGGCACAAATATGGAGATGGAACTTATGTAAGAGAGGAGGTATATTTCTGTTGCGAGAGGAAAATGCCAGAGGAAGATCGAACCACTTGGATTCCAAGAAAATAATGAAGGTCCCCAAGGTCTTTCATAGCAATTGACTAGAAAGGGATGAGAAAAAAGTATGGAACAAGGAAGTGGAGCTGCCAGTGAGGATGATATCATCAACGTAGAGTAATCAGATTAAAACATGATGATTAGTACGAAGAATGAACATAGATGGATCTGTTGTACTGCAAGTGAAACCATGAGATAAGAGAAAACTACTAAAGCGATAAAACCAAGCACGAGGTGCTTGTTTCAAGCCATAGATTGCTTTCTTGAGGTGACAAACATGAGATGGGAAATCAGGATGAATAAACCCACGAGGTTGCTTCATGTAAACAATTTCACTGAGATGACCATGTAGAAAGGTATTTTTCACATCAAGTTGTCGAATGGGCCAATTGAAGGAAACAACCAAAGTCAAAACAAGACGAATGGTGGTGGGTTTGACAACAGGACTGAAAGTCTCATGAAAATCAATTCCAGGTTGCTGACAAAAACCTTGGGCCACAAGACGAGCTTTGTATCTCTCTATAGAAGAACCATAAGAGTGGTATTTTATCCTATACACCCTCTTGCTCCCGACCACGTTCTGAGTAAGATGGGGAGGAACCAAGTCCCATGTGTCATTGGCAATCAAGGCATTGTACTCCTCAGCCATGGCCTCTCTCCACTTAGAATTTTTAGACGCTGAGTATAACATGTTGGCTCATTTTCAGCAAGATCAACACCCAAGGACAAAAGATGTTTTGGTTTAAACACACCCAACTTTGACCGAGTTTGCATAGGATGAACATTTTGAGTGGAAGACGCATGAGGAAGACATGACTCGGTAAGAGTAGCAGAGATGTGACGTTGACTCGAAGGGTGAGAGACTGGAGTGGAAGTGGTAGAGATAGCAATAGAGGATGACCGCAAGATAGTAGTAACAGGAGACTCGAGAATAGAGGAGGAGACGGTAGAAGTTGACGAAGCTGGCTCAAGCACATCTAGAGGAGTAGAAAGGACAATAGAGGAGGAAAATTGAGTGGTGGATGAAGGAGACAACGAACTGGAAACATGAGTCACAGAATTTAATTTGGAGAAGGTAGAAAGGATGGGGATGGCAACTCATCAGAAGATGAAGGCGACGCAAGAGAGTTAGAACTGCCAGTTGGGAGTGAGCTGAAGGATATCTTGCACAGAGAAAGATACAGAAGATGTACCTGTAGAGTTGGAGCTAAGTGTTGAAAAAGGAAAAATGTTTTCATGAAACTTAACATTTCGACTAATATAAATACGACCTGAAGTTGGGTCAAGACAGCGATAGCCCTTGTAATTTGGGGCATATCCTAAAAAGACACAATGAACATAATGGGGGGAGAGTTTATTTGTCGGTCGTGCCACAAAATTAGGGAAACAAGAACATCCAAAAGGCTTGAGAAAATCGTAATAAGGCAGCCGATGAAACAAAACCTCATAAGGACTCCGATTTCCTAGCAAAGGAGTTGGCAAACGGTTTATGACATAGACAACTGTTAAAACAGCGTCTAACCAATAACTGGCAGACATAGAAGCATCTATTCAATATGCACAGGTCATTTCTAAAAGATGTCTATGCTTCCGTTCAGCAACACCGTTTTGTTGTGTATCAGGACAAGACTTTCGAAAGAGAATACCACACCTGCAAAAATGATCAATGAAGGAGTTATTATCAAACTCTTTCCCACCATCACTTTGAAACATTTTGATCTTGCAATTAAACAAATTTTCAACTAAAGTTTGAAAACGGAAAAAAAGAGTGAAAACTTCAGGCTTCAGTCTCATAGGGAAAATCCAAGTAAAATGAGAATAATCATCAATAAAAGAAACGTAATATTTGAAACCACTATGAGAAAGAGATGGTGACCGCCAAACGTCCGAATGAATAAGTTCAACAGGAGAAATAGATCGATGTTCAACTAATTGAAAAGGGAGAGTATGGGACTTTGCCAAGCGACAAGTCGTACAAGTATTAGAAAAACGCTTAAGACATTTGACATAATTATTTTTCCTAAGGGAATCCAAAGCTTGAACTCCACAATGCCCTAACCGTCTGTGCCAGACATCTCCAGTCTCACTCAAGGCCAAATTAGCAGTAATGTGGTGGGGTGCAGGAGACAAATGAAGTGGATAGACATTGCCAACATGAGGGGCCTGCAATAGAATTAGGGCTGTCAAAAAAATGTCTGACCCGAAAACCCGGTTCAGTCCGACCCGAAAAAAAGCGGGTATGCTCATAGAATTTCGTTCGAATTTTTACATTGGCCGATTTGACCGAAAATTTGATCACAATATTTTCCAATTTTCTATTGCCCGAACCCGGTTTAGACCCGAATTCATGCTTGTCCGATTTGTCCGACCCGAGTCCGATCCAGAAAATGTTCTAAAAAACTGGGTATCAGACATCAAGTTTTTGTCCGATGTCTGGTTCGTCCGAACCCTGATTGACCCGAAGTCGAATTTTTGACAACCCTAAATAGAACATCACCCGTGGTGTTGTCCTTTACAGAAACAGTGTCAGCATTAAAGACAACATGACAATTATTGTCCAGGCACAACTTGCGGATACATAAGAGATTGTGCTGAAGCTGAGGAACATGATAAGCAGATTTAAGTGAGAGAGGCCGAGAAGGAGTCCGTAGAGTAGCGTTGCCAACAGTAGCTATGGGTAGTAAGGTTCCATTTCCAACCTTAACCTGAGCATGGCCAGAGTAAGTAGATGAAGAGGATAACATACCTTCATCTGGTGTCATGTGAGTAGCCGCAACTGAGTCTGGGTACCAAAGTTGTTCACCAGCATCCACAGAATTGAGAGTGGCAAAAGCAGGAAGCGCTGGTGGTTGACGAGGTTGATAACGGATAGGACATGTATCGGCAGAATGCCCTGGAGCATGACAAATCCGGCAGATAACAGAGGGATGGGAACCTAAAAGCCCTTTAGAGCGGTTAATGCCTGCATCACAATCATTAGCACGCAGAGGGGGAAGCCTAGTACAAGAAGATGAGTCAATTGAAATACTTAATGCACTACCTGTAGGCATACTCCGAACTGATGAGCGATCACTGCAGAGACGGAGCATGGGCAAGACAAGGAGGGGCCATTGCCCCCCCTGAACTTTTGAAAATTAATACTATAAAGCCAAAGTTTCAATCAGATTTCTTTATTGGCTAAATTGGTAAAGCCTTAACTTGGTTGTTGTTAAGGTCCTAGGTTTGACTCTTGCCAAGATTGTATTTTTGTGTTTCGTCCCTGGTTTATTTATACTGCACAAACTTAATATTGTATTTTTGCCCCCCCTAATGTGAAGCCCTGGCTTCGTCCCCGGCGGTCAGAAGAGCTGGGTGGGTGTCCTTTGTTAGTACGAGGATTGGTACTGTTGTTACGACTTTTGTACCCACCTTTATAGTAGCGACCACCCTTGCTTTTGTGAGAATAACCTGAATTACCCTTGTTGTTCTCATTACCGCCCCCTTGAGTTGAGGTATTCCCAGGAGCCGTAAGAGTAGCAGCAAAAGCAGGGTGAGAGGATGAGTCACGAGTTTGCAGGAACTTCTCTTGCTGCTCATAGAAGATCAACTTGGAATGCAGGTCATGCTCATCGAAAATCTAAATTTGATGCAATTAGAAAACTAAATTTTCCAATAATAGGAAAACTAAATTTGATGCAATTAGAAAACTAGATAATTTCCTAATAAGGAAAAAAATTAGGGCTGCTATCTAACAAAGCCAACCCTCCTAACTGGCCGTTTGTTTAATGAGAATTGGTACTTGAGAATGGGAATAGAGGGGTGGGGATTACAATTACCATGTTTGTTTCATGGTAATAAAAAAAAAATTGGAGAATGGGAATGAGAGTAGGAAGGGTGAATTCCCAAGAATCTATTACCATGGGGGTGTGGTAATTGATCTTGGGAATTCATTAGTCTATTTTAAATTACAATATTACCCTTAATATTACTTTCCCTAATCTAAAAAAACAAACCAAAACGTTTTATGATTAACAATATTGTTTAGGGTAGCCGTTTGATTCTCCTTTCCTATTATTATAAATATTTTTAGCAATATTACTCACCCTAATTTTTTTTTTTTATAAAAAAACCTCACGTTTTAAAAATTTTTGAGCATGTTAATTACTCACCCTAATTAAAAATAAATAAACCTCACGTTTTAAAAAATCTTTATGAACTTTTATTTTTTTAATTTTTTCTATATGGTAATTGATTTTCTAGAAGTAAATGTGTGTCAATTATGGATTTCCATCGATTTCAATTTATTAAAACATTCATAAATGAATAAAAAGGGCATTTTAGTAAATGTATTTTTATTCCCAATCATATTCCCAATATCAATTACTCCGTACCATATAACAAACAAAAATGTTGGTAATTCATAAAGGCATCTTAATTCTCATTCCCATTATGAATTCTTATTCCTAGGAGCATTATGAATTCTCATTCCCATTCCCAATTATCCCACCCAGTAGGACATGATCGAACATCTAGCGCAGGTGTTTTAAGCAAAATTAGGGCACAGATAGGCATACACAAGACTCCATCCGCTTAATTAGTTACTTTAATTAGTATACTTCTGATCATGTTTATTAGTTGCAGACTGCAAAGGATTTGTTATGATTGCCTTCAAAAGATGAAATAAAGTAAATAATACTACCAAATTAATCATATTTATTAGTTGCAGAAATAAAGAAATTCATGCATGGCACATCACATGCTTTTAAATTCAAACGTACACACATATATAAGACTTTTGCATACATATGTTTATCAATCCTTAAAATAACAGTCAGGTTGAAAAGTACAACTTATTTCAAACTGAAGAGTAAATGTTCCTTTCATTCCCTCCTTGCAAGCATTGTGTTGCCCCTCTGCTGCAGTCAGATGGAAATAATAAAAACCATGAAGAATATAATGAGAATAAATTAAAAATTGGAAATAAAAGAATAAAACTTACAGTGTATCGATCTTCACCAGCATTGAGTAATCCATTCTTCATCCATATATGCTTAATCAGTGTCGCCGCTGTTGCCTGCTTCTTCTTCTTCTTCTGGTCGTTGCTTGGTATTCCCATCCTATGATCTTCATGATGAATCTCCCAAGATGCCTACAATACCATCGCCTCCATTTCTTGATGTACAGCAACGGCAAAACAAAGAGTGCCAACCCAACTGGAAACCCAACTTCAGCACCTTGTAACATCCACTCCATTTCGCTCTCGGAACTCCATTGCGATTCATCATCCACAGATGCTGGCGGCGGTGGTGGTCTTGGAATACTTATAGGCGTCAATGGTGGGCCGTATAACCCAGGGTTGCCTTCATATGAAGACGCATTGAATGACTGAAGTTGTGTGCCTGTCGGGATTTGACCTACCAACTTGTTGAAAGACACATTCAAGTATTCTAAGAAGTTTAAGTTGGCAAACTCAGGAGGTATTCTTCCAGTAAGGGCGTTACATGAGAGATCCAGCGATTCAATCGCACTCAGATTCCCAAAAGATGATGGAATGTTGCCCACCAGAGAATTGTGAGAAAGATCTAGAACTATAAGAGCATTTAGATTCCCCAGCTCTTTGGGTATCTCTCCATCAAATGCATTGTTTGACAAATCAATCATGGTGAAGATTTTAAGCACCTTATCCATTTCAAAGATCCCGCCTTTGAAGGTGAGGTTTAATCCATCATCATAGAACCACCCCCGTGCCTTTATATCATAATGCAAATAGTCCAAATTTGATTTTGGTTCCTTTGTTCCAGCGACCATCAATCTCCACCTGAGAATAAGTTGTGTTGGGATGTGACCACTGAAATTGTTGTACCCAAGATCCAATATTTGCATCAACGGCCAAAATGAATGTTTCCCTGGGCAGTGAATACTTCCGCTGAATTTATTGGATCTTAGAATGACAACTTGCAACATGGATAGGTTGTTGAGCTCACAAGGGAATGTGCCATTTAATTGGTTATATCCAACATTCAAAACCTTCAACTCTTTACAATTGGAAATAGATCTTGGAATCAACCCTTGCAAGAAATTCCGACTTAGCTCCAACGATTCTAATTGACAACCTTTTCCAAATGCATCAGGGATATTACCATTTAGGTTGTTCCCCGTAATGTCCAATACAACAAGAGTCTGAGTCATTGCAATTAGACACTCTGGAATACTCCCTATTAATTGGTTGTCAGTTAGGAAAAGATCTTTAAGCTTTGTGGCATTGCAGAGTGATACAGGAATACTTCCCGAGATATTGTTGCCCCAAATAGAAAAAAGGAGTAAAGAGGGACTAAATAATTGCGGGGGTATGGGACCACTAAGCTTGTTGATTGCAACACTCAGAATCTGCAAATTTTTGCAGTTTCCTAAACTTGCAGGAATAGTACCTTGGAGATTGTTGAATGCAATGTCAATTTCGATTAAGTTTGATAAGTTTCCTAGAGATTTAGGAATTATCCCTGAGATATCGTTGGAGTGGACCCTAAGAATCTCCAAGCTGACAAGATTAGCAATACCAACTGGAATGCTACCTGCAAAACATGCATGTGATTTTCATATGGTGAATTTTGATGACAAATTGATAATGCATTCAAGCAATGAACATCCGAATTCATTGACACCATCCTCACATGAAAGTCAGTAGGTCCTCGTATATGTTACAGACTGTTTGGATATATATAAGAGGGGGAGGGGAAGGCAAGATAATGGAGGCAGGAAGAGGGGAAGGGAGGAAAGCGAAATGGAGGGCACTTATTATTATTATTATTATTATTATTATTATTGTTATTATTATTATTATTATTTTGTTTGGACTATAGTGAAAGGGGAATCAAGGATATATAACAAGGAATAATAAAATTTGTCATGTTTAGATAGAGAAAGGAGGAGAGGTAAAGAAGAAATTATTTTTATTATTACTAGTACAATTATTTGGATGATAATACATTGAATTTTAGGGGTATTGGATAGTAATACAGTGAATTTTTTTTACTTTAATATACTGAATTTTGAGGGTATTGAACGATAATGCACCTGAAACTATTCTAGTGGTGGTTGACACGGTGGCGTTCCTTCTTTGAGGTGTCGTGTTTCTTTTTTTCAATAAAAATATATTAGCCATCATGTTTATGTGTACTTTCTTACATGGAAAAACTTTTAACTTTATTCCACGTCATTTTCTCAGCCGACCTCAAGGATCGCCACCGAGTAAACCATCATTGGAATCATTCTGGGTGCATTATTGTCCAATACCCTTAAAGTTTAGTGTATTAGTGTCAAAAAAAAAATTCAATTCCTTATTGTCGAATACCTCTATAGTCCACAGTATTATCGTCCAAAAATTATTAATTGTCTTTTTTTCTTGTTTAATTAATAATTATAGTTTTTCCATAAAATCAAAAAATATTATTAATTATTTTGTGTCAACACTCGCATCATTTTCATTGTAAATAATATATAAACATAATTTTACATATGGAAATGAAATACATGCACAATGAGGAGAGATATAATGAAAATGACAAGAAAAACAACTATGAAACGGTCAAAAAATTTAAAATTAGATGTAAAATATGTTGCCAAGCAACTTTACCCATCCAACCTTAATTTAAAGCCGGTATTCCAACTCAAAACAAACGTATAACTAGTAAACTAGGGATCGTTCTTTTATGCGGCGCGGTTGATTGCGGTATGGTGGAGTGTGGAGAGTTGTGGTGTATTGTGGAAAGTTGTGGTGGAAATAATCGAGAGTGGATCAATGTATTGGAAAATTTTTGAATTTTAATAAAAAAGGAAATGAAAAGTTGTGATGAGTTACGGCGAAATACGGAAACTTACGGTGCAGTGCGGAACCACGCAGCAACCAACCGCATGAAAGAACGGGGCCTTATAATATCTTTTAAACACTAAACATTGAATTGCATTGAATTTTACGATATTGCATGCGATTTCAAATTAGTGTCATATACATCCTCTATTCTATATTAAGTGACATTTTGATTAGATTTTGGGGTGTTTGGGAACCTTGGCTGTTGGTTATTTTTTATTGTTGGCTGTTTTGTTAGCTGTTTGACTTTTGACTGTTTTGTTAGCTGTTTTTGTTGGTTGTTTGTATTAGATGTTTATGTAAAAGGTGTTTGGTAAAGTTAGCTGTTTGTAGTATGACTTTTTTATTTGATTTCCAATTATATCCTTAGCTTTATATTCAATATTTTTTTTAATTAACATTATGATTTTTTTAATTCATTTTTAGGTTTTTTCCTCCATATTTCTAGTATTTTTTATTGATAGTATTTTTTCCGCCGTATTTGTATGTTCAATAAATAATCACCAAAAATTGGAATTTGTATTAATAGGCTAATAACTAAATTGTTCATTGATTGCCATTTTTTTTAGTTAGACTAAAATTTTTATCCCAATTTACTTTTACAAATGTTGATATTTTATAAATTTTTACCCCCAATTTACTTTTAAAATTTTTATTAATAGCAAATATATTTTTTATTTGTACATCTTAGATACCAACATGGTAAACAACCAAAATAATTTGGATGGTAGCTTTGGTGGAAGATGGAAGAAAAATTAAAAGAAACAACCTTAAATAATTTAGATGACATTTTTTGTAATTTTTATGAAGTGTATGGTTAATATGGTAATTTACATCCCAAAAAGCCAAAAGTCATTCACAAAAATCTACTCTTTGTAGCATTTTACAAAATGGCTTTTTGGAGGTAAAAAGTCATTTCAATCCGCCAACCCACCAAACACTCCAAATTGGCTTTTTGAATGGTCAAACAGCCAACTACCCCAAAAAGCTATTTTCTCCAAAAAGCCAAGCACCAAACACCCCCAAACCGTTAATTATTCATAAATTACAATGAATTACAATTTGAAATTACCGTCATCAGAAAGATATTTTACCAAAAATTACAATTGAGATAATTTCATATTGTAACTCATTATATTTTGTGAGTAACTAGTTTTTTTTTCCGTTCTTCCGAACGGATGTCAATTCAGGCCGTGTTCTTTTCTGCGGTATTTTGCGGTGTGGTGTGGTGGGGTGTGGTGGAATTGTGGTGTGGTGTGGTGGAATTGTGGTGTGGTGTGGTGAAATTGTGGTAAGTTATTGGTACGTGGGGTATGTGAGGAGAGAGAATGTAAAAAGTAGAGGAGAAAAGTGAGGAGAGATAAAAGTAATGATTTGCGGTGAAATGCGGTGAGTTGTGGCAAACTGCGGTGAGGTGTGATACCGCAGTTTGCCAACCGCAGTATAGAACAGGGCCTCAAATGGATGAATGAAACTAAAGAAAAATTAGAAGAATAAATGACAAAAATATCAATGGACATGTCAGGAACAAAAACCAAACATGCATCCAAACAATGTAACAATATTTAAATTTTAACAAATTTTTGTTCTATATATCATTATACATGTCATTTCACATTATCAATGCCCTCAAAAATTATTATTTTCCACCCAACTCCACCATACCTCACTTTGAGAGGGTTTAGGAGTATTTGTTATTTGTTATCTTTCAAAGATATTTATTTGAAATAAACATGACCTTTGTGATAAAAATATTTGTCACTGCAACTATAAGATCTAAACGCATTTAAAATAGGATGAATTAAAATTATAAGTATTGAAAACAAACAAAACGAAAAAAATACATTTATTAATTATAAACAATTAAAATGAGATTGACATCGCACATTATTCTTGTAAAGACACTTTATAAAAAATTATAATAGAGTTATTTTCATATTATAATTCATTGTGATGAATAATTAAAGGTCAAAATTTAGTCAAAGTGTTAATGTGTCAATTGTTTAAAATTGATAATTATTACCTCCCTCCCGTTTTCTATAAATCACATGTAATCATAAATATTAATGGAAAAAGTGATAATAAATGGAATGAAAATGAGAAAGAGAAAGAGAAAGAGTGAAATTATTTAAACCCCTAAATTTGCAAACAAAACAAAGGAGAAACAAAAAGTAAAAGGCCAGGACATTTGAATATCCGCAAATGAAATGACTAAAAACAATCATCAAAACCCCAATGTTTGGATGTTTGATTGGAAAAATCAATCAAAAGCGGGAAATGAATTACAGAAGTTAGTTATGAGATGTGTGCGAGAGAATCACGGAAATTAGCTAGTTACATGGTGAAAGGGAAGAAGCTTTTATTTTTGGGTTTTTTGCTACAGATAATCCGTACTGAGAGGCCTATGATTGAGAATAATCCAAAGTGACTTTTCAGCTACTAGCAGTCTGTACCCTTTCACTATTTTCTCATAGCAGTCCAGAGTCAATTTCCGGCACCGGAAAGTTGACGTGGCGATCGGAAAGTATGTTTGTTCATACTTCAAAAAGGAAATTTCCGATCGCCACGTCACATTTCTGGTGCCCGAAATTGACTACGATCATGAGTAAATAGTGAAAAATCTGACATCGATGCTTGGAAAAGTCACTTTGGATTATTCCGTCATGCCTCGGTATGGATTATTGTAACAAAAACCCTTTATTTTTTGTGTTTTTTTTTTGTTGAGAGAGAACAATAAAAAGAGATTGTAAAGCAGTTGGATAAGAAGGTTATCATTTCAATTTTGAATAAAAAAATTCCAAACAGGTAAGTAATTTCCACTTTTTGGCAATTACGGTAATTACGGTAATTTCCAAAATGTGTACCGTACATGTGGCATGATCAGATCTCATACGTCGATTTTATTTATTTTCAAAAATATTAATTTTGATTTTTAAATTGTGAAAATTATGCATAATTAATTAAAAATTATTTTTTTTCAAGGACTTGTTTGTTAACTATGTATCTCGTGTAATGCACGGATAATATTACAATAATTTTACGTTATTTATTTTCTAGAGTAATTTTATAATATTACCTCCGTCCCTAAATGAGTGTCAATTTGACTAAGTTTTGACCGTTAATTACTCATAAATTATAATGAGTTACAATATAAAATTTACACCATCGGATTTTTCAATGAAATATTTTTCTAACAGTGGTAATTTCATATTATAACTCATTATAATCTGTGAGTAATCAATGGTCAAAATTTAGTCAAATTGACATTCATTTAGGGACGGAGGAATAATTATTAATCCAATCTTATAAAAATATTATTTTTTATGGATAAACTATCATTTGAGTTTATTTTATTTCATGTCCATAACGATTATGGATAAATAGTTTAATTTTATTTTTCGACTTAAGAAGGATTGAAAGATGCTTGTTTTTTGAAAAAGTTGTTACGACAACAACTACGTGACAATTCTATTTTCTTATTATTTTCCATTATATATTACGTGGATTTTAACCTCTTGTTCAACTTTTTAATTTATACTTATTCCAATTTCTTATTCTAGTTTTGGTAGCTCACATATAATTTGATTTTTTTTTTATTGTTAAAAGTATACATAGTAGTTTCATTCAAAAATTTTATTTTCTAAGATAGTTATTAAAAAGAATACGAAACAATTTTATAGCTTTTTCATGAAAATTTTACTTTAGTATCTATTATTATATTTTATTTCTAAGGTTCTAGTCATAATATCATAACAGTAAATTAATGAAACGAAAAGTAAAAATTGCTCTAGTTTTGTATTAGATATTTGTAATTTATGTATGTATGATCTTATGTATTTAAAATGCTCTAATTGTTTATGCATTAAATATCGGTAACTTATGAATGACTTTAGGTATTTCGTTTTCATTTTTATTAATATTATATTTATGAATGTAACAATAAATTATGTAGGTTTGGAAATTGCTTTGGAATTCACCAAACCTTCTAAATTATTTCTTCTAGGTTTAGATTTTCCTTAGAAGCTTGTGTTTTTATATATTTAATAGATTATGATGGATATCGGATAAAAAGATTGAAACAAATTTACCGACCTCAACTGTTTCCGCCGACCTTTTGTCGGAGATACAACTACTGCGAGAAATATTCCCGCGGCCAAGTCTCCCTCGCTAGGATGCAATCCTGAGACCAGCCACTCTCGATCTGCTACTCTCGACGCCATCCAAAACCGATTGTGGAAAAAACGAAATGAAATTGTACTGTGCATGGCCGATGTTTGAGAACATCGTTGTTCTCTGACACTGGTAACATCCGATCGTTCGAAAATTGGTACTGGAAAACTGGTCGGCAGCGTTGGTGAGAGGTCATGTTGTGTCAAACAGCGGAGGCGAATATCAGGGCCATCGTCAATCTCGGAAGACGGAAGGGTTTTGAAACTTAAATTCCAATGTATGTTGTTTACAATACCAAAATATTGCAAAAATAATCAGTGAAAGATGCATGGTTGAATAGGTAAGGATTTGTTTACTATAGAATATGTTGCAAGTTCAAATCTCATAGCTTCAACTTTTTTCAGAATTTTAAAATAAATAAAATCGACGTATGAGATTTGATCATGCCACATGTACGGTACACATCGCGAAAATTACCGTAATTACCCTAATTGCCAAAAGCTGGAAATCGCTATACATGCTTCCAAAAAAATTATTATGTACATTAATTATTTAATTTGTATGTTGTAGATTGTATCTATATTTAAGATTGTTAGTATGTTCTATTTTGTTAGTTTTAAGATTGGGGGAGGGAATAGGGATGGCAATGGGGCGGGGAATCCCGAACCGTCAGTGGCCGCCGCTAGGAAAAATCCCCCCTCGGGGATGGGCGAGACGATTTTTCAAAATCCGCTCGGGGGCGAGGCGGGGATGGGGACAAAATTTTCCCCATCCCCGTCCCTATTTTCCCCGCCGGGAGAATTCTCCGTCCCCATCCCCGAATCTCCATCCCCGAAAATGTTAAAATTACTAAATAACCTTTATTCAAATTTAATATATATATTAATGGAAATGACAAAGTACTACTTTTCCAATTTATTCTCGCTTGTTGATGTATTATTGTTTGATTTTGATATATTATTACTTGAGCAAGTAAAAGACGTTGTATTTTGAACATGTTAAAAACTGGATTCGATTAAAAACCTGATCCGATTAAAATTTAGTTAAATTTAAGATAGTTTTAAAAAATCCCGTTGGATCCCCGTTGGGGATGGGGAATCCGCGGGGATGGGGCAAGAATTATTCCCCGAAGCGGGGATGGGGATGAGTTTTGAGAGCGGGGATGGGGACGGGGGTATACTCCCCCATCCCCGATCCGCCCTGTTGTCATCCCTAGGAGGGAAGTGCCAAGAGCCAATTCCCATTACTTTTAATATATAAATAACTTTGTAATTCTAATATAATTATTATTTTGCTGTAAATGAATGAATGAACAAAAGAAATTAAGAATGGGTTATCAAAAAAAAAAAAAAAAAGAGAGGTTAAGAATGAATGAAAGAAACTCCCTTTTGCAACATAGTCCTATATTGTACTACGTATCATACAGTGCATAAATTAAATCTCTTTTAAGTATTCATAACTTGATAATATATGGGTTGAAAGTATGTTGTTTTTGTAGCATGTACATGTTCATGATTCAGAGTGAAGCGAAGGGAGGAACGGGTCTTTGTAAGGCATGAGTTTCTCATGGAGGCTGGTCATGAATCATGTTCTGTTCATGAATTCCAGAGCATGCCTGCAGTTTCTGATCTGAAAAGTTGGAAGTTCATGAGAGCAAGTATTAAGAGCGCAGCATATATACATCTGCTTGACGTCCCTGCCGTACCTGACGTAGTTTTTGATTTATGAACCGCTCGTCTGATACGCTTCTCCCGGAAAGTTGACGGTAGATTGTTGGCCAAAGGAAACCAACTACTGCAAATGTGGTCTTAGCCCATGGTTGGTTGTGCCCCAATTTGAAGAACTATGTGATGGATGTGATAAGGAACAAGGAGGATCTTGAGAATAAGCTGAAAGATGGAAGGAAGAAGGTTGAAGGTGAAAGGGGGAAACAAATTTGTAATTACCGGATGCAACCTGTGCTAACAGGTTAGAGTGGCAGTTTTGACTTAATTGGAAACAGTAATGACATTTTTGACAATTTGAAAATAACAATGACAATTTTGACTAATTGGATGATTTGAGTGGCATTTTTATCTCAGCACTCGGTGGTAGGCTGGTAGCATGATTTCAGGCAGGGCTCAATATCCATTGAGGATTAAGGAGGGAAAGGACGCAGTGGTGGACCATTTGCTTTTTTATTTATAAAGATAAAGATAGGTATATTAAATAAAATTTTTTTAGAATAACTGTTGATATTTAAAATAAAAAGAAATCGATGGGTGATAATTTGTATTTCATAGTATGCTCAATGTCCATAAAATATAGAGATCTTACGTTACTTATGTAACCGTCAACTAATCAATGTTAAGTGTTAGTTTATCCATACATTTTTTTAAAAAAAATGTATTTATCCGTATATTTAATTTCACGGCTTACATTGGATCAATTGAATATTAGGTACGTGGCCAAAAAAAAAAAGTAATGCTTTTTGTTATAAAATAATTAGATATTTGATTTGGAACTGATTATATATATTTGATTCTATTCAGGAATCGAATTGGTGATTGTTACATGTGTGGATTTAAATTTGAATTATGCAGTTGGCGGGATACAAGGAAAAAGCAAAATTGAAGGAGTGATTATATATTTATTTTTATATAGATAACTGATATTGTTATTCAAATAATTTATCTGGAGATAAACTAACAACATTTTAAAGTATGCATAGAACAGACAATAATGTTAATAGAACTATGGTTATTTAAATAGTTTATTTGGAGATAAACTAACAACAATTTTAATTGAAATAGGAGTCTATATAACTAACAATAATTTTAATTGTAATAGGAGTTTGCATAAAAAATTGCTTTTTATTTGGATTATTAAAAAGATAAAAAATAATAACTGAGTAATTTATTTTTTTTTATAACGGGTAGTTTTTTTTTTTGAATGAATAGTGTAGATTTTATATTAGATAAAATCAATGTCCGATATTGTCTGAATAGGGTCTCATTGCCATTTATAATATATAAATTAACGGTCAAAATTTAGTCAAAGTGTCAATTAATATGAAACTGAGAAAATATAATGTACTCTCAACTTGAGCTGCTTATTTTCTATATACTGCGAGAAATTTTACCAAGAAACTTACCTGATAATTTGTTATAAGATGCGTCAAGATATGTCAAGCTGACAAGAGCATTGATGCATTCAGGTATTGAACCACCAAATTCGTTTGTGCTAATGTACAATGATTGCAAATCAGTGGCATTCGTCAATGTGCAAAGAAAGTCTAAATCACCGGGTCCTCTTGTTCCAAGAGAGTTGTTAGACACGTAGAAGTAATTAAGTGCTTTCAACTCATGGAGAGATGGCACTTTCCCTGAAAATAAGATTTTAAGAAATATAGTAAATTTGATGTATTAATTCTTTGATAATATCAAAATGCTAAGCATAGGTTAATCGGGTTATTTTGCATGTTTTACCCTTTTATTCTATGACTTTTTGTTGGTTCTTAATAAATTAATTAGATTATTATTTTGTTTTTATTGAGTTTTATTAGATTTTATTTCATTTTACTATTTTAGATATTATTATTAGAAAACAAAACAAAAAATAATAATAAAATTGAAAAGAAAACTAAAGCCTAATCCTCATCCATCTCCCTCGGCCCAATTATCACAGCCCGCCTAACTACCCAGCCCAGAATCCACCTAATCAATAACCCTAACCCACCGACCCACCTAACCCACCTAACCCATTTACCCATTTCACTCTCATTTTCCTCCACCGAATTCCCCAAATCCCCAACCCTAATCCTAATATCTTGGTGTGTTTGGTTACTCTCTGTCTCTCTGACTTAGTCCCTCTCTGTCTCTTTTTTCTATTATTTTGTCTTCTTTCTACTGCAAATACACCACCGAAGCACACACCACCATCTCCATTTCAACCCCTCCACCTCCTTCATCTCTTCTCTTCATCTCTTCATCTCACCCTTCTTCTCATCTCCCCTCGAATTCTCACGATATTCTCCACCATTGTAGCATACTCCACCATATTCTCCTCTAAATCCACCGAATTCATCTGCATCGTCCAATCCAAAGAAGAATCAACGGCAGGGATTGAAGGATGGAAGCTCGATTCTGAGTATAAAAGGGAGAGGAAGAGCTCTTTCGAAGGGGTATGGTTGGTTTCGGGGATGATAACCCGAGCCTCCATCTTAGGGTTAGTTCTTAGGATTAGGGTTTAATTTATGCGATTGGGTTTAGGTTTAATTCTGTTTTCGATGTTTTTATTAGTTTAGGGTTTCATTGTTTTCGTATTCTGGGTTTGCTTTATTGCTTCGTTTCGAAATCTATGGCTTTTGTTTGATTTTTGAATCTAATGTTGTTAGTAATGGATTTTTGGATGTTCTTGATTCTGGATTTTGATGCTCTGTTCGTTTACTCTGTTTTCTCTCTTTTCTATTTTGCTCTGCTTTCTTCTTCTTTCTTTGCTTCAGTCCTCTATTCTGCCGTCTCTCTTTGTCCTTTTGTTCAATTTTTGTTCTTCTGTTTCGGTTTAGTCCAGTAGTAGTGTAGGTCTATTGTAGTTTTGTTAAATTAGTTGGATTAGCTTTAGTTAGGGTTAGTAGTCATTAGCTAAGTAATGTTGGTTTTTAATGTTGAAAGAGTTAGGTTAGTATCAGTAAGTTTAATGGTCTTTAGTTAGGTCAGATTAGGTTTAGTTTAAGATTAGGTTTTAATAGGGTTTTCATTTGATTCTTTTAGGTCAGATTGTGTTTGGGTTAGTCTTGATTAGGGTCTCTTTTGGGTTTTATTAGGGTTCGTGTTATGTTTTTAGGGTTAGGGTTGTAGATATTAGATGAGTCTTAGTTTAATTAGGTTTTTAATAAAATGATTAGTGGCTAATTCCTTGGCTTAGGGGAAGGTTTTAATCCCTAATGAGATCTCTTTTCTAAGGTTTGACTTAGTTAGGGCATTAGGCCATGTTTTATGAGGTTTTCATCCAAAAACTCTCTTGATTATGGGGTTTAGTACGTAGTGGAAACCCGCTCAACCTACTTAAACACGATCACTAGGGTGATTGAATGGATATTCGAATAACTCCTCATTCATTTAGTGGAGAAGTTCGAATAGGGTGATGATTAGGCTCATTTTGAGCCTTATTTAAACCTCCATACTTGGTCTTTTAGCTCGTTTTCCCCGCTCATAATGCCGCTTATCTTGTGTTTTTCCTTTGTTTTGTAGGTCCTGAGTGCGAAATCCAAAGAACCCGGGAAAGGAGCGAAATCCTTAGAGTGAGAGGTTGGCCCGGGACTCAAGGTTAGATGTCGTGATCGTGAAAGAAGCCGGGAACTGAGAGGAGTCAAAATTGCCAAGAATTCAAGGGAAAACAAGGGGGCACGATCGTGTCATCCTTCCGCAAGATCGTGCACCACCTTACGCTGCAGAAGGCCTGTCCAGAAAAAGGGCATGATTGTGTCACGATTCGGCACGATCGTGCAATTCTGCCTCTTGATACCCAGCCTTGGCTTAACGAGTGCACGATCATGCCGTGCCAGGCGCACGATTGTGCACTGCCTTCTAGAAGATCGGCACGATCGCGCCGTCGCACCGCACGATCGTGCCATTCCCTGCCATTCATCCATCGCCCATAACTTTTCGAACGGCACGATCGTGCCGATCTCGGATTTCAGCCCAGTTTCCGGAAACAAAACGACACACTTTGGGATGTTTTTAGGGTACTATATATAGATCCTTAGGGTTGTAAATCAGCAGCTTTTGCTCATTTTTAGGTTACTTAGGAGGATGGTTGGTTGAGGGGGCAAGTGACAACCCTAAAACCTCCATCTTTGGGGTTAGTTCTTAGGTTAGATTTGGGTTTATTTCTTGCTTTAAATCTTTGTTTTGTTGCTTTTATTAATCTTATTTCATGTTTGTTCTTGAGTGATTGAAGTATTGAATCTGAAGGTATGTTGATGGATTTTTGCATTTGATTCTTCTCTTGGTTTATTTGATGTTTGAAGATTGTTTTTTTTTTTTTTGTAGATTTTTCTTACTCTGTTTCTTCATCTCTTCATTCCCCTGTTTTGATATGATTAGTGAGTAGTTGTCTTAGGTTAGGGGGTGATTAAGGCTCTTATTAGGGGTTTGATTTGAGGTTTGAATGGAAAGGAATTATTATATTAGTTTAGGATTTCTCACCATTACTCTGTCTTTTGTGGAGGTTTAGTTGATTGAAAGGTTGTTAGGCTTCTTTAAAGCATTATTGTGAGGTTTTAGTGGGCTAATTAGATTTGTCATTCATGAAAATGAAGATTGATTTAATTAGGGTTTGTTACACTTTATTCTCTTAAGTTTTAGTCTTCATGAGAATGAGGGGTAAGATTTGGGAAGTTAATCTAATGTTATCCTTGGAAGAGGGTGTTTAGAGTGATTAAATTTTAGTAACGACCCATTCCTAGCTTAGTTTTAACCTTTCGATTTTCCTTCGATTAGATTTCCTTTAGGTGGTTAAAATCAACCCCCAAGCCTTTTTCTTCTTTTACTTGTGATTTTTATTGTGTCTTTAATATAGTTCTAAAACTCCAAAAACATGGATATTCAACTTAGATGGTGAGAGCTTGATAACTTTTAGGTTCGATACCCCAACTCTCCGTGGATACAATATTAAACTCGCGCTATGCTGCGACTGGAACAGGTGATTTGCATTTTAAGCCTTTTAGGTGAATCCTCATTCATTTAGTGGACGAGCCTTTACGGCTAAATTCGGGTATACCTCGGGAGACGCCTCGGAGTGGCTTATTTCTTGCAATAACTCAGCTTCTATCTTGGCTTAGTATCCTGACCGAGACTTCCTCGTGATTAGAGTGATCGATAGGCGGTGAAAGACCGACCCTCGAGCCTTTCCCTTCCTTTTTGTGGTTTTTAGTGTGTCTTCTTTTAGCTTCTAAAACCTCTCAAAATGAACATGAAATCTAAACCTAGTAGGTGAGAGTTTGAGTGACTTTTAGGCTCGGTACCCCAACTCCCTGTGGATACGACAATCAAAACCCGCACTATATTGCAACGTGAATAACATCATTTCAAAATATTTGGATGTGTAGCATATGCACATGTACCAGATAAGAACAGGAAAAAGTTGGATGATAAGGCTGAAAAGTGTGCTTTTCTGGGTGTAAGTGAATCATCCAAAGCGTATAAGTTGTATAATCCACTAACTAAGAAGATTGTGACTAGTAGGGGTGTTGTTTGTCATGAGGAATACACATGGGAATGGGACGTGCAGCAGCTGACACGTGCTCTTTATGACGGAGACATGGAAGAAGAGCAACACATACAACCATCTTTTTATGGAGATGGGACAAATTCAGCTTCCCCACATGCTGATACCTCACCTACTGCCTCAACAGAATTTATGGAAACAGAAACGATAGGAGAGACAGAATGTGACACTTTGAGTAAATTATAATTTGTAACTCATATTGTAACTCATTGTAATTTGTGAATAATTAACGATTAAAATTTAATTAAAGTGTCAATTAATATGAAACGGAGGGAGTATAATGTACTCTCAACTTTACGCTGCTTATTTTCTATATACTGTGAGGAATTTTACCAAGAAACTTACCTGATAATTTGTTAGAAGATGCGTCAAGATATGTCAAGCTGACAAGAGCATTGATGCATTCAGGTATTGAACCACCAAATTCGTTTGTGCTAATGTACAATGATTGCAAATCAGTGGCATTCGTCAATGTGCAAAGAAAGTCTAAATCACCGGGTCCTCTTGTTCCAAGAGAGTTGTTATACACGTTGAGGTAATTAAGTACTTTCAACTCATGGAGGGATGGCACTTTCCCTGAAAAAAGATTATTAAAAATATAGTAAATTAGATGAATTAATTCTTTGGTAATATGAAAATGCAAGCTATAATGTGGCTTTTACAAACACCTTTACAATTTTATTTTATTTTTTTTAAACACAGGGTAATACAACAAGACACTAGGAAGCCCTTCTCTCAAGGGATCTTCCAAGTGCATCCTCACTTATAATAACAGAAAGATCTCTATGAAACTATGACTAAAACAACAGGGCAAATGCAAAGACAATCCATATTTAGCTAACCAATCCGCAGCACGATTTCCTTCCCGCAATTTATGATGCACCACAATTTCGTCACAATCCCTAAAAAAAGCTTGAATATCTCTTACTAAAGACGCGATCTCCCAAGGAACACGGAAAATGCTAGTGACCGCATTAACAAGAGTGATATTATCTCCTTCCGCGACCAACCTTCGAAACCCATTGGCAACAGCATCTCGAATTCCATTCCGCATAGCAACAACTTCAGCAAGTAACACAGAGGAGTTGTTCAAATTGAAGGCCGCTACACGAAGAACCCGACCTTGATCATCTCTAATGATATAACCCCCTCCAGCACAGTTAGCACTCCGAACCCCATCAGAATTAATTTTAAGCATACCCGCAGGAGGCTTAGACCAAGAAATCCATCTCCCAGATGTCGGCGGAGTGGAAGGCGTTGTAAACCTCCCACCAACAGCATCCGCCAATCTATCCCTAATTCTCCACTCGGCAAAGGCACGCTTAGCACATAACAACGAACGTCCAGGTAGCGATGATTGATGACTAAAAACAAACACCTTTACAATTACTCGTGGGGGAGAATATTAAAATCAGTAGTATTTTTCTGATTGGAGTTTTCCCATCTTTAGTCTAATGCCCAATTGAGTTGGGATTTTCTAGGATCGGTGAGATATTGGTTTTTCCGTTTAGGGTCTGTTTGGTGAGTGAAAGAGGAATGTAATTGTTATGGAATGGGTTCTAATCCCTATTTTTTTTTGTTTGGTGAACATAAACTGGAATGGGACTATAATTCCCCCAGGTTTCTTATTCCTCTCAAATTGGAGGAATTAGAACCCTCCCAAATAGGAGAGGTATCAACTTTATCCCTTTCTATTATTATTTTTTTTTTTAAAAAAACAAAACAAATATTTCCAGTTCTCCTTCCCCGACCTGTGGTTACAAAGAACAGGAGGTGTTGTTCCCCGACCTCCTCCGCCTCATCCAGCTCAGGTCCGATCCACCTTCTCCGGCACCGGCGACTCTGGGGGACACGCTAGAGAAGCTCGTCCGATTCGCCGGAGAATCGGGGGGTGTTAAGGTCCAACGACGCCCTCCTGGATCTGCTCGTCAGGGTGGTGTGCTCGGAGGATTCGAATCTGGGGCTGGTTGGGTCGGGGTTGAAGCTTTTGAAGGTTTTGTCGCCGGATTTAATGGCGATCCTAAGGAAAAACCCCGTTTTTCTGACGTCGATTTGCCGGGTTTTGAAAAGTTGGAAGTTCATGAGAGCAAGTATTAAGAGCGCAGCATATATACATCTGCTTGACGTCCCTGCCGTACCTGACGTAGTTTTTGATTTATGAACCGCTCGTCTGATACGCTTCTCCCGGAAAGTTGACGGTAGATTGTTGGCCAAAGGAAACCAACTACTGCAAATGTGGTCTTAGCCCATGGTTGGTTGTGCCCCAATTTGAAGAACTATGTGATGGATGTGATAAGGAACAAGGAGGATCTTGAGAATAAGCTGAAAGATGGAAGGAAGAAGGTTGAAGGTGAAAGGGGGAAACAAATTTGTAATTACCGGATGCAACCTGTGCTAACAGGTTAGAGTGGCAGTTTTGACTTAATTGGAAACAGTAATGACATTTTTGACAATTTGAAAATAACAATGACAATTTTGACTAATTGGATGATTTGAGTGGCATTTTTATCTCAGCACTCGGTGGTAGGCTGGTAGCATGATTTCAGGCAGGGCTCAATATCCATTGAGGATTAAGGAGGGAAAGGACGCAGTGGTGGACCATTTGCTTTTTTATTTATAAAGATAAAGATAGGTATATTAAATAAAATTTTTTTAGAATAACTGTTGATATTTAAAATAAAAAGAAATCGATGGGTGATAATTTGTATTTCATAGTATGCTCAATGTCCATAAAATATAGAGATCTTACGTTACTTATGTAACCGTCAACTAATCAATGTTAAGTGTTAGTTTATCCATACATTTTTTTAAAAAAAATGTATTTATCCGTATATTTAATTTCACGGCTTACATTGGATCAATTGAATATTAGGTACGTGGCCAAAAAAAAAAAAGTAATGCTTTTTGTTATAAAATAATTAGATATTTGATTTGGAACTGATTATATATATTTGATTCTATTCAGGAATCGAATTGGTGATTGTTACATGTGTGGATTTAAATTTGAATTATGCAGTTGGCGGGATACAAGGAAAAAGCAAAATTGAAGGAGTGATTATATATTTATTTTTATATAGATAACTGATATTGTTATTCAAATAATTTATCTGGAGATAAACTAACAACATTTTAAAGTATGCATAGAACAGACAATAATGTTAATAGAACTATGGTTATTTAAATAGTTTATTTGGAGATAAACTAACAACAATTTTAATTGAAATAGGAGTCTATATAACTAACAATAATTTTAATTGTAATAGGAGTTTGCATAAAAAATTGCTTTTTATTTGGATTATTAAAAAGATAAAAAATAATAACTGAGTAATTTATTTTTTTTTATAACGGGTAGTTTTTTTTTTTTGAATGAATAGTGTAGATTTTATATTAGATAAAATCAATGTCCGATATTGTCTGAATAGGGTCTCATTGCCATTTATAATATATAAATTAACGGTCAAAATTTAGTCAAAGTGTCAATTAATATGAAACTGAGAAAATATAATGTACTCTCAACTTGAGCTGCTTATTTTCTATATACTGCGAGAAATTTTACCAAGAAACTTACCTGATAATTTGTTATAAGATGCGTCAAGATATGTCAAGCTGACAAGAGCATTGATGCATTCAGGTATTGAACCACCAAATTCGTTTGTGCTAATGTACAATGATTGCAAATCAGTGGCATTCGTCAATGTGCAAAGAAAGTCTAAATCACCGGGTCCTCTTGTTCCAAGAGAGTTGTTAGACACGTAGAAGTAATTAAGTGCTTTCAACTCATGGAGAGATGGCACTTTCCCTGAAAATAAGATTTTAAGAAATATAGTAAATTTGATGTATTAATTCTTTGATAATATCAAAATGCAAGCTATAAAGAGGCTTTTACAAACACCTTTCGTGGGGGGAGAAACCATTGGATATTTAATGCAGAAACAAGCTTTAAAGAATTACCAAAATCATCAAGCAATCATTGTTCAGAAGAACATGAATGAGAAATGCGATTAGTTGAAAATTATGACAAACACATTGAAGTCCGAAAGAAAATAAACAAAGAAATCTATTAATGGTGCGTTTGGTTGTTTTCCGTGAAAGACTTTCCCAGGAAAAATTTTCCGGAAAAAACTTTCCCTAGCCCCCCCTTGGGAAACTTTTTACTAGGTTTGTGAGGGAAATTATGGGTCACACATCAAAATTTTCCTGGGAAAGTTTCTCAACCAAACATAGGTAAGTTTTTCAACTTGGAAAAGTTGAGAAACTCAACCAAACATAGGTAAGTTTTTCAACTTGGAAAAGTTGAGAAATTTTCCCGAGAAAGTTTATGAACCAAACGCACCGTAAAATTGGTGTTCGTAAATTAAATCATTGATAATCAATAGGTTCCTGTTCACGTTAACAAATAAAACTTTACCTATGAGCAGTGGCGGATCCAGGTCATTAATTTAGGGGTGTCCAATATATTAGTTATTACATAAATGTTTTTTGAAAAATAAAAAAATAAAATTTAAATAAATAATAATAAAAATAAAAATAAATATTAAATAACATATTCACAACCTTAACAAAATTTCACATCATCATATAAATATGTTCATCAAATAAATTGAAATTTCACATTAACTAGATATTTATATCTTAAACTTATGTTGATACCCAATTCATTGACTTACACTTTTTATTTATAAAAAATTAATTTGGTACTCGCTCTGTCCTGATTATTTGTCCAGTTTATTTTTTCAGTCTTCGATGCAACACTTTGACCGTTAATTTCATGTTTTATCTTAGCAAGACTAATAATATTATATTCAGGTAAAAATATTTTTTATTACAAATCTAATAGTAGTAGTCTTGTAATAACTCAACATATAATTTGATATATTAATGATCAAAATTTATAATTCTTGACCTAATTAGTCAACGCGGACAATTTATTTGGGACTGAGGGAATAATATTTTAGGGTTTGGTTTGTTACTAAATTGGACACCCTTTTATTTTTTGGGGATTGTTTTTTACGGTGTCCGCTTGCTCCAATTACAAAAATTTCTTCCGAATAACATTAGAGAATCACAAATTTTTCTTTGGTAGGGTGTCCATGGACACCCTAGGCTAAGTGTATATCCGCCCCTGCCTATGAGGGGTGCTTACTGATATAAAATCATTGATAATCAATTCAATAGGAAGAGAGTTTAATTAGGAAGGTAGGAAGAAGCAATATGGAGCGCTCAATCCAGATCCGGTGGATGAGATTAAAACTGTCCCACATGTGGTATTTTAATGAAAAACCACTTTCCAGTTTCCACCCCTTAAAAAACAACTAGTGGTTTTCTATTTAAAAAAAAAAAAAAAAGAGGAATAGTTAGTTTTAGGCAATTAAGGGAAAGTATTCAATGGAATAAAAATCTGATTAATCTTGCCTGAAAAATAAATTAATTTTAAAGATATGATTGCCAAGAATTATACATCAATTACAACAGATATGTTGTTTGTCAATAGAGAATCACAAGTACAGTGTGGTCATCAAATGCAAAGAGTGTGGACATCAAATACTAGTTAGTGCGGTCATAAAGGCAAAGAGTTTAGTTATTAAATACAAGTCAGTGGAGATATCAAAAGGTAAAGAGTGTGGTCACAATCTAATGCCAGTCAATGTGGTCATCAAAGGCAAATAGTGTGGTCATCAAAGTCAAATAGTGTGATCAAAATCTAATACCAGTCAGTGCGGTCGTGAAATGCAAATAGTATGGTCATGAAATCACAATCAGTGCGGTCATCAAAGTCACATAGTGTGGTCAAAATTTAATAGCAATCAGTGTGGTCATCAAAGACGAAGAATGTGATCATCAATTTACCCATCAGTGTGGTCATCGAAGATAAAGAGTGTGATCAAAATCTACATTACAACAAATTCTTTCTCTCTCCAAATCATAGAAATTCAAAATTTAAGCAATTTCCTTGTTTACACTTACATGCTCTTTCTTTTTAAAAAATAAAAATCAACAAATCCTCATAATATCCTATAAATCACGCTAATAATTCAAATAATTCAAATAATCCTCTAATTTTAGACATTCTCCCTCTTCCAATTTCTCTCTTCAACCCTCAAATATGCCCAAGTCAATCCAAAATCCCAGAACAATTAAAAAAATAAATTTCTCCCCAAAATCCCACACGTATGGTGGTTTTTAGATGCTAAAGAGTGGTTTTGCTCCCAGAGTCCCAGCCATTGGATTAAAGATGGACCACCGAGATCGTCCCTTCCTACCTTCCTACCGTAACTCTCTTCCTACTAGATCTGTTCCAATATATATATATATATATATATATATATATATATATATATATATATATATATATATATATATATATGTGAACGGATCACATGAGCATGAAACTTTGGTGAGCATGTGAGCATGGATGGACATCAAGTATTGTATTTGAGTACATCAAGTATTGTTTCAATGAACATCAAGTTTGCATGAGAACGTCAAGGGAACATTATTTCACCATGCAGATTAATGTCCCCTAATACAATACATGATGTCCACAAAAAAATTGTTTGATGTTCATCCATGCTCACATGCTCACCAAAGTTTCAAACTTATGTGATCCATTCCCTATATATATATAGGGAATGGATCACATAAGCATGAAACTTTGGTGAGCATGTGAGAGTGTGGTCATGGATATTAGGAAGTGTGGTCATGGATATTAGGAAGTGTGGTCATGAATTTCATGACCACACTTCCTAATATCCATGACTACACTCCCTCAGATTTACTCTTCTCACCTTCCAACCTAAATTCTCTTCCTACTGGATTCATTCCATATATATATATATATATATATATATATATATATATATATATATATATGTGTGTGTGTGTGGTCATATAGTTCAGAGAGTGTGGTCATGGATATTAGGAAGTGTAGTCATGAATTTCATGACCACACTTCCTAATATCCATGACTACACTCCCTCAGATTTACTCTTCTCACCTTCCAACCTAAATTCTCTTCCTACTGGATCCATTCCATATGATATTGGATTCTAATAATCCCTACTATCACAAATTGGATGGAAATAATCCCTACTATCATTTTGTATTCTGGTGGTCCAAAAAAGAAAAAATTGTATTGTAGTGGTACCAAATCCATCACCACATTCTTTTTATTTTTCTCATGCCTATCCCATATTGTTTTTGTTTTTTCGTTCCTGCCTCCAAATAGGTAATGAAGTGTAGTTGCTAAAACATTTTTTAAATTATTTTTTTGAGATTCCGAGTAATTATTATGATTTTTTAAAAATAATAAAATTGAAAAAAATCATAAAAAATTGAAAAAAAATTGAAAAAAATTGGGATAAGTGTTGTAAATTCATTAAAAATCGTGGTAAAGTGTTATACAAAGTTTTAAATAAAATGCAACACAAAATCTATGATTTTTAGGGTATACTCTCGATTATATCCCACTACAATACAATTTTTTTTTTTTTTGGACCACCAGAATACAAAATGATAATAGGGATTATTGCCATCCAATTTGTGATAGTAGGGATTATTAGAATCCAATATCCCTATATATATATATATATATATATATATATATATATATATACACATTAAGTAGGAAGAGAGTTTATGTAGGAAGTTAGGAAGAAGCAATCTAGAGCGTCCAATCTGGATCCAATGGATGAGATTAAAACTGTCACACATGTGGTATTTTAATGAAAAACCACTTTCCACCCTTTAAAAAACAATTAGTGGTTTTCTATTTTAATAATAAAAAAAAGAGTAATAGTTAGTTAGAGACAATAAAGGGAAAGTATTCAATGGAATAAAATCTAATTATTCTTGTCTAAAAAATAAAATCAATTTTAAAGATATATGATTGCCAAGAATTATGCATCAAGTACAACAGATATGTCGTTTGTCAATGGAGAATCACAAGTACAGTGTGGTCATCAAATGCAAAGAATGTGGACATCAAATACCAATCAGTGCGGTCATGAGGCAAAGAGTGTGGTCGCAATCTAATACCAGTCATTGTGGTCATCAAAGACAAATAGTGTGGTCATCAAATTCAAATAGTATGCTCAAAATCTAATACCAGTCAGTGTGGTTATGAAATGCAAATAGTGTGGTCATGAAATACCAATCAGTGTGGTCATCAAAGTCACATAGTGTGGTCAAAATTGAATACCAATCAGTGTGGTCATCAAAGACGAAGAATGTGGTCATCAAATTACCAATCAGTGTGGTCATCAAAAGTAAAGAGTATGATCAAAATCTACATTACAACAAGTTCTTTCTCTCACCAAATCATAGAAACCCAAAATTTAAGCAATTTCCTTGTTTACACTTAGATGTTTTTTCTTTTTAAAAAATAAAAACCAACAAATTCCCATAATATCTCATAAAACACGCCATTAATTCAAATAATTCAAATAATCCTCTAATTTTAGACTTTCTCCCTATTCCAATTTCTATCTCCAAATCCCTCAAATAATTCTTAGCAATCATATCTTTAAATTTGATTTTATTTTTAAGACAAGAATAATCAGATTTTTGTTCAATTGAATACTTTCCCTTAATTGTCTCTAACTAACTATTCCTCTTTTTTTAGAAAAAATAAAAAACCATTAGTTGTTTTTTAGGGGTGGAAAGTGGTTTTTCATTAAAATACCACATGTGTATAGTTTTAATCTCTTCCATCGGATCCGGATTGGACGCTCTAGATTGTTTCTTTCTACCTAAACTCTCTTCCCACAGGATCCGTTCCCTATATATATATATATATATATATATATATATATATATATATATATATATATATATATATATATATGGAACAAGGATACTGGCTGGAATGTATTTGAAGGTATTATGCTAACTAGAAAAATCTAGATAAACATCTAGATTTTTCTCTTATCAACAATTATATTTCTTATACAATTTTCCTAAATACTTCTTATATAAAGTGGGTGACGCTTTATATCTAACATACCCGTGGCTAAGATAGCTTCAATACGAGTGTTGTTCGCTTTATCCTCCATCCATAAGCTAGCAATCCATCAAGTGGATGTCAAGACGACATTATTTGGAATAACCCGGGGGTTTTTCGTTGAAAGGTTAAGAAAGAATGTTTGTCTTATAAGATCCAAGTGTGGACTTAAGCAAGCACCTAAGAAATGACATCAAAAGTTTGATGACACAGAGTTTTCAAGAGGCTATAAGTTCAATGAGTCAAATAAGTGCTCCTATGCGTTTTCTTGATGATAAGTTGATATTTGAGACCGACATTGAAAAAGTTAATAAGACCCAATAGATTTCTTTCGAAACGGGGATGGAGATATCACAATTAGACGTTGCATATTTACTATATATATAGTGTGGGGAATTTTTCCAAAAAGTTTACCTGACAGTATGTTGTTGGATGCATCAAGAAGTGTCAAGCTGACGAGCTTAGCAATACCGGTTGGAATGTTGCCGGATATGTGATTGCTTTGTAACCAGAAGTCCCTGAGTTTGGATGACAAATTGCCGATGCATTCAGGTAATGAACCCCCAAATTCATTCACGCCAATGGCCAATATTTGCAAATCTGTGGCGTTGGTCAATGAACAAAGAAAGTTCAAATCACCAGGTGCTCTTGTTCCCAGAGAGTTGTTGAACATATTGAGATTATTCAGGGCCTTTAAATTCTGGAGGTTAGGCACTTTCCCAACAAAGAAATTCCTGCTTAAATCAAGATGTGCTAAATTTGAAGCATTAGACAATGAAGTAGGAATGGACCCTGTGAACTGGTTCACGTCAACAAGTAGGACCTTCAAATTAGGCAGCGTGACGAACAAATCAGAAGGAAGATGCCCTTGGAGCCGATTCCAACATATTGCCAAATCTGTAAGAGAAGAAAGATTGAAGATTGCGGGAGGGACGCCGCCAGACAACTGGTTGTTACGAATTATCAGAATAGTGAGTTGCTTTAGTCGACCAAGAGTCTCAGGGATACTCCCAACCAAACTGTTATATCCTGTATTGAGCTTCTCAAGTAAAGAGAGATTTCCAAGAGAAGAAGGTATCTCTCCGGTTAGAGCATTATTATATACTGTAAACTATTGAAGCTTGGACAGGGAGCCAAGCTCCTTAGGAATTTCTCCCACCAACGTATTATTTGCAAGGACTAAACCGCGTAGTTGAGTGCACCTGGATATATTTGATGAGATTTCACCACTTAGAGAGTTATTGTAAAGAAGCAATGTCTTCAACCTCCTCAAATACCCAACTTCTTGGGGTATTTCATTGATGAGTGCATTTTGTGACATATCAATGGCCCTCAAGAAGCTCAGATTTCCAATATGGGGTGAAATTGAACCTCCTAGCTCCAAGGAAGTGAGGTTCAATCGGGTGACTCTTGGGTGGCGTTTTCCACAGGTAACGCCAAACCAGCTGCAGAAATGGGTAGAGTCATTCCAAGAGGCCATGACTCCGTGGGGATCCATTGTGATCTTGGCCTTCAACTGCAGCAAGGCCAAACGATCGGTGTTGTTCCCGCTAATTGCATTTGCGGGTGAACAAACCATCAGTAGGCAAGCTGCATACAACACTAGGAACAGAGCCGCGCAGTGTTGGTAACCCATGGTAAGATTAATTACCAAGGTTCCCATCTGTTGAACAAGCTAGGATACTTGGAATGTAGTGTTTTGTGTTTTTTGATTTGTAGGGAGATATTAGGCAAGTAGAAAATAATGGAAAAGAGTTGCTCTAGGATGAGTAATGTGTTTGTATGTTTGGCCTACTTATAGATGTTAAGTATATATACTATTAAGTTGATCATCTAAGGACTGCATAGTGCATACATGTCTCCTTCAGTTGGATTGTAGAAAAAACTAAGTGGAGTGATAATTATGGTGGATAACTGCAAGACTTGGTTGTGTGGAAAAATGATATGTGTGGACAAGTTTTGATGGGTCAGTGCAGGTCTATGGCTGCATTGGCTGCATTAGAGGACTTGTATACATCATATCCCAGTATTATATATGTCTTCTTCAATGGGCCTCATTTTCGTGACGTGGCAGATATTTTTACTAATTGTTATATAGTTTACCGTGGTATACCTACTTAGATACATTATTCGTATTAAATTTTTTTAAATAATTCATAATATTAATTATAAATCTATCATAAATATATCAATATTATTACAAAATTCATCACTATTTTTTATAGTCATGGAATTTCTATAGAAATTCATTATATAAAAAATTAATATATTTCAATAAATGTGATGCATCTAGATAGGTACACCACTATAAACAAAGGAATGAAAGTGAATAATCAAATTAAAACAGTGACCTGGGCCTCATTGCTAGAAGTTAGAGTAAAGAAAAGGAATGAGCATATGGTGGAGGTCTCTCGCCTTCGCCGTAAATTACACTTAGAACAAATGACTTTCAGTTTTAATTTATAATTATAACTGGCCTTTGATATCCCGTGCTATGCACGGAAAATTTTTCAATAATTTTTTAGAATTTTTTATAATAATTTATAATAATTATCATTTTATTCCTAAAATTAATTTGAATGATAATTAGAAATAATGAAAAAAATATGTAACAATGGTCTCATTTGAATAATTTGGTGGTGAAAGTATATTAAAATCCATATCACTACTAAATAACCATACTTTATAATAATTATTTTGAAGAAAAATATAAAAAATTATTTCAAAATTCATGTCATTATAAATTAATGTTTAAGTATTTATCTACTAAATTGAATACTTATTAAAATCCTTATATATACATTCAGTATAATATAAATTATTGGCGTTATAGGTTAAAATTGAAATTATCGGTAAATATTTTATTTTATTTTTTTTGTATGAACATTAATGTTAGTGTAAAGAAAGTTACAACTTACAATGACTATGATAATTCTATTTTCTTGATTTTTGGTTTTGGCTTTGTGATTTTTTTTTTTGTCTGTTTTATAATTCTTTTTATCTACCTTTACTCAAACTTCTTGTTTAGTTTATGATAGTTACTTATAATTTAAACTTTTTATCTATAGAAATATATATAGTAGTGTTAATAAAAAATTTATTTTTTAAAGGAATTTTGGACGCTGATATACTGAACTTTTGGAGTATTGGACAATAATGCACTGAACTTTGACATTGGACAATAATGCACTGAACGGTGTTGGACAATAATGCACTCGAGACACTTTCGACGGTGGCGAACTTGGTGCCAATCTTACGTGACAGACCGAGAAAACAAATATTTTTGGACCAATTCATCTCCTCCACCCGCTACATAGGATTATCACCAAGTTAGCCATTATCAAAATCATACTGAGTGCATTATTGTTCAACACTCCCCAAAGTACAGTGTATTATTGTCCAAGGTCAAAGTTCAGTGCATTATTGTCCAATACCCCAAAAGTCCAGTATATTAGCATCCAAATACCTTTTTTTAAAATAGTTATTAAAGAAATTACAAAAATAATATTCTAGACTTTTCATGAAAATTTTACTTTAATATCAATTATACTTTATTTCCTATGTTGTGATGAAATATTATAATATAAAATTGATGAAAGAAAAATTAGGGAATGTCTTAGGCCGTGTTCGATAGTAGCGTTTGGGGTAGCATTTAGCGTATTGACAAAGTCAAAACTCTAATTGCATAAATATTAGCGTTCGGTTTGAGGAGCGTTTAGCGTTTTAAGGAGTGTTTTGCGAAACGCTAATAAAGTTAACGTTTAGCGTTTGGAGTAGCGTTTCATATTTTTCTGTCAAAAAATACCCTTTGAAAATTTTATCTTTGAAAATTATTGATATCCTTTTATGTCAATTCACATTAATCTGCTAATTCAACCGCTAAATTTACCGAACACAATTTTCATTTGAACAATCATCCGCTATCCCCTATTTAAACCGCCATCCGCTACTTAAATCGCTATCCGCTGCCTAAACCGCTATCCGCTATCTAAAACACTAATTTTTCCGAACAGTTAGTTCTGTATTAAATCAAATATTAAGATTTTCTTTTATTTAGAATATATTTATGAAAGTATTAAATTGTGAGGTTTAGAATATGCTTTGGAAATAAAATCAAATTTCCCAAATTATTTTTTCTTATTGTAATTCCCTTAGCTGCTTGTATTTTATTATATAGAAAGAACATGATCAAATTAATACAAGAAGGTGATCAAATTCTATAGATAAAAAGTTTAAATTATAAAGAATTTTATTTTTTTAAAGGAATTTTGGACGCTAATATAATTTTAAAGGAATTATTTTTTTCTTATTTTTTCTTATTTGGAATTCCTTCAAAGAAAATGAAAGAATGTGATTAAATTAATACAAGAAGGTGTTTAAGTGGTCGTGAATTGAGGGACTAATCAAGCGACTGTCAAGACCATTAGGCACAAACTACATAGGGGCGTATTTCCTACGCTCAGCCCTATTGCTATAATTATGTGTTTTCAAGCCTTGAAGAAATCAAACTTACAGACACATCACTCCAAAACTGATGTTGATATTTGCGTGAAAACGAAAGCTAGATAATAGTAAAATGAAAGTGATTGAATGAAGGCAACTGTGGGAATAATCAATTGAACAAAAGAAACGGAGATAATTAAGACAATGACAACTGAGCAAAAGCAATGTATTTGCCATTTAATCTAGAAAAACAATGACAATAATCATATCATTATTAGAAGGTGGGGTAAAGAAGAGGGCAGACAAAAATAATAGTCCTTAATTTCTAGTAGTGAAGGTCTTTGGCATTCACTACAAGTTGCACATTCCAACAAATGACCTTGATCGACTAATTACTTTAGTTTTGGGTTAAACCTTTCCTTGATGCTATGTTTGCTTTTGTCATGACTCGTTATTAGATTTATGATACACAAGGGACATATTCTATCTAGTGAAGGTGTGTGGCCTCCCATTGCAAATTGCACTCATGTATTTCATCCCTGTAAAATTTAATACCAATTTCTGAAGCTATTATTGAAGGGCTTAGTCTATGCTTATTAGGACCTAAATTAATTATTAGTTAACTAGGTTAATATCTAAATTGATGCGGTATGTACTATAAATACACCCACCCTCAATAAATACACCCACCCTCACCTCAGATCATAACACATGAAGTTATTGAAGTACAACATATATATGATTTCATCTCTGTTTCTATATATTGTCAAACTGGTCAAGGTATCATATGTGTCTCGTGAAAAGCATTGTGAAAGAAAGGTAGAGTATTCCTTGAAGCGCCTCTCTAAAGGAGGAGGGGAGAGATGTGAATAGATTGATTCATTAGAAAAGTGGAAAAATAATAGAAAAGACTTGCTCAAGGATGGGGAATATGTTTGTATGTTTCTTCTGCTTTATAGATTTTAACTGTGCAAAAAGATAAACATCTTGACGTAAGATGGTTAATAACCAACTTACATTTCACCTAAATCACTCATAGACATGGGCGGATCCTTGGGGGGCCAAGGGGGGCCATGGCCCATACTATCAAATAGAATATCTATGATTAGTTTCAACTCTTTAGCAACATAGGTCCATTGTCATAATGGTATCTGCTTAGTGGTAAAATATTGAAGTTGTCTATTGTCGCGTGTTTGAATCCTGCTAGCCACAAGTTCCTCAATTAAATAGACTACAACATGCCAGCTCAAGCTTAATACATATTCTTGTTTTACTTTTAGTTCTTAAAAGTTACTTCCATTTCCTATTCATCCGTTTATTATTAATTACTTCAATTTTTCTCATGTATATATCTGCTATTCTTTCACAATATTTCTTATCGTTTAAACTTAATTTTTAGAAAGCTTTTTCTATTTTTTCATATATATTATTATAAGGGTTTTTAGATGATAATATACCAACTTTTGGGGATGTTGGATTGTAATATACCAACCTTTGCTATTGGACGGCAATTATATCTCTGACCTTTATACCTATGTGACATTATTATATCAACAGTAACTAAAGAGGTGGTAAACCGCTCTCCATGCGCGCTAACATGGTTGGCGAAGGTAAAAATACTGTCCCAAGCCAATGACCTCATTAACCCCTTAGTTTTTCTCACTAACTCACATTACAAGACATTGGTTGGTTGTGTTTCACGTCAGTACGAAGACCGATTCACTACCCCGTTAGTCACTGTATTAGGGCCGATTTTTTTTTAACATGGGTTAGTGAGAAAAACGGAGGGTTAACGGAGTTATTGGGCAAGGGTCGGTCATTTTCCCTCCACCTATCATGTCAGAATTGAAACCAGTTAACCAGTCACCACCCCCTTAGTCATTGTTGGTATAATAATCTCACCTAGATATAAAGGTCAGGGATATTGTTGTCCAATAGTAAAGGTCGGTATATTACAATCCAATACCCTCAAAGGTCAGTATATTGTCATCCAATATCCCTTATTATAAAGCAATTTAGTTGAATCATAAATATTTTCTTAAGAAAAATATCAATTGTATGATAATTTTTCTCAATAAGATTAATTTATTTGTTTTCGTGTTCCATTGATGACTAAACTTTGTTTTTATTTAATTATTTTACTTATCAAGTGTTGTTTCTCTATACTTAAATTTAAAAATTAAATATAAGTTACATATTATGGCCCATGCTATAAAATACTCTGGCTCCGCCCCTGCTCATAGAGTTAAATATAAGTATATTTAAATTATTTTAAAGGTATGTGTCATTATTTTTAGGGTTCTTACAACTTATAAACAATATAAAAATAATTATTTATTTATATTTTTTCATAATTATAAAACTATGCATAAAATATACATTTTCTACTATGGTTGATAAAATTATACTATTATTTATATCATTTGACCAAACTAATAATTAACTATCTTGAAGCAAGATGTGTATCATTATCCACGGATTGTATTAAGTTGATCATCAGTCTACGTGCATGTCTACTTCAGTTGGATTGTAGAAAAAACTAAGTGACGTGAAATATGGTTGATGACTCCAACTTTAGAGACTTGATTGTGTGGAAATGTGGTATGTGTGGACAAATTCCACCGCAAGTCTATGGCTGCATTAGCGGATTTGTATATATCAATGCCCCACTATTTTATATGTCATCGTAAATTGCACTTAACAACTTACTTGTAGGTTTTGAGGATTCCATTCTTGAGACCAGGAAGGGTAAAGTCAGGAGTAAGAGAAAACAGTAGATGTTGATGAAATTTAAATGGCAGTTTGTTAAGAATGCAACTTGTAGAATTGTCTTGGCCAAAAGGATGGATTGAAAGCGAGGAAGACTAAGCGCGAGAGCAGCTTGAAAGATGACATTCTTGATGATATTGATGCCGAGGTTGAGTGCAGGAAAAAGATTATTGGCAAGGATATTGGCGTGAGATTCCTCGATGACTCACCCAAGTGAAGTTGTTCTTTTGTGATCGTTGTCGATTGAGAACGTATTTTGGTTGTAATTAATCTTTGTTGTATTGCTTATGTTTAGCTGTTTTTTTCGCAGGCTTGTGTCTTTTGAAGTGGGATGTTTGTTGTTTTGTATTGCGGTTTTGCTGTATTTTACGAACCATTAAGCCTTTGACTTGCAATAATCGGAAAAAAAATTGCACTTAGCATTATTATGACAAAACAAATGAGCTTGACCTGCATCATTCATTGAGGCAACAGTCAGTCATGTTCACTCTTCCCTGCAAAATGTAAAACCCAATTTCTGAAGTTACAATTAAATGGCTTAATATGCACTTAATTAGGACCTAATAAACTAATTATTAACCAAGTTTGATATCTAAATTAATATGTTATAAACCAAACCCTATGGATGGGTTTTATCCATCAATTTAGTTCTCTTCTTTACATGTTATGAGTAGTAGACTTAGCTGGCAGTTTGTAAATTAGGTATAAGAAGTCTATTACTGATTATAACCAACATTCCCTCCATTCTCTTTTATTTGGTGATATTGTAAGCTAGGTATATAAATACACCAATCCTCCCTTCACTATTCTCCACTGACAATAACCAATTACGCTCTTGATTGCCATTTTTATTGATCTTCGCTAAGAGAATTGTCCAACTCATGCTTATATTCATCTCTTCAAAATTTGTGATTACAGTTTGTGCTTCAGTCCAACAACTCAATGTTTAACTTGAATACATTAATTCATTTTTAAACAGTAATAATCTATGCTTAATCAAATATGGCCCGATAGAGAATTGTGGGAAAGATTGAGAATTATGAGAGCATTTAGATTCCCAAATTCCGGGGGTATCTTCCCATGAAATGCACTGTTAGACAAGTCTATGCTCGTAAAGATTTGGGGAATCGTTTTGCAATTCATAATTGTTGCCTTTGAAGGTGAGTTTCACAAAATATTGATAGCTCACGGTAAGCCCAAAGTCGTTCAACTCTGAATAATATTGCGAAAGGTCAAGTTCTATTTGAAGTTCCTTTGTTCCAGCAATCATCAATCTCCACTTTGGCATAAATTGTGCAGTGATCTCACCACTCAACTGATTGGAGGAAAGGCCCAGTAACTGAATTTATCGGAAATCAGAGTAAGAACTTGCAACTGAGACAACGTACGCAACTCGCAACTGACAAGGGAAAGAGTCGTTTAATTGGTTGCTCCCCAAACATCTAAGAATTCAATTCCTTGCAGTTTGCAAGAGATCTCAGAATTTGTCCTTGCAGAAAATTCCCATATGTCCATCATCTCTAATTTGCAACTCTTCCCAAACTTATTAGGGATGCTACCAACTAGGTTGTTCTCGCTCAAGTCTAGCAGACTAAGAGTTTGAGATAACTCAATCAAACAATCAGGAATAGTTCCTTCAAAATGGTTATAATGTAGGTCAAGGAGAACAAGATTTGTGGCATTGCATAATGGCTCAGGAATGCTACCAAATATGTGATTGTCTCCCAAAGAGAATAGTCTGAGGTTGGATGACAAGTTGCTAGTGCATTCGGGTAATGAACCCCCAAGATTATTCCAACAATCCAACATATTCCCAAGTTTGTAAACTAGAGAACAAAGATTGAAGATTGAGGGAAGGACGTTGCCCAACAACTGGTTTTCACAAATGTCTAGATAAGTGAGCTGCTTTAGCCGGCCAAGAGCCTCAGGGACACTCCCAGTCAGATTGTTATATGACACAGCGAGTCTCTCAAGTGAGGACAGATTTCCAAGAGAAGAAGGTATCTCTCCAGTTAGACTATTATTGAATACTTTTGAAAGAATTCGAGCTTCGATAGTTGGCTGAGCTCCTATGGGATTTCTCCCATCAACGTATTGTTGGAAAGGTCTAAAACGACTAGTTTAGCACATCTTGATAAATTCCAAGGAATATCACCTCTTAGGAAATTATTGTTGAGATACAATGTGTTGAGCCGTCGCAGATAACCGATTTCAGGGGGTATTTGATCAATGAAGTTGTTGTTCCTAAGGTTAATCGTCCTCAAGAAGGTAAGGTTTACAATATGGGGCGATATGGAACCTCCCAATTGCAAGGATCTGCGTTTGTCGCACGTAACACCAAACCAGTTGCAAAAGTGGTTCGATTCATTCCAAGAGGACATCACCCCAAGGGGGGGTGGGGGGGTCTGTGCTGATTTTGGCCTTGAATTCCAGCAAGGCCAAGCGGTCCGTCTCATTTGGGCTAATCACATTTGCTGGTGAATAGACCATCAGTAGGCAAGCTACATACAACACCAAGAATAGCGCCCCGCAGTGATGAAAGCCCAGTGTACAATTTACCAAGGTTGTCATTTGTTTAAAACCTTGATTTAGAACAAGGCTTTGATACTGTGGTGTGTGTTCTGTGTTTGTTTTTTTTATTTGCTCAAGGATGGGGAATGTTTTAATTTTGTATGTTTCGCCTACTTATAGATTCTTGAGACTACTATGTGAATTTTAATTCGATCTAAGCCAAAGAAGGAATTTCGCATATTAAATCTTTTCAAACTAAGCCAAACATGTGTATGCTTGGAGCAAAAAATAATGCCATATATTTTGTATATTTCGCTTTGTTTGAATGTTTCATCAGGCTTTCTTTTCATTCTCTCAATTTATATAGTTTTTCGTAATCCATTCAGCAAGGACAAGGGAATGATCGAGCTCTTATTATTGACATACTGTTCTAAGCTCCTTCAGAGCTGAAACCAAATTTCTCCATAAAGAAGAAATTCATCAAGAGACAAATACATATATGCTAAAGTCCATGTTGATATTGATGTGAAATACATAAATGTTGCAGTTGATGTTGATATTGATGTGAAAAACCATGAATTTGTTCAAAGTAAGTGGGAGAAAAAAGGTGATCAAACTGCAACAAGGTATTTACAGATTGATCAAGTAATTAAAGAATACGATTATAATTGGGACAAATGGTATTTCCATTAGGTTTGGTAATTAGTTCCACTGTATTTCTTCAAATGTGAATGACATAATGGCACAGTGCCTCTGAACTTGTGATGTTTCCTAGGTGGGGGTGGGCAACGGCCAGGCCCCCACAGGGTCAAGAGGGTTAGGCCCTAAAATAAAGGGGTTGTCAAAGAGTCGGGTCATTAACATATCGGCCCGTTTCACAATATTAAAAGGTCGGTGAATTGACCGGATTGTGTTGGCCTACGATAACTCAAAATAAATAGTTTTTCATATTATTTTAAATGCTAATCTTATTTAAATATGTTATTAATACTCCATATTAAATACTAGCTAGTAATAATTAATACAATTACATTTTTTGTACAAATACACTTAATTTTAATTTTAGGGTCAAATATTCTCAAAAAAAAAAAAAAAAAACTTAAAAGGTCAAATGAGTCGACTAATAGGCCCACCTTTATTTTTATTAAAAAGCCCTGACCCGACCCATTACTACAAGGGTCGACTTTGACCCGGCCCGACCCTGTATGACTAATGTGTCAACCCTGATCCGGCCCAACCCAACCCGTTGCCCACCCCTATTCCCAAGTTTAGTTCAAATTAAGCAAAGGGAGGAAAGAGCTTAATTTCATCTTTACCATTAACTCATCCCTTGATATTTGAACTTGATTAGGGGCCCATTTCTCCAAAGCTCTCATTTTCAATTTAATTGGTATTATCTGGCTCTATGTCCCAAAGATTTTGGCAGCATGGAATACATAGTGGGGTCTAGTGTTCAAGTTCAAATTAAGCAAATATTTGCAAATCTTCTCCACAAGATTGCCTACAGTATACCATGTGAACTCTTGGAATTTCATCTGCCACTTTCTTTTGTCTTATATATGTAGTGTTCTCATAATAGCTCATGTGTTTGAAATTGTTCGGCTTGAAATTGAATTTCATGTATGATCCAAAACACATTAAAAAATGGTTAACCAATCGTTATATGACCCACCGTGGTGTACCTAGTACCTATCTAGATACACCACTTGTATTAAATTTTTTAAATAATTCAACAATATTAATTATAAAATTCATCATAAATATATCAATATTATTACAAAATTCATCAATATTTTTAAAGTCATCAAACTTTTATAGGAATTCATCATATAAAAAAAATAGTGTATTTCAATACATGTGATATGTCTAGATAGGTACACTACAGTGGACAATATAATTTGCAATGACCAGTTATATATATATATATATATATATATATATATATATATATATATATATTCATACAGCATGGCACTCATCTATGTTTAAAAGCAAAATGGAAATGGGATTTAATGAAACAAAATCATAATGTTAAAAAGTAAGGCAACATTTTAAATTATGAAGTGACATTAAAGAATGGAAGAGTGAGGATTCCAGATGGAAGAAACCAGGTTCTTTGTACAACATTGGGAATAATAGGAACAAATTGAACAGCTCAAACAAATGGAACAAAGTTGACCCCATTTCCCCCCGCACTGAAGACCAAAACAATCCAAGCCGGTAACAACGTGGAAGGGACCAACCACAACTACAGCTAGCTATCTTTTGAATTGAAGTTGACACTCACACACACCCACATACATTTGAAGATTTTTTCTAAACCCCCCATGCATATATGCATACATATTCACACAAATTAATCACGTACCATAGAGAGAGAAAAACAGAGAGAAGGTACTGCTGCTATGCACGCACGTTGGGTGTTTTCAACACCACACACTTCGATTATTGAGAGACCTTTTTCCATATGCTTGCTCCACTCTCACATGCCTGCCCACCACCGTAGGTCCGTAACACTAGAAATATCCCTTGTGTGACCTGACCTGACGTGACCCACCAGTTTCATTGTTAGAGTATAAAATCATCATTTGACATTAAACTATTAGTTTAGGTTTTTGGTGATAATTCCACATGGTATAAGAGTCAAATTGAACAGGAGCTTTCAAGTTCGAATTTCAGTGTCTCCCGTATGTATTTGTACAAAGTAAAGAGAGTCTTCGCAACACTCATGTGAGAGGTGTGTTAGAGTATAAAATCATCATTGGTCATTCAATTATCTGTTTAAGCGTTTGGTTGAGATGGTTCCACAGCCAACACAAAAACTTACCCTTTTTGCATATATTTCTCCTTGCTAGGCACTGTTGGAGCAGCTCTCGTTTTCATTCGGAGGAAGCCTTGGAAACATCCCTGCATGATCGGTTGTACTTCATGTGGCTCTTTACCAGCTGCCCCGCTGCAATGGCTGACATTAGGGACAGCTCCCCGGCTAGAACTGAACCAGCCACTATGGTCGCTAGCAACCTCGAGTTTGAGCCCGGTGACCCTTTACTTGCGCCTTTCACCCCTAGCAGGTTCAAGCAGGCTGCTTGTGATGCGAGCTGAGTCCCCCCTCCTACCGTGCCAACCTACAACATCAACCGACATGTCACACTTTTTTTTTTAACAAGGGTAATCGGTCCAACGCGTTGGGTCTGTATCGGAAGGCAACCCAATGGATTTTTATTGGACAAGGTGGTTCTACACTGGACAACAACAACAAACAAATCCCACAATGTTCCCGCTAAAGCGGGGTCTAAAGGAATTCAGATATAAACAATCTTTTCGTTCAGGAGAATGTATGGAGAGAAAAAATCAAAGACCAATAAACACTTAGGGCATGTTTGGAGAGAAAAAAGGAATGGGTTGGGTATGGAATTTTATACGGAGAGGGTTGGGTATGGAATTTGATTCCAAAACTTAAGTTGTTCCACTCAAATGTTCCACTCAAATGTGGGACCCAAGTGGAGATGGCAGAAGGTGAAGTACTTGTCATCCAGCAAATATATCTTTGACAGGTGCATGTCACTTGCATTTCAATATGAAATGATAAAGGACAATACATCTTCAACCACAAAATATATGGCACGTGATAGTAAAGGAAGGGAAAATGTATTGTTTCTTTCACCTTCCTTGTTCACCGACTGGTGTCCGCTTGTCTCTATCTATTCTATTTGCTCACAAAGGAATTACGGGTAATGCCTGTGCACTAATATTAGCACAAAAACACCATGGCAACCTACCAAATGCCACAGCCTAACAGGTCAAAAGGACTTAATTCAATCAAAAGACAGATGCCAGGTAGCACAGCAAGGACAATAACTACACAAAATACATGGTCTGAATATCCGACTAAAAAAACCAGATGGCATAAGTTGGAGTTACCTCAATGGATGGCATAGACACAGATATATGAAGGTCTTTGCCATCATTAATGGCTTCCATCATGGTGATGCAGTGGGAGCTCTCCACATTTTGAGCAGGATCCTGCCCAGTAGCTATAAAAATTGCTGAGACTATGTTGCTGGCATGGGCATTAAAACCACCGAGAGCCCCAGCCACAGCAGACCCGGCTAGATTCTTCAGCATGTTGAGCTCTACGAGAGCAGCCACGTTGGTTTTCAACACCTTCTTGACAATGTCTTCCTTGATTACTGCCTCGCAAACCACAGATTTCCCACGCCCCTCAATCCAGTTTACTGCAGCAGGTTTCTTGTCCGAGCAGAAGTTTCCTAAACAATTTGGGACAGACGTTTCAATTGACCTAAAAGGGCTGCAGTTTTTTTTTTTTCATGTAAAATCCCCACGAAGAAACTAAACTAATTTAATTCGTAACTGCGCGTAAACTTCGCCAAGGAACTGGCAACAGGCATAAAGCATACAAGCGATAAGAAGTATGCTAAGCATGTTCTTTCGCTTCACGACTCATGCATGATTCTTACATCCTTTTTGGTATTTTTCCTTTTTCAGTGAAGCATTCATAATGAACATTTTTCATAGTCAAAAGTCTGTCTATAGATAATGAAATTCATGTGAGCGAGTATTAACTAATCAATTTCCTAATTAGTAGTATGTACTTGCAAACTAGAATCATCAATGAAGTCCAAATTAGATAGTAGTCCTGAAGATCAAACACATGGAACAACCCACTTGTAGGTAGGTCCAGCATTCTAGTACTCTAAATTCCTCATTACACGGAAGTAATTATTGATAATACAATGCATGCCCACTGGCCTCTCTAGAACTAGAATATAAGCATAACAATGCTCTTTGAATGGCAGAAGAAAAGGGAAAAGACAAGGTAGGAATTTAAAACAGAAAGAAGGGGTCTTTGTCAATACTTTGAGGGGAGCATTTGGAGCATTAAAAGAAGCAAAGAGAGTAGTTAGATTAGTGTGGTCCCATATATGTTAATTAGCTCAGCAAGGGCTTGATAGTGGTTTTTTAAACTTGCATTATAAATTTTATAATCAAATAACTAATCCAGAAGCAACCATATCACGCAAAAGGCACAGTATCGATCTCACAGATGCTGGGAATCATAACCCACAAAAATCATTTGCAGAAGCAGGTAATGGCACACGTTAATTAATTGAGATACGTCAAAATCAATCTGGAATAAGTGACAAGGATGACTAATACACAACTAATTCAAAATTTGGGGCAATTATAACATATAATGGCATGCCAGTAACTAACACAAATAATGGCATGAAAGCTAATACGGATGCTAGTGGCAATTATAATAGCAAAGCCAACCAGTGTAGAATAGGTAAGAACACTAATTAACTAAGATTTATTTGAACAGAGATTTTTAGTTATAGTATGATCCTTGAAGTTATCTTTGTTTGTCTCTGATTTTCTAGTTTTCTTGATTTTCCAAGCGATTTTTTAAATGGTTTCCTTTTTCTGCCGTATATGGAGTCTATATATGTGAAAATTGGATTATTTTCTCAGGAATATCATAGTCGCATAGTCTCGGAATTAGTTTGATGAGCATATGTAAATAATTTTATGAGCACATATGTATAAATTTATACACATATTCATTCTCTCTCTCTCTCTATATATATATATATATGCAATTTCAGTTCATAATTTATAAGGACTAATGGGCTATACATTTTTGCAATTTTTATTTATTTACTAATTTTATGAGTATGCTCATAATATCCATAAGCGACTTCATAAAATTATACACTGGAAGCATAATTCTAGTTATGCTATATCTGCATCTCTATGACTAACACTAGAGTTTGTTGTTGTCCTCATTAGTTACAGTAAACAAAAATGTTTACAAGCATGAGCTTGAATAGAAGTATAACTGACCAGAGATGCCAATGACATCCATGTCTGGAAAATCATTCTGGAGGAAATCAAGGACATTCTGGACACCTTTAGACACCATGTTCATCCCCATGGCATCCCCCGTTGTGCAGCTGAACCTTATATACAGATTCTTCCCTGCAATCGAGCATTGTATCCCCTGCAACCTGGCAAATCTGCTCGATCTACACAAATCAACAACCAAAAATTACAATCAAAGACGAACGAACAAGAAATCCGCTCATTTAATTGAACTTAATTCAATTCAATTCAATTCAGCGATTGAAACTAAGTTTCACGCACTTGTTGAAGACGATGGATAGGGTTTCGAAATTGAGGGGATCTTCGAGGAAGAACTTCAACTCAGAGGCTCTCTTCGCAGACGGAAACCTAACCACCGGAGCTCTGGTCATGGCGTCCTTCAGAACATAACTGGTGGCTCCGCCGGAGGCATAGATAGCTTTACAACCTCGGTTCGTGCTCGCGACGAGGCATCCCTCGGTGGTCGCCATCGGAACTGTGTACTCATATCCGTCGAGCAGCAGAGGTCCGGCGACTCCCACCGGAATCTGGACATATCCGACCGGCATCTCGCAGCATTGCCCTAGAATCGACTCGTAGTCGAATCCTTCCAACGGCATCCCCTCCAACGACTTCCCGGTGATCCTCTCCACCGCCTCCCGCCTCACCGCCGCCGCTCTCCGGCAGTCTCCTAGCCGCGACTCCAGCGAATACGACGGCAGAGTTCCGTCCACCACCGCCATCACCGCCGCCTCGTCGGAATCCGAGGACAGAGACGGCTGGACCTCGCGGAACCGACTCCGGCATCCGTCGCCGTCGTCGGAGGACGCCGCGGAGGATGCGGCGGTGGTGCGATTGTCGGACTGGACGAAATCGATGCCGAAGAAGCCGAGGAGGTAGATGAGGGAGGCGATGAGGGAGACAATGGCGGAGAGCTCGGAGAAGGTGACGACATGGAGGGGGATGTTGTTGCGGATCTTGTCGCGCCACCGGTGGAGGAGGTAGTACGCGACGGAGAAGAACAGAGTGAAGAAGACGGTGTTCGTCAGGTAAAGAGGAAGAGGTAGAGCGTCGGAGGCCTTCGGAAGGCCGTCGTCTGCGGCGGCGGAGGCGGTGGCGGATTTACCGGACTTCGGAGGTCGGCGGCGGACGTCCATGGCGGAGGCGGTGGAAATGCGTGTCGGAAAATGAGAGGGGGAGGCAGTTGGAGGGAGATCACACGGACAGCATTGTAGAGAGAGAAGGAAGAGAGGGAGCGAGAATAACTGAAAATGAGAGAGAAAAGGAGTTCAGTTGGTGTTGGTGTTGGTGAGGGTGGGATTTCAATTTGAAGGGCGGGCAGCAAGGAACGTGAATTTGTGCGTTTTTCCGTTTTTTTGTTTTTCTGGTTTTTCTGGTTTTTTCTAATGTTTTTGGTTTTTCGGCCTAACTTTGACTAAAGTGTCATTTGATTTAATTACATACAGTACAGGTCATATTTACATTAACCCGCACTTGAACAAAGGTAAGCTTTTTTGTACACATGTTTTGTTCTTTAAATTAGGCATGTTCTTTTATGCTGTATTTTGCGGTACGGTGTGGTATGATGTGGTGAAATTGTGACGAGTTGTGGTGTAATTGTGGCGGGTTATTGGTATGTTGTGGTGAGTTTTTTGTATATATATATATATAAATATGGTATTGATAATTGTGAAAAAGCAATTTGTGGTGGGTTGTGGTGAATTGTGGTAGAATGGTATTTTATGGTGGGTTGTAGCAAACTGCGGTAGGCTGCGGCACCGCAGTTTGCCAACCACAGAAAAAAATAGGGCCTTAGTAAAGTCAAGTTAGGTTTTGTAAGAAAAGAAAAGGATAAAAGTTGAGGTAGGTAAGTTAATGGTCGGATAAAGGTATTTTAATATTAAAATTTTGAATTAGATGAGATAAGATAAATTTAAATAAAAATAAACTTAAATTATCACTCTAAAGAATATAATCATAATTTATATAATGTTGCGAAAAATGACATGTAATATGATATGATAAAATTTAATTATAAAATTACAAAATTAAATTAAACAAAATTAGTGGGACTATTATTTAGATAAGATTTTAAGTCTAATTTATTTATACTCCAATTATTCAATTCTCATATTAAAGTCGTGTTCTTTTATGCGGTATTTTACGGAATGGTGTGGTGGGTGTGGTGGAATTGTGGTAGGTTATTAGTATGTGGGGTAGGTGAGGAGAGAGAATGTAAAAAGTAGAAGAGAAAAGTGAGGAGAGAGAAAGGTGAGGAGAGAGAAAAGTAATGATTCGCGGTAAAATGCGGTGAGTTGTGGCAAATTACGATAAGCTGTGGCACTGCAGTTTACTAACCGCAGAAAAGAACACGGCCTAAATAATGACTATGAGGGGCCGGGGGACGCAATATGTTAATTATTATTAGTCAAACAAAGAGAAAAAGATTTTATTAAGCATTTTGAATAGTTTATGATATTGTCTACAATTTTAAATAATAAACTTTTTTATATTTACACATCTTTATCGATTATAAATGTTCAGCATTCATCGGCTATGCCGACTAATATAAATGGCCTCTAATCATATCAATCATAGAAAAAATGTACAAATCATTATCAAAATGTTTTACACGTGGTTTTATATTTATAATGAATGAAATCATATATCATATATATATATATATATATATATATATTTCTGGGTACAAAGGGTGAGGATCGAAATATGTGGATTTTAATGAGGGTATTTTGGGAAATTTACAATTGATTCTATTTAATTTTTAAAAAAAATTATGTAATATTAATGTGTGCATTAATGTGTATTTTTACATTAATGACTCTTATTTCTTTTCCTTTTTTTTATTATGCACTATTCTTTTTTTTATTCTTTTAAATAAGAAAACTATTCTTTTTATTTTGCATTATTGTCTTTTTCTTTATTCATTCAAATATTACCTCGTTATAGTATTATTTTCAACAATACGTACAGTTTATTTGCGCCCCGTGCAGCGCACGGGTCTAAGTACTAGTATAAATAAAGAGTAACTTTTACATCATTTATGTATTGCAATAACTCACAAACTAATAAAATATATTTTTGACAGTTTAGATATACATAAACATAATCTTATAATAATTTATATATAATTTAAGATGATTAATTAACAATCATCTTGGTTCAACACATTTATTTAGGCCCCATTCTTTTATGCGGTACCGCATCACACCGCACTACTCAATATTCTACCACATTTCACCACATTTCATCACACTTTACCACAAATCATTATCAAAATATATTTTTATTTTTTTCTCCTTACTTTTCTACTCTACTTTTTACATTTTCTCTCCTCACATACCCACTTATCACAACTCCCACCACAACTCACATACTTTTTAAAATTCCACCACACCGCAACCGCACCGCATAAAAGAACGAGCCTTAGTTTTATTAATATGCAAATAAGACACAACATTCATTTAGGCTCTGTTTTTTTTATGTGGTATCATATCGCACCTACCACGTACAATTTACAACACTACCCATAAACTATTCCATATTACCTTACTTAACTACATTTTACCACAACACCACCATATATAATTTTTCTCTTTTCTCACTCTTCTCACTACTTATCACTTTTTTCTCTCTTTGCCTATTATCAATCATTTTTTAATACAAATTTTACCACAACTTACTATATTATATCATACTATCTATATTTTTACCAAAACATGTCATTGCCACACTATGCGCACCACAGAAAATAACAGGACATCAAAGCAGAATTGGAATCCTTATGTTGTAATAATAATTGTAGCAAAATAACAATAATTGAGCAGAGTTTTGCCATTTGTCAGTGTGATCGCAAGACCTTAGGAAATGCTGATGAGTCAATTAACTGGAAGTGAGGGTGTGATTTGTCAGGTGATAATTGAAGGACCACGAAAGAAAAAGTTGTGGGGTTTGTAAGGAAGCATGGTTTTCTCATGTTCCTGTATATGCTTCCTCAACATTCCAGACCATCCAAAGCCAAATTTAAAATCATGCATAATCTCCGCCATTATTACTTCTTAAACATTCTATAATACTACTTTACCAACAAAAAAAAAAAAAAAAAAAAAAACACATCAATGTAAACTAAAGTAACATCTGATTTTCCCCATTTTTTAACTGCAAATTGCCAATCAACGTACGTATGCAAGTTATACTACCTGCTTCAGCCAACCTTACCCCCAATTAGATAGCCTTCCGTCAAATTAGCATGTTTTACTTTGCTTCCAAAATCTTGGTTGAGTGTGCTAATTGTCATTAACCTCATCTTTTGGTTTCAAACTCAAGTTGTTGGATGATAATTAAAGTGCCGTATTTGCTTTGGTATAAGTAAAACTGAGGAATGTGTGGTTTGATCTCCCGCATAAATTATTAGGAACGATTTTCCTTAACTAAGGTCCTTTTTTTATGCGGTAAGTTGTGGTGTAGTACCACACCGCACTGTATGCTTTAATTTTCCATCACACTTTACCATATTATACACATTACACACCACAATCATTACCAATATACCTTTTCATTTTTCTCTCTCCTCACTTTTCCCCTATACTTTTCACATTCTTCCTCTTAAATTACCCCACCTACCACAATTCACCACAACTCACCATATTTTTTCAAATTCCATCGCAATGCACCATTACCACACCACAACCAACCGTATAAAAGAACGGGGCCTAACTATATTCGGGGTGGTAAGCTGGTACAAATAATGTCGGAGGCTTTCCTCATCAAATCTGGCTTGCTTTGTTCTACACTGTTGTCGGCCTTTTAAGAGCTTGACCCTTTAATGACCCGGCTCTTTGCTGACCTCCATTCTTATGGCCAGACCGTTTTGGCTTTGTGGATACCCGACCCATTGCCCACTCCTTAGCAACTATTCATTGATACCTTGTTAAGCCCATTTTAGTATCTCAATGTGATAGTTGATTCTAACACTACTGTTCTCATCATAAGTGGATTTACATGATTATATGTATGGGTGGGGTAGCCATGACTACCTTTAACACAAAAAAAGTAATTAAATTTAGTATAATTTGAGTTAAAAATTACATATAATATATTTTTAAATGAACGAAATAATATACTGATACCCCTAATACAAAGACCTAGATTCGCGGTCGATTCTCTTATCAAATTTTCAAAAATGTAAGACGCCAAGATGAAGTAGGCAATCCTTTGTGGTTGTTTCAAAGTCAACAAGGATAAATAGCATAATGTGCATTTTAATAATTTCATGGTTCTGCACTCATAAAATCTTCAAAAAAAAAAAAAAAAGCAATACGTACAAAGAAGAACTGATGCTCCACCCCTGAATTAATGTGCCCTCAAGGACACACCATGAGAATGTGAAATTTTGAAAACAAAAATGATAAACATCTTGACACAAGATGGCTTTTAACCATCTTGCATTTCTTCAAAATCACTAATAGAGTGAAATATAAGTGTATTTAAATCATTCTAAAGGTAATATCCTTCCTGTAATAACAATGTATACGAGTCTTTTTTTTTTTTAATGGAAGCATTTGAGTCTTTTAGTATATCACATAATTATATGATTTGGGAAATAAACTGTATGACCAAACACACGACAGTACATACAAATTCATACATATATCATACAATGACAGTAATTAGAGTAAGTTTATGATACAGTAAATAAATGAGATCACATTTTAATTTTAATTTTAATAATATTTTGAACGTGGATTTGGATCGGACTTTGTTTTCAATGAGTATAGATCTTTCATAATTGGTATATGATTTCCTCATATTTATTGATTTTCTTTCTTCTTTTTTTTTTTTGCTGTCATTTACATCTCTGTATTATTTTTTTCCTATGTTAAACAAACATTGTCTCGAAAGAATGGACAAAAAACTAGTATTAATGAGTTATAGTTGAGTAACTTGACGCTCTTATGCTCAATTGAAGTAATTGGATACAAATTGATGTGATGTATGCACTAATTGAAGTTGGGCTTGATTAGTGGGCGTCTTGTTTGGGTTTTGATGTCTCTTATTCTGAGCCTGTTCCACCCAATTAGTGACGGTTACCCTGAGATGGCCCAATTAATGATAAGCTTGCCAACCTTAATAATACTCCTTCTGTTCCATATTAATTATCCCGATGCTCCATTAATTTCTCAACATATACAATGTTCTAATATATGAAAAGTATCATCATTAGATACATAACGAAAAGTACTATCATAAGAATATAATATTGTAACTTTTTGATAAAATATATTATAAGAAATTCTCAGTCAAAAACGACATTTTGGACAATTAATATGGAACGGGGGGAGTAATAACTAGTTTTGCGCATGCATTGCAATTTGCATAAAAAGAATTTTAAAAAATCAATAATTGAAAATCATTTAAGGTTAAAATTGCATCAAAGATGCTACAAGCAATCTGCAAAACAATAAAACCACATAAACTATAAGATAAAACCACAACAAATCAACAACTAAAGGATACAACTAAGAAGTCACAAAAAAAAATATAGAACACTAAACACCAGCATCGAACTCGCACTAAAAAAAGAAATAAAGCAATAGACTTCACTTTTTTCTTGACTAATATATAACCTTCAAACTACAAACTTTTCTTATTCTAACCCCATTTTTAAGAAATAATAGTAATTTTCATAAAAAAAAAAGAGCTAACAACTATAATATTAGTACCCCCGAATAAACTCTACCATAAGCTGATGCGCATATTAATTCTTTTCATGCCTTCCCATAAGATATGAGAACCTCGATAGGTAAGCTCGCCCAAGTTTTTTATTTTTAAAAAAAAAATTAAAAAGAAAATTCTATCCTTTTTTATAAAGTACATAAAGTATAACACAACGTATCAAAGAGCTGTTTATCTAATTGCTAGCCACTTTCATTATTCAAACTTCTCACTAAACTTTAGTTCCTAATGGAAGTAAAAATATTTTTCATGAGTAAAAATTATAATTTGATAGATTATGTTTGTCATAGATAATTTATTCCTTGTCCCAGCATATTTAACGTATAAGTGGTAAAAATATTAAGGTTGAAACATTGAATTAAAGAAAAGGAAGACACTTGTAATGAATCTTCTACCAAATACCAAAACTCTATCATGTCAACATCTAAAAAAAATTAGTGTTGGGTTAATGGCCCAAATTCTCTTGACTCATTATTTGACAAGTTTCCTAGACCTATTTAAACACTCCAAGTTATTGGTTGCTATTAGGAAATTATTTTATTTCCTAATTATATTTAGGTTAGTTTCCTAATTGTATTCTAAAACCTAATTGTATTTGGAGTAGGAGTCTAGCCAGATTTATAGGAAGTTTACCCCTATAAATAGAGATATTTATTCACCTTGTAATCAGCGGCCAAGCAACCAATGTAGTCGATGTGTGAACCTTCAAAACTCCCCATGAGGGAGGTGCGGTGTTATTTCCACATCTTCACCCTACTCATCCCTAGGTTATGAGAATTTACGAGAGTTCACACATATATTTTACCTTTTGTAATATCTCCTTTTCTACTAATGGATATTGGTTGTCGCCCGTGGGTTTTTCTCCGAGTTCTTCGGTTTCCCACGTAAAATTACTGTCTCACCCTATTTATCTTTGCCTCTCTTTATTATTATCCTCGATTTCATAATCATCCTGTATTTACCTTTCGTTGCATATATTGCTCTATTTTACACCCTAACAAGTGACTAACAACTGGCAACATATCTGAATCTGATCCCTAACAATTAGCATTTAACAAAATAAGCCAATTTTTTATCATGATAAAGGACGATCCACAAAATACTAATAAAAAACCGATATCTTTATAACATTTTTTTTTCTTTGGAGTTCTCCTTAGGCACCGTTCTTTTATGCGTTAACGCACCCAAACGCAACGCAACTTAACGCAACATAACGTAAATTATCATTATTTTTTAACTATTTCCAACGCAACCAAACGTAACGTAATGTAACGCAACGCACAAAAGAACGGTCCCTTAGTATGGAAAAATCAATCGAGCTAAACTGAAAATATTTATTGATTAGAGCACAAGTATACTATTATACAGTAAGCCCCTCCCACAGGCCACTTTACCAAATAATAATAATAATAATAATAATAATAATAATAATAATAATGGGTGTGTTAGCTCATTTTAGGGGCAAGATTGTCTTTTAAAGGGTTTTTGAATTTAAAGAATTTGAACTGTCGATCATAAAAGTCTCAATAATCAGAGCTTTAAAAATGTCGTGAAATAATCTAAATTAGACTCTTTAACTTGAATTATTGATATATATATATATATATATATATATATATAATATGTATAATGGAACTAAATAATCTGAATATTGACGAATTTTGTAACAATATTTTTAAAGTTCACATTATTAAAATTTTCTTTACCTAAATTCATATATTAAAATCTAAAAACCTATTTAGAAACTCAAGAAAGTTTTTCTAAAAGCCTAAAGCTACGTAGCTATCACTCTACAGGTTGAGAGCAGTTGAAAACAATGATTTAAGGACAACCTCCATCATATTCATATATCTGATGCCATTGGTTGTCTCTTTATGGTTTGCCATATCTAATTATCACAACTACAAAGGGGTTAATGTTAATTAGCATGTGGGCCAAACAGCATCAGTGTCTTTCATTAGCTTCTACTTGCTACTATAATATATGGTCTTCCTTCTATGTGTAATCATTTGATTAAAGGAAACAACCCCCAATGTTGAGATTCATTCATGAATAAAATGTATCACATCGAATAAGTAAAGGTAAATAACATGGTATATAAGTCAAGTGGACTACTTTATTGTACTATGAGTTTTGATTTTAAGATGGTATATAAGTCAAGTGGACCAATTGATTTTAAGATGGAACTTCACTCAACTTGTGTACTATGAGTTTTGGTTGGAGTGACCTCTCGCCCTGGACCTCCCCAACAAAACTACAAATAAGAAATATATTGTATACAGTACTAAAGAAAAATATGACTAGGGTTGTATATTGAATTCGGAATTAGAGGCATTGCTTGCATCAGAGTAAGTTCGTTATCGAGATGGACAATGTGGCAATAAGCCATTTCCAAACTTAAAGTAGAATCACTCAAAGGCAGATTTAGTGACAAGACTTCATAGTTGTGTTTGAATACATTATGGAGTATAATTTGGATAGTGTCAACTTTGTTGTCTATGCCCTAAGTCGCAAGGGCAAATTTGCTGACGTTATTCAATCGAGAAGCAACCTACGTGATTTAATTGATCTAATTTTAAGGAGGACTGGAGCATGGTTTCTTTGTCTAGGACCATTTTCAACCTAAAAGTTCGCTGTTGTTGTTGTATCAACCTATAACAAGAAACCAACTATTTTGAAGAGTAATTGGGTAAGCAACCTGCCCATTCGATCCCTACTTTTGTCGCAACTACTAACCAATTTTGTATGTTATGAATAATGGATACATACTAAATCCATTAATTTTACAATTTATCGTGAAAAATACTTTTATTTAAATATTTATGTAATACTTTGAAATGCATTGTATTAAAAATTAAAAATTGAAGTGGTCCATCAAATATTGTAAAAGGTCAAATGTCACAAATTTTGAAAAAAATAAGAAGTATAATTTGTTACTAATAATATTCTGTTAGGACTTTCTTATTCCCAACTTGTTATCTATCCAATATTCCTTAAAGTTATTACTAATGGTGGGTGAATTTTTACTCACTTATCTAATAAAATATCATAAATGTGAGTCATGCTCACTTGAACTCAAAAGAATTTTTACAGTACTTGTGAAATCTAACTTACCTAACCATTAAAATATTATAAATAAATGTGAAAAGAAAAGATATAATATAAGTTACTTTCATTATCTTTTTTTCTCTCCTCAATTGGATATGTAATAAAGGCAAACAAGCACATGGGGCCCATACAATTTATATATGCAAGTCTACCCATGCATATGGGTGGAAAATATTTTCCTCACCTACCATACAAGTTTCCTCACCATTAGATGCATTTTTCTCACTCATATTTACCTTGACTTGTGTGCAAGTGAGAAAATTCTCACTCTTGGTTGTGGCCTAAGACTCTGTTCTTTTATGCGGTAGGTTGCGGTGCGATACCACACCACACCGCACTCTTTAATTTCCACCACATTTCATTTCATCACATCATATCATAATCGTTACCAATATATTTCCCCAAATTTCTCTCTCCTCACTTTTCTCCTCTACTTTCACATTCTCTCTTCAAATACCACACTTATCACAATTCTCACCACAACTCACTACACCTTTTCAAATTTCATCGCACCGCATCATACCACATCGCACCAACCGTATAAAAGAGCGAAGCCTTAATTGACATTTTATACATATTATTTTATCAAAAATGTTATAAAAAATATATTCTTGCAATGCCATTTTTACTCATACATTAATGATAATATTATTTTTTATAAAGGTTTTTGGACTCTAATACATTATACTTTCGACAGTGTTGGACAATAATACACTCAACTTTTCTCTTGGACAATAATATACTGTAATTTTGGGGTGTTGAACGATAATATAGCTGAAACAATTCCGATTGGTGGCTAACTCTGTGACGGTCTTACGTGGTGGGTTGAGGAGTAAAAAAAATTACTCCCTCCGTTCCATATTAACTGCCATTTTGTTGACTATCATGGTCTTTAATGTCACTCTTTGATTGATAATTTTTTACATAATATTTTATTAAGAATTGCAATATTATACTTTTATGATAGTATTTTTCGTTACAAATATAATGATAGTAATTTTATATAACAAGTTATTGTATATATTGAAAAATTTATGGTCAAAATTCTGTAGATTTGACTGCACAATTTCCAAAGACGACAGTTAATATGGAACGAAGGGAGTAAATATTTATTAAATTAATGTCATATCAGACATTATTTTCTTTCAAATAATACCTCATTACTCCACATTTTCGCTAACATTTTGCTTGCGAAAAAATATAATCATCTTTGTTTATTTGGACTTGCTTATATGATATTAATTTAGTAAATAATTTAATTTTTTCTACTCAATCTGACACGCATGATCGCCACCGAGTTAGTCACTATCGAAATCAGTTCAGTTACATTATTGTCCAAAGCTCCAAAATACAGTATATTATTGTCCAAGAGAAGTTCAGTGGATTATGGTTCAAACCCCCAAAATACATTGTATTACCGTCCAAAAACTCTTTTTATGATAAGTTACTGTACATAGGGAAATTAATGATCAAGATTTTTTAATTGAACCAAATATATAAACTAAAGTGATAAATAAAATCAGTGCTGGCAAAAGTTCGGGTACAAGTAAATTCGAGTTCGGTCAATATCAAAATTTTGATGAGAAAATGATGTCCAAATCCGATTTTTTCGTATCAAACTGGGTCGAACAATTCGAACGGAGCTAAATGTGGGTTAAAATTGGATTCTAACAGTAGAAAAAGAGAAATAATATATTTGAATATTTAATTAGTGTCAAAATCAAATTCGTACAAAAGCGATTTTTTTTCCAATCGGACAAATTCGATTCAGTTAGTTCAATTATAAAAAAAAGAAGAAGAAAAAGGAATAGAGAAACGTGGGGAGGATGAGGGAAACGTGGGAAGAGTACAAATGGGCGTAAATTGGCGGGGAAGCAGGGCGGGAGCTGGCGTGGAAACCCTCAGGCCGTTATTCATCAATCTTTTTTTTTAACAAATCCGTTTCTAGTTTTCCCACTTTTATTATATGAATATTATTTTATGGTGATCAAAAATAAAAAAAGAATACTCGTATTTTTTGATAATTAAGGAATGGATGAGTACTTGTAGGCAGACATGTACAAACAACAAGCTTAGTGGCTAAGCGAATGGCGTCACATCAGGCATCATCAATTCCCATTTGATTCAGGTTTCCTACTCTCAACTCTCAATTCTACAGCACTAGGTTCTTTTCCCTTTCTATTTTAAAAAAAATAAATTATTTTTGTAGTACGCGGACAAATTTTGTTCGATCTGAATTTTTGATTTGATCTAGGAGAAATATGGTTTTGACTAGATTTGGCAATCAGGTGATTCGGCTTATATTTAGGTCAGTTTGAAAATCGGTTGGGGTGGGCATCAGGTCTGCCAGGTTCTGTTCAGTTACGGTTGCAGGTGAATCTTTATTTGGGTTGATTCGAGTGAAATTCTTTCCGATTGAGTTTTAGCTTGATTTTGGGTCATGTAGTTGCGAATCTTAATTGGTTACTTTTCGGGTTACGATTTAAATCAATTTCGTTTCAGGTTTCTTCAGGTTCACATCAAAATAGGCTCATCCATCTATATGTCGGTTCGGATCGGTTTCGTTTCGAGTTTCCTCAGATCAAATCAAGATAGTAGGATCATCTATTCTGGTGTCGGTTCGAGTCTTGGGTTAGTTTTGTCTGAATTTAATTTTGACATTAGCTAAATATTCGAACACAAAACTTCTTCTTTTATCATCCATGTCAAAAACTAAATTTAACCTCATTCAAATTGTCCGATCTGATAGGAAAAGAAAAAGGGTCCGGACACTCATTTTTGAAGATTGGCCGAATTTGATCCATGATCAATATTTTGGTGTCGTATAGTAGCAGCAAATTGGGAGGGGATATGTGCTATGAAATTACAGATAGACATGGTTGGCTTTGTGTTGGTGGAAGGTAGTGGCGTTTATACGCGGCCTTCCAAAGCCTCCCCAGCCACACATCTACCTTTATTAATTCTATGGTATCTTTTAATGTCTTTTATTCCATCTTTTTTTTTAGTTTTATATTAATATGTTTTTCTCCCAATGGAGACAATTTATTCACGTTGTATACTTGTATCAGTAACTTCTTTTTAATTAGGGTACTGTTACCTCCGTCAATGAATGTCAATTTGATTAAATTTTGACCGTTGATTATTTACAGATTATAATAAGTTACAATACGAAATTACTACCGTTAGAAATATATTTTACTAAAAAATCCGATGGTGTTAATTTTATATTGTAACTCATTATAATTTATGAGTAATTAACAATCAAAACTTAGTCAAAGTGACACTCATTTAGGGATGAAGGTAGTAGTTTTTAAAGATAATTTGGTATTTTCTAGAAGTATTGTTTTTTAAAGGACTTCTTGAATAAGTCATTTTTGAATAAGATTTTTGAAATTACATAATCTAAAACAAAAAATTTCAAGACAATGTGTGGTCTGTGTGGCCTGAATAGTTCATATATGTATGTAACCTTTCCTATATAAACTAATGTCCATGTCGGATCATTACCCAAAAAAATCTTTTGAAAAATACTAGGTACCAAGTCGATTAAAATTCCAAAATAGGAATCACTTATCACTACACATCACTACTGTGGTCTGCGGTCGTGTCCGACAGTAACGTTTGAGACTGCATTTAGTATTTTTTTAAAAAAAACTCTAATTGCATAAATATTAGCGCTCAATAAACTAATGTTTTAAGTAACATTTAACATTTCAAGTAGCATTTTCTAAAACATTAAGAAAGTTAATGTTTAGTAGCATTTCATATTTTTTGGTCGAAAAATAGCCTTCGAAAAATTATCTTTGAAAATTGTGTATATTCTTTTATGTCAATTCATGTTAATTAGTATACCAACTTAACCCCTAAATCTACATATTATAATTCTTATTTGAACAATTATCCATTATCCGCTATTTAAACCGTTATCACTGCTTAAACAACTATCCACTACCTCCGTCCCAAAATATTAGTCTTTTTACCTAACTATTTCATCCCAATATATTTGTCCATTTTATAATTCCAACAATTACAATTCCTATTATACCCTAATAAATACTCTTTTGTTTCTTTTTTGGTTTTTCTTCACACGAGAAAAGTAAGGACAATACTAGTATATTACACATTTTTTACCCCATTTACCATGGTCATTGGACTTTTAAATATAGATAGATGGACAAACAATATGGGACAGTGGTAGTACTATATAAATCATCATCTAAAACGCTAATTTCACTTGATAAGGTCCGGGCACAAACAAACATACTTTAAATAATATTACCTTCATCCCAAATTGTTTGTCCATTTTATAATCTAATGATTGTAATTCCTATTACACCCCTAATAAATACTCTTTTGTTTCTTTTTTACTACCTCTGTCCCTTTTTATTTGTTCAATTAACTAATTTCTTTGTCCCTTTTTATTCGTCCAATTACCTAACTTTTACATTTCCAATAACTATAATTTCCATTTTATCCCTTATAAATACACTTTTTGCACCTTTTCAATGATATTTTTAAGGACATTTTGGACAATGTACAAATTTTTTGCTTCATTCCCTATATTTCTTGGTATCATGAAAGTAGTTTTAAGGACAATTAATCAGGGACGGAGGTAGTATTTTTCTTCACATAAGAAAAGTAAGGGTAATTGTGGTACATTACACATTTTTCACCTCATTTCTTATGACCATTTGACTTTTAAATATAGTTGAATGGACAAACAATATGGGACGGAGGTAATAATATTTTGAAACCAATAAACTCATGACTCATAAGGACATTTTAAAAAAAAAAGCCGCACTCATTTAAACTTCAAATTTTGAATTCTAGTATGTGTAGACTAGTTTGACATTGGTCTTTGGAAAATGAAATTTTCAAAAAATGATAGCAAAGGGGAAAAAATGGAATACTCCCTCTTTTCCTCAATAATTGTCATATTTGAGTTTTGGGAAAATTTTAAGAAAATGGTATTGAGAATGATAATTGTATTGGGAATGATAAAAGCAATAGATAAATTTCTATTTTGATTATATAGTTGTATTGGTAATAATAAAAGTAAAAGGTAAATTTAGAAAATTGTCATTAATATTGTATTAAAATTGTAAAGTGACAGATACTAAAGAATTAGTTAAAGTGACAGTTAGTTAGGAATGGAGGGAGTATATAGGTGCAGTAATTAGGGTTTATAAATGATAGAAAACCAATAAAGGCAAGGAGAGAAAGAAAGAGTCGTGGGTCCTCTGTTCTTCTCCATCATCTTACCTTAATCCTCCTCCTCCTCCCCTGTTTCTTCTCTCTTCTTTCTTTTCATTCCAATTTTCATTCTACTTTTTTCAATCAATTCATCTCCATCTTCCCTGAAAATTCCCCAATTCATACACTTCATCTTCATCAGTTCATCTTCATCTTCTCGTTCTTATTCTGGGCTGTGTCTGCGAGTGTTGTTGTGTTTCTCTAATTCATCTTCTTCATCTTCATCATCATCTTCTTCATCTTCATCATCATCTTCTTGTTCTTATTCTGGGTTGTTTCTGTAATTCTGTGTCATCCATGGGAGAAGGTATGGTGGAGAGGCCCATCCCACGTTGTTAAACCCTAGTACTAGTACTACTACTCTCCACCGACCTTCTTCATCTTCTCTCTCTTTATCTTTTGCCCTCTTTTGACTCAATTTCCAATTCTAGGGTTTCCCCCACTTCTCTTTTCCCCCCCTTTTTCGCTGGCCCCCCTCTTTGTTTGCCTTAATAATTCAATTCGGCAATACCCTAACCCCACCATCATCACATACACCCACACACTGCTGAAATCGAACCCAAAAAACAAAAAAAAAAAATACCCCCTATTGCGTTCGCCCATGTCGTCTTCTTATTGCCCTAGTTCCTAATTTCTAGGGTTTTTCTAGGGTTTTGCTCCATCCTCATCCTCTTCTCTTCTTTCTTTCTTCCTTTCTCTCTCCCTTCCACCCTTTGTGTTGGGGTTGAAATTGAGTTGAATCGAGTCGGATCGGATCGAATTCCATGGCGTATCAGCCGATTCCGGGTCGACCCGGCACGGGATCGAGCTCGGGTTCGGGTGTGCCCTACATGAACTCGCAGTCGCAATTTGGGGACACGACTTATACGAAGGTTTTTGTGGGAGGTCTTGCTTGGGAGACTCAGAGTGATACTATGAGACGATATTTCGAGCAGTTTGGGGAAATTCTTGAGGCTGTTGTTATCACTGACAAAAATACTGGTCGATCCAAGGGCTATGGATTTGTGAGTTTGTTTTTCCTTCTTGTTTGTCGATTATCGTTGTTGATCTGCTCTTAATGTGGTAATTGTACTTTAATGTGGTGATTCTGGGTTTTGTTTTGAATCAAATTAGACTTTTTTCAGCAAGTTTTGATTTGTGTGTGTGTGTGTGGCTATATTTTTGTTTGTTATTGTTCAGTGGTTAAGTAATTATTGTGATTTTGCCCTAGTTTTGTTGGAAAGTTTGGATCTTTGGGTAGTGTTGGTGAGTTGCAGGATGTTAGTTATGGTTTATTAGTTAAGTGAACCTCTTCTTGCTGTAATGTGAAGGCTCTGGGTTTTCTTTTAAATCAGATTATAACTCTTATTCAACAAGTTTTGATCTTTGTGGGTGTGTGGATGATTGACAATCTTTGTGATTGTTATTGCTCACTGGTTAAGTGGTTATTGTGCCCAAGTTTTGTTGAAAGGTTTTGTTCTTTTGGGAGTGTGGATGAATAACTGTGTTTGTGATTGTTCATTAGTTAAGTGGTTTTTGTTTTGTTTTGGGTATTTACTATGGAGGATTCAGGTGACTTTTCGAGATGCTGAAGCTGCAAGGAGAGCGTGTGCTGATCCAACACCTATTATTGATGGACGGCGTGCCAACTGTAATTTGGCATCCCTTGGACGACTCCGGCCTGCCCTGCCATTTGGTATTTTCGCCTCTCTGCTGTTGTCTAAGCATAATCAATTGTTCCTCTTGCTTGATGCATCCTTAGTTTTTTTAGTCATGCTTTTGTCTCACGTGGTTGCATTTAGTGGACATGACTTTCATTTTTGGTTGTACCATGCTACGCCCAAGGGCTTAGAAGGTTGTTTTGCCTAGTGCAGTAGTGCCCCATCAAAATTAATTAGGGGTATCTTTGTGATTTTGTCAATTGTGATACGAATCCTTGTTAGTAATCAATCAGTTGTGGGATGGTGATAGCAATTGCACATCATTGGAGAGAGTGACCCATCAACTCAGTACTAGTTATTGCGTCGTCAACTAGAAAGCCAACCAAGGATTGCATGGATAAGCAGGTGTAATTAGTACATTTTTGTCAATGCTAGTTCTGACGCTGGTTTCCTTGGGGAAATGGGCACTGAATTCGTAAGCGTTGCTATTGTTCTTTTCTCTAGAACTACTTTGCGGCATTTTCGTAACGTATTGGCTGATCACTAATTGCAAAAGGGTAGACTATGTGTAGCTTTAGTTCCTAACAGAGTGGGCCACTAAATGCCTTTGCCTTTGCCTTTTACTTGAAGGAGGTCAAGTTATACATTGTTTGTTTCGGGTGTGATTGTAGCTAATCCATTTACTTCCTCCTTTCAAACCAAAACCATAATTGGATCAAAAGTCCCTAATGAAACTTCTTTGTTATGTGAGCTGCACTAGATATTGATCTCATTCCATGAAACTGATTATCCTACTTTATCAATGACAGTTTGATGAAGGAAAGAATTTTTAAATGTACATGGTGATTTCTCCTAGACTGTGATAAACATCCTTTCCATATCCATATTAAAATTGAAATTAGTCTTCAGGGTGAGTACATATGATCCTAAGTTGTGTTACTGTACCCCTTTCAATGTGGGATCGTTTTGGGGTAATGCATTATGATCCCAAACTATTTCTGCAACAGAGACCAAGTAACTATGCTTAGGTTATTTTTATTTTAGTCACTTGTTCACTAGGTTGATTATAATCTGACATGGCAAAACAACTGATAAGGGCATGTCCCCCTCCCCTAAATTTCTGTAAAAATCTCACTGTTGTGAGTCATTACTCATTATGTAAAATTTATACTTCATAACTCATAACTGCTGCTTAGATTCATTCTGGGAAGGCACTGGTTTGGTGGTGCTTACAGCTACAACTGGTCATATGTTTGACCTACTTTATCGTACATATGTTGTTTTTGTTTCTGGGGTTCATTGTTTCATGCAAACGACTTGTAGGACGATTGAGATCACCTGGCGCTTTTGTGGGACCTCCTCGTCCTTCAGTGGGAGGCTTTGGCTACCAGCAGCCAGTTCCATACAACTTGCAGCAAGGATATGTATACTCTTTGTATGGGTGAGGAGTTACAACCTAACTTCTTATTTTGTTTGTACATCTGGACAAGTGATTTGCACTATTATAGTTGGTGATGGTACCTATTTGGAAGTTGGTGCATTCTGAAGTGGTTGTGCTGTGGTTTTTATGAAGCTTGTGGTGGAAAAAACTGTTGCTGCTGCATGCTCCTCTACCTTCTAATTTGTATAGCTACACTCAGATCCATACTTAAGTGAACCCACTCATAATTTGGTCAACTACATAACATTGATTTTGGGGAAATTCCTTGTTATGAGATGATTTGGTATTATACCTGTATGGATGGCAGAGACGCTTGGTGGTGAAGCTAATCACACAAGAATATCATCCGTGCTGAATGTTTCGTGGCATATATTTGTTAAGATGCTCGAAAGGTCATTAGTGTTGAAGTGTTGATTTATGCTTATGTCTTTTGTGCATTGGTGAGGGATTGTGAGCATGTAAACATTTTTGCAATTTTGTCACCTTTTCTTTCTTGTTCCTGAACTAGTTTCTCCTTCTGTATAGGTTCCCACCATATGGTCCTGAATACACATATGCCCAGGTATTCACTTTTCTCAATACCTTAGAATAATTTTTTACTTTGTGTTCGTGTCAGGCTTGTACTTAATAACTTCTCTGCTCTCTGGCAGGGCCTTTATAATCCTTATTTGGCTCAGCAATACCTTCAAATGTATGGAGTTCCTGGATCGCCAGGCACACCGGTGTATCCATATGGCCAAATGGGCCAGTCTGTTCCAGCAGGTCACGGTTATACAACGGTGCAGACGTACCCGGTACCAAGCCACCATGTCGTTCAGCTTGGGGGTCCCGGTGTTAATGCTATGACAACATCTCCCGTTCCTAGCATTCAGTCACCGTACCACCCAGGCAATTTTCTGCCCATGAAAAGTAAACTCTTTGTTTCTGCTGAAGTATCTTCCATTTTCTTAAGTTATATACTTTCTGTGTTTATATCCCCGGTTCTCCTGTATATTGCTATATGCCTATATCATTATAAATATCTGTTTTATTTTTCTTATTTTATGCCCTTTTGCTTTTAGATGTGTATGTCTTTTGATATATATGATTGTAGCTGTACGTTAATGCTTATAACTTGCGAATATCCTATAGTGTTTGGTGGTTGACAAATTCGCAAAACCCATTGTATCTAAGAAAACTACAATGGGAAATTGATCCCTTAGTAGATAGTACCCTTCATTGTTTTCCTTATTTTATCGTTATTGCCTCTTGTAGGGGGTAAAATGTAGCTTTTTGGCACTGACCGATCATTAACTGGGCACGGGGCTTGTATTTTGCAGGCGTGGTTTCCCCAGTTCCGGGACAACCGCAGTTTGTTGTCCCTGGCCACACTCCTCAATTTCTTCAAGGTAGCGGTTCTGACCAAATAGTTGGGTGAGAAGACTGATTAAAGTATGTCTCTTAATCTACATCTCTTGATGCATTATGTATACTCTTTAGTGATTGAAGTGATCAGCTGGCTTACTTATCGTTTCCGCAGGTATCCTTAGATTGCAGCAGGACTAAGAGCAGCTGTTCTGCTACTTGAGTGGCGGGCTTCAGATCTAGCCTTGCAAGTTAATCGTTTTGCATTCTAGAGGTACAACTTCCCCCCCAAAATAATCCCTGTTTCTTGTTTGCGATGCAAAGTTTTGGTCGGACCCGAGTATTGACCTGGTTTGGTCCAAACCCAATTTTGAAATTGCCTGAATTGACTGAATATTTGGACGCCACATTTCTCTCTTTGCTATTGTTTGAATCAGTTTTTGACCCAGTAGCTCCATCCGAATTGTCTGGCCCTGGCCGATCCGGAAAAACTGGATCCGGCCATCAATTTCTTGTCTGAGTTTTGACCTAGATCGACCTGAATTTACTGTGATTGGAATTTTTGCCATCGTTATAGTTTTGACATTGGAATCTCAAGCATTGCATTGATCATGTTGCACTGTCATAAGTGAAAAGCGTTAATGTCTTAGATTCTGAGTGTGTTTTTCTCTGGGTTTTAACAGGTCGTACAATATCACATCACGCTCACCGAAGAAGTCAAGAGTCAGCTCCATAATGGAGAAAGATTTACTAACGGAAGACGACGGTCGCTCTTCCTCCTTGTAAGATTTGATGGGTCTATCTATAAGTCAAAGTCAAACAGGCCAGCACTCGGCAAAGCTGGGCTCTGCATCCTCTGCATTTGAAGTTGCTGGAAAACGGTTTTCCGGTAACACCCCCTGTAAAAAATAAGAAAACTCCACTGTACAAAGAGCATAAGCATCATCAGCACCAAAAACAGCAATCTATGCTTTAGTAGAATCAACATATGATTCTGTACTTTCTGGTTAGTGTTAGACTTCCCCCTTCCCCCAGCATTTTCTGGGTTGTATAGAAAATCTATGGGTGTTTTTATACAGCCATGCATCATGTAGCATTGTAATTAGGTCTCCATCATCCTTTACATTGCGTCCCATGCCATGTTCTGTGCATATAGGTTTCGTTAGAGGCATATTTCGGTTTCTACCGTAATAGCAGCATATTATCATTCTATACGCGAATATACCCAAATCTATATATATGTATGTAAAAATATTGGAAGCCCGATTTCAAAGTATGAAAGAAGGTTAAGACCAGTACCTGTTGCTGTTTGATGTTCTGCTTGAGTTTGGTGGTGAGGAGGATACAGAACCTCGTCCTGACAAGGTTTTTACTGCTTGTTTCTTAATCCTCGAGTGTGCAAAAAGTTCGCCCTCTCTCACCCTTGCCCTCTTCATTATGAGCATTGTTGATTATTGTTGGTTGCATTGTACAATCTGGAATTGCAACATTTTGCTGGTACAATGTACATGATAGTTGATGAAAGTTGTAAATATGGCCATTGTAAGTCATGGTGGTGGTTTCATTGAGAAGTAAAGCGTGAGAGCAACTCATATAATCTCTCATTGGCCATTGAGAAACAGTTCAAATAGTTTACTGAGCTCGTGAGGAAATTGATATGTTCTACATTAGAACTTTTCATCTATCAGAGAGAATTAAACATAGAAAAGCTAGTCAACTGGGAAAAGTTGACTAACTTTTCGGGGAAGTTTTCCAACCAAAAACCTTATTAGTCGTCGTGATTTTACCTTACTGTTTTTGTGCATTTTCGATGTAATTTTAGCTTTTATTGGTTTTTCAATTATGGGATGATAGTGGATTTTGGACCAGACTCCTTATAAGGTGGGTGTAGGTCTGGGTAGAGCTTGAAAATTTTGGGTCAACCCACGGACCCGTAAAGATTTTGCTTGATTCAATGGCTACTTGCTTCTATTTTTTCAATCGCGCCCCCTACGACAGTCCACCCTACACTACCACACCCACTCCCAACCCACCACTCTACTCTTTAGTCTCCACCAGACCACCACTAAACCGTGGATCAACTCTCTTCAGTCTCCAACTCCATTCTCCACCACCAAATTGTCAATCTACTCGCGTCAGCCTAGTACATTGAACTATTGAACTATATATTTTTATTGTGTTTAAAATATGTATATTTAAATAAAATAATAATTATTATATAAATATACAAGTATAAAACTAGCTAGAAAATTAATAAATCTAGTATAAAATTATATAAGGGAGATGGACCCCTTAAGGACCCATGGACCCGTGTCTAGGTCTAGATTTTTGGGACACATGGTCTTGGTCCCAAAAAATTTGGTGGGTCTAGGTTTGAGTTCAGCTATACCTAACTCATTGTCATCCCTACCAATTATCGGAAAAAGCCAACATCAGAGCAACATATATTACATGTACCTGGAATTCACATTTCACAATGTTTATAATTATAAGTAAACAATTACACTATTACAAGTGATTGGAGTGAACAATCTAATATTCATAAATAAGCGATTACAATATTTTTTTTCGATAATTTGAAGTAAAAAAAAAAGGCTAAGAAAGTATCAAGATGCTACAAAAACCGCAACAGCAGCAAAAGCAACAAGCCTAGCAAAACAGGAAACAGTACGACTCCTTACAACGAGAATACCATAAACTAAAAAACATCCAGCTATCTAATAAGACTCTTATTTTTCTCCAGCATATCATCTCTAAACGCTTTAATCACAGTATCATCATCATCACGGGACATTTTCAACAAACGCACAACCTTCGCCGCTCTACGAGCCTCCTCATTCAATCTTTTGAGCTACCATAAGTGATTACAATATTTAGAACACACATTTTAGAAAGAGTTTTTGGCCATAAATAATCTGTACTGATGAGTTTGTGATTGCGAATAATTTAAAGTGATTTTTCAACCACAAAATAGTCTATACTTTTTTACTATTTTCTCAGAGCAGTTTATAAATAGCAGTTCATAAATTGCAATATTAGAGAGAGAAACATCCAAAAGACGAGGAAGCAAAAAGGCATCAAAGGTGATAGTCATAGTCATAGGATACGAGTTCGATCACATCATATCATCATAGGATCAAGATGCTGTGATTCATCATCGTCACATCAACGGCTGACACCGCATCATTTTCTCCATCCCACCTTATTTCCTTAAACCCTACTCCTACCAATAATAATTAATCACCAATTAATTAAGGAAGCAAATCAAATTACGACTCTTTTCTTTTTTCAACTTTTTTTCCCGAAAAAAAATCACAAATTCCCGTATTTTTTACTTACTTCAACCAAACAGTACCTTACCCCATTATTCACCTACCCTTTTTCTCATCCAATTTCATTTTCAATTTTATAATTTGATTAAATGTTATTACCAATTTACCATCATCAATTCATCAAGCCACGGGTAATAAAGAAAGCAGTAATTGTTATAATTTTAATTTTTACAGTCTCCAATATTATTTTTTTATTGATAATTTTTTAAATAATATTTTATTAATAATTGTAATATTATACTTTTATGATAATATTTTTCGATACAAATATAATGATAGTAATTTTATATAGCAACTCACTGTATATATTGAGTAATTTATGATAAAAAATTTTAAAATTTGGATGTATGATTTTCAAAGACAACAATTAATATACAACTGAGACAATAATATATTACTGTAGATATACAAAAAGAAAAATTCTTTTGTTTTTAGGTAAAAAAAATAATTCACGAAATTATCATTTTTATTTCTCACGTTTGTTTTGTTTACCCAAAAACCTCACTCTCTCTCCTCTGCTTTTTTTTGCTGTTCGTTCGAAAACCAAAACCCTAGACAATAATTTTTTTTCCTCTCTCCTCCTCCCTCTTCGCAGTCTGAATCTGATTCATCTTGTCTTGGCTGAATTTTCCCCTATTTTTAGGTGAGTTTTTCCTATTTTCCCTATTTTTCTTCTGTATTTTCTGCATTTTCTTCAATTTTCCACGAATTTCCGAAATTCAATTATAATTTCTTTTTCCAGAATTACGCTGTTGAAATTGAATTTTCGACATAATTTTTTCAAACTTCATCCACTCGACATTTTCCGCGCGATCTAAACTGCAATTGTGCGAAATTAACCAGAATCATTACCGGAATCGAGTAATTTGTGTTCAGTGTTCTTGCTTCAGCTAGGGTTTTTTCACTTTTTTTCACACACAATTTTTTCGAGCTAGATCGCAGATCATTTTTCTTGTTTGCACGAAGAATTTCGACGGAATAGCTCAGATCACACTTCAAACACGCATAATCTTTCACACTACGACGAAAATTCTCGTTTTTCATAGTGTGAGTGATGCTGATCAGTGGAAAATAATCAGCTGATTTGTCTCTGCATTTCCATTTCGATCTTAAACACCAAATTACGTGAAACTTAACTTCTTCTTTGGTTGAATCGGCAGGATTTGAGGCGATTTAGAGTAAGATTTTTGATTAATCAAGCATGTCGGGATCTGAAACCGGTGTGCTAACCAGTGGAAATTCACAGCCGGTGATCCACAACTTGCATTTAGCCTACACCGCCGACGGAACCGCCGCGTACAAGCATGTTCCCGGCGGTTCTCCGCCGTACCAGGCCGGCAACGGCGGCGTGAACTTGAGCGGGGAGCCATTGAAGAAGAAGAGAGGGAGACCTAGGAAGTATGGACCTGACGGATCTATGGCTGTTCCGCCTCTCTCAGCCGCTCCTCCGGCGCCGGCGCCGGCCATCAACCTCACTCAGCCGGCCGGAAACTTCTCGCCGCCGCCACCGCAACCGCAACCTCCTCCTCTGCAGCAGCCGCCGCCGCAGCTGCAGCCGACTCAGAGTGCTCCTCAGGTCGCCGGAGGGGCACCTGCGTCGCCGCCGGCGAATGTTTCCGTCAAGAAGACCAGGGGACGGCCGCCTGGATCTAGCAGGAAGCAGCAGATGGAAGTTCTGGGTATCATATCATATCATATTTTCCTACTACCATTTTTACCTGACAGAATACTTAGTTTGCTGTGCTGGGTTTGATATGAGGTGATTTTTGACTTGGTGGGTTGATTTATTGACTGGATTAGGGAATTTTATCATGGGGGAATTCAAATTGTTGGTCATTTTTCTGGCCTGATGCAATTTGGTTCTTGGAATTGCATACAAACTTGGTAGTTGTTTATTTCAGAGAGAGTTTTGCTGGGTATGTTGGGTTGAAGATGAAGTTGAAGTTGAAGTTTTTTATTACTTGGTGGGTGGGAGCAAAGTGTGTTTCTATGGGTTTCTTGTGTATTTATATAAGTGGGGAACTAGAAACTAGAAAGAAGGGGGGCAAAGGGCTATTAAGTATTAACGCTATTAACCCTTGTGTGTTTTGCTGCTGCAATGCAACTGGGATCTCTTGCAATCTGATTTTAAGATTCTTTGCACAGGGGTGGAAATTTACATATTTACCCTCAATCATGCATTGATGTCTTCCTTGTTAGGTGCATTGACCTCACTTCCCTAGTTTGTGGCATGGCATCCCCTCTGAGGTGGCCTGGCATCTGATTCTTTTATTTGTTAAAAAATAATTTTATGCTCTCATACTCCATCATTATTGCACAGGAACATGTCTGCAGGATATTGTATACTTTGCTAACTTTGGTTATATTCATCATGTTATAATACTCCTGCAGATGTTTTGGTTAGAGTTCTATTGCTGATCTGTCACTGGTCATCCTTGTTTTGTTTGTTAATTATATAATAAAAATGAAGCAAATTGTTTATATTTATAGTGCTTCCCTGCAAATTGGCTGACTGAACTTTTGTATAGATTTCCAGCAAACTAACTGACTGAAGTACTGAACTTTCATTCGCTTTTCTCATTTACTTTTTGCATTTACCTTTTGTCCTGGACTTTGTTGGTGAATAGTTTCATGTCAACTTTATTTGACTGCAAAGTTGATTTGGGTGTTCACATTTGCAGGTTCACCAGGAATTGGTTTTACTCCACATGTCATTACTGTGAAATCTGGCGAGGTCTACTTCTTTTCTCATTCTGTTTTTTCTAAATGAAGTTGAGAAGTTCCTAGGGAGGAGTTTTGCTCCGTGTTTTTCTTTTAGACATGATTTACTTGGTTATTTTACTAGAGTATGAGTGTTCCATGTCTCCCGTGTTTCTGTTTCTTCTAGTTCATGAATAGAATATGTTATATACGTTGATGTACTTGGATTATATTCAGATAACTGCTCTGGGATGTTATGGAAGTTAGGGGCATTTGTCTTTGGGAGGGATCTTCTTTACTTGGCGTTTGGTGTTCTTAATGGAATGAGACATGTCTCAAGCATCAGTAGCAGCTATGTAGCAAAAATTGTACTTGGAATAAAGACGGGAACATCTAGGATAGAGAGATTTATTCATTGGAAATTTGGTTTCTGCTACCTTGGCTTTCATGAATTATATGGTTAATTCTGATCCATATTATTTTTTGAGGGCAATTTGCATTCCTCTGATTGTTGTTTATTTAGTGTTATTAAACGAGTAACCTAGATGTTGAAAATCCGTGCTCCTGTCCTTCTTGGATAAACATCTCTATGGGGGGATAGGTCACATACTGAGTCTGCTACGGACATCTATGTTTTTCTGGTTCTGCCCCGATGTTACTATTTTCCGATTCTTCTCAAGGCAGATAGTACTATGTGTTCCATACACTTATCCATTTAACACCTATAGTAAACATTTTCTTTCTTATCTTTTTGAGTCTTTAAAATGATGGTCATTTGGATCATGAATTGCGTATTGCAAAGTTTTCATTAAGGTCTTTTGGAGTCAGTCGCTATGTGAAGTAACGCTTGTAGGTGTAAGGCTGCTGCATCTAGATCTTCCTGCATCCCATGTAAGCATGATTCATGTCGGGTGTTGGCTTTGTCTTCGTCGCTTTTAACTACCACGTGCTAGTGTGAGTTTTGAGTTGTTTCACTGCATTAAATTGGGACCAATGCCATTCTGTTTAATGTGATTTTCCTGCCTACTATATTGGTCTCCTTGAAACTCTCTGCCTTAAATGGTCATTCACAACTTTATTAATGGACTACTCCACTTAAGCATGTTGCTAGTGTTTGTTTTCTCAGTACCAAATTGTATACATCAGGGTAAGTGGACAGCAGGACACTTGTGGATGTTGTCTTCACTCATGTTTGTTTCCCCTAGACTTTACGAGCCTGTGTTTTCTTGAATTTCGAGAAAATGGGTGTTGACGAAGCATAATTTCTGTCTTGTGGTTTCTTTCAAAATACTTTCACTGCATAAATAGAGATGCTGTGTGGAAAGATTCTGTTAGTAGATGTTCCAGGAAGCTTGTAAATCCTATCTACACTCTTTAAGGTCCTTCGTGTGAGTCTTTGTGAAGGGTTATAGTTGCACAGTGGACAGGTGTGAATAATTAATGCACGTCGTCTGTCAAGATGTTTGTTAACATCAGATGAGTGTGTGCAAGTAACCTGTCATTTACTTTTTATTTATGAAGATTGCTGAAGGCTTGATTTATCCAGTGAAACTTAACTATTGATTAACCCATTACAGAAAGATTGGGACTCCTGAGGATCAGTGACTGCTGTAATTATATTGTAGGAAAACTACCCACTTTCTTTTGCAAGTGCATCTTGTTATGTACTGAATATTTCTTTTCATTCGTCATTTCTCACCCATTAATTTCTTCCTGTTAAGGGAGCTACATATGTTTTCTCTAATATTATAGAAGGGAATCTTCTACGGATAGTTTCCCCCACAGCAAAAAACCATTGTGGAGAGGCATATCTGCTGTGACTTTTGTTCTTATTATGTTTTCTTTTTACTATTGGAGAGTGGAATGGGAGGTGGATGACTACATATTCCATATTTCAAATGTGCTTGAATCGTATCTGATCTGGAGTCTGGAGATACTGACTTTGTTGTCATTTATCTGGTCCTTAGGATGTGGCATCTAAAATTATGTCATTCTCCCAAAATGGTCCAAGGGCTATCTGCATTCTCTCTGCTAATGGAGCCATATCAAGTGTTACTCTTCGCCAAGCAGCAACCTCAGGCGGCTCAGTGACATATGAGGTTTGTGGTATCATTGTTGCCCTTTCATAGTATGTTTTGACTTCAGGTCCTTAGTAATCTACATTTAGACACATAAGTGTAAACACTGTTGAAAATAGAGTCAAGCCTACTTGTCGAGTCTCTGTCCATGAAAAGTAACTTTTGCACATTAAGGCAATTAGATGCATTTGTAGATTGATCGCTTATTCATGAGGTTGTAAACACTTTGTTGAAAATAGAGTCAAGCCTACTTTTGAATTCTCCAATCAAGAAAAGTAACTTTTGCATATTAAGACATTTATTCAGTGATCCCTCTAATGTATGTTGCAAATGATTTTGCATGCTTTGCTATAGATGATAGTTCTTATTTACTGCATGTGGCATCTCATATATTTTTACCTTGCTGTGGCAATTGATCTCCGATAGCTGTCCGGGCTTGTGCTTATGACAACGCCAAAGGAATACCATGTAGTTTGTGATACTTGTGCAATCACATAGGTGCTCCCTTAGGTACTATGTGAATGGAGGAATTGGATTTCTTAACTTGGATATGCTCCTTTATAGAGAGATCAATCTTAGTTTAGAAAGGCGCACCCGGGGTGCAAAAAAGACCAGGGCACGTGGAAGCCTAGTCCATTCCAAAAGTGCAGGATTGTTTGGGATTTTCTGCGCCTTTTGGTGGGCGTGGAGCTCATAGGCTTTTTGCATCCTATGTTGCTGCAGCTCTCTCTCGCATCCCTATAAGTCTCTTTTTTTTTCCCGTCTTCCACTCTCCTCTTTGCTCTTCTTATTTCTAACTCCTGTGGCTGACTTCCTACCCCTCTTCTCCTTCTTCTTCTTCCCAGTTCCTGTCTCCTGTTTTTTCTTCCTTGGTCGAGCTCTTTGTTAACCACACCTGTCTTTTTCTTTTCTTTTTTGCCTTTTGGCTAATTAATACTCGAACTTTCCTTCTATATTTTTTTTTCTTCCTTGGTTTTTGATGCCGCGTTCCGCTTGTGAAAATCCTGCACCCTCACTTCAGAGCCCACGCCCCAATCCTAGGAGTCAATGCGCTTTGCTTTCCTTTAATCTAAGGTATCAATCTATCACCCGCTGATATGTTCCCCTAACTAAAGTGAATAGTGGATTAGGGTGGGTCCGAAGTGGTTTGTTTATATTAGGTGGATGTAGGTTTCCAAAATATGTGCTTTCCTCAGTTTCTTTCAGTAACTGCAGTTCCACAGTGTTTTGTCGGGGCAGGCAGGCATTGAATAATTGACCTTACCTTTTGTATTGAATATTTGTGACGCAGTTAATGTGGGTTGAATCTGGAATTGTGAAGCATAATTATACTCTAATCTTTGGTTAATATGTTAAGTATGATGAATAATACTACAGTCATCACCACCTGTTGGGATTAGGTGGGTATAGCAACTACAGCGATTGTTTTCTAGGGAGACACAATTCTCTTCGTAATGTTACCAAAAAAAAGCACTTTGTGAATAATTTGGAAAGAGGCTGGAATCAAATGGGGGGTAATGTAGTTAAATATACTACTAATTCTGTCCCACATCTATAGGCTATCGTAAAATTAAGGACCATATTTTGTGAGCTATAGATAAAGCTTTTAGACTATTGCTTCTTTTATATTTTATGTATAAATTCTTTTCGTAGTGTTACCATATTTTGTCATATAATATACTCATTCATGTTTTGTTTCTTTTATGTTTATTTTCTAGGAGGAGAAATGATGTGTTAACTATTGCTTTCCTCAGTAGTGTTTATTATTTTGAAAGGAGAAATGGTATATCAACTGTCCCTTCGGGACTCTTCTGAACCCCATGCTTAGTTCAGGTGTCCTGGGCCTTACATCATGAATTCTTGTAAAGTTTTACCGGTCTGGGATAATTTGCTTTCTCTGAACTGCAGGGGCGCTTTGAAATTCTATCACTGTCAGGTTCATTCATGCTTTCAGATTGTGGGGGCCAGCGAAGCCGGACTGGTGGCTTAAGTGTTTCTTTAGCTGGGCCTGACGGTCGTGTTTTAGGAGGTGGAGTTGCTGGGCTCTTGACTGCTGCTTCCCCTGTACAGGTTTGACCTCCCTCACTTCTTTACTCGGGCAAGTTTTTTGAATTACTCTTAAAATTAACAAAGATCATGCAATCAGTTCACATGGTTTAGGTTAAGCTAGAGCTGAATCGTCCCACTACCGCTACAACGTATCAATAAATCATGATCTCAAGTTCTCAATTGCACCTTGGGGTTGGAAAAGATATACCATTTAATATGATGTATCTGGAAAGATGCCAGAGAATCGTACATCTCAATGCGCTGCTTGCAGCCGCTTTAGTTTTCTTTACGAAATGATGAAGGTGGCACTTTGTGCTGACAAAATTTTGACCAACCAGAATGCCCAATATGTCGCTTATTTCTCTTGTCCCAACCCGATTTTGACTGATCCAACTTGAAAAAAACTGGGCAACTGTCATCAATTTCTCGTCTGAGTTTCTACATGACCGATTTTACTGACCCGAATTTGACCCGGATCCGAAGTTTTACCAACCCTAGCTCAGGCACTTGGTTAAGCAACTTCTAAAACAGTCTTTTCGATGAATGGCAGGTGGTTGTGGGAAGTTTCTTTCCAGATTACCGGAGAGAAATGAATGTCGCGAATCAGAGCGAACCGTCGTCCACCCCATCGAAACATCATCATGCTGGGTACGGACCGATCGGTACGAGCAGTCCGCCATCACGCGGAACCCTCAGTGAATCCTCAGGTGGTGGGCCCGGGAGTCCACTCAACCACAATACAGGTGGAGGAGCCGTCAACAGCACCCCTCAACCTCAAGGCATGACTTCCTTACCATGGAAGTAACCCTCGAACTAAGCCTGGGGCTTGATTATATACAGACATACACGTGCCTCGGGGAATATCATGTTGATACTCGATTAATGGCGGTGATGTAACTGATGATGTGTAACTAACTAGTGCCATATATGGGTGTAGAGAAACAGTTTAGGGCAGGACAAGCAACCCCACATAATCTCCTGCTTTGCATTTGTAGATTCCACAACAGAGGCTCCAGATGTAGTAGGTTAGTGTTACCACTTTACTAGTCTAGTTGTTAGGTTTCAAGTTTTTATAGGAGAGGATTAGATTAGCATCACTCTGGCCTCTCAGAATGCTTTGTCTGTGGTTATCTTGGTAAACTTGACCACTTCTTATCTTAATTATCTGTCATTGATGTTAACCTGAATGGCACTTAAACATTCCACGGTATAGATTGCGCGTTATAGCAACTGCCTTGGTGTACTTTGGTCGTTTGATTCGTTTGAATGTCCATCACAATTCATCTCGGCTGTATCAGGGGGCTGTTTGTTTCCCATTGTGGTTTTAAATGGGGCGAGAATCATGATATCGATGATAGGATTTTTGTGTATTTTGCTCATACTCCAGGGACTACAATTTGATGGCTAAGCCGGAGGGCATAATATATGAAAGAAATCCATTTAATAAGGGGTCGTACAACTGACAATTTCAAAATGAAGAAAAATTTGTAGGCAAAATTGCCAACGGCCTCAAGTTCCCTTACCCACAAGGTTCAACTTCAAGCTGTCAAGTTTAACACTGGAAAACCGACACAGACAACATTTTAGCAGTAGTAGTTTAGCTCAATTTGTCTCTATTTATATCCATGAATTTCAATTTAATGGGGTAAGAGTCTATATCTAAATCTAATCCCCCAACTACTCTTAACCATATTTTTCCTGAGAATTTGTTATTAAAATCACAGTGAATCAACTCTATAATCTGCCTCTCAATGGACTCTATTTCATGATGAAAAAGACTGCCAACATCTAAATTCCTCAAACAACACAAAAATCGTGTTTTCCTTAGGAGGAGGATGTTTCTGTACATTGAATCAACTCCATACTCCATAGCATCATAGCGAGGCCATATTACAAAGCAGAATCTTATCACTAAAAGTTTCATAAAACATCCAATATTAGCCTTTAGGTAGTTCAGTATTCATAAATTTGCAAATATGATTTTTGTCAAGCTCAATTAGCTCCAGCATTTTCAGTGGCGAGACAGCATTGAACAACAAAAGGCTGTTAGCTTGAAAACCATTACAAGAAAAAGATGTTTGATCTCATGAAGTGAAAGTCTAATGTTTCATCATTTGCATATGGCATGCCCCAAAAGATCGGTGACATTTAAAGTTCATGAGAATTATTGCACACTAAACAAAAATCTAGCACTGCAACATTGCCAACATCAAGACTGTATGTGCCTGCAACAAAACAAGATCAATTGAAACAAGTCAAAATCACACTTAACTGTCAGGTTATAATCAATTAAGAAGGAACTCGAATATTCAACACCACACATGACAATTCATGGTTCCACACCTCCAACAATTCAAGCGTAAGACGGTCCTAAAAGTACAATAAGCTATCGTAAGAAGATCTCCCAAACAATTCCTTTTAAAAGAAATAAGCCAACAGTTTAAGTGTAACGAGATGGTCTTACGGTAACTTATCATAAGATTGTCACGCATAAAACTTATCATACACCGCTTCAAAACTTATCATACACTGCTTCAAAACTATCATGGCTGTAGAAACCTATCATACATGATGTCATGGGGACCAAGAAGTGAGACATAAAGTCTCACATCTCAATGAGGCAAAACTAAGTTATCCAGACCCAGAAAATGGAGGCTACTACTACACACAATCTTTCCAAGGCTTCTCAAAAATGTTCAATAAATGTCCCAGTGGTCACAGTGTGCTCAATCCTCAACATCTTAAGATGTTGCAAAACCTCACATTATCATAACACCCATGTCTAGGAGTTCCTGAGATCACATTACGAAAATGAAAAAAATCTACATGATGCCGTAGAAACCTGTCATACTCATCAGAAACGTTTAAGAAGACATTTAGAACGTCATAGCAAGTTTCGACAGTACAGTGGCTGATACTTCTGAACATTTTAAATAATCTAGTGAATTGTCAATCACTCAAAATGTGATTTGGGGTGTTATGGAATTAATATCTGAAATGTACAACATGGATCCAATTGAAGCCATAGCACTCACTGAAATCGTGAAAAAAGACACTTAGGATGATCTAGGACGCTTTTTACAGTGGGAAGGGGGGGGGGGTGAAATAGAAGGATACATATAAAAAAGAGTGGTCTTAGGCCTTAAGATCCAAAAAGCACAAAAGACATGCTTTTCTGGGCCGGGGGCTTTCTTTTAGAAGGGCCGCGTCTTTTGTAAACTAACACATACATCATGCAGGCAGACCAACAGAATGCCCATTATATGGTGTAGTATGCAAATCATGCTTCATTTCAATAAGATGATATTCAACACCCAACAAAACCACTACACATGTTATGCTTATTGACTAGGATGTGTAGTTTACGCAAAAAGGTTGAAGACATTAGGCAGAGCAAGCTTCTGTTGGGTAACCTCAAAGTGCCCCAATGGTGACTATACAATCCTACTAATTACTGATCCATCCAAATGTGTCAGGGCATTTTCAAACTGTTCCAAGTAGTTCATAGTACCATGTGCATCATACACGGCATGTATTTTGGAATTTAGAACAAGGTTTCAAAATCTACAAGATGGCACTTCAGGAAACCACTGCACTAATCAAGTTGCTTACAGAAATGCTCTCCTCACTCTACGAGACTCTTAAACTCAAATCTTGCACGATTCTTCAATCCCAAGCACGAATAACCCAAATGTGAAACACTGCCCCCCAACACTTCCCATGGCTTTCTGAAAATGTTTGATGGCTTCAAAAATCACAAAAGAAGACTCACTGCAGCAAAAATCATGAAAATGGGCATTTCAAGCTATCCAAAAATCCTAAAATACCAGAAATGAATGCAATGGTTGAAGCTTCAAACAGTCCTAACATAATAGGAGCAGAAACCTCACATGCTTATTATATCAAACCCTAAAACGCAATCAAATTGAATTCGAGGAACAGCAACTAAATTCATCCAACGCGCTTACGAAATGATTAATGTGATCAAATCGAAACCAAATCGGCGACCAGAAACATCACATCAGATCACATCACAATACAATTAACTGATTAAATCGAACGAAAAACACAGGAAAGAGTCACGAATTCGACAAAACACGAAATCAGCAATGCGAAATCGAAACCCTAGATGCAGAATCAATCAGAAAGAAAACAAATCGAAGAAGAAAGTGCAAGGGAAGACATGAATTACCCAGAGGAGATGGAGAATGAAGGGTTCTAATTGTTGGGACTTAGGGTTTTCTTGGGCTTGGAGTAATCAGGAGGAGAGTAAACCACAGCAGCAGCCATGGCGCCTGGGAAAACGACGTACTTAGCGACCATGGCCAGTTTATGCAGCAATGGCTCCCCTTTCATCAACACCATTTTTGCAGCTTCGATTTCAAGATCTGAATTTGATTGAATTGAACGAAGGGTTCTAAAAGGAATTGGTTTTGTTAGTCTCGAATACCCTTCTTGTTGTGGGTGGGCTATATCATATGTGATGTGTTCTTCCACTTACCTATTTCCTTTTATTTATTTTAGGGTTATTTTTTAAAAAATAAAAATACTATTACTAGTAATTATACTATTAGAATCATGCATGCTTCAACTTTTCCACTTACCTAATATTTGGGAAACTATATTTCTATACCTCAACTTTTGGTGTTTAATACCCTTACTTTTTGAATTAGTAATTATTTGATGTTTTTTTGGTCATTAATTTTATTAAATGACATAAACACCCTTATTCTTCTTCTTCAAGAGTATTTCTTCAAGAATGAAAGAACAAGCACATTTTTTTGCAAAAAGTTGCTGAGGGGTGTCACACATCTTTTTTAATTGACTCGCGGGTCACAACTTTTTTTTAATGCATTCCCGGGGGACTTTAAACTTATTTAAGTGGCTGAGGGGTGACAATCCGGTCATTTTGACTGAAATTCGGCGAGATATATTAAAAAAGACGAAAATACCCTTATTCTTCTCTCTAATTTAACTTACTATGCCATTCATCTCTCTTTCTCTCTTTTCTTCATCATCTTCCTCCATAATTCAATCCTGAAACAGGGAGATGATGTGGGGAATTGGGTCTAAATTTTCAAAGGAATGATCTTTGATTTTCATGGTGAACAAAACCCCCATCATCTAACATCTATCAACAACAAACCAAAGCAAAAAAATCAAGACAGATCTGTTCCTCCCAGCAACAACAACTGAACCACTCCCCAGTCAGTATCCACCTAGGAGAATCGCCATGGAAGGACCTTCTTCTTCCTCTCGCAAGCGTCCTTTCCTCCATGACTCCGTATCTGACTCTGACTCCCGCAAATCCAAGTAATCTCTCTCCTCTTCTTTCTATTGGTCCCACAGTTACGCCAAACTTCATCAATTCGCAATGCCCTTGTTCGCTGCTACGTTCCTTCAATACTATAGGGTTTAGTTCCAGCTGCTGATTTTCTATCCTGGTTTTTTGTTTCAGGCAAAAGAAAGTGAGATTTCCGAAAGGGAAAAAGTTGAAACCGGGTGCTGAGCCTCAGACCTTCAAGGAGGATGACGATGAGTCTCTCCCTCAAGATTTTTCCGACCCTAGACGGCTAGACTTGCTGCCAAGGAGCGGGCCAGGCGTCGGACCCAGACTGGTGCCTTTGCTGAGGATGTTGATGTTGATTTGGCTCATATTTCCAAAATCGAAGTCCACTATCAGGTATTAATTCATTCAATCCTTTTCTTTCAGTGTTCATGCTAGTTGCTTTTTGAGTGATTGAATGTTAGCGTAGTGTTGTCTTATTGAAATTTGCAGGTAGCATTAGATGTTTCACTGATTTATTTGGAGAATGGCTGCAGAATGAATGGAACTTTTAAAAATAACAAATGAAGAATATGTGATCAATCGTACGTATGAAAAAACCTATGAATATGTGATGAAGAGAAGGTGGAGAGGAGAGAAGTGGGTTTGGAGAGAGAGAAGAGAGAGAGGAGGAGGGAGAGAGAAGTGGCGGTTGCAGCGCAAATTATAAAATAACACCGATCCTATATAGAACGGAGAGTACGGTGCGTTTGCTATACACGCGCTAGTAATTTTCTAAAACACACCCAACTTAGATGTAGTATTAGGTGATAAATTTTCCCTTGCATAGTGCATGTTTTCCCATCTTAGATGCACTGTTACCCAACTTGGATGCAGTATTGGGTGATAAATTTTCTTTTTATATAGTGATGCAGTATTGGGTGATAAATTTTCCCTTACCTAGTGCATGTTTTCCCAACTTAGATGCAGTGTTACTTAACTTGGATGCAGTATTGGGTGATAAATTTTTCCTTACGTAGTGCATGTTTTCCCAACTTAGATGCAGTGTTACCCAACTTGGATGCAGTATTGGGTGATAAAGTTTTCCTTACATAGTGATGCAGTATTGAGTGATAAATTTTCCCTTACCTAGTACATGTTTTCCCAACTTAAATGCAGTGTTACCCAACTTAGATGCAATATTGGATGATAAATTTTCCCTTACATAGTGCATGTTTTCCCAACTTAGATGCAGTGTTACCCGACTTGGATGCAATATTGGGTGATAAATTTTCCCTTACCTTGTACATGTTTTCCCAACTTAGATGCATTATTCAAGCACTACAATGTATATTTATTGCAACATCATACATAATTGTTTACCTAGCCCAGACATATCTTCTTGGTGATTCTGCCGAAGTGGCGACGCAAGGAGGAGTAGAATTGGCAAATGAAGAATATGATCGTAGGCGAAGCAAGAAGGAACAAAATTGACCAATGAAAATCGGAGTATCTGCACGATAAGGAACCGTGCGCCCTACCCCATATTTACCCTACCCCATATTTATACCGAGTGTACCGTGCTATGTACACTCGGTCCTTCCTTATAATTTCTGCGGTTGCAGTGGTGGACGCCATTGAAGAAGAAGAGATTGAGGAGTAAAATTAAGGGTAAAATGGTCACTTCACTCAATTTTCAAGGGCAAATAAGACTTATTATTTTTTCTGGCCAAAAATGCGGGATTGTCACCCCTCAGCCACATAAGTGAGTTTAATGTCCCCTGTGAATACATTAAAAAAATGTTGTGACCCGCGAGCCAATTAAAAAGATGCGTGGCACCCCAGCCGCATTTTTTGGCATCTGATATAGCCACCCACAACAAGAAGGGTATTAGAGACTAACAAAACCAATTCCTTTTAGAACCCTTCGTTCAATTCAATCAAATTCAGATCTTGAAATCGAAGCTGCAAAAATGGTGTTGATGAAGGGAGAGCCATTGATGCTTAAGCTGGCCATGGTTGCCAAGTACGTCGTTTTCCCAGGCGCCATGGCTGCTGCCGTGGTCTACTCTCCTCCTAATTACTCCAAGCCCAAGAAAACCCTAAGTCCCAACAATTAGAACGCTTCGTTCTCCATCTCCTCTGGGTAATTCATGTCTTCCCTTGCACTTTCTTCTTCGATTTGTTTTCTTTCTGATTGATTCTGCATCTAGGGTTTCGATTTCGGATTGCTGATTTCGTGTTTTGTCGAATTCGTGACTCTTTCCTGTGTTTTTCGCTCGAGTTATTGAGTTCAATTTGATTAGTAGTTGTTCCTCGAATTCAATTTAATTGCGTTTTAGGGTTTGATAGGATAAGCATGTGAGGTTTCTGCTCCTAATTATTTTAGGATTGTTTGAAGCGTCAACCATTGCATTGATTTCTGGTATTTTAGGATTGTTTGATTAGCATGAAATGCCCATTTTCATTAATGGAAAAGATTTTTGCTGCTGTGAGTTTTCTTCGGTGATGTTTGAAGCCATTAAACATTTCAGCATTTTAGGTTTGAATTCCGTTATCTGGAAACATCAAAATGTAATTTCAGCGTTTGTTCAGTAGGTATCTTGTTTGAAATTTGCGATTGACGAGCAGAGGAGTCCATCACATTTGAATGATAGTCAAGCTCTTATGGCGTCCAAGCAACTTAGGGCTCTCCTTAGTGCGATTTCTTTCGCAAAATGTATCTTCTCTGCAATGTTCTTACATGGACGAATCCGAGGAATTTTGCAAGGCAATGAAAGTATGTACATCTCTAGCTTCTGTACATATTGCTCCATTTGCTCGCAAACTTCACGCTCAGGTCATTTTGACTGGGATAGGTTCTTCAGTTTTTCTCCAAAACCATCTGTTACACATGTACTTCAGCTGCAACTTGGTAGATGATGCTTGTCAGGCTTTTTCGGAAATCGAATCACCGAATGTTTTCAGCTGGAATACAATGATCAATGGGTTGGCAAATTCTCGGCGGATTGGTCATGCAGAAGAACTGTTTGATAAAATGCCTGAGAGAGATGTGGTTACATGGAATATTATGATGTCTGCTTATTTCAATTGTGGAAGGGTTGGAGAGAGTGTGAGGATGTTTGTTTTGTTGTTGCAAGAGTGCACTGTTTCTCCTGTTCAGTCATCTTTTTCTGGTGTGATGAAGGCTTGTGGTAGTCTTGGTTGTCTTAGAATGGCAATGCAGTTGCATAGTTTGTCAGAGAGACATGGGTTTTCTGATTGTTCTTCGGTTAATGCTTCTACTCTTGATATGTATATTAAGTGTGGCGCTCTTGATTATGCTGAGCAAGTCTTTTGTTGGATGTCGGACCCTAATTTGTTTTGTTGGAATAGTATGATTTATGGTTACTCCATATTGTCAGGTGTTGAAGGCGCTCTTGATTTATTCTATCGGATGCCTGAACGTGATGATGTTTCATGGAATACTATAGTTTCCTTATTGTTTCAACATGGTTGTGGGGTTCAAACCCTTAATATGTTTGTTGAGATGTGGATTCAAGGCTTCTTACCAAATTCCATGACATGTGCTTGTGTTATTGGTGCATGTGCAAGCTTATGTTATCTAGATTGGGGCAGACACTTGCATGCAAGGATATTTAGAATGGAATGTGGACCTGATGCATTCACAGGTAGAGCGTTGATCAACATGTATGCCAAAGCGGGATGCTTGGAATCAGCTAGGCGTGTGTTTGATTGCCTAAAAGAGAAAAATGTAATTGCATGGACTTCTTTAATTGCAGGTTATGCTCAGGCTGGTTGTAGAAAGGAGGGTTTGAATCTGTTTAACCAAATGAGAAAGGTTCCGATGTTGCCTGATTCATTTACTATTGCAGCTGTCCTTGGTGTGTGTACGTCTCATGAGGACAGTGTTTTGGGGATGCAGCTCCATGGTTACACTGTCAAGACTGGGATTGATTCCTCGGTACCAGTGGGGAATTCACTCATTAAGATGTATGCAAAGGTGGGCATTCTTCGGAATGCAGAAATTGAATTTAATTTGATGCCCATCAAAGATGTAATATCATGGACCTCTATGATCACTGCATTCTCTCTTAGCAATAATATTGAAAACGCTCGCCAGTTCTTTGAGAAAATGCCTGAGCGAAATGTTGTCACCTGGAACTCCATGATGGCAGCATATAGACAAAATGGACTTTGGGAAGAGGGCCTGAAGTTGTACATTCTGATGAAAAGAGATGGGATTAAGCCCGATTCAATTACTTATACAACTGCAATCAGTGCTTGTGCAGATTCTGCATTGTTAAAGCTGGGCAATCAAATTGTGGCTGAAGCTGAAAAGTCCGGCTTTGCTTTATGGATTTCGGTTGCAAACAGTGTGATTTCTATGTTTTCCAAATGTGGACTGATTATAGAGGCAGAGAAAGTTTTCAATTCCATCACTGTGAAAAACGTGATATCTTGGAATTCAATGATGGCTGGATATGCTCAAAATGGTCAGGGCATGAAAGTCATTGAGATATTCAGGAGCATGTTAATGCAGAATCATGCACCAGATGAGGTCACGTATTTGTCACTTCTGGTTGGCTGCAGCCATGCAGGACTTGCAGAGGAAGCATGTCATTATTTCAACTTGATGAAACATGATCACGGTGTTTGCCCCACATATGAGCATTATGCATGCATGGTGGACTTGCTTGCCCGAGGTGGTCTTATTGAGCAAGCATTGATTTTCATAAATGAGATGCCTTTTGGAGCAGCTGCTGATATTTGGGGAGCTATTCTCGCAGCTTGTCGGGTTTATGGAAAGACAAATCTAGCGGACTTCGCAGCAAGAAAGTTGCTGGAAACGGATGGAAACAGATCAGGAATTTATTCCCTTTTGGCCAATACATATACCGAGTCTAGGAAACTAGAACTTGTCACTCATGTCAGGAGGATGATGAAAGAAAAACAAATTGAAAAGAATCCTGGATGTAGCTGGATAGAGGTTCATGATAGGGTGCATGTGTTTACTGCTGGTTGCAGTGATCACCCACAAATAGTTGATGTTCTGAAAATGCTGGAAAACGTATGGAAAATGGAAGACTTGAAGAGCGATGAGAATATATATCTTTCTGTATCCTAGGCAATATGAAATGCATTTGGGTTTATGCAATGGTTGAAGTTTCAAACTGTGCAAACATAATTAGGAGCAGAAGCCTCACATGCCTATCATATCAAAACCTAAAACGCAATCAAATTGAATTCTAGGAACAACAACTAATCCAATGCGCTTACGAAATGATTAATCTCATCAAATCAAAACCAAATCAGCGACCAGAAACATTATTGAGATTTGGACTGCCTAATATCCGACTTTTTGACTATATAATTTATTACTCCTAGATTGTTTTCTTTGTGCATCTTCCTTCCTATAATCAATATGCATACTAAACCCAGATTTTAACAAAATGATGACGATGATGATGATTGACAAGTACCAAATCTAAGATGAATGAATGAACATAGAAAATGCCAGAATAAATGCAAAACTGGGCAAACAGCTCTGTACCACACATCAACTTTCCTGGGGACCATAATTTCTATTCTTACCTGAGTTTCCAATTTCAACATCCCCACTCTTTTCACATTTGTCATAATTATATATAAATACAAAAACCAAAAAGGGGGAAAAATGAGGGAGGTATACATCATAAGATGACTCTTCCCTCTTATCCTTCACAAATTTGTCTCACTTAGTCTCACCCATACAAAATCCAGTGGTTTCCAGACAACCAAGCTAATGTGCACCAATATTCAATATCATATCTTCATGGCACTTTCTGCACCTCAATCTACAACACCCCTCTTATCTTTGCACTAAACACCCCTTCTTCCATCAAAACCCACCCATAACCTCTGTTGTTTAACATCCCAAAAACATTCTCTTTTCCCTAAAATCATAATCACACAACTTTTCTTGTAGCATCATCATCATCAAAAAGGAAGCAATAAGTACTTACTGATGGCATCATCTGAGGCACCTGTAGGAAGAAGAAACTCGAGCTCGAACACTCAGCTGTTAGAAGAGCTAGAAGCCCTCAGCCAGACCCTCTACCAGACCCATGTCTCCACCAACCGGCGGACCGCGTCCCTCGCCCTCTCCCGGTCCTCAAACCCGATCCCCTTGGCGGACGAGGCTGATGTGGCGCCGCAGCGGGCCGAGGAGAAGCCCCGGTCCAGGAGGATGTCCATGTCGCCGTGGCGAGCCCGGCCCAAGGCCGACCCCGAGCCTGCAACCCGGGCTCGGGAGAGCGAGACCAAGTTCTTTGATGATAGACCAGCTTCCAAGGAGAAGAAGGGGATATGGAACTGGAAGCCAGTGCGGGCCCTCACGCACATTGGGATGCAGAAGCTGAGCTGTCTGTTCTCGGTTGAGGTGGTCTCGGTCCAGGGCCTCCCGACCTCGATGAACGGGCTCCGCCTCTCGGTCTGCGTCAGGAAGAAGGAGACCAAGGACGGGGCGGTCCATACTATGCCATCCAGGGTCTCCCAGGGTGCTGCTGATTTCGAGGAGACCCTGTTTCTCAAGTGCAATGTCTACTGCTCTCAGGGTGGTGGCAGTGGGTCCCAGCAGAAGCCGAAGTTCGAGCCGAGGCCCTTCATCATCTATGTGTTTGCGGTCGAGGCTTCGGAGCTCGACTTCGGGAGGAACACGGTCGATCTGAGCCGTCTGATCCAGGAAGCGCTCGAGAAGAATGCAGAAGGATCGAGGATTCGACAGTGGGATATAAGCTTTGATCTTGCTGGGAAGGCAAAGGGAGGACAACTTCAGGTGAAGTTGGCTTTCCAGATTATGGAGAAAGATGGAGGCATTGGGTTGTTCAGTCAGCTGGGAGGGTCCAAACAAGGTAAAGAAAAAACTTCCTCTGCAGTCGGTCGTAGGCAGTCAAAGTCATCATTTAGTATCCCGAGTCCTAAACTGTCGAGTCGAACGGAAGTGTGGTCCCCATCCCAAGCGGGGACCACCCCGGATATTCAAGGCATCGAGGACCTGAACCTCGACGAGCCCGCTTCGGGCCCTTCGATCATTGAGTCTCAAAAGTCTAAGGAAGAAGAACCCGAACCTGAAGTTGAAGAGCTTGATCTTCCTGAGTTTGAAGTGGTGGACAAAGGTGTAGAGGTCCTGCAAAGTGAAGAGACAAAGGAAGAGGACAGTAATAAGGAGAAAACTGAAGACGGGTCAGAATCGAGTGAAGTGGTAAAGGAGATAGTGCATGATCAGTACCTGACTAGATTGACCGAGCTAGATTCGATTGCTCAGCAGATAAGAGCTCTTGAATCAATGATGAGCGACGAGGTGTCGAATCAGGCAAGTGAAGAAACGGAATCCCAGAAGCTTGATGCTGATGAGGAGAACGTAACAATAGAGTTTCTTCATATGCTGGAGGATGAGGAAGCGAGTGATCCCAGACAGTCCCGGGTAAATGTACCTTCTTCTTTCAGTAAGCAACAGCCTAAGAAAACTGCTGATGGTGAATCTAAGGTTTATGTCCCAGATCTTGGGAAGGCTTTGGGCTGTGTGATTCAAACTAGAAATGGAGGGTTTTTGGCTGCCACAAACCCCCTTAATGTTGTCATGTCAAGGAAGGATACTCCAAAGCTAGCTATGCAGATGTCGAGGCCATTAGTTCTTACTTTGGACAAATCTGTCGCTGGGTTTGAGTTTTTTCAGAGAATGGCGGCTGTTGGGCTCGACGAACTCGGCTCAGAAGTTCTAGCCCTGATGCACCTGGAAGAGCTGATGGGCAAGACTGCAGAACAGGTAGCTTTTGAAGGGATTGCATCGGCAATTATCAGTGGTAGAAACAAAGAAGGTGCCAGTTCAAGTGCAGCTCGTAGCATTGCAGTCATTAAAAAGATGGCGCACGCCATGAGCATTGGAAGGGAGGAAAGGGTAACAACAGGGATTTGGCATGTCAGTGAGGATCCAGTACCAGCTGATGAAATCCTGGCCTTCTCAATGCAGAAGATCGAGGCTATGTCTGTCGATGCTCTGAAAGTACAAGCAAATATGGCTGAAGATGATGCTCCATTTCAAGTCTCTCCACTCAGTGGAAAGGGAAAAGATAAAAAACAGCCTCTTGCTTCAGCAGTTCCGCTTGAGGAATGGATTGAAAATGGCAGCATGGTTGTCAAAAATGGGGATTCAGTGTTTACACTGGTGGTGGCGATCCAGTTGCGGGACCCGGTAAGGAGGTACGAGGCAGTCGGGGGTCCCATGATAGCATTGATTCACACCACACTTGATGACACCAAACAAGAGAAAAATCACGAGGGTCCAAAATTTAAAGTGACTAGTTTGCATGTAGGTGGGATGAAAGCAAAAAAACGGCAAAAGAAGAGCTCTTGGGATTCTGAGAAGCAGAGGCTGACTGCTATGCAGTGGTTGATAGCACACAACATGGGAAAGGCGGCCAAAAGGTGGAATATTCAACCCGCCTCCCAGGGGCAGGACATATTGTGGAGCATTTCATCGAGAATAGTTGCCGATATGTGGCTCAAATCGATGAGAAATCCTGATGTGAAATTCACCAAGTAGGAATAGCTTATTCTTACCTTGTATGTACAACTCCTAGTGAGCCTGTTGATTCTTTAAAGAGAACAGTAGCAATCTTGTAAGTTGTATCCTGGACATCCCACATTCAACTACAGTTCATCAGCTTATGAGTTATGAGTTATGACCTTGAAATCAGTCTTGTATGATATATATAATAATCTAAGCTGATAACTTATTTCATTGCATCTCTCGTCAATTTCGTAAGCAAAAAATAGCCCCAAATTAATTCTGCAGCAATTTTCCTTGTGATGCAAATATATATAGGCATCCAACACACCATTTCCACTTCATTAGACATGTTGAACTATGAAAGTACCAATAGATATTACACAGAGGCAGTTGATTGTTCAGCTATTTCGATGATAGTCATATTTGAAATTCTTAAGTAATCAGCAATAGTTCATATAATAGACTCCATACGCCGCCAACCAATCCACAAAGCACACAGAAAGAAAGAAGGAACAAGGAAAGAGAGATGGAATCGAGTGACAGAAACGAAGATAGCTGAGAAGCTACCAGCCGCAAGGCCCATAACCACCACTCAGACTGACAGTGACACTCTCTTAGAAAGGGAAACAGAGGTGACTCAAGCTTTGTACCCCTCATCGTTCATTCGATGAGTAAGGTGTGCATTGTAGTCATGATTTAAAATTTGAAATTATAGACTTACATTTATGCAAGTCTTTCTGTTTGACTCGTTAACGTATCTCTTGAGGAAGTTTACATTCATGTTGGTTACCCCCATACCATGCTCACATCAGGATACTCATTGCCACATGTTATGATTCTTGTTTGAACTTTTAATCCATAAAATTCGCTAGACAATATCTGCAGTTTATCTGTCCTGAGATCAGTAAAAACGTCTTCCTTTCTAATGTAACTGCACGTAATGAGCAAATTAACAATACTTAGAAGATGTAAACAACACTACCTGATATTTCCAACTCCATGAGTGTAATTCCCATCAAGGTGGAAAATATTTAATCTGACTCTTGAGGAAACTTGCTAGATTAGCTTGCGTGCTTTGCTTCCTTGCCTGAAAAGAACAGGGAAAGGCTACTGATGCCAACAAAGTAAATTCCAGAGATAGGGTACACTGGTGTCCACTAACCCAAATGCATTTCATATTTCCTAGGATACAGAAAAATATATATTCTCATCGCTCTTCATGTCTTCCATTTTCCATATGTTTTCTAGCATTTTCAGAATATCAACTATTTGTGGGTGATCACTGCCCCCAGCAGTGAACATATTCACCCTATCATGAACCTCTATCCAGCTACATCCAGGATTCATTCCAACTTGTTTTTCTTTCATCATCCTCCTGACATGAGTGACATGTTCTAATTTCCTAGACTCGGAATATGTATTGGCCAAAAGGGAATAAATTCCTGATCTGTTTTCATCCATTTCCAGCAACTTTCTTTTCATCAGAATCCTATCTCCTTTCATCAGAATGTACGACTTCAGGCCCTCTTCCCAAAGTCCATTTTGTCTATATGCTGTCATCATGGAGTTCCAGGTGACAACATTTCGCTCAGGCATTTTCTCAAAGAACTGACGAGCATTTTCAATATCATTGCCGAGAGAGAATGCGGTGATCATCGAGGTCCATGATATTACATCTTTGACGGGCATCAAATTAAATTCAATTTCTGCGTTCCGAAGAATGCCCACCTTTGCATACATTTTAATGAGTGAATTCCCGACTGGTACCGAGGAATCAATCCCAGTCTTGACAGTGTAACCATGGAGCTGCATCCCCAAAACACTGTCCTCATGAGACGTACACACTACACACACCAAGGACAGCTGCAATAGTAAATGAATCAGGCAACATCGGAACCTTTCTCATTTGGTTAAACAGATTCAAACCCTCCTTTCTACAACCAGCCCGAGCATAACCTGCAATAAAAGAAGTCCATGCAATTACATTTTTCTCTTTTAGGCAATCAAACACACGCCTAGCTGATTCCAAGCATCCCGGTTTGGCATACATGTTGATCAACGCTCTACCTGTGAATGCATCAGGTCCACATTCCATTCTAAATATCCTTGCATGCAAGTGTCTGCCCCAATCTAGATAACATAAGCTTGCACATGCACCAATAACACAAGCACATGTCATGGAATTTGGTAAGAAGCCTTGAATCCACATCTCAACAAACATATTAAGGGTTTGAACCCCACACCCATGTTGAAACAATAAGGAAACTATAGTATTCCATGAAACATCATCACGTTCTGGCATCCGATAGAATAAATCAAGAGCGCCTTCAACACCTGACAATATGGAGTAACCATAAATCATACTATTCCAACAAAACAAATTAGGGTCCGACATCCAACGAAAGACTCGCTCAGCATAATCAAGAGCGCCACACTTAATATACATATCAAGAGTAGAAGCACTAACCGAAGAACAATCAGAAAACCCATGTCTCTCTGACAAACCATGCAACTGCATTGCCATTCTAAGACAACCAAGACTACCACAAGCCTTCATCACACCAGAAAAAGATGACTGAACAGGAGAAACAGTGCACTCTTGCAACAACAAAACAAACATCCTCACACTCTCTCCAACCCTTCCACAATTGAAATAAGCAGACATCATAATATTCCATGAAACCACATCTCTCTCAGGCATTTCATCAAACAGTTCTTCTGCATGACCAATTCGCCGAGAATTCGCCAACCCATTGATCATTGTATTCCAGCTAAAAACATTCGGCGATTCCATTTCTGAGAAAGCCTGACAAGCATCATCTACCAAGTTGCAGCTGAAGTACATGTGTAACAGATGGTTTTGGAGAAAAACTGAAGAACCTATCCCAGTAAAAATGAGCTGAGCATGAAGTTTGCGAGCAATATGTACAGAAGCTAGAGATGTACAGACTTTCATTGCCTTGCAAAATTCCTCGGATTTGTCCATGTAAGAACATTGCAGAGAAGATAGATTTTGCGAAAGAAATCGTACTAAGGAAAACCCTAATTTGCCTGGAGGCCATAAGAGCTGCACTATCATTCAAATGTGATGGATTTTAAACCCTAGCTTGCAAATTCAGCCCCAGTTGCTTCAAACTTATGCGAAATTGGTCGCATAAAAACCGAACATGATTTGAATTTACCAAATGGGCAGTGACGAAGTAAAATATCATTGAATATTTAGCAGAGACAGAGGTTCTCACGCATTAGGAGTTCAAATTAGGGTGAGTGTTGGCTTGTCTGAAGCTAAGTGTGGACGCTGGAAATCGGAATTGATTGAATGGCTGAATGCAACAGGTTTTTTGTGCTCATCTGGGTAGACTAGATAAATGTGGCAAAAGAGTGTTGATAAATGTATAGGTTTTCGGGAATTTTAATAAGTTTTGTAAAGTTTGATAAATTGTTACAAAATTTAATCTACTTCGATCATAAATCGATGAGCCAAGGATATCCAAGGATGATTGTAAACTTACAATTTCGGTCATAAATCATAAATCATGTCTCGTTGGATCAAAATGTAGCCAAGAGTAGAGTGTCTCTCACGAAAAACAATTTGTACCAATTACCAATGCAAAGTCGATGAGCTAGGCGACTATAGTTACATAAACATTTGGGTTCAAGAAAGAATTTACAATCGTCCAACCACGCATTTGATAAGATGCAAGGTGCGAACATTGCAACAAAATATGACAGCTCCCCACACATGTCGGATGACTAGGCCTCAAAAGTGTGGAGCAGGCACTATTGATCGTTGAGGATTGCTTTATCATTTGAAATTAGTTTATTGTTCGTTTGTTTTGCCGACTTCTTTGGTTAAAAAAAAAAAAAGACAATAATTAATACATAAACAAAGTACTGTATAATCTATTTAACTAAGAAGCAGAAGAAGTTGGCAATACAAGGCCGAGACGCTTATAGTCTGACAAAACATACTTGCAGAACCATCAAGAACATCTTTCTATGTTCCAATTAGTTTGAAGTAGTCATGACGACCCTTAACTTTAAAAATATATAATTTTAATATAATTTGAGATGAACATTATACTACTTCCGTCTCAAAATATTTGTCATCTGACTAAATTTTAATCATTGATTACTCACAAATTATGATGATTTACGATATGAAATTACTATCATTAAAAAGATACATTAGTAAAAATTATAATGTCGTTAATTTCATATTGTAACTCATTGTAATTTGAAAATAATCAACAATAAAAATTTAATCAAATGACAAACTTGGACAGAAATACTAAATATCTTTATCAAATAAATACTATAATAATAATTAGTCATCCGATAGAGGTTTGCCACCTGTCATATGGACCAGATTGATATGAGTTCCTGTATGATGTCATAGGTGGGGAGAGTAGCTATAGGGAGGGATCATTGATCCAATCAAGCATAGCCATGATTCCCTTCCCACCATACAATATAACATCATCCACATGGATTTGGACCACCAAATCACTATCGTTTGAGTTAGGCTTTACTAATACCAAAAAAGCATCACTTTACTGAAAGCATTAGCAATGTGGAATGAAATTCATGGAATTCTGACACACTCTCACCTACTTGGCACACACTCTCTCCTCCTTTTCTTCCATTTCTTTAAGTTTTGGAATGATACAGAGTTCCAAGAACTCAAAGAAATGAAGAAAAAGGAGGAGAAAAGGTGTGCCAATTAGGAGAAAGGGAATCAAAATTCCATGAATCAAATTTTAGATTGCATATGCTCTGATGGTACTTTCATTTCCTTTTCTCTACCTAGTGAGCCCGCACCAAGCAACTCTAGGGAGCATCATGCTTGGTGTTGCCAATCCATTATATTCATCACTATTAAAATTGTACTCCCTCCGTTTTTTTTTATTTGTCATTTACAGTTTTTAGTGTCAATTTTTAATCAATAATTTCTAATATAAATGTTTTGCAAAAAAATATAATATTATACTTTTTTAATAGTATTTTTTTTATTACGAATCTAATAACATTAATTTCGTATGATGAATCATTATACAAAATAAAATATTAACGGTCAAAGTTTTTGGTACAAGTTCCAAGACGACTAATATATATATATATATATATATATATATTATATATATATATATATATATATATATATGCATCCATTAAGAAATAGGAGTTAGGATAAAAATAAAAAAACTATCACTCATAGTTAGAGGTGGGCAACGGGTCAGGTCCCCATGATGCCAAGAAGGTTGGGTCATGTAAAATGGGGGTCATCAAAGGATCGAGTCATTAATGGGTCAACCCGTTTAATAATGTTAAAGGGCTATAGTGAATGGGCCGAATCGAGTTGGTCTATCAATAACTCAAAATAACTAGTTTTTCTTATTCTTTTAAATCTAAACTTACTTAAATATTTTATTAATACTCCACATTAAGCAATAATTAGCATAACTATTTGTTTCGGTATAAATACACTCATTTTAACTTTAGGGTCAAATGAATCGCCCCATGGGCCGATCCTTATTTCATTAGAAAGTCCTGACCCGACCCACAACTATAATAGATCAGCCATGACCCGACACGGCCCTACTAACTAATGGGTCAATCCTAACATGACCCTAACGCCCGTTACACACCCCTAATCACAGTCCTTAAATGATAGATGAACGGTTGAGATTTAGCTGACGTCATTTAATTACCATATATTATATTGAAATCATGGAGTTGAAATAGACTCGTGAAAATGGTAGTTGTAGAGTTGTGGCGTTATATGCGCATGCAGTATATGCAGCATAACATTATCTAAATAGAGATCAGACTCACATCCATGATGGATCTTACTAAGCATAGAAAGTACTAGTCAATTTATTTTTTAAACCAAAAGCAAGTGGGCCACATTCTTATACTCCTTTGGTCTCAAATTAATTGACATTTTAACTAAATTTTGACAGTTAATTATTCATAAATTATAATGAATTACAATATGAAATTACCTCCATTGTAAATTTAGTAAAGTATCTTTTTAATGACGGTAATTTCATATTGTAACTCATTGTGATTTGTGAGTAATTAACGGTCAAAATATTGTCAAAGTGTCAATGAATTTTAGATGGAGGGAGTATTTACTTGTTAACTAATTACATTGGACTGATCGACTCAACCTAAAACCCACAAAATGACATATATATATGTTGCACGTAATAACAACATTCTTTTCCTTTATAAAATTGAAAATATGGTAGTTGTGCACTTGTGCTGCATGTATATATTTATGAAATTATCTAATAATTATTCCCTTGAGATTTGGATGGATGTGTACGTGTTCCCGACTAACTGCTCATCTTCATCTCGAACAAGTGAAACACTTCTAGATGTTTTTTTCTTTTGATTCTTCATACTACAATTCTTCAACAAATTGCCCTTCTTTTGGATATATATTCAGTGTATGCTAAAATGTGTTTCTCAAACAAAACAAAATCTTAGAATCTAAACTTCTTTTTTTAATTTGAATTAACATTTAATCATGATATCTAATCCTTTTTATCTTTTTAAAGTTTTTTGTTTTATTTTTTTTAAGTTAACTACATTATTTAAAGTCTAGAAGATCCTTCTATCAACGTATCTTCATACATAGTCCATAAAAAGTATGTACATCTGCAAATTCAATAGTAATTAAAATTGGAGAGAAAAGTTATGTAAGTAAATAAATATTGTGAGTAATTTATCATTATAAATAACATAAAAAATTAGGATAAATCGAGTAAAAATAAGTTGAAAAACAGACACGAATCATCGTAGTAGCTAGGGGAAAGAAAATTATTGGCTCCAAAAATATATTTCTACCTCTATATAAACTCTTAATATATTACTCCTTCCGTTCCATATTAATTGACACCCAATTTTGACCTTTAATTACTCATAAATTACAATGGGTTACAATATGAAGTTATTATCATTAGAAAGATATTTTATTAAAAATTACAATGGAGGTAATTTCATATTGTAACTCATTGTAGTAAATACTTAACGGTCAAAATTTAGTCAAAGTATTAATTAATATGAAACGGAGGGAGTAATACCTTACCAGTTTCAGCGAATTGATGATATTCTCATAAAAAGTTTACAAGCTCTAGAAATTAAGGGTGAAAAAGAACTTGAGACAAATTAAAAGAAAGTTCCCAACAGAATATGACACAGCAACTAAACCGGCCTACGTGTAATTATAATTCATAGACAAGGATAGCATCAGCAATCACTGTATTGTATTTAATTTGTCAAGCATGACTTGTTTCGTAATAATATGTATTTTGGCAATATACACTCACCCTTAATTTCTTTATTTTAGGACCACCATAATTATTAGAAAAAAAACTAAATCATGTCAATTCAACATCTTAACTATTGAATGCTCGAAGAAGAGAGATACTCCCCAATTATTATTTTTTGTTATCTATAGTTCAGATTTTCGTATAAAAAATTTTTGATAATTAATATTTTAATTCACTTACGGTACAAAATTGATGTCGATGACAACAGGTCGGAGGCGGACCGGAGGTACCACGGCCTCCACCTTCGCTCCAATTAATAATCGGAGGTGGAGGTCATGCACTTCCAAATCCAATTAATCGGAGGTGGATGGACTTCCAAATCCGAACTTAATCGGCCGGAGGTACCCAACTCTAACTCAACCTTATTACCGCCGAGTCAGGTTAGCTTTTATACGTTTCCGTAAAATGATTTCCTCCGACTTCGATTACCTCCGATTAATATATCATACTTGTTAAAATAAAACTCCGATTTCTAATTTTTTATTTTTGTAAAAAAAAATTATATTAATTACTATAATCGGACTTAATCGGATCGGAAGTGGTCACTCCCATACTTGCTCAATTATAATCGGAGTTGGATTTTTTTAATCGGATTCGGAGTCGAATTTTTTAGTCGGATTCAGATTTGGAGTTTTTGCTTCGGAACGAATCGGATTCGCTTAGGATTCAGACCCTAACTGTCATTCCTAATGTCATTGAGTTCTTAATAAAAATACTATAAAAAAATGATATTATTTTTTAAAAAAAAAACTTATGTAAGAAATTATTACTCATAATTAAAAAAAAGTTTCAAAAAGTATAAATGACAGAGAAAAAAATCAAAAGCAATATGTGAGGATAAAAACTTAAAGCTCATTCCATACCACTAGTCATTGCCAAGTAGATCACAACATAGCATGGGAGAAAAGGTCCCTATATTAATCTTAAATAAATGGTCACCCTAATATTTTTATACTTTAATTAGTTGCTACTTTGACATCATTTATTCATGTAGATATATAGTTTGATGAAATCTTGTTGGAAGTGGTATGTGTGGATGGAATTTGGATAAGGATATAATCATATCACCTTTTCATATGTTTTTCTAGTTCTTTTTTAGTTTTAAGGGTTAAAGATATTATATATGGGGACGTTTTAACTAAATGGAATTAATTTGAGTAATGGACAAAGATTCATAAATGGCTTTAATTATATTGTGTTAGGATTAAAAACACACTAAGAGATCCAGATTGTCTACATCTACTTTTACAGTGTAAAACCCTTTTATTATCTTTTATGTTTGTCAGTATTAAAAAGGTAAGTAAAAAAAGTGTTAAGGAAGCCCACACCCTGGCCATTGCCCAATAAGGCTAGAAGTCAACCCCTTCCTAACATAGTGGGATTGGTTTAAGTTTATAGTGTTTTTTCTGTTTATGCTACCAAAAAAAAAAATTTTTGTTAGGACCAATTTTTACTTTTTTTTAATATAGGTAAGCGTCTAATCTATCGGACCTTTATTTCAGGGGAATAACCCAACATGCCTATATCTGGGCCCCTCTCCTACCCGTAGCATATCTAAAATGGTAAGGGAGAATGCCCCCCAGAATACAAACCCTGAAGATAAGGGATAAGAGGAGGACCTCTTGCAACTCGGGTAAAAGGTGATTGACATTATGTTAGGACCAGTATATTTTACTAGTTGATGACTTGAATACTATTTATGTGAAAGCAACAAGATTGTCAATATCAATATCTTTGTGAGAGTCACATACATATAGACCCATATATATATGACACAACAACTCACCATGAAAAAACAAAGGAGACTCTGGCTCATTGGATCTAATAATTGAATGTCATTCTCAAAATAAGGTGTGTTTATGACAATTATATTTGTCTCTAGCTCTAATTATTAACCCTTTGTGTCTAATCATATGATTGAAAATTGAATTAACTGAATATAATCGTTTTCACTATTTATATATGCATCATTTGTGTGATGAATAGTGCTCTCATCTTTCAGTAGGTTACTGTGTATAAGTGTATTTATAATGAATATTAAATAGGTACTAGTTAAGGTGGCTATCATATGTATTCTTTAAGAATTTTTAACCTAAATTTAAATTTTCATGGAAGTAAAAATTTTTCCACATATAAAATTATGGATTGAGTATTATAAAAAAATGACTATCCAATCACAAAAAATGGCCGAGCATGCTTATCATGGCTGAGAAATGAATGAACATTATTGTTCAAAAAACAAGGTAAGCGTATGTATAAGAGTAATAAGACCTATTTCACATCAAAAAGAGAAAAAAATGACTTCTAATTAAATTTATTGTTATATATTTTTTTGATGTTAGTCATAATATACTCATACAAATCTATCGATTTTTTTTTTCTGAGTAGGACAACCCTACTATTTAAAGTAGATATTTCCTCTTAATCATTTTTATTTTGGGACATTTTTTTTAATTTTCAAAGTCTGTAATATATATGGTCCCAAAAATATTTTAATTTTGACACCTTTCCAATAATTACAAATCTATATTTCATTAATGAGAATAAGATATTTACTCTAGGGCTATCGTGATGTCCTCATCAATCACTTTTCTAAAGAAAAGAACAAAGTATTAGTTAGATTCCAACAATCATCAAAGTATATTAGTGGTTAGTACTCATCTGCATGCATTCTTTGGCCATTACACTCTACATGAGAAGGCTCATAAAACTTTTATATTCTTTGTATCATCAAAATAAACTAGTAAGACATTACCTTATATGGAACCATGTCAACCAAAAGCTTAAACTGATGGTTGATGCTCCAAGAATAGTTTATAGTCTAACACCTTATTAACTAGAAATATTACCAACTACTAGATAAGACAGTAGGTTGACATTAGAAACAGGTTTAAGAATGAGACTTAAGATAACACAATTGATATCCTTTATACAACAACCTCCCAAGGCTAATATATTTGAAAGCGGTCTAGAAACTTAAATACAGACAACTTTTCATTTTCTCCATAAATTGAAATTCATGGAAATACAATCAATATCCTTTTTTGCTTATTAGTTAATATATTTATTCTATAAAACATCAGAATATGATATCTAAACTTACAAAACATTTAAATATAAAAATGAAATTATTATCGATTACCATTGACACATATATGTTTATATATGTGTGTATGTGCACGCGCGCAACTGTTTTCTATGTGTTGAATTTAGGTCAACATTAGTCCTAAAAGTCAAACACAGTGATATTAGTGATTCAATATAACGTTACCATATGGACCTTCCTTTTGTCTTCCTTTCCATTCGCCATTTCTCCATGAGTAGCTTTGTTGTAGTCTCTTAATTCTCATAGATGAAACCTATGATATAACCTATTTTTGCTACTCTGCCAGCTAACTCCTCATCCGAGCTATCTTGTGAGTTTTCCACGGCGTCTTCCACATTGTCCAAACGATTGTCATGATTCTTCCTTCTAAGGCCCCGGCCCACTCCTCAAAGTATTAGTAACCACCTTACAAGTATCTCACTAAGCGTCAGTTGAAATTTATCATTATGCTCTGCATTTTCTCTTTTTTTTGTAATTATTAAAACCTTTAAAAGACTAAAGAGCTCGTATCATAGATACTACATAAATCTGCAAAATAGCAACATGACAGTAAAATTGATACATCAAAGTAGATACATCAAACAAACAAGACATGCAATTTCCTAATCAACATCTCATAACATTTAAAAAAAACAAAAAAGAAAGACAAAAGGAAAAGGGGGATAAGATCAACATCTAAAACTGATGGAAATGTTCTCATACAAGAGAATGGAGCATTATAGCAGCTTCTCCATCATTGAAGGGTTTACCTTTAACATTTTTACACTCACTTGCATAAAAACCAACCCTTTTTTAAAGGCCAGGAAATCTTCCCCAACAAATGACCGCTCTTTGTACAGCCTTTCAAGAGAGTGGACAAGCACTACCACTCTGCCAGTAGCAATAACTCAAAAAACAAAGGGGAAAAAAAGCTGGCTCCTTCCCAAATCCGAAACTAATTCTCTACTGAGTAAGAACTCATCCTATATATACTGAGTACTTGATTCTATTGCAGGAAATGAAGTTTTGATTGCAATTTGTGCAAATTTAGTTTTCTGGGATTTGAGTTTCTTGGCTAACCCAGTTCAACCCACTGGAGAAGCTAAGAACTCAATCCTAATTCTCCACTTTTTTTGGGTTGAAAGGTGATTGGGTTAATTTTCTTGGGTTGCCCTTCATTTTTAACCACCATTGGTAATTTCCTCTTCTCAATCCTATATAAAGGGTTAATAAAGGGTTAATGGGTTGATGTTCTTTTTTTTTTGATGGGTTGATTTTGGGTTTGCTTTTTATTGAAGATTTAATTTAATGTTCAATTATTATCAGGATTATTAGGCTTTTAATGCTCCACACTTGGGTTAATTTTTTGCAGGAAGATGAGTTTTGATCCAAAAGGGTCATCATTCTAACCCTTTTTATAGGGTTGTTGTTGCATATATAGCCGCTCTCTCAAAGTCTCTCTTTTTCTCTCCCATCTTTTGTCTACCTTTGCTTGGTTTGAACCCTTCTTAGGGTTGTCAAAAAGGTGAGTGAGTTTGAGTTAAATTCAATCGTTTTTTGTGGTTTTGCTTAAGTCATCTGCAACTGTTCCTTTGACCTGCCTTTTACTGAAAAGTTCTTGGGGTTTTGCTGAATTTCAATTTGGCCTTTTTCACAAAAAAAGTTGATGAAAAAGATTGGCTCTTGAGTGTGCTATACCCTACAATTCTCTAATGTAGACTGTCAATTTCAGTTCAATTCTCATTCTTTTTCTTGTTTGCTTGTTGGGTTTACTCATCTGGGTGGTTATATAAATTGCTGAATTTTTCAAGCACTTTATAGGTGGTTTTTAAGGCATGGGATTTCTTTCAATTGTGGTTTTTTTTGGGGGATTTGTGATTGACTGGTTGTGATATATGATGTGGGCAGTTCAGGTTGAGATTTAGGGTGCATTGAGTGGCTGAGAAGATGAGAGGAGCTGTGCTTGTGGCTCTTACAGCCACCATTGGTAATTTCCTGCAGGGATGGGACAATGCCACCATTGCTGGTATGATTACTTTTCTATTAGATTTTGTCTCATTTCAAATTTGGGCTTGTTCTTTGGTACTCTAGATTTCTAGGTGCTCAATTCCCGAAGCAGTTTTCCAATCGGTTCTCGAAAAGGTTTTTGTTTTCGTTTTTCTAAAGGAATTCTTTTGGGTCCGTGAGAATTAGCCTCTTCATACATTGTGCATGGGGAAGTATGCCTACATTTGGATCCCCGGACCTCGCGCAAGCAGGATTTTACTGGGTTTTGTTGTTGTTTTCCAATTGGTTTTCGAAATGGCTTAGTTTTCAGTTTTCAAAAGGTTTTTTTTCTTGGTCCGGCGGAATCGGCCTCTTCGTTCTCTCGTGCATGGGGGAGGAATGCTGCCTACATCCAGATTTCCCCATACCTCGCGTAAGCAGGCATATTGGGTTTGTTATTGTTGTTGTTGTTGTCCATGGTTCTCTTTTTGTTTGGCATTTAGTTTCTGTTGTTTTAAAAGCATTTGTGGGTCCATAGGAATCAATGTCTCCATGAACTTCAATTTATGTGTGTGTGTGTTGGGGGGGGTGGGGGGACAGTCTACATTTAGATCCCCCATACCGCATCAAAACATCTTTCCCCTGGGAGTTTGTTGTTGTATCTAATTTTTGTTGTCTTGCTTTCACCATGATTTTGCAGCCGCCGTTCTTTACATCAAGAAGGAGCTTGCATTGTCAACCGCCGTGGAAGGACTTGTGGTGGCGATGTCCCTCATTGGGGCCACCGTCATCACAACTTGCTCGGGCGCCATATCCGATGCAGTCGGGCGGCGCCCGATGCTCATACTCTCCGCGTCGCTCTACTTCATCAGCAGTCTCGTGATGTTCTGGTCCCCTAATGTCTACATCTTGCTACTAGCGAGACTGTTTGATGGATTCGGGATTGGGCTGGCCGTGACACTTGTCCCGGTCTACATATCCGAGACAGCACCCCCGGAGATCAGGGGAATGTTGAACACACTTCCTCAATTCACCGGCTCCGGTGGAATGTTCTTGTCATATTGTATGGTGTTTGGAATGTCTTTGACAGCATCTCCGAGCTGGAGAGTGATGCTCGGTATTCTCGGGATTCCCTCGGTTTTCTATCTAATTCTTGCATTTTTCTTCTTGCCCGAGTCCCCGAGGTGGCTCGTCAGCAAGGGGAAGATGTCTGATGCAAAGAAGGTTCTCCAGAGATTACGTGGGACCCAAGATGTCGCAGGTTGGTTCCTTACTAATAGGAGTAGACTGTGCTTGTTGATGCGAAATATTAGAACGCCATGTTTCAATTTTTAATCCTATGTTGATTTAGTGTATGCATGCTTGTAGCCATGACTGAAGTATGTTGTCTTAATATAATAGTTTTTCCTGGATGATATCGGTTTTTGACCCTAGGTTTCAACCATGTGTTAGATCTTTTGCTTGATTGTAAACCATGATGAGGCTGTATGGTAGCTAGGAAATTGCATGATTTTGAAAATGAATTCAATGCCGTATATTAAGTTCGTTTTCTTGTGCCAAATTATCCCATATGCCATCAATAAATGCTATTTATTCCTTTCTGTGAGTCTGACGTCGAATACATCGGTCAATTACCTTGAAAGTACTATAATTTCGCACGTGAATGCTAGAATTCCTTTAATAACATTGTAATCTCCATTAGGCGGATTCCTGAGCGATGTAACCTCCTTCCTTATAGATCGACTTTGTGAATATTTCTGGTCATTGGGAGTAATTCTCAGGTTTGCTCAGAGTGCGGTTCTTTACGTATTTTCTTTTTGTTTCTTCTGTTAATACTTATACCGAATTTCAACATAAGGAAACACATGTAACTTAAAATTGTTCATGAAATATTTTTGCTTCAGCATTGTTCTGTTCGGCGACTAGGAGTTACGCCACTGGGAATAAAACGTAAAAGTTGCATTGTAGTTTGTTTCTCGTCAGTCTTAAGAGCAACTTAACTGTTACGACAGTCTGTTCCCCGTGTAATATAATTTTGTGTGGCAGAGCGTAAAAGTTGTACTAAAAACAAATCAGCCTTCACCCGCAGTTGAGTTATACCATAGATGCCTAGTTAACTAACACAGCCAGATTATTACAAACAGCAGCCATACTCGGCAGAAAACGTATATATGCCATGAAACTGCTGACATACTCAGTGGAATATGCCAATGTGAACCGTATTTATGCCATGGAACGTCTATGCTTGGTTCCTGTCAAAATGCAAACATGGAAATTATACCTATATCTGTCGTGCTGTTTTCCTCTACAAATTTGCAATAGTTAATGCAAGAGGTTGCTTCTACAGATGAACTGGCATTATTAGTCGAAGGACTCGATGTTGGAGGAGAACCCTCAATAGAAGAGTTCATTGTAGAGCCCGGTAGCCAAATCGACGGGGATAAAGGCTCGTGGATTGCTCGACCCAGCACTATCGGCCGCATGTCCCGGCACGGGAGCGTGGTGGACCCTCTAGTCACCCTCTTCGGGAGCCTCCACGAGAGGCTTCCGGAGCAAGGAAGCCTGCGAAGCGCCCTCTTCCCCAACTTTGGGAGCATGTTTAGCACCGCGGACCCTCAAGCCGCCCACGTGGACCACTCGGACGACGAGGGCCCACATAGGGATGATGACCTGGTGGAGTCCGGCGGGGAGGATGTGGAGGATGGCTTGCACACGGCGTTACTTTCCCACGGGACGACGTGGGAGAAGGACGGGCCCGTTGTGCAAGGGAGTGCCATGAGCATAACGGGGCGAAGGGGGAGTACTCTTATTTTAGGCACCGGGGAGACGATTAGTAGTGCCGACATAGGCGGGGGCTGGCAAATGGCTTACCATGTTGACGAGAAGGAAGGGCCCGACGGGAAGAAGACAAAGGAGTTTAAGAGGATTTATATGCGTCAGGATGGGGGGCCCGCATCGGTCCGTGGATCCCTTGTTAATATTAGTGCTGCTGAATTTCCGGGAGACGGAGAGTTTGCTCAGACTCCTGCTATTGTACGTAGTACGCTTGGCTCCAAGTTGCTCTCGGGTCAAAATCTTGTTGGTCCGGCGGTGGTTCATCCTGCTGAAGCTGCTTCGAAAGTGTCCACGTGGAGGGCTCTGCTTGAGCCAGGTGTCAAGCGAGCGTTGATCGTCGGAATAGGAATCCAGATACTTCAGCAGGTACGGAAGTCCGTTTTCGCCTTTTCTTTTTACTTTTTTCCTTTTTGTTTGATCTCCTAAGATTGAAATATATGGAATGGATGCAAGTTTAGCCTCCTATAAAGAGCTCATATGGCTGTTGCATGTTATAATGCTCGGAAATCGGGGGTAATGATGTCATGCACACCTCACGACTTGTGAATCCAATATGACAAAAGGGTCAATAAGTAGAGAGGTCTTTTTATGATGTATGTGAAATTCGTTGGATCATTGATATCGGGGATTTATATCCTCCATTTCAACATCCTATCTAGAAAGACGCACACTGACAGTAGAACAGTATGAGTTTGATCCATAGTTCCCGGGAACGCTACATACGGCTGTGACCCATGTTCCGGGAACAAGCGTTCCGAAGTCAAAATTAGACTAAGTTTGTCTAAAAAGTAGTGACCCGCGTTCCGGGACTAACGACCCGGGAAGCGTTCCTGGTAACTATGGTTTGATCATCTCTGGTGCCTCGAAATGCATGTGTCTGTTTCTTGCAGATCCGTTGCTCCTTCAGGAGAAACCTCTCCCTGTAATTGCTAACGTACGTATTATTTTCTTACATTTTGTTGTTACTTGGCAGTTCTCGGGTATCAACGGCGTTCTGTATTATACCCCCCAAATTCTTGAAGAAGCAGGGGTTGAAGTTCTTCTGTCGGATCTAGGGATCGGGTCTACATCGGCATCATTCCTGATCAGTGCATTGACAGCTTTCCTGATGCTTCCTTGTATTGCTGTCGCTATGAGGCTCATGGATATCTCTGGTCGAAGGTATTTATCTTCCGTTGATATTATTTTCCTCGGTCATTCAGTTCAACAGTTATTACGCCATAAAATAGTAAATTGCATCCACTCTCTGATGACGAAAAACATGTTTCCGTCTTCAATGTCTTTATTACTTTCCTCCTAAAGCTGTCATCCTCTTTTCCGAGTCTGTTCAGTTGCTCTATCTTAAAAATCTGCGTAAAAGCAACAAGATCTAAGCTCCACAGCATGCTTCGTTTTTACAAGTCGGACAAATGGCTTGAGCTGTGCTGTCATCCAAAAGATTATGAACCTGTCAATTGGGACAATTCGGACGGACGGGTCGGTTTTGGGTCGGGTTCAATGTGGGTCAGTTTCGGGTTGGGTCGATTCCCAGGTCGGGTCAAATTCTCCCAGGTATTTGTGTCTGTTTGAATCTCCCCAACGATCAAGCGATCCAAAGTTTTAGGTTAGGCTGGTTACCAAACTTTTCAGCGAAAGCTGGTTACCCTTTCCCAAATGGACCAAAATTTTCCATGTTCGATTGAGTTTAACGAGTGGAAAACTTTCCTCCCCCGGAAAATTCTCGGAGATTCTGCCAGACACTTAACTTTTGCATATCAATTGCACTTTTAAGAATCCTAAGACGCATTCCTGACAACTGTTATTTCCTTCCTCGAAGATCTTTCTATTAACCCAGGACGACATTTTTTTTTCCTTTTTCATCAGATCACTGCTTCTGACCACACTCCCAGTGTTAATAGTCTCCCTGATAATCCTCGTCATCGGGAGCACCGTAAAGATGAGCTCCGTGATCCACGCGGTGATTGCAACCGTCTGCGTGATCGTCTACTTCTGCACGTTCGTGATGGCATACGGGCCCATCCCGAACATCCTCTGCTCGGAAATCTTCCCCACACGGGTCCGGGGCGTGTGCATCGCCATCTGCGCCCTCGTGTTCTGGATCGGTGACATCATCGTGACATACACCCTGCCCGTCATGCTCAACTCCATCGGGCTGGCCGGTATATTCTCCATCTACGCTGTCGTGTGTGTCGTGTCGTGGGTTTTCGTGTACCTCAAGGTCCCCGAGACGAAGGGGATGCCCCTCGAAGTCATCACCGAGTTTTTCGCAGTGGGGGGCCTACAAGCTGACAAAGATGATTGACCGTTGTCAGATCGAAAAATCGGGGAGTGAAAAAAACAACTCAGTCCTGATCAACCAGTCGACACTGCTGAAAGAGTTGTGTTCTTGCTGCTGGGAGTGGGATTATCATGTCTTCATATTCTTCCTTGTGATTCCATTCAAAGTAACAATAATTTTGATTCCAACAGTAATATATCAAATCCACAAGAGAAATCTCTGTTATTATTATACATTATATGCATATATAACATTGTTATTATTGCTCATCACAAGTCTACTATATTCCCTCTGTTTCACATTAATTGTCCGTTAGGTGTTATTAATTTCTCCAACATATACAATGAATTAGTATATGAAAGTACTATTATTAGATTTATAATAAAAAATACTATCATAAAAATATAATGTTGTAATTTTTTTAATAAGATATACTATAACAAATTCTTAGTCAAGAGAGAGCATTAGGGATAATCAATATGAAACAGAGGAGGTACTTTGCTAATTTTATTGTCTCCCTTCATGTAGGTTTGTCTTTTTGTGAATCCTCAATCTCTTCATGTACTCCTGTATATGAGGTAAAAGTTGGTAACATCTAAATTTGCTTAAACCCTGTGTTAACGAGACTATATTGAGATATATTATTGTTGTTGTTGCTGCTACTTCATGTTAGATTTAACTAAACAAACGATCTCTTACGTTGGGGTAATGGGGAAACTCCGATACATTATGAGAAGGTTTCTTGATTAGGCCATGTTTTTTTAAATGAAGGTAAAGTTAGATAGAATAATGTTTTGTATATTATGGTAAATATTGACAAGTTTTGGTGACAATTAGATGTTAAAACTGCGACTGACATGAAATTTGAATAAGTTATATATTATTTTCTAATTTTCACAGACAATTACCAATGTTTAGCATAATATACACAACCTTATACAACCCTTACCTTACCCACATAAAAAAGGGCCTTAGGCATTATTTGGTTCACATGGAATTCTGTAATATGAAGTGTTGGTTCAACTTCCAGAATAGAACTTGTAATATGAATGAAAACCACATCTGCACTAACAGCCCAAGGGTGAATAACAGCAACTGAACTTGCTATATCTGACAATTTATGTACACTCACACTGTTGACAAACAAGATGTTTCGATTCACAAGAACTTGAGCGAACATTTTTGTGAATCAATAAGCACAAAAGCGCTGCCCGTATGTATTATTTGTTTAGATTTTCAGCATCCTTGGCAGAGGTAGCATCATAATCAGAAGTCTCAGGGACCTGATCTGATTTAGTAGGCTTAAACTCAGTCACTTGACTACCATCGCTGCTGCTGCTGCTGTGTTCTGCTTGTCCGTTCGATTTCATCTGTGTCTTGAATGCTCTCTCAAAATCCTTGGCATTCATCGGATCAATAGTCAACTTGTTCAGCTTTTGCTCCTGCATGAAATATACTTGTTCCCATGAACTTGTGTATTTGACAAATGATAACTTAAAGGATTGGTAAACTTCCTGTGTGCATAAATGATACACAACAAGAATTAGCAACCTGTGTTCCAGGACTGACGACCCGGGAAGCGTTCCTGGTAACTATGGTGCAATTAATTTTTCCATGTTTGTGGATGTCTTTCGACTATTTTTATTTGTCGGACCATACCACTCAAAATTCTTAAAGACCAAACCTTTGCAAAATAACACAGTAGCAGATAATCCAAATTAGTAGATGCAGAAGGTAATGATCAAAGTCAAGAGCTGTGCAGGAAATATCTTACATTCTGCAATGCTTCCAACTTCTTCTGTAATGCATCGTGCTCAGCCTTAATGCGGAATGGAACACCATGCTTCTGATAGACATTGGTTTGTGCTAGGTCTTCATCTATATCATTGGTTGTGGTAGCAAAAGGATGATTTGCAGGAATCCACCGGACAGTATCAGGGTCAACATCAGGTGGGATTGGATCTCCTTCCTTGAGAAATACCTTGGGCCGTTTCCACTGATATGCTCTTGATCTTCTTTTCTGATGAATTGCTCGCTGCTCCTCTGTCAAAGTAACAGGAGCCAGGCGATACACCTTTCCACACATCTCAACTGTGGAATTGCCATTGGAAACCTTCACCATGGGATTATTGAATGGGTCGTCATATTTGATAGGTTTTGAGCTGTGAGGGTGCACAATAGAAGTAGTATTTCAAGTTATACCATTGAGAATATAATATAATTCCTAGGGAACTTCCGGTGAAGGATGATGATTTAGGGTATAGAAGTGAAGGCATAGCTTCTATACACTTTCATCAAATCTTCAACACTAATTGCAAGAGCTTGACCAAAACACAAAGGTATAATAACATGAACGGCAAAAAGATACATGCCAAGAATATATACAATGAGATTAGAGCCATACATGCCTCTTCTATCAGATCGGAGCTGGCCACGTCTAACAAGGTCAGCCACTGAGCCAATGTGCTTTTCTTTTACCCTTGACCTTCTGGTCACATAAACTCTCACAGCAATGATCAGGCATGCAGTTGTGATAATTACTCCAAGTATTAAATTAGCTCCAAACTGTCTTTTGATCTGAAAAGGTGCCAATAAATACATAAATAAACAACCGAGCAAATTAGTGAAGGACTTATATGCAATGCAAGTATAGAACCCAAGCCATGTTTAAAATAAAGATAACTCAGTCGTGCTAAATGAATTGCAGTCTGTGTGTACAAGGTAAGTTTGGAGACACATGCAACCATTATTATGTATTATCCCTAGATGGCTACATATGAATTCTCCAAATACCATCTCAGTTCTTAAATGAGATGTAGACTTTGAGAATAAAATTTAACAATGTGAGAACAAAACCCTATTTTGAGAACTGGCGTCTCCTCAACCCACCCCCCCCCCCCCCCAAAAAAAAAAAATATGCAAACTGGCATGGCCAAATCATATCCAGGACGACAAAAGCAGACTGCACTTTTCTGATTTATTACAGGGAAAATCTAAGCTGACTTCCCGATGGTGAACATAGGTACAGCTGAGACAGGAGGAGACTAACTAATTACGAAATTAAGCTTCATAATTTCTCCCCCAACAGCAAAACGCAGCTCTTATATTAAGCTGTGTAGACCCTGATTTCGTGATAGTAGGAAATGAAATGCTCATTTACTATTTATCCATCAGAAATAACAAATGTCAATCCAACATAGATTCACAGTCGAGCACTCTATCCACACCTCTCTTTACAAAAAGCTCATGTCTTTCTCAAACCACGACACTTGCCTCATTGCTAACAAGAAAATGACCTCCCAACAAGGTTAATGTTTACAGGAGACACGAGAACGTCACTGGGGGAACAAGAGACACAATAATATCCAACCCTACACATATTTACAGTCCTGGATAAAGTAAAATGCCCCATCAAACCTCCTCTGCTTCTTTTCCATGAAGTAGTATGGTACAGAACGGTTTTCAAATCTTAGGCCAATTGGAACCAATCTCTCCAAATTATAGAATTTAGGGGTAAGACTGCTACATCCGACCTCTCCATACCTTGCCCTGTGGCAAGATTCTAGAGCCTCGGTTTTGGTTTCGGTTCTGGTTTAGGTCTTGATTCATGAGTGCTTCTGAGGACCAAAAATTTAATGCAACTAGAGTCATAATCAAACTCAAACAAACCCAAGCACAAAGTCCGCTTACAATGACTCCCTTTCTACATAAATCGAACATAAAACATCTTCATTGACCATTGGCTAGAAAGAAAAAGATTGACTACATCCTACTTCACTCCAAAAGAAGGATACAGTGAAGAGACAGCATTCATTAGTCCACTACCAAACACTTGCCTAACAGATTCTTTATTTCCATTCAACCATAACCATACCCATAATGCTAAAACAACAATCACCCACATTCCTAATTTTCAACTTCACTATGTATCTACAAGCAAATCACCAAAATAACCACAAGCATAGCCAACCTCCATTAAAAACCAAGCAATAAAGCCACTTTACTCATTGAAGCTTGAAATTACGAGTAATTAGCAAGAAGCACAAATTTACAGCAACAAAACATGTAATAAACTGACCACGAGAACAGCAGGAGGAACAGGAATAGCAGCAACAGCTTCCTGCAATTTGGCAAAGGGCTTCCAAAAATCAAAGGAATTAGGGTTTCGCGACTTCAATTTATCTCCACTGGGCTTAGCTGAAATGCTGGAATCACTAGTACATGCTGTCAAAACCAATTGTCTGTTGCAATTTCTTCGTCGATTGAATCTCAAATGAGCGCAATCTACCCTAAATTCAGTCCTGAGCTCAACCCCAATTCCATTGAGATTGAACCGATGCTGCAAAACACCGACATTGGAAACAATCAATCAACCTTCAGCATGTATCATATCATCTTCATCAAAATGAGAGAGCGAAAGATTACCTGAGGAAAGAGAGAGCAAAGGGATGCCATGATTGGCAAATGGAAGCCTGAAATTGCATTCAAGAGTAATCACAAACGAGTGAGACTGAAAAATTGTTAGGGTTTAAGAAACAAAATGAAAGAAAACAGAAGAAATTGGGGGAAACATTTGTATTTCTGTGAAGTAGACGAAACTCACGAAAGTGAAAGTTGGATAGGAACATTTTGGAGGTGATTGCTTCAAATTTTAACAGAAAATGGTAATCGAATAGGAGGACCATGGCCCAAACAAAATTAGGGTTCCACATTTGGTACAGCCCAATTATGCTGTTGAGCCTATTTGCGTACTAGCTTTTAGCTTTAGTTTTCTGCTCACGCCTCCTTATTTTTGACGTTTACTATTCATCTACACGCTAATCCTTCGTGCTAAACACTTATTTTCTACTGATATCATTTGATGATCTATATATTTACACTTTGCATTTAACGTAGTATAACACAATTTCTATTTAAAAAAAGTAGTACTACCTTCGTTCCTAATTGTATGTCACAAAAACTAACTCATCAGAACCAATAAATATAGGTAATGAGATAAAACGTTTTCAAATTGTCAAAAATACCTTTTACAATACCCTTGAAATGAGGTAAAAAGTTTATTTATTATGGTTGTTGGAAATGTAAAAGTTAAATAATTTGACAAGAAAAAAGGGGACAAAATAGTTAGAAAATTTGACACTCATTTAGGAACAGAGGGGGTATAATACAATTTGAGTTGTCTTTCATTTGATACACAGATATAATTCTAACTATTTAAATGGGTTCTCTTGATGCTTTAATTAATTGATTCATCAATTTTGTGAAAATATTTTTTTAGTTAGTTTATTATAGGTTAATCCAACAATTAACTCGCTTAGCATTATAGAGAGAAATATATCTTGATAGTTTAAACAAGTTTTCATGGGATGCCAATTGGTTGCTACATTCATCTCATACCGTCGTAGTCGTAACTTATGATCATGCTATTCTTTTTGCTAGAAATGGGCCAGAAGATCTTTATTCAAATTTCAATATGGCCCAAAATATTTATTCGAAATCCTTGGAGCTAAAAATTATAAAATATTTATCAAAGTTAAATGGACCGACATTGTAGGCATCGAAAATGTCATGATTATTATAGAGCTCAATCGTTTCCTTGACCAAACTACTTTGTCGTTGCCGAGGGTGGTATATGCAACAAAATAATTGAAGAAATTCTTGATCGATCCTCTATAGTTTTAGTACATTCATCAGGCCAAAACGCTATAGAGAATTCCTCAAGTCAAAATCAAATTTATCATCCTTGTAACTTAATGAGCAATTCTAGCATATTCTTGGATCGGGCCAAGTTGACCCACTCCTTCAACTCTAGAGGTTAAGTGTTGGTCAACCCAAACCTAGCTAAGGGATTCTAGGCTTGTCTAGTTAGGGTTGACCAAACATTAACACCCAAGTCTAAATATCAAGTCAACCTTCATACTTGATTCTACTATATTCAACTTACATTCCGTAAGTTTCATGATTTTAACTTTTCTTATTGATCACCACTCCTTAACCTTACTTATAACTCTTATTATGACAGGAAATGATCCTCCTTCATTCCACACCCTCAAAGTTTCGAATACATGGATCCTCACAAATTTCAACTCCCTTCTACCCCTACATCTTTGCGTTGAAACACTTTCACAATACTAAGAACTCTAATGGTTTCATATTCTAGAATCAATCAGACTTTTTATTTTCAATAAGTTTTGTTGCCTGTGCTATGTCAACTTTTTGATCCTCGACATTCTATACTTGCTATGTGTTTTATTTTTCTATTACTAAAATCATCACTTTTTATCATTGTAAAGGTGACTTGGCATTACTAAGTCACTTTTCTAATTACAAAAAACGATTAATTTTAAATCAAAGAAATACGTTCCTCTCTACCACGTCACCTTTTCTATGATGGAAGATAGTGTATATTTAGTTATATTGAATACACTTCGAGCTCTATACATAATGTTTGAGGTTAAAATCAGATTAAGTTATTTTCAATCAAGATTCTAAAAATAAAGATTATTGAGCACCAAAAATTATGTTCTATTTTACATATGTAAGTTTAGCTAGAACTTTTTAAAATGAAATCAATCTAATCCCTTCTATAGGGAAAAAAAAAAAAAAAGAGGTGAAAAAGAAGCAAAAGTGAAGTATGATGGTTGTTGATGTCATTTTTCTTATAGTGAAGTGAGATGGATCCCCATTATTATGCAAGAAAAAGAACCTCAAATTAATAAGGATGGTAGGTTGCAATTAATTAATAATGAATGATGAAGTAGCTTAATTCTTCTTAAATTTTGGAGGAAAACATTTAATTTTGAAACCATGGTTGGTGACATTCCCATTTTCAAATTGTTTATTGGAGACAAAAAATGATGGGTCTAAGAATAAGGAATAAAATGGTCTAAAGAAAACCATATGCTTTGACAATGGAATTAATTATAAGATAATAATAGAATAATTCCCAATTAAGGTGGGCTTAACCCATTTCATTGGGTAAACCACCAATATTAGTGGAGCTCTCCTAAGCCATTACCATTAAAATGTTAGGTTTAGAGATCTTAAACCACTCATCATTTATGCAAGACTCAACCCAATATATCTCTAATTTTGTTAATTATGTGCATGTCACATTAATTAGAGTTGTTAAAAAAAATTATCTTTGAATATAGATCTGGAAGCAAGGAATGAAATGGTGTACAATGTATTATATTATAAGTTAAGTTGGCTGATAAAATAAAAAAAAGAGATAAAAATAACTTATGAGCAAATCGATAGTGCAATTTAAGAGAGCTAACATTAATAACTCCTGTTGCAAAATCAGTGGCGGATCTCGACTTTTTAATTAAGGGTCACCCAAGTCAAAAAAGTCGGAGTTTTTGAATTCATTTCAAATACTATATTAAGGCCGTGTTCTATACTGCGGTTGGCAAATGATGCACACCACGCATGATTCTTACAACCCACCACATTTCACCGCAAATCATTACTTTTTTCTCTCCTTACTTTTCTCTCTCCTCACTTTTCTCCTCTATTTTTTACATTCCCTCTCCTCACCTACCCCACATACCAATAACCTACCACAATTCCACCACACCCCACCACAATTCCACCACACCTCACTGCAAAATACCGCAGTATAGAACACGGCCTAAATGAAATTGTATAAATTTTCTAAACGGCATGAAGCATTCAGAATAGAGGAAAAAAATAACATGAAAAGTTAATCATCCCCAAAAATACAATAAATCATAGTTTATTTAGAATTAAACATTATAAAATAATATCCTCTTTTTGTCAACATTAGAACAAGTGACAAACAGGAAAATGGCATTATAAAAAAGATAGCACTAATTTAGAATAGAGAAATAAGTATAATTTTCGTTTTCCATGTGGTATGTATTTTTTTATCATGCCCTTAAGCATAGTATATATATAACATATTAAAACACAAGATGTTGATATATAATTATATACTATTGCCGTCCATAATTATTTATCAATTTTTTTTAATTACTCTGTCCCTTTTTATTTATCAAATTACCTAATTTTTACAATTTCAACAATTATAATACAAATTCTATCCCCAATAAATAAGCTTTTTACCTCATTTCAACAGTATTTTTAAGGGTATTTATGGAAATTTAAAAACTTTTCACATCATTCCCCATATTTATTGATTTTGATGAGTTAGCTGATACGAGATACAATTAGAGACCGAGGTACAACAACAACAACAACAACAACAACTTCTCAAATGAACATATTTAAAATGCGGTCTGAAAAATCTTGATGTATGCAGTCTTCCCCCTCATAAACTAGTGTTCTTATAGACCGAGGTAGTACCACATATTAAAACACAAAGATGTTTATATCTCATGCACTTAAGCATATATAGTAGATATTTTATTACTCCCTCTGTCCCAAATTAATTGACACTTTGACTAAATTTTAACCGTTAATTATTCACAAATTATAATGACTTACAATACGAAATTACCTCCATTATAAAATTTAGTAACGTATCTTTCTAATGACGGTAATTTCATATTGTAACTCATTGTAATTTGTGAGTAATTAACGGTCAAAATTTTGTTAAAGTGACAATTAATTTGCGACGGAGGGAGTATATTGATAAAAATCAGTGTAGTATAGTAGGTTGATTAGTAGGCTACCAACTCCTTGTTCACACACTTTCTTTTTGTCTTCATCCAACAGAAATGGAGGTCTCCATCATTATTCCTGTAATTAATCCTAAATTAAATTAAATGAAATGAAAACAACTCCCAAAGTTTTGGTAATTATTCTGCCAACATTACACCATAAATATTGCAGTTAATGGTGGTTGGGTTTTGTTTCAAGTGGAGAAAGATTTGCTTTATGACATGTGTCTATCTTTCTTTACAGGTAATTTCAGAGTCCTATTAATAGTACTTCATTACTTTTTTTAAATCTCAATTTTTAATTTTTCTGGTTTGATATTATACGATACTTCACAATTTTAATGATACATTAATTATTATTATTATTGATTTTATCTATAACATTCAATAAAAGACCAATATAAAAACTCAACTTGAATGGAAATTAAATTAAAATTGATATTTAAAAAGACCAAAATGATTTATTTAAAATTGATTTGAATCCATAAATAATGCAAATTAATGGAATTTTATATCGGGCACAATGATTATTTATCATTACATTATAAGACAAAGTTATTGATTTTTTTAAAAAAATCAATTGATCTAAAATAATACACAATGAATATGACCGGCCTAGTCCAAATTGAGTTTTAATGATTCGAACATGATTCAACTTAAACATGACTTAACTTTTGCTTCGGTTTCACCATCTGCTTCACTTTCCCTTTGTTTGAAGTGGTATGTCTATCGGTCCAAAAGAAGGAACTTTATACTATGAGAATTATTCTAATATAATTTATAAATTATCACAAAACTTTCAACAATGACTGATAAAACAATCCATCTCACTACAACTCTTTCATAAAACAATCTCGCCGTACAATTTATAATATGAAAATAAGAGTTAATTTTGAAGAAAGAAAATTAAAGTTGGTTAATTAGCAAGGTGAAACAAATCCTCACGAAAACTAAGTAGAGTTAGATTAAACAAATTAAGTACCGACCAACCCCTTAATTAATTAATTCATATATAATTGCAAGTGATGTGAGTATAACCTCCTCCTCCAACGTACATACATCACTTTCTTTCTTTCTTTAATTATTCGTACTTAAATACTTGAAGTTGGAAGTTTCATTGCTTAAACGTAAGCTTCAAGATTAATTAGCTCACTAAACTAATTATCCGGCTTCAATCTCAATCTTCTCTTTTTTCACGTACATGTTTTACTAAATATATACCATAGGTATTGTCTCAAAAACACCATCTTCTATATGCTACTTTTGTATTTATATGTGCATATAGATCTAGATTATAGACATTTAATTATTCCTTTATTATATTATTTAGAATTTAGATCATTTTATAGAAATTATGTGCATAAATAGATGTAAATATAAATAAATTTCATAAAAGATGTGTAAATGCAAATATATCTACCATGACGTACTCTTTTGTGCCCATTTTTTGTAGGCTTGGACTTAGATTTTCCTCCATTCTCTTGGGTCGCTAATGCCCTGTTCTTTTATGTGGTAAATTGGGTGCGGTGAATAGTGTGATATGATAACATTGTGAAAAATGTGGTATGGTATGGTAGGATATGGTAAAATTTACGGTAAGAATGATTGATGTAATAGGTGAAAAGAGAATGTGAAAAGTAGAGGAGAAAAGTGAGGAAAGAGAAAGTTATGATTGTTGTGGTAAAGTATGGAATGGTAGGGTATGATATGAAATGATTGTGGTAAGTATAAAAAAAATGACAAATGCGGTGTGAAACCGCACAAAAGAACAGAGGCTGCAATCAGTATCTCTTATAAAGAGATCCAATTTAAATAACCCAAACTTATCCTTGTAAAATATTTTTTTTAAAAAATATACTTGAAATATAAATTCTCAAACTCAAGACAAGGGCCTCTAATGTTCAGTGATAAATATTATATATGGTAAATATTATGTTTGATAAATTTGGGTAAATTTTCATAAATTTCGATAACTTTTTTTATTTTATATGCCATATGTTAACTTTGATAGATACAATAAATTTGGATAATTTTTGATAAATTACAATAACGTTCCGCCGGTTTTTATCACCCATCTTTTGCATGTCCTTTAGTAGCATATTAATGTACAAGTATTATGAGGTACAACTTTTTTTTATCCCCCAAAACAGAAATTACCTTTAAAATACTCCACTTGCTAAACATGCATTATTGATGCCTATACTTGGGTCAAGTATCCTACTACAATTATTTGCTGCCATGCATGAATCTGAGTCATGTAAAACTGCATCTTGCAGTAAGTTTTGCACATGTTTATGCATATATATTTTATAGTTTCTGATGTTATTTTGTTTGTGTTCGATCCCTAAATATATACTTTATTTTAGGTGTATGCATGGGTGGTCCAATGAATAATAATATCAGATTGGAAAGAGAAGATGAATAGTAGATGAGACAAACTCGACCCCAGAGATTCCACAAATCTCATCATTAGAGAGTCCACCACTTGATTAATAATTAATTAACATCAAATTAAATCTCCCCTTTGGGTGAATGACATCCATAATTAGGAATCATGTTATCGTGGGTATGCTTAATATTCCATTAAGGATAATCAAATTTACCTTTACATAGATGAGGACTATTATTAGTAATATAAGTATGACATTATATATAGGTGACTTAAAGGCACTGTTCTTTTATACGGTGGAATTGCGTTGCGGTAAGTTGCAGTGCGGTAAATTGCGGTGAGTTGCGGTAAGTTGCGATGCGGTAATTGGAATTCTTTGGGATTTTAAAAGAAAGGTAAATAGTAGATTGCGGTAGATTGCGGTGAGTTGCGGTAGGTTCCGGTGCGGTAACTTACGGTACCGCATAAAAGAACGGTGCCTTAGGGGTTCATACCATCAAATTTTAAAGTGTAATGTGCTTAAAGATTCATTTTGGACAAAATGATACGTATTAGCATATATGTATCATAGTAGGTGAGTGCCTTATACCATTCGTAATACAATAACAATAGCAAACTTTTACAAAAAAATATATTTGAGCACGGTTTGGGAGAGTTAATATATGATAGTTCTTTAATTGGGCAACATTAGTAAAGTTCAATAATTTTACTAATTTTATGGCATTCTCACATATTGTACACATATAAATAATAAAATACTTAATGTGGTGAGGTTGACAAGACTCTTACTTTTTCATTTTTTTCTAAATGCTCGAATCATTCATATTGAGATCAAACAAAATTTGGTCCAACTAAAAAATTAACCTGAATCTACCTGGAAATTTATAATTTCAAACACAATTCTAAACCCAAAATCAGCCGAAATCGAAATCGAACCCGACCCGCCTATCTGAATCGTTGGCCTTATCCTATACATATACAATACTTTAACTTGCAGAGATACCATTTGAGGTTTGTACTAACTTATTCCCCACTTGAATACGGCAAAAATCTGATAGTACTAATAATTTATTGTTGCTAATTAATATGTCTCGTAGGATAATTTATATTAATACCCCCCCCCCCCCCTTGGACCAATTTTTTTCCAGAGATGTAGTTATTGTTTTTAAGATAAAGAAAGAAAACAGGGGAAAAAGGAAGAAAACAGGGGACTTGAAAATGGACAAATTTATTGTTTAAGAGTAATGAGAAGTGATTGGTCAAAATAAGAGCTCAAAGTGACAACTACCTTGACCAACCAACCAAACCTACTACGGCATGCCTTCTGCATTGGCGCACGAACTACCCACCCCAAAAAAAAGACACTACTCCTCTACTTGGGATGCCCCCCATTTCATGCATTTTACTCTCTTTATTTTCCTCTCACACTATTTTGCTTCCCACTTTCCCCATCTATTTTCCAAAACGTTAAGGAACATTTTCTTCTTTTTTTTTTTGGGAAGGAGTGAGTTATTTTTTTTAAAAATTATATAAAGTCTTAAAAGGATGAACAAACAACTCCGACTGTGCGAAAATCGCAGAAAAAATAAATAGTGTGCATACAACTAACAAAAAAGAAGCAATATAGCTAAGGCCCTCTTCTTTGGTACGATACGATACCACTAACTCATTATACTATTTAATATTCTTCCACATTTTATCATACCATATCATGTTAGGAATAGCAAGTCTTGTATTGTTTCCAATTTGTTCACAATCTTGGTTTCTTTGTTTCTTTATCTTGTTTCTTGTTTTGTTACTCAAGGAAGGTTGGTTATAGATAACCTTCCTCTCCCTCTTTTATTTCTTGAGTTGAGATTGTCAATAATACATATCATTTCTCAAATCTCACTCATTCTCTTTTAGTTTCACCAAATTAGGGTGAAATTTAACATATCACAATCATTACCAATATATCTCATCACTTTTCTCGTTTACTTTTTACATTTTCTTTCCTCACCTATCATATCAACCAACTTTCCACAAATTTCACCATATCATTCCATTCTGCAATCGCACTTTTCACAATTTCGCCATATGACACCATTTCCACATTTTACTAAATGCAAAAAAAAAAGGCCTAAACAGCTAAAAAAACACCACATTTCTTTCTCTTCGCGGGTTCTCCCTGGACTGCTTCTCAATAGTTTCATAATCCCACATATGATGAGTTATTTTTTGGTACATTGCATTTGAGATAGGTTTATGAACGCTATTGTGATTTTTGACATTTCACTTGGACAATTCCAACTAAACAACTCCATTATTTCTCATCTAATGACTATTTTTAGTATGAGGATTACATCCAAGATTATCAAACGAAACTGAAAATCATAGTGGGCAATTAGTTGAACCTTCTTTTATTCCAACTAACAAAATAAAAAATTCGCCCAAGATTAGAGTCCAATGAACAGATTAAATTTACTCAAAGTAAAAGAATTTACTAAATTAAATTATGCTAATACTATTCGATTAAAGACCTGAATTTAAGCTATAAGTTGTCCTAATAACACGAAAAATTGTGTAAAAAAATAAATAAGAATAAAAGCATCCCCAGGTTAAAATATGAAAAGGTAAAAAGAAAAAGAAAAAAAAAAGCAGCAGCTGTGTTTACACTTGACATACAGTCGGTACTGGAAAACATGAAATATACGAACAACAAATTAAAAAGTTAAGCACACAGAAAAGCAGGAGGTGGTATGCTCTTTTTAGACACAGAGAATTTTTTTATTTTATTTTATTTTTTTGCTCTCACTAAACTCGACATTTTCCGTTTTCTAATGGATAGATAGACCTTTTTTTTTGTTTTTGAGAACAATGGATAGATATGAGAGAGAAAAATTAAAGGATAAGGCAATTCATCTTCAATTTCCAGGTACATCTGGATCATCAAGATTCATGATGATGAGGATGAATTAACTACACAGAATTCAATTCCTATTGAATTTAATTCCCTAATTAATTAATCTACAAGCTGATGAACCCTAACATCTTACATCATTCATAGATATGAACGCAAATTACATCACATTCTACAAATTAAATACCAGAAGCTCTAAAATAAATTCCGGCAATTAACTTAACTCTACATACTCTGAGATTTGATTCATATACTACATGTAGATAACTAATCACGTACGTTTATGTACTCCATTAGCATCATCAGAGAGAGAGAGGAAGAGAGGGAAGAAAGACTAATTTGACCTGAAAATCAAACCGAATCGAGACCAAACCCTACGAATTGTGCTTAATTGCTAGGGTAAGAAACTATCTCTCACCGGCGGCGACGGCAACGGCAACGGCGGAGGAAGCGACGAAGCTCCGGCGCCGGAGGATCCAGAGCAGGAAGTTTCCGGCAGTCCTCCGCCGCATTTCTGGCAGCGATTCGGAGCGGCGGCGAGGATCTGACGGCAGGATGGACAGGACGAGTGAGATCCGAGCCACGTGTCGATGCAGATGACTTGGAAGCTATGGCCGCACTGCGGCAGGACTCGGATCTCCTCGCCGCCGGCGAACTCCGACAGGCAGATGGCGCATTCGTCGGCGACTTTTCCGGCGTGCTGCTCGGCGGAGTACGCCACCTTAGGAAGACTCTTCAGGACCTTCTTCTTCAGGCCTTTGTTCGCCGCCGCCGGAGCCGAGTTTCCGACGGCGAATCGCCGGAGCCAGGCGCACCGAGCGACGGCGACGAGTCCGAGAACACATATCAAAGCGCAGAGCAAAGCGGCGAGTATTACGACGAAGTCGGAGTCGACGGTGGCGGCGGCGTCGGTCGGCGGAGTTTGCGACGGAGGAGGAGGCGAGGAGTGACCAGAGCTTTTGAGGAATCTGGCGTGGGAAGACATCGGAGATTTTGGGGGGAGAAAATGGAAGAGAGATGAGAGAGAAAAGGGGGGAGAAATTTGGTGGGTAAGATGGTCTGTTTATAAAGTAGGAGCACTGTGGGATTACTACGCTAATCTGTGTTTAATTTCACCTTTATAAAAGGGAAAACAAAATTAGGTGACCCTAATCACTCCCTTAGTCATAATCATTATCATAATCCCTTTTTAAATTTTGGCAGACTGATTATGAGTACTAATCACTTGTCTTAATCTTATCTATTTAATTAAAAAAGGGGCAAGTTTTGGGAAGTTCGAAGCGCAATATAATTGTGCTTGTGCTTAAGATATAGATGGATGCACTTCTTTATTCTGTCAATAAACACAAAAGGATGTACTTGTGTGACCTAAAAAATTTCTTCTCATTTGACTTCCAAGTCAATTTGATAAGCATCAACTTTTTATTTGTTTTATATGGAAATTAGCGGGGCAAAAATTTGAGTTAGGATAAATTTGAGTCGGACAAATTCAGTCAAGAAATTTATATTTGTACTTGGTTTTATTTCAGGTCGGACGAAAGCTCAAATCGGGTTCGGACATAGAAAAAAGAGAAATTTTATGTTTGAATATTTTGTTAATATCAAAATTCGGACGAGAAATCTATGTTCAAACCCCGTTTTCTGGGTCGGACATTTCGGGTAATTTGGATCGGACAACATTTTGGCAGCTCTAATGGAAATTGTGCCGTCAAATTTCAATATTTAATTATTTGTTATATAAAATTATCATTATATTAGTAACAAAAAACATTATCCTAAAAGTATAATATCCCAATTGTTAACAAAATATCATATGTAAAATTATCAATCAAAGAATGACATTAATGACTATGACAGTCAATAATGTGATAAATAATACTACATCCGTCCCAAAATATTTTTCATTTTACCTAACTTCTTTGTTCCAAAATATTTGTCCCATTTACAATCCTAACAACTGTAATTCCTTTTCTACCCCTATTAATAGATTCATTTATCACTTTTTACAATTCCAGCAACTATTATCTTCAATTAAAGTATGGGTAGTTTGGGTAAATTACAAACTTTTACCTCAATTCCCAATAGATATTGGTTTTCTCAAGTTAGGTAAATGGACAAATAAAATGGGACGGAGGTAGTATGTAATGGAGGGAGTATGTATAAGGCCATATTTTTTAGAATGGTAAGATTAAATTAAGTAAAGTAAGGTTGGTATAGAAAGAAAACGTAAGGAAAATAAAATAAAATGACATTGACTTGATAGTTTTTTAAGGATTTGTGTAAATTAAGGTATGGTAATGAAATGAAATGATAAACCTAACTTATCTTTTTAAAGAACAAGACTTTGTATTGTTCAGTTAAACTTTATGAATTTTTATGGATAATTATTTTATATATAAAATGATCTAAAATAAAAACATAATATTACTATATTTTTTATAAAAAAGTATTTTTCATATGCATATATCTATGTAACATTTTTTAAAAAAATATGTGAGAAAGTAGTAGTTAAATAATATTATTAGAAATTGTAAAAGGTAAAAACTGACAAATACTAAGGAACAAATATAGCATCAAATATTTAGATTTTCTTTCTTAAAGTTGGAAAATCAATTCAAAAGATATAATTCATCTTAAGATTTTTTTTAAATTTTCAAATAAATTATTCATCCCTTTTAATATTCATGGAAAAATCACCGTAACATTATACGTTTCACAATAATAAATTTATGATATGATGATATCACATAGATAGAACAATGGTGATATTGAATTGTAATTGTAATTGTAATGGGTCCCTCAAATAAGTATTTGGATTAAATTATATTTCTATAGTTTGGATAATAATTTATATAATTTTACAAACAAATATTGAAAACTAGAATCTGAATATAAGATATTTACAAGAAGATATTTTATATTTATAAGTAGTTTTGTCAAAAGGGAAAGGGTTAGTATCATGGTGAGTGAGTAGACAATGTTCATTGGTACATGTAACTATGCAAAATGAGGACAGGTAGTAGTTTCATTTTCATTTTGAGGGCTTGAAATTTCCCAATTTCACATCCATTAATTACCCATTGTTGGTACTTGCCATGTTGCCCTATTGTGTACTTCCTTTCTTAATGCTAGCTAGTGTTACACATTTGCTAACTTATCATAGTACAAACTATACTTATCAAACTAGAAGTGTATCATACATATCAATATCTCTTTTCAAGAAATTATGAAACTAGAACAAAATTTTAGAGTACAAATCTAGCACAATATATTTTTTTCTTGAATCAAGTCCCACCCTAATTTGCACAACTATTTTTTTAGAGTAGTATGTTAGGTTTGTCCTTATTTAACCTTACCTTACTTTATTCAATTATTTAAAAAGCACTCAAATAAAGGTCAAAATTTTATCCTTACATTTTCTTCCCTTATCTTACCAAATTTAACTTGATCATACAACTCTAAAGAAGAGGGTCTTTAAATTTCGTAATATAAATAATGTCGAGCAATTAATAATTTGTCCTTCAATATTTAGATAAATCTATTATCCTATGTAAAACCTTAAAGGCTAAAGTAAGAAATTAAAACTTTTTTTTTGAAAACTAATATAGCGAATTCGCCATCAAAATAATGGATTCCATTTAAGCATGGCTGCTACTTTATGCATGGTTATGTGTCTTCTTATTCAATTTTCACTTTTCGTGAGCTTAATGATAGAATAGTTGATGTGGCTAAACTTTGTAACTTTAGCATTTTTTTTAAAGTTAATAAAAAATAGGTAAATTTGACAGTCTAATGTACCTCTAACTTATGACTTATGAGTAACTATGAATAGAGATGAACAATTATGGGTATCCATTTAATATTTAAAGATAGTCTCAATTGGATTATGAGATTACGATCTAGTTCCGGACCCATTTCAAACTGGATCCAATCACGGTCCAGTCCCCCATTCATTGGCACTGGATCTTTAACTAGGTACTCGGTTGGCAAAACTTACATACGTTATTTTCGTTAATTAATCTACGCTATCTAGCAACAGTCCGACACAATGTTCTTGTCAAATTTCAACCACATTCATTTTTTTTCGATCGTTGGAAGCCAACAGGCTAAAAAGCATCAAAGATGCTACAAAATATCCATCAAAACAGTAAAAATAGCATAGGCATAACACCAAAACAAACAGCAAAAGCATAAAGCTACAATCAGGAGAACCCGAAAAGACACCTAACTACAGCTGGAAAACCACCCAAAGAAGAAAAAAAAACAATCATTTCTTCTTGGATGGAATAGCCTTTAGCCCACAAACCTTTTCCACCAGAGCCTGCTTTCGATCAATCGCCGCTCTAGCATCCTCAATGATCTTCAACTTCCTTGCAGATTCAAAAGACGTCGAATTAGACTTTCGAGACGCATCCAAAACCAACCTCCATTTAGATTTCAACACAACCTTTCCACTCCTTTTACTCCTAGCATCGACCTTTGAAAGAACCAAGATAGAATCCTCAAGATCAGGAGAGACATCAGACACAGACTTGATCGAGACTGTGTCCTCACTATCAATAGGGGCATGATCAGAAAGGACATCCTTATAAGAACGCACAGGAGACGTAAAACTACCACGTGAATCAAGAGCGCTGTAAACATAAATTTCGAGCCTGAAATAAATAAAGACAAGAAATATGAGAAACAAATTAATTTGTATTAATATTTGAATGTATGCGGGTACAATCTCTGTATTAAATACAATAAAGTAGTCCTCTGATTCAATCTCCTGAAATTTGGGTGAGCCGAGGGCGCGGACGCTTGATCTCGATCTCGAATGCAGATTTAGTCGAAGAACTCTTGTAGTAGTTCTTGAGCTGAAGGTCTTGAGCATTGATCTCCTTGATGCTTGGTAGCCTGAGGTTGCTCGAAGTCTAACCGTCTGCAGGTTGACTATCGGTTGTAGTTCTTCAAGTTCCTTGATGCGAGGGCTTGAGGGTTTGATCTCGATCGATGAACTAGACGAGGAAGACGACTGCAGTATTTGATGTGAAGAACAAAAGTTGATGAACTAGCCGACGTTAATCTTTGTCGCTTGTAGCCGGAGAGCGTCTGTAGTTCGATCTTCTGAAGGTTTTGCAGGTCTTGCTGAAGAACTCTAAAGCAGTTCTTGATCTTGACGCGGTAGAGGCTGGAAGAGTCGATCTTGAGCTTTTGCAGACTTCGATCCTTGGCACTTGGTAGCTTGAAACTGCTGGCAGTTTGATCTTTTAAAGCCTCTGGAGTGCCGAATGCCGAAAGTCGTTGGAGGTAGACTGCAGAGTGTGTTGAAAATGAGGGAGAAGACCTCTATTTATAAGCTCTGGAGGCCTAGGGTTGCCTAGGGTTTGAGTCGGCTTTGGGCTTGGGCCCAAATTAATTAATTATCCCTTTATTTAAAATAAAGAAATAATTATTATTTTCTGCATCATAATTAACATGTGTCATGATATTATTGGCCAGGATCCATTTCCATATAAAATTCAATTAAATGGACCGCCGTAATTAATTTAACACGTGGCAGATAAAATTCCAAATGGTGGGCACCAACTATTGTCTATTCCAAATGGTAGACACATTTTTTATGTATTCCAAATGGTAGGCCTAAGTTCCAAAAATTTCCATCCAGTAGGCATGCATCTAACTGCCGTTAAGAATATCATCCTCTTCTCAACTACCCATTCCCAGACCCAATCTCAGCCGTTCGATTCCAAATCAACCTTCATCATCCACCTCTCCAACACCCACAAACCAACCTTAACCTCCATCTCCGCTTGGCACTCCTCCATCCTCTGCTCCGCCACCTCCTCCGCCGCCCTGCTTTACTCGTACACCCACTCCGCCACTGCCTTCGCTGCCTACCTCACCCCTCTGACGCCACCCTCCTCCACCGACACCCCGCCGTCCTCTTCGTCGTCCCCGACCGTACGTGTCCGCCACCTCCACACCACCAGCACTCCCCACTTCCTCGGCCTCGCCGACAACTACGACCTCTGGCTTGACTCCAACTACGCCTCTGACGTCATCGTCAGAGTCCTCGATACCGGAATTTGGCCGGAGATCCCCAACTTCGACGATTCCGAATACGGTACGGTGCCCTCCATGTGGCGAGGGACCTGCGAGGTAGGTCCCAGTTTTCTGGCGTCATCTTGTAATCGGAAACTCATCGGGGCTCGTGTCTTCTACAAGGGGTAAGTAAGATAACTCATAACTACCCGCGTTGACCTTTTTCCCCCTTTTTTTCTCCTAAACTGCGATCGTTCTGACTTATGAGGTTTGGATTTTTCTCCACAAGTAGAACGAATTCATGATTTGATTTGAATTTGGATTTGGATTTGGATTCGGACGACTGAGATTGTGTCTGGGAATGGGTAGGTGAGAAGAGGATGATATTCCTAACGGAAGTTAAGATGCATGCCTACGGGATGGAAATTTTTGGAACTTAGGCCTACCATTTGGAATACATAAAAAAAGTGTCTACCATTTGGAATAGACAATAGTTGGTGCCTACCATTTGGAATTTCCCATAAATTTAATTCATTTTCCACGTGTCATTTTTTAATTGGTCGATAAATTTTTGCCTCCTACAAGCGCCATCACCGCCAATCGAATGAGTCGTCTTTGCACATATAGGGTTTATAAAAGTTCGCTCAGAATCAGCGGGGACAACAGAGGGTGAATGAGACGACTTACTCTGATTGGCTTTAGGGACCCAAACCCACTTAACAGGTTTAGAGCTCGGCTTCTTTCGAAATTTAGCCCACGAAACAGCTAAACAAGACCTATTAAAGCACCAACCATTAAAACACCGAATAGCATTCAAACTCCTTGCTTATCAGTAAAACGAACAAAGCCAAATTTCTTCTCATTTTTACCCGATTTCAACCACATTCATTTCTTCATTCCCAATCACTATCACCAACTTTGAAGTTCAAGGTTAAATGTTTCAACCACAACAATAAATTACAAGTCTTAGCATTAGAGTTTCTCCATATATAGTACTACTATAGTAGTATCATAATATGTCAGAATGTGACGACAACTATGGGCTTGGATCTATGAATGGTGAGACTTGAGATAGTTGAATGACTAATTGAATAGTCTCCTAGTATTTAAATTAATAGTACTTTGTATTAATAATCTTCAAACAATTATTTGAATCCTAGATATCGAGTCTGTTTCTGAATGTTATTATCTTCAAACAAATTGATTTAGGATCCAGTTAACTAAAATTCAAATCCAAAATCACTGAAATCAACCAGTATATATTATCATTTTTATTTATGATTTTACCCACCGATATTAATAATTATTATAATAGTAATAAAATCTTGATTGGTAATCACCAAGAAATTATCTAAGATTTCATTATACGATGATTCTACAAAATTCCAGATAACTTAACAACTGTTGAGTAATGAAGAAATACATTAACATGATGATTGAAATTTAACTTTTATTTATTTGTTTATTCAAATATTGTTAACTTTGAAAGGGACGAGAATGAAACAAAAGAGTGAATTCAATCAGGGGAGAGATAGACTGGACCTAGAGAATCACCTTTTCTTTTTCCATCGAGATTTTGATAAGAGGAATCAACTAGTAGGCAGCTAGCAAAAAGCAAACCCAAATTTCTTACTTTTAATAATTTAAAATTAGAATATTTGGACAAGTATTATTGGAGACTACAAAGGTGGACTCAAATCTAACATTTCTACATTAAAAAAAAGTTGTAGCCATAATATATTTTTATGAATATTGTGATCCACCTCTCTTGTGATTTCATTGTGTGTTTTTATAGTTTCTATTAGGGTTTGACTTTTATTGACCATATGTTTTTGGTAGGAATTATTGTTATTTTTGAAAGGTTTTTTTGTAAACTTCGTGATATTGTGATGAAATCACCTCACCATTATTTTATAAAAAAATGTAAAGAGATCTAGATTGTTTAATGAATATAATACACATCGGAAGAAATTCTATACACATTTTGTGATTGTTGCATGCAATTACAAAGAAACATCATCTAGACAATCAAAGAAAACAAATATCAAAAAACACCTAAAACACCACTATAGCAAAATAATACAGCTCAACGAAATTAATCTTTTGATTTTTGTTTTCCTTTCTCTTCATCATTTCTTCTTAACCAGCTTCACCACAGTCTTAAGATTTTCATGAATAAAATCTGGATCACATTATATCTGGACCACTCTATACACTAGATCCTCGCACCGAAATTACATATATATATATTGAAAAGCCAAATCAGTGATATATATATTGTTTGATAGAAAATCAGTGATATTATTACTTGATGGAAGTGAGTACGTAATTTTGTTTGGGTAATTGGTGCGGGTTGCGCCTGCCTTATTCCGGGGCAGATTTCCCTCCACAATATCAATGGGTCTGCTTTCGGCGCCGAAGGTAGTTAGGCGGTTACTTATCCCCCTTTACCAACTTCCCCCACTCCTACCTTCTTCCAATGATAAATAACCCAATTTTTTTTTTAATTACAAGTAATGTCTGTGATTAGTTATTTGTCATTGTCTATTTTACAATATTTAATACCTGGATTTATTTTTTTTAAACTTTATAACATCGGTGACTGAGTTATATTGATTTTATATTGATTTATTTATTCCTTTTGTATTCTCTTTTATTTCCATGAATAAATTGATTGTTCGATTTTGAATTTATTCGCATTACACGTAGTTTTTGCTATCTAAATATTGAATATTACTTTTAAAGAAAAGAAATTGGGTTATAAGAATTCCTACTTTGATTGATAGGATTACATAATTTTAGAAATAGACAGTAAATTCATAACAGACTATTCACCTGTTGGATTGTAGACTGCTTTCTTATGTAGTGCTTGTGATATTGATAAAGGAAGAAGCATTGATGAAATTTACGAATTGAGGTAAATATAAAAAGATAAGGTACAAAGAAAAAGCACAAGGGTAAAAAAAGAGGGAAAATAGTAAAAACATGCTAATGCTAGCATTACAACTATGTGGAAGTCGAGATTTTTTTTTCCCCAAAAAAGTCAACAAAATATTCTAATATCGCGTCAAAAATCCATCGAATTTGTTGAGAAGATCAGGATATGGGGTAAAGAGAGCAAGAGTATAGAGACAAGGAGTTAGGATGGAGGAGGAAGGGAGAAAGGAAGCACATGTCTAATACTAACATGGCGGGTTATTTAGAAGTCAACAAAAATATTTTAAAAAAATCAATGTAAAAACCTTTTGACGTTGTGATAGAAAATTGTCGAATTGATTTCAAAACAACTAAGGCCGTGTTCTATACTGCGGTTGGCAAACTGTGATGCCACAACCCACCACATTTCACCGCAAATCATTACTTTTTTCTCTCCTTACTTTTCTCTCTCCTCACTTTTCTCCTCTACTTTTTCCATTCTCTCCTCACCTACCCCACATACCAATAATATACCACAATTCCACCACACCTCACCACAAAATACCGCAAAATACCGCAGTATAGAACACGGCCTAAGTAGCAATCAACTAAAAGTTCATCTCACTGCGTTATATTTCAAATTTGAATTATCGTTGCTTATTATCCAAAGTACGAATCATCATGATCAAAATATTCTTAAAGAAATAATTAAAATAAAATAGGGGGCATATTGTTCAAGGCTCTAGCAAACTTGACAGAGAAGAAGTCCAATTTTTTTTTTCCCCGATTATTCATAGCTTGAAAATGACCGAAGATTCAAATCCACATGGCGGAAGAAGCACAACTTAGATTATGCAAAATATTATGATCAAATTAGATTTGGACCAAATCACATATTTTGATTGGATCGTATTGAATTGAATTAGACAACTAACGTAAGTGACCGATTCGAATTGTAACCTCAAATCTAACATTGATAAAACAGTCGCCAATAATCGTGTAGTCGCCAATAATGGTGAAGTGAGTTTCGGTTAGGCTTGACTGAAGAAGTCAAGTCGTTACTAGCTACCTCAATTTGAATAGTCTTAACTTTACACCTACCTTTTATGCCCTTGCTTGCTTTTCCCCCCTTTTTTTGTTTTTTAAGTTCAATTCTTTTTTGGTAGATTGAACAACACAAAGTTTGCAATTCTTGAAGTAAAACTTAAATTGTTAGCACTTTGTTAATATTAGAGTTCGAAAATGTGATTTCAATGAATCAAACCAATCATGGTTTAAAATAAAAGAGTTGTAATAGAATTTTAACTTCTACTTATATTGATTATTTGCAAAACATAATTGCTTTGTAATTATATCATAGTATTTTCATTATTATTATTATTATGTATCATAAGGATCAATTTCACCGAATCTCAAACCCTTTTAAAACCATTTGCAGCACCGAGCACATTTTGTTCTCGGCTGGTTGCCGCGATATATTTGAAAGCAAAGAAATTAGTGAGCATCACGACTGCTTCAAATTTATGATACCTTTAAGCCTGGTTTTATGTAGCGTCATACCACACCCACCATAATTTAACCACTAACCACAAACCATCACATGTTGCTAAACCATACCACACTTTACCATAAAAATCATAATTTTCCCTTTCCTCACCTACCATACCAATCATTCTTACTACCAATTTTACCGCAACATACCACACCGTATCATTTCATGTCACAATATCCACATTTTTATCATACCATACCATTACCACACTTGCCCACCACAAAAAAGAACAGTCGTAGGGGTGTTTGGCTACCAGCTTTTTGGAATAACTTTTAGTTTTTTGACCAAGGTGAAAAAGCTACCTGAGGTGTTTAGTAACAAACTTTTCATATTTACTTTTTGGTATCCATTAGTTAGTTTTCAAAAACTTACTTCAAGGAACTTTTCACAAAAAGATAGTTTACTAACACATTTCCTGCCATCAACTAACCCAAAAAGCTAATCCAAATAGCTAACAGTTACAAGCTAACAACTAACAACTACCAATTGATTGCCAAACAGAGTCTTATTACAACTTACAAGTATGTATATAAGATCGGATCAGCATGCTGACAAGTTCTGTCAGTTAATTAATTTCCATTTTGCCTTAAGAATACCATCGACCATGAAAAGAATGATTAGGGCTTTTGATTCTCCGCCCCCAGGAAAGAAAAAAAGAAACTTATCCTTGGATTTGCTTCAATAGGGGAGGGAGTAATGTACTACTATCCAACAAGTGTGATATTTTATGATCTTTTTTCCCAAAGATGTGTAAAGTGTAAAACACAGCTAGAAAAAGAAGAATAAAAAGCCAAATCCTCTTTTTCAATCTTTTCAGTTATCCAATAGAACCAAAAAAATGTAGTAATGACTTGGCCTGGCTTTATCAATCAAACATCCATTATCAAAAAATACTCCTATCAAGACAACCCATTGCCTTCACATGGGGACATCACATAATAATATACACACACTCTCGTGCTAAAAAAGGTTTTCCATTTACTCATGAATCATCACAACTTCAATGTACTTTTGTTTAAACAAAAACTGAACTGCATTCACAAGGGGAAAAACTAACGACAGCGACCGATTACTTCATCTCGTAACAAATAATATTGCTAAGAACATGAAATAATTTACCGCGTTGAAGTTTGCCTTCAGTTCAAGTAATGTCTCGAGCACAAGTATTGCAAGAAACCTACATTTTCGTATTCCACAACATTTTCGTATCTATTTTTGCCCAATTCTACATTTTCTACGTAAATCTATGTAACTTTTACCTACTTGTACATAAATCACCCAAACTTACTCAAATCTACCTAACTTCTACATAACCACCAAAAGAGCATAACTCCACTTTAATGAACTAGAAGCTCAAAGAATGAAAAACAGATTAAATTTTACCCTAATTTTGTCCCTTGTGGCCTCTACTCACCTGTATTTATTTATTCCCATTTCAAAAAAAAAGAGGGGGTAAGAAATCCTGGCTGCAATGAATGATCACAAGTGTCAAAGAAGATATGCAGCATGTGAGGTGATATTGCCCCCTTTGTTTTTTACACTATTTAAAGTCATCCAATTTTGTACTCTTTTTAAAGTCCTATTGTAGTTTCTCTTTTTAAAGTCCTGTCATCTATCTACTTTCAGAAAAAGATTACTCCCTCACAAGTCAGCCATTTTTATATACACAACTATATAGTGAAGAAACTGCCCTTTTTTGGACATGGAAAAAAGTTGTGGAGACCCCATCCTAAAAACATGATCTCTTTATACAAGGCTTTACACAAGGGCAAGCCATGCCTTTCTCCCTCCTCCATGATTGTGGACTGGACAGCCTACTGCAATATCCTTTTCACTTAACAGCTAAAAGCCTAAAACTTACACCCCCACCAACATAAATCAACCCACAGAAACTCAAAGTGTAGTTGGAGGGAGGATTGATTGTAATCTCCAACTTCTGCAAAGGATCTTTCGAGTTGTTAACATCGGTCACTCCAGTACTATAATCATTTCCCCGCTTTAGCAACATTATTGGTAAGCTAGGATTCTCGATTTTGCAAACTAGAAATTAAGAAAGTTTGTCAAGTTTTCCAAGTTGATAAACTTTCCTACATTTGGTTCTTCCTAATAGATGCGAAAGTTCTAACGTGAGCCATTATTTCACTCACAAACCCAGTCAATAGTTTTCCGTGGGGTGGGGTTAGGGAGGAAAGACTTTCCCAGGAAAATCTTTCCTAATAAACTACTCAACGCACCATACTAATAATAATAATAATAATAATAATAATAATAATAATAATAATAATAATAATAATAATAATAATAAAGGAAGGTGAGATTGTAAACTGTTGAAAAGGAACAGCAACCTCCTCCTAAGTGGAGGAATATGCTTCAGGCTTGGGAAAGTTATAACGTGGGGCCATTATTTCACTCACAAACTCAGTCAATAGTTTTCCGTGGGGTGGGGCGGGGGTTAGGGAAAGTCTTTCCCGAGAAAATCTTCCCAGTAAACTACTCAACGCACCATAATAATAATAATAATAATAATAATAATAATAATAATAATAATAATAATAATAATAAAGGAAGGTGAGATTGTAAACTGTTGAAAAGGAACAGCAACCTCCTAAGTGGAGGAATATGCTTCAGGCTGTTGAAGGTGTTTATCAAAGCCATGGGTTTTGGGGGGTGGGGGTGTCATATATGCAGATGAAAGACAGAGAGAAGTGGGTAGCATGTTTATATGAGAGAAAATTGTCAAAATAAAGCAAGGTTCAATTCAAAACTACTAAAAGCAAGCATTGCATAATGCATAAGTCAGTTTCCAACCCACATATGCTCTCTATCTATAGAAAGCAACCCACAATAGGGTGTGGTGCAAGGAACACCCCATGTGGCACATACGGTGGATATTCGCTACCGCAAACTCATGCTTTGTGGAGCATTTAAGAGCGAGTCCCAAAAGAGAAATAGAAGAAGTAACAAAAACACAAAGGTGCATGGAATACCCTGTAAAAGTTCGATGATTTGGTAAAAGGTTGAAGCATCTGCTTCAGGTAGAATCCACAGTGAATGCTCTAAAACAATAACAGTTACCGTAACTAACTAGAGTTCTCGATGATTCTCATTGCTTTTAGGTACAAGAATCTGGTCTAAGCTAAACACAATTAGATCCCACCTACCCATACGCCGAATGAAGGCGAGTTTCTTTTTCCCTTTTTTTTAACAAAGAAACTTCTTTTTGAGCCAGCCCACAGCATAGACCGGTCATTTCAAAAGGTTAGGCGACCGGATAAGTAGGAAGGGATAAATAAAGTAGCATGATATGACATAACTCGTCTTCTATTCTATCATCATTTCCAGATGGAATGTAGAGAAAAGCTCAAGGAATAAACAAGGAACTTACACCTATGGTTTTGCAAAACAAACACGGAAAGTCCCATTCCCCACTGTCCCTTGGCAACTAGCTGGGTCAACATAAACTCGCCAGACTACAAATCTCTACAAAGTGGAGTCTGCACAAGTGCCTGATAATAATAATGGCAAGGGCGACAACATAAAAGTTTATGGTGATAAGACGTAAATATTCACATGGGCAATAGCATATTCTAAACACTTAATAAGCTATCATGAGAAAATAAGCATCAATAGGTGCCACTCATCAAAAAACAAACGGAAAGTGCATGGGTCAGCAAAATGGCTGTCCATTTAATTTAATTTGATTATAAGGTAGAATACACTTCAATATTGAATATTAATATGACAAGCTAACCTCCGGAAAAATCTCTATAGCAACTGTTCCTCACAAGTCATATCTTATATTCCACCTGCCCTTTGCATCGGCATTGAGAGTCCAGTTGATTTCTCTAAGCTGCATGTATGGAACCTGCAACAAACCAGGGAGAAAAACAAAATTGGGTGACATATAAATGCAGATGATAATGTCAAAGTCTCGTATTCTTCCCATGGTGAGCTTGGTGCAAGGCAAAAATATGGTTCATTGAAGGCATAAATAGTAACAGAGATTTCAGATAGTATGAAGAGAACACCAGGAAATTGATTCACAAAGCAAATACTAACCAAGCTGCTTTAAGATCCTATGGTAAACTAGGTCAAGATAAATGTAAAACAAACTGGAAAAAATATAAAATAAATTTGCCACTCAATAAGAACCAAGCAGCCAGCAAAGTCCAGGTCACACAGGGTAGACAAGGCAAATGAGGACTAGACTGGATCTTACCATCATCAATTCTAGAGCATCAAATTTGGCCAATTACAAAATAACAATCACTCGTGCTAATGCTAAACTGCTTACAGAAACTCAAGGCTTTGATTGTTTGACATAGCAAATCATGTTATAAATCAGAACTCCTAAAGTAATCAGTACGGAAGTTTGCCTGCATGATAGAAGTCGAGTAGTTGACAATCCATTATACATGAACAAAGTAATCTCAAGGATTTGCTATCCTAATTCCTAAAGCATCACTATATCAAGAGCAACTAGGAGAACATAGTGAATGTTCTAACTAACTCTATGAGGAAATTGCAGGGCAAAATACTTTTAACAATCACACAACAAATGCAGATTAGCAGAAAGCTGATAGGAAGTGCAACTTGAACAACGTCATGGTGACTCATCCACTATCCTTGCCGGAGGATGATCCTAATTTTTGTTCAATAGGCATCATAAATGCGCCATATGGATTCCTCAATCAAAATAAAATGTGAATCATGGACACCACGGTTCAGAATGAGTATCATCTTAATGGATCAATCAATGACACTGGTACATATATAAGGGGCCTTTATTGTCCATCTGGATACTGGTTTTTACCACCCCTAATTACCATTTTCATCATTCAATCTTGTATGGATGTACAATAGTTAACTAAAATCAATGTAAAACTACAGGCTTTCATTCTGAAAGCAAATGAAGTATATTTACTTTCTAAGAGGGCTTATATGAGCATAGGATTAAAACGGGTTAAAACGGGTTGGATAAAGATGAAATTTAAGAAGACATGGGATTCTACCAACCTGTCCCAAGCAGAAACAGGGACAATGCAATAAATCTCCTCAATGATGTTGCCATTAGCAATATAGCTGCTCAATTACCTTTATCTACTATAATTAGTATTCATAGCATTTGCTTACTCTACAAATGCCTAATGCCTACCTATTCAAGTTTCAAGCTATACCTAGCACATTATCTCTCAACCTACAAACATGGTAAGCTATCTATGACATCCCTGTTCTGAAAGCATCTCTTATGGATCACTTTGTGAAATAATGACATCGACTTCAGTGGGAAAAACGCCATTAGACAATGAAGACACTATTCTCTTCACAAGTAAATTTCTGCCTTTCAAGATATTACAGTTGAAACTCATTATCATACACTGTTAACAAAGGCTTATTTTACATTCAAATGCTTCTACTTCTCTCAAATGATATTTGTTGATGGCTATGAGCCCAATTCGCACACTTGTCCTTCTTAAGCTGTCCCTTAGTCTAGAAATGGAGAATACTGTAGAGTACTACTAAAAAGGAACCTGCAATATTATCGTAACATGCCCTGCCTCCCACAAATTAAGAAAACACAAAAGAAAGAATCCAGCTCACATCAGTTGATATTTCAACCATGAAGAAACACAACACACCAGATATAGAATATTACTATAGGATTATAACATCATAGGAACATGGAACTAAAGACAAGGAATACAGGGAGTGTAGCCTCAACTCATATGTAGTTTTCCATAATGCCTAAGAAACATTTGCAGGATCGTATAGGATGTAGTTGCACGTGTCTTTGGTTATGTACATCATGAAATTGGGATCCTCAAATTATAACCCAGAAAATATAAGTGAAATCCACTCAAACTACCAATCTATTATAATCTCTATACCTCTACAGAAGTTATATTAAACTAGAAACATACATAACATACACAAACCTCCAATTCTTCTCTAAATGGGCTAGCTTCTTCTCAAATTAGGATGTGAACAAGATAAAATAGTCAATAATTTGTTCTTCTCTAACAATATCCTTTCTAGACAATAAGACAACTATATTCAGACTAGACGAGGTAGTGATCCAATGAACGACAAGAAGATCCTCAGCAATATGTGGGATTTTTTTTTTTTTTTTGGGGGGGGGGGTGGAGAGGGGAGCCTAAAGGCAAATTTCTCTATTGAGATTTTGAAGTACCAAGAAGGAATCAACCAGTGACTAGGGAAACAATTCATATGGAATGGCACTTGTCAACCTTGGCAAAGGGATGTAAACAACTGTAAGGCCTTACTTTCTCAATCATGTCATAGCCAACTTTGAGCCTCACATCTTGGTCCTTCTGAAAGTTGAAGATGCTCCACACAAATTCAGCAGCTCCTTTGGACTTTCTCTACAAAAGATTGGGGATGCAAATAAGCTAACAAAGGGCAGGGGTCATCAGGCTTATTTTTTAAAAGATTAAATAAAAATTGTGGAATATTACACAGCATAGCAATGATTTACAAACCCCATTTAGACAATACCACGCATGGTTGGAGGAAGAGATTGAGGGAGAACATGAATCAATCTCTTCCTTTGAGATAAATCAAACAAATGAAATGAAAGGCTCTTTAATGCAGATTTCAAATTATGTTCTCAAAGTTCTAACTCCTAGAAAACCTCAAGGTCCACATAGAAGAAAGGAACACTGAGGAGTGCGGACCAATACAAAATCTTGAGCGAAATGCCAATATTTCACTCAAAGTATTTCTGCTAGTAATGATTCTTTTTCTTTAACCTTGTCCTCTTCCCTCTTTTTCCATTCCCTAAGGACCTTTTTCTTGAGTGGGGAAGGTAGAAGGGGTTCTCTGTCAACAGAATCAGAGGTACAGCAGTATACAACATTACAAGCCAGTTTGCAAGATATGGTGGTAGATTAGGCACCAACAAGAAGGCACTACGAATACAAACCTCCTTAAATTCCTTATCAGCATCACATCGCCCCTTGACATTAAAGCTCACCCTACCATTTGATGTCACAGGGAATGCCTTCTTACCACGCACAGTGTATCGAAGCTTCTCATTCTTGTCAAATTGTACCCCCAAGCCAAGGCTGGCTGATAACTGTAGTTCACGCATAATGAAATTAATGTTTGATGAATAGAAGGAAGAACAAAAGCTTCAAATCTTAGGTCTAAAATCTTTTCAAGATAGCTTGCTTGACTGCATACTTACATCAGGATAGAAATGCCTTAGAATTGCACTACAGTAACTAGGACCTCCATACTTTGTATCTAGCTCTCCGTGGACCTGACACAGAGAATGAACTGCTAATGAGCATAGACTAAGGTATATAAAACTAACAATGAATAACCTGTTGATGTATTTAAAGCCACTTGATCATAAACATTCCCAGGCAAAGCAAATGCATAATATATTTAGGGTTTTCCACTTTTCCTAAACAATATGCCATTCATTGGATCTCCTCAGATATATTATGAAAGTTAGATACTCTAACACATCAATTGTTCCAATGAATCTTGAGATATATGTTCTCTTGAAGACGGACAATTTCGTTTATGCACTCTTAACTATTTAAAACAAGTTCCTAATAAATTATAGGGTTTTTGGTACGCAATAATCCCTACTTTTGGGGTTTGACTGAGAATATTCAACACTAACTTCTTGACCTCTCCCACTCCATACTTATTCACATATTTTCATTCACTCCATACAATTATTGTGCGCTTAAACCCTAGATAATCTACGCCATAATCTCTCAACCAAACCACAAATAATGACGCCTGCAACATTGAGCATATAGCTTCTTCTTCCAAAAATCACACAATAAGGAAAACTAATGAACAATTCAGGAGTTCAAATAACACAATTGTAACCAAATTACTGCATATCAACAATCAATAGGTAGCTCCAATTCTAGTTAAACAGGTCCTTTTGCTACTCTTTTCTTCTGCTTTCTTTTTCATATCAACAACTCCATAAATACAGCAATATTAGTATCGGAAATCCAATAAGTGATTAGAACAACAAAATTCGAAGGCGATTATGAAGCATTAGCATAACAGTCACAGTAGAGCAGAAATTTGAACGGAATTACTCAACAACTCCATAAATACAGCAATATTAGTATCGGAAATCCAATAAGTGATTAGAACAACAGAATTTGAAGGCAATTAAGAAGCAGTATTAGAACAATCACAATAGAGCAGAAATTTGAACGGAATTAAGCAAATGCAGTACAGAAATTTGTATCGGAAAACCTGCAAGAGAGTGAGGGAATCGACGGGAAACTTCTCCTTGGCATGAATTCGGAGAGATTTGGAAGCTCCGCTGTATCTGAGAGAAGTCTCCATTGCTGAATCTCTCGTTCGTTGTTCTTCGTTGTTCTTCGTTGTTCTAAAACCCTACAAACCCTCTGTTTCACACACAGAGAGTCTAGAGAGAACAGGAGAGTGATAGAGAGAGAGAAATGGTGGTTGAAGTTTTTGGTTTCCGGGTAAATGAATAGGTGGGAGAACTTCGCTGGATAAGGCGCCTTCCCAATTCCCACAGTTAACTTTTACTATGAGACATTAGTGTTAACTGAAATCGAGCTGCTTTCCCCATTCTATATTAATTGTCATATTTTTTATTTTTACGATCTCTAATGTCACTTTTAATAAAAATTCTATCATAGTTGAATTTATTTTCAATTATGGTAGTTGAAAATTTTATAACATTCATTTATCAAAAGTAAATCATGTTTTTAAAAAGATTTATATCCTCATAAACATGGTTAATTATTGTATCAAGTTATTTTGATCAACCTACATTGATTTTAAAGTTTTATGGTAAATTAATGGTCTTTTCACTTTTCAACTATGATAGTTGAAAAAAAGTCAACTATGGTGGAATTTCCTTTAAAATATTCAATTTTGTAAAAAATTATGACTTTAACATATAGATTTACTTATTGTAACCAGTCCTATGGTGAATACATTATCAAATATATCACGAATCTAATGATAGTAATTTTTTTTATAGCAACTCATTATATATATTGAGAAATTGATGGTCAAAATTTTTGAAATTTGACTGCATAATTTTCAAAGACGACAATTAATATGAAACGGAGGGAGTATCATACATTTATCGTAAGACATATAATTTTGTGTTAATATTTTTATAAATAAAGGGGTGGTTAATAATTTATTTGAAAATAAAATTCATACTACCTCCATCTCAAATTATTTATCATGTACCTAACTTCTTTGTCCTATAATATTTGTTTTATTTACACTCCCAACAACTGTAATTTTTGTCTACTCATAATTAATAAATTCACTTATCACCAGCTATTAATCTACTATATTCAATTAAAATATGGTTAGTTTGAGTAAATTACAAACTTTTTACCTCAATTTTCAATATGCATTGATCTTCTCAAGTTAGGTAAATGAACAAATATAATGGGACAAAGATAACACTTATTAATTATATGCACATTAAAAGGTCATTATAATATCATTTATAGTCATAATAAAATATTAAAAATGTAACTATGCAAAAAATCAGTCTCACAATTAATTTTAACTGGGAGGGTCTCGTATTAGAATTTACCCTTTGAGACATACCCCATCTTCATTTGAGAATACTATGCTATGGGGAGTGTTGTCAAAAATTTACCTGGAGTTAAATTTGAGTCGATTAAATCGACAAATATTAAAAATCAAATGAAGAATTGATGATTGAGATTCAAATTATTTCAAGTCGGAATAGGTAGGACAATTCTAAGATCTGAATTCAGGTTAAAATTGAGTCAAAACTATGAAAATATAAAAAAAATTATGCAGAGTTTTTGGTCAGTTCGGCCCATTTTAAAATTTCGGATGAAAAAATATGTTGCCACCCAATATGTTTCAAGGTCAAGAAGAATTTGGGTACTTGAGTTAAACAAAATTTTGTTTTACATTTTCATAATATATGCTTTCAATTATCCATAATTAAGAGAGTTGATGTAATAGTTAAGGAAGCTGCTCCATCATGATCCATTTAATGCTCGTATATAATTGTTAGGTATCCTAAAAAAGATATGACAGCTAACTGGACACGAATAATGTCAAACTTGGCTCAACGTGATCATGCCACGGACAATATGACATTGTTTGTGTTGTCCTTCAATTTTTCTTTTCCTTAATTTTGTCCAACAAGGTCCGTGTTGGATCACACACAATATTTGTAGATCTACATATTCATGTTGGTCCCCGTAATGGTACCCTGAACCTTCCGAGCCGTCCGAACTCCTTCAATTTATTGTTGAACTTTTTCCTAACATCATGCTCTTAAAATATCCTCAACATTAATTATCTTGTTATCTCTTACTGTCTGAACCGAAAAGAACAAGTACTTTGAGAGGGTTCACTAATAGTAGTTTGGTATATATCTTCACAGTTCATGTATAGAGCTTTAACCAAATATATAATTTCGTATGGGAGAAATGAAATTTTGTCAAATAATACTACCTTTAGTAAAGAAAGAATAAATTTGAGTGCCATTTGAAAGAATAAATTTGAGTTCCATTTGAAATTCTATTCATTTCATTTTTGTGGCGTTATTTTATTTTATTATATTTTCACATAAAAAATGATAACAATGTCGTACGAAGCTTGATATCTACCTTGATAAATAAGGATAAGGAAAATGATAAAAGTCTTGTGCAAGACACATATTATGTGTCTTGTTACTATAGAAAATTTATATATTTATAAATTAACTTGGAAAAAAGTTACATGATTGACTTCTATAACTATAATAATATATATAAATTGTATAAAATCACACATTTATCGATATTTTTTAAAATTTACAAAAAAACGTCTAAAATATGCCCAACGGATGGGGTTCACTCGTTAGGGTGTCAATTTTAATTGTTGGCGTAGCCAACACATTTCAAGCTTCTTATAATTGATAATTAATAGTATTTGTCAAAAAAATTGGGGTTAAAAACGATAATAAGTATTGATTAAACAGTGTCTTGGGGCAAGACACTTATAAAAAGAGCTTTTTTTTTTCATGATAGAACCAATAGCATGAGCGTATTTGCATTGGAGGTTGGCCACTCTCAACCAAATTTAACAAGTCAATATAATTTGGGATAACTAAACATTATGTATTTGTCTAATGAGTGTAATATTGTACTGGCCACAATTAATCTAAAACTTTAGATTCGTTACTATCCAATATGAGGTTGTTGTTTAGCTTTCAAAATCAAAATCAAATTGAGTAAAGTCAATATTCATTCCATTCCAAATTAATTGTCATATTTGGAAATCGTGTAGTCAAATTTTAAAAATTTTAACCATAAAGTTCTCAATATATACAATGAGTTGCTATATTAAATTATCACCATTAAATTTGTAGCGAAAAATACTATCATAAATGTATAATATGCATTATAAATAACATATTACTACCTCCGTCCCAAAATGTTTGTCCTTTGACTAAATTTTGACCATTGATTACTTACAAATTACAATGAGTTACAATATGAAATTACCGTCATTAAAAAGATAATTTAGTAAAGATTACAGTCGTGGTAATTTCATATCGTAACTCATTGTAATTTGAGAATAAATCAACGGTCAAAATTTTGTCAAATTACAAACATTCTGGGACGGAGGTATTATTTGAGAAATTATCAATCAAAAAATGACATTGAAGATCGCAAAAGTCAAAATTATGACAGTTCAATTAATATGGAACGGAGACAGTAATTACTTCAAGTCAATCAACATATATATCACAATCATAGTGAATAAATTATGCTGATTCTAGTCTAGAACAAAATTGAGTTGTTTAAAAACAACAGTGGACAAGATTTTGAAAGCCAAAAACACCAGAATTCAAATCCTGGATCAAATAGATGCATCAATGAAATCAACAAGATTATCAATGTCTTGCCTCAATGTTGTGATCTTCTGCTGGTGAGGTGCTACTCGATTTTCTATTTCTCTTCCACTCAACTTTCTCTCGTAACAATCCACTATGATTGAATGCTTTGTTATGAACTTTTCAAGCATCTCCTGTTCCTTGGCAACTACGTCATCTACCTACAAAATACAGAAAAAAAAGCATTGCTTCATGCAGTCTTTCATCTCTTATCAATAACTTTTCATAATATAATTTCAAAAAACTATAATTTTGTATCTTTATAATAGAATTTTTTTTACTACAAGTTTAGTGATATCAGTTTTGCATGATGAATTATTGTACATATCAACAAAGCAACCGTCAAAGTTTTCGACACGAAAAATGAGAATGACAAAAATGACCCCGGGAGTAGATGCCAAAACAAGCCTAGGACAAAACTAATATGTTCAACCAACTAGCCATCCCAATTAATAATTAAGCATACTATTTTGTGACACTGACCTGTCAATTCAGGTGAGCGGGTCAGTTTCAGGTTTGGAAGTCGTGTTCAAAACTCTAAACTTTTGGATGAGTTCGGGTCAAATTGCGTCAGGACTACAAACACACTTCGCTATCAACTTTTTGGGGTAACTTTTAACTTTTAGGATACTGTTAGCTTTTTGACCAAGGTGTGAAAAATCTACTGTAATATTTGGTAACAAGCCTTTTTTGAAGTATTTTTTTTTAAAAAAAAAAAACTACTGCTGATTGCCGAACAGTGCCTAAAGTACTTTGTCTTGGAGAAAAAACTAAATATAATGTTGATAGAAAGAAACCTTGGGGAAGATATGAGTTGCTTGTGGAGAAGAGTGGAGGAACAAAAGCAAGGGCTTCAACTCCTTCAAGAGCTCCTTAAGCAAAACATTGGCAGGTTTACGTGCAGCTTTGAAGCCATGCAAATCACCTGTTCGAGACAACTCTTGCACTGATGCTTCCAGCCCATCATGTATCGTAAGACATCGATTGATGATATTCAACAGTTGTTGCAACTTTACTTGTACCTAATGTATGTCAATGATACCAATGATATATATATATATATATAAGCATGGGATGAAAAATAAAGTTTGTATTCACTAGTGGTGGCAAAAAATCGGGTTCGGAGAATTCGGACAAAATCCCCAAATCCGAACCCTGTCCGAATTTTAAATTCGGACATTTTTTGGTGTCCGAACCCGAACCCGAATTGTCCGAATATAACCAAACCCGAATTTACACTAAATATATACATAATTCCAATATTTTGTCCGAATTCTAGTATTCGGACACTGTCCGAAGGCGTTCGAATTTGTCCGAACCCGAATTTGACACAAAATTCGGACGTCCGAATTTTCCCCCTCAAACCCGAACCCGACCCGATTTTTGAATCTGACGTGACCGAATTGTCCGAATTTAAAATGCGAACAAAAATTTGATGACCAAACCCGGTTTAATTCGGGTCGGACAAATTCGGGTATTCGGGTCGGACGAATTTTTGCCAGTGCTAGTATTCACCAATGCAACTTGAATTATATATGTAATCGACTGACCTCTTCTCTCTGCAATTTTGCCAAATAAGATGGAGAAGACTTTGAGATTGATAGGTCGGCATGGGTATAAGCAATGGAAGCGACGAAGAGGAAGAAGAATCCAAATATTAACATCAATGGCTCCCTAAGCATGGAGAAACCGGAGAACTCATAGTACACCTGTGAAACAAGAAGAACCCATACAATGTTTGATGAAGCCCTGAAAGTGTAAGATTTAATTAAAATAACACGGCTTATATGAAACTGTCTCACACTCTCGATCACGGTAAATATGTATATACGTATAATTTTGTGGTGACTTGTTGTGAATAATGGACGACTAATAATTGACTTTGATAAAAAGTGACTGTAATATCACTTAATAATTAGTCATAGTAAAATATTAAAAATGTCAACTTATAGAAGTCTTTCTCACGATGACTGTACGTGAGATGGCCTCATGCTAGAATATATCCTCTACTATGGTTGATGAGTTAAATCCCAATATATCCCAAATAAATGCTTTAGGCCATGTTGTTTTATACGTTACGGTGCGGTAGGGTACCACAACTTACCATACTACTCAATATTCTTCCACATTTTACTATACTATCACACATTTTACCACAATAATTATCAATATATCTTCTTACTTTTCTACTCTATTTTTCACATCCTCTCTCCTCGCATATCAAATCAACTACGTCTTCCACAAATTTTACCATACCATTCCACGCCCACTATATTTTCCATAATTTCACCACACCGCACCATTTCTGCATTTTACCAACCATACAAAAGAACAAGGCCTTAATCTTTATCTTAAAACATAGGGATTTGAAAGAGAATGAAATGTAGACCTGAAAATGTTGATTATGTTCAGGAACAACATTTGTCTTTCGCAGTACCATAACTGGTCTTCCACCTATGTCAAGATGGGAGATTTTTGTCTGCATGAGTTAGATTAACCAAAATGATTAATATGTTTATACAAATATCACACATCGCAACATGTTTTTTGGAAGAAAGTATATATGGAGAATCAAATTCCTCAAAAGATTACGAACCTCTTGCGATTGTTCCACTGGAAATGGGATAGAAACAGATATTCCACTTGAACCTTCTGGTAGGACAACCTAACAAAATCAAATAAGAAAATCAAGCTAAATATTTACGTACATTTATCAATTGTAACTCATGCAAATTATAAGTTATTATCGATCCACATGAACTCTTATGTACCGTTCTTTATCAGTTGTATGATCCATCGTGGTGTACCTACTTAAGTACACCATTTATATTAATTTTTTAAAAAAATCCTTTAATATTAATCATAAAATTTATTATATATTTATTAATACTTTTCTAAAATTTTCATCAATATTTTTTAACGTTATCAAATATTATTTACAAAAATTCATCACATATAATATTGATACTCCCTCCGTTTTCTATAAACTGTCACTTTAATTTCTGTACCAGTCATATTTTAAAAAATTTGACCCTTAATATGTCAACATATACAATGTTCTATTACACAAAAATACTATCATTAAATTCGTAACGAAAAATACTATCATAAGAGTATAATATTGTAATTTCGACAGTTATTGTAAACCGTATAGAGTATATTTCAATGTAGGTGGCGACGTGGGGCGTATCTAGGTAGGTACACCATAGTGGATCTAATAATTCTCGAGTAACTCCTCAACGGATCCTTAATTCTCGAAAAGAAATCATATGAAAATAAATCCATTGTAAGTGGTGTTACCTTGACAACAAGTTCATCAATGAGCATATCTTCAATATCGCTACCAAAAGAGAAGTTGAGGAATCGTTTGCCTTCGTATTCAAACAAGTATTCCTCCAAAGGCAAGCTATATCCAATTGTGAAAAACGTCCTCCAACCACCAAACAGAGGATATCTCGGTTCAATTTGTATCTCAGTCTGAAATGAGAATGATGTGATTAATGTAGCAAACCTCCAAATAAAAGACATGCATGCAATAATTTTTCAAGCCAATTTTGCCAAAAAGTACGTAGCATTTTTTCCACCTTTTTTGAGTCAGTTCGTAGGTTAGATGTGGAGATGTTGCCAATTTCATCCCTGTAGTAGATTGAATGTGCTCCTGAAGGAAGATTAGTCACTAGTGTACTCAATGCTGATGCACCATTTGTATGTGGACTGCCTTGGTAGTCAATTCTGGATAATGAGCAGCAAAAATCCATAATGTGGTTGTGTGATACAATGCCTTGACATAACATATAAGTTAAAAAAGAAGAACCACCAACAAAGGGGTGCCAAATTACATTCGAAACCTCTTTCTATCAATGAGGTGTATGGTTCAAATCACACTAGGGGCATATCAGACCTATAACAGAGAGTGTTAGGATAGTTTATTGGGAAAGACTTTCCCAAGAAAAAAGTTTCCTCGAAAAGACTTTTTCGAGGTTACCTTGGAATTTTGCTTACTGAGCTTCTGAGTGAAATAACGGGATCCACATCGGAATTTTCCCATTTATTACACACAACCAAACACAAAAAAGTTTGCTAACCAAACGCTTCCTAAGTAAACTAACAGTGACGCGTGACACCCCTGCAATTTATTACTTCTTGCTGGAGTTTGCGCTCCAGATAGTGTGACGACGGTTCACTTGAAGATATCTGTTTAATTTGTTCACTATTAACATTGTGATTTTGCACTTACAAATGTTCCATAGAATATAAAATCCAAGTGCATGTAATACATAACAGGAATGCCCCAGATATTGCTAACATAGCTCTAAGATGGGCAACTACTCCTTCTGTTTCATATTAATTGTTATATTTGGAAATTGGGTAGTCAAACTATATTCCGCAATATATACAATGACTTGTTATATAAAATTGGATCATGATAACCATCTTGACTAAGAACCATCTTGAATTGGTCATATTTCACATTTTTATAACTTTTATTAATAGTTTCTTTAATAATTATATATATTTGTCAATTATAATAATATAACACTTATCAGCTAGGTCAGAAAATATAATAATAGCCTAATTTTATCAATCAAAGTAGAAAATACACATTTTATACATAGTTTTTATATTTATGAAATAAATATAAACAAATAATTATTTTAAAATTGTTTATAAGTTGTAGTAACCCTAAAAATAATGAAACATACATTTAGAATGATAGATACGTTTATATTTAACTTTACTGGTGATTTAGAAAAAATACAAGGTGGTTAAGAACCATCTTACCTCAGGTAAGATGTTTATCATTTTCGTATAAAATTATCACCATTAGATTCATAATGAAAAATACTATCATAAAAGTATAATATTATTATCGTTGATAAAATATTATTTAAGAAATGATCACTCAAAAAGTGAAATGGACTAACCTTGAATACCTGCCCTTGAGACGTGCACCTCCATGCGCAACCCAATACTGTTCCGTCACTTGCAGATTCCCCCAATGCGAAACCTCAATCTCCCTCTCCATCTTCTCCGCAACCAAAATGGGCTTATCATACTCAAAATGCACCGATATCGGAAACTCCATGAACGAGCCCTTATTCTCATACGGCCCGTACCTAATCTCATTCCCTCTAACCCTACTCCCCTCGACCTCCGTATACGACTCTACCTTCCCATCAGGCAGCTTAACACTCAGTCTCTGCGACTCAACCGCATAAGGCGACAAGTAATAAGCACTGTCCTGGAACAGAATGAGCTGGGGGACGCCCTGGGGGAGTTGGTCCGGGTAGGGTTTGAGGATGTGGGTGAAGACGGCCCAGACTTGTAGGGTTAGGGTTTCGCCCTTGAAGAGGCCCCGGGGGAGGGAGATGGAGTAGAAGGTTAGGTGGGGGTGGATGCCCTCCGGTTCGAGGACTTCGATGGGGAGGCTTGGGTTTGGGTTTGGGTTTGGGGTTTGGGGGGTGGTTTGGGGTTCGGTTTGGAAGACGGAGAGGAAGGAGAGGTGGCTTGCTTGTTGGTCCGTTAGGGCTACTAGTAGGTCTGATAGTAAGCCGTTTCCTTCGTTCTCTACCTGTGTAGAGTAGTTAGCAATAAGTATTACAGCTCGAATAGATGGCATATACATGCAATTTATTACGTGCACCTAGAATATGGGTACTCTCGTTATTGGTATATACATTAATTACAAATATCCTAATATATTTCATGTACATGTAATATATGTTAGCGTATATAACGATTATTGGGTTGATAGTTTATCCTGGATTGGACTGAGGATCGAGGACCGAACTTGGAGGTTGAGATGAACTGAAGAATGGGCCGACCGAGCTTTTTCTCGGTCCTAAACCGCACCGGCTGAACCTTTTTTTGGTTCAATCTCTTTTTCGGTCCGGACTAGGCTATGCACATCTAATGAGAAAGATTGAAATTATAGACCCTAAAACTTTAGTAGATGAGTCACTTTTTTTTCGTTCTTCGGTCCGGTCCGGTCCTCGGTCCTTTAGTACAAACCATGATTTGGACTGAGGACTGGATCGTATTTTCTTTGTTCAATTTAGTTCAGTCCTCGGTCTAGTCCTTTTTTTGGTCCGAATCAGACTAGGATTAATCTTATACAACAATATTGAAATGGAAACTTAGATTCTAATAATCCTTACTATAGCTTTGGATAATAATATAATGTACACTAGCAATCCATACTTTCAACCCCATTAGATTTTTCGGAGCACCACTGAGTTACATGAGAATGACTTGAGAGGGGAAGGAATGAACACAATCACCTTCAAAGTTGAGATGATCCGCACAATGGGAGATGTTAGATCAATCTGCAACAACATAACACAAGCACTTTCAAACAGAAATTCAATAAATTTTAATCAAACCAATACCAATGTAAGCATGAACTCATGTTTTCATGTACGGTGTGAATTTCTTGTTACTCTTTCGAAAGGGTGAAAATTAAGAAACACCACAGCTAATCATCAAAGCTAATAATACGTACGCGGCGGTCGACATGGTTGAGAATGGGATCGGAGAAAACAGGGGAAGATCGAAAAAAGATGGAGGAGAAAAAGATAACAAGTAAATTAATCGTAAACCCCATTTTTGTTTTCTGAATATGAAAAGGGTTTATGATGAGAGAGCTAAAACCATCGAGGACGAGTGAGAAAGATAGGGATGAGGATCAGAAATACCCGCGCCTTTTGTAACTGTCAACCTAGCAGTAGTCATACCGTATTCATATATTAAAGAAAAGTTCTTTTAATAAAATAATAAAAATCATGTCATTGAATTATTCAATGCAACTATGTTTAGTCTATATTTGGCATAACTGATTGATTTGGATGATTTTCTCAGCTTACGGTGGGTTTGGTAGTTTTCTTGGAAAGAATTTTTTAGCAAAAGCTTTCTCGAAAAACATTCTTTTAACTTTGTTGGAAAACTGTTTATTAAGGTCCTGAGGGAAATAATGAGTCTCACATTAAAATTTTATTATATATTGTGGAGAATCAAACATAGAAAAATTTGTTAACTTGAAAAGTTCACCAATTTTCCCGAGAAAGTTTATCAACCAAACGCTCCCTATCATACAAGGTAGTTGATGAAGTAAAATGTCTTTAGGCCCTGTTCTTTTATGCGGTATTCTGCGGTATGTCGCGGTATGTTGTGGTGTAATTGTGGCGGGTTACTGATATGTTGTGGTGGGTTTTTTTGTATATATATATAAATATTGTATTGGTAATAGTGAAAAAGTAATTTGTGGTGGGTTGTGGTGAATTGTGGTAGAATAGTATTTTGTGGTGGGTTTTTTTGTATATATTTAAATATTGTATTGGTAATAGTGAAAAAGTAATTTGTGGTGGGTTGTGGTGAATTATGGTAGAATGTTATTTTGTGATGGGTTGTGGCAAACTGCGGTAGGCTGTGACACAACAGTAACCATGGAAAATTGTGGCGGGTTAGTATTTCTGTTGTACTCTCTTGTTACCTAAAACATTGGAAAATTTGCTCCTATTGATATACCAACACTTTCATGGATTTCATAGATGGACAACAGTAACCATATGGCTTGCCCTGATCCATTCTTTTGAAGTATATAAGCGTACATATCGATCTCTCCAAACTCTGCTCTAGTGCATTCGAAACATTGTGCTTATATGAAATATCCTGTAGCGCGAAAATAGCTTCAAGTCTATGAATTGCTAGAAATTTCTCATGTAAATGGAAATGCCGGTGAGTGGTGACATCTTCCAGAAGTGTACAACTGTTACCCATCCTGTTCGCTATACATATGTATATATGTTTACAGTCTCTTGATACAAATCGAAAGATGGAAAGAATAGGACGAAGAACAAATGATTCTACAATCACAAGAATCAAGGCAATTCATATTTATGAAAGAAAGTAATATGCCCATCAGTGCAGAAAGGGCAAAGTACGCAGCCTTTTGCTCGTAATTGAGCTATTCTCCAACAGATAGATGGTACCCAGCAAAACTGTTTAATATCGATACTTAGAAAGAATGATCTTGAACGAAATGAAGGTTGTGAGTTGTAAGCTAAGTATTTCCTTCTGGTGGAGTTATTACTTGCAAGAGCTCAATGTTCAGATCAAATGTTGCACCAGGCTGTGACACAATGGTAAACAAATCAAGGTTAAGATGATGCTCTTTTCTACGGATGGTCAATCGATGGTATGGTAAAAATGTGGATAGTGTGATATTATATGGTACAGTATGGTAAGTTGTGGTAAAGTGTGGTATGGTACGGTAATATGTGATGGTTTGTGGTTACTATGGTAAATTGTGGTAGGTGCGGTAAAAGATAACAATGCACCAAAAACATTTGATGGGTATATATATACTGAAATGCTCCATCTCATACCCTGAAATCTAAGACTACTAGTGCCTCATATGATATTAGACTCCTGCCTAGGAGATGCTTTGGTGGTCAAATGCAAGTAATTTTAACCGTTGCAAATACAAAAAGAGTTGTTTCATGGGGAAAATGATTGCCTATGTGCTACTTTCACGACAATAAGCAGTATGGGCACTTCAAGCCATTTTGAAGGAACACGAAACAGAATAAACTTGTCTGAAAACTATGAAGAAAATTACCGGGATCTCATTTGATCCTTTCTGCCCATAGCCAACCTCTGGAGGAACTATCACTGTCCTCTATTGTACATCGTTACCAAACATGCAATAGAAAAGAAAGAAGGTTAGCGGGACCAAAAATATGTGAAAATGACAGTAATAGAAAATAAGCACGTTTAGCGGAAACTATTATTAAGGGACCACAGTTTAAAATTTGATTTTGGGATACGCATTACGCCCAATTTTGGGGAAACGATCTAGAGGGAACAATCCCATGAAACATGAACGGAATCCGGCGAGACCCACAGAAATGCCCATAATACCCCATAAAAATACCCATAATACCCTTTTTTTATGGGCTCTCGAGAAATTAATGGGGGTATTATGGGTATTTGATTGGGCTTATTACGGGTGTTTTTATGGGGTTCGGAGGATTCCACCCATGTCTCACTATACTGTCCCCTCTAAATAGTTTCCACTAAATGTAGGGAACCTCTGATCAGTTTTAAAAATGTAGTCCGCTAACAATATAGTTTCAGCTAAATGTGGGGTACCGCGCAGTCGATTATTGGAAAAATAAGCCAAGAAAATATCGCACGTACCTTTCCTCCGACTCTCATGCCCTCAGTGATGAAATACAATGCTGGTGGGGGCTTAGGTGCAGCCTGTGCTGAAAATAACCCATTGGGGTTGTCAACATATTCGCGCTTCCGTTCTCTGCCAGGAGGAGATCCAACTTTGAACTCATACGGCTAGTTACAACACAGGAACTACGCATAAGTTGTGAGTTTTTGTTTCTGACTGAGTCAAAATCAACCGAAAGAGATGAGCGAGAGATGTATAATATAATGTAACAAGTAACAACCTGTGCAATGATCCGATTGCCAGCAAGAAGCTTGGACTCTCTACTCGACACTGCTGTAATACCACGATATACACAGTCGAAATGAACCTATATGTAATAAAGAGAGACCCAAAAGTGAGTTGTGTGGATTGGAATGAATGAAGAGATGCAACTTAATTACCTCTTACTAAAAGCAGATCACCTGAACTGTTGATCCCTTTACTGCCTCTGGACCCTTCCCGAGAATGACATCGTAGTACTTCAGTCCTTCAGCTGGTTGAATGAAATCACATAGTGATTATGCAAAGGCAGAAAGAAAGAAAGAAAGAAAGAAAGAAAGAAAGAAAGAAAGAAAGAAAGAAAGAAAGAAAGAAAGAAAGAAAGAGAGAATTCTTCAACTATTCCAGTCACATTCTGTGGAAAATGTTAACATCATAGCTCACTATTTCATGAGTTTTCAAGTGAAATCTCTTACAGAACAGAAGAGATGTTGCTAGCACCTGTGTTCTTTTAGAGGTAAATAATTGATTTTCACCCAAATTCATCCCTTTCCTAATATTATCGACCTTACCAGAATTTACCCAGCTTTAACCTCAAAAGGACAGTATTTGACATCTCAATCTAAGACAAGGCATTGATTTTGGAACAAAGGGAGTGAACTAACACAATATACTCAGAATGTTCTTTGATGCAAAAGCTAGCATTTTCCAACAATCCAACAAGCTCAATTGGTCCAAATTACAAAGGATGATGTTCATTTCTGGGCACCCTTAAAATGCAGCTACATTGGCAACAAGCTAATCCAATAATTTATTTATTTTTTTAATTAGAAGGTTCAAGAATGAAATGTCCAAAATTAAGCCTTGAAAAGAATCTCTGGAGCAGAAAGAAGCCAGCTTTTAAAAGGGATTCATCAGCAACTTAGCACATTATAACAATGTAGCCCGAGCTCATCCCCTATCAAGCAATTAACCCACCAACCAATTTCTCCACCCATGATGAAGCAGTCCAATTTCAGCAAAACAAAAACAACCCATGTCATAATGAAGAAAAGAAAAGGTGCCCAGAAATGCAGAAAATTGGTTGGTATTCAGACAAGGGCAAATAGCAGGGAAATAGCCACATTATAACATTGTAACCCATGAAGAAGCAGTGAAATTTCTCCACCCATGAAGAAGCAGTGAAATTTCAGCAAAACAAAAGCAACCCATGTCAGAATGAACAAAACAAAAGGTGCCCAGATAAGCATCAATTCAGAAAATCCCAAAACACACACACACACACACATACATACTTACATATATACATACATACATACATACATACATACATACATACATACATACATACATACATACATAGCCAATAATCAAACGAAGAAATCAGGAATAGGGCAGAATAAATTACGGCTTGTTTGATAATCTTCAATGGGGATTTGCTTCCTGTTGCGTCTCTCTCTTGCGAGTGCTACAGAAGAGTGAGAGAGTGTGATTGATAGTGACACCAATGGAGTCAAGAATACTGCACATAATCTTCTGGAAATGGATGTTGTATTATTTCTGGGTTTGGGAAGATCAACAACAATTGGGTTTTTTAGTGATTGCTCGTTTTTGCTTGGTTGGGTTTGATTATGCGAGGATTTTGAATTGATTTGAGGGAGTCTAACAATGGTGTGTATAATCGAAGTTGAAGCCATGTCTGTTTGTGAGTTAGTTGGGTTAATTTTGAAGGGAAGACAGCTTCAGAGCTTCTCCAGGCCATCTACTAACCAAAGCTCTCAACTTTTTTGTGCATCGCTTGTTCTCTATCCACTTTTATCCAGTAGGCCAGTACCCAGTATGCTGACGTCATCAGTGTGGGACCCGTAGCTCAGTAAAATATTTAGGTTCGAGTCATTGCGAGTCGGGACGAATTAAATATTAGATGAAAAGTTGATTTTTGATACCTGATTTTTTGGGTATTTTCCTAATCGGACAAATATAAATTCAAGTGAGTATCGGATTTGGTCAACAGAAAAGTGGAAGATATTGTATCCGAATTTTAGATCAATCAATTGTAACCACGAAAATTTTACGGGTCGAACCAAACCAGACGTTCGAGTGGACAATTTTTTTGACAATCCTACCACCAAAGACTATTTAATTGCTGAACATGAACATCTACACCAATGGTCTCACTTGCCTTCATTACATTTGGCAGTAGCATTCTTTGTAAGTTAATTTCAAAGTTTTGGTACTCATTATGCATCTCTATGCACAATTTTTAGGGATGTATTTCACCTTTTACATCTTTCTTTAATTCTTATTGGTGGAAATTATTTTAATCTTTTCATTTTACTTTAAAAAGAATGTTGCTTGTGTTAAAGTAGGATAGTAATTATATTTTAGTTTATTTTTAAGTTGGAGTTACTTTTACAGTAGAAAATAAAGAATGAGTTTAAAAAATTCAAATTTAAGGTAAAGGATATACCTTCTCAACAAGGATCCAAAATAATAGAATGTTAGTGGACGTGGTCTACGGTAGGGCCTTGACATCAGTCTTGGGTAATACCATTTTTTATCTAATTAATAATTATAATTATAATTATTATTGTTACTAATTATAAAGATAATAAGCATTTTGTCTTAAAATTCATATCACGTTTGTTGTTTATATCAAGCAACTTGGGGTATAGATTCTTCTTTAGCAGTCCTATAGATATTTGCATAAATCCTCCAAAGATTTAAATTTTAACATATATTCATCACTATTTATTATAAAATTTATCATAAATTTGTTGATGTTATTCAGAAATTTATTGATATATGCAAATTCATTAATTCACTACAAAAATTTATTGAATTGTAAATTAACAATTTAACATGTTCAAATTGCATAAACTACCATACAAAAGAAGCTAACAAACAAGAGTCTACATTATGTAATAATGAAGTGAACATTAATAATGTTGCTATCCTTGTTGGAAAAGCATAAACTACAATACATATGATTCTATGTTACACATTTGACTAACACTGTTGTTAACCAAACTCTATTCCAAGCAAAATCTTATTGTTGATTAGCAAACAAAACATACTTTCAATATTAACTACCTTCAATTTTACATGCAACTTTTTTTAACTAACCAAAAATACAGACGTGTCCTGAGGACTATGTACATGAGTCAAACATACAAACATTTCTACAAAAAACTTTTCGAGCAAACATGAAATGCCAAGTTATCAGTGGTGGTGTACTGCAATCAAGTTCAAGGTGCTTCCTTGGGAGGAATGTCAACAGCCACTTTGGAAGCATGCGCTTCACCACCACCACCAGCATCGTCATCCTTAGGGTGGCCTGCGCCCACGCCACCTAGGGTTTGCGTATGCGGTTTTGCATCAGTCTTCTTCTTTGCGTTGATACGCCACTTTGTCAGAGCCTTGGATGTTTGCTCGTCAAATATAGATCGCTTCATAGTCGATCCCATCTGCACATAAAAAGGAACGGTGATTGGTGCTCGGAATTTTTTAGACCAAAAAAAAAGTGACAGGGTAAGGTAAGGTTAGGTAAATTTGTATAAACTTAAAAAGTGAAAAATATAAGAAACATGAGTAATTGTTGGATTGGCTTTTTGAAAAAGTTGTGTTTGGGAAAGGAGTTTCTAAAAAAGTATAAATAATACTTTTAGGATGACATATATGTCAATTGAGACAACATTTAGACTAAAATGTTTTTTCCACAATAAATCATTTTCAACAGCCTACTCTAACCAGTCTATTGATAATTGGCTGATAGGGACCAAACAGCCAACAAAATAGGTTGTTTACCAAACACCCAAACAGCCTATTTGACACCCCATCAATAAATCACCTTTTGCAATAGACTCTTGAATAGGCTGGTTACCAAAGAGGGCATGATATAGTTTTATGAAGCAGTAGATCACCTGAGTAACAAGAGCATATAATGGGAGAGTGATGTAACTGCACATAATTTGAACCAAAAACCTGCCAACAAAAATTCACATCTTACTACTGAAATAAACATGATTTGATTATGTAGTTTTGATCAAATTTTAGGTCATTGAGAAGTTATATATGACACTAAGGAATTGCTTACCCTAGGCCAACTTTGACTATAGTCATTATAAAGTCATTGTGGAAGCAAGAGGTGAGACCAAACTCATACTGCAACAAACAAACAACACTTGAATCAGCTCAACTTATGCATCTTTACATATTATTATTAGTATGATTATTGTTCTTGAAAACAAAGGGATGATAGGTGATGTTCGGTACCGTGATCCATATGAAATAGGTGATTTCGAAAGCGTTCTGAAACACGACGACAAAGGAACAAACACGATTAAACTCGATACATAATCATTTTCTAGCTTCACTGTGAACGAATGATTAAGGACATTTCGATTTAGTACCTGAAACAAGACATAATGGATAAGATAGAGACTGAGTTGAGGCCAAGAGAACCAAAAATGCTTATCCGTTACTTGAACAACCGGCATTCCTTGGACAACCGCGTGTCTCTCTGTGATTTCGACTGCCATACGCGTTATGATCGCTTCTAGCTTCGTACCCACTGCTAAAATCACCTGTCAGTCAGTCACCCCCCGGCTCTGTCAGCAACTAATTCTGTATATATTGCCCTTCTAATTTTAACGATAAATACGACAAAAAATGGTGTTCCTTACTATCAGAGGGAGAAAGGATAGATAGGTCATCACATCCCAGTCTGAAAACAGCGATTAATCAAGCCGCGAGATTAGTAGATTTACAAAAGAAATAATGCTGAAGAAATTCATGCATTCCAGAAAATTTCTCGAAAGAAAGAGATCGTCAGAAATGCTTACTGTCAACATTAAGGAGTAGAAACAAGACTGCAGACGCCCATAACAAAGGACTGCACGCGATCATTACATTCATGCATAACATCAGCATGAATACTTAAAACGAAAACGAAAATTCGACAACTTATAAAACTTGATCAAGTGTTTATTATTACCTGATACCCACAACCACCTTAAAGTCATCTTCTAGAGACCTTTTGATATACTTTTGGAAATCGAATTTGCTTCCGGGTGCCAAGTGAACCTACGGAAAACAATCAAGGACAAATGGGATATCGATTGTAGATGAAAATTATGAACTAGCCGGGATCGGGTTGTATGAATTCAGGAACTTACACTAATAAATCCATGACGTAATGCCAAGTAATCGGATTTGCGAACAGAGTAATAGAATTGTCGGAAGAAGCATCCCTACGTAAAAATATCAATATGTAGAACATTATTATACATCTCTAACTTTTAAGTGGGGTGTTCGGTTGACAAACTTTCCCGGGAAAGTTGGTCCACTTTTCCTAGGAAAGTTTTGATGTCACAGCCTCAGTAAAAAGTTTTCCAAAGGGGCTAGGGAAAGTCTTTCCTGGGAAAGTTTTTCTGGGAAACTACCAAACGCACCATTAGACTATGTTTTGAACAGCCAATGGAAACTTACAAGCCAGAAGAGGACCGGGTTTTTGGTCCAAAAGCTGGTGTGACTTTTAACGAACGATGTTTCGTGAGTAAGTCGAAACCTTGAAGCATCTGCATTGATTCAATTTAACTTACTTCATCAGAATCTAATTGATCGAGCTGTCTTATCATAAACAAATATCGATAGTTTTTAATTACCAGTGGTTCCAGAACTCGCAGCTTGTTCTTCCCACTCTTTCCAACCTCGGATCTGCATATTCATAAGCAAGAATTATTGAAGTAGACATATATGATCTCATGTATATAAATCGTACTCCGATATATTTAGTACTAATTAAGATTTTTCGTGTCGTAATTAGTTACCTTCATCCTTCCAAGGGCCATAGTAACACAACTGTAGATGACATGGAAGACTGCCAAGAAAAAAATGAATATGTGCAGTTGATGCAACCCATGTTCTGATATAAGTGGCAAATGTCCCTGCAGTCCATAACCTTGTCAAAACCTATCATCTTTCAAGGATGTATGTACTATGCACCAATAGAAAATATTTTTAGAAAAAGGGGGGCAACGGGTCGGGTTGGGTCGGGCCGTTGACTATGCAGGGTCAGGTCGGGTCAAAGGTTGGTCCGTTGAAGTTGTGGGTCGGGTCGGGTCGGGCCTTTCTAGCGAAATTAGGGTCTACCTATTTTCACCTTGAACTTAAAATGACATGTATCTGCGCCAAAAAACTGAGTACGCTAATTATGATTTAATGTGAAGTATTTTATTTTGAGATTATTAGTGGGTCAACCCGGTTCGGCCTGTTCACCCACCCTTTAACATTGTTAACCGGTCAACTCACTCTGGCTTATTTATCGACCCTTTAATATTGTTAAATGGGCCGGCCTGCTAATGACACGGCCCATTAGCCAACCCCTATGTACCTCATTTTCGTAAGCGGACCATGATAACCATCTTGACTCAAGATGGTTCTTAACCATCTTGAATTGGTTATATTTTACATTTTTGTAACTTTTATTAATAGTTTCTTTAATAATTATATATATTTATCAATTATAATAATACAATACTTATTAGCTACGTCGAAAAATATAATAATAGCCTAATTTTATCAATCATAGTAGAAAATGCACATTTTATACATAGTTTTATAACAAATAATTATTTTTAAATTATTTATAAGTTATAGTAACTCTGAAAATAATAAAACATACATTTAGAATGATTTAAATACACTTACATTTAACTTTATTGGTGATTTTTAAAAAAATGCAAGATGGTTATCTTGCGTCAAGATGTTTATCATTTTCGTAAGCGGTGTTAACTCATGGTGCGTTTGGTAGTTTTCTGAGAAAGAGTTTCCTAGGAAAAACTTCTCCGAAAAAAAAACTTTCTCTCGGCCCACTTGAGAAACTGTTTACTAAGGTTGAGACTAAAATAATGCATCCTACCATAAAACCTTCCTATCTATTTGAGACAAATCAAACATGGAAGAGCTTATCAACTCGAAAAATTTGATTAACTTTCCTAGGAAAATTTCAGAATCAAACACTACCGCTAATAAGAGGGGAATGAAGATAGAGAATCACCCGTGGACACTCTTTCTTAGGGCCACTAGACAAGTACCGACGCTCGAACCACAAGAGCCTCCGGTGGTGCTCGGCAGCACCTCCATGTCCACCGCCACCTCCTCCACCATGTCCGCCGCCGCCGCCTCCACCGTGTCCGCCGCCACCTCCATGGTCTCCTCCACCATGACCGCCACCGCCATGATCACCGCCGCCATGTCCGCCATGGTGGTCGGCACTTAGGGGCGCTTGGTCCATGTGACATGGCCACATCGTATTCGCTAGATCCTCCGGAATACAAATGTCGACGATGTAGCTTTGCCCGAATGTCAACAACAATGATATGAATCCTAGCACCATCAACTCTGTACAAACAAATGTCAACAACAATGATATGATAGCATAAGATTTTCATACATCATAGTATAGAATAGGCCTAGTAGACCTATACAAAGATAAATGCTCAGGTCGGAAATCACATGACCCTCAACCCGGACCCTAACCCTACAAGTTGCCGGTTGGGTCATCACTCAGCCGATCCTAAATCCGAAAATATATTTTATTAACTTCACGTTACATATTGATTTATCAGGTCAGGTCGAACACCTCTAACCCAAACCGGCCTAACTAATTTAGGATCCGATGTTTTCGGGTCAATGGGAAAGAAGCTTGGCCCTGACCCGCAATTTTCGGGTTGGCCCGAGCCCAATAATCGGGTCTACTCTAAAAGGACATAGATAGGTACGTACCTCCTTTGACCTTTTCAAGGGCTTCATACATGGCCTTCTTATGCTTTTCATGGAGGACATGGCTTACATGATGAAGAACCTGCTCCAGAACGATCGAAATTATGACAATGAGAGCCACAACCGCAGCCACGGCCCACGTCGGGGTCATGTCGAGCTCTCGAGCTGCCTGCCCATGGCCATGGCCGCCTCCCCCTCCCATTTTCCTTTTCTTTCTTTTTTTTCTTTTTTTTGATCACTTTTTTTCTATTTTCAAAAAAAATTCGGATTAAATTACTTTTGTATCTTTCTTCTCCTCACAAACCCAACCCAGAAATTCAAGACTAAAGAAGAAGACCCGAACAAAGTCTTTTCTCGAGTCTAAGACAAATCTGGGTCGTTTTTTTTTTTCTTTTTTTTTTTTTGTTTGTTGGCGGGTTTCGGAGAAGGAAGATGAGAAGGAAACCCTTTTTTTCTTTTTCTTTTTTTTTAGTTTTCTGTGATTATTGATTGAATTTTCTGTGTTGATCCCCCCAGGGTAGTGTGTGTTTGAGAGGGGGGTTGTTTCATTGTTTGGTAATGAGGAATGCATGCAAAACAGGGACATTTTTCTGTTGGAGCTATATTCACTCATCCTCCATTCAATTTGGGGTTGACTGAAAGTCAAACCCATGGTTATAAACAATGGTAATCCGATAATAATGGGGAAGATGAAATTTCTACACATGTAGGAAATAACAATTACATTTACAGGGATCAATATTCATTCAACAAATATAACTACTCAAAAATTCATATTAATAGCGCTGGCAAAAATCCAGGTCTGGTAAATTTGAGTTGGCCAAATTCAAACAATGTCAAAAATTTGGATGAGAAATTCATGTCCAGACCCGAAGTTATTTCAGATCGAACAATTCGGGTGAAGCTAAATTCATGTCAAAATCGGGTTCTGACATAGAAAAAAATGAGAAATTTATCTCCAAATATTCGGTCAATTTGGTCAATATCAAAATCCGAACGAAAGATCTATGTCCAGACCCGATTTTTTCTGGGACAGACAATTCGAGTATTCCGGGTTACACAAAATTTTGCTAGCTCCACATATAATTATGAAATAAGGAGACCACATTATATTTTTAACAACTTGTTCTCACTTAGACCCATAAACAATTTTCCATGTTTTGTAAAGAAAATGGTTTCTTATCTTTATTTAGGTTGCACCAGCATTTTTTTTTTTTTTACCATGGACATCCAACTGAAGAAATAATATGGTTTTCAGGCTAATATAAATTTGCAAACCAGAAACCTGTAAACTCAGAAGACATGAGGAATGGACTTGATCAAATTACTACTGCATGTATTACCCAGAAAAGAGAAAAAGAGGTGAAAACTAAGAAATTTAAAAAGAAAAAAGAAAGAAATATCCATGATAAAAGGGGCTAAGGGCTGCACAAGATAATTAAAATGAAAAAAAAAAAACATGACTAAAAATTAACTCTAGAGATCTAACAAGGCAGTATATAAAACTCAACTCAAGGCAACCTAGAAGGTAACTGGCCTGACTGCGAATCACTCGGCACAAACACCGGCAGCTGACCGCCCCTCTGCGCTCTCCCTCTTTCCCGATCCCTCTCAGTTGCTGCCGCTGCCGACGGGGCCCCACCGCCGCCACGTCGTGCCCCCCCTCGCGCTGATGAGCTGTCGTTCACGAGGGGCCCGCCGAAGAAGATCGACTGCCCCGTGTACGCCAGCTCAGTCGTCCTGGGACCCGCCACGGAGGAGGAACCCGCACCACCTCTGCTCGTCCCGGAAGAGACGAATCTCCCGGCTTCCGGGTCCCAGTAGACCGTGTTCTTCCCGCTTTGTTCTCCCGCATTCTTGGAGCCGTCTTTCTTCGTTGTCGGGGACCGGGGGGACTGGTTGCCCGAGGACCGGAACACGGGGTTGAAGTTGTCGGTGTTTGACGGCAATGGAGAGGCCGTGAAATGTGAAGGGTGAGGGCTGCTCATGTTGCTCACATTGGCCGCCTCGATGTCCTCCTTGCTGGCCCGGCTCGGGGGGTACGAGCTCTTGGCCGATGACAGCCTCGGGATCCAGGAAGTCCGGGCCACCTGAATCCCCCCGGACCGCATGCTGACCGGGCTGCTCCGGCCGCTCACGTTGCTGCTCGACAGCTGGTCGCTGTCGTACGGGTGGTGGGGCCGGGAGCTGATCGGGCGGAGCACGGAGGATGAGGCTCGGGCTTTCGCCGCTGCCTTGATCGCCTCGTTGGAGTCCAGTTTCGCGAGCTTCCAGGCGCTGATTCTGACACCCGGGCGTTGGGGTGGCACCCTCTTGCCCTTGTCGGGAGGGGGCTGGACCGCATCTGGGTCCACCGTGGAGGGGATGCGGCTGGGCTCCAAGTGCTCTATCTCGTCCTGCTCGACAAATGCCAAGTGAAACATTCAGTTTATCTAGCAAGGTACTCCAAACAACTAGGGCCGTCAAAAAATTGGGTTCAGGTCATTTCAGGTCCAGGCGAATAGGACGGTTATGTCGAATACCGAGTTTTTTCGGATATTTTCCAGGTCAAACAAGCCTGAATTCAGGTCAAAATCGAGTTCCAATAATAGACTATGGATAATATTGGATCTATGAATTCTTAGTCAAATCGGTCAAGGTCAAAATTCGGACCAAAAATCTGACCGTGCCCCCCCACCCCTTTTCCGGATCGGACTTAATCGGTATTCAGGTCAAACAGTTTTTTGACAGCCCTACCAACAACTATGAGTTCTTTTTCTTATTTTCTCTAACCACCCCCCCCCCCCCCCCCCCCCCCCCCCACAAAAAAAAAAAAATCCTTTTTATATCCAGGGGAAAAATGTGTGAGGGACTGAAGTAGCTACATAGGCAAAAAGACACCTAATAACAACTCGCTTTTCGAGGGGGAGTACACCAAGTGCCTTTCTTGGGGGCTACCTCCTAGATAGACCAGGGATCCCCTAATAACAACTCGTTTTTCCGGGGCTTCCAAGCAAAGGATCGAAATACACACCAAACACCTAAATAGAAGCGGGATTTATCATTTGAGAATGAAAAAAGTAGTATACCGGGTGGTCCATGAAGATTCTAGGGGGAGTACACCAAGCGCCTTTGTACTGCAAGCCCATCCCGACAGAGCTTCGCCCGCTCACGGCAGTTACAGCAGAACTCGTTGGTGAAGACGGCAGACTTTGCGGTTCCCCGCCTCCAATTGACTGCCCGGGTGGTTCGCTTTGAGTTCGCATGGCAACTACGTATTCATACGTCGTGATTCCCTGCATCCATGTTTCAATGGTATCAACCTCTAAAAGATGAAAAACTGTGTAGGAATGAAAAGGATGCATGCAGCTCTCGGAAGACTGAGGTTTGAACCTTTCTCATAAGAATCATGTGGAAGAAGAATAGCTCTCCTAGTGGAACAATTGCGAGAAACGAGACAGTTGTGCACAGTGCCTGAAAAATATAACCTCGATCTCTGAATAAAGATTACTCAATTGTACAAAATAGAGACAGAAAAGTGTTTATTTATGAATATGCTCGAGCAGAAGATTTCAAAGTTACCACAACTGTGGCAAACGGGGGCCGTGAGAATCCCTCTCCAAGCCTCTCTGTGATCTGATGTTCAGTCGCCGATTTGAACACGAAACAACGAACAAGGACCCAAATGCCAACTCCGCATTCAGCAATAAGCTGGTAAAAAAAATTAGTTAAAATCGCAACGCTTAGAGTAAATTTCATGTTATGTAGAAAAAGAGATAAAATGTAGAATGCGGAAATGAAGTGAAGCAGAAAACTACAGGTAATATCGTTTGAATAACATGACCTACCCAGAGAAGGCTCATTCCCATGAGGCTCACGAACGTGATATAGTTTTTTCTTCCAACACAGTTGTTCAACCACTACATAAGCAAAGCAAAGTGAGAAAAATTAACTTCTGCAGTAACAACTTCTGCAAAAACGATATTAAGGATTTAGAACTCACCCGACAGTGATGATCAAACCCATCAACACATTTGTCACAACTTCTGCAGTGTTTGCTGAATTTACGCACCTGTAGGGAAGCCGTTATTGAATTTGGTATTTGTTTGCGGGTTTATCTTGTTGATTGCTTAGAAGTTCCTGAGAAAAATCATTTACCTCAGCATTGCACAATGTGCAAAACAAAGCCTCCTCTTCCGCTGAAGGTTGCTGAAGAATTTCCTCATCCTTTCGGCAGTCTTCTTGTACAAGGCAAAAACAAAGGAATCCTCCAACTTTAGAGCAGAAACTCGGGCCGTGAGCATCTGCTCTTTCAGCTCCTTGTTTGCTAGGCTCTTCTGTTGTGGATGCATTGCGTGATCAGTAACAACAGAAAGTAGAGCCTAGTGAATAGTGGCAAAAGGGTGTGACAAATTTTTTAGGTGTGACTCTCCTTAAAGTTAAAATTGAGATATATTAAACTAAGGGGGTGTTTGGTAACAGCCTATTGGATGACCTATTGAGAAAATGGCCTATTGGAAGATTTGACCAAGTCAAATAGGCTAAATAGGTGTTTGGTAAACAGCCTATTCACTTGCCTGATTGGGACAAAATAGGCTACTTTTCAATAGGCTGAAAAGTGCAACCTATTGGAATCGGCTGTTCGTAGAAATTACCATTTAACCCAAAATTTGCCAAGAGATATATACATGTCATCATAAAAGTAATATATACATATTACGTTAAAGTTGTTCACAAAGGGTATAAATCAAACTTTACAAATACCTTCATCAGGAAACAGCTAATTTTACCAAAAACAACTTTCCAAACAACCAATCCAAACAGCCAATAGTAAACAGGCAATACGAATAGCCAACAGATGTTTGCCAAACAGCGCCTAGTGTATACTACGGATACTGAGAGAAAAAGTTTGAACTGACCTGTCACATTGGCTTCACAGTGTGATCTAGCTGGCCGTTCCGGTTCAATAAGAATACCAGGATCAGCTGGATCAATAGCGGTGCATCTAGCATACAGTATCAATACACCCAGGGCCTACAGCAACAAACAAGAAGAAAATACAGTTGTTGTTGGTCAAATGTCATATAATTTTAATTCTTCCATCTACTCTAGAAACATAATCGATTTGTTTTATTGCTTCTTCACTTGGACGTACCAAAGAACAATGAATACTTAACATAGCAAAAGAAAATAAGGCAGGGATGTCTAACAACGCTTACCAGGAAACTGTAGAAACCTATAGTTACGTACTCATAGATTACATCCCTGGCAACAAACGGTGCGAAGAAGGCGTAAAATGCAACAGACAGCAGGAAGTATACTGTTATAGCCACGATCTGGTCACCAAAGAACACAAGACTTAGGTGATGAGCATACAAAACTATATAATAATATAATATCTTGTATGTAATTTGGGGGTGCAATCAGACAATGCTTTGTCAAACAGTGTGGCAAGCACAAGAAACGAAATCTAACAGAAAATAATTACTTAGACTAAGGCCGGGTAAAAGACCAGTTCAAGGATCCAGTTTAATCAAGGTATCAATAGAGTCTACGATTTCAAGAGGAAAACCATCACTAAACTATCTATGAGAAACATCCAGACTACCACAGACATTCATTGCCCGTTAATTTATCTCAACTCCATTCTGTACACCCTCAATACTTCATTGCTCATGGCAAATTTTATCTCAATCCCATCCTATACACCCTCAATATTTCACTGCTCATGGCAAATTTTGACCATATGGTAGCTCTTCATTCTTTCTGTACTGGCTATTTTCTTCATCTATAACCAGATGTCCACGATCTGGATGGTTGAAAAAGATTATTTTTTTAAACTTATATTGTAATGGACTAAGGTATAATACCTCATCAAACCTCCTCTACTTCTTTTCCATGAAGTAGTAGGTAGCGAACAATTTCTAAATCTTGGGTCAACTGGAACCGGACTCTCTAAATTGTAAAATTTGGGGGTAAGTCTGCTACATCCAACCCCTCTATACTTAGCCTAGGCATGATTTCAAAGTATTGGTTTTGGTTTTGGATAAGCGGACTCTTGTTAGAAATTCCCTGGGAAGTTTTCTTTGGATACATTGGTTGACCCCCCCAACTGTCTTTGCATTTGATTTTTACCATGAAGAGCTATCAAGACAAGTGCAAAACCTTCACCAATTTAAAGCCAAATCTCCAAAGAAAAGTCCCCAAATTTAGCTAAGAACTACCATACATTCCACCTTACATACCCTATTCTTTGGTTAGGTTGGATATAACTCTCCCAACTTATCCTAACTTATCCAAACTTATCCAAACCTAACACAATTCCCCATAAAAACATCCACTCTAAAAACACAATTCCCCAAAAAAGCATCATAACTTATCCTAAATTATCCATCCAAACCTGAAAATAACCTAACCAATAACAGGATTGTGCTTGTAAGACCTCACACAGTCACATCAGGGGCAAAGATTCATCTCTCCGCACCATTGATAGGCCAAAACATGAAGACCTTCACTCAACTAGAACCCTACGACAAGACATAATACTGACATTTTGCTTCAAAAAACACCAAATTTTGAAAGCTGAATTAGGGAAATAGCTAAAGAGACAAAACCCCATTTGGCTTTTCATACAATTAATACCAAAACCAACAAAAAAGAGCAACCCAGATATGCATCCCCATCAAATTTCTCAGAATAACAAAAGACAACATAAAAAGTTGAAAATAAAGTAGCAGCACTCATCCTTTGAACTTTATGGCAATCAAACTTTTTACCCAATTATATCCCAAACAATAACGACTTCAAATTCAACTATCATTATCTTCAACATTTGAACACCATTTCTGAAATCACTACCAAGCAGAAAGCAGTAGAAATGTACCTGGGAAGAATGAGCAGGAAGCTCCCATCCATGGCGCCTTGCCATGTTGAAGAACAATTGAAGAACCCAAAAAAATACCCAAATTAATTAATGCATCTACAACCCTAAATCCAACTTCTCCAAGATACTTTTACAAAACCCAGAAAAAATTTCAAACAGTCAGTGCCTCATTCAGAATTTCGGGACCAACCCAACTCCTAAATCTACTAATCTAGGGTTTCTGGGGGTCGAATTTCATCGATGAAAGAGCAAAAAGGGTATGAATCCAACCAAGAAGGGAATTATTTTTTGAATTTAATGGGATGCGCAAATGTTGACCGATGAACATGTTCTTCCCCGCATTAGAAGTTGCATCTTTTCCCCCCAAATAATTTAGTGGAATTATTTTTGTGTCTAATTCTGCTCGAACTCTATAATGCTACAATACAAACCCCAATTTGAATAATGCAGAAAACAATGAAACAACAACGAACTGGGTTGAGTTAGAGAGAGAAAGAGAGAAGAAAAAGAAGAGAGAGAAAGACTGTGGTTTTACTGAGAGTGTTGGGACTTGAGACGACCGTGGAAGCCGGCACGCAAATTTTTAAAGTTTTGCCTTTGTTGCGAGTTGAGAAAATTTAGGTCATTTTTGTTACCATTTTTAAAACTAATTACTCCCTCCGTCCTATATTAATTGAAATATTTTAAAAATTTTCACAGACCAATATTTAACTAACAGAACTACCTATATAATTAAATAACACTAATTTCCAAAGTATTTTTTCGGATACCAAGGCGTAGGTAGTGAGAGAATGTGAGTAGGAGTAGTTTTTATTAATTGAAAAAGTAAAAAGTTAACATTATTATTAAAGTTAAAATAATTAAATTAGGTATTGGGAAATGGAAAGTGACAATTATTTTGGGACAAAAAAAGTTAGTTTAAGTGTCAATTAATATGGGACGGAGGGAGTAGTGTTTATTTAATTAATCCCTCCCTTCTATATTAATTATCGCCAAATTTCAAAAATTTTGACTATAAATTTATCAATATATACAATAAATTGTTATATAAAATTATCACTCTTAGATTCGTTAAAAAAATATTATCATAAAATTATAATATTGCAATTGTTAATAACATATTACTATAAGAAGTTATCAAATAATGAGTGATGTTTGAGATCCTAAAAGTTAAAATTATGACACTTAATATGAGACGGAGGGAGTATTTAAGTGCAAATTATAAACATAGATGGATATGGCAAATTATTTTAATGAGTTTGACAATGACATAAGCAAATTGTTGATAAAATTTAAGTACATAGTTATTGACAATGAATTGAAGTGCAACATTATTATAGTGTAGTTGAATAATCTAAAGTATATATTTTTTTGTGTAGGTATTAGATATTTTTGATAATGCATGATGTCATCCGATTTGATAATGCAAATTATATAGATGGATATGGCAATTTATTTTAATGAGTAGTGTTGAATTCGTGTTTAATAGTTATTTTAAAAGGTCAATTGATATACTTCTAACTAACCCTAAACTATTTTCTTTTAATCTCTTTTACATCATTTTATATTATCTATAAAATAATATCGATTTTATCCATAGTAGTAGCTTTTAAATCTTTCCTACTATAATTTTATAATAATAAAGTAAGAATAGTGTAGTCATTTTAATATTTTTCTCGTAGGAAATACCCGGCCCATTCCCCTATATAGCAACTTCCAATCTTTTCAATTAATTGTTACCTAAAGTATATTTCGATTCAATTTAGAAGGTTAGGTTAAGCAATGAGCAGATGGAAACGAAGATTAAAGCAATGAAGGGGATGGAATGAAATGGATGTGAGTAAAGTTAATATTGTTTGGACATATTAATAAGTGCAAATGAGGGGAAGTATTGGAATTGTTTAATTTCTTTTCCTTTATCCTAATGGTAGATCAACTTTAAAAGTGATTCTGAATGCATTAATCGCTGATATGGTAAATGATTCTTATGTGATCTTAAAATTTTTAAGGCGATCTAAAAAGGATTGGATTTGAGTAAAGTGATTCTTAAAATTGTGCATTACATAATAGAGTGGTCCTTAGATGGATCACAATGTATTTATTTTCCTTTTATTGTCTTAAAAAGTGAGTCCCAAAATATATATTTTATATAAAATATTTTTAAATGATCATTAACAAGAACAAAAAAACTGAAAATTCAAAACTAGACAACATTTTAGTATTCATAAACGTTCAAATGCAACATTCAAATTCAATGTATTGTACATTTTAAATGATGATGATGGATGAGTAGTGCTGAGTTAGATCAATTTTTATTTTTTTACTCCCGGATCAAAGCCTTTGAAAAAATAGGTAAATTTTAGTATATATAAGACTGTTTTATGATAACTTATTGTAAAGTAGACTTATCATAGAGTAACATTTTTAATATTTTGTTATGATCAATAAGTAATATTAGAATGACTTTTTAATACAAAAATGACTAATAATTTATCAAAATATGACTTTTATTAGAGTCGGCCAAAATAAATATTAGTCATCCTTATATTTGTAAATAGTCATTACAACATTATACGTCTTCCAATAAATTTATGCTAAGACGGTCTTATATAAAAATTATTTTTTAAAAAAATATTGTGACAATAGTTTGACAAAGCACGTTGGTAAACCAACCTAATCAAGCTTGAATTGAAGGTATCGTAGATAATACTATTGTAATAATTAGATAATATTAAAAGCACCATTGTTTACCCTTAATTTGTCATCATGACTTAGCTAGGTTTTTGTCTCACTTCAACATTATAATATTGTATTTGTAGGATTTATAGCACTTGCTACCTAGTTGTAGATGGTGTTTATCACATTCATAGATACTCATTAGGATGTTTAATTAGTACTGTAATTACAACTCATATTTAACTATTAAGGATGTGTAGGTTACTCTAGTAAGCAAATACCTATATGCATGGAGGAAATTCATACAAATTAAACTATCCACAACAATAGATATTTATAACTTTTTTAAAATATGAATGTAACTAATAAATTATTAAGAGAGAACTTTTATCAAATTTATCCCTAATAAATTATTAGACAACTCTATATTTATAAAAAGTCACGGTAAAATTATATTTTTTACGATAAATGGTGAGATGACTTTATATAAGACATATTGATATCATAAAGTTTATTAGTTTATTTTATATAAAAAAATCCGATACTCTGAAATCCCACCCACCGGGAGAGGAATGGAGGGGTTGAATATTGAAATATTGCCCATAAATTTTATGATTTAGAGAGAATAATTCAATTAATCCAAGATTTAAGAATCATTCTGAAGCAGATGAAGTTTTAATGAAAAATCTTATTTTAACCTATTACAATAAAAATTGAAAAAATAATCATTTTCAGCAAACCAAATTGTGGACATAATACTAATTTACTTTATAAACTGCTAAAGCATGATAACAAAATAATAAAAAAATATATATATATTTCACTTATTATATTATCAAATAAAAATGAGAAAAAACATATTTAAAGCATGATTTCTAACTCATGTATCTTTGTAACTCTTTGTACTGTATTTCACTTATTATATTATCAAATAAAAAAAGAAACTCCTCTATGAATTCAAATAATATGAGACCTTGTCTTTATTGACTTTAAAAAAGAAAGTTTTTCACATTTATTATTTAGCAGAAAGTTGGTCCAAAGATCACCATATCACCTTTCACCAGATCCTCCCTCAAAACTGAAAGTGTATATCGTCAAATATAAATTCATCAAGGTATATTTACAAGCAAAATAATATGAAAAAAAGAAAATATAGCTTTTAGAAAAGATATTTTATACTTTTCTTTTTGGTTCATATAAATGCCTTTTGATGGAACACCAACCTCACTGCTCCATGCTTCTTTCCCATTTATCAATGTGTTGCTCCCTCCGTTATTTATTAATTGTCATCTTTAAAAATTATGGAGTCAAATTTAAAAATTTTTTACAATAAATTTATCAAAATATACATTACGAAAAATATTATATGAGAAATTGTGTAGTATTTACTTGTTATAGAAAATTATTATTATTAGATTCATTATAAAAAATATTATCTTAGAAATGTAATATTGCAATTGTTACTAAAATATTATATAAAAAATTATCAATAAACAAAAGACGTTGAGGACTCTAATAGTTAACAAAATGACAATTAAAATGGAACTGAGGGAGTACATTACTTGCCTTTTTCCCCATTATTATTAATATAAAGACCCATTAAAATCAATAAACAATTATAGTTATTATTATCTCACCACCAAGAAAAGCAGAATCATTTAATGGACTGTTCATTTTTTAAACAGTCATCAACTCATCATTTAACCTTCAATACCTATATATACAGGAATGCTCAATATTGCTGCATGCCCACACCTATTGCTCATTACAATACTAATAGTATCCTTTGGATAAGCTATTTTCAAGTTAGATAGTTAGGTTAGAATAAATTAAAATATTTTTTTTGGAGAATTGTATTTTTTAGAGTGAATGTCTTTTTAAGGAATTGTATTAGGTTAGAATAGGTTAGATAGTTAGGTTTAACCTGACAACAAAATAGGACCTAAATACTATGTATTTATGTGTAATAAACTTTCATTACTATATATATTATATAACTAATGTTCATTACTCAATAATTGAATACTTATTACTCAGTTCTTTTTTATCTGTCATTTACGGTTTTCAGTGTCAATCTTTAATCAATAATTTCTAATATAAATTTTTTTATAAAAATTTATAATATTATACTTTTTTAATAGTATTTTTTTATTACGAATCTAATGACATCAATCTTGTATAATAAATCATTTTACAAATTAAGATATTAACGGTCAAAGTTTTAACACAATTTTCTAGGCGACAGATAAATCAAAACGGAGGTAGTAACAATTTACCATATACATTCAATATCCATTAGACCATCCGCAATGGTGAGTTTGAAAATGAGATGGCGCTGACGTGGCGTGAGCGAGGACGAGAAAGACAATGCAATGGCGAGGACAATTGTTGGCAATGAGAAAAACTCGAACTCGTGCTCACCGCGCGAGTATGAACACGAGATTCTCGACATTTTTTTTATTTCTATTGTAGTGTATTTAAATGATTAAATGTGGGGTCTACACTTTTTTTTAAATAATTTAACCAAACTCACATTCACTATTGAAAATCAAGTTAATATGAAGAGTCTAACTCTAACTCTTCTGGTGAGTCACACTGCTTCCACCTCATCCATTAAGTATATTTCATGCTCACCATTGCACGTGTTCTTACCCTATTACCTCAATTTTCATTACTATCATATTACCTCAAGCTACGAAGCATTGTCGATTCTTATTGTTGGAGCTATCGCTATGCCCAATTACATCTTTCGAAAAGGAAATCGATCCACCAATCAAATCTCACTCCGAACTAGATCAAATTCTTCCAGCTACTATAATCTGACGCTATTATATAGAGATCTCTATAATATTTTATATGAGGATAATGTAGGCAAAACCCTTGAAATAAGTATTTATGTACCGTTGTAACATACCCTTCTTACAAAAAAAGAAAAACAATATTAACAACCGGGGAATAAACTAACTAACATCGTAACTAATTAATGAACTAATTCTTGATATTCTTATCATGATGAATTATCATTATACTACTTCCTATGGTCCAAAATACTTGTCATTATAACTAATTCTTTTGTCCCAATCTGTTTTTATTATCTTTTACAATTTCAACAACTCTCATTTTCTTTTTACCTATGCTTAATAAACTTTTTTGTCAGTTTCTATAATTCTAATAACTATCATTCCTATTTAATATATGAATACTTTGAGTAAGTTACAAAATTTTCGCCCTATTTTCAACAAGGACTATAAGGTCACTCTATCTCTTTTATAAAACCCACCAGACCTCATAAACCCAACCATGGGCCATGGCCCAAAACAGTGTGATTGTGTGACCCAACCACCCCCCCCAAAAAAAAGGAAAAAAGTAAAAATGATAAAAAAATTACAGTAGGTAATTTGTATAGTTGGGGCATTATTACTGAAGTGAATACTGATATGAAAGCTTTGCTTCGGCATTATCGAAACTACAAATTTCAATCACATATACTCACACTTAAAATCTTCCATCTTCGTCTTCATCTTCTCCCATTTTGATTTCTCTCTCCTTAGATTTTTTTCCCAGTTTCTGTAATCCCTTGAACATGGCTGCTCTATCCAACTCCCTGGTTCTGAGTCGTAATTCTCCCTCTCCGTTTTCATCTGGTGATTACTGATTCATGATTTATACACATTTTAGTTTTCATCATAGTATTTGTTATCGTCTTTTTAAGTTCGTATACTTTGTGATTTCTACACATTTTAGTTTTTTTCTATATGTGTGTGATTTAATCTCTGCTATTTGAAACATGGCGTCGTTGGTTGAAGCTGAGCAATTGAGCAAGCGTATATGTATTTAGGGTTTTCTTGAGGGTTTTGGTGATTGCTAGTTGATCCAAAAAGTGGGCAATGGATGGATTTTCTTAGGAATGATCTAATTTCTTTCTGATTGATAATGTCTTGGAACCAATTGAATGCAAAGTTGAAGGTTGTTTGTGCTCTAATTTCCTTCTGATTGATAATGTCTTCAGCTGGCATTTCATATAAGGATTTGTACTTTGATGATATGTTGTTCAGTTACTAGGGTTTGTTGTTCTTGATAAATTGTTCAGTATTTCTGTCTTCATTTGGCATTTTGTACAAGGATTTCTACTTTCCTAATAGGTTGTAGTTCACTGGATATCTTGTATTCTGCAATTACAACATTAGTAGTTGTGAAAAGAGTGATGAGGTATTGTGCTGGATAATACATGCCTTCTTTTTTTCTTTTGATGGGAAAAGAATATGTATTAATGTTAGAATTGAAAGAACTGATGCTCAACTAGCACCAATATGTGCCTTCTTTGAATAGAAAATATGGGGCTACTTGGAGCTCGTGTAGGTCAAATTGGTTTTATGTAGCATGGACGGAGTAGCGATGCTTTCTTCATGGTAAAGTGAGGAGATAATGGATTTGGCTTTTGAATGGGGCTAGTGTTTGGGTCAAACTGAGGCAGAAATGTCCCATGGGCTGACTTGTTTTGTAATCCACTAGCCATTGAATAGGATGTCTTGGCTGGCTATCTGTATAAGCATTTTGTCTGATTAATTACTCACTTTCACATCATTTGTGGCAAGGGCACTTATATAAGGATGTGGTGTGAATAATCCTCTCACCATAGTTTTTTGAAGCTTTTTGATCTATCAATCTTAATCTGATGTTTCGGGTGCTTGTTGATCTTACTAATGTGCTCAAATGTGCTTTCAAGTTTGGATTGTGCTATATCCCAGGGATCTTTTGTGACCCCAAGATTCCTATATAATTCTTTGGATTAAGCCCAATGTGCAATATTGAATTTTTTTTTCCTGTGGATTCCAAATAGTGTTTTCGGACAATGAGTTGGCTGTCATCAATCTACTGAAAAATCAGAGTCAGAAATTGGTTCAGGATGTTACCAATTTACCATGAGAATGTGAGGGTTTTGAGGGAACCTGCACTTCTATTGGTAAAATGAATTCCTGGCAGAGCTTTTGGCACTAGACAAAAAGGGCTCATGTGTTAGAGGAGCTTTTTGATAGGATGGATTTGACATTTGGACAGATTTAGGCACTCTCTTAAGTACTTTCGGCCAGGAGTTTGAAATCCCCTGAAGAGAATTATAATCTGAAGTATTTTGAAAAACATCGGGTCTCTTCTCTGTTATTGAAGTAGAGGTGTATTGGAGACTAAAAGGTGACACACAGATTGTTGTATAGAATCATAGGTGATTAACGCAGATTGTTGGATCCCTGGTGATTTTAGCAATCCTAACAATAGCTCTTATGTTGGATTCCTAGTGTGCGGAGTTTGATTCCTTTGCCATTTGGTGTGCATGCTTGGAAGGAAAGAAATTACCAGATTTTTGTTGACAAGGCTGGAACACATAGTGAATTCAAACTTTTCTTAAGATTCTTGTATAGTTGTCAAGCTTTTAATCATGGTGCAAAAGGTTATGTTTCTGGATTTTGTGGATAAGATTATTAAGAGAGCTTAAGGGCTTGAAGATGTGGTTTGTATTAATCATCCTCTTGTCAATGGGTGAACATTCCCTTGGCATCTTTATATCTGCAAATTTGCTTGCTTGCGTTGCATATTGTTGCCTATCATAACTTCTGTGGTTCTATTTAATATATGTTTTAGGTTCTCTGAAGGCTGCAGACCTCGGGACATTGGCACCCACCAACCTTTCCTTGACTCCAAGTCAAGTGAAAAAGGCTTCACAAAGGCCTCTTGTTGTTCGGGCTGCATACAGGTAATTTGGTTACTTAGCCTATGTAACGCACATGTGTTTGGTTGACATTTCTCTTTGTAGTTTAGCATTACAAATGGGGCTGCAAAGAAAATTAATAAATTAATGAGGGTGCAGTACATGATTTAACCCTGAAAATTTCTTGATATTTACCCCCCCTTCTCATCTCTTTCTCACCTGTATGCTGTTCTTCCATGGTCATCTTCATGTGTCTTCCACAATTCTCATATTGCCTATTAGCCCTGTGCCTTATGAAGTTAGGGGTTGCTGATGGAAGCTTGGTATTAAAAACAATGTATGGGACCTTAGGCACATAAATATCAATGATTGAGGCATGAAGTAACCCGTCTTCAGGAGCTTGGACCCATATTCGACCCAAATCCGTTGGGTCTAGAATGCTTGGACCCTGCGAAGCTAGTTGGGTCCCGTACCCATTGCCATCCCTAGTTCTCATTTCTATGATATTCTGAGTTCATATTTTACAATCTGTTAAAATTTAAAATTGTCCCAGTAGGCCATTAAGGTCATTTAAATTCTTTAGATAGATATTTTGGAATGCCTAAGAGCTCTTACAAGAGTTGCTATTATTACAGGTTTTAAGATTTTTTGAACATATTTACAGTGAATCAATCAATCAAGTGTTGGCTTCATCCTCAGATCCTCTTATTAACCATTCAAAATGTTTGAGTATTTTATGATCATTTAAATTGTATTAATGTAATATAGACCACATAATACCTATTTTTCTGTGGGAATCCCTGGTGGATCCATACAATTTTACAATGTCTCACTTTTGGTAAACGAGATTCAAAAAATTTACTAATACAAATTAATCTTATGTATCCACTTCTGTATGTAACAGTGATGGTGGGAGACATAGTGCTGGAAACTTTATTGGAGGCTTCATTTTGGGAGGAATAGTGGTTGGAACTCTGGGTCTTGTATACGCACCTCAGGTATTCTCAATTCTGGATATCCTTTGTGGGCGAACTATGAACCATCACAGATATGGGTGTAAAGTCTGTGTGCAATAGTTCAATTTATTTGATATCCACATCATGTGGAAGTGTCATCAACTCATCATACAAAAGTGTCCGTGTGCCCTATACTCTAGTCGCTTACCATATGATGATATGACAATAAAATCCAGTGATGATCTGATCATTTGTTCTTTGTCTTGGGCTTTTCTTTGTTCTTGGCTTTCATAGATCACTCCCTTCTTACCTCTTTGTTCCTCTACCCATCCCCTAAGGAATTTAGTCTCTTTTTCTCCAATGTGGAGCTTAACTTGGGATTCTCAATGGTAGTACATAGCGTCGTTTTTCTTAAAAAGGCGACGTACTTATGCCTTTTGCTTATAATTTGTTTACCTTCACAGATAAGCAAGGCTATTGCTGGAGCTGACAAAAAGGATTTGATGCGGAAGCTGCCCAAATTCATCTATGACGAGGAGAAAGCTCTTGAGGTACACCCTTGTTTCCATTGCTAAGATTTTTGGAGAGGCTTCTAATGAAGAGAGAGGCCTTCTCTCTTACTTTGTACGGCAGAAATTTTTACTAGAACGGGTCAGGCATTGCTGCTTTTAGATTAGTTTGTGTTTACCTTCAATAATCTCTACAATGTGCTCCAATATTTTTGTCCTTGGGAAGGTCAGCAGGAGAGTTTATCCTGCTTCTCTCTTTCCTCTCATATTCACTTTGTTTCCCTTTTTGTTAATCTCTTTTTCCTTGTTGCATGCTTTTTGTGGGCATGTGCTTCATTGCTTGGTTACTTGAATAAATAGTCCGTAATACCTTGAGTAGCTATGTTGATGTTTGAACCTCTAGAGCTTGAAACTACAAAAGCAGAATGTTTGGCCCTGTCTAATTGCTTCGTTACTTGGTTAGCATATTGATGAGCATTTGGTGTGAAAGAAATAGAAGGTGTCTGCGAGGGTGTTGAGATGCTTCTTTTGTGGTTTGAAGATAATTTCTTCTATGTTTAGAGACTTGAGTCAGGATTATTGCCATCAATAATTTATTGGGTCAAATGCGGGTGGGCAGCGAATGAATCACATGCGAGATGCCATCCATTCCAATTATTAACTGAAAAGTTGAAGCTATTGGATCGCTTCTGCATGGATGGGGACATAAACCTATACTACGAAAGCCTAAACTAAATAAAACTAATACGCTGGTCTTGTCGTGAAGCTCAAGCTCAACTGGGTGACACCCCGTTTGTCTTTTAATACAAGTTTGGGCTACTCATTAAACAAAATTTAAGCCGTAGATCACAACAGCAGTATTCTAACCCATATTTTGTGTATTGCTGTTGTTACAGAAAACAAGGAAAATTCTGACCGAAAAGATTGAGCAGCTGAACTCAGCCATCGATGATGTCTCAGCCCAATTGCGCACTGAAGAGACCGCAAATGGAGCCGCAGTTAACTCCGATGAAGTTGAAGGTCTTGAAGCTGCAATTTGATCACCTTTCGTCAAGTTTTACTGTTATGGGTGATGAGTGATGACATTCGTTGGAAAATTACAAGTGTAGTTTGAGCAGTAGGATTGTATTGGAACTGTGCTCGGTACCGGCTTGAACAGAATATACTGAAGCCTCATGTACTACTTAAAGGAATTGCTGCTGGGTCTTTCATTTGGCAAATATAAGATGCACTTTTCTTTTGGGAACTGGTTTTGGGATTAATTTGTGTTGTATCCATGAATTTATTTTGTTCAATTTTGCTTGCGACTCTTTCTTCAGGCGTATCCGAACCCAAATCAATTTAGGACTTTTAAAAAATTGCTCAAATAAAAAACTTGGTCCAGTCCGACTGACTCAAAAAAGCCCAAGTAGTCGCTTTTGATATTGACCGAATTGGCATAATATTTTTCTTATTTCTGTTGTCCACAACCCTGTTCTTCTCTGCGGATGGGAATAATTGGTATGGTGAGGTGGGAAATTGGCGTGGCTAACTGCGGATATTATCACAGAAATTAAACATACACAAAAAAAAAAAAGTTGGATATTAAATATCAGTTTTCTGTATGTTGTTGTGACTCGAACCCGGATTTTTGACAGCCCTACATCCATCAGTCTTGTTAGTTGGAATGGGATTAGCTATATGAATTATTATGTGGTTTCAGCATTGTTGCTGTGACACAAGATTTTTGCAAATGAAGTTGGGGTCTCTTCTGTCTAATCTCCAAGAACAGTCCATATGAATCCTGCCAAAAAAGAGAGGCCAGTGATGTGAGGCTGAAATGTACTCAATCTGTGGCCATTTCAATTCATGGGACAAAATTTGAGATGCTTGTTTTGTGTTGCTATTTGATTTGTATCCATCAAAGACTAAGCAACAGTACAGGGACCATTTTAGACATTCTTGATGCTTTCTGATGAATCATGAATTTTCTGCCCTTTTTATAAGCTGGTCTAATAAAATTTAAAAAAAAAAACCATCCGTCACTCTTTAATTGTCAAATTACTAATTTGTTCGTTCCTTTTATTTTCCGGTTTTACAATTCCAACAACTGTTATATCCATTTTACATTAATGAATAGATTATATGTATTTTTATTTAATTTTTTAGAACATTTTCCGAATTCCAATAGGGGGCATTTTTGACAATTATTAACTTTTTATTATCTGCTCCTTGGTTCTCCAAAGTTAATTAGCTTGGCAATTAAAAAGGGACATAGAGAGTAATTGAAAAAATTTTAAAAAAAAGGGAAAAAGAAAAATGGGATGTAATTATGTTGGAAATATTCAATATTGGATAGGGCAAGGGAGATGCCTAAATGGCTAAGAATCTGAAGGTGAGGCCCCAGAAATATCATCTTATCTCATGTATTTTGATACACACTCACTCTCCCACCAAATTTTATCATTTTGAAAATATTTGCAGCCACAAAGAAATTCTGAATTTTCAGCTGAAGAAAGTAAGGAAGCAAGCATGGGGTCTCATGCAGCTCTGGCTTCTTCAAGGATCATTTCAAACACAAGGATCACTTCCAACAACATCACCCAGCAACATCACTCTTTTCCTACTCACTGTTCTCTCAACAAGGTACTTCTTTGTTATTGTTGCTGTAATGTTGATGTTGTTGTTGTTGTTGTTGTTGTTCACTGTGATTGAAATGCAGAAGCTCCAAGTTGCTGAATTTTCTGGCCTAAGATCATCCAGCAACTGCCTCACATTTGCCAAAGAAGGAGGATCATCCTTCCATGATCTTGTGGCTGCACAGTTGACTACTGCCCAGGTCTCCCCAAACTCTATCATACCCTGTTTTTCTCTTAACCTTTCAATGTCTGATTTTAGACCTGGCAATTGGGTCATTCGGGTTGGAATTGGTTTCGGACTTGACCCATTTGTGTTGGTTTGATTCGGGTCAGCAAGGTTCATGCTGGGTTGGTTTCGGATCACTTTATTTTTTGTCAGATAAAAGATCATCAGAGAATGACTTTCGTAAAAGATGAATTCGGATCAAGTCTGGTAATTGGGTCACTTTGGGTTCTGGTCCATTTGGGATTTCTGGGTCAAGTTCGGGTGGGTCATTCGGGTCTGGTCAGGTTTGGATTCGGGTTGGACACATTTGTGTTGGGTCCGTTCGGGTCACTTTATCTTTAGCTAGGTAAGATCATCATTAAACAAAGAATGACTTTGGTAAAAGATGAAGTCAGATCGGGTCTCATCGGGTTCAGGTCCATTTCTGGTTGATTAGTTTTAGCATTTTTGGGTTGGGGTTGGGTCGGGTTCAAGTGGGTCATTCGGGTCAGTTTCGCCAGGTCTGTCTGTCTGTCAACAAGAATATCCTGATGAGTTAATATTTTCTGGAAATTGATCAGGCTACTACTACTGGTGCACCACCTGTGAAAGGGCAAACAGTGGCCAAACTGAAGGTTGCAATCAATGGATTCGGGCGCATTGGGAGGAACTTTCTGAGGTGCTGGCATGGCCGCCCGAACTCGCCTCTTGATGTTGTTGTTGTCAATGACAGTGGAGGTGTCAAGAATGTAAGTTACTGATATAGTAGTACATATAAATCTGTTTGCTTTCACTTTACATAGATTGATTATTATCTTCTTGGTTGAACTGTTTTAGGCAGCCCACTTGCTTAAATATGACTCAACACTGGGCACCTTCAAGGCTGATGTCAAAATAGTGGATGACAAGACCATCAGTGTGGATGGCAAGCCTATTCTGGTTGTCTCTAACAGGGATCCTCTCCAACTCCCATGGGCCGAGCTCGGGATTGACATCGTCATCGAGGTAATCTATCTATCTGTCTGTCTATCTATCTATCTATCTATCTATCTTGAAGTGTTTGGATAAAAATGCCCTTAAACTTTCTGATTTAGGCAAAAATGTCACTGAAGTTTAAAACTATCAAAATTGTCGTCTAACTTCCCATTATGACTAAAAATACCCTTCTAATCTATAATTAACCTGTTATTGCAGATAAACTCCCCAAAAAAAAAATTAAAAAAGCCAAAATCTTAAGTGAAAACACCCCCCAATTTCAGGTGAATGAAAAACTTGAGGGGCAGATGACCTTTTTTATGGACGAAAAACAGGTGATTTCAGGTGGAAATTGGTTTTTAAAATTTTTTTTTAGATTTTCAATTCAGATTTTGGCTTTTTCTAATTTTTCAGAGTTCACCTGCAACGACATGTTAATTATAGGTTAGAAGGGCATTTTTTATCATAATGGCAAGTTAGATGACAGTTTTAATAGTTTTTAAACTTCAATGACATTTTTGCTCAAATTGAAAAGTTTAAAGGCATTTTTATCCAAACAGTCATCTATCTTGCATAGGTATATTATATGCTACTGAAGTTTATACTTTAGGATATCTGCAAGTGAACAATTAGAAAACAATCCCAACATGACAATTTGTGCAATAATCTAAAGGGAACAGGAGTGTTTGTGGATGGACCTGGAGCTGGGAAACACATTCAAGCGGGCGCTAAGAAGGTCATCATCACAGCTCCTGCAAAGGGTGCTGAGATTCCGACTTATGTTATAGGTGTCAACGCGCAAGATTACACCCACGATGTTTCTAACATCGTAAGGTATGCCGCCTTAATTCTTACTGTCAGCTAGCTACTTGTTTTCTCAAGGGTTTCACTGATTCACAGTGTCAGACTGTATAGAATGTGAGCATAGTTTGAAAGGTGTACATGATTTGCATTGCAGCAATGCTTCTTGCACAACCAACTGTCTGGCTCCTTTTGTCAAGATCTTGGATGAAGAATTTGGTAAGTCCTTCTTCCCACATATGAATTAAGTACGCATGAATATAACTTATAGAGTAATTTAAGCGTAATTTATGATAGTTAAAAAGTATATAGATCATTTTTATACTTGTAATAATGTGTCACTGAAAACTCCTTGCAGGTATAGTAAAGGGCACAATGACCACCACTCATTCGTACACCGGAGACCAGGTTATAACAAACATAATCTTCTGCAGACAGTGATTTTTTTCTCATTATATGCTGTCAAGACAAAACATAGCACATCTACTCGTCTAGGCATATATATAGTTCCTGTGTTCCTCGGGTTTGTTCTGTTTTCTGTGATGATGACGAACGTTTCAGCATTTATCATCTGGTAATATGTGTGAGTTTGTATGATTCAGAATCATACGAGACATGTTAGATCGAAATCAACGATAAAATTATGGTCAGAATAGAAACTAATGTGACTGACAATGTTTATTCAAATGTTCAAAATTCATAAAAATGTAGAAAATAAAAAAGAAGGTCCCACCGAGATTTAAACTCGGGTTACTGGATTTAGAGTCCAATGTCCTAACCACTAGACCATGGGACCGTTGGTGCTTACACTATCAGGGTAAAGTATTAGACGGTATAGAAAGGTAGAACAATCAAAAACAATGGACATGGAGTTTGTTGATACAATTTTCTCATTTTTATTTACGTTCTTAACATTCTGGATTATTCATGTATTATGAATTTGCACTTTTAATAATTGTAGAAGACATTTATTATATGGTAAGAAATTGGGGTTGTGTTAGTGTTTTAAAAATCAAGTTGAGGGTACTTTTGGCGCCTTCTCAAAAAAATGTATCCCGGGAAACTTTTTGCCTGGAAAGTTTTTCCTGGGTTTAGGGAAAGAGTACATTGGTTTATATTTGAAAACATGGGAAAGTTTATTTAAAAATATCCATACTACCTTTATTTATTGTTTATAAAATTTGTAAAGTAGTTTTCAGGGGTATTTTGAGAAAATACACTATGAGGGCATTTGGTAGGAATCCCAGGGATGAGAAGTTTTTCATGCGAAAGATTTCTCTGGGAAAATTTCCCTTAGCCTCCCCTAAGGGAAAATTTCCCTAAGAAAATAGAGAAAATGGTGGGCCTATCGTGAAATTTTCCCCGAGGTCAACGTACATCCAAACATGGGGAAAATAAGTCAACCCGGGAAAATTGACCATTTCCTCGGGGTTATTGACCAACCAAACACACCCTATAATAGTTTCACTTTCCCATGGAAAAAAAAGTTTCCCAACTCCCCATGTTGAAGTGTTTCCCCCATTCAAAAAGTTCTATGTCCCCATTTTGCAACCAGACACGTGAAATTTGATCAACTTGAAAAAATTGACCAACTTTCTTAGAAAACATCTTCAACCAAACACTCTCTAACACAAAGCATATATGCCATTTTCTCTCTATTATATGGTCTATAATCTATACACTCAAGACACATCTTTCACATCCTAAACAAAGCACTAAAAATTGTGTGTTTTTGTTTCTCTTTTGCTACTACAGAGGCTGTTGGATGCTTCCCACAGAGACTTAAGAAGAGCAAGGGCAGCAGCACTGAACATAGTCCCAACAAGCACAGGTGCAGCCAAGGCAGTGTCTTTGGTGCTCCCCCAGCTCAAAGGCAAGCTGAATGGCATTGCCCTGCGAGTCCCAACCCCTAATGTTTCTGTTGTCGACCTCGTTGTCAACGTTGAGAAGAAAGGTATCACAGCTGAGGATGTCAACAACGCCTTCAGAAACGCGGCTCAGGGTCCTCTGAAGGGTGTATTGGATGTCTGTGACATCCCCCTCGTGTCTGTCGATTTCAGGTGCTCTGATGTCTCGTCGACAATTGACTCGTCTCTGACAATGGTCATGGGGGATGACATGGTCAAGGTTGTGGCTTGGTACGACAACGAGTGGGGTTACAGGTGAGATTTCGACAAATTTTCATGCAAAAGTTACCCAAGTTAGACAAATTTTCCTATGTTTGTACCCGCGTTTGATAGTTTCCTAGGAAAGTTTTCGAACCAAATGTAGTGAATAAGAAAATTTTGACGTGGGACATATTATTTCACACTCAAACTAGGTAAACTTTTTCAGGGGACTGGGAAAGTATTTTCTCAGGGGAAATCTTTCTCGGGATTCTACCAAACGCACCCTTATAATTAGCAAGCCATAAACTGGGCGGTTAGATGGTGTTCCCTACTCTCCCTTGGGAAAAACCTACCCTAAACCCTAAACATGGAAAAATTTATCAACTGCATTAGGTAGTTTCCTAGAAAAGTTTCCAAACCAAACATAGTGAATGGGAAAATTTTGAAGTGGGACATATTATTTCACACTCAAACTAGGTAAACTTTTCAGGGGGATAGGGAAAGTATCTTTTCAGGGAAATCTTTCTCGGGATTCTACCAAACGCACCCTTTTAGTTAGCAAGCCCTAACACGTGGTGGTTTGATGGTGTTCCCTACTCTCCCTTGGGAAAACTTTCCCTAAACCCTAAACATGGAAAAATTTATCGACTTGGGAAAATCGACTAACTTTTTCAGGAAAGTTTTTCAACGAGCAAAGTCTTAACATCTGGTCGTTTGATGCAGCCAAAGAGTGGTGGATTTGGCACATCTGGTGGCGACGAAATGGCCAGGAATGGAGGGCAAACTTCCAAGTGGAGACCCACTTGAGGATTTCTGTGAGACCAACCCTGCTGATGATGAGTGCAAAGTTTATGAATAGGAGGACCAATTTTACATTTAGTGCAAACACCAGTATGTATATTTGATGTTATTCTACATTGAAACTGTACAAAATAAGTTGAGAAGAACAAACCCAAACTATGCTCGCTTTTACTGCGAGTGAGATTGGTGAGCCCTTCAGACTGTAATTTATCGATGCTCGATAGTTTTCGATATGATGAATAATGTGCCAGATTCAGTTTGTTGAACTTCGAATCAGTCACTTGCACAAGTTCATAATCCAGTCTTGCTTGAATACATTTTTTGTAAAATTCAGTTTGTCACTGATATGGCAAAATTTCCCCAAAAAACTAGATTTAGTCATAGATTTTTCGTTCGAATCTTAATATTGACTGAGAATTCAGACATAACATTTCTCACATTTCTATTTTATGAATGTAACTATAACCCAAAATTTACGTCTGTCCAAATTGTTCGACCTGGTCTGACCAACAAAAACCCAGGTAACAGTTATCTATTTTCCGTCCAAATTTCGATATTGGCCGATTTCACCGATCCAAAATGGACCCGAACCCGAATTTGTGCCAATACTGGATGAAGTATGAAGGGAATGTAAGGGAAATAATCATGCTTTATATATAGCTTTGATCTATGTTTGGAAACATTAGTGTTCTGTGTGAGATATGTTGACATCTTTTCTGGGCTTATTATCTGTCAGAACTCCTATACCAATCCTAACTTATCTTGCACCAACCTCTACATATACACTCTATCCCTTCCCTTCTCCTACATGTCAACCACCATTCAACTCGATATCACCATTATTCCTGACAATCTCAGCCCGATTACTCTTCGGAGTTCTTCCATTTTCCTCATCTGTATCGCCCTCAAACGGCAAACCCTCTGCTGTCTCCTTCCTCTGTTTCCTCTTCTTCTCTGACGGTTTCTTCCTCTCGTCGATCAAGGATTTCAAAGTCTGGAGCCGCCTCACCCGAATACTCGAGCTGCTGCCCGGAATGTCTGCAACAGCTTCGGTTTTGGAGGCGTGATAAAACCGGTAGCAAATCCGGGTGAAGAAGATGAGGAGAGCAAGCCCACACGCGATCCCGCTTATGAAAAACAAACCCAGGAAGCTCTTGAGATGCAACCGGCTTGAGTCCACCTCGGTGTCTTGGTTGCTGCATGTGCTCGTTGTCAGCCACTTGTCGCGTATTCGCTGGAGTTCGCCGTTTTCTGACAGTCGGAGGATCGCGGTGGACAAGTCCGGGGCGAGAGGAGAGTCTCGGGGGAATGCCTGCAGAAGTTAAAGTTCAGATGACAAAGAAAACTTGTAGAATTTCTGGGAAAGATAGCAACTTCAAAACCTGAGTCAGTTTTGACAAGTTTGGATCAGGTGACGAGAATAAGTCAGTTTTGACAAGTTCCAACAAATTTCTTAGCCAGAAAACCAATACGAATACTCCGAAATCCCGCCCGGGGAAAGATATGAATGGGTCAGAGTCAGAAGTAGCACTCTTACCCATAAATTTTGCAATTTAGAGAGTTTAGAGAGGCTCGTTCCAATTGACCCAAATTTTAAAAATCTGTTCGCTACCAACAAATTTCTTAGCCAAGAGGCAAATTTTCTCATGACATGAAAATGACTTTGCTATTTTGGCTCTAGACACATGTTTCCCCTCCTCCCCAACACAAATCCAAAAGGAGAATGAGGGTGGGGGTTAAAATATGTCACTGAATTCAAAAACATCCACTCAAAAATGCCATACAAGAAAGCGTGCTGAACCTATTAAAATGACATTTTCAAATTTAACAGAAAGTTAAGTGGCATTTAGCAGATTTTTTCAAATCCAGTGACATTTTCTACTATGTTGACTTGAACCTATTCGGGGAAGTTGCATGTTTATTCAGGTTAAGAGTTATAGACGAGATACTTACGAAACCCCAGCCACTCCTGGTGAATTCCTGACCGACGACGCTAAAATCACAATGTGTGGAGAGGAAGAGGTCCACATACGGACGTTCATCCACCAACCCACCAACCCGGCCATACCGAAGAGCAGCATCAAAGTCCTCGGGTGTGTCGAGCTCAACCAGCCTGGATCTCGATATGTTGAGTTCCTCAGCCAAGTACTGCTCTGCAAAGGACCCCACTTGGTATCCTATTCGTTCACCGCTTTCTCGCAGGGAGTCGATTCCCTTGATAGGGGACGACAGTTGGTGCACGGTCAGGATCGAGGTCAAGCTCGCGGTGTAACTCGAGGTGAGGATTAGGACCACAAACAGCCATATTATCAGCACCAATCGAGCCGGGCAGCTAACAGTGTTCTCCTCTGTTGTATACAAACAAGCAACTTAACGAGTACCTAAAATAAATACAGCAAATCTGTGCACAAACTGTCTCGGTTAACTTACTGTGGGAATAGGTTAATGTTGAGAAACTGAACCACAGGATGGTTATGCATTGTTTCCTTGGGGAGCCTCTGAAATCATCGTTTATCCGGTGCTCGAGTATCCACACAACCACCCCAATCGCAATGAAGGAAATAACGATGACACTCCACATAGACGGAGTGAATGGTTGTAGAAAAGACCATGCCCCGGAATTCAGCCTTTTGAATGGTACAACCACCACAAGGCCAGAGGAAGTGTACGGTTGTGTGAAGTCGACTTTTCTAGTCCTGCTCATGGTGATTGCAATGTCGCCTACAGCACCGTCAAAGTTCTGCAAACAAAAGAAGATTTCAGTTAAACACGCAAGAGCGCGGTATGGACCTTAAGATCATAGAAAGGCTGATTCCTGCGGACCCACCTAGAAACTTTTGGAAAACGAAAGAATGACCAAGACAAAGCCCTATACTATATGAACTCGGTTAAACATGCAAGAAGTTAATATAGCAAAGGGAAGAATACTCACACCGGCTTCTACCATCTGCACGAGTTTAGTGTAGTTGGGGTTCTTATGACCGTCTCCATACCCGACAAACCGATATGGAACAGGATAAGGCAACAAGCTAACAGCGGACACAAACACGTCAATGCAAAACCCCTTGAACGTGTCGTTGGTTCCAGGGACAAGAGAAACAAACTCCTTAAAACTCGCGCGAATGGGGACCCCAATCTTCAATTCGAGGCCGTTGTTTGGGAACACCCAGCCACGTGGAGTCACGGTGGACCCATCCGGCCAAAAAACCGGGTTCAGATGCTCGTTCGCCTTTGAACGGTTAGGTGGCTTACTGTACAGAGTTTCAGGCGGCTCAATTGACAGCCCGGAGTAATTGGACCAATACCCAACTCGTCGATATCCAGTTCCAATCACATTGATGATGTCATATGCTGGTTGCACAAGGGCCCGGTCTGAGTCAAACTTCAGATGACCAGTCAAACCCGTCAGATCGGTCTGCAGGACATTGTCCAACACAGCTTGTCCCCCATCAAAGACGCGCAAGGCTTCCAGGTGAAGATTGGTCCCATTTAAAGGAGACAGTTTGGAATCCATGGAGAACGAGATGTTTCCTCCTTGATTGAAAAATGCTTCAAGAGCATGCGCGAGGATCCAGACCGAGTCATAGGCATAGAATCCGTATGCATTTATATCTATAGAACCGTTGGACAAGCTCCTCCATTTAGACCAGAGGGCTTTCTTTTTACTTGAATCCGGTGTGTGTTGGCGTAAGACAAGAACACCTTGTATCTGATTCATTATATCAGAAGGGAGTGGCGAAAAGGAATCAATGTAGGATGAAAGCCAGTCCGTGCATATCCAAACATACCCGTTGCCCATCATCCCGAGAAAGCTTGCCACGTCGAAAATCATGCGCCCTGAATCGGGATTTACATGCAGGACAATGACCCTAGTCTCGAGAACCGCAATCTTGACCAGGACATCCATTATAGTAGCCCGAGTTATGTCTCCTACAGGAGGAATCGCGCCTTTGTAGGAGATCTTGCAGTGATTCTCAGCAAGAGAATCGCCCAGAGATGCAATCCCGTTTCTTCCAAAATCATCGTCGTGGTAGATAGCAATGACCTCCTTCCAACCGAAATGATCGACTATGTCAGCAACAGCAGACATCTGAAACTTGTCGCTGTTTGTCGTTCTGACAAAGAAGGGGGATCCAAGAGGCGTGAGAGTGGGATCGGTTGCTGCAAATGAGAGCATGGGGATTTTGAGCTCTTGGGCAACCGGAGAGACTATGTGGGCAACAACAGAAGACTGAGGGCCCAAAATTGCAACTACTTCAGTCCCCATCAATTGCATAGCTGTAGCATCCCAAAATCATCAAGATGAGAACAAAATACTCATGTTAGTATCCAATGCACACTAATGTCAAAGTAACTACGGATGATTTGGTTTTTGATTAGGACAGAACTAGGATTATAATCCCTGGAGTACCATGCTTTTGTATCCCCAAGGTATAATTTACGAGCATACTCATAAAATAAACAGGTGTTCACATACTGATAGAATGAAAATTGTAAACTCATAAATTTATAGATGCATGGTCATGTATAAACTGAACTCAAATTACAGATATGTATATATGATCAAAGCACAGAAATTATATGCTCATGAATTCATACATGTATTGTCATAAAATTATATACATATGCTCATAAAACTCATTCCGAGAGTACAAGAGCATGGTACTCCCGGAATTATAATCCAATTTTCAGGGGAGAGGGAGGTGTTGAATGTGAAATACCTTGAACAAAGCCAATAAACCCGCTGCATACAGAGTTTCGCCAAGTAATATTAAGCTTGGTGCCACGAAGAATAGAAGAATTGGAATTGACATCATTAACAGCTTCCCGAATTGCAATACTAGCAACTCTACCAATGGTTGAGTTGAAGTTGAAAAGTGCGCCGACATTGATGATAGCAGGTCTCGAAGCAGAACCACTATTGGAAGCTCCATCCAACCGCGGTGATAACAAGCAAATGAATACCAGAAGAAGCCAGAGCTTTTTCATTTTAAACAATCAAGCACAATGGCTTCCCCTCAGTCAGAGCTTTCAGCCTCCAGAAGGTAATATAATATTGAGACAAGCCCATCAAATTTCTGAAAACATTAAACTTGTATGTCACAGAGAATAAAGAAACCCTCAATCTTAGAAAGATTAGCTAGTGTGTTTCAGAGAGGACTATATCTTACAGGAAAATCAAGCATCACAGAGAAGGAATCAAAAGGAAGGAAACTCTTTATTTAAAGCACACTGCACAAACATCATCTTTCGGGAAAAAAACACCATGACAGAAGGAATCAATATACAGGCAGTAAGTTCAAAGTACTGGTGTGGAAGAATGAAGAAAGCGAAAAGGCTGAAAATTCTCCAAGACTACACTAGTAAGTATTAACCATAATGGGCATAAAAAGAGGTAATCAGCATCAATTCTTAGCTCAAAAGAAGAGTAGAAGAATCTAGTCTTTAATAAAATACAGGCATAAAGATGCTGCCAAATCCCAACTTTATTATCTCAAACAGTCAACAGCAGCAAATAAAACCCAACTAAGCATGGAATTATGGAAACAACAAACTGCCCACATCACTAAACGACCTAAAATCGAAAACCCACAGAGCTATTCCATCAAGGGTTCAGATTAAACAATACCCATCAAAGAATAAACCCTCAAGATGAAGGCTTTTTAATCAGAAAGTGAACTAAACACATTATTACACCGGGTTAATGACTAAATTAATCACAGAATATCATAAAGCATGGAAACAACAAACTGCCCACATCACTAAACAACCTAAAATCAAAAACCCACAGAGCTATTCCATCAAGGGTTCAGATTAAACAATACCCATCAAAGAATAAACCCTAAAGATGAAGCCTTTTTAGTCAGAAAGTGAACTAAACACATTACTAAACAGAGTTAATGACTAAATTAATCACAGAACATCATAAACCATGAAACAGCAAACTGCCCACATCACTAAACGACCTAAAATCAAAAACCCACAAAGCTATTCCATCAAGGGTTCAGATTAAACAATACCCATCAAAGTATAAACCCTAAAGTAAGCCTTTTTAATCAGAAAGCAATCTAAACACACATTACTAAACAGGGTTAGTGACTAAATTAATCACAGAACATCATAAACCATGAACAGCAAACTGCCCACATCATTAAACAACCTAAAATCAAAAACCCACAAAGCTATTCCATCAACGGTTCAGATTAAACAATACCCATCAAAGTATAAACCTTAAAGTAAGCCTTTTTAATCAGAAAGCAATCTAAACACACATTACTAAACAGGGTTAGTGACTAAATTAATCACAGAACATCATAAACCATGAACAGCAAACTGCCCACATCACTAAACAACCTAAAATCAAAAACCCACAAAGCTATTCCATCAAGGTTTCAGATTAAACAATACCCATCAAAGAATAAACCCTAAAGTTGAAGCATTTTTAATCAGAAACTGAACCAAAGACATTACTAAACAGGGTTTAGTGATTAAATTAAACATAGAACACCATAAAGCAATGAAAATGACTCACAAACTGCCAACTTACATTCACATTTAGCTAGCCGAGATGAGCTCAATGAACCCTTTAATCTGCATTGGGATTGATCCATAACAAACTGAAATTGATAGCAAAAATTGAGAGGTTGCAGATTGATCCATAACAAACTGAAATTGATAGCAAAAATTGAGAGGTGAAAAAAGAGAGCTGGAATTGAGGAAGAAGTTGTGTGAATAGATAGAGAGGAGAGTAGAGTAACACGTGAGTCAACGAAAGGGGGGAAAAAGAGAGAAGAAAACAGGAAATTGAATGGTTGAAAGGTCAAGCTGTACTGGGAGTGGGAACGATGCAAGTTGAATTTGATTATCTTCATCTGTTTGCAGTAAATAATTCTGGACTGTGAAATTCTTATGAATTTACTACTATGAATCTTATGGCTGTGTGTGTTTGGATATGCAGACAACCAGACACCAAGATACTCGCTTCTCTATGTCTCTCTATCATTAAAGAATAATCTGGATTGGATTGGATGATGCTCAAAAAACAAAAGTACAAACCCCAATGATTTTATTTTTTTTCTTGTGTTTTTTTTTCCCAAACAACCAAACAAGTTTCTGTGGTTGGTACTCAACTAGGCACTAAGCCGTCCCTTTTTAATTACTACATTTGTCCTAATATATTGTCAATTTACCTAATTTGAAAAGAACAATACATATTGAAAATTGAGGTAAAAAAATACTATCTTCACCCCAAAATATTTGTTATTAGACTAAATTTTGATCATTGGTTATTCTCAAATTATAATGAGCTATGATATGAAATTATCGTCATTGTAATTTTTACTAATGAATATTTTTAATGGTGGTAATTTCGAGTCGTAACTCATTATAATTTGTGAGTAATCAATGGTCAAAATTTAGTCAAATAACAATAATTTTGGGACGAAAATAATATGTAATTTACCCAAACTACCTTTACTTTAATTGAAGATAATAGTTGTTGCAATTGTAAAAAGTGATAAATAAATTTATTAATTAAGGGTAGAAAAAGAATTACAGTTGTTGGGATTGTAAATAGAACAAATATTTTGGGACAAAAAATTTAGGTAAAATGAGCCAAGGTAGTATTAGAAAAATTTATCATAGTTGCATGTCAACGACAATCATTATAATTAAAATGAATTTTATTTATATATATATCAAATTTTATTTTAACCGTTTTTTTTATTTAGTACAAAATTATAAATTATATTTTCTTAATTAAAATATTTTTAAAAAATTTTAAAATTTTAAATATCTTAACTACTCTAAATTTTGGCTGGGTAAAAAATGTTTTTAAAAAGTAATTAATTTTAAAATTTTTGTAAATAAATTTTGATAAATTTTGCTAACTTTTAAGATATATTTATTTTCCTCTTAAGGTGAAGTTGATAAGCCTTAATTCAATTCAATTTCCTAAACGTGTCAGTTTTAATATTTTTGTATATTACAGGGTCAATTTTTAAAAATTTATTTTCATGTTAATTTCGATAGATACTTCTGCCACATAGACAATAGACGTCACAATACTTCTTTAATATTTGGACTTATCATTAGCCATGCAAGCCAAATACTAAGGAAATTGAAATTTTTAAAATTGAGATGTTTAATAATAGTAAGCATTATTTACATTGGATATTTTAATTATGTTATGTATTTTCACTAATACAAGTTTTGGGGTCATAGAGTTGACAAGTCTCATAATGTGGAGAATCATTTTCAATCACTTACATGATGTTGTGGATAAATGGATAATGGATCATCTTGTGTTCACATTGTGATCAGCATATGGTATTCATCCTACAACTTGATTTGACAAAGTGATAAAAGTTGACCAATTTTCATGGTGGGGAAGACCATTGTTTTTCAATAACTACTCATTATGGTCCTGCTCCTTGGATATGTTACATTAATTTATCCAATTCAATTTAATTTATTCTAATTCAATTCAAATCTTACATAATTCCCCAAAAAGACATCCTCTCTAAAAACACAATTCCCAAAAAAAAAAATCATAAATTATCCATTCCAATCTAATTCAATCAATCCAAACCTGAATTTAACCAAAGAACATGTGTGTTTTCATAATTTTGAATACCCTTTAAAATGAATCGGTAAAAGGAATTGTTCCATGGTTATGAACTATGCAATAAACACCAATTTTCTAAATTAGAAAATAGATTAGGTCATGTTACTATTAAACATTACGAGAAATTGCATTTTTGCTTGTAATTTATGTGTGGACGCTTCCTAACAAAAATATCTATGAAATTTCTATAGTAAAATTTAAACACAAGTCCGATTTGAATCAAATTTCAAGGGACCCGTCAGACTCATCAGATTGGTTTGAAGTACATCGTTCCACAATGCTTGGGCCCCATCGAACATGTGCAAACCCTACATAATTTTTTTTTTTTTTAAAAAAACAAACATGTTCTTTAGGCCCTGGAATAGTCCCTCAAGCGATAGTTGCAACAATGACATTGATGATCTAATATAATCATGTTTAAAATTCCATGTATAATATCGCCACCGTAATGTCATTTTCGAACGAGTTTAAATAGGTGGCGGATGCTACAAATAATAAAGATTAAAACTCAGTTTATCTGTAACAAGGTTGTAAGTTCGGATTATTTTTTACCAATAACTTTAAAATACATATTATTTGTTTCCAATTTTCCAAAAACAAAAGAATTTCAAGTAAGCAAAAAAAAAATATTGATAGATAAGACTTAAAAAAATTAAACTCGTGGGGGGTAAATGTTTTTTCAATGAAAATTCCACCATAGTTGAATTTATTTTCAACTATGGTAGTTGAAAATTTTATAGCATTCATTTATCAAAAATAAATCATATTTTTAAAAAAGATTTATATCCCCATAAACATAGTTAATTATTGTATCAAGTTATTTTGATCAACCTACATTGATTTTGAATTTTTATGGTAAAATTAATGGTCTTTTCACTTTTCAACTATGATAGTTGAAAAAAAGTCCACTATGGTAGAATTTTCTTTAAAATATTCAAGTTTATAAAAAATTATAACTTTAACATATAGATTTACTTATTGTAGCAAGTCCTATGATGAATACATATATTAATTTTATATTTTAATGATAAAATTAAAGATAATTGTACATTTCAACTACCATAGTTAAAAATAAATTCAACTATGATAGAATCTCTTTTTTTTTTTCAAACCACCGGGAAATTTTTGCCGACATACAGAGACAGAGTAGTTGGGAAAGTTTTCACAACGACAGTTTTTTTTGGACGTTAATTTTTAAATTTAATTTTAGAAGAAATTTCATCTTTCTCTCTCAAATTGGAGACTCTACTTTTATGGCCGACCACATTTGGTAACAAAATTCTCTCTCCTCCCCTGCATCTCAAATTTATCCACACCCAATACACTCCTCTATTTTTCGGGCTCCTATCTTCATCAAATTTCCCTTTTTCCAACCACTTTCTTTACTTTTTCAATCTATCTAATCTATCTATCTTTCTATCTAATCTATCTTCGTGAAACCCTTTTCCAATTCATGTTTAAGGGTTTCATTCCCCCCTTTAATTCGATCCTACCCTTTTATTCTCTTACATCATTCTTCTTGATTCCTACCAAAAGTTCGAATCTTGTTGTTTGTTGTGATTGTGCCCTATATACTATTGAATAGATCATAATTCTGTTTTAGAGAAATAGTTAGGTATTTGATCTGTTGACTTTGTCAGAAACTTCTAGGGCTTGAGATTGACAATTTCTTGTGTATAATAGAGTTTGTGATTTGGGTGTTTTGTGATCATATCATTGGAGGGTTTTATTGATTGATCAAATTATTAATTAGGGTTACTTGTTCTGATTTGTGGCAGTTTGATGATATTCAAGGAAGTACATTTGGCAGTTGTTGATCATTAGGGTTAGTTGAGGGTTGATCATTAGGGTTACTTGTGGGGGTTTAATTTTTCTAGGTCTTTGTTGTTGGAGAAAAGATAAGAGGGTTCTACCCAAAAAAAGAAAAAAGGAAAAAAGATAAGAGGAAGAGGAAGAGGGGTGATTGTAAGCATATATCTATGAGAGATTATGGCAGCAGGTGCTGAATTTTCTCCTCCTATTGCAATTTTAGAAGGCAGTTACAATAATAATAAGAACAACAACAACAACAACAATAATAATAATAAAGACAATGGTGGAGAGGATGGGAGTTTAGATGATGGTCAAAATCTGAAGCAAACATCCATTGCCAAGCCTCCTAGACACATCTCTGTGGTGAGGCATTCCATGAGTTCTGCTGCACTCTGCTTATTCACTGATTTGGTAACCCCTGCTCTCTTTTCGCACTTAATTAGGGTGGCAATTTATTACGTGATCCTAGAGTTTGTGATTGTTAACTTGCAGATATTAAGTTGTTCATTCTCAATAGTATAATTGTTCACTTGCAGATATCCCGGAGTATAAACTCTAGGTGCATGTAATGTATATTGAATTAGAGTTCTTGCAAACTTGTTCTATGTAGTGCATGTATCATGTTGTTGAATTTTGGCTTAGAATAAAGTGACTTGATGAGGTTGATTACCTTCTTAGGGCATATCTTGGAATCTAACATAATAGGAACTATAGGATAGGAGAAAGGGATGTAGCATATGATTGAAAACAAGGCTATGATAGTACATTCTAAAGGGTATCAAAGGCTTGAAAATGATGATTATTAATTTGTCACGAGTAAGTAATGAAGGTAAATGGTTCATATGACTAATGTGATGACTTTATTGATGATAATGACATCCCAAATTGTTGTCTTAAGGCTACATTTAGTTGGATGTATCCGTAGTTAAACTACTCTGTCACCGCCTTCAAATAAGATCGAGATGAAAAATTGAGAATCATTAGGTAACTTTCTCCTTGACCTTATGCCTTTGCTTGGAAGGAACGTTTTCCGTGTTTGTTCTTTCTTTGGTTATGTTTGGTTGGAAAACTTTCTCATGTTTGGTTGTCCCTAATAGATAGAAAATTTTTAATATGGGACCCATTATTTTGCTCTCAAACTCAGTAAACATTTTCTCTAGGGGAAAGTCTTTCCTGAAATAGTTTTTCCCAGTGATTACCAAACGCACCCTTATAAAGAATGTCCACCTTGATGGAAGGGGCTTGTCTAAAGAATGATACACCAACATTGTATGTCATCGGGGGTGTGGGTACTCTCTCTAGGTTATTATGAAAAGAATGGGATGTAGCCTCGTTTTAGTGCTGGAGTTGAACTTGTTTATTTTTTGCCCCGTGTCATATAGGAACCCGATGACGGGTCTGTCTGCAATAAGACACCCAATAAGACACCCACAGATGAGAAGTCTGTTTTTCTACCCGTGTTTCGATCTGGAAGTTGCGCTGAGAAAGGGCCAAAGCAGTACTTGGAGGATGAACATGTGTGCATAGATAATCTCCGTGAGCATCTCGGTGCACCTGACAATTTTCCGTCTCCTGGAGCATTCTACGGGGTTAGTTCCTTTCTTAGGTGGACGTAGTTATTATCATTCTTCGTTTATGTGTCAAGTTTGTCATCGAGTTACATGAAACTGAGGATTTCACTCTGTACGAATAGGTATTTGATGGCCATGGTGGCATAGATGCAGCTTCTTTTGTTCGGAAGAACCTACTTAATTATATAGTTGAAGATCCGCACTTTCCCGCTTGCGTACCGAAAGCAATTAAGAGCGCTTTCGTCAAGGCGGATCATGCGTTTGCTGATGCTAGCTCACTCGACATTTCTTCTGGTACCACAGCCTTGACCGCCCTTATATTTGGAAGGTAACCTTTTTTTCCTCGCTCTGGATATGGCACTCATTCCACTAGGTCTGATCGCAATTCTTTCATTCCGGTTCATATGCTCATCGGATCAAATGAATATTTGCTCGTACGATCATAGAAAGCCTAATGAACCATGTCATTTGTCTCACCCCCTTCTCTGTTTCTCAGTCATCTTCACAGAGCTTGTCCATTTGATGGGTAAATGATGGGTATGTAGAAATTACCTAAACTTTACCTAAATTTCTCCAAACTTACCCAATCATTTATTAGAAATTTACCCAAATCTGAACCAAACTTACCAAAATTACCAAAAGTTGTCAGTTTTACCTTACCTTACCTTACCCACGAATTGCACAGGCCTATCATGGACATCCAATCCATAGATACTGTAAGCAACTAGGTTTCATGTCATATGACTTGTGTCCATTTGTTTTTATGAAGGACAATGCTAATTGCAAATGCCGGGGACTGTCGCGCTGTCTTGGGGAAGCGGGGGAAGGCAGTCGAGCTATCCAAGGACCACAAACCGAGCTGCTCGTCGGAGAGGCAAAGGATCGAGAGGCTTGGCGGGGTGGTCTACGACGGGTACCTCAACGGGCAGTTATCCGTTGCGCGGGCCCTTGGAGACTGGCACATGAAGGGCCCGAAGGGTTCTTCTTTCCCACTGAGCTCCGAGCCCGAGTTGCATGAGACCATCCTGACCGAGGACGACGAGTTCCTGTTATTAGCCTGCGATGGCCTTTGGGATGTGATGAGCAGCCAATGCGCGGTCACCATCGCGAGGAGAGAACTCATGCTTCACAATGACCCGGAAAAGTGCTCGAGGGAGCTTGTCAGGGAGGCGCTCAAGCGGGACACGTATGATAATCTGACGGTCATCGTGGTCTGCTTCTCGGCGGACCCGCCACCTAAGATTGAAGTGCGCGGCACAAGGAGGAGGAGTATATCGTCTGAAGGGCTGAATCTGTTGAAGGGCGCGCTAGATAGCCTCTGAGTGTTCTTGGCCATCAAGCTAGGAATATAACTTGGAACCAATCGGGTGCGCATTCAACTTATTATTAGTAGTATTACCGTGCAAGTTCTACTGGATTCCCCAGATGGCGCTCAAACGTGTTTCTTCTGAGAGTTTGTTGTTGTTGTTATTGTAAATAGACAGCAAACCGATGGGGAAAAAGAGATACACGAGTGCCGGATATGAGGGAATGATGAAAAGGGCTTGCATAAAGAAGGAAGAAGTGTGGTCTAACCATGTAAAATGTAATTCTTTGCTGTTGATAGTTTGTGCATCAGGATGTAGCAGCAGAGGTAATTTGGGTGATTTTATTTCCTAGTGTTGGTTTTAGGTCAACAGAATCAAAATTTCTTTTTTTTTTTTTTGTATTTTCAATTGATAACTAGAACTGTGGAGATTGGAGAGAAACACATTGATTGTTTAGTAGTAATTCAATATTGTTACATTAGGGCACAGTTGCACATTCAAGAAACAGTGTTATTGTAATATAAGGGGGGAAAAGTGGTCTAGACAAACTTATGATGTACTTTCTATGTATATTTTTGGAATTTCTTGTGGATAATTATATGATTTATATCCCCTTTTACCAATCTCCATGCAATGAATAGTTTATTATACAATGAGAGGAGTCTGTAAATTTAATGGACACCCTAAAAATAGGTCCAAAATATTAGTAAGCGTGTAACTTTTTTTTAATGTATAGTTGGACTGCTCTTATTATACATTGGAAGAATTATCTTTTTTAAAAATATATATGATGATAGCTATTATTAAGTGGACTTCTTAACTTTAATGTATGAATTTGCCACTTCCATGAGCATCTTGAAAATGCACATAATAAACCAATTTGACTAGTTTCAGGAGATGACCTAATGTACAACAAAAATATAAGGAAAACTCATATCAAAAAGACAATTTACAACAATAAACTCCCAGAGGAAAAAAGGGAAAAAAAACTCCAGGAGGATTAAAAAAAAAAAGACATAATACGTGAACATTTATCATTTCAAGAAAAGAGTACTGGATTAATCCTAAGCTGTCTTTAGAGTATGTATCAGAGTCTCAGATCCATCCATAAGCAAGATTTCATGTTTTCACTTGCTGGACTTGTTACAGATAGTAAGTGTCACTCAATGGACAAATAATGAGGGCTCATCAGTTACATTTTACCGCGACCTGATCACTAACTTTGGATTTAAAGCTTTGCCTAATGAAAAAGAACAAAAAGGGTAAACAGACTGATTAAGTCTATGGAGAGAAATTTTGGAATCCAAGTCCCTCAAAGTTCATCTTCGGGATCATCATCGTCATCACTGTCAGCATCCTTTTGTGAGCCACTGCAACAGGGACAGGAAAACCATGAGTTCAACAATGGGACCCGATATGAAGATGAAGAACTTCGATGCTACTTGTCTCTCTATTGTGAAAATTTAGGTTAGACCGCTTACATGGTTTCTGTCTAAAATGCAAAAAGGAACTCAAAAACTAGATTTCGTTTCACAAATTGTTGTCTGTCTTAATTAAGGGAAAGATGAGAGAAAAGTATAAACCCCTGCAAGGAAAGATGAGAGATTTGCTGTGTTTCTTTTGAAATTCACCATGTCTTCTTTAAGCATACAGTATCCAACAAATGAGTTTATATGTATTGATTGGTGGTTCAAATATATGCAAGTCGTGGCATCAATGAGGTCAAAGATTTAAACAAGCATGTCCATCACAGGATCTTGAACTATTCTCGACAGACCAATGAGAAAAAAGGATCTTTCTGAAGAACTAAGAATCGGGTGAACCCTCGTTATCAAAAGTAACAAAAGAAGGGCACAAAACAAAGACTCGCAGCAGGTGAGGCATCAGTAAGGGTTCTAAGGGACATGTCAGCATGAACTTTTCGATGAGTTTTCTTAATGTATCTAGATCTAGAGCTTCACTTGTTTAAGCCTTAAGTCCTGATCACTGGTGGGAAGTAAATATAAATACTAAAGATCACTCCAGATTGCCTTTCTGAAGAACTTAGAATCAGGTGAACACTCGATATCGACAAATCTCCAGCAAAATCACACTCCCTTCATCGTCAAGACCACTCATTTTTCTTGACTTTTGTAGTGCAATCATTTAAGTTCAAGCATCAATAAATTATTGATTACCTGGTCTTTTGGCAGTGTCGGCTGAGATCCTCGCATAATACCTTGCCCACACCTCCAGATTTGACAGAGCCTTTCTTAATCAACTCTGCCAACTGCAAAACCAATAGAAACAGCATTATATTTCATATAGATAAAACTCAGGATGGCTAGAACAGGGTGAAGTGGAAAGCACGGCAACTTGCCTCCTCTTCTGTTTCCTCCAGCAACCTGCCAGAAAAATTCTCAGAAGTTATGCATATATGCCTTTGTCAAATCTACAATACAACGAAAGCCACGAGAGATATCAGAGTCCTTGACATACTGACCTTCCACAATAAGATGATATATGTTTTGAATGCGCTCTGGCTTCTTGTTTGTCTGTAAAATAGAATTAACAGTCAAGTTCTTAGAGATAACATGTAAGGACAACTGGACAACTATTAACTGCATTCCTGAATTAGTTCGTGTTTTATAAGTCCACTGAACAAGATTCTAACTATTAAAACCGCTACCACTTTCTGCTTCCCACCCGTTTGAATACACCAAACCAGCTTCCCTCTCCTTTCAACCTCCCCCCCCCCCCCCCCCAACCCCCAACCCCCCTGGCGGGGGGAAAAAACATAGGGCGAATTAAATCACTCAAATCCACTCCAACCAACTGTAACATCTAGTTTCTCTGAATCTTCTCCACATCCTCCCATGCTTGATTTTGCCTTCTCCCTTTCTTCCAGATGAACAAGTAAAAAGATAAAGTAAAACATCTCTCAGGTCTGTACTAAGCTGAGGTGCTGAAGGGGTAAAATGTAAATTGGTTCATTTATTTTATGTGCCCTAACCAACTCCAAAAGTTATGCAGTTATTAATTTCGAATTCAACATGCATGATCATTCTTATAAGCAATGTGATAATTTTACTATTGCCACAATCAGCAGCATATAGCAAAAACTCCCTTGAAAACCAATTGCCAAGTTTCTTTTTATGCCATTCCTCCCAGAAAGATTCGCCTGGGTAGGGGTTGGGGCAGATAGTAGCAGAGAACGGACTTTCTTAAGATATACAATTTCCAATATAGCAGCAGATTAATTAATCTTGCTGCTTGTCACTGAAGATAGGAAAAATTAGAAGAAGTGAATGATAAATAAGTTAACAAGACACAGGTACATACTGATAGGGAGGTTGTCCCAGTTTTGTACTCTAATCCACTCCTGTTTATCTGATGGAGTCTGCATAATAGAAGTTTATATATCAACACTTGTAGCATATGGTGGTATACAATGTAGGTGTGACTGACAACAAATGAATGTGGAATTGGAAAAGTTATCAAGCCTCTAAAAGAGGAAGTTATTACAATATATATCACCATAATCATGTGCTAGTGAGTGAGTTTACAGAGTACTAAGTAAATTCTTCAAGTGAAGATAAACTTGCCTTTAGAAGCGTGTATTCTTGCATTTTCTCACAAAGGCCATCCAGGAGATCAACCACTCTCAGTTCACTCACCCTAATGAAAAGTTGCAAGACAGTCAGTTTCAAGGGTGGCAAAAACAACAGTGTTATTCCAAAATTATTTTCCGGAACAATTTTCTGGTCAATTACGATCTTAAGAGCGAGTTGGACGTAAGTTATTGACTCTCTTAATTCATACCTGTAATCAATTACCTTTCCTTGGCGCTGACCTTTGGAATCTAGCCGATTTCTCAGATCCAAGTGATTCCTTGGTTTTTCCTGAATGGCAAATTCATTTAAAATTAAGAAAGACCCAACGTAGCTACTCACACAACAGAAGAAATTTCATCCATGTATTTCCTGAAATCCATATCATAACATCTCCTACCCAAGGAGGATAAATTTACACACAATTTAGAAATGGCTTGAGACACATGGGAGCAGAGCAACTGACTTTTAGCTTCAAAGCAAATTGCCGAGCTCTATGCTGAATCTATCAAATATAGTTCAATTTTCACCCATCTCTAGAGATTTCAGAAACCCTTTCTCAAAAGATATTGTGCTCACAGGATCTGCATCTTGCTCAGCTCACATAAGGAAATTCAGCATTGCAAGATTGTATGCCAAGTACTACGTTTGTGATTAAGCATGGGTGCATGTATATGATGTCTGAAAAAGTACCTATAGCTAAAGCAACCGCAAGCTTTCCAGTAGAAAGGCTGGATTAAATGGGTTTTAAATTTGGAGTGCAGCTAAATGTCATTCATCTGTGCATTTTTTCTGGCTTTATATTGTTTCTCAATTCCTAGGCATGTTTATGGTCACTACATCAAAATTATGGCATTGAGCTCAAAAACATATTTACCCCAATAAAGATAGATGTTGCCAAATTCCATCATGAACTAGCTTCTTTTCATCCTAGTGGACCTTTTGTATCCCCTTTTGAGATCTTGCGATCCCATATAGCTAGTGGAGCCCTTTGGTTTGCAGCAGCATGATGTATTGGACAAGGATCCTATATCAAAGCCCAACATGAAAAACATAGGTGAAAATGGCATGCCTAGGTCTACGGAAACAAGTCAAATATCGGACTGAATCATATACACAATACACTAAAACCTATTGCTGAGCAACTCTATCCAGAGCTCATGTTATGTTCAAAGAAGGATTGATTTGAGCAGAGAATGATACAAGCTAAAACTAGTTGGCAATCTCCGTATTCACACCTCGCTAACACTCACATCTACATAAGAAGAATCACTTCCATAGTTTCATCCACAAATGACAGGCTTAACCTAGATTCATTCCCTTAGTTTCTTCTCAATCTTACTAGTTACTAGAAGTACCCAACATGGGTGCATCAAGTTTTACTCAAGGATCTTATCCAACAACCCTTGGTTGCTGGATCAATATAGATGTCTGGAAAAAGCATTGTACGGGAGATAAGGGGGAATTAGGGATTCATACCAAAGACAAGTTATACAATGTTTGAAAGTAAAAACCAGGCATGATGATAAACTCAATAGGAGAGTCCCAAACCACCTTGGTACTTGATTTATAGTTCATACTACTGACAAAAGCAGAATGTGATTTGATCCTAGGTATTGTTAATGTCAATTTCATTGCGACCTAAAAGATGAAGCGTACATATACACACATATTGGTAAGACTACCAGTAAGATCAGTGACGATGAAGCAAGTACTTGGAGTTTCAGATTCAATTACATCAAAACTAAAAAGAACGAGGAAGAATTCTTACATTTGCGAGTCCACGTTCAAGCTCCGCCTGCAAAACGAAAATCATCAATTATTAATCATACAATGCCCAGATCCTAATCGATAATCGAACAATCGAACACAGAAACCATATCAATTCCTCATTTGATACTCCAGATCTACTCATTTATTAACAAAATCAAGTGCAGGAAATTCGAAATTGAATGAAGATAGAGAGAAAGAAGATACCGCAACGGCATTGCAAGCAGCGCATTTGTCATCGATCGAAGCAGCGAGTACGAAGAAGGATACGATGATGGCGATCCATAGCCAAGAGTCCGCCATTGTTGAGCACCTTTCTCTCTCGCGGAGTCTGCAGCTCTCTGTGGATGACTCGACTCGACTCGACTCGACTCACTCAACTCACTCAACTCGGGCGCGTCAGTTTGTTGGAGAAGGTAGCAAAAGTCAGCACGCGCCGTATAAGCTCTGTTTGGAATGCATCATGCATGACTTTGTTTTCCCTTTTTTTTCTTAATTTGTATAAAAAAAGGTTATCCTTTTCTTATTTTCATCCTTTCTGGATGTGTTGTTTCAATTTTCATTTCGTGAAATGAAAATAATATTATATTAATTGTTATAATTTTGATTTTCATGGTTTTTAATGTCACTTTTTTATAGATAATTTTTGTATGATATGTTATTAACAATTACAATATTATACTTTTATGATAATATTTTTTGATACGAATCTAATGATTATAATTTTATATACCATCTCATTGTATATGTTGATAAATTTATGGTCAAAATTTTTGAAATTTGACTGCATAATTTTCAAAAACGACAATTAATATGGAACGGGAAGAGTATCTATCTCTTTAGTTGTTTTTAAATTATTTTATCTATTTTTATGTGTCAACTTTATAATTTCAATGATTACATATTTGTTTTGCCCTTATTGATGATATGTTGGGAGTTATTGAAGAAAACTTGAGACATCAAAAGTCAGGCAGAAAATAAAACATGTATTTTTTTACCAATAAAATAAAACACATATTTAGAACAACAAGCTTTTTCGTTTCTTAAATAAACAAGACATGTTTGTTGTTGTTCCAATTTTTATTCAATTTTCTATAATTGTTGAATTCCAAAAAAAAAATAGATCACACTTATTTAAAAACAAAGATAGTTTTTTTTTTAAAAAAAAATTATCACCGAAATCTGATTTTTAGTGGAGGGAATAAACCTTTTCACCATTAAATTTAAAGCACTAGCATGCTTCCAGATGAATATACCATACATTTCATGTTACATAAAAACAAATACTCGATTATTCAATTTGATTAATCATTATTGCAATCCATTGATTAATTGGATGTTTTTATAATAAAAACATTTAAAAACTAAATAAGTCTTTTATAGTTATATATTATTATCTTTTAATATCCATATATGAATGGTGTAAATAATATTTTTTAAAAACGAATTGTTGTAACAATATATTTTTCTCGCAATATCTAACATACTAATATGTACAAAAATAATTAAGCATTTTGGTAGATAATTATGATATGAATATTTCTTCTTTTGATATAGTGATTTTTTATTTACAACAATCTTTTTACATCATATATGCTTTATAGAATAGTTATTGGAGGATTTTAGTCATAGATGTGTAGTGAATGACATGTTTAAGGGAACCTTAGGGCATATGGTTTCTTCTAAGGCTCTAATGTCAGAATTGATTTGCGCTATACTTTTTTTTTTTTGTTATTGTTGCTTCTTTTTGGTTGATTTTCTTTATATATGAATTAAAGAATCTTTTGGGCTTTGAATATAATAAAATAAATATATAGAAAAATTTTAATCCTTACATTATTTAATACATATATAGTTAGATTTTTTTAAAAAAAAAACCCTTAGTATTATTCATTTAAAAAAATATAAGATAGATTTTATGTAAAACCACATGATCCCCTTCTTTGTGCACATTACATATCATAGGTGTCAAAACATACACAACTCTAAACCCACATTATAGTGTTGTTCTTTAGCAAAGTAAGTTAGGTCTAACTTAACTTATCCTCACTTTACTTTACACAGCTCACTAAAAAACACTCAAACCAAACACAAAATTTTAATAAAAAAATTTGAAATAATATTATTTTAATCATTAAACATTTCACTTTTTCCAATACCTATAACTTTTTCATTTATTTTTCTCAAAACATTCAAATTTTATTAAGCCATGTTCTTTGGTTTGGTAACTCTGTCAAATCCAATCAAATCTTACACAATTTCCCAAAAAAATGTTCTTTCTAAAAACACAATTTCTCAGAAAAGTATCATAGCTTATCCAATCCAATTCAAGTAATCCATCCAAACTTCATTTTATCCAATCCAAAGAACAAGGATAAAATACTTTGACTCAACAACTAACTTAACTTAAACCAATCTTATCATTTTATTTCATTTATTCTTCTTACTTTACCAACTAAACCTGAACTCAATCTCATCAAAGAACAACACCTATATCTAATAAAACAAAGCCATGTCATAAAAATTGAGCCATATATATGATTGTCACCAACATTTTTAACATAACACTATCCAACAACTCATATCTATTCATCATAATATTCGTTGTAGGACCAAAAAAAAAAGTTTCAAAAATTAGACTTCATAATAACTACAATTTTCATGCATAGACTGATACACAGGAACAAGAACAAAAATAAATATCAGAAATGTAATAATTCACATAAAGTTCCCTCTTTTTCAATTCCATATGCCATCCATCATGTCATGTACCTTCCATTGAGATCAACCAACGTGAATATTGAAAGGTTACACCAACTGCAATCATGGCGGAAATTATAAAAAATCAAACATTATTATTTTTTTATTTTTTACAAAAGGGACCGAAAGAATGCCATATGGGAAAGAGAGAAATTGTGGGTCGCTTTTGATGTTACCACTGCTCTGCCCTCTGTCCCCTTTTCCTTTTCTTTTTCTTCTTCTGTCTTTACTAATTTCTTCACCTAATCACACAAACTAACTAATTCAATTCCTACCCTCTTTATCATTTTCCAGGTTTTCAACTGCATCTGTTTGGATCTCATTAGCAAACCCTAAAAAATCCCACTTAGATTTCATCCATACCCATCTTTTTCAGATACCCATTTGTTGTTCTTTCTTAGGTTATCGATTTATCGTCATATTCATGAATGCTGGGTAAGTGTTACTTGTTTGTGTCTGAATTTTTGAATGTTTTGAGTTTTGGGTAGTGTTGGATTTTATGTGGGTCTTTGTTGTTTGATTTGAGAAGTAGTGGGTCTCAGTTGATTTTGACATGCAATCTGATTTTGGTGATTTGATTTTGGTACAGATCTGGTCATTATTTGTCCTATCTATCTTTGGTATATACGAGTAGATGTTTGCGTTGGTTCTTCATTTTTCATGCCCAGAATAATGGCATGTATTTTGCTCACAGAAACGTAAGATTCTGCTTTTTTTTATTCTTATTGTTGAAAAGGTAAGGTGGAAGAAGCTTGAACTGTTCTTCCTAATGAAGACTTGTAGCCTTTGGAGCTTTCTTTTCTGTTCTTTCTTATTATTTTTTACTTTCTCAATTGAATGTATAGGCATTTTGTGTTATTTTATTCTTATTGTGTGAAAATACCATAGAATTCAGATTTTCTTTGTATCATGATATGAAAGAATTCATTGCTTTGGGATCTTTGCAAGCTATCACATCTGAATGTTTGTTTCCTCTTGTTATGTGAAAATTTAGTGTTGAGCATTTCACCTAAAGATAATCCCTAGTCTAACATCACAGTTGTACTTGTTTTCCATCCAGTAAGTTTGTGGACATTGAATGATTTGGACTGTGATTGAGAATGTCTGGGATGAAATCTACCCATTGAACCCGTGCGATTTGCGCAAAGTTCGATAAGATGTTTTCCGGTGGAAATGTCATGGAAGAAGATGCACTTGGTCGGGACTTTGCGTCCTTGGCAGTGTCGAGAAAGTTTGTCCGAAGTGTCAGCCAGAAACTAAGAAAGAAGCGAGCCAACAAAAGTGCGGGGGACGAAGACGATGCTGTGAGTGGGTTTTCCTTGAGCTGTCTCACTTTGTACGGCAGGGGCGGGGGTTGCAAGGTCGGGGCTGACACCAGTGAAGATTTCGGAGAAGACTCCAATGGCCGAAGGAGGTCGAGCGTTGGGGAAGAAGGGAAGGGGTGTAAAAACATGTGTGGGACCGAGGACACTGGGGTGGACTGCTTCTCCTCCTATGGAAGGAAGCGAAACACCCGGAAAAGTCTAGAACAACCCGCTGGATCAGACAGGAACAGCACTCGAACTAGAACCCATCTTTCGCTTCCGGATGATGTTCTAGAGATGTGTCTGATGAGGCTCCCGCTGTCGAGCCTCATGAGTGCCCGCCTCGTGTGCAAGAAGTGGAACAGTTTGACAATCAGTTCCCGGTTCATGCAGATGAGGAGGGATGGTTTATATCAGACACCATGGCTGTTTGTGTTCGGTGCTGTCAAGGACGGGTTTTGCTCCGGGGAGATCCACGCGTTGGATGTCGCCCTGAATCGATGGCATAGATTGAATGCGGATGTTCTGAAGGGGCGGTTCATGTTTTCTGTTGCGAGTTTCTTGGATGAGGTGTTTGTCGTTGGAGGCTGCTCGAGCCTGACTAGTTTTGGCCGGGTTGATAGGAGCTCGTTCAAGACCCACAAAAGCACGCTCGTGTTCAGCCCCTCCACGAAATCATGGCGCAAGGCGGGGTCGATGAAGTTTGCCAGGTCATCGCCGGTCCTTGGAGTGTGCGAGGTCAACTCGGACTGCCACGTCATCCACGGCCAGTCAACCCGTCAGGAGCGGCGGTTTCCAAGGTCAAGGGGAGCCTCGGACGTGTACGAGGACCCACACCGCCTCTCGGTCAGGCGGACATTGAGAGCCCTGTCCGATGAAAATGCCGGCTTGCTGTCCCCTATCAGGAAGCAATGCCGCCCTTTGAGACACTCAAACTCGAGCTCAAACAAAAGATTTGTCATGATCGCCATCGGAGGGCTCGGGTCCTGGGACGAACCATTGGATTCCGGGGAAATCTACGACTCCGCCACAAACAAATGGGTCGAAATCCCCAAACTACCCATGGATTTCGGGGTTGTCTGTTCAGGAGCCGTTTGCAACGCAACATTCTACGTTTACTCTGAGTCTGACAAGCTCGCAGGGTATGACATCGAGCGGGGATGCTGGGTTGTCTTCCAAACCACCCCATCTCCTCCTCGGGTGCACGAGTATTACCCTAAATTCGTGTCATGCGACAACCGTTTGTTCATGCTTTCGGTGTCGTGGTGCGAGGGAGACGGGCAGATAGGGAGGAGGAACAAGGCCATCAGAAAAATGTGGGAGCTCGATCTCGAGTATCTTACTTGGACCGAGGTGTCAACCCACCCGGATGCACCTATGGATTGGAATGCTGCATTCGTCGCTGACAAGAACCTCGTGTTTGGGGTCGAGATGTTCAAGATTTTCGGGCAAGTTTTGGACTTTTTCACCGTGTGCAGCGTGTCTGATAGTTATGGGGAGGGTTCGATGAAATGGAACCATATCGCAAGGAATCAAGTCACCCATGAACTGGATGCGTCCTCGTGCGTGACAAAAACTATCGTCGCCCTTCATCTCTGATGGTTTTTCGGCCAGGTACAGAAAAACCCAGTAATCGAAGTGTATTTTGGTGTAAGCTTGTTGTCTGTAGGTGATTTTTTTGGAGGATGGATGCTCAAGTGTTGTATCTGGGTGATTGAAATCAGATTGATGATGATTTATGGCAGAATTGCTTTGGAAAAATTTATGTAATCTTGTCCTTGCTACTGAATGAGATTTTCCCTGCTAAAATCAAACTATAACTATGTATGATGAAAAGGAGAAAAAAAAGAAACTATCCAGCATTTGGAATTGAATCCTGGATTTTGCTCAGTGTTTTTTGTGTTATCTTTTTAGATTCCCCTGAAGATAATTTTGCCAATACAAACATGTAAATATGAGTGAATAATTATGCTATTGAAAGTGAACAATCACCATATCTGAAGCATCTACGCTCTAGAAACATGTAATAAATTGCATAATTTTGCCAGTTGACTCCGTACAATACTGTCGAACGCAATATAGTCAGGTTCAGATTAAAATTTGAATATGGTATTATTTGTCAATATGTGAATAAATATTCAATTTGTCCTCCTACAATTATAATCTAAATCCAAATTCTTGGTACCACATGTCCACTTTTCACAAGAATGCAATATCAATGAAAAAGGGCATTCATTATGAGTAGTCATACTCATCCTCATCCACCCTATTCAGTAATTCAGTTGTTTGTCTTGAAATGTGATAGACACAGCCACACAGAGGATTCATTATAAAGCTAGCAAAATTTTGCCCAACCCAGATCGCTGAATTGTCCAACTAAAAAAAAATCAGGTATAAATAAATTTTTTGTCCGAATTTTGATATTGACCAAATATTTGGACATAAAATTTCTTTTTTTTTTTCTATTGTTCGAACCCGATTTTAGTTTAGTCCGAATTGTCCGACCCAAATTTTTGTCAGCGTTAATTCACTAAAGCTATATGTTAGCATTATTTTAGTATATTCTTTTGATTTAATACAAAAGGATTCACTTAAAGCATAATAATCTTAGCATTATAATGTCCATTAATTCCAACCTCGTAAAAATTTCCATATACAGAATAGGAAACTATGACCCTAACTTGAGCAGGGAATTTTGCCCACCCATAAATAAGTTTGCAGCTTCCTAATCTTAGAGAAACAATTAAGGAAATAAACCTCGAAACCCTAATTTATGTTTTTCATAGCTAGCCATTGTATAAATTGTTCCCTAATGGTCTTCATTAATGTATAATCTACCTCCAAGATCATCACTAAATACTCAAAAATTATGGAATTTAGGCAGCATTTAACATCATCAAGGGTAGGTCTAGGTTTAGTGTATGATGCATCAACTGATACATTTGTGTTGGATCTTATATCCCCATCATCATCATCACCATCATCATCATCATCATCATGTAGAAGTCCTACATGCATGGCTCCTACTACTCCAACTCCCACAAGTAGCCCTAGTTCAAGCCACGAGCTATGTTCCTACCATGATTCACCTCCATCATCATCACCATCATCATCGATGTTACCATCACCAGCATCATCAACAGGAAGCAGGAGATCATCATCATCATCATCATCATCATCGAAGAAGGTGGTCCAGCTGGTTCATCACTTGGTGATGTGTCATGGTGGTCAAAATGGGCATGGGAAGTTATGGCATATGGTGAAAGAATGTTTCAAGTCTAAGAAGACATCATCAAAGAAGAAGAATAAGTTCAAGGGTGGTCATAATAGAAATGAAAGTGCTCAACTTAGGGAAAAGGATTTGAAGGAGGCTATTGACTATTGCAAGGCTTCTTGGCTATCATCCCAACCCAACTAATTAACTTTTAATTAGCTTCACCTATATAAATTATATATGTACACTCAACTCTTTATTTATATCAGTTTAGGTTAAGAATATCAACATGTTCTTTAGAATGGTAAATTAAAATTATCTTATTATTTCTTTATCTTATCTATAAATAAAGGCCTTACTATACATTATCTTTAAAGATAGTCATATGTAAGTTGTGTTCTTTTATACGGTACGGTGCGGTACGACATACTAAATTTAATGATCATAGATGAATGATGGTAACGAAGTAAGTAGATGATCGGAGAACCAAAGAAGTCAACTGACAGTCCTTGTATTTTTCATATTTATCACCAATGTTTATATCTTGTTAGAAGTAAAATATTTCGATTGGTGAAAATGATAAACTCAGTGAACATGCTAAATTTACTTGATTTTAAAAAATGTTGTTAAATTTCACCCAATTTGGTGAAACTAAAAGATAGAAGAGGGAGGGAGATTTGAGAAATGATATTATTGATGAATCTCTACTCAAAGATACAAAGAGGAGAGATAGGTTATATATAACCAACCTCCCTAACAAACCAAGAAACAAGATAAAAGAAAACAAAGAAATAAAATTGTGAACAAATTGGAAATACAAGATTTCCTATTCCTAACAAATGTGTATAACCGGCCTGACCGCAGAAAGCCAGAAATCCTTCATTGACTCTGAAATATGTTTTCAGTGTTGTATTGTTTTGTTAGAACTTTTTAAATTATAATGGCATACTCTGTCAATTTACATATAACTTATATATCAATAGTTGAGTATGTATATTTTCATGTATACGTAAGTGACATATGACTTAAATAAGAAAATATCATGTAGGATAAAGAAAGTATAATTAGTAAGAAATATAATAAAATAAAAGAAAATTGAAAAAAAATCCATACTTTGCAGTAGTGGAAATAAATAATTTGAACTTATATCTGTGTTATGAATATTTCTTTAACCCTTATTATTTTTAGCATCCACTACTTAGTTCAGCTCATTCATACAAAATTTTAAATTCAAATTTTTTTTGTTTCCAATACCGATATGATTAAATCTTTTTCAATTTCCCTAAAATAAAATGTTCGCAGTGCTTTTGTCTGGTTCGCTTCGAAATTGGAATTCGTTAACTAGAATAAGTATTGAAAGCTAGCACTGGACTAGCAGAGGGGGAAAATCACGCGGTTAAACCCTAATTGATCGATCGATCGATCGATCCAAGAACAATGTCTGGTTCGTGCGAAATTGAATCCTCGGAGGTAATCGAAACGCAATCGCAGATGAATCAGACCGATACTCAAACTCAAGTAGAAGATGAAGATGTCCTCAAATTCATGGACTCCCTTGACTCATACCTCTGCCTTCTCAATTCTCTCTCCTCCACTCTTCGTCAGGTTTTCATCTTCTCCATTTCCTAAATGTTTCAATATTTGAGTGATCATTTGCAGTTTTTCCGGTTAATTGTCAGATTACATCAGTGGCTGGGAAAATTTGTCTTACGATTTCCAGTAAATGTTCTCAGCTGTTTTGATTTTCTGACCTCGTACTGTGATTATTACATTTGAATTTGATCATCTGATTCAAGCGTTATCGTTTTGTTTGGATCTTGTCACCGAAATTCTTGGAGCTAATTTCTCTTTCGTTGTTTGGGTTAAATCTTGTTGGTTGTATACTGTGGCTGATATGATCCTTACTAAATTGAACAACTATGTGAGTGCATTGCTAGGGTTTGCGGTGTAATATATGCAAAGCATTTCAATCCAATGTTACCTGATTTCGCAGTTAATTGCTAGTGTAGTTCCTCATAATGTATTCCTGAGATTATGCCAAATTTTGGTCAGCTGTTTATGTTTGATTAAGGTTAACTGTGTTTATTGGAAAATGTGGAAACTCACTCTCTGCTGACCAAATTAAAGCCAAGATGACTCTGCTAGTGATCCCCAATTGAAGAAAGGTTCAATGGTGTTTTTCCTTTTGAAGTAGGGGGTTTAGATGTATACAATCTTACGCGAACATCTCTGAGAGGATCTTTGTGTTGGATGCTAGATTTGGATGCATTGATCGCCTACTGCTTACCTCATAACAGTGTTCAATCATCCTTATGTTTGAATTGTGACATAAGTAAAATTGTTCATCAAGGAAACTCTTTGTTCTGTTTCTCAGGGGTGGTTTGATTTTGCAAGTGCCCGTTATTCCATGGGAGCGTCACGTGTCAACAGTGCATTGTTGGATCTTAAAGAGCACCCTGCTGCTACTTATGTGGAAGTAACAAAAGCTGAAGGCAAGTAGACCGCGTTCAAGTGTTTCTTATTTGGAATTCAAAGAAGATAGGTGGTATTGATTTCATCTAACTTAACAGAGAATGTGATTAGTCGCGATATGAAAAAGGAGAATAATGAAAAACTAAGTCCATGTATGGTTATAGGTTCCACAGCTTGTCTGACGATATTCTGATTGGGAATGTAGAATGTTCCATTGCTAAGCAGATTAGAAACTGCACAAAACTATCGCAGCCTTTTCTTGACCTTTCTGATGGGTTACAGTCTATGTCTGTGTCTGATTTGGTTCTCTTGGTTTCCCATCCATGCATGCAGAAGAAAATGCAATGAAATAGGGAAATGAGTTGGACCAATTTGAGGGACTACTGTAAAACACTCTTTTATTTGTCTGCTTAATTATCGACGGCATATAAGTTGCGAACCTTAAGACAATTTGGGTGGTGTTCCATCATATCCATGCCATGGGTCTATATCATATTTCATGTCCATGCCCCAAAGAATGTTCATGTCTATGACCCATTACTGTCATTTTTTTGTTTAATTTTTTTATTGGCTCTGAAAAATGACACTGAATAATTTCAGAGCCACATTTCACCCTTTGCAAGTGGTCCTCCTTCAAAGGCGGAGATTTAAGTGATACTGAAGATGATGAACCACTGGCACAGGAGGCCAATAATAGTATACGGCAGCGACGCAAGGACACTTCAAAAGCATCTGGTAATTATTTTTTTTCTCATGTACTTATGCCATAGCTTGGGCAACCGTATATATAAACTAAGCAAGTATGTTTATAAATGGGCTGGATCTAGTTTGAGCCATCTATGCTTTTATAATGCATCCACACTAGAAGCTGGCTTTTCTAAGAAATCCATTCAGTGCAGTTTCCTGTCCTAGTAATAATACTGATTTATGAAAGAGGGGTGCAAGCCTGTTATGTTCATAAAAATCTTCTTCAGATGTGTAGATCTCTTATAGTTTCTGGTTAGGTTTTGCTTCCTAGAGATTGTCTCACGTCCCCTCTCTATTTGTGTGAAGAAGAAGAGAACTCCACAGTTGGGGCACGATCAGTTGCAGCTGACAATCGAGTAAGTTATCATGGTTTGCTATTTATACTTGTAATTGGGGAACTTCATATGATATCTGAAGTTACGAATGGATAATTTGTTGATTTACCAAATGTTTTTCCCCAGGTGCAGAAAGAAAGATCTAAGTCTCTTGCAGTTTTTGGCACATTAGTTTCTCCCAAGTTGCGTGGTGCTCAACTTTCATTTGAGACAGGTAACAACAGCATTATCATGTTTTCTTGAGCAGTCAAAAGTTGCACGATATGTCTGATAGTTACCATTTCATCTTCTGAAATAATACGCAATCTGATTGGCTAAATGCAGCCCTGGAAACATTGGTAGAGATAGCAAATGCACGTGCCTCAATGATTTCTGCTTTTGACCTAGTACGAAAACACAAGGCTAGCAGCAAGGACTAGTGTAACTGTATGGGTTCAGCTCTACAGTAGCACGGTTAGTTTCTATAGTATTTGGATCCCTTGTATTCCTACTTCTTCTTTGAATTAAAATACCTTGTTCTTCAGCTGTACAATATTTTGGTACCTAGTCATTACTTTTCTTCTTTGAATTAAAATTTTATGTCCCCTCTTCCTCGTCTATTTCCTAAAGAACATTTTGTATTCTGTTGCTCTGTAAAATTTGTCAAGTGGGAGCATTTTGTTTGTAAGGTACTTCAGTCCATCGGCTTTAATTGGAATTTTGTTTACTGCCCAACATTGTGACGACTCTCTCACCAGTTCTGCTTGATGATGAACGGAGGATGCCAAAATGCTATCAGGATATCTTTGTTTTGTAGGGTTTCCATTCTCGTTGTAAAATGCAATCAGCCGGAGGCCGTGGACATTTGTTCTTTCTTACCACAAAAGGCCAGAAGGGTTGATGTTGCAATTTTGGCAAGCTTCGCTTCGTTTTTTTTTTTTTTGAATTCAAATAGACTTCTTTCTTGCCCATCAGTGAAGCAACTCTTCTGAGCAGTTATAGTCTATGTTGTCAGAACCGGACCGGTCACCGACCGGTTGACCCAGTGGGTTAATGGTTCAATTGGTCGGACCGGTTTGGCTGGATTAGACCACCCGGTTGAACCGGTCAAAACCGGCATGAACCGGTCACGAATTAAAAAAATTTCATATACTTCAAGAATAATTAAGCTACCAAATAATTAAACCGGCATGAAAATTGCATGAATTGGTTAAAACCAGATTGAACCGGTAAAAAACTGGAATTTTTAAAATTAAATCATCAAATTTCAATTGAACCAGTCAGACTGGCCAGTCAGGTTTTTACAACATAGATCTTATAGTAGCAAACCAGAAATTGCAATTGAAACTGCCTTTTGTACTTTGTTAGATGCTCCGAACTGGCTGTTTAATCTTCTGTAAGGTGTTGTACCTCAATTTTGAACATGAATCCACAAGGGTGTCTGAAGAACTATTTGCAAGTCCCTAAACATCGCAATTCGGGACTCTAGTCCAATATAAGTGTATTTTGCACTGATCTAAGTTAAAGGTAACAAATACTCCTAAACGAATTTGCACTGTTTAATCTCTAATACTTTCAGCTAAACATAACCAATAACTAATCAACAGAAATGACTTATTACTCAAGTAAATAAAATGGAATAGCCAATTAACATACTGGCCGCGTTTTAAATCCCACAATCAACAAAACTATTATAGTGCCTTCAGAAACAGAAAGCAGAGAGTTTGGTGATTCAACATTTTTCCCCAATTTTATAATTCCCACCTATCTTACACATATATGGTGAACCCACAACAAACATGACAAGCACCTTCGCGCGTTCGCCTCAATCCCTGCCCTGTGTGTCTCATCATCACTCACCAGGAGAAAAAAAGAATGGCTTAGTCTACAACACCACACAGTGGAAACAAATACCATGAAATTTACAACTGTACTAAAAAAAAGCTCTGGGCTATACAAAAAAAAGCACACGAAAAATGGCTACTATTATCAGTTTGCCACACAAATGCATGGGACACGACATCTAGAATGAACTCCAACTATCTGAGCCTCCTTTCCTGGGTGTTTCGGAGACCTTGAACGGTCCGGACGATCCAAAGGGATCTGCATCGTCGAAGGAGGTGAATCTACGGCTCTGATCGAAGGTGGCGCCGCCTCTGCTGCTGCTTATGGAGTCGAACCTCGCTAGGGTTTCACGGGGAGGTGAAAACCGGCTACTTTCATTCATGCTGAAGGAATCGAACTTGGAGTAGTTGTCGAAGAAGTTGTCCCCAGCCTCGCTGTATCTTGGCGAGTTTCCAGACTTCGAGAAGGATGGCGTCCCGGGAACAGAGTCTGCAAAGTTGAATGGACTCCTCTTGTTGAATGTGTTGTCTCCTTGAGGAGAGTCGTTTCTGGGACTTAAACCAAAGCCACTTGAATCAAACAGCCTGTCTGTGTGCTGATCAATGCCCAACTCCTGCAAAAATACATCTCATGCATTAAAACAAAAAGAAGCTTTGAACTGGCTGCATCAGCAAGGCTAGCACCGGCAGAAAGTCGGGTTCGAGTCAAATTTGGATCGGTCAATTCAGTTAATGTCAAAATTCAGACGAGAAATTGATTATGGTTACCCGGTTTTTCAGGTCAGACAATTTGGACAGACATTGTGCCCGTATTTTTGGACAATTCAATCAATGTTAAAATTCGACCGAAAAATCTAAGGCCATAGGTCGGACAAATTCAGATATCTGAGTCGGACAAAATTTTGCCAACTCTAAGCATGCCCTGAGACCGTCCTACCTTATCTTTCAACTACAGCTAAGAGGACCAACAAAAGGCCATACTCTTGCATAGGAAGGCCACCCACATGTTCCCAAGTGACATTTGATTTCTCTTATTTGTTCTCTCTTTTTTCCTTGAGGGGAAGAGGGGGTTAAGGCATGATTTAAATGCCCAAGTAAAGAAGCAAATAAATGCCCATTAGTCAGATTCAAACACCACACAAAATCAGACCTTTTCTTCTACTTTATTGCCCTCCTAAATGACCATAGTCAGAATCCAACCATGACAATGTGTGGTAGGTGACTGAAACAATCTCGAAGGTACATATCTTGACCAGTGTAAGATGGCTTACTTTGGAATTGAAGCCCCAAACCGACTCTGCATCATCTGTGCCATCAAAGGTGCCCCAACCTTGGTCGTCAAAGCTTCTGCTGGACAACAGTGGAAGAGTTAAGATTAGTAGTCTGCTGTGTAACTGTTGCTAGAAATGACAGGAAACAGTAACCAAATCCTACCGATTGAAATCTGTATCTGCCTCAGAGCTCTTTGCAAATACATCTGAAAAATCTCGTGTTGGGCTCTCGTGGGTGGCTTGATGCGCGTGTGTGGGGCTGCCATGGGGGCTTCTTGCGGACCCATCCTCACTGTGAGCATATCCAGATTCACTGTCAACGCCGCGCTCACTTTTGCTAAATTGTTTCTCGGACTGGCCATCAGCAAATGAAGAGGAATCAGGGCTGAATCTGTCATCATGAGAAAAGGCTCCATTCTGGAACAATGTAGATTTTGGAGAAGAATTGGCATTTTGGGCATCTGTATTGATCTCCTTATCGAATTGTAGTCCTGAAAGACGAACAAAAAAGAATCAGGGTGCTCAAAGCTCAAAAAGATACACGAAGAAGCAGAGAAGGGATTCAAAGCGGACCAAAGCCTTGTAGCACATACCTTCATCTTCAAACTTATCCCATTCTTCGTCCCAGACAGCAGCTGCTTCTGGAATACCTGGTTGCCAGCCTGAAGATGATCATATGACACCCAGGTTAATCACACCCATTTTGGAATTAAATGTTCTACAACGGGGTAAAAACCCAAAATGCAGTTCATAATAGTTACACGAGGCAGCATACATCCCAATCCTGCTTCCCTAGGATGCATAGTCTATAGTTTTTCCATTTCTATTATTGAGAGCGAGAGAGAAACAGATTTCGTGGGTCTCTTGGAATCAGGCTCTCAACAAATGAAAACGTTTGTTGGGGTTAAGCTTGCCTACATCTGGATCTTCCTAGACCCCACATATGTGGGGCCCACGCTTGGTTTTGTTGTTTGAGCAAGAAACAGAGAGATTGAAATGGACAACTAACTGAAGCAGAGAACCACTACAAAACCAAGAGTGCAGAGATACCTTTTGGGAGCTCTATTAATGCGGCTGACTTCACTTCTATTCCATGTTTCTTACAGCGCTCAGACAAAGCCTTCAGGAGCTCTTCAAGATCTGACTGTATTCTATCAGCACGTACCTATAAAAGAATTCAATCAACAATGCAGTATATGATAGACAGCATAATAGTTCAGGTTATACAGTTTATTCGCCAAAGTCTACCTGAAGAATACCGTCCGCACTTCCACCTTGTTCCATGTTTGTAATCGCTTGTTGCAACTCCATTTTTCGTTCCTAGATTTAATTTAAACAGAATCAGCAATGGATTTTGGAAGAAAATCCTCAAAAGCTTAGCCCTAAAAGACAAGAAATCCTTATTAACAACAATAAAATCCAAACATCCTAAGCAGTAAGAACTATAATAGCCTCATCATATTACTCTGTCCATCCACATTTTATTCTTCACAAGTGCAGACATTTTAATTAGACTAGCACCCAATAAACAAGCTTGATAGGGACACCGGACACGGAAAAGGTTATTCGGTTACACTACATTTTATAATACGCTTTATACTTCGCTGCATTTTAAAATCAACAGAGGACAATTTTAAAAATAAACTAATGCAGCTGATTTTACTTTTATTCCATGTCTCTCACAACAGTTGGACAATGCATAGGCACAGTCACACGCGTGTGCATGTCAAAAACACAAGACACAAAGTACATGGAGGAGCTTGCACACATATTGACACTCAGCATTTCAGGAAGTCCTGATCTTGACAAAAAATGGTAATCGATATCGGCAGCGAGATACTAGAAAACTGCCTCAAAACTAAACTGAGATTTCATTTCATAATACACAACACATGGTAGCATAATACAGCATGATATAATATGCTGTCGTGGTAGATATCAAAGTAGTATGTAAATAAAGAAAACGAGACAAAAGTGACTATTTACTGGGAAGATGCACTCAAGGAACAAGTATACAGCTTTAAGCCTCTAATTAACCATCGAAGGGACAGCATAAAAAGGAGAAAACCTACCTTGCACACAAAGAAGGCAGGTTCATCTCATTAAAACCACACATCCTCCCTCCCACACTTCCCCCATTAGGGTGGACACCATGAGATAAGGGGCCTAGTTTGGGCTACCTTACAACCAAGGTACAGAAATTTAACTGATATGTGAACAAATAGAAAACAACATCCTACTCACAAGGATTTCCATATCAAAGTAATATTGATTGATAATAAAGAGGGAAACACACTGAATAGAGGTGTGAGTGTTCACAGTTATTTATGATGACTCCAAGCACATAGCAAAGTAAACTCAATGCTTTAGAGAAGGTACTGTCAGCAGATATTCACATTCAATATGTTCCTACACAACACAGCAGGCAGTGTTCCCACAAATCAAATAAAATGCTTCTTAATAGGTTATGGATGGGGGGAGAACATGCAATATAACTAGAAGGTTGTTCCTAAAATTGCGCCTTGCCAGGAAGTGATTGGCTAGCAATAACCAAAAGCCATAGCCGTCCTATTCTGAAAAGTATAATCCTACCGGAAAACCACGATCAAAGGTTTAAAAAATCAAGTAAAAAAAAGGTTGTATTACCTGATATTCTCCGAACCTAGCCTCTTCAATAGTTAACTTTGAAGCCATTTCAGCAACTTGCTTATATTTTTCTTCGTATTTCTTGCCCAATAACTCTGCCTGAAAAATTATTCTATTAGATCCCAATTAACCAGCGCATGCAAAACTGGGACTGTACATGACCAAGATATACCTCACGTCTGTCTGCATTTGCCCTTTCAATGATCTCATTAAGTCGATTGTCACACCGGCTTTTGTACAGGACCTGGAAAATAATATATTGACGCTTAGAGGGAGGTGAAGGAAGACATAAAAGCCAAACTAACAGTCATTTGCAAAATATTAGCATAGGTCACAGATTTTGACAACGATATGATCATTACACAGTACGGAAGATCCACTATCTCAACAATAACAGCCGAGTCTACTATGATAACACCATTCTGTCAGTTTAATAGCATATGCAGTTATGCACCATGCCACCATCCCCAACGAAGAGTCCACTTAGCAAGAAAATGACAAAGGCACATTACGCAATTAGAATGAAGTCAAATTATAGTATGCACATCTATCAGTAGACTATGACAATAGAGAGGCATAAATACGGTACAGATCCTATTTTATTAAGGTTTTTCATTATTTTCAATTCTAACAGTTATGACCAACAAAAATAAAGGGAAAATAAAAGAAAAGGGCTTTCACCTTCTATAGCCAGTCAAAAAACCTAATTTGGTGGAATGTTTGACAACTTTTCAAACTTAAGTGGCACATTTGCCTCACTTAAAAGGTTGGTGGCAAAAGTGACCAAAACCTAGACTCATACGACATAGAGTTCATTTATTCAGATAATACAGAGTTATGAAATGCTTTGAAAAAAACCAAGTCAGAGAGAAGCTACTCACAAGCTCCTGCATTTTTGTACGGTAGAATTCGAGCTTTTCCCTGGAATCTAAAATTACCTTCTCCACTTTTTCAACCTTCCATAAACACAAACAGAAGCATTAAGCAATCATGAACATTCTTGAATAATGGTAAAATACACCAAAGCAGAAACAGTTACAGATCAATAATGCCTGGTGGACCGGCTGTCTTGAAGGCATACACAAGCAGATGTAAAATGAATTGTAGCAATAAAATAACACAATCATTTTCAAGCTGTTGATAAAATACATCCAACATTTACAATGAGGCACAGTTTCTCTGCATTGGATTTAATATATCAGTAGTCAGGTTAAGCAAATTAGTTCCAACAGGGCATATTCTGCATCATTATGAGCTCCGTGTTTCTTGGCTATGAAACATCGTAGGGTGCACAAAGTACTGACACATTTCAAAGTCCTTCCAATTACAAAATCGAAATCAAACTAAGAATGAAGACCACAAGAAGCACCAAAAGAGTGACTTTTCCTAAAAGAACCTTTATAAAGGAACATAATAATGACACAAACAATCCTTTTTCTTTATAAAGGAATACAATTGTTTGACTTCTATCAGTACCAAGATATTTAATAGGAAACTAGGACTTCTTTTCTGGTGGTGAGGATGATAATGAAAGAAGCAGCAGGCACAATACAAATAGGGAACAGTGATTTTTTTCTGTGCAGTGTACATATGACCTAATTTGCCATCCTATCGGATAATAATCCTGCTTATACTATCACCAAAAAAAAAAAATTCATATTTGATCAGTGACAACAGCCCTTTTTCACTGAGTTATAGATAAGGCTTTGTTCTTATCATCAAATGGGATGGTAATAGTTCACACCAGAGTAAAAGCACGGACACATGGGTAAGCAATATAAAGAGGGATCATAACATGCATGGTTCCTTTTTCTGTTCCATAAGTGCAAGCTGAAAGGGCCAAAAAGAGAAATACATACTTTCTTTTCCGTCTCATTAGTTTCTGCAGGACTTGACGCCATCAAATCTTGCCCATTTTCACTGAGTTGATTTGCTTGTGAGTTGTCCAGAACAAATGGGCTTGACTTTTGCTGCTGGAATTGCACTGCCCTGTCAGTTTGAGGGGCTGGCTGCATGACCGGATGCCCACCAGGTGCAGGTGCCATACCTTGTGAAGCAGCAACTCCCTGAACTGGCCTAAAACCTATATTTGAAAACAGTGACAATCAAAAAAAATGGCACAGGCAAGGAAAAGACAAGAGGGCAGGAAGGGGGGGGGGGATTGATAAATTTAGAGCTGAATCTTGATCTTCCGATCAGAGAATGAAGGCACTCAGTTCTACAAGATAATAAGAACGTGAAGCATACCCATGCCAGATGTTGCGCCCCATGCTGCATTGCCAGGGGATGAATGTGGAAGACCTGCCATGCGCATTAGAGTTTCATCGAACATAATGCTGTTTGGAAGTGTGGCAGGAAGCGGACGACCTTCTCTATAGCGTTCCATCAAATAGAGAGCTATACAGAACTCCCTCAACGATAGCATACTATCGTTATCCTGATCAGATAAGTCCCACACCTGTTTTAGAATCTCTGCCAAAACATTTTGAGTAAAACAATGAGCTAGCCAGAAGTAGAAAGTGCGGGAACTCTTAGTTCCCCGGATGAGTGAAGTGAATTCAAAGATATCAGACAGAATATTATGCCACTTCACTATTAACTACCGACATTAAAAATCCAAAAAGCCAGATTCTGCGACATGCGAGATCCAGGTGGAAGAGTAATAAGCTGATTAATTCCAATCTGATATATCAAAGTCCTGAATTTGTTTGCGTGAGAATATTTGGAACATCACACAGTAGGAACCAGAAGTTCCTCATAGTTGATACATGACTTCTTTCCAAAACACCTGTCCAATTGATGTCCAAACCTCACGTATCTAGCGAGAAAAGACAAAATGCAGTAACACGCCAATTATAGGGGAACTCTAAAGAATTACAAACTTTAACAACTCACAAGTTGATGGGCTCCTCTCCATTAATAAGGACCACATCTATGTATCTGTTTTGGTTTTTATCTCGTTTTAAGCCGAGTTACAAACTCAAGCTTCATCTCATTCACATTATATTCATATATAAGACTCTTGTAAAGCTTATTCCAGAACAATTTCATCATACACAATAAGACATCACACATAAGCCACCCTGAAATCTTCCTTCAAAGAGCAAGTTAACAAGTAATTCACAAGAAACATGCACATATAAACATATACCCTACTAAAAAACAAGAAGATCATAGAAAACCATCCGGTAGGCTCCATGGCAGACCAATTTCGTTCAGAATCCTTGCAGCACACAAACAATAAGGTCTACTTGAGGCCAACCTACATTCTCCAATCAACAAGCATATTGAGAGCCTCGAGATTCATTGGCTTCATGGCATTAGACAAAGCATGGCGAAACATAGCCAAAGAAGGAAGTGAAGACGAATGCTACAGGGGCACATAGAAAACAAAGAAAGGCTGCACCAAAAACTGGAGACAAGTAACGACAAGGGAAAGGAAAATGGCAGAGTTCGAATAGGCAAGGTGCCTTAAACATCAGAGAGACGAACAGAGAGGGTAGGTTCTAGAGGAAGAATGACAGACGCAATATTTTTTCAATTCTTTTTGGTGAAGAGAGTAGCATAACAGTTACGAGTCCAGGACCTGCTGAACATCATTGTGGTGTATGCTGTTTGCAAGTGACATAGTTCCGATTCATGCACATAGATTTCTTAAGGGAACCCACTGACACCCTAAACTGTGGATATCAAAGCCAATGTTTTTAGAACCAAACTCAATAAGCATGCAGATCATTTGAGTCTATTGCAGTATCAAGAATACAAGAGCTTAGGTGCCTAGGGTTGAACATACAACATGAAGGTGAGATCAATAATGAAATAATAATACGTTTGAGAATGGGATCATAGAAATGGAACTGCACTTGAGGATTCCTAATGAAGACTCCCTTTCAATTAACGGAATTTGTTTTCCCCATGGTGGTTGGACCACATATTGAATGTTGACTGATTAAGGAGACGCCAATCTAGAAGATGTTGGTAGCAGAAATGAGAATACAGGGTTGTCATTCTAGATTGGATAAGATAAACGCATGAAGTAATACGAGACAAAGTGGGAGTTCTAATTATCCTGAGCAAGCATCTAGGGATCGCCAAGTGGGAGGAATCTCACCTCCAGAGAGATCAGTTTGAATCCAACTAGAGGAATGGGAAGGTTTCCTCTCGCCTCAACACTCTTCTCTTACCCCCCCCCCCCTACTTGCCCCTATGAGACAGGTCCCCTAAACAAGCAATGAGTAAACTAAGGGGGGACAACTACACAAACAAAAATAAAATAGAGGCTCCAAACAGGCCCCCATTGAGGATAAGATATATGAAGCAATGCTCAAATAGTCAAACATGTTAAGAGTAAGTCTCGCACCATTGAGAATAAGTGAGTAGATCAACATTCTGGAGTGTAATAGGCAGAGGGAGACCAAGAACTGAAATAAGAATGCCATACTAGACTTGGTTCATCCATAACTCATTAAAGTGTGACTCTCAGCTGGAGTTTGTGGCGATGCAGGCTTGGAGTCATAAACCTTACACGAGTAACCTTTACCAATTGGGCCATCTATATATTAGCAAACTCCTTTCGTGCTAAGCAAGCATGTATTTGTGCTCCTCCATCATTTCTTAGTGTGGCAACATACCAATGTAAATTATGGTGCTTCCATTAACATGGTTGCATGTTTACTTCAACCATTATACTAAACATAAATCGATTGCTTAATTGCAATCAACATGCTACAATTTGTAAATATTTTGCTTCTTGTTATCATCTCCTCTCTTCTAACCCATTGTGCAAGTTTTCTTATATACCACCAGTGCCACACTTAAACCTTCAGATTTTGCAGGTCCATCAAAAAGTCTCCATTAAAAGTCTATGATGAAGATCAACTCCCAAACTAACAACTCAGTTTTATTCCATAACCCAACTCTGCAAATAAAACAGTAATATTGGGTTATACCTACTGTTTCCTTTTCTTACTAGCCACATCAATCTCACAGTTAGATGTTTGGAGGATACACTGCCTATACACAGATAGACCTTATGCAAGATCCACATCGGATGACAGATGCTATGGTATCTCCCATTGTGCAAGTTTTCTTATATACCACCAGTGCCACACTTAAACCTTCAGATTTTGCGGGTCCATCAAAAAGTCTCCATTAAAAGTCTATGATGAAGATCAACTCCCAAACTAACAACTCAGTTTTATTCCATAACCCAACTCTGCAAATAAAACAGTAATATTGGGTTATACCTACTGTTTCCTTTTCTTACTAGCCACATCAATCTCACAGTTAGATGTTTGGAGGATACACTGCCTATACACAGATAGACCTTATGCAAGATCCACATCGGATGACAGATGCTATGGTATCTTCATCTTCAAGATAAAGCTCGTCTTCAAGAAGGGTGTCTTCCTCTCCCAGATATTCATAGGTCATAGCAATCCTTTCATGATCAAGAACCTACCCCCCCCCCCCCTCCTCGAACAAAATCAAAGAGAATAGACACAAAACAATAAAGGAGCTCAAGAGAACTACCTAGCAAAGAAATGAGCTAGAGAAGAAAGTTATAATCACATCAACAGCTCAAACCAAACCCGCAACTGCCACAGAAACTCTCAAGTAGAACAAAAAAATAAGAAACTTAATCAGATAAAGAAAATAACAATAGCAACGCCATGGAAAAATTTCTGCCTGGAAAATCTCCCCAGCAGGCACACACATACTTCAGGATGATGTTTTCCATCAGCACAGAAAAAGCATACAATTCTAAATCAGCCTCAGAAACATATGCTACAAAAAACAGAGCAGAATACATATAGATAAAGAGCAAGAATAAAGATAATAGCACATTCAAAAAAGGCATGAGACCCTACCTCTTGGCAGTCTCCAGCTGAGGAAGAGATTTCTTGCTTGCTCACCCGTGATTTTCCCATCCCGATCGGTGTCAACATCCATGAAAACCTTCGTATATTTCTGTATGCCAGGAGTTGTCATCTTTGGCCATGGAGGTTGGGACTGGTCAGGAACAGACCCGCCAACCCCTGTTGAAATTCCAGGTGAAACACCGGAGGAATTAACTTGAGGGTTAGATGGTGATGGGCTTGAAAATCCCTGCCCCTGCTGTGGTTGACCACCTAGAGGTTGCTTAGCAAATGCACTCTGCAATGAATCTAGAGAGCGTGACGTTGAAGCAGGCTGAGCTGCAGAAGATACTGGAACAATGGCTGATGAAGTTGGGGTTGAGGATGCTGGGGTTGGTGCAGATACAGGAACAATAGCTGATGATAATGAGGCAGTAGCCATTGAAGGTGCTGCCGGAGAAGCACCTGGCTTGGAGACATGAAAATCAGCAAACGGATCACCTGCCATTGAACTGGAAGAAAAACCATTTCCAGAAACAGGAACAATTTGGGAATCTTTATTTGCAGATTGAAACAGATCTTGTGATTTAGTTGAAACTGGGGCTACAGATGGAGTAGTACCCCTATTCGGCATCTGAGATGTTGGTCCAGATTGAGGCCCATTCATCCTTCCACCCAACCAACCAGCTGACATACCAGGGTTTGAAAGGCCCGTAGTTGACATGCCTGAACTAGGAATACCAGGAGATGAGATGCCTGAGCTAGGAAGGCCAGGAGTTGACATGCCTGAACTAGGAAAACCAAGAGCTGACATGCCTGAGCTAGTGAAACCAGGAGTTGAAATGCCTGAGCTAGGAACACCAGGAGTTGGAACACCAGGAGTCAAAACGCCTGAGCCTGATAGACCCGGAGTAGTCATGCCTGAGCCCGGAAGCCCGGGAGTGGACATGGAACCCTGTCGGGACATGCCAGAACTTGGAAACCCAGCACTTGGAACACCCGAGTTTTGAATACCAAGTGTGTTCTGTGCCGGAAGTGGAGCTGAATTCGTAGGTAAACCTTGAGAAGGCCTGATTAACTGATTCCCTGGACCTGAAAAATGCTGCTGATTCATATTCTGATTGGGAGGTACAGATCCTCTATAACCAAGATTCTGTGCTGGTGCTGGCTGCATCGCACCCATCTGCATTGTAGGTGAAGGAGCCATCGCAGATGGCTGAGCCATAGGGGAAGGCGGAAGATTAATTTTGGGAGGCGGGATCTTAGATGAAGCTGGTCCATACAATGCCGCCTTAACAATTTCTTCGGATAGGTCTCGCTTACTTTGAGCCACAGTCACAAGCTTGAGAGCATTAAAAAATTCCTGACGGCCAAGGAACCCTGCTCGATTCTGATCAGCATACATCCATATCTGCAATTATTTGATGTGTGGATCAGTTGGTAATTTTTAAACATAACCCATCATATTAGAAAAGAGCTCTTAAGTCTATTTCAACAAAACAGCACGTTCTGGTTGCCAAACTAACAATAGTCTCAGGTAATATAAGTTCTCCCCAAAGCAGAATAGACTACAAAGCAAACCATTTGATTCGTCCAATTCCAGCTTAGGATCTGTTTGAAGTTTGAACAAGCATACAAGTCGGGTAGCCATTAACAACTGTAGACACATGCCTAGCAAATCCAAGAGGCTACTGACTCATTCTCAATCAAATTCAGCAGACTTAACACAGAAACAAATTGATTTGCGCGCCGATTCTTATGCACTGCATTCAGATCAATGTTCAACATAAACTATGATGCACTATGAGTTCAAGAAACTATCAAGCTTAAGCATGCCAAATCCCAACAAGCATACTAAATCCAACAATGTCAAGCATCCAAAGCCATTCAAATTGCACAAGGACTTGATCGAAGATTCAGTAGCATAAGAATAAGGGACAACATATCAGGCTATATAGCATACTTACTAAGGCATACATAATCTCAAACAACTAAGCTTCTTATTCCAGGGAACAAATTCACTATACAAACTAAAATTCAAAATAGCATCCTCATGAATTCAAACAACACATCAATCCACAAACTAAGCAAATGTATAACCACAGAATCACATAAACACACTTCACAAAATCCCCTAAAAACCAAAATTCGTCGTTCCAACTTCAAATTCACTCGCAATTAAGCAAAGCAACCAAAATGGAGAATCTACAGACCTGTGCAAGGACTTGTTTAGGCAAACCGGATCCCTGGAAGAATGAAACGGCTTCAGCTCCACTGATCCGACCATCTTGATCCAGATCTGCTCTCTTAAAGTAGGCCTCGAATTGATCCATATTCGGAGCCGCCATTTACAGCTCCAAAATCAAACCCTAATCAAATTAGGTCAAATAATTCGAGCATACAAACACAATTAGGGTTTCTTTTTCTCGCTTGCCCCCTTGTTCCTCTCACCGAAAACGGTTGGGGATTTGGGGCAGGCGGATCAGATGTAATGTAAGATGATGAAGATGAAGATGAAGATGAGTTGGAGATTTGGGAGTTGAAAAGGATTGAAAATGGTGAGATTTCTGATGGTCTAGGCCTGGGAAAAACTGCGAAATCCAACCATTGGAAAAGCAGGAGGTCGGAATTTCAGATTTGAATTACTTTAAACATTAATAGTAATGGACTCATATTCATCAAATCATTAATCATGCTGCGTTGGCCTCTTCATTTGCATTTCTATGATTTTTATTTTATTTTTTAAGGTGAACAAAACTGCTAGATCTTGGCCCTATTGACAACCCCAAAAAAATGATATTAGAAGGATGAGGATCAACCCAATGTGACAGGTAAGTACAAAAGTGCCCTATTGCGCAAAATTATTAGTAAAGACAGTTTATGTAGCGGACAGTGATAGTTGTTCAAATGAGCATTATATTCAATAAATTTAGCCGTCGAGTCAGTTGATTATGTAACTTGATGTAAAAGGATAGGCATGGTTCAAGGACTCTCGAGCTTGCCGCTACTTGATTCACACAATGTCGAATGACTTTTATAAGCAATTCTCCTTTTAGTGACCTCAAACAAACCTTTGATGAATTTCCGCCAGCCCTTTTTAATTCTTTTCAATCTCATTATTAACATATGAGACCGCGTCCGAATACTCAATCTGAGAAGGTTGGTTCGAATTTGTATGGTCATTCGATGATCTCATCTCAAGATGTTCTAGTTAACATCCACAGTCAGGGTAAGGCACCGTTCTTGCAATAGAGTTGGATAATGGTTAGGTTTAGGCCAATCCAAAAAGATATTGGGTCAACTAAATAGTTAAATGATGGAGCCATGATGAGTTCGGCCTAACGGTACATCTAGTAGGGATGACAATGGGGCAGATCGGGGATGGGGAAGTATACTCTCGTCCCCATCCCCGCTCCCAAAACTCATCTCCATCCCCGTTCCCATCTCCGCTTCGGGGAATAATTCTTGCCCCATCTCCATCCCCGCGGATTCCCCATCCCCAACGAGATTTTTTAAAACTATCCTAAATTTTAATCGGATCCGGTTTTTAATCGAACCCAGCTTTTAACATGTTCAAAATACAACATATTTAACTTGTTCAAGTAATAATCCATCAAAATCAAACAATAATACATCAACAAGTGAGAATAAATTGGAAACTTACTACTTTGTCCTTCCCATTAATATATATATTAAATTTGAATAAAGGTTATTTGATAATTTTAACATTTTCGAGGATGGGGATTCGGGGATGGGGATGGGGACGGGGAATTCACCCCAGCGGGGAAAATGGGGACGGGGATGGGGAAAATTTTGTCCCAATCCCCGCCCCGTCCCCGAGCGGATTTTGGAAAATCGTCCCTGTCTCCATCCCCAATGGGGGCGGGGATTTTTCCCTAGAGCGTGGCGGGGCCCCGACGAGTTCGGGGATTCCCCGCCCCATTACCATCCCTAACATCTAGTGGGCTTGACTAGGCTTGGACAGGAAAATTAGACAATTCTAATCTTCCTGTGCAACTTACCCTTATTTGCAGGCTCATCAAGTCTAGGAATCTCTCCAATGCTGAGCTTCTCTTGACCAATGTCGCATTTACCCCTACATTCCAATGAGAGTTAAAAGCCAAAAATAAAAACCAATACTTCGAAATCTCACCTAGACAAGGTAAGGAGGGGTCGGGAATAATAATCTTACACCTAAATTTTGTAAGAGAGATTCGAATTAACTCAAAAGTTAGAAATCGTTCACTACCACAATGACAGTTAGCATAGAAATTCTAAAACACTATGAAAGTCATCATGTACATAAGGTTGACTCTCTATATATTCAACGTGAGCATCATGACGTATTGCAGACATCATCAAAATAGTTTGATTTGCTGGAATTAAAAAAGAGCCTTGTTTAAATCAATCTTTCTCTATTGATCTACACTTCCCTTTTCAATGTAGCTCATTGATCTTCTTAACCCCTCTACTATTATATAATTCATAATGGGCACCAAAATGCGACAATTGTATGTTTTGTGATGTAGTTGGTGTTCAATGGGATTGCCTCCCCTGAACTTCTTTTTTTTTTTTTTCCAGTTAAAATTTGAAAAAACTATTTTTCGTAAACTCAAGACGCAAATGCTAGTGGATGACAAACTCCTTGTTGATGTTGAGCAGAAGCAAATGCCTGACAGTGTTGTCAAGTTGTTGCTTGATTAGCTTAAACATTGGTTTTTTATGGATACATTAGCTCGACCCCATTAGTGGCCAGTGAGGCCTGTGGAAAAATATAAACGGGCAACCTATCTTGGGCTCAATTTGTTTAAAACTAAAGCGGGTTTTAGCCAGCTGTTTGGGTCCATTCGCATGGGCTCATCAGGCATTGGACCCACTACACAGCTATATTGGCAACTAATCGAGTGATCATAGCTTGACTTCTCTTACTGGGTCAAGCTAAGTTGATAGGGTGCTTGGAATCTTGAGGAAGCCATAGAAGCATTAAGTGTCACTAGATGAACAAGTTACTCACTAATACTCCTATCAACTCATAAAACTAGGGGTGCGTTTGGTTGGTCAAAAAATCCCGGGGAAATGGTCAATTTTTCCGGGTTGACTTAATTTCCCCATGTTTGGAAATAGGTTGACTATAGGAAAAATTTTACGGCGGGCCCACCATTTCATACAGTTTCCTAGGGAAATTTTCCCTTAGGGGGGCCTAAGGAAAATTTTTCCCGGGGAAATCTTTCCCATGGCAAATTTTCCCCGGGAAAAATTTCCCTAGGATTTCTACCAAACGCTCTGTAAATTTAAAAGGCCAATCACACACAAAGATTTGGATATAAAGGGTGAGGATTGTAATATATATGATTTAAAGTGGAGATTTTTGAAAAGATATAATTGGTCATGTTTTTAACTTAGGTATTATGGTTTTAAATATTGAAATAGCGATTATAATAACTTTGATAAGTCTTGTAGCATCATATTGACATTTTTCATTAACTATTTTTTCCCCTTAAGTATGCCTTGTTGAGAAAAGAACTAAGAATTTCATATATAAATATTAAGGTCTTAAGTTGCACTTGGTCTTTATAACCCGTTGCGATCTACATGTTTTAAAGGTTTCATGAACATAGCTCTATGAAATACCGGAACTCTAAATAATAACATTATAAATATAGTATTATGACACAATATAAAATGTAAAATAGGTTACATCAGAGAGGAAAATCGAATATAATGACCCCACAAAATGGTAGAAAAAATTGATCATTAATAATCGAAAATCTACTTATCTACATGACATCGATCTAAATTGAATAATATCGGATTACAATGCAAGTCAAACAAATTTCCCCTTTGCAAACCACATACTCACATTCATGCTACTTATGAAAAAGTTGTCCGATACATTATAAAACAACCTCCCGAAATCTTAGTCATACTTCGTAAGATTTCTAATCATCATCCTCTTCGTCTTCTTCACTTCCATCATCATCGACATCGTCATCGTCATCATCATCGTCTTGAACTTCTGGCCTAGTTTTCTCATACTCCTCTTCTTCCTCTTTATGTTTACTACCTTTAGCCTGCATAAATTTTTAAAATTATGTGATACACTCTTTAATAATTTTTTATAAGGAACAATTGTTCTAACCTTCTTTTATACACTCTTTCATCACATGATAATAATTATTAATTTTTTTCCTTACAAATTAGGTATTACTGTTTGGACCTCCCATACCACGTTTTAAACGTGTTTTCTTGGAAGGTTGTTGTTGTTATATGTATTAACTAATTTCATCATTTGAAACATATTTAAAAGAAAGTTAAGCAAAGTGCTTATACCAAACTTTTGTTATAGGAATTCATGCTCTTTTCATACTCAACTTTCTTCTTCTCTGCCTTATGAATATAAGGGGCCTTTTCCTGTAGTAATTAACAAGCATTAATAACCAAATCACATGAAATAGACCAAGTAAAAATTAAAAAGAAAAAAACTAAATGTTGATAATTCAACAAATTTACATTGTCAGATAGTGTCTTCCATTTCTCTCCTCCAGCTTTTCCAACCTAATTAGACAAATAATGATCATCACAAAAGAATTAATAAATAAATGCAAAAGGATTGTAACCTAAAATTAAGTTTGAAATATACAAAAATGACAAAAAAAAAACTTACAACAGCAACAAAAAAAAATCTGAAATCAGGACATAATAGTATTCACGATTTTTCAAAAAAAGCACATATAAATATGGTACGAGAATTTAAATATAAGTCGTCTTCTTTCACGAACTGAACATTCACGAAAAAAACTCATCTAATTTGCAAAATACCATCAAGAAGATCTCATTTAAGACAGTTAAACAAAAATGGACAAATAATCAAATGATAACCCTAATTATAATAAAAAGAAACTATTGAGCTAGACAAATAAAAAATTTGAAAACAATAAAAGGATCATGATGCCAAAAACTCACTTGCTTTTGGTTTCCTTAGATCCAACTTTTGATTTTCCTCCCTTCATGATAATTAATCACTATGATGAAAGCAACCAAATGCGATTAGAAACAAGGTACATAATCGTCTACAAAAATGCAAAATAATGAAATGAAATGCAAAGGATTATGAATTGTTTCGAGAGACGATGTTACCTATGGAGTTAGGGTTAGGGTTTCTACAAGAAGGGAGAGAAAGGAATGAGAAGATAAGCGAAACAAAAGGAAAATCAAGGAAGAATTACAACAGCAACAAGATGCCTCATCATAGGGAAGAATTAAGGGGATAAAAAGAGGTTAACAAGGGGTATAGATGAAACCAAATTGAAATTTGTTGGCAAGAGAAATTGAAAATATATTTATGATATATGAAATGTGATAAATTTCTAATTTTGGTAATATTTTGAATGCTTGACTTTGCTGGATGGTTTTCCTATATAAATAATTGTACACTAAATGCTTTGTAATTACTAATTATTCTTTTCTTTCTAGTTTTTAAGGATGGTATATATTCATTTTCTTTCTCTTTTGTTTTAAATGTTGTTTTGGATCAAAGAAAATGTTGTTGTTACTATTAACAAATGGGTTCTTCTATTCTCCAAGAGTTATTTTTTTTTTAAAAAAAAATCAGCAATAATTATTGCAAAATTTATCATAAATTTATCAATATTATTAAAATATTTATCATAAATGTTATTTTGGAATTGTTAAAAGTAAATAATATCCATATCATGTTCTTAGAAGTGTGTGCTTTCATAAACCATGTTTAAAAATTTTACATATAAAAATCAATATAAAATAAATCAATATTTAAAAGTATAAAAATATATAATTTAGAAATTGTGTAAATAAGTTGTATGTATAAAAAACAAATATAAAATAAAGGATACATAATTTGGAAACTATGTCAATGAATTTAAACATAGAAGATTGATCTGAACTATTGTTTTGTAGTTGTCTACGTTTTGATGTTCCTTGATGGTTTTCTATAACTGTTATGCTGATGTTATCTGCGATTTATATATACATTTGTTGCGAAGTCTCAACTTCTTCAGATTTTGAACATTAGAAAAATAAAATAAAAGATTAATATATGACAAATAGTGTATATATTGGAAGTTGGAACATGTACTCTGAGGAGCACTAGACTGTTCTAAGGCGCCATAAAAGAGGATATAAAGGTGGAACCAAACGTGGATTCTCAAGTATGCAGACAAGGTGTTCAATGAAATGTCTGACAGAACTCCTTCAAATATGTAGACAAGGTGTTCGATGAAATGTCTGATAGAACTCCTTCGGTTGTCAATGTACCCCGAAGGCCAAAACCTTACTCGATCTACTGCTTTCATATCACAATTCTATGTATTGTATGCTGAACGGTCCGAGATTTCGTTTAGGATCTGCTCGAAAGTTGAAACTATTCATTCAGAAGATGCATTTTGTACATTGATCCATCATGGATCAAACCTTCTTGGGTAGTAATTCATACATAAGACCATCAAGCTCTACATAAACATGTTTCTTGCACCAACAATCTGTTACATAATTAGATCTCAAATGTCCAACAACAAATTTGCAAGTTTTCTTACACCAATTCAGCAAGCAATTCTCCTGACATGACTCATACATAGGCTCTACTGTCCAAAGGCAATGCAAAGGCCTAATTAAGGTATCAGTAAAGAGAAGCTGCATTTTTCTTAGAGTTGGGTTTTCCATCAACTCCTTCGGATTTTCGTTTGTCGATGTGATAACTCACTGTCTGCTCCTTCCACATTTCCTTCTCCAGATACGTCTCGTAGAAGGTTATCTCACCATTCGCTGACGCCGTTATTGCTGCAGTGCTCCTTGTTCCATAATATCCCTGTTCAGTGCTTAATATGGTTAGTTTGTCTCACCGTGCATGCAGCGCTGGTAAAAGACTAAAAGTTCGGGTCCATGTCGACTTTGGGTGGACCAAATTCGGTTAATCTCAAAATTTAGATGAGAAATTTATGTCCGGACCCCATTTTTCTTTTGGGTTGGACCTAGACCTTGTAACGGCCAAATCAGTTTGGGTTTGGATTATGTGAAGATCAGTTTGGGTATGCATCGAGTCTGAGCAATTTGTTCGGGTTGGGTTCAGATCAGGCGAGTTTTATTCGGGTGAGAGTCTTATTGGTGAGGTTCTTTTAGCGGGTTCAATTTGGGGTGGATCTCAATCGGGTTAATTTCGGTTGCAGTTTAGATTGGCTGCGGTCGAGTTTCCTTTTGGATCGGTTTGCGCTCGGATTATGGATCCCGGGTCAGTTATACCAGGTCTAGTCGGACCGGGTAGGACAATTCAGATGGAACCAAAAATTAGGTCAATTTCGGGTCCAGACAATAGAGAACTTTTATGCCTGAATCTTCGATTAACATCAAATTTGGATGAAAAATCTATGATGAGACCCGATCTTTTTCAGGTCATTCTGCCGGTTCATACCAGGGGAGTGTCGACTTTGACAAAGATAGAGCTGAGACCGGATTCCCACTCGGGCGAACAAATGTGAGGCAGCCTGCTTTCATCAGCTTTCTTGGTGTCCCTCATGAGCCTCTTGATCATGTCTTTCACTAGGATCTCGCCTTCGCCATGTCGGTACAGAAATTTCTTGAACTTTAGCCCCAACAGTTCTGCCTGCAACGATTCGAGTGATTGATTCAGAATAAAAGTATAAAACTAAGTTTGCATTGCTCATGAATTTTGGTCCATGGTCCTCATTATTCATGCACAAAAGATATCAAATTTGGCCACCAACTACTTGTGCCAACTTTTTTTGCCCCAAGTTTTATGAATCTGATGGTCCTGCCACTTGGAGTTGGCAAATTTTATCCGACCTGGAATGCCCGAATTGCCCGACCCGGAAAAACAGGGTCTGGACATAGATTTTTCGTTCGAATTTTGATATTGACCGAATTTATCGAATATTTGGGCATAAAATTCCTCTTTTTTCTATTGTCTGAATCCAATTTTAACTTCATCTGAATTGTCCGATCGAATGCGACCCGAAATAAAATTGGGTCCGAACATGAATTTTTCTGTCCAAATTTTGACATTGTCCGAATTTATGCGACCCCAAAATTTTCCTAACCCAAATTTTTGCCAGCACTACTCCCACTTAATTGTTGGGTGTCATTAATTTTCTTTTCAAAATGGCCGCCTTCTAACCTTTCATTGTCCATATTTCCCTATCCAACCTTGAGCGCATTTTACATTGTTTGTAATGATTAGCAAAATGCTTGGGGGTAGTTGTCCACATTTGGGGTCTCATTAGTAGATTTTTCTTTTTTTTTTTTTGAAAACCTCATTAGTAGAATTATATTGAAGGTTAGGGACCACCTTTCTTTATAGGGGCGAAGCTAGTCGTGGAAGTTAAGCGGAATCAGATTAGGTTTTACTAGGTGCTAAAGTCTTATATATGATAAAAGGTGTTATCCTATATAATATTTTTAAGTAAGAACAATAGAATGAGACCTCTAGGACATTGCCCAAGGGGTTTTGAACATGAGACATCGAGGAATATTTTTAGCAATATTACTATCACACTAACTTCAAAATCATGATAATGTTAGCACAAAATACGTATTAAACTGTCGGGGCTTGGCCCTTGGGGGGCTATGACCCCCTTTCAGCCCTAATAGTGTTTCACCCCTGGTTTCAACCTAAATAATACAAATAAAAAATGTGCAATCTATTAAAAACCCAAGCCCAAATAAGTATGAAATGAACTTGTAATTAATGGGACTATAGTGATCCATGATTCCATGGTCCCGAGACCATGATCTAAGCACCGTCTCATTAGCATCAAGGAATAACTAGGAAAACATGCAATTGCAATTTGAGTTGATAAATGGAGAGTAAAAGTAGATAGATATCATAATTCATAATGAAGCAAGTGTTTTAGATAAATTGAGAACTACCTTAGGCCATGGAGAATCAAGGGTAGCATTAGAGAGAACATGTAAACCAGGGGGAACCTCTTGAATCACAGGGTCATCACCATTGGGCCTGTTGGTGATGTAAACCATGCTTCTTGCACCAACATCAGCTACTATGAGGTTGAAACCATTGTATTCATGTGCCTCTTCAACTAACCCCTTTGCAAACTCTATGGGACTCTCTGTGCCCTGGATTCATGCCACAAAAGTGTGTAAAAAGTCTCACCTTTTTCATGTTTTGACTCAATCAGTTTGCATTGGTGGGTGTAGTGTGACTGAACAACTTTTGAAATAATAGACCCAATTCCCAAGCTGACTGACCCAACAACCTGAATTTGACACAATTAAGAGGGATTCTCTTGACCAACTGAAAGTTGGCGTTGGCCAAAATTCAGGTTGGTTGAATTCGTCAATGTGAAAATCCGGACAAGAAATCGATGTCCGACCCGGTTTTTTGGGTGGAATAATTCGGAAGAAACTAAATTCGGGTTTGGATAATGAAAAAAAAAAGAGAAATAGTGTCTCAATATCCGGTCAAGTGTCAAAATCAAGTTCTAACCAAATCAGTTTTTTTCAGGTTAAACAAATTCAACATTCGGGTCAAACAAAATTTTGCCAGCACCACCATTGAAAGTAGACCTCAACATGACTAGAAATAAAGTGAGTCTGGATCGAGAACAAAGTTTAAAGGTAGGCCCTGTTTGTAGCAAGTTCTACCACATTATCCAATCTTGATCCAAATTTACTTATTCATTCAACATTTTCTAGCTCTTGACTTTTAAACTTTATTGAATTTATTCAACTTTACTTTACCCAACTACCAACAAATACCTTGAGGAAGCGAACAGGGAGCTCGCCGCGGGACTTGGCATGGGGAAGAGTATGAAGCTCCAAAACATTGGTGACAAAGGCCACTTTTCCATTCTTAGAGCAAGCAAGCCAAGTTCCTCCTCCTACTTCATCTCTCCCTCCTAGTATTTCTCCTCCTTCCCACCACCCTAGTGGCTTCGTCGGTCTTCAGAAACACAAACACAAACAACAACCAAAATGTCATGTCATGTTCTTAGCTAATGCATGATACAACAATCGTAATACCAATAGAAACAATTAATGCACAACATGCAATAGCAATACTTCAGCAGAATTTGGCTAGACTCGAAAATCAATCCAAACCCGTCAGAAAGCTTATGTTAGACCTAAAATTTCTCTTAGATAAACCAGAAACTGACCCGAAATTCAAAATGTAGAAACTAAATAAACCCAAAACCAACCCATTCCAAACCTGACTCAAAACTTATCGATCGTCCGCCCAAAGTGACATGTTTAATCGTACCTCTTATTATTTGAAGAACAACATTGATGAACAACATTGATATAGAAGTTAGAGTTAAAATTGAAGAAGAGAGGGAGATAGTTCCAAGAAAGTAAGCAAGATGGTAAGAAAATGAACTTGCCTGTTGAAGTATTCATCCCTGTTGAGGAGGAGAAGAAAAGGGTAGAGAGGGTGAGCTTGCCAAGCAAATGCTGTTATGCACATTTTTTCTTTCTTTCTTCCTGTTTTCTTTTCAGCTTGTTTTTATTTCTGTGAGTTGTATGTGTTTCATGCAATGCAATGTAATGCAACAACTTTCTCCACTATCTACTTGGATATGCATATACATATACACCCCCTTATATATCATTTTTTCCCCCACTTTACTATTTTTCTTTTTTAAAAAAGAAAAAAGAAAAAAGAAAAAAGAAAAGGAAAAACAAGTGTAGGGCGTACCTGGTTTCGGTGATCCAAGACTCCAAGTTATGAGTTGACACGCTGCGCTTGCCGATATGCACTGACTTCGTCACTTCATACATATATACCCTTTTTTGAATGCCAAGTGGTGCATTCATATTATTAATTATTCACCAAATTGTAAAGTAAAATGATAAAAGTCTTTTCTGCCGAATATATTTTTTTTCTATTATAGGCAAAATTAAAATTAACTTAAGTTATTATAATAAATAATTCTATTAATTAAAATATAATTTTTTTTTAATAAGGAGATGCTACTATGATTGAGCTTTTTTCAACTATTATAGTTATAACCTATAATTACCATTAATCTACCTTAAAAAATTGAAGTCAATATATATCAATCAAAATAACTTGTTGAAATAGTTAATTATATATATATTTATTGAGACAAAAAAAATAATAATAATGGATGAGATTTATATTAAACTAATAGATCATATGAAATTTACTAGTACTATATTTGGAAAAAGTTCAACTGTGATAAAAGTTTTTTTAAAAATATTATTATTATTATTCTAGATTTTATTTATGGAATTATTATTTTAGATTTTGAAAAAAAGTATGATTGCATAGTAGAAAGAAACTAATAATAATAGTAATAATAATGATGATTATGATGATGATGTTAGTTATTTGATTGTTTATAATGAGTTGCATGTTTTGTATTTATAAGTGTTTATTTTCTGAATAATAAAAAATTGAATGTTCTGCAATTTTATCTATTTAGCAATTGTTGCAAATTATAATGCTGCGATTTTTTGTGTAGAGTGTTTCTAGTAGTTTGGCTTTGCGAAAACAGGAGTTTAATTTGCTAGTTTTATTGGGTGTCTTGTTTTCTTTTATCCCTGGATTTTGAATAAAAAATAATTTGTGATACGCACGTTATGTCAATGTTGCTATCCCTTGGTACTAGATTAAAATCCAATGGTTGAAGTTGACATCATTACATCAACATGCTGGTAGCTGCTCATCAGCCTGAACAAATTTAATAAAATTAAAATTAAAGTACTGTGGCCCTATTCTTTTATACGATGCAATACGGTTAAGGTTGTCAGAATCGGGATCCTAACTCGGATCTATGGGTTAGTTAGAATCGGAATTAACCCATGTAGTATGGATCAGAATATAGATAGTAGAATCGCATCGAATATTTTGGATCATAAAATCATAGGATTGTAGCTCAGGATCAAGATTTTAATAACTATGGATACGACGCGTTATCATTATACGGCTTAATATTCTTCCATATTTCACCACATGCACTTTGTTACAATTATTATCAAATACATCATTACATCAATAGAATAGTTGATTGCATAACCAATCCATTCCAAACTTTTTATAATTAATAATTAATAGTATCTATCAGAAAATTGATATAAAACTTATTATAAGTATTAATTTTATTAAAAACAAGTTATATAAACGGTGTCTTCTTCCATCCAAAGTAAAAAATGATTGGATGGACAAAGTATATCCACCCAATTTTGGTGGCTAGAGTCCCTAATTAAAGTTGGCAAGTTTAACATGTGGGGAGTGCCCAAATCCAATTTATGAGCCGTCACCTGGGTTAAGTATTTGCTTCCCCAAATTAAATCTATATTTGAGGTAATCTATTACTACCTCCATTTTTATTTATATGTCGTCTAAGAAATTGTGTTAAAAATTTTGATCGTTAATAACTTAATTTATATAATGATTCGTCATATCAAATTGATCTCATTAGAATCGTAAGGAAAAATACTATTAAAAAAAGTATAATATTATAATTTTTTATAAAAAATTTATATTAGAAATTATTAATTAAAAATTGGCACTGAAAGTCATAAATGACAAATAAAAAAGAACGGAGAGAGTATCTAGCAACCTCAACAATTTGCCCTTGGCTATTTTCTTTTATACGGTACGATGGGGTGCGGTGTAGTATTATAACTCGTCGTACTTCTCAATATTCTTATACATTTCACCATATCATACTACATTTTACCATAATTATTATCAATATATCTCTTCCCTTTTCTCCTATATTTTCACATTATATCTTATCACTTACTACATCGACCACATTTTTCACAAAATTTACCATACCATTCCAAACTTTACCGCACTTTCTACAATTTCACTACGCTTCACCATTTCCACATCTTACCATCCGCACAAAAGAACATACAAAACCAATCCATGAGGACCATGACTTACTTTGTTAAAAAAAAAACAGAAGGAAAAAAATAAAAATAAATTCCATGGCTTAACGCAACATTACACAAATTATCATTATACTAAACGTAACGTAACGTAACGCAACGCAAACGCAACGCACAAAAGAACGGTGCCTTAATGTTTCCAGCACTTGCTGTATTTTGTTAGGCTTAAGTCCACGTCTATTAATTTTTGGAGGAGGGGCCAATTTTGCTAACTACTCGTCTCAGCTACCTTTTCACTCTATGGCTAGCTGCCGGTTGCATGTGTGTTCTTCAAATTTGTTTTGGTTCGACTGATAATTTGAACGTAATATTTTGTTTTGAAATTGCAATCTTGTACTAGTATTTTTGTTACAATTTTATCCATATCACTTTAATATAATTAAACATTGTATATGATGAGAAATTAATTGCCAAAATTTTAAAGTATGACGAACATTTAGATATTGACCACGGACACAAAACAAAAAGGTACTAGCTAGACACACCGCAACGTAATCTTTAATTTTCCACCACACTTCACCACCCCACATCACAATTATTACTAATATATCTTTTCATTTTTCTGTTTTTACTTTTCACATTCTCTCTCTTAACCTACCCCACCTACTACAACTCGCCACACTTTTTCAAATTCTACCGCTCCGCACCACACCGTTTCCACACCGCAACCAGCCGTATAAAAGAACGGGGCCTAGCTAAAAGTTTGTATCATAAATATTATATTTTTTTTTTTGTAAAAATAGCAAAACAGTCCAAGATAGAAACAAGCCAATACACACAACATTATAAAATATTACTAGACTCGTGTAATACTACTAGACTCGTGTAATACTAGCAAGATGGTGGACTATAAACCTAATTTGTAACACTCATAAATTTCAATCAATTAACTCACAAAAACCACACAACCTTAAAGACCAGCAAGATTCGAAGACATTAAGTTGTTCAGTATATGTTGGTTTTGGAAAGACAATAATTTCGTCAAATGATCCATAAAAATAAATTTGCTTGATTAAGTGGTTGATTAGGCTAAGCACATACATATATATATGTTTCATATGTGTGGGGGGTTGGGGGTCACCATCATTAAGGTGGATTAGGTTAGGTTAATTAAAGGGATGCCATCGTACTCTAAATGGCTATTTTTTTATACAATAATTATTATCTTTTCAATTTATGTCATAATTTTATATAGATCATTCAGACCGGAAGTTTGTTAATGTACGTTGTTTGTCATATATTCATTACCTCAACTTTGCGTGCCTAGAGAAAGGTCAGTATATCCATCATTAAGGTGGGTTAGGTTAGGTTATGTTATGTTATTTTTTTGTTAATTGTTGTTACTTGTTTTTATTATTGTTTGAGTTTCTCCCACCTATTTTGGCTTTAAACAAATTTTAAAATTTTTTTGTTTAAATAATATTATTCATACTTCAATAAAAAGTGTACAATAAGAGCCAAAATATAATCCAATGTAATCCAAATGAGCATTGGTAATGGAAATATATGATATGTGATATTGTGATGTATTGAAGTTGTTATTGGAGGTATGTGGTTTTAGGTTTTATTAAATCAGTCCCTCTACAAATAATAAATCAGTCCCTCTACAAATAATGATATTTATCAAGATATGACTATATATATATATATATATATATATATATTCCTAGGACCCAGTAAATATGAGCTATTTTTATCATAAGGACCCAGTAATTATGAGTTATTTTTATCATAAAGAAAAAGATTGATCTTTTTATGGGATTTGATTATGTGAAGATGGCCCAAAAGAAATGCACTGTCCAGAGTCTCACGGTTTTAGAGGCCTGCCAGTTACGAGCCGGCCCAAAAAGCCAATATCGGGCCCAAAAAGTACTACCCAATGTCCCTCTTTCAATGTGGAACATCTTCTATCTGCAAATTTGTGGACCTGTATGTATTGTCCACAAACTAGCACTACGTGTCGAAAGTCAAAACAACAACAAGAAGAAGAAAAAAAATGTAAGGTTTGGATACGAAGAGAATTGTTTCATTTTATTCCTTTTAATCAAATAAAATGATTTTATTAATAAAATGCCAAGTGATAATTTTAATAAATATTGTGAAATAATATTGGGACCGTTAGCATACCTTTTATCTTTGGTCCATCAAGATTTTTTTATGGGTTTATAGGAATCAGCCTTTTCATGTATTACTGTGCATGAATGGAGGATCCCATGTTAATTAAACTATATTGAGATTTAATTATTGTTGTAAGGATTATTAGAGTCCAATTTCCCTTGATTGAAAGCCAGTAGAATAATAAAAGTTAGCATCAAAGATTCTACAAAAGAATGCCATAAACAACAAAGCATCTAAAAAGTAAAACTACACAAGAGCCGCAATCAAACCAAAATACACACCAACCCGCAGAGGTAGAAACAAGAACCCATTACAAGGAAAGTCCATTCAAGATAGTAGACTGTTCAAAATACATTAAAACTAAGAAATATTTTTCTCACTCCTTTCAAAGCACTCAAAATAGAATTCAATTTTCTTTTAAAATTCCGCAAACATTTATGCGTAGGGACATAAAATTTCGAATTTTCCATATTGATTATTACATACTCCCTTCTTTATATTTTATCCATCGCTTATACCTACACATTAGTTAAATTTTAACACTTTTTATCATTAATTTCTTATTCCCTATTTCATTAGTAATTAAAAGTAAAATAAGCTTTAAACAATTTAGACATAATTAGATAAATATTGAAAAGTAAAATAGTATAGTTTGAATTTTTTAAAATTAAATAATATCTTTCTCATAATTCCACCTAACCCTCTACGAATAAAAAAGAATCATTTCACCAAACACTAATAATTAATCTTTCCAATTTTACTCTTTTATCCGATGTGAATGGCACGTGCCAAAAATAAAGGAAAAACATCCCACTCATTGTATTTCTTCCTCCAAAAAGAAAAATTTTCCAAAATAAATAAACCCAAAAAATATAAAAATACAAAATTAAGAAAAAAAAAGCATTTTTGTATTGTGAAGGGGAGGAGAGAGAGAAAAAACAAGAAAAGTGTGATGAGAATGTGAGGAGAGAAAATCAAAGGGAATGGGCAAAGCATCTGAAACGATAATGGTGATGACCCAAAAAACTCAAACCCAGAAGAAGAAACGAGGTCGTCCTTCTCTCTCCGATCTTCATCATCGCAAACTTCTTCAAAATCATCAACATTCTTCCTCCATTGTTATCCCCAAATCTCCCCAAATCCCTAATTTTAACAATCCCCATTTCCCCCAAAACCCTAATCTTCCTCGCCGCGCCAGATCCTCCCGCCGCACCACCCCCAATCTCTCCCCGGATTTCGTCCATGGCTCCGATTACGACGACGATGATGAAGATGAAGATGATGATGAGGAGGAGGAGGATGATGATAGGGTTCAGAAGAAGGTGAAGTTTGTGGGTCGATTGCCGGCGAATTCGACGTCGTTTGGTTCTCCGGTCGTCAATGCTGGTGATGAGGTGAACTGATCTACTCTTCTTCCCTCTCAATTTTGTGGGTTTTTTTTGGGGGAAAAAAAGAATCCTAGATTGTTGCTTCCTTTGATTGCGGGAGTATTTATCCTCGGATTTTCCCGCATTTTTCTGGGATATATATGGAGTTTTGAGACAGTTTCGTAATTGGAATTGTTTTTCCTTTGTCTTTAATAAAGGGGGGCTTGCTTATTACTGTGTATATATTATATACCCCCACTCACACCTTCAATCAATGAGTAAGTATGAGGAAGAATTGATGTTGTACAGAGGAAAGAGTGAGAGAAAGAGAAAAAAGTGAGGGTTTGTCTTATATGTTGGAATTCTTGGTGGTATTTGTTCTGGGGTGTACTGTTCATATACTTAAATATCTGGTTCTTTGTTGTTGAATTTCACGTTTAATAATAATATATGGAAGGAAATGATCTTGTGTTGTTTGTATTAAATAATTGACTGCCTCCTCTTATGTGGGTGAATGTGAATCTTCGCAGGACCAAAAGGTTTCGAAAGGGACTGACACCCACACCCAAAATGGTTTGTTTTCATTTCAATCACTAAAAATTTCCAGTCTTTCTCTCTCTTCTTCCCTTCTTTTCTTTTGGGGTACCCCAAAAAACTATGAAAAATTCAAACGAAGAAGTGGGTTTGGTCTGGACTTTGAAAAACTATGAAAAATCTGGAGTATTTATACTGCAAGGAGTTTAATTTAGTTGTATTGTTGTTGATGTATGTTGTCTGGACAGGGACAACAAGTATGCTGGATTCTGGCCCCACTTTTTCTGCTGCTGCTGCTACTCGTACTCCTATGCCTGGGAATAAAAAGTTGCTGCTCCTCATTCTTGATAAACTTCAAAAGTTAGTGGGTCTAATTTTGTTTCAATTTTTCTAAACATTTTCACTTTCCTTGTGTTTTTCTTTCTGGGGTTTTCTCAATCTGATGGATGTCATGGGATATGGATTGGACCCTGTTTGCAGGAAAGATACTCGTGGGGTATTCGCGGAGCCAGTTGATCCAGAGGAAGTGAGTTCTGAATCTGATCACTTGTGTTTTGGGGAATGAAATTGTGGATTTAGAGGTGTTTGTTGTGTGCGTGTGTGTGTTTCTGATTGAAAGTTTTCACTTTGGCGCAGCTTCCGGATTACCATGAGATTATAGAGCACCCAATGGATTTCGGGACCGTGAGGAAGAAGCTTGATGATGGGGTTTATAAGACGTTGGAGGAGCTTGAGGTTAGTCGATTTCTATCATGACTTGGAAACAGCTTCTCTGTTTGCAGGGATTAAGGTTGTTTCGCCTTCAATTAGGGTTACTATGGCTGACCTATATTTGGGATTGGTTGTGTTGATAACTATCTTTTGTGAGTTTGCTTAGTATTCTGTTGTGATTTGGATGGGGTTGGATGTGGCACTTTGCTAGTGGATGATGGGTTTTAGTTACCATGTAATATATGTCATTTGATGTGTGGTTACTAGTGATTAGCTGGGAGTACAGAGCACAGTTAGAAATTTGTTTGCTGTGTAATTACAAATGATTGATATTCTCTATATATAGGTGAATCCTTAACAAAGCCAATGATTGCAGGCTGAGTCATTTATTTTGCTTCTTTTAATGTAGTGGGTCCGTGGATGGGGGAGAGTGTCTTTTCTTGTGTGTGGAGTTACAGACCATAATGTACACCCTGTTGGCTCTCATTTTAGAAGGAAGTTAGTATATGATAGACTAGACTACCAGCATGGAAACTCAAACTCTTGGGGTCAAGATTTGTAAGACCTGAGGGAGGGACCAATTGGTGCCGATTTCAGGCTAGAATGATCGAAATCAAGGATTTTGAGTCAAAGATGAGTACTGATTTGCGGATTGTTTGCTGTGGTATTTTGGGTTCATTTGTTGCTTGGTTTGCTTTAACTCCCAAAAACCTTTGCAGTACGTCCTGACATTTCTATTGTTGAGCTAATGTTAGGTATGGCATAAGATGGCATGGTTGCACCTGTAGTGATTTGGAGGTTTGTTTTTCATTTGCATATGTGTGGTTGGGTGTTCATTACAGAGAAGAAGTATAAGTGAGAAAATTGTCATATGGGTTGATGAGGATTATTTCGATGAGTTTGTGGTTGATGTATGATGGATTCATCAGTGTCCAACTATGGAAATGTACCTAATCGGCTAATCTTTTGCACTTTATCTGCGCAGGCAGACATAAATCTAATTTGTACAAACGCGATGGAGTATAATGCACCTAATACCATATACTTTCGACAGGTAAATAGTTTTTATGTCGAGCATGATTTGGTTTCACTAGGGTTTCTTTCTGTTGCTGTGACTCTGTGAGTCTTAATCATTTTTGGCAGGCCCGGTCCATCCAAGAGCTTGCAAAGAAGGAGTTTGAAGCGCTGAGACAAGACGGTGGCAATAGCGAGCCACCACCCAAACCTAGGAGAGGCAGACCCCCCGGCAGCCGAAATATGAAGAAGCTTCTGGAGAGTTCTCCTCTTGATCGTGGTGCAGCCGGCGAATCTTCATCAGATGCCACACCTGTTTCTCGAGATGATGATTCTACCGTGAAGTCAAACTCATACAATCTGAGGAAAGGACCCAGTCTCTACAGGTTTCCTCGGAACCTTGAAACTTCTTTTGATTACACAGGTGAGTGATTCAACAAACTTACGTCTTTGATGCTGCGGTTTCTGAACTATGTCTTCTTTCTTTGTCCGTATCTTTTACTTGTAAATTCTTTCTTTCTGATCCTGTGCTCCGCTTGTTAATTGACTCCCAGCATCTGCTTCTAAGTATACACCGATGAAGTACGCAGAAAAACTGTACGATTCAGAGGAAAATAGGCGCGAGACATACAATCCATTTGGAGAAGGTGGTTCCGGTCAGGATCAATCACTATCGTCCTCTTCATCTCTATTTGGAGCTTTCGACAAAAAGCTAATTTCGGTATGTATGCATGAGCATTGATTTCATTTTATGTTGTAACTTGGGTATGCATGGGGCTAATTTGACATATTTATTTTCCTTTTGTGCAGGTGGGTCTCGAGTATGAGCACAGTTACGCGAGAAGCCTGGCAAGATTTGCACGGGATCTCGGTCCTGTGGCTTGGAGAATCGTTTCGAAGAAGCTCAGAGCGATTTTGCCTCCCGGCGTAGACTTCGGTCCCGGATGGGTGGGCGAAAATAGGACACCAACCACCCGGGTTTCTCCCCTGCCACCAGAGAGACCGGTACAGTCAGACTCCGTCTCACAGGAGTCCTCCTTGAGGAGCGAATCACAGCAGCACTATCCATCAACGTCGGGCTATGCAAACCCGTCCGTGACTCACAGCAGACCGTCTTCGCGCGGCACCGAGAAGCTTCTAGAAGTTTCTGCCGATGGAGGATTGATGGGGCCCGGGCCTTTCGCCCCGTTTCAGAATCACCCAGTAGCAGCATTCAACACCTCACAGCAGGCATTCAGGTCCCGCCCGTTCGAGTCCGGCTCGTCATTGGAAGCTTCTAGAAGTCTAGGGCCGAGCAGGATGCAACTGTCACCACCAACCGATTTCCAGGGGACATTGTTGAGGGCCGAAAGTGATGGTCTCGGGATTCACGGGGTGCCATACTGGCAGAACGTATCGATGCAGGAGAGATGGGATCTTCCGTATCAAGCGGAGCAAAACGCGGGGTTTCAGGCGTCTGACGCGAGGAGTTCGAGTTTGCCGGTGGGGTCCCCGCCGTCTGTGGACTTGGTTTTACAGCTTTGATGATGAGTTATATGGTGAAGAATGCTAGAAAGGATGAAGTGGTTTAGGTAAAAAATTAGGCTGTGGTAGTAAATGGGCAATTGTTGTTGGTCACCAGTGATTGATAGTGGTAGTAATTTGTAGAAAAAAAGAGGGTGAAACACTGTACAGATTGATTCACCAAAGTGCTTTTGGAGTTTCATTGGCTAAGAAGAAACCATACAGTTATATTGGCATTCAGTAAAAAAAAAAAAGCAGGGTATTTTGATGTAAGAGATGGAATATTGATGGTCTCCCCTAGGAATTGGGAGACAAACACAAAGAGAAAAAAAAAAGAAAGAGAGAAAGTAAATGAAGAACCTCAGATTAGTTGAGCTTCACTTTTTTCTTTGCCTTGTTTGTGCTGATTATTTTTCATCAAAAGGTTCTACATGTCATTGTCCTGGAACATTTGTTTATTGATTAAATTTTGACTATTGATTATGATCATCTGCATTTAAATGAGAGTATCTCGACAATGATATAATTAGTTTATTTTGCCATATATATATTAGTGTGAACGTATATTTAGTGTATTTTGAATGTATGATTAATGTGCAAGAGATACGGAGATGATAGAAATGCTGTGAATTTCTCGTGAAGACTAATTTTTTTCCTAGCTTTGCTAGCGGTAAATCTCCGTTTTTTTGGTGTTTAAATTTCTTGTATTTAGATGGTAACAATTCAGTAACTTTCCTCTCAATTACTTACGTGATAATTAGGATTCTTTTTTTTTTTTGGGTTAATGTAACTATTATATTTTTTTTATGTTTACGTGAGTTTTCTCTATTGTCTTGTGCACCCTTTTCGCGTGCCTATGTAATTCTTTTGTTAGTTGAGACTTCAATATCTTTTAACAACTAAAGTTTTTCTTTCTTCCGATTTTTCTGGTGTAACGGTGTAAAAGAATACCCACAAAGTATTTAAAAAATGGACATGAATATATGTCTTAACTCAAAATAGTTATGAATATGTTGAATTGTCTATAATTTATATTTTTTGTGATTTCATTGATAAATATAATTATATAAATAATATCTTAGTCATATGAACCATATTAAAAAATGTATGTATATAAAACAATTCTATATTTATGAAAAAAATTTAAATATAAAATAATTTTTATATAATTTATGAACAGTTAGGACCTTGGAACTAGTGTAACATATTACCTTTTCAATGTTTTCATCATTTAAATACTTTCTCTGTTCCATGTTAAGTCACTTAGTTAACCATCGTCATACGTGACCTCTACTGTTATTATTTGATTGATAATTTCTTATATGATACTCCTTCCTTCTCATATTATGTGTCAGTTTAACTGATTTTCTTTTTTCCCATAATATCTGTCACTTTATAATTCCAATAACACATTAATTATTAATTTATCAAATTAACCTTATTAATTACATCTTTTTCTTCCATTATTCCTTTTTATTCACATTATTCCTTTTTTTATTTATCATTCTATTCAATATTTTTACAATTCCAATGAGGTAAATTAATATAGAGTGGAAGTTTTTTTTGGTTTTCTAAATTATGTCTAAAGTGTCAAATAATATGGGAAGGGGGGAGTATTTTATTAATAATTACAAAATATACTTTTATGATAGCATTTTTCGTTACGAATTTTATAATAGTAATTTTATATGATAAACCATTTTATATATTAAGAAATTTACAGTCAAAGTTTTGAAGACACAATTTCTAAAGATAACAATTAATATGGAACGAACCAAATATTACTTTTTAGAATAGAATAATTTATATTACTTCCTGATATATTGCTTTTATACTCCTTATAATTCACGAGCAGTTAGAACCTTGAGATTTTTTATCATTTTCATTAAAAGATATATAGGGTTTATATGCCTTTGTGGTTTCCAAAACTACCCCGTCCGTCCTAAATTAATTGACACTTTGACTAAATTTTGTCCGTTAATTATTTACAATTTATAATGAGTTGCACTATGAAATTATCCTATTGCAATTTTTAGTAAAGTATCTAATGACGGTAATTTCATATTATAAATCATTGTGATTTGTGAGTAATTAAAGGTTAAAATTGTGTCTAAACGTCAATTAATTTGGGACGGAGGGAGTATTGTTTATTCACCTAAAAAGACTATTGTTTATTAAAAAGAACCAAATTTGGAAGGAAATCAAAAGTTTAGCTTTTAAACTTTCAAACACAAATAGAGCAATATTTTCCCTGGCACAATTAATTACATCAAATTTTGTTCCGTTGAATTCACGTCTTTTCTTCCATTATTTTTGCCCATTCAAAACCCCCCTTACCCTCAATTTCAAATTTTCACACATCCTGACACCTCACATACTTTTTTTTTTGAACATCAAAATTTTCCAATTAATCTCCTGATTATAGATTTCCAATTTATTCTTGCCCTCAGAAAAATAAACAAAAAATTGTAATAAAACCAAGACAAGCAAAATTAACAACCCAGAAATAGTTTGAAATTCCTAGTTTTTTCTTCGTTTTGGGGGGTTTGTTTTTCCTTCTCTACGAAGGAGAGGCATCCCCCACCCAGTTCTTGATTTTTTACCCCCTCTTCAAACATTAATTACTGATTTGATTAGGGGCTCTTCATTAATTACTGGGTTTATTATTGTATTTGGGATTTTTAATCCAGGCTTAATTAATTAATTAATTTGTTGGAGATTGAAAAACAAAAAAGATGAGGTGTTTTTCATGCATTAGTACCAGAAAAAGCTTCTTGGAAGATGAAGGGCTTATGCAACCTTACAATGATCCTTCAGGTTTAATCTTCAATCTTTTTACTATTGATTCACTTGTTTATGTTTGTATTTCATTCTTGAACATCAAAATCAAATCTTCCATACATGGCCTATATAGATATCAATTCTGATAATCCGTATTTTCACCAATTGTATAGCAAAAATCACTACAATCCAATTATAATTTTTTTTTGGATCACTAGAATCCAAAATGAAAGTAGAGATTATTGCTATACAATTGGTGAAAGTACAAATTATTAGAATCCGATTTCCTATATATATAGGGTTGAAATTTGAAGGGTTAAAAGGTATTTGAGGTTCTTGATCTTTTTTCCCCCCTTTCTTTCTTGGTGTTTTAGAGGAGAATTGAGATTTATCTTCATTCTTCACCTTGTTTGGATACTCGCGAGTCGTAACCATCTGATAAAAACAATTACTTTTTTGTATTTCGGAATTGGGATGATAGTTATGAAGTATGTGAGATGATCTTACTATAACTTAATATAAAACCATGTAATAAAAATTATCAAGAATGACTTACCAATTTTATTGAGACCCCACATGCTAGATTTCTTTTAGATATGGTAGATTCTTTTTTATTATTATTTTTTTTGGTTTGGTGCAAAGATATGATAGATTTGTTAGAGACTAAGGAAACAAAAGGGTTAAGGTTTGTTTTCTGATGAACCTTATTTTTAATTCTAGATAGGAGGCGTCGATCCAGTTGCAACTCTTCTGGTAAGTAAGAGGAGGTTAATTAGCAGTTAATCAACTCTTGTTTTCTGATGAATCTTAAATAGTTGGTTAATGACATATATATATACTGATTACGCAGACCGGGAAAGACGACTATCGATGTGTTTGGATGATAATCAGAAGGTGCTTGATAAGATAAGCGCTAACGACGCGCGCAGCTTCTCTTATCGAGAGCTTGCAGTTGCGACGAAGAACTTCAAGGAAACTAACTTGATAGGCGAAGGTGGATTTGGGAAGGTTTATAAGGGCCGCCTTGAAAATGGCCAGGTCTTATATGATGATCTCTTATCGATATATATTAGATGCACTGATATCTATAAGTGAACAATCACATACACTACTGAGAGCGAACAACCTGATATATGACGTGATGATCTCTAACGTACAATGTAGTTAATTTGGGATGTCTTTCTATTATTTCGGAGTACCGAATGACATTTTTTTGTTGTTTGGATCAGGTGATTGCGACGAAACGACTCAATTTAGATGGGCTTCAAGGGAATCAAGAGTTCATTGTTGAAGTATTGATGCTAAGCTTGCTTCATCATCCTAACTTAGTGACTTTGATTGGGTATTGTGCTGAAAAAGAACAAAGGCTTCTTGTTTATGAGTACATGCCTTTGGGTAATTTGGCAGATCATCTTTTCAGTAAGTCTCTCGTCTTTTCCTTTTGGTACTTTGCTTGGTAGCCTAGGGTACCATTTTTTTCCCGATTATTTAGAGCCCAAAAAAGGGCCAGAGTTCCAAAACAATCATTGCCAAACAAGACAGTAGAAACAGCATAGGAAACACTACATAACCAGACAAAAGCGTCCAGCTCACGAGGCATAAAAGCAAGCCTAGGGTACCATTTCTTACCTTAAAAGTTTGGGTGACTTATTGTTTAGACCTGATAACTTTTCACCAAATTAATATTTGAGGTGTTCATGGGAAAGACCGACTACATCTGTATTACCTAGACCTGTCAATCTTTGACCTGACCCGAAGATTCGATTTGGACCTGCCCGAAAATTTTGGGTTTTAAACATGATTTTCTCGACCCGAAAACCCCGCAAATTATCGGGTCAAATCCGACCCACCCGTTTGACCCAGAAACTTTATTTTTTACGTTCAAATCTATTAGAATTTGTGATTTTTCATTGGAATTCATGACTATTAAACTATAACCGCAACTTATTCGTATGTTAGTTCTCTAATTTAAGTTGAAATATTTACAATAATCTATCGGTACTAGAAGATAATCATATTTTATTATGTATATTGTACCAAAAATAATATTAGAGACAAATTTTTTAAAAGAAAAAAGAGGAAAAATGTCGCAATCAAATCTCGTTGGGTTGACAAAAAGCCGAAGCATTTACTCGAACCCGAAACATACCCGACCCGTATCTACCGAACCCAATATATGACCGACCCGTAACCTGTCCGTCCGCCCGAATTGGTAGGTCTAGTATTACCCAGACCGCGTTCAGACGTGTTTCGTTTACGAGTTTGTTGTTGTAAACTAACTCAAGGTGGTGAAATGTGTGTTTAGACAAGGAGCGCTACAAAGAGCCCCTGGACTGGAACACCCGGATAAAAATCGCGGCGGGTGCAGCACGTGGTCTGGAACACCTGCACTGTGAAGCGAAGCCCCCGGTTATCTACCGCGATCTCAAGTCAGCCAACATTCTCCTGGACAAAGACTTCAACCCGAAGCTGTCGGACTTCGGGCTGGCGAAGCTGGGCCCCACAGGGGACAAGACTCACGTGTCGACACGTGTCATGGGAACGTACGGTTACTGTGCTCCGGACTATGCCATGAGCGGGAAACTGACCACCAAGTCCGACATCTTTAGCTTCGGAGTCGTCCTGTTGGAACTGGTTACTGGGAAGAAGGCGTTCGACGTCACCAAACAGAAGGAAATGCAGAGTCTCGTCGCTGCGGTAAGATTTTATTACTGATAGTTTAGTTTTAGGGTGGTAGAAAAATTGTCCGACCTCGAAAAAGACTCGGTATAGGCAAGAGTTTTATGTCCGAATTCAAAATTCGGACAATGGACGTGTGAATTGAAAAACGGACTGAGTCTAGGTTTAGGTTGTCCGGATTTGAGAACAAAACCAACCGGGTCGGAACACATTTGGACAGCAGTAGACTAAACTCATGCATTTTTTGGTCTGAATTGGAAAAAAAAGGCAATGTGGACACCCAGATGTAGTGTCTTGTGACTCTTGTGTAAGGAGGGGCAATGGCGCAATGGGCTGGGTGAATGGGTTAGGTGATTAATGGGCCCACAACTAACGGTGCGGCTTTAAAGAGTTGGTGAATGGGCTAGATAGATTGGTCCATCAATGTTTTTAAAATAAGGGGTTTTGGATGATAATATACCAACTTTTGGGGGTGTAAGGGTGTTGAACTGTAATATATCAACATTTACTATTGGAGAACAATATCAATGACCTAGGTGACATTATTACACCAACAGTAACTAAGAAGATGTTAAGTCGGTCTCCATGCGCGCTAATATGGCTGGCAAAGGGAAAAAACTGTCCCAAGCCGATGACTTTATTAACCCCTCATTTTTTCTCATTAACCCACATTACAAGATTGGTTGTATTTCATGTCAGTACGAAAACCGGTTCACTACCCTGTTAATCACTGTATTAGGGCCGATTTTTTTTTTTTAACATGAGTTGGTGAGAAAAACGGAGGGGTTAACGGGGTTATTGGGTAAGACCAGGTCATTTTCCCTCCGCCTATCTTATCATAATCGAGACCAGTTAACCAGTCACCATCCCCTTAGTCATTATTGATATAATAATCTCACCTAAGTATAAAGGTCGGGGATATTGTTGTCCAATAAATTTTTTTGTATTATTTTAAATATTAAATTTACTAAAATATACTAGTAGTGCATTAAATAACATGTAGTAGAATTAAATTTTTTCATGCAAATAGACCTCATTCTAAAGCTAGGGTGAAAACAGGTCTACCCATGAGTCGATCCTTATTTTTGCTAGAAAAAACCCAATCCAACCCATAACTTCAATAAGCCAACATTGACCTCACCCGATCCTACATAGTTAGTGGGCTGCCCCTCATCCAACTCAACCTAGCCCGTTGCCCCACCCCAACTCTTGTGACATTAGTCATACAAAAATGTATAACTCAATTCCGACATCCGGGACTCTTGTGACATTGGTCGTAAAAAAATGTATAACTCAATTCCGACATCCGGGTTTGTGTATTGGCTGGGTGTCCGGAATCATACTCAACATCGTACTTTTTTTTCCCATCCAGTGTCTGATTGTCTGGACCTGAATTTAATCCAACCCTAACTTCCTGACCCTCATTTATGTTGATGGACTGTTCCAGTGTACACCCTACTTGAAGGACCGGAAGCGGTACATAGAACTGGTGGACCCGCGACTAAAGGGGCGGTTCCCGCCTCGGTCAGCCCGGCACCTGATCGCGGTGGCGGCCCTGTGTCTGAACGAGGTGCCGTCTGAACGACCCCACATCACGGAGATAGTCAAGGCTCTTGACTTTTTGGCCGAGGAGTGTCAGTCCTTGACTTTACCACCCCAAAGTCAAAGGAGCACCCCCTCCTCGGCTTCAACCTCTTCCCAACAAACACACCACCAAACCGAGTAACAACAACAACAACTCATTCTTGGCTGCCTTCTAACAACTTGACCGGAACAACAATAACAACGGCAATAACCGGAACATTCAAGAAGACGCGGAGATGCTTTTTCTGACATGTTTTTTGCGTAGTTCTTTTGCTGTCAAGTTTTGGCCAGTTCTTGAGAAGGAATAAAAGCGAGGAGGAAGGGAAAAATGGGAAGAAAATGTGGGAAATCGAGCATTGCATTAGATCTTTATTGGAAATTATTACTCGATTGTGAATGCAGCTTATTTACTTCTATAAGTGTTTAAAATTCAATTGATGAAATAGCAAATGTATGAGGTGAAAGAACAAAAGAATTTCATTTTGATCAAGTCTATTCAAGTATTAATTGTTTGTAGAGACGTTATGGTCAGTCTGCGATAAGTTATGGTCAGTCTGCGATAGGGATGGCATCGGGGCGGGGGATATATTCTCCGTACCCGCCCTGTACCCGGGGGAAATTGGCCCCGTACCTATCCCCGCAGATTCCTCGTTAAGTTTTTAGATTAAATTCAGACTGATTATATCTTCTCCCCGTCCACTCAATAGCGTTAGTATGTGAAAGGCTCAAGTCCGTGGAATTAAATTGGGTTTTTCAGCTCCATCAAAAATTAAAGCATTTTAGCCACTCGGTAGTATTAGATTTCAAATTGAATAAACATAATATCACCCTTTTTACATACTCTGCCATTAAATACGAACATACCCTTCAAATTATGAATATGAAAGTAAGAATTTTACGGGTAAATATGTAAATTTAATGTATAACGGGGACGGGTATGCGGGTTTTGATATGCCCTTATGAGTTTTTGAAATGACTGGTTGGTGAACATGTTGATGAATATGTAATGGGTTTTTACCTAATGGATAAACTTTCCCCAATAATTGAGCTTCATATGAAGCTCTTCGTTGTGAAAATGACTTAAATGATATTGAAGCAATTCTTGCGTGCAAGACGGTTAGAGTGAAAGAGATTTGTGATTTGGAAGTTATATCTACCAAAAAGAAGTGAAGTCTTATGCTTCTTTTCTTTTTTTGCCGGGATTCAGTTGCTGCTGTTTAGTGCTTTTACTGTGTTAATTGTTTCTTTCAGTTGTTGTGGTGTTTTGACTTGTTGTTTTATTTTGTTGTTTCTTACGAATTGTTGGCCCGCGTGGGTATTTAATATCCGCCCCCATACCGGCTCCCATCCTTATTGGGTCGGGGATTCTACCCCAGAGCGGGGCAGGCCTCAAGCGGGGACGGGGATTCCCCGCCCAACTGCCATCCCTAGTCTATGAGGTGAAAAAGAGATGTAAATCAATTTTTAACCCCTCTTGAACTTGACATAATGGAGCCAACTAATAGTGTACAAATTAAAGAAAACTTACATGACTGTGGATGGAGAATAAGGATGTTAATGACTCAAAGCTGATCTTTCTCCTACCTGCAATATTTTCTGAAATAGTAAGAGAGAATGTACCCAGACCCATAAAGGTGAAGGGTCGGCCCAACCCGGCCCGTTGCCCAGCTCTACCAACAATGTATAAGTAATCTATGAAAAAGTTTTTGCGAGCTAGAACAACTATTCAAAGTTTCACCATAAACATTAAAATTATCCAAGAAAGTGAACCAGAGTATAATTTCAGCAGGGCAAGAATACTTTGTTATTCCAATAATTTCAGTTGGAAGGATATAAGAATAATTTCGAACATGACACAAGAGGATCAAAGCTCCCTAGTAAAAGATTAGAAATGAATTGATAGGAATATATTAACATGCTCAGTTTCTCCCTTGTCAATGATTAGAAACTAATTGATGTACTGTTTGTTGTCATGTATCTTTGGTATGAGCCTTGAAAGGTATGTAACGACCGTAAGGTCATCATAGTATTTAAGTAAGGGAAATTGGATTCTAATAATACGAACTTTTGGTCATATAAGACTTAATAATACGAACTTTCGGTTCAGTGATGAATAATACGAACTTTGACCCCCTGTTGCCCCCAATAACACGCCACCGAGTTAAGATTAACTTGACTCGGCGGCGGTCTGACGTGGCGGCGGAGGCACGCGCCTGGTTGTTTTTACTTTGCCACGTCATCCACGTTGAGTTAAAAAAAATAATACGAACTTTACCTTATGTTGCTCTGAATAATACGAACTTTTTTCTCTCTCTAAAAATCTCAGATCCCATTTTTACTTTTTCATCTTCTTCAATCCTCCCCCTCTCTCTCCTTCTCCATCGAAATCAAACCCAGAAAACTCCCCTTCCCCTCTTAGGCCAATCTGCCACCAACTCGCCGGAATCCCCATCCTCCGTCGCCGATCTCCCTCTTCGGTAACCTCCTCTCTCTCCTTTGTCTTTTACTCTCTCTCCCTCTATTGTTGTTGTAAACCTAGATCCATCCTGCTCAAACCTAGATCCACTTCCCTTTCCATCACCCTCCGCCACTAATTTCGACCGATTCTTGCTGGAATCATCGCCGGAAACCCTAGCTTTGCCGAACCCCCTCTCGCCCAACCACCTCCGACCCTCCTCTCTGCCCAGAAACAGAACCCATCTCCTCCCTCGACCACCACAATTCCGGGTTCACAAGCGGGTTATGGAGCATCAAACCGGGCACCCGAGGGTCATTCATCACCGAATTTGGGGTTTTCCATCTTGAAAGTTCTGGGGGTGGTTTGTCGGGGTTTTCTGGGTTTGATTTCGATGGAGGAGGAGAGAGGGGGGGGGGGGAGGATTGAAGAAGATGAAGAAGTAAAAATAGGATCTGAGATTTTTAGAGAGAGAAAAAAGTTTGTATTATTCAGAGCAACATAAGGTAAAGTTCGTATTATTTTTTTAGCTCACGTGGATGACGTGGCAAAGTAAAAACAACCAGGCGCGTGCCTCCGCCGCCACGTCAGACCGCCGCCGAGTCAAGTTAATCTTAACTCGGTGGCGTGTTATTGGGGGCAACAGGGGGTCAAAGTTCGTATTATTCATCACTGAATCGAAAGTTTATATTGTTAACTCTTATATGGCCAAAAGTTCGTATTATTAGAATCCAATTTCCCTTTAAGTAAAAGCTTCAAACTATATTAGATTGATTGATATCACATATAATTTACTGATAATGGTGCACAATTTATTGTCTATTGAAGGGATAGTAAATGACAGTACTACATTCATTCCATATTATTGTTCTTTTTCAGAAATTGTGCGGTCAAATTAAAAAAAAATTTGACCATAAACTTTTCAACATATACAATAACTTGTTCAATGAAACTACTGTCGTTATATTTGTAACAAAAAATATCATCCTACAAGTATAGTCATATAGGCTTCGATTTTTCCCTTGATCTCTTCTTTCTTCCTATCAACCTATAGGGCATGTATAGTGAAACTGTATAGAATGGTCATTTTTAAATGAAATTAGGACCGTGACCTCAGTTTTTTTTTTTTTTTTTTGAGATGATTAGCGGGTTTAACTCATTTTATTAATCCGATAGAAAAAGTGCTCATAAGCAGATATAAGACCTTGGCCTTGACCTCTATTACTTGGGTTATCAATCGAATCACTGGTAGTAATGTTAGACATGATCTAGATATGGTGTACACTCAGTGCAATTTAAGTTGTAGCACTTTTTGGACAACTATCTGAAAGTTTCACCATAAACATAGGAGGAATTGTTTGAAGCCTTGCACTAGACATTAATTGCCTCTGTGTAAGGAAAATGTATCTTTCTCTTGCTCTCTCACTTCTGGAATTATGGTAATAATACAGTTTCACACTCCTTCCCCTTCTAATGAGCTGCTGACCAAGTAAAAATATTGAGTTATTTGATTTGGAAAGTTGAAATATCTGATTCACACTATGCAAGGAGAGATACAAACATGCATACATACATACATAGATAATGTTCCACTCAATTCATGCATTCACACTATGCAAGGAGAGATTTGGGAAAGTTGAAAATATAGGACTGGAAAAAAATCGGGTTCGGGTAAATTCGGGTCGGACACATTCAGACAATGTCAAAATTCGAACGAGAAATTCATGTCTGGACCTGGTTTTATTTTGGGTCAGACCGCGTCGGATAATTCGGACGAAGCTAAAATTGGGTTCAGACAATAGAAAAAAGAGAAATTTTATGTCCGAATATTCAGTCCATATCAAAATTCGGACGAAAAATCTATGTCTAGACCCGGTTTTTTCAGATCGATAATTCGGGTAATCCGGGTCGGACAAATTTTTGCCAGCTCGAGTTGAAATATATGATTTCTATATCTATGATAAAACCTTCACCTTCTTTTTGATCAAGCATTCCTCCACATGTATATCAAATCTCAACTGACAATCAACTCCACCCACCAAAAGTTTCCATTGTTGTAGCTCTATCTCCATTATATAATCACCCCTCCAACTCAAAACACACCACTTCCCTCCTGAAACACAACAAGTAGCGTCAAAATAAAAATGATGGCAAAGCCACAAGCATCAAACATTTTGCTGCTTGTCCTCATCCTTTCCTTGATCACCGCCACCATTGGCACCCCTACCACCACAACTCCACTACCGCAACCTCTAACAAACCTCCAAGTCGCCGGCCCCCACCCTCACCTCCAAGCTCTAGTTTCATAACCAGCTTCTGCTCGCACTTCAATGGCAGCCTACGTTTTGTAAGATTGATATGTGTGAAAAAAGGCGGACAATCCATGAAAATTTCACAGTCCATGGCCTCTGGCCGCAGGGTCATTTTCCCACCACACCTTGTCCTGGCAAAATATCATAGCTGACGCTCCATGGCTCCGTAATCTATTCCTTGTAAGACTCGGTGTGCATTGGCCCGATTTGAAGGCTGGACCATTTTATTTAGAGTCTTTCCAGTTCTGGTCAACACAATGGTTTAAACACGGCAAATGCAGTCTGCCCATGTTTGATGCCCAGAAATATTTCACAACCACGCTAGACTTGTTTGATCAGCTCTAAGTTATGACAAAACTCCGAGATGCCGGTAACTGATTCACTTTTTTGCCCTTTTTCCCCCTCCTTTCAATTTTCAATTCACATGTTGAAACTAACATAGAGTTTTTCTCCAGGGATTACCGCTACCCAAAAGTTAGATGCTATAAAGATACGCAATATATTTCCCGGGAAGGCACCCACTGTTCATTGTGATGCAGCACATCTTGACATGTTGCAAGAACTTAGATTTTGTTTGGACGACCAAGCCCAACAATACAGTGACCGCACACAAATCACAAAGAACTGTGCGTCCAAGTTCACATTGCCCCCACGCTAATCGCAAACAAGTCACAAATGTTCAGCTAATTCCTTGGTTATAAGTTAATTTTATTATGAGTTATGTGTTACCTTGATTTACTATCCCTCCAATGAACAATAAATATATGTAGTTGTGCACCATTATCACCAAATTATATGCAAAATACGACTAAAGGAGTATCATATTTTGGTGTAATAATTTTAAGGGCCTTATATTATTAAAAATAATTATGGGGTGACGTTATTTTTGATGTAAATATTTAGAGGGTACATTCCGGCCAATTTCTGGCAAAAAGTGGTACGAAATAGTGGATTTTTTTGTTTAGGTATGTTTATCATATTAAGTAATTTGTTTGTATATGTTAGAGCTAACTATAGACTTTAATTAGACTTCAATTTAAAACACGCCTAAACATAAAATTCACCGCTTTTCGCCATTTATGGTCGAAAATTGGCCGGAATGTCCCCTCTAAATATTAAACCAAAATAATGTCACTCCACAATTATTTGTCATAATACAGGGCCCTTAAAATTATTAACCTAAAATATGGGACCCCTTTAGCCGATTTTTGAATTATATGTAATGGAAGCTTTTATTATCTTCCTTTCTTGTTTCTCGAGAAATGGAGAAATTTATAGTAAAAAAGATTGGTCGTGAATGTTTCTCAAGAAATTTTGTTAGCTTTTCAAAGGCCATGTTCTTTAGTTGGGTTAAACTTAATTAACTTAATTTAATTTAATTTATTTTTACCTAATCTAACTTAATCTAATCCCCTAAAAACACCTTAATCAAAAATAACTTTTAAATCAAAAAGAAATTAAAATAACATCAAATCAATCCATTTTTTCCAATACCTCTAACCTTTTCATTTATTTTTCTCAAAATATTCAAATTTTATTAATAAAATAACTATTATACCAACTTTCTCATGTTTTTAAATGTAAACCAAACATTGTACCATATGATAATTTCTTTACCATATGTAGGTTGCTGAATAAAAATGCTTCTCCCTTAAGCAATACGGTATTTGTTTGTGGGTGATGAGATTGGATTGTTTAACTTCAATTATAATATGAATGCAGATGTTGGGTAGCACTAAATCTGACAAGATAACATCTATAAATAGCAACGTACTCTATTATACGGATACTGTGTGATATGATCAGATGGGTGATGATACGTGTCTTGGGGCAAGACACTGCTCAAGTGTCTTGTTCCTTATAAAATCAATACTTATTATTATTTTTAATCCCAATTTTTTTACAGATACTAATAGTTATCAATTATAAGAAGTTTAGAATGTACTGGCTACGCCAACAATTAAAATTGACACCTAACGAATGAATCCCATCCGTTGGGCATATTTTAGACACCTTTTTGTAAATTTTAAAAAATATAGATAAATGTGTGATTTTATACAATTTATATATATTATTATAGTTATAGAAGTCAATCATGTAACTTTTTTCCAATTTAATTTATAAATATATAAGTTTTCTATAATGAGAAGATAAGACTTTTATCATTTTGGATGATGATATTCAATCAAAATCTTGTTTGTTTTCTTCCATGTGTGATACTAAAAATTATTATACAAACGAGTCATGTTTTATGGAATTCATCGACTATCCAACAACTACCTTCTCTCAGACAATTGCTTTCGATGATTCGTTCAATTTGTCCAAGACAATTGCTTTCCAGTTGAAGGGTATGTGCAATTTTTTATTTATTTTTTTTGATAAGTTAATTTATTCTTTTTAAAGTTTTCTTCTTTAGTTTACACTCATAGTTATCATATTTAAATTTAAGATGTAGGGTTTTCCATAAAATCCAAGTTTTGTTGTTTTATGTGATGAAATCCTAAGCCATTCCAGTGCGCCAGAACTTGTAGGTTGTCAAAATTCCAGTAAGATAACATGTTGAGTTAATTTTCGAATTTTCATATTTACGATTGTGACATCTTGTGTGAATTTATTTGATTGAGTAGGTGGGTATTGGGATGAGCAAAAATGCTTGTCCCTGAAGAAGACTTGGTGACTGAGGTACTTCTAAGATTGCCACCGAAATCTCTGGTACGCTTTAAGTGTGTGTCGAAAGCCTGGCAAACAATGATGGATGGGCGCGAATTCATGCGCGAATACCTCCAATTGACATACAATCATTCTTCGAGCCTGCATTTGGCCTTGTACCGAGATTTTCCAACCAGTTTGATGTCCGTCTTGCCTACTAATGAGTCTGATGAACAACTAATCAACTTAAAGGGCGCCCCTGCTGACATCACTGATGTATTTGGTGATGCGTTCGATCCTCAAGTTACCACGCGGTACTCCCATAGTGTTTCTGGTCCAATCAATGGGATTTATTGCATCAACGGTATCCAATTCCAAGACAAGTTATCTGATTTAATCGAACAAATAGGCATTGTCGAGTTCGCATTCTGGAATCCAGTTACGGGACAATTCCATGTCTTACCCCCCACATTATTGCTTCCTGAAGCACGTAGATGTTATGTCAAATTTATGACCGTAGATGGTTGCCTTGCTGTTGCTTCACCGTCAAATGCTGATGGCTCCTCATTAATCGGGATTATTGTGATGAAAGAATATGGTGTCCACGAGTCATGGTTCAGAGCATACAACATTGTACTCAACTCACCGGGTGGATTCATCGGCTTTGTTAAAGACCAAATCTTTGTTAAGGAAAAAGACAGCGCAAGGGTTGTTTCTTATCACTTAGGAGACAATCGAGTTGAGTACAATGAATATTGTCGTGTGCCTTTCGGGGACATTGAGATTATGCCATTTGATGGATCTCTTGTCCCCATTCATCCTCGCCATTAGAACCCAATGATTAAAGCAATATATATTACATGCACTCAGAGCATGTGCTCCAAATACTTACGAATGAACAATCATATGAATCAGAGTGAACAACCATAATAATCAGAGTGAACAACTCAATACATATGAGTAAACAATTGTAGAATCTGGAGCACGTGCTCCTGGAGCACCTAATAATTTGCATGATTAAAGATGGATCCTTTAGTTCTCATCTTATTTTACCATTATAATGCTCAACAGGAATAAAAGTAGTTTTGGTTTTCCATGGTGAATTTTTCGGGTCTATATTGAAGGTTTTGCATCTGGGGTTGTGACTACTTTCAGTTTAGTTTGTGGGTTTTGTCTCTCTATTTGTTTTTTTGATATGATTAGAGGTTCATTGCCTTATGAAAAGTTGTAACTTGTTGGCATTACATTCTTGAATACCACTCTTGAGATAGAATGAGGTTGATGTTCAAGCTCTTCACATACAAACAGTCACAACAATCACCAACCCTAAAATCATTCATCTTCTTTTGAACAGTATTTTATTCCATCACTATGGGATGCCATGCCATGCATATATAATGTAGTAAGACAATCAGTTCCTCCCTCATAAAATTTCAAAAACTCAATTCCTTGGATAGATTTGTGTTGAATCAATAATTGGATAGTTTTCTACAAAGATGTTGGATACCCCCACAACAGGAGTCTGATATAGGTAAGGTGACCCCTATCTACTATTGTTTAAAAATAATGTTGAAAGCTTACTCAAAAAAATAAAAAATATCCTATAACTACAACTCACAACAATCAACTGAAAAATTGGTATGATTAAGTCTTATATGGCCAAAAATTTATATTATTAGAATCCAATTTCCCAAACTTTTTTTCTTCCTCAGGTGTGATTCCACAGAGAAACTCGAGCTCTTGCTTCGTGACTTGAATAACATTGGCCAGGTTCCACACTTGCTGATGAAAGCTTTGGTTTCTTTGCAATTTTAACAACACGCAGAGTTGTTCTCCTCATATTGTACGTCATCCAAGCAAGGAAGTTGAGTTCAAGTAAAACATCTTTGCCTGTGTTTCAAGGAAAAATGTTACTTTAGAAAATAGAATATTCAAGGCAAGCTTGTGTGTATATATCACATAATTGATACAAAATGAAATGAGATATTTAGAAATAGAATACATATTTTAGCCCTAATTAACATTAACTAAAACAAATAAAATGAGAAATTTATTAATGGGAACATGGATAATATGAATATCGTCAAGCCACCAATCAACTAGTACTAACGGCCAAAATGATTCATTGATTCTTCCTCCGTTGACTTGTACAACTATCATACAACGCAACCGAATACCTCCACATTTTAGCTCTTCATGTTCCATGTCTTTTATTTATTTATTTATTTATTTATTATTCTATAATAATTCAAGAATAAATTAGATTCTCAATTTGTTGACAACTTTGTTCCCACCCGGACCAACAAAAGTTTTCAAAAATATATAATATTCAATTAATCAATTATCATAATTACAAAGTCTTATCATAAGTATGTTCTAAAATCATCAAACTTTCAATTCTATTATTAAAAAATTAATAATCGTGAAACTTTAGCAATTCATGTATGGCCTTAATTTACTCAATTTTATTATTATTTATGCTTATTATACATGTAATTTTATAGTTTTGATAAATTACAAATAAAAAAAATTAGATAAAGGGGAAGCTTCAAGTGGGTGGATGGGGTTGTGGTCTCCTTCCATGAGTTCCATCCTTACCATAAAACTAATTTTCATACATAATATAAATATATAAAATTGAGTTGAATTTTTAGTTTTTCTACTTCATGAAATATTGAACCTAATCCGTCGAGATCATCACTAAGGGCCGGTAAATTTCATGGGTATCTTGAGGTAAGGTAAATGATGAATTTTGGTAATATTTGGTAACTTTTGGTAATTTTTGGTAACTTTTGGTAACTTTGAGTAAATTTATATGAGTAAATTTATATGGGTAAATTTGTGTTTTTGAATAAAAGGGAAAAATAAAAAAAACCTACTTTACACGTGTCATATAATTTTCGATAATTTTGGTAACTTTCGGTAAATTTTGGTAACTTTTGGTAATTTTCAGTAACTTTCGGTAATTTATGGTAATTATCTACTTACCTCAATTAACCCATAAAATTTACAGGGCCTAACTCCACCCAAGTTTTATAATTTTAACTTAATATTCAATGATTCAATTCTATAATTTTTTTTGATTTAGTATGTGAGATATAAATTTTAACTTCAAATAACACACTAGCTTCTTTCATGACTTCAATTTACCGTGCTTTAATTTATTAGTAATTCTTCCATTAAAGACAAATAATGAGTAGGAGTCAAACTCAAAAAGTCCTAACAAATCCTTTAGAAATAAAAAGGAAAACAATAATAAAATGGAGATGGATGTGTAGTTTTTAATATTAAATATTAATGTCCTCTCCTATGGCCATTTTCTTATATGATATTATCAAGGAAAAAGATTGGAAAGAGAAGAAGACCCAATCAAAGGAAAACCAAGGCATAGAAAAATTAAAAAACAAGGCAAAGTTTCTCTTCTGCTGCTTCCTCTCTCTTTCCTTCACCATATTTATTTCTCAAATTCCATCATCATTTCATGATCAATCACATACATACATACATACAACTTCACCTCTTTCTTTCTATTCTCTCTACTTTTTTTAGAGAGAAAAACACACAAAACAACAACAAGAACAAGAAGAACATCAGATGGGGAACTGTTTTGGATCAGAAGAAGATGCCAATGCTCATATTATGACCAACACAAACCAAGGTAAGTTATATATACGCCATGTTCTTTAGAATGGTAGGATTAAGTTAGGTTTGAAAGGTTAAAGAAAGGAAGTGTAAGGATAAATTTTGACTTTGGTTTGAGTGTTTTTTAGGGAATTGAATAAGGTAAAGTAAGGTTAGGTAAGGATAAACTTAACTTACTATTCAGGGTCATACCTTCATCTTAATTACCTCTTTGGTAATAATATGAAGAAGTGACTTCATAAATTAATTTTAATACTTGTCTTCTTCCTGATCTTGTATGATTGATCTGTTTGTTTATCAAGCAATGAGATGGATGATCTTGGTTTACTTTTCATTGATTTAGTGGTGCAATTTGGAGGTGTTGAGGTCAAGTAGTTATCATAATTAATCCTCTTAATAGGTTGAGTGCTTAATTTGTTAGTTGACCCATTTTGCATCTCTTTGATCCTGAAGCTGTGCTACCTTTTTTTTTATTTTTCCAAAATATTTTAAGTATTTTCTCAAGCAATTAATTCACAATCAATTTTACTTTGTAGTTTGTACCAACATTATAATTTCCTACTCTTAGACTTGTTCTAAATGTGAATCATCATATTATAGTATATTAGTATGTTGTTTTGTGTTTGTTTTGATTGTTTAAGCTTTTTTTCTATAGATGGGTCGTTACAATCCAACTTAAATTTATCAATTTTTCTGTGCTTTTCAACTTTTTCCAAAACTTACTCATTCTTACTTTGTCAATTCATGCAGTAGAAGTAAGAGATTTCAAACCTCCAATGGCGGTGCCTAAACCTAACGAGGTGCAAGGAGGAGGAAGAGCGGTTCCAATAGGCACAATCGGAAAAATCATAAAGCCGAACCCAAAAATATTTACATTTCTCGAATTAAAGACCGCCACAAGAAATTTCAGGCCGGATTCGGTGCTGGGAGAGGGAGGGTTTGGGAGAGTGTACAAAGGGTGGCTAGATGAGACCACATTGGCACCATCTAAGCCCGGCGTCGGCGTCCCCGTCGCCGTCAAAAAATGCAATGCCGACAGTGCCCAAGGTCTCAAGGAATGGAAAGTAAGTTTATGTTCACAGTTACTCCCACTAATCCATATTATTTGTCCCTATAGTATATGTGTTGTAAAATCGATATATAGAATGATCTATTACTTGAATTGCCATCATAAGATTAGTATTAAAAAATATATTTATAAAAATGTCATACTGTAAAATTTTTGTAAATATATATCAAACTTTATGATTTGTAAAAAGGATTATTGGATGATAATACAATGAACTTTAGGGGTATTGGATAATAATACACTGAACTTTTTTCTTGGACTCTAATACACTGAGCTTTGAGGGTATTAGACAATAATGCACTCAGACCAATTCAGCTGGTGGTTGACGTGGTGACTGTCCTACTTTGAGGTATTATTTTTCTATTTTTTTCCAAAAAAATATATTAGTTATCCTGCTTATGTGTACTTTTTTACATGACAAAAGTTTATTCTGAAAAAAAAAAATATAGAAAAACGACACCTCAAAGTAGGACAACCACCGCGTCAACCACCAGTTGAATTGGTCTGCGTGCGTTATTGTCCAATACCCTCAAAGTTCAATGTATTAAAGTCCAAGAAAAAATTCAGTGCATTATTATCCAATCGCCTAAAATTCAGTGTATTATCATCCAATAACCCTTGTAAAAAAATCAAAATAGCAAATATTGTGGAATAAAGCAGTAGCATCTCCATTTGTTTCTAAATTTCCACACTTAATTTCACTAATTTTTTTTAATTATTGATAGCCAAAATATTTAAAAGTTTACAGAATACAACAAATCGCATAACAAAATAGCAAACAACCAGCTGCAAAAGATAAAGGCTACAACCAAACACTGCAAAACATATATATAAATAGCGCAGCAAAGATGTTCGCATCCACAACCTCAAAAAAACCTTCACAACTCAATCACGTTGTTAAAAGATCAAAAACTTCAATTTGGCGGGTCATCGAAGACTCGTACGGTCAATGTTTTGGTATGCCCTTTTGAGTTTTTTAAATGGTTGGTTGCTGAACATGCTGATGACTATGTTAATAAAGGCTTAAATTAGCGTGGTGAATTATATGGGTTTTTACCTAATGGATTAACGTTACTCCAATAATAATTGAGCTTCATATTAAAAGCTACTTTCAAAGAATAAAGTTTGTTTACTTTTATGAAGCTTGCCTTTTGTTTCTTCCATGTATTTTTCTCAAGATTACTACTCCCTCCATCCCGTTTTAAATGTCACAAAAACTAACTTTGCAAAACCAATGCACTTTAGAAATAGAGTGAAAAAATATGTATGGACAAATATATCCCTCATTAAAGAAAGAGAGGAATAGAGGAGAATTTTAAAAGGTAAAATAAAAATCACATTTATTAATTATGAGTAATATGAGTATTTTAATTATTGGAAATGTAAAATTGACAAATAAAAAGAGAAAAGATATTTAAAAAATTTGACACTCATTAAGAAACGGAGGGAGTACTCTGTAGTATTATTCATATCATGAATGAACCACCGCTTTAATGAAATTGAAAACGAAAGTTGACTAATTAATTAGGATGCCTCGTCAATACCAATGACCAATGGAGCATTATATTTGTTTGACTCTTGGTTTAACTTAACATGTTGTGTTTGACTTTAAAGTTAATAATTTTCTTATACATGGCCAAGATTTCAAATCGGCAATAGTTAGTTTTTTTTTTATATATTGGTAAGTCAGATTATTTATTGTGCAAATGAACATATGAAATCTGTAAAATACCATAATATAGTAGATATCGACTGAACTAAAAATTCATCGGTGATAATAATTAGTAATTACTGTGTGGAGGAGGTCATTTTTTCCCCTATCATTTTAGTTGACATCCATACAAGTGTTGTAGGGCAAAATTTTAGTTTTTAATGAAAAAAAGTTTGACATTTGCCCGAGAATTATCGAGAAAAAATAACATCTTTTGAAAATTCTCAAAGCTACAATACAATACGTAGGTTCCTATTATCAATCAATAGCATTCTATTCTTATTTTGAGATGTTTGAGATTAGTCAATCCATGAATTTCATGCATTAAATAAGGTGTCTTCTTCTTGAATTTTTTTTTTTTTGGGTAAAATGGGAGACTAATTGTCTCAAATTAAGCTTACAGATAATCCACACTTGCCCTATTCCAAAACAGCCTTATCTTGACTGATGGATTGTGTGAGGATTTGGCTGAGGAAACAAGTGTTTGGTTAGATTTGACTAGTGTGAAAAAATGGCTTCACCTTTCATGATAAACATTGACAATCCATGTACATTGAATAATCGGTTAGAGTATAAAATTATTATTTGGTTTTTAATTATAAACTTAAATTTTGGTTCCACGTATATGGTAGCAGAGTCAAACTAAATAAAAGGTCTCATATTCAAATCTCAGCACCCCATACTTATTTACAAGGTAAAAGAGGACCTTTGCAGTATCCTTGTTCACTTTATGATAGTTTTTGATGTATTAGGTCTTCAGATTTTTAAGACAATATATTTACGAAAATTACGATACTATATTCATATATTTTTCGTGATAAATTTGATGATATTTATATACAACAATAACAACTAATAGGAAAACATATTTATTAATTTCATATTTAGATTATTATATGTTGGATAATTAATAATTAAAGTTTGGACTGGAACAGACAGAGATCAACTTCTTGGGGAAATTTTCACATCCAAATCTTGTAAGGTTGATTGGCTATTGCTGGGAAGAAAAGGAGCTACTTCTAGTCTATGAATACTTGCCCAATGGTAGCCTTGAACACCATCTTTTTGAGAGTAAGCACCTATTTTTATTTGTCTTTTTCTTTTTCCTTAATGTATGTCTACTTGCTAATACTTGCCATAGCCTTGTGAGTTAATTATGAGTTGTTTTTTAAAATTGATTTCTTTTATATATTGGAATTAGAATGTTTATGTTATATTTGCAACCTATGATTTTGAAGTTAAACTTATGACTATTTTCATTGACAATTGGATTGATGTATAGAGAATAGAGATCCTCCTTCTTGGAGTGCAAGGATTAAAATAGCAATGGATGCAGCTCGAGGCCTTGATTTCTTACACAATTCTGAAAACACGGTTATTTATCGTGATTTTAAAGCTGCAAATATTTTATTAGATAAGGTAAGTCTTCTGTTTCCTTTCCTGGGGAGTGTATAAATTACTTTCTTTTTGCCAAAAATATTTACATTGCTTAAAGTGGTGTATATATTCACTTGAGTAATTCCTTGTTAAATTGACAATGGCAGGAATATGGAGCAAAATTGTCAGATTTTGGGCTAGCTAGAATTGGTCCACCCGTCGACAAATCACATATCACCACTCAAGCTGTAGGTACATTTGGTTACGCAGCCCCTGAATACATCAATACAGGTAATTAAGTGAAAAAGAAATTCCACTCCCATTAATATTACAATTATAATTGGAATCTTTTAATTTAAAAATGGATCTTTTCTTCAAAAAAAATATGATTTTTTTCCTTGTTAACATATCTATTATGAATTATTGAATTAACTTTGTGAATTTTATGTTCAAGCTGATATGTGATTGCAAAAATTTTAATATATTTTTTCCAATCACCTTCAACGCAGGCCACTTATACGTGCGAAGTGACGTATACGGGTTCGGGGTGGTATTACTCGAAATATTAACGGGCCTTCGGGCCTATGACTTAAACAGGCCCACAGGCCAGACAAGCCTAGTGGACTGGTACAAGCCCATGTTGAGTGACAAGTCCAAGCTGAAGAAGATAATCGACCCAAGAATGGAAGAGTACCCTCCCGAAGGCATCAACAAGCTGGCCCAACTCATATTGAGGTGCCTCCAAAATGACCCTAAAAACAGGCCACCAATGTCCGAGGTCCTCTTGATTTTGGAGAGAATTAGCACTATTCGGCTCGACCCAAAGGGCCCAAGGCCTGGATCTTCCAAGCCAAGAGTCCATGACAAGAGGCCCAGTAGGCCCAATAGTTATCACCCATCTCCCGTTCATGGTGGAAGTGCAAGTTCGAGCCCAAGGCCACAAGCCCACCGACATACCCATGGGCTTTAGGCCCATAAACTCGGTTGGGGTTCGAGATTGGCTGATGTTTTTGTAATACCATTTTGAATGTATGGTGAATGACGTACTCGTGGTGGTTTCGTGTAGTAGTTTAGAATGAAGAGTAACTCGATTACTAATCTTTTGGGAGTAATTATTTTTTATTTCGGAGAGAGGCGAAAAAAGAGGTTATTCATGTAAAAAAAAATGTTTTAATGTTGAAAAAATGATCAATTTGAGCGGAAAAAAATAAATATGAAATTACTGCCCAAATCGAACTTGGCAAGTATTTGTTACTCCTATTTTTTTTCTTTTTCTTGAGGACAGTTTAACAAAAGGTAACGAACAAAGTGAGTGTATGATGTTTACTGGACTTAGGAAAGAGGAAAAGTCCAAATGGGCCGGGAAACATATGTACAGGCCCAATATTAACGGGCCGTGCTACTATTTCCTTTTCTGATGCTATATAATTCTGGTTCCTGACAAATTCGTTTTATGTGCAATTTATAACTCAATAGGCTTGAATTTAAATTTAGCTAAAATTTTAAATTTTAGCTCGATGTGTTCATGGTAGTTGAAATGCATGTTGCTTGAGAAAAATTTAGTATAGCAAAAATCACCTAAATAGAAAATACTTTATGCTTTTTTAGAGATATATTAATTTTACAATTACACCTCTCCCCCCCCAAAAAAAAAAAAAAACTAATGGTTGCTTGCCAAATACTTGCATGCTTATTTTTTTTTATCAACAAAATTATAATCTTTTTTATTAATCAATATTAACTTTCTTTGCTTCTTTACCATAAAATAATAGGCATTTGACAGTTTCTAAATTTTAGGTCAGTTGGAACTTGTTTATCGAAATTGTAAATTTTAGGACTAAGGTCATGCTTTTTAGAGTGGTTGGATTGAATTAAAATTGGTAAGAAAAGGAGAGGAAAGGTTGGAATTGGTTTGAGTTACGTTAATTGTGAGGTAAAAATATTTTATTAATAAAATTTGAATGTCTTGGTGAAAATAAATGTGAAAAAAAATGGAATGGTTTTATGATTAAAATAATATTACTTCATTTCTTTTTTATTAAAATTTTGAATTTGGTTTGAGTGTTTTTAGAGAGTTGAGTAAGGTCAGGTAAGATAAGTTTAGGTTGAGTTAAGTTAAACCTAATTTGAACAGGGTTTGAAACTGCTACATTCTACCTTCCATACACCACTTGTTCGTGATTTCGGAGTATCGATTTTGATTTTGGCATATATATATAGCCTTTCTAATTTGCATATAGACCCAAATAGGCAAATTGAGAGGGATCCTATGCTTTTATAAACTATAATCCCGTGCCAAATTAGGTCTATGAACTATAATACAATTACGTGCCAAATAGGGCATAAAAATTCCCCTTTCATTGCATTCTTTCTAGAAGAGTAGTTAAATTTTCTTTTCTTAAACAAAATTAAAAGGTACTGTACTAAAACTACTAATGACCTGGTAAACCAACCTTAATATAATATTCACAATTAATTATCAATGGATATTGTAAGTAATAAACATAATCTTTTTTATATATAAAAAAAAAAAGTTGACAAAGATGTGAAGTAAGTACTTTGGTCAACGGCAAGGAGAATGTAGCCGTTTAAACCCTCCACGCTGACACGTGATACCTTAAACCCACGCTAGCTACTGTGTGAACTGTCAAGGAAAATAAAGACCCACACAATTTAAAGCTAATCACTAAGATTTAAGTCTTAATCATGATTACAGGCTGTTAATCTTGTTTTATTTGTGTTTAAGAGCATGAAATAATTATTGTCTTACTAATCATGTCACATGTTGTAGCATGCTATTGCTCCCCATCTTTTAACCTTTATGGTACTACTGCTACTACTAGTTAGCTACCTACCACTATTACTTATTTTCAAATAACTATTCCCTCCCTATCAAAAAAAAAAAAAAAATTTCCTCCGTTTTTATTACGTGTCATTTAGAAAATTATATAAAAAATTTAGACCGTTAGTATCTTAATTTATATAATGATTCATCATATATAAAATTGATGTCATTAGATTCGTAACAAAAAATACTATTAAAAAATATAATATTATACTTTTTTTATATAAAAATCTTATATAAGAAATTAGTGATTAAATATTGACTTTGAAGAACGTAAATAACAAATAAAAAAATAAATTTTATAGTATCGATCTTATATTATTTTCTTTTTTTTTTATGGATTATATTATTATCTTTTGGAAGATGATGAATTATTTATGTAAACTTTATTTGTTTCTTGCTACGTTTAGCCTATGACATTATATTTATATATATATATATATATATATATATATATATATATATATATATATATATAATATTTAAAATAGATATTACTACATCTTTTTTTTATGTCGCTGAAATTTTCGAGCTAAAAACTTTGATTGAGTATCTTAAGGCCCCGTTCTTTTATGTGTGGCGCGGTGCGGTGTGGTGGAATTGTGGTGAGTTTGGAAAAGTTGTGATTGATTTTGGTGGGTTGTGTGGAAAGTTGTGGTGAGTTTTGGTTTTAATAATTGCAAATATATTGGAAAATATGAAGGGTTGTGGAAAGTTTAACTTTTAATAAAATGATAAATTAAATTAGAAAAAGTAGATTGTGGTGGGTTGTCAGTTGTGGTAGGTTGTGGTGGAATATGACAAGTTGCAGTGAGGTGTGGCACCGCAGTCAGCCAGCCGCATGAAAGAATAGGGCCTAAGTTGTATCATGATTTATAATACAAAACTAATGTCATTAGATTCCTAATAAAAAATACTACTCGAAACATATAACATTATATATTTTTATAAAAATCTTATATGAGAAATTATTAATTAAGAATTGACATCAAAAAGTATAAACGACGGATAAAAAAGAATGGAAAAAGTAATTCTTTTATAGCAACTATCTTATGTTAATATTACGTATTAAAAATATTATATTCTCAAAAACATATAGTGACGCACATATTAAAACAACTATGAGAATAAAAATAAGACTAGAACTACATAAATATAATCTAGACATTTACTTTTCATATATATGATTGACGTGTTTCAACTTTGCTTGAAATTCCATTATGGTTTTTGACTTTATATTAGCTTTGCAATGTCTACGGCTCTTTTGATTGCTTTTTAATTCCAATTTATTGGTTGTATTCTTTAAAAGTGCATATATACGTATGTCGGATAGTAAATAGTAATCCTTATCCATATATAGTTGCATTGGTGTTAATCATATTATTGGACACTATCATAATATTACATCTCCAAAACTAATCTAAAATGATAAACATCTTAATTGCATTTCATCAAAATCACTCATAAAATTAAATCTAAGTATATTTAAATCTTTATAAAGACATGTATCATTACTTTGAGGGTTATTACAACTTATAAACAATATAAAAATATTTATTTATTTATTTATTTATATTTTTTCATAAATATAAAACTATGCATAAAATATGTATTTTCTACTATAATTGATAAAATTAGGCTATTCTTTATATTTTTTGATCTAGCTAAAAAATATTATACTCCTATAGTTGATAAATATATATAATTATTAGAGAAAATATTATTAAAAATTACAAAAATATAAAATATGGACAATTCAAGATGATTATTAACTATCTTGAGTCAAGATCTGTACCATTGTCCCTATATATGATTAATTGAAATCAAAGGTGATTAATTTCTAATTATCCTATATATGACTATAAAAAAGAAATCCTATATATATGGAATTTTCCATTATAACATCTAGAAAACGTATGAAATAGTAAGTCTATATATAGAGATAGCTAGGCATGGCATGATGGGTCCATCCCCGTGAAAAATCGATGCATGAAATGGTAAAGACATGCGTTTTATCATATGATTATACACTCCCATATCATTTTCGTTGACAACCTTTTTATATTTATTTAATTTATATATCTACTTTTTTGAAATTAACATGTATATTTATATATTATATATGCATGACAAGTCCAATTTTTGAAAAGACCATGCATGAGAATAATCCAGCTTCTAGCTGAACCTCTGACTTTCTAATTTTTTTTTGTTAAAGAAAAATTACTGGGGCCATTATTTTTGCTTGTTATTTACTTCAGCCTGCTTTCTGATGAGATAAGAATGCTCAATTGATTGGGGTTTTGATTGTGAGGCTCAAACTTTTAGGTAAAAAAATCTCTCCTAATTTCCCATTCTCGTAATTATCTCTTATTTAAAAATGGAATTATTGTTTATTTGTGGAGTAGATCGATCACCATGACATAGAGCCTACATTTTGACTTTGATCGGTAATTAACGTTGAAAGTTGGAAGTTTTTAGTGACATAAATATTAAAGTGATCGATGCATAAAATATGATGGCCGGAGAAATCATCAGCCAAGAACTTGTAGTCACTAATACTAAGAAAAAACAAGAATATTGTATAATACTAAGTAATATGAATATTAATACTGTATCAAATTATTGTTCAATATTTAAATTTTTTAATTTGGTTAGATTTTTGGTTAAGTTGATTTTTGCACAATGGTACGTGGTTAGGGATCGGAGTGTTCATCACACAAATAACCTAAGCGAGAAAAACATAGAAAGATAGTTGATCACAAGGATTATTTTAACATAAAAAAACTCAAATTTGAGAAAACTATAAACAATACACTAATATGAGGATTACAATATGTTTGAGATTCTTGGTAACTTCTCTCTATGTGATGACACCTTATAGTTACCGTAAGCCTTCAACATACTAAAGCATAAATAAGAAGGCTACTGTTATAGAATGAAATCATTATCGGACCTTCAACACATTAGTTTAAGTTTTAGTTGATATATATAATTTAATATGGTATTAGGACCAGATTAGGTAAGAAGTCTTAGGCTCTAATCAGCATCCCGTATGGCCATATGTATTTGTGCAAGATGAAAAAGAACTTTTACAGCATTCATGCTTCAAACTCAAAGTGCATTTGTGTGAGAGGTGTGTTAGAGTATAAAATCATTATTGAACTTAATTTATCTATCATATTAACCTTTTGACTAAAATGGTTTTAGCAGTTAGTAAATGGTTTGGATTTGTAACATGTTTCATTAATTTGAATAGCCCAAATTAAAATTCAACGAGTGAGTATATATACCCCACACACGTCTGAATTGGACGGATACATATAATGTCACAGATAAATGCTATCAACTTTGAATCCAAATCATATAGGACAAAATATTAGCTTAGCAATTAATCAAGCTGTTCTGACCAAAAATATAATAATAATGATCACTGTATTGTGATAGAGGTATTATTTATCACCAAATTTGACTTGTTATTATATTAATTGTGTGCAATCACTATTAAAATATGTGTATTATTAACCACTTTTTTCCAACCAATTTAAAATGGTTAGAAAAACCAACCATTTTAGCAACCATTTGATATTCCAACTATTTTTCAAAAAATTTAGTGCGAAAAATGGTTGAAATTTCCAACTAATTTTACTAAAATTAGTTGGAAAATTTTCCTACCATTCTTTTTCCTAATGTTCTTCCACTTGACGTGGACCAAACTAGCTATACATACATACATGCAATGTCTTATTTTAATTTTTTAGAAATTATTCTTTTCAATTTATTATTGCAGGTTTAACGCCCTCCGCTCTAGCATAGGTTCGTGGTAACAAGTTAAGTTATGTATATTTAATGTTAATATCAATTGTAGAATGATCCACTTCACTTATATATAAATTCCTCACACATCTGATCCTTAAATTTGATTTTGTATTTGGGCCCTATACGATGAAGTCAATATTTAAAATAGGTAGCATATAACGGTATGAGTATCGATCCAATCGGATATATAGCAATTTTACTTTTCCAACTAGGGGATATCTGTTTAGATGAGCTAGAGTTTAAAGAAAATATGTTCAATAAATTTAGCAATTTATTTAGTTGATTAATGTAAATTAACATTTAGAGATATCAATAATTTTCAATATAGTAGTTAGTCCAAATATTGAATATTAATTTTTCAAAAGTTATTTGAGATGCTGAATGCTATTTGTTACTCCTTTCGTTACATATTAATCGTCGCATTTGGAAACTGTGCAGTCAAACTTTAAAAATTTTGACCATAAATTTCTCAATATACATAATGACTTGTTAATTTGTTATATAAAATTACTACCATTGGTTCGTAACGAAAAAATATTATCATAAAAGTATAATATTGTAAATGTTTATAAAATATTATCTAAAAAATTATTAATAAAAATATAATATTGGAGACAGTGACAATCAATTAAGTGACAATTAATATAAAATGGAAGGAGTAAAACTGTAAAACACTAGAGGCTACCCCAAATGTCCAATAATTATGAGGTTTTGGAACTTAGGAAGTCTCCAATAAAGAAGCGCGTTTTACCCATTAAAATTTGGCAAAATTTGTCGTGGGTTTACACTTATGTGCATGTCTTAAAGATATTATTTCCAAATGTTCACACACTATTATTTCAAAATTCGTATGAAAGTAAGGAAAGTTGGTTATTGTCTTCAAGTGTAATTGGACACTATATTTGACCATAATTTCAGTATAATCCAGTGAGAATTATTGTCATGCATGTACTCCATGTTTGCCCTTTTTTTTATACGGTTGATTGCAGTGTAATAATGGTAGGGTGCAATGGAATTTAAAAAAACGTAGTGAATTGTGGTGATCGAGTTGTGGTGAATTGTAGTAAGAATTATGGTAAGTAGGGTAAGTGAGGAGAAAGAATGTGAAAAGTAGAGGAAAAAAGTGAAGAGATATATTGATAATGATTGTGGTGTGTTGTGATGAAGTGTGGTGTAAATTAAAGAGTTGCGGCACGATGTGGTACCGCACCACAATCTACCACATAAAAGAACAAGGTCTAAATAATGTCATCTAATTTTGTAAATTAAATATTTCATACGGACAGTATAGGGTGTTCACTAATAAAATAATACTCGAAGTAGGCTTCAAATGAGAACTTAGCCTAAAAATCAAAGGAAAATCAACTTGTGCAAGACACATATTATATGTCTTGTCACTATAGAAAATCTATACATTTGTAAATTAAATTGGAAAAAAGTTACATGATTGACTTCTAAAACTATAATAATATATATAAATTGAATAAAATCACACATTTATCGATATTTTTTAAAATTTACAAAAAGACGTCTAAAATATGCCCAACGGATGGGGTTCATTCATTAGAGTGTCAATTTTAATTGTTGGCATAGCCAATACATTCCAAGCTTCTTATAATTGATAATTAATAGTATTTGTCAAAAAAATTGGGGTTAAAAACGATAATAAGTATTGATTTCATAAGGGAGAAGACATTTAAACAGTATCTTGGGGCAAGACATTTATCATCACCCAAAATCAAAATAGGCTTCAAATGAGACTTGGCCAATCAATAAAGATTGAAATTCTTGATACATTAAAAATTCAACTCGCCTCCCTCATGCCCTCAAATTTTTTGTAAAAAAAAAGTTAACCAAAAAGTTAAGAAATTGACCAGTTTTTTCAAGTTGATTTATTTTCTTTATATTTGATTATATCTCAATCGTAAAAAAATTTTAAATAGGACCCACAATTTCTCACTTTTTCTTTAAAATTTCCCCTTAGAGGGGTAAGGGAAATTTTTCATGGGCAAACATTTCTCTTGAACATCAACATCCCACAAAAAAATTCCAAAAAAAAATTTCCCTACAACTTATACCAAACACTCTTGTGAAAATGAAGCTTAACAAGATATTATTTATAGTTGATGATGCATGAATATACTCAAGAATACGTTGTGAAGAAACCCCTACTCCATTCCAAGGACCTCCACGGTTCTGAGGACCTCCACAGCTGCTGACGTGATTTTGATTGAAAGACAAACCTTGAAGATATAAAATTAGGGAAGTTTCCATAATATTAATATTCCATATCTTCTCTAGTATTTATATATCTTACATGAGCCCTAACTGATTTTATATTATTTTTTGAAAGCAACTGATTTTATATTATTGCAAAGATCCAAATCAAAGGAAAGAGGTAGTTGCCGAATAAATGAAGATTGAGGATCAAACAAAGAAGGAAAGAATCTGAAGAATATCAACGCTACTCTGAGGACCTCACCATATCCAGCAGTGAGGACCTCCAGTTCCAGTGCAAAGATTTTATTTGAAAGAGCAAATTTAGGGAAGTATCTTGAATATCTCTAAAATATTTCCAGCATATGTCCAGAATAATATCTACTAATTGTGATATATATCTTTGCAGATGATCATTACAAAATGGCAAGCTTAAAGATCCTAGAGAATCAAGACTAGAAGATCAACACAAAGATGGAAAGGATCAAGCATATATAATGATCAAGCATATCTGGATAGCAAACATAAAGATCCTAAAGAATCAAGATTAGAAGATCAACACAAAGGTGGAAATGATCAAGAGTTAAGGAAACTTCAAAGTATCCGTTATATTGGAACCTCAAGCATCTATATAAAGCTTGGATGTCCTCCTCTCTCAAAATAACGATTCCAAGCAGGATAAATCGTGTGTAAGAATTTTGTGATAGAAAATTCCGAGTGCAGCTACTTGGTTGTGAGTAGTGAGTTGTGTAACCAGAAGGTGTTCTGGTGAGGACTTCATAGTCGTGTAACTAAAGTGAAGTTACCTCACTTTAGTGAGTTCAAGCCATTCTTCCTGCCTCAATTGTGAGGCCACTGCTGCAAAAGTTCATCCTGAATCTTCTGCCCTTGTAAGCATCTGTTGAGGACCTCACAGCCCTTGATAGTGCCGAGTTTGTAACCTCCTCTATTTCCTAGCACTTTAAGTTTATCAATGAAGAAGTATTATTCAAATATATAAGTGCTATTAACGTTCTTGTGTTGATTAAATGCAGAATTTTTATACAACCCTATTCAACTCCCTCTATGATTATTTCACGTTGTCAACCATATATGTTGACCACGCTTTTAATTATTTGTTCCATTTTTGGATGGAGAAATTTAACTGCAAATTGACTGATTGATTTGATCAAACAACTAATTTATTTATTAATGAACAACCATGTCATGATCTAACCATCTTCGTTGTACTCCACTTCTTTCTTCACTTACAGTGACCATTCGATCGATCATCAGTACTGTAGTTTATATACGACATAACCTAACCCTTTTGATTTATTGGAATATTCCTTAGCTTTTATTTAAGAGATTAAGAAAGAAAAATGCTCTTGATATTGACAAATGTGTCATTTCGTCAAGATTGTCCAAAAATTACTCACATTTTTCAAAAGTATTCAACTGTTAACTATATGACATCTAAAAAAAGCTTCATATATATTCAATTGAATCTCAATAACTCCTGCATGCAAATAATTATTTAACAAATAAATTTCATCACATATCACGCATTCATCGAAAAAGTTGTCAAATTTACCAAAAAAGTAGCTAAATGAAATTGATTGGAAAGCTTAAGGTGACTAATATTACTCCCTCGGTTCCATATTAATTGTCATAATTTTGACTTTTATGGTCTTCAATGTCATTATTTGATTGATAATTTCTTACACATTGTATTATTAACAATTGCAATTTATACTTTTATGATTTGTATTTTTCATTACGAACCAAATAGTGGTATTTTTGTACAGCAACTAATTGTATATATTGAGAAATTTATGGTTAACAGTTTTTAAATTTGACTATACGATTTCCAAAGAGAGCAATTAATATGAAACAAACGGAGTAATCCAATAATATTAAGGTTGAATTTATAAATGTCATAAATTTGAAGGGGTTTTATGAAAAATTTCCTTCTAATTTCACATAGGAAGGAACTTATTCATCCATGATTGAGGCATGGTCAAACATTTGCACTTATTGATGATGAACACAAATTGCAACCTTCTTTGATCACAACAAAAGTGGAATCGGAAAGATTAATTACTCCTTCCGTTCCATATTAATTGTCATAGTTTTGACTTTCACGGTCTCCAATATCATTCTTTGATTGATAATTTAATTTCTTGCATAATATGTTATTAACAATTGCAATATTATACTTTTATGATAGTATTTTTCATTACGAATCTAATACTGGTAATTTTATATAGCAACTCATTGTATATATTGAGAAATTTACGGTCAAAATTTTTAAAGTTTGACTGCATAATTTCCAAAGATGACAGTTAATATGAAACTGAGGGGTAGAATCCTAAACTACTGGCTTTGATTATGGGGGATGGCCTACATCCTAGCTAGCTACCTAGCTAGCTGTGCTCCTCTCACAAAATAAAAATGGAAATTAATGGACCCTACTCAAAACATGTCAATACAATAAAGTTTGGAACTTTAAAAGCACATCCAAAATAATTAACATTCCAATAAAGGGATAGCATGCAGTATAGATTGTATAATATGAAAATGTACAAGAGAGAGAGAGAAGAGATATATATAGCTGCTTCTTTTTTGAGAGAGCGTGAATGTAGTACAGGAGCAGCATGCATGAATTTGAAAGGGCATGCTGACTAATTATACCAGGGAACTTAGCTACCTTGGGCTTAGCTATGGTGACCCTCTTCTTCTTTTGAGTTCATCATGGCCTATTTTTTTTTTTATTATTATTATTCATAGCCTAAAAAGGTTGGATAGTCTGTAACGATACTGTGAAATAGCGATAACAGCAGCATGACAGATATAAACAACCAGCGAGAAGCAATACAACACATACAGCCAAATAACAAAACTATAATTAAAACTTAGAATTTGTAAATTTCTCCTTACACTATTTTTCCTTAAGTAGGTCATCGGCTTTAAAATTTCGATTATTAATTTATTAATGTATACAATGTTATTTGATTCGAATGAACTATCGTTAGATTCGTAAAGAAAAGTACTATAGTAAAGTAGTGTTTTTAATAAAATGTTAGGTATGAACGAAATTGCCAGTTAAAGAAAAATATTGGAGACGTGAAACATTTAATAAGCAACTAATGAAATCAAAAAGAGGGAGTCCTAGTATACCTATTTTTTTACCCCCCCCCCCCCCCAATTTGACAATTACCTAGTTTTTATTAGACTAGGTAACCATAAGTACGTAAGCTTTATAAATTGAAGGTAAATGATAAATATCAAATTTTTTATGACAAACATGATTTATTAATCTCGCAATTTTTACCTTACGAAAAATTTACCAAATTAGTGAATAACGCATTCCTAAAAATTTACATTGTTGAAGAGATAAAAAGAATCTGAAAAGGAGACATATATATTAGGAAAAGGCTATGCTATAAATTTTTCAAGGGAATGATCAACCCAATGAAAATTAATTGCATGGACAGATTACACCCGGTCCATGCATGAGAAGTATAAACATTTTGCGTTTGTTAGGGTTAACAAACTAAACAAAGATCCTAAAGTTTGAGATTTTTATTTGTAAATTAGTTTATCATCACCACCCGTGACAATTATCATCTGGAATGAATTATAAGCTTAAAGTCTTCCTCATTTCTACATTAATTGTTATATATTTAATTGTTACGGTCTACAATATCACCTTTTTTATTGATAATTTTTTGCATAATACTATATTGACAATTGCAATATTATATTCTTGTGAGAGTATTTTTAATTAATTACGAATCTAATGATAGTAATTTTATTTAATAAGTTATTATATACTCTCTCCTTCTCAAATTATGTGTCACTTTGGACACAATTTAAAAGACCAAGAAAACTTCCCATATGTATTAATTTAGCATATTGGAAATATAGAAATGTTGAATAAAATGGTGAATAAAAAAGGAAAAGGTGAATAAAAAAGAAAAGTTGAATAAAAAAGAAAAGTTGAAGAAAAATGTAATTAATAATGTTAATTTGATAAATTAATGATAAATGTGTAATTGAAAAATATAAAGTGACAGATATTATGGGAAAAAAGAAAGTTAGTTAAAGTGAATGGGAAGGAGGGAGTATATATTAAGAAATTTATGATCAAAATTTTAAATTTTTGACCATACAATTTCTAAAAACAACAATTAATATGGAATGGGGGATTATATATAGAGAAGATATACATAGAGAATGCAAAGTAACAAAACTCACATGGGAAGCAACTAAGAAGAGAAATTAAGCTTGAATTATTATTATTATTTTTATTTATAAAAAGGAAGCAATTGAAAGAAAAAGAGTGATTGTAGAATGAGGGCTTTTTGGTGGTTGATGAAGTGATTATGTTTGGGCATACATACACAGGAAAAAGACTAAAAGGAGAACAAGTGATGATCTTGATCATCAACAACAGAAAAAAGAAAGGTAAGAATAATTTTTGGTGCATGATATCGAGGCGTGGGCAGCCACAATAATGATCAATTTAACTCTGATAATATCACATTTAATCATGACCATTTGATGGCCCTTTCAAAAGTTATACTTACCTTTTTCACTTTTCAGATCTAACTTAAATTCGCCTCAATTTTCCTAATATTCATCCTTTTCTCTTCTCATTTATTACTGTAGAAAATAGTCTTCATATGCGTACTATAAACAAAAGATGATCAATCCAGTTGAGTTGACTAGTGTACATGCATGCTCATATATCCCAGTTAATTTACTAGTAATTCTCCGTTTTTGATTTTGTAATAAATGTTTATAGAAACTAAAAAATATATGAGTTTTAGGATAAAATATTTATTAAGTGTCGATCTTGTGTTAACATTAAACCTACAATATTATGTATTATGTTGAAAAAGAAATGTAATACCCCGGGTATATGGTTAAAGTGTAGCTTAAAAGGATTGAAATAACTACTTATATCACCAAGGTGTACCTTTTTTTATGGTAGCTTATCGTTGGAAACTCCTCAGTTAAGCATGCGTGGTTGGAAGTAGTCAAAAAATGAATACACATTCTTTTATAATTATTAACATAGTCAACACATTTCATGCCTTTAATTAATAATTTATAGCATCAAATCATCTATATAAAAAAAATGATATAAAAAATTATAATAACAATTAAGTCACCCAAAAAGAAGTCAAGGATCTAGTGAGCTACTACTGGCAAAATAGACGCAAGCTGGTGGGGAGGTTGCTGTACTTTTTTTTTGGCAATTTTTAAGGCATGAAACTAAAACATTAAAAATGTGTTGTTTATGGTCCTTTACTGCTTTTCCCTAAATTACATGTCTCACAAATCTAAGAGACATACAACTATTCTGAATTCTGCTATCTATAACGAATCAAGGCCTTGTTATTTAGTTAGGTTGGATATAACTCTCCTAACTTATCTTCATTTATCCAAACCTTTCCAAACCTAATATAATTTCCCAAAAAAACTCTCACTCTAAAAACACAATTCCCCAAAAAAATATCATAACTTAGGTCGTGTTCTTTTATGGTATTTTGCGGAATTGTGTGGTGGGGTGTGATGGAATTGTGTGATGGGGTGTGGTGGAATTGTGGTAGGTTATTAGTATGTGAGGTAGGTGAGGAGAGAGAATGTAAAAAGTAGAGGAGAAAAGTGAGGACAGAGAAAGGTGAGGAGAGAGAAAAGTAATGATTTGCGGTAAAATGCGGTGGGTTATTGTGGCAAATTGCGGTAGGCTATGGCACCGCAGTTTGCCAACCGTAGAAAAGAACACGGCCTTATTCTAACTTATCCTAATTTATCATGACTTATCATAACTTATTCATTCAAACATGAAAATAACCTAACCAAAGAACAGGACCTAAGACCCCGTTCTTTTGTGCGGTTGATAAGATGCAAAAATAGTGCGTTGTGGTGAAATTGTGGACACCGTAACCGCACTACACAAGAGAAAATGGCCTAAGTATATGATAATTTTGACCTTTGGACGATAAATGAGCTAGTTGAGAAAGATTAAAAAAAAAGATGGATTGAAATGATAATTATGATTTAAACATTCAATAATTGTGGGAGACACCTAATGTAATACAAGAATATAAAGAAACACAGGATTTACGTTTACATACATTAGTTAATTTGATGCTTATTCATGTCTTTGGCTACTAAACATACACAATATAATGTGGATATTTGGCTCTTCCTATTATTCGTTTATCTTAAACGTACTCTATACTTTTGTATATTAGAAATTAGAAATAATTCGTTCTTGAATTATTGAAATATTGCATCACATTATGTAATGCATCACACTTAACTTTATAATTATATGTATACAAATTACATCACCGTTTTATTTAAACTCTATTTCTTTTCTACTAAAAAGGGTCCTTAAAATCAATCTTTAATTTTCGTATCTAATGTTGTCTATATCTGCTTTTTCTTTTTAAATATTGAAGAAGTTTACTTTTCACCAAATAAATTTATTTTCGTATTATTGATAATTAAGCACCAAAGAGGTTGTAGCTAATTGGTACAATCCCCTCATTTTTTATGTTGTCCAACAAGGTTCAAGTTTTAGTTAAAGCAAAATATTTATCGTGAAAGTTGTGAGGTTGATGGGTAATATTTTTCATGGGAAATTAGGGGGTAATTTTCATATATCCCTCTTTAGGTTTATGTAAATCCAACTTTGATGTTTTAAAGTTTATATTTACTTAACTTAGCTTTTGAACCAATTTCATTTTGCTACTTTTCGGTAAATTTAACAACTTTTCCAGTGAATGTATGATATGTGATGAAATTTTTTTTGCTAAGGGGTATCTGCAAATTTTCCGAAATTTGGTACCGACATATTAAGTTAACTGGTTACTACCCTGAAATAGAGATCCAGTGGACGACCCAAATTTATCCGATCTAAATAAAAAGATATATATATATATATTATGAGCTAGCTAATCAGCTGGAATTGTGGATTGATTGCAACTAGATTATTGTAAAGTTGTCTTATACTAATACAATCACCTAACTTGGCAAACTTTAAAAATAAGCCTTTGCTATATATAAGCTGCATAATTCCAACAAATTTGGTTGATCATCTAATCAGTCAACACACAAAAAGCAGCAATTCATCCACATTTTCTGGGCAAGTAGCCAAAATAATAACTAATCAACTACCTCACTAAAGCAACAATTCATACAGGACCAGTGCAATATATATATATATATATATATATATGTATATGTATATATATATATATATAGGTTTTTTGCTTTAACTTTGTACATATTGTACTTATGTATATGTTTTTAGTTGCCACTTTTGTTCTGTAGCTTTTGTAGGGCATAGATTTTAATGGTGTTTTACATACTTGATTTTGACACTTATCTATACATATATATATTTTGTATTTTTTCTTTTGAACCCGGATAAAGGAAGACTACAAAGGAACTTAGGAGATCCTTCTCGCAAGGCATCTTTCAAAGTTATCATGAAACAAAATAAAAGAAAACTCAGACGACAGGATAAAACTCCAAACATTTAGGTTTTGAGTGGAGTATATGGCCCATGTTAGCTAATCTGTCTTGTATCATATTGGCTTCTCTAAAAATATGTTTAACCGAAACATCCTCAAACATTTGTAAATACAACTTGATATCTCTAATAGTCATATCAATCTATCACACCGTTTTGAACACACCTTTAATTGCCTGAATAAGAATCAGGTCGTCACTTTCAATCTGGACCTTCTTAGAACCTATTTGAAGATTAGCTTGCTCAACCCCTACTTTGAAAGCCAAGACTTATCTATACATATACATACATACATCAACATGTTAATTGATTTGTGAATTATTGCATGGTAGGGTTTCTTCTTCTACTTGATCCTATTTAAATGAATACAAGTGTATAATGTATTTAGCTAGGTCATAAGTAATCAATGCATGCAGTGTTTATGAGCTTTATCTTTATTAAAATTTAGATGTTTGTGTTTGTGTGTATGTGCATGGACCAAATAATTAATGAGTATTGGTGTTACTATGGTGAGAAATAGATAGCTAGTTTAGACGGTAATACCCCCGTTTTTATTTATCTGTCGCTTAGGAAATTGTGTTAAAAATTTTGACCGTTAATATTTTAATTTGTATAATGATTCATCGTACAAAATTGATGTCATTAGATTCGTAATGAAAAATATTATTTAAAAAGTATAACATTATATTTTTTTGTAAAAATTTTATATTGAAAATTATTGATTGAAGATTGACACTGAAAACCGTAAATGACATATTAAAAAAAACGGATGGAGTAACATGCATGATTAAAATTTCATTAAGACACATCTTTATCCATGTACGGTAAGTATGAGTTATCAATTTGGATGAACATAACCTTAATCCATCAATTCAAAGTGGAAGAGTGTGTTTTACGCTCTAACATATCCTTTACAAATTAGTTATATATATATATATATTTTTGATATAATAAGTTATATTTGATGTCTCTTTTTTGTATTAATTTGTCATATATTGAATATAGTATGTGTAAGCTTTTCAGACTATATATACAAGCTTTTGACCATGGTAAACATAAGTTCTTAATGGTTATATAATCTAAGATTCTGAACATAGTGGTTATGTTTGGTGAACAGTTGTTAGCTGCATTAGCTATCTGATGGATTGTTTGGATTGACTGTTGGGAAAAGTCGCGTTTAGTAAAATTAGTTGTTTCTGAAATAGTATTGTTGAAAGTTCATTTATACCCTTTATAAACAATTTAGGATGACATCCATGTAATTTTAGATAACTTTTAGATCGAAATGTCTTTACCACATTCTCAACAGGATGCTCTCACTAACCTATTGAAAACTGCTCATTGACAAAATGACCAACTAAATAAACTGCTTATCAAATACATAAACAGCTTATTTGACACCCAATAAACCAACTTTTGTAATAAACTATTTAATAAACCGTTCACCAAATAATGTGGATATATATAAAATTTTACATATATTATTGTATTATAAATTTTTGAACATTAATATAACGAAACCAGAATGTGGTATATGGTCCTGGCACCATGGTATGACGTGTGGCTTTTCTTGTTCCATGGTGGCATACTACGTGTCATAATTTTCTTAGGATCCATCGTAGTAAGATAGTGAAAGTGTACTCCCACCTAAATTGTGCTTCGCTTTCCCCCAGCATTCATTTTTCGATGAATATTTTTCTTCTGAATTGATGTTCGCAGTGTATTAATTTCATTTTAGCATTGAATATTGACTATTGAGCAATATTAGTGGATCTTTTTGCTGGAAAAAAATTATTCCAACATATATTTGAAGTTAAAAGTGCAAGACATTAACTTTAAAAGTCAATATAAGCTACGTTTTGTCAAATATATATATATATATATATAATATTTATCGTATGAAGGTGTGCTTTGGAGAAAAAAGGTGTATAATCATTTTTTTTCGATTATTGCAAGTCAAAGTTTTAAAAGTTCACAAAATACAGCAAAACCACAAAATATAACAGTAAACAATTACCATTTCAAACGATACATGCCTACGAAAACTGCTAAATATAAGCAATACAGTGAAGATTTACTGCAACCCAAACAACTTTCCTGTTCGACAATAATCATAAAAGATCAGCTTCAGTTGGGTGAGTCATCGAGGAATCTCACGCTTATATAATTGTCAATAATCCTTTTTCTGCGCGCAACCTCAGCACCAATATCATCAAGAATGTCATCTTTCAAGTTGATTGCGTGTCTATTCTTCCTATCCTTCTATCCATCCTTTTAATGATTGGGCGCCTATTCTTCCAAGGTGTATTAATCATTTATATTTCACACGCTGCAGTAATATTGGGATCGATCAAGGATCGATAGTTGGCTCTTTTGATTTTCACACTGATCATGGACAATCTTATAACGAAAAAGATTTAAAGTAATCTATCATTATATATACATGCTTTTTGTAGATAATATTATGTTTTTCGACGATATTAAAGCTCTGGTTATAACAAGTTGAAAAGATGGAGATGCACATCACCTGCCTAGAATTTAAAGGTTTTACCCTCCGTTTGTATTAAGGTTATGAGAAGAGAGGGGAGGGGAATGGAAGGAAAATATATTAATTAACTCCCTTTCATCTTGTATGGCAAGAAAATTAGGAGAGGAGGGGAGGGGAACCATTAACCCCCATTCCCTTCCATTAACCTCCTTTTCATTAACCCCTCAATATGAGGGTTAATGGAGGGGAGGGGAACTCATTATGTTTTAAAAAAAAAAGAAAAGAAAATAAATTTATGAATATGGTAACTACTTCATTTTTTCTTCCCTCCCCCTCCTTCCCTCTTTTTTCTAATCCAAACAAAACAATTAACCCCTCTTATCTTTCATTTCCCTCCACTTATAATCCAAACAAGATAGAAATAAGTTCCCTTCCTTTCCCTCCCCTCCCCTCCCCTTCCTTCCCCTCTAATACCCTCCCCTCCCCCTCTAATAACCAAACAGACTGTTAAGGTTATATTGGAAGTAAGAGGATTATGACCCTGTTCAAGTTAACATAATTAGGTTTGGATAAGTTAGGATAAATAAAGATAAGTCATAATATTTTTTTTTTGAAAAATTGTGTTAGATTTGAATAAGTTAGGAGAGTTATAACCAACCTGATAAAATAACAGGGCCTTTATTGGATGTATGACAACTGACGAGACCAAGGACTCAAAAGTTCAGATGTCTTGGTCTATTTGTTCAAGGAAATAATGAGAAGGATGAAGACATTAATTAATATAAAATAGTTAATTAATATTTTTGTATATTAATTACTATTTTTCTCATTTTACCGTTAATGTTTATTATTAAACCCTGACATATTAATTTTAATTAAGAATATTTGATTTGATTTTCTTATTAAAATGAGACAACATCCTTCTTGTTTTTTTCCTACGTGAATCGTAATATTCATAACTAATTAATGAATCGAAAATGATAAATATCTTTAGAACCATCTTGCATTTTTTCTAAATCACTAATAAAGTTAAATGTAAGTGTATTTAAATCATTCTAAAGGTATGTTTCATTATTTTCAGGGTTACTACAACTTATAAATAATTTAAAAATAATTATTTATTTATATTTATTTCATAAATTTAAAACTATGTATAAAATGTGCATTTTCTACTATGATTGATAAAATTAGGGTATTATTATAGTTTTTGACCTAGCTAATAAGTATTATATCATTATAATTGATAAATATATATAATTATTAAAGAAACTATTAATAAAAATTAAAAAAAATGTGAAATATGAACAATTTAAGATGGTTAAGAACCATCTTGAGTCTAGATGGTTATCATGGTCCTGAATGAATATCATACCAATGTACAAGCTATAAAACTGTCCACAAATTCATTTTTAGCCGAAATTCATTTCAAAAAGGAAGTGAACAACTGCAATGACAGTGACCAACGGCTACATACAACACGAAAATGACCCAATTCAAGTGTGCCAAATTCATAGGTAAAAAGTAGTTAGGTAAAAGTTAAATTTTGGTAACATTTGATAAGTTTTGGTCAATTTTGATAACTTTTGACAAGTTTACATTGATATATCAAAATTAGTTATTTAAAAACTTTTTAACTTTGATAGTATTTGATAAATTTAGACAAAAACTGATAAATTTTGATAAATTTGAGTTACTCATACATTTGAGTGACCCTGATGAAAAACTGGACTGTCAAAAGGTTAAATCATACCCTTGTTGATAAGTTGGATGGATACAGTAGTCATGGAAGATATGTCAAAAAAATATGATAATGCAGTGTGATATGGTTAGTCATTAGTCAGTGGATGTAGAACTAAATTCCTTTTACTTTTCATCCCCCAAAAAAATAATAAAGAAAGAAAAGCAAAATATGGAAAATGTAGATGTTAAATAAGGGTCCACCATGAAAATGAAGATGATTAAGGTCACTGGTATGTTACTTTCCACACATCACATTCTTACCAATTCCCTGTCCCTCACCTCTCCAGTTGCCAACCTATCCAATGTTAGTGTTCTTCTAGATCCACTTGCCCATTTGTGCTTGTCCACACCACCTAATTCAGATAAGATGTTTATGACAGTTATGAACTAAGTTTACATGGGCTGAGTGTATTTAGATGTTGTTAGACCTGGATCAGATACCCTTGTGGAGGCTCTGATACCAGTCGTTAGGATCGAGGTAAAAGATAGCTTAGTATTTGCAGCGGAAGAGAAATTATCAGGATGTATAAATTAAGAAGAAATATAACAAGATCAGTAATTAAAATAGAGAGTATAAAGATACACGATTTACGTGGAAACCCAAATTGGGAAAAAACCACGGACGGCAACGGAGCAATAATCCACTAGTGTAAGGGAAGATACAAGAGAGATCCCGATGGACTATATAACGTCATGAGATCGACAGCAAGATCTCAAGGGGTTAATAGCACAACGGGAATATACTGAATACAAAATAACTCTCTAAAAGGGACTCTCACAACCTAGGGATGGGTAGAAGGGAAGAATGTTCTGTGTGTGTTTTATCGTATGTCATAGGTGTATAGGTGAATAAAACCCTCTATTTATAGGAAAAACTTCCTATAAACATAACTTGACTCTCACTCCAATTAAATTTAGAATCTGTCTGATCAAGAGATCACACATGATTTGGTGACACTTTCTGTGAGATCTTGATGTAGCGATCTTCTTCTTTTGAAAAGGACTAACGATGTTAATAATAAAGTTTTAGGAAAAATTTATTTGATTACAATCTAGGGAATATGGATGTAACCAGTTTTTCCATGATAAATTGAAGGTCATGGAGAGGCCGATATATGCAAAATATTTCGTAATGACCATACGATAAAAATATGACTCGATATTATATAATTTATGATAGCATATATTCCAAAAATTAATTCTGAGAAAATTTGATCATAGTGCACTAGTGTACTTTAAGGCTATCCCCATTGGTGTCTTTTTGGGGGAGGGACACAGGAGAGAAAGAGAGGGAAAAAAAAGGAAAAAGAAATGAAAAGGGGGAATGAGGGACGAGCCCTCATGCCTGAAGAGAAAAAGGGGGAAAAAAAAGAGGGAGAGGCGCATGGGAGGCGTGCTGCACCCTTTTTTTTGTCTGTGTGCAGTACACGCTCCTGGAAGTGAGTGAGCAGGCGGTGGGGCCCACCACTGCCAACTGATTTATTTATTTTTTTTTCTTTTCTTTTCCTTTTCTTTTCTTTTCTTTTTCTTTTCACAATTATTTTAATTACAATTATTTTGTTTAATTATCTTGTTAAATATTATAATTACAATTATTATAATAAACTATCTTGTTAAATTATGTTAAATTTAATTGTAAATATTATAAATTATATTAATGTTATTATAATTACAATTATAAATATCTTGTATTATTCTAATGTTATTATAATTACAATTGTAAATATCTTGTACGGCTAATTATCTTGTTAAATTTAAATAAATTAATTAATTGTATATATTATAATTACAATTATTTTAATATTTTAATTATGTTTTCTTTTAATGATTATTTAAATAATTTATTTAATTGTATACATTAATCAACATATTTATTTCATTTCTTGTTCTGTTAGTTTAATCTTTGTTTTTATGTTGCATTTATATTTTGTTCAGGGTTGTACTTTGACGACTTTTATTAATGTAATCTTTAACATGTAATCTTTAACGTAATTATATTTCTATTTGCTGTATTTTATATTACTCATTAGGTTTATTGTTTAAATAATAGTTATTGCATTAATCAACATATTTATTTTTAAAAATTTTAAACATAATCATTTTTTAAATAAAAAAATTATAATAAAATAAAAATATAGTACAGTATTTTCACATTTCTAATTAATTATTAATATTTTAATTATTAATTATAACTATACAATTTCATCATTGTAGAAAACAATTATAGTCCAATATAAAAAAAAGAAAACAATTATACTCTACATGTGGGTCCCATAATCCAATAAAATATTACTCCCTACCCCACTTATCCCTCATCTCATCCCCCAACTCCAAGGACACCATTAATAATACCATACCCCAACACCCATTAAAATAATACTATTTTCACTATTCATACCCCACTCATCCCCCAATCCCAGGGACACCAATGTGGATAGCCTAAGGGTTTGGATTGTGGGAAGTTATACTTTAAATTTGTATCACAATGTACAGAAACGTACAAGTGTTGGATTTTAATGTACCACCAAACCAACTCGATGGATTGTCCACATGACACGTTTGTTATTGAATTTCAGTAGTCCAAATTTTATAATAGTTGGATTATGGTAAACCCAAAATTTTTTTATTGGATTTCAAATTTCAATACACCAAAATTTGTGATAATTATATTATAATACCTCGATGGTGGTGTCATGTAGGCAATCCACTAAGCTGGTTTCACCCAACTTAGTAGTGCCATACCACCTTCCCTACAATAATATTTGTCACTCTACTAGCTAATTTTTATTATCTAATAATGATTGTCATTTTACAATCCCAATAATAAACTCCTATTAACTACTTCATCAATTTATCCTTAGTATTTGTTTTTTTTCTCACTCTTTCTTTTTCTTATCAGCATGGGTATTTTTATATTTTGAAATTCAAATAATGAATAAAAGTTGTTTTCTTGATTTTCCTTCCAACATCCAAAATGAAACTTATTAATTAGTAGAGAAAAATGAATGAAATTCTATTCTAGTATATATCATTGTCACATAATTACACAAGCCATGTGTACCCAATAGCAATGATTTCTAACATAGTTTTAGTGGCAAAATGTGGGATAAAATTTTGAAAGTGTTCTAATTCTTAAAAGCAAAAGTTGTTGTCAAATTTACTTACCCAATACATATTTGAATGTTTAAGTTAATTGCCAAAGTAAAATGGGATTTTGTATCATCTACTATAAGTCCATTAGATATCTTTCTTACAAAGTGGCTTTCCTACTCTATCACTACCTTTCACCTACCAAATATGTCATCTTTTGGTGAAAACATTTGGAGTTTTTATATGAATAAACACACAAACACAGAGAGAAAAAGAGATTGTTGGGTGTAACAAATTTCACTGATCTATTGACCCAATCAATAAAATTAAGATAACAAGCAATAATAATCATATATATATATATATATATATATATGGGTATAAATGGTGAGGATCAAATAATGGGGATATTTTGGGAAATCTATATAATTGATTCTATTTAATTTGTTAAAAAAAATCATGTAATATTAATATGTGTGCATTAACGTGTGTTTGTTTTCATTGATGATTTTTCTCTCTTTACTTTTTTTTCATATGTATTATTCATGTCATTATTCAATGTTGTTTTTCTCTCTATTCTTTTAAATATAACAACAGTAATGTTTTCAACAATATAATATATGTGATTTATTTGCGTCTTGTACAATGCACATGTCTAAGTATTAGCTTAATTAATTATCCAATAACGGTTGGAAGTTTGAAACCCAACTATTTTGCATAAGACGCCTTGCATATGGAGAGCCTCATTTCTCATCATACATAGGGATCGATTATGCTTTTCTTTTATTGATTTATATATTCATCTATTGTACAAGTGTTTGTTACTACTAAGAAAGTTAAAGTTTATGAATTTTGATTATAAGTTTCTCAATATATATTACAATTCATTATTTTGTGAAATCATATGAAATTGCATTGTCACTATATTTGTAGTGACAAATACTTTATCAAAGTGTAATATTGCAATTTTTGGTAAAATAATGTTTCAAATTTATGATCAGAACAATGAATTCGAAACTATAGAAGAATCAAAGCGATAAATATTATGGAATAGAGAGAGCATGGTATGAATCATTATCTTATAGGTATACTTATCCAACCTTTTCACATTCATCCAAACTTTTTGCAGTTATTTTTAATCTAAATTTATTAAAATTTATCCTGCCAATATTCCATATTGAATATTAATCCCCAATATACTTCTCCAAACTTTTTATTTATTTTCTTATCCAAATCTTATAGGTATACTAATCTTTTTGTGTTTAGTAGGAGCAATTTTATTTATTTTTTTATTTACATTTTTTTAAGGAGAGTGAGATAAGGGTTGGAAAGGATTGAGAGATGTTGGATTAGATCCAGAACTTTCTAAGAATAACACTAGTAGGTTGGCCTAATTAGATTCACCATTTCAAAAAACTTTCCTTTTGTATGTTTAAAGTATTTTGAAAATTTTTATTAATTGCTTTTACATGTAGGGAAACATTTGCTAAATTTTTACAGAACAAATAATGCTGTAGAAAAATTCCAATTTGACACAACAACTTTTTTTCTTAAGAAAAATAAAACGATACAATTGGATATAATAGTTGAGATTTGAGAGGATATATAAGCTAATGGTCCTTTTCCTTCTCCGTTTTAACCGAGCTAGATGAGTTGTGTAAGAAATAAATTTCACACTTGAGGAAAAATAGTTTTTAAATACGTAAAAACCATCTGTTTTCTAATGCAAATTAAAGATTATCCAAATATTGACATCATATGAGCGTATAACATAACTGAGTAGCAACACGATAAACATCTTGATGTAAGATGGTTAATATATTTTGTATATCACCTAAATCACTCATAAAGTTGAATATAAATATATTTAAATCATTATAAAGGTATATTCATTACTTTGAGGGTTATTACACAATATAAAAATAATTATTTATTTATATTTTTCCATAAATATAAAACTATGTATAAACTGTGTATTTTCTACTGCGTATTTTCCATTAATTATCCATTAATTATGTATAAACTGTGTATAAACTATGTATTTTTCCATTAATATAAAACTATGTATAAATATTTTTCCATAAATATAAAACTATGTATAAACTGTGTATTTTCCATTAATTATCATATATATCCTAATGAGATTATTCTTAACTGTGTTTTAAAAGACAAGTGAGATCGTTGGACATTTAATTGTGTCATCACTTGACCTTTCCGCAAATCCTACTCGGAAAAAAAAAATTAATAATAATAATAATAATAATAATAATTTTATTTTCTTCCGTATTTTTATGGCAAGGACACTTGCCATGCATTGCTAATATTGTAGATCATGAGAATTGGAGAGCATACAGCCAAAAAATACGAAGCCATAACCCTAACTACCTATCCAAGATGGGCCATAAATTTAATTAGAAACAATTAATCATGTATTAATTCTTATATAAGTTGTACTAACTCCGTCCCATTATATTTTTCCATTTACCTAATTTAGAAAGTCCAATGCATATTGGGAATTGAGGTAAAAAATTTGTAATTTACTCAAACTACCCCTACTTTAATTGAATATAATAGTTGTAGAAATTGTAAAAAGTGATAAATGAATTTATTAATTAAGGGTAGAAAAGGAATTACAGTTGTTGGGATTATAAATGGGACAAATATTTTGGGACAAAGAAGTTAGGTAAAAGGACAAATAATTTGGGAGAGAGGTAGTATTGCACTCTTGGTGCCACGTACATCTTTAGCCAAAAAAATATACTACATCCCTCTCATAAATGTTGATTACTCACAAATTATAATGAATTACAAACGATATTAAACTACTGTATTAGAAAGACACTTTATTAAAAATTATAATGGTGTTAATATTATATTATACTCCCTCCCTCTCATATTAGCTGTCACTTTAACTAACTTTCTTTTTTCCCATAATATCTGTTACTTTATAATTCCAATAACACATTAATTATTAATTTATCAAATTAACCTTATTAATTACATCTTTTTCTTCTATTTTTCCTTTTTATTCACCTTTTTCCTTTTTTTTATTTACCATTTTATTCAACATTTTTACATTTCCAATGAAGTAAATAAATATAAAGTGAAAGTTTTTTTGGTTTTCTAAATCATGTATAAAGTGTCAAATAATATGGGAAGGAGAGAGTAATTCATTATAATTTGTGATTAATTAACAATTATAACTTAATGAAATTGATAAATATTTTGAGACAGAGATTGCTTTGAAAATCACGTTTTTAATTAGAGGATAAACGGAAGCTTTTCCTAATTAATAGCCAAATGATTTGGTTGGTAAGAATTGGGAAATTGGGTCCTATTTGTTGTGCTTTGGACAACAAACTACTAACTACAAACTTCTGATTCCCTACATTTACTCTTCCATAGTATCTCCCACTCAAGTGGTGAAGTCATGGGTTTTTTCTTGGTGAGAAGGCAAACAAGCCCTTAATGTTGTGTCCCCATCCAACCCCATCACTTGCTACTTGGTAGTTGCTATACGTATTTCATGCATTAATTCATGCCTCTCATACAATGCATGTACATCTTTTTCTTAGTTATTGTTATTGTTATTATTGTCATTATAATGCAATTGATAAACATCTTGAATCATCCAATCTTTTCGGGGACGTTCACGTCTTGATGGTAAATACAAACTTATTTTTAGATGGAAATTGTGGGGTTGATGGGTCATATTTGTTATGGGCAGTTTGGTGTCTCCCCTCCCCAACTTGTAAAGCTTATTGGTAGTTATCCCTGAGATAGATGTCTGTCAGTCCAATGAGTTGACCAAATTTACCCAGAGTAAAAACTTTCAAATATTTCATCCTTAAATTCATTCATTTTGCTTCACTCTTATGAGTATCATACATTGTAAAGTTGGGAATAGTTAATAACTATTGGTCTTTTGAAAGTGACATCCTTTTTGATGCATGGTGAGTGAGTTGTGTGATGTTATATAATTATATGAATTTGTCGCTTGTATATATATAGAGCATTGTGTTTATCAATAGCAACCAATTGTTTAGCGGTTGTACCAAGTTGGATAAGATTAAAAATATCGTAAACTTTGATCCGAAAACTTGCCTTGATGAAAACAATTTCGAAAGGTGCATCGTCCCTTTCAGTTGTTGTAGACGTGGTATGCCACCATTGAAAACCTAAAGACTTTCATAGAGAACGTTATCTTTATCCATATAAAAGAAATCAAATCGCAAAAAGATTTCTTTCAAACTCCTTTATGATAATTGCTGATAGGCCGCAAGCGCACGGGTGTACGTGTAGCAGATATCAAGGTCGATCCCTCAGGGACTTTTCCTTTCAACGCACTGAACTAACCTCCTAGTTGATCGCTAAGTCGATCCGGTTTTTGTTTTGAATCAACTAAATCTAACTCTAATCACAAGCAAGGTCTAAAGAAACAAATATTCACACAATTTACTTGGATTAATCAATATGAGAAAAGCGTTCAGGGGATGAAACCTAAGTCAAATAACGAATCAACGATGTGGATTGATCTTTCATTTCATTAATTTGCACAATCAAGGTTCGATAATCGCATAGAATACTTCGCAATGAGATTTTGCCACTAGATCGAAATGCCAAGACTAACCAAGCACCTACTTTCGTGGTTATTTCGATTTAGTCAAGGTTAAAGATCTAATTATCTCAAGAACCCTAGTTAAAACTTCTATGTCTAGATAATTTTAACTAGTTCAATCTAGGTTTTCGGGTAATCAAACTTCTCCTTTCGGTACTTCATTCAACTACCTATTAACATGCAATTGGTGATCAAGCAAAAGCAATAACAATTCAATTCAAAGACCAAAGAGATTGAAACAAACTAAATTCATGAAAATTCAATCCAACAAAGTTAATTCATCAAGCAACTTCAAAGGTTCATCCCCTAAACTAAAAGAACTACTCACAACTCATGTTTAAAACTACAAAGCAATTGAAATCTATTCTAGAAAGCATATGAAAATCTATGAGAGAATGAGAAATAAACCAAAGGGAAGAACAATCTTGCTAGGAATCAACTATGGAAGACTTTTGCTCCTCCACTTCAAAGTATATTCAAGTTGCTCTTCGATCTTCAATCTTCTCTCAATCTTCAATGGTGGATAGGATGAAGGATATGATTAGGGCATGAAATGGATGATGGTGGAATGATTCTCCCCTCTACTCGGCCGAAAATCAGCATAATATAGGCAAACATCGCTTCAAAACCGCCGAAAATGAAAAGACAGGCGAGACACGGACCGTGCCAGGGTAGGCACGGACCGTGCCATGACACCGGGACCGTGTCAGACTTTCTTCTTGAATTTTCTCACTCTACGGCCATAGACACGACTCCGTGCTCTTCCCGGGGCACCTGTCACGCTTTTCGAGCCTAGGAGTACTTTGGGCCGTTGTTTGGGCCTTGGGTGATCCAACACCTCACTTCTTGGTCCTTTAAGCTCATAACTTGGATCTACACTTGCTTTTTGGGCTCGGTTTACATCGATTCTTCACAAATTCCCTACAAAACTCACCAAACTCCAAACCAAGTGTAATATGGGAAATTCGGGTATAAAATAACATAATCAAATCAAATATTCCCCAAATTCTCATCAAAACAACCAAGTATTCATATATACAAGAAGCACTTATCAAAATCCCCCATGCTTAGTCCTTGCTTGTCCCTAAGCAAGTCCAAACTCAAAAGAAAAGGCAATGAAAGAAAATGAAAGAAAATACAAGAAAACGGGACAAAATGACTCAAAGAACTCAAAGCAAAAGTAAAAAGACTCAAAAGTAAAAATAATAAAACGAAAATTTTTATTTAATTACAACTCCTAAGGATGGCAATGATAGAACATTCAATCAACCCAATCTAATCTAAAATATAGCCCGAGAGTGAAAAGGAAGCCAATTTACACAAGTAAATGAAGACAAATTATTCAAGAATGGTACTCATCAAGTTCAACCAATCACCCTTAATCACCGAATGAGATAAGAAGGCACATGTTAAGCATGAAACTAGGTAAGAATGAAGAGCAAACTCACTTTCTGGGAATGTGGAAACACTCCTCTCATGTGTTTAAATATGAAAAATCATTGAAAGTTCCCTCAAATACTCAAACCAAAGCCACAACCAACCACGTATTTGCTAAGAATCTCAACTCTCCACCGCAATTTGCAAAGTAACAATGACAATCAAAAGGACTTTCAAGGGTTGTAATGGGGCTAAGGTTAAGGGTAAGGAGTGGAAAATATTTGGGAATTGTGGAGCTAAAAGCCAAAGCTTGAAATTATTTCGCACCAATTCGACATACATACACTCTCAATAAAATCAATCCAATTCAACCCCACAAACAATTGGAAACTTGCCTCAAAACAAAAGAAACAGAATGTAAAACACTTTATTCTCTTTTTCTTCTTTTTTCCGGAATTCTCCGATTTTTTTCTTTTTCGCTTTTTTTCTGTTTTTTTCTTCTGATTTTTTTTCTTTTTTCCTTTCTTTCTTCTTGAATGAAACATACACATAAACAAACAAACTCACACTTATATACAACTCACTAGGCAAGTTCCAACTCTACCCAACCACTTCAATGTACATAATTTGGGGAATCAATCAATATATACAACTCAAACCAATCCCCATCACAAACCAAACCACCAAAATAACCATAATCAACCCAACTTCATACTCAACACATTTCAAGCAATGGCTTAAGGGTAGGAAATATATAATCGGCCAAGGCTCATAATATGGGTTCAAGAAAAGAAAAAGTCAAGGCAAGAAAGGGCTAACTAAGGATATTTTGATGTAAACGGGTGGTCAAGGCTTGCGGTTTCAAATCCTAATGCCTCTATCATCTTGTCAATGTACAACGCATAGCAATTTCAAGGAGATGCAAAGCAAATGAAGGAGGATGCCACAATGGTGAGTCACTCATGGAAATTAGACTAATAAAAATGATTAGTCTTTTCTTTTAGGCTTATGTGGACTCACGGGTAGCGCTCAACAATCATTACCTAGTTTAAAAAGATATGCATATGCACAACTCACTCTTACAATAGAAACAAAGGCACTTGGTCTTACTATCCTAGCACAATTCTCACAACAATTAGCTTCACAACTCATGTCAATTCACAGTCTTTCACAAACGGGCTATACAAGATCAAATCAAGTCAAAAGAAAGCTATCTCGCCAAATCCTATATCAAACAGTCTTTTTTAAATTTTTTTCTCTTTTTAAATTTTTTTCTTTTTTTTTTAATAGCCTTTTACAAGACTCAAAATGAAAATAAGAAAATAAGAAAACGAAAACAACCTACAAAAAGAAGAAATTAAAAACTACAAGAAAATATAGAGAACAAAGAAAATAAAATCAAAACAACAGAAAAAGACTCAAAACAAGTTAAAAATCAAAAATAAAAACGACTCAAAATACACATATCCACAAAAAGTTACACAAATCCCCCATGCTTGAACCGAGCATTGTCCGCAATGCGAAACATCACCCGAGAAGCAAAGGAAGAAAACACAAATCTAGAAGAATCAAAAATAAAAAGAAGAAAAATAAGGAAAAATTTTAGAAAATCCTAAAAAAAAATAAAATAAAATCGAAAAAGCTTGGGTTGCCTCCCAAGAAGCGCTTGTTTAATGTCCTAAGATGGACAAGGTACCTCTCAACCCGGTGAATAGTCCATAACTCCATAGCCAAGGGCTTTTGGAGCTTCACATTGCATAGTACCTCCAAACATCTTCAAATTGACCCCACAGCTTGGGTCAAACTCATCACCTCCTTCAAAAATGGAGGGATCTCCATCATCAAACCTGAAAATCTCTTCCAATATACCCTTGTTAATAGCATAAAGCACGTTCTTGATGATGTTAGCTGAGAGCAAAATTTCTTTTATTCCCACTCTTGCATCGCCAAGTTCATGGCCTTTATCAATAAATAAACCACAAGAATTTTCAACAGAATGGTCACGAGATTTCTCAAGCTTTTCACTCTCCACTACATGCACACAATCATCTTTCTTTTCACAAATCACACCATCAACATTCTTATCCTTCTCACCAAACACATCAACACCAAAGCAAGAGGAAACGCCACGTGGCAAAACATCACGGAATAAATCAAACTCAAGTTCATGTTCCCCTATCCTAAACTTCATCTTTCCACATTGTACATCTATGACACACCCTACGGTAGCAAGAAAAGGTCTCCCCAAAATGATTTAGGTACGGGAATCTTCGGGCATATCAAGGATGACAAAATCAATCAAGCATAGCAATCACCCACCTTAAGGAAAATCCTCCAAAATACCCTTAGGGTACTTGATAGAAACGATCCGCCATTTGCAATGACATGGTAGTTAGTCTCAACTCTCCTAGGTTCAACCGCTCATACAAAGAATAGGGCATTAAGCTTACACTAGAACCCACATCACACAAAGCTCGGTCAACGGTTAAGCTACCTAGGCCACATGGAATACTAAAGCTTCCCGGGTCCTTAAGCTTAGGAGTAAGCTTGTTAAGAACCACAGAACTACATTCTTCAGTCAAAGCAACTTCCTCAATTTCATCAATTTTCCTCTTTTTAGAGAGGATTTCTTTCAAAAACTTTGCATACAAAGGCATTTGAGATAAAACATCCAAAAACGGCACATTCACATTCAATTGCTTTAACATATTAAAGAACTTGCCGAATTTTGCATCAAATTTAGCCTTAGCATATCTTTGAGGAAAGATGCGGTGGTTTGTAAACTCTAGGTGGAGATGAAGGTCGGGTTTCGGTGTTCTCTTTTGAATGCTCACTCTCAAGGTCTTTCTCTCTTTCAAAACTAACAACATTCTCACTAGGCTTCTCAACCTCTTTCTCAACCACTACTCCCCCATGCTTGGCATTTGGCACACTAGGTCCCTCATATTGTGTCCCACTCCTCAAAACAATGGCATTACATTGTTCCTTAGGGTTAGGTTCGGGCTTTCCGGGAAGCATTCCCGGAGGGGTAGTGGAGGTACCAGCTTGAATGACAATTTGATTCTCAAGCATTTGAGTGTGGGTGCTCATAAGGTCAACTTTAGTAGCTAAGGCCTTAATCACCTCGTCTTGTCTTTGTTGATGCTCAAGTTGCCGTTGTTGATGATGCTGTTGAGACAACATCAAAGTTTGTATCATAGCCTCTAGGTTAGGCTTTTGGGGAGCTTGTGGTGGAGGTGGTTGGGGTTGTCTTTGTCCTTGGGGTTGACCCTTTTGGTTATTATTCCGGTAAGAAAAGTTCGGGTGGAACCTAAAAGCGGGATTGTAAGTATTGGAAAAAGGGTCAAAGTTTTGCATATTAGAAGGGCTACCAACATCGTTAACCACTTCGGTCGATTCATTGCTAACCAACCCACTAGGACAATTCAAGGTCTCATGCTCGTATGATTGACACGATGCACATGGTTGGGGAGGGGGAGCATTCACATTCAACATATCCATCTTCTTAGTCATGGCATCCAACTTAGCATTCAACATAGAAATGGCATCAACTTCATACTTACCTCCCGTCCTCTTGGAACGGGGCTTTGACCACTGGTAGCTATTGATCGCCATCTCTTCAATCAAAGTTTGGAGTTCCGCCACTGTCTTGGACATGATGTTGCCTCCTGCCGCCGCCAAGATGTTGGCCCTCAAGTTGTCATCCACCCCGTTGTAGAAAGCTTGGATCGGGACCCATGGCTCTAAACCATGATGGGGGCATTGACGTAAGAGGTCCTTGAACCTCTCCCACGCTTCATAGAGGGACTCATCCGGCTCTTGAACAAATGTTGAGATTTGATTCCGGAGGATCGTCAACTTGCTAGGAGGAAAATATTTTGCCAAGAACAAGCTAGCAAGTTGGTCATAAGTAGTGATGGCAGAGCTTGATGGAAGAGCATCCAACCACTCCCAAGCATTCCCTTCAAGTGAGAAGGGAAACAATCGCAGCTTGATTGCATCGGGCGTTGCACCATTTGCCTTAAAGGTCTCACATGCTTGGTTGAATAGGCGAAGGTGCCGGTTGGGATCTTCATTGGGAAGGCCATGGAATGGGTTGGCCTTCACCAAATTGATGAGTGAACTCCTCAGCTCGAAATCGTCAGCGGCCACTCTTGGAGGATTAATGGCGGAGGGTTGATTTGTGACATTTGGCATCACATAGGAGCCAAGCGTGATTCTAGGCTCTCCACCACCGCCGCCACCACCGGACATGGTGTTCTTTTGCTTGGAGTTCTCTTCTTGTCTTCTCCGGGCGTGCTCTAACTTTTGCTTCTTTCGCCGGGAGCGAAAGGTTCTTTCGATTTCAGGATCAAGCTCAAAGAGTGGAGCCTTTTGCATGCACGTAGAGTAAACCTGGCAAGACAAAAATCAAAACACCAAGGAAAATCAAAACAGAAAATAAATGACTTAGGCAACCTTAGGGTATTCGTTCAGTGGCTGGCTAGGGACAAAGTCCCCGGCAACGACGCCAAAAACTTGATAGGCCGCAAGCGCACGGGTGTACGTGTAGCAGATATCAAGGTCGATCCCACAGGGACTTTTCCTTTCAACGCACTGAACTAGCCTCCTAGTTGATCGCTAAGTCGATCCGGTTTTTGTTTTGAATCAACTAAATCTAACTCTAATCACAAGCAAGGTCTAAAGAAACGAATATTCACACAATTTACTTGGATTAATCAATATGAGAAAAGCGTTCAGGGGATGAAACCTAAGTTAAATAACGAATCAACGATGTGGATTGATCTTTCATTTCATTAACTTGCACAATCAAGGTTCGATAATCGCATAGAATACTTCGCAATGAGATTTTGCCACTAGATCGAAATGCCAAGACTAACCAAGCACCTACTTTCGTGGTTATTTCGATTTAGTCAAGGTTAAAGATCTAATTATCTCAAGAACCCTAGTTAAAACTTCTATGTCTAGATAATTTTAACTAGTTCAATCTAGGTTTTCGGGTAATCAAACTTCTCCTTTCGGTACTTCATTCAACTACCTATTAACATGCAATTGGTGATCAAGCAAAAGCAATAACAATTCAATTCAAAGACCAAAGAGATTGAAACAAACTAAATTCATGAAAATTCAATCCAACAAAGTTAATTCATCAAGCAACTTCAAAGGTTCATCCCCTAAACTAAAAGAACTACTCACAACTCATGTTTAAAACTACAAAGCAATTGAAATCTATTCTAGAAAGCATATGAAAATCTATGAGAGAATGAGAAATAAACCAAAGGGAAGAACAATCTTGCTAGGAATCAACTATGGAAGACTTTTGCTCCTCCACTTCAAAGTATATTCAAGTTGCTCTTCGATCTTCAATCTTCTCTCAATCTTCAATGGTGGATAGGATGAAGGATATGATTAGGGCATGAAATGGATGATGGTGGAATGATTCTCCCCTCTACTCGGCCGAAAATCAGCATAATATAGGCAAACATCGCTTCAAAACCGCCGAAAATGAAAAGACAAAGAGACACGGACCGCGTTGTAGGCACGGACCGTGCCCCATGTGACACGGACCGTGCTCCCTGTGACACGGACCGTGTCAGCTTTCTTCTTGAATTTTCTCACTCTCTGGCCATAGACACGACCCGTGCTCTTCCTGGGGGCACCCGTGTCACTGCTTTTTCGAGCCTAGGAGTACTTTGGGCCGTTGTTTGGGCCTTGGGTGATCCAACACCTCACTTCTTGGTCCTTTAAGCTCATAACTTGGATCTACACTTGCTTTTTGGGCTCGGTTTACATCGATTCTTCACAAATTCCTTACAAAACTCACCAAACTCCAAACCAAGTGTAATATGGGAAATTCGGGTATAAAATAACATAATCAAATCAAATATTCCCCAAATTCTCATCAAAACAACCAAGTATTCATATATACAAGAAGCACTTATCAACTGCCTTCGATGATTTTTTTTGTTCGATTATTCAAACTAAAAAAATCATAAAGTTCGTATGAAAAGATGTAGAGAAATTGGGTGAAACCAAAATATGACAGATATGCTATAGTAGTTCTAACATTTCATGACTCATAGTTTAGTACACCATAGTATGACATATATATTTGATTGCACCATTAGATTATACGTGGTAGACCAAAGTATGACATCCAACAAGTTGGTTTCACCCAATTCGATGGCGCGCGGTATATTGTAATTTAATAGTTTCACAATTTGACTTATTCAAATATAATTTTAAAGTTCGATTTACCACAATCTGACCACCTAAAATATAGTGCACTACAATTCAATTTTTCTATTTTAGAGGACAAAAAGAACAAACAAAAATGCAAGTCTTATACTCCAATGTATCACAAAAGTCCTTCAACGTCTCACTCTAAAATTTAAATCATGGATCTACTTAAAAGAAGATTATAATTATGATTTTTGGACTATTATACTTAACTTTGGAGGTATTGAACTATAATGTATTGAACTTTGACATTGGAAAATGGTACAATGTACTTTGAGAGGTGTTATATAATAATTCACCCTAAACAATTTCGGCGATAGCGATCTTATATGGCAGGTCAAGAAGATGAAATGGCTTAAAATATTTAAATTTATGACATTTAGCTAATCCACACAAGTAAAAGTGATTTTATACAACAACAACAACAACAACAACAATCTCTTAGGGGAAACACATTCATGCAAAGGGTATTAATGTTTATTCTTACTCTTTCTAAAGTTGATTTCCTTTGCTTATTAGGATTAGCTGACATGTCATAAATTTAAATATTTTTTGACAAATTCATCTCTTTCACCTATTACGTAGGATCGTCATCGAGTCCCCCACCGTCAGAATCGTTCCGGATGCATTATTGTTCAACACTCCTCAAAAGTAAACTGCATTATCATCCAAGATCAAAATTTTGTATATTATTATCCAATACCTTAAACAGTATAATAACATCCAAAAATCCGTGTTACTATGGTTGATTGAGGTTGATTTGAGGATGATGTACATTTGACCCAGCTCGTTCAATGAATGCCCCAAATATCGTACTACAGTTAATCGATGCAGATAGGTCACTAGACTTACCAAGTGAGGGTGATGATGGTCCTCTTAACTACTACCGCTCCTGTCTAAAATGAATGTCGTCTAATAATTGGTTAAAAATTTAAAATTATAATGGTTAATTTCTTAATATATATAATGATTCATCATATAAAATTATTATTATTAAATTTATTACAAAAATTAATATTAAAAAATATAGTATTGTAAGCTTTTGATAAAATTTTATTTTACGTGAAAAATTATCAATTAAAGATACGCCTTAAACGTTATAAAAGTCAACAAAGTGACATTTAGAGCATGTTTGGAGAGAAAAATGGAATGGAATAAGGGTGGGATAAGTATCCAATTCCTTTTCTTGGTGTTTGGTGAAGCATTTCTGGAATGAGATTGGGAAACCCCCAAGTTTCTAATCTCCCTCAAAAGGGTGGAATTAGAACCCTCCCATATATGGGAGTATCAAAAGGGTGGAATTAGAACATTTTCCTTATTCTATTCCCTTCTCTCACCAAACACTTTCTATTTTGGAATCAAATTCCATTCCCAACCCTCTATATATCTAATTCCATACCCATTCAATTCCATTTTTCTCTCCAAACATGCCTTATTATGTAATCAAGGGTGGGAACATTGATGTGCATGCCCAATTGGCTTCCTAAAGAAGTGGTTTCTTGGTGAGGAGTTGCTTAATAGAGTTAATATTGTCTTGATGTGGGATGATGTCATGTAATGAGATACTCTCTTGGTTTCATATTAATTGTCGTATTTGAAAATTGTATGATTAAAATTTGAAAAGTTTAACTATAAATTTCTCAATATATGCAATGAATTGTTATATAAAATTATTACAATTAGATTTGTAATAAAAGATATTATTCTAAAAGTATAATATTACAATTGTTAATAAAGTATACGTGTTAGATAGGAAATTATATATCAATTTAAAAAGTAATATTCGAGATCGCGATAGTCAAATAAGTGATAATTATTTCAGAACGAAAGGAGTATAAGTATGTGACACATGCATAAATATTTTTAATTACATCATCCCTCTTTATTTGAATGAGGTTGGATTAGAGATATTAAGATGATCAATATATAAAGTTAGGAAGAAAATTATAAAGTTAATTAAATAGATAGAAGTTACTTGTGAGAGATGGATATAAAGATACAAAATTAGTAAAAGTTATATTGGGATGTAAAATGGCAAATAATTAGAGGTACTAAATTTTTTTTATTAAATGGACAAATGAATAGGGATATAACTTATTCGGCAAAGCTAGAAAGTTTGATTATACTCCTTCGATTTCATATTAATTGTTATAATTTTGGCAAAAACTAATTATTGTGGTGACTCAATATTTAAATAAGTTTTTATCATAATAAAATAAAATAAAAAGATCACAATTTTGATTCGGAAGATTTTATTATAGTTGAAATTTTTTCTTACCATGGTGGCCACGACTAAAAGTATAATTTACTTTTAAGAAGTCAGAAATTTTCAACTGTCATGTCAAAATTCAAAAGGTATAATAACAGTTGATTCTCATTAAAATATTGAAATTAATATACTTTAATCAGGGTAATTTGTTGTAATAATTAATCGTATCTATTGATATATAAATTTTTTAACGATCGAGATTTATCTCAATCAAATTAATATTAAAGAACCTTAAGATACCATAGTTGAAAAAAAATTCAACTATAATAGAATTTTCATTTAATAACATCATATGAATTAAATTCGTGAAAAGTACCACAATTATCATAATGTCGAAAACTCATTAAAAACTAGCAGAATTATTGTACGACCTCACGTAGTAAAATCTTGAAAACCCATTAAAAACTAAGCAGAATTATTTTGTGGGCGCATGACCACGTCCTTGAATAATTGATATATACTTTCTTCTCAAAATCATCTATTCCACTTAAATACGATCCATATAATCCTCATCATATCATAATCATAATGATTCATATCCTCATTTAATTAAATTTTGAACAGCTAATTATTCTTATAATTTCCAGCTGGCCCTAAATAGTAAAATTGGAATATTATGTATTGTCATCACTACGTAAATGTGAAATACTGAAATGCAGCAAATATTCTTTTTTTTTTTTTTATGGATGTGGAATTTAACATTAATTACAAATTTACAAAAAAAGAAAATAAAAAGAAAATGATATATAGTTTGAACGCATGCACTTTTTAATTTTGTTTTTTTTTGGTTTGAGCAAGTAAAATAATGAGCCAACTAATTTTGATTCAACTCCTAATCTTAATATGTCACTGGCAAATGAACACTAGCTATAAAAATACAAATTCCAGTAATCCAATTTAAACTAACATTCGAAAATACTATCGGCTGATGTTTTTCTTTTAGAGAGCGTTTGGTAGAAACTCTAGGGAAATTTTTCCCGGGGAAAATTTTCCATGGGAAGTCTTCCATGGTAAAGATTTCCCCGGGAAAAATTTCCCTTAGGCCCCCCCTAAGGGAAATTTTCCCTAGGAAATTGTATGAAATGGTGGGTCCGCCGTAAAATTTTTCACATAGTCAACCTATTTCCAAACATGGGGAAATTAAGTCAACCCGGGAAAATTGACCATTTTCCCGGGGTTTTTGACCAACCAAACGCACCCTTAATTAATTTACAATGTTTATATATGTCGACGTAGATTTTTTTTTTTTCAATTGAGATTGTATTTGAAAATAGTTATTCTACTTGTCACATTTTCTAACAAGTGTATCTGCAATTCTCCTACATACATGACTGAAACTATATCACTTTAGTATCTTTCAACTCATCCTCAGTCACTATTACGGCCAGTAGTCAGTAGATATACTTATTAATAAATTTTTGAGCTTACAATGAAATATTAAAAAACAATAACGTAGCCCAGTTTCGTCTAGCAAGGAAAAATTATTGAACTTCGCAGGAATTTAACTCAAGGCCAACATGTGAATAGGCAACCAAATTCCATACAACTACCAACTTACTATAACATTAATCAAACCTTTTTTTTTTACATATATTCATACATATTATGTTTATGGAGCATGGGGGGTGCCGTAGCACCTGACTTGGTTGATATTGATAGACAGAATGCTCAATATACAAGCGACAACAAGTTAATATAATTATAGAACACCACACAACTTAATCACCATGCATCAAAAAGGAATGTCACTTTTATAAGACTAATAGTTATTTAACTATTCCCAACATTACAATGTATGATACTCGACCATAAAAGCGAAGCAACAAATGAATTTAAGGATGAAATATTTAAAAGTTTGACAAATTTAAAAAAATATAGTTGGAATCAAGTGCATGTTATAAATATGACGTCGCAATAGTAATCCAATTTTTCTAAATAACAATTGTGTTTTTTTAAACACTCGATCAAACCCTCCTCTCCAACTATTTCAATTACAGATAACTAATCATATCAGTCGGTCTTTCATAAAATCAACTTGTTTTACTTGAAAAAAACAGAGATTTTCAGAATAACATAAAACCCTAATTCAACAACAACATGAATTGAGGAACACAGAAACGTAATTTAAATGAGAGAGGATAAAATTAAAGAACACATAACCCTAGTTGAGAGAACATTAATTTTCCAGAAACCTGAGAGAAGATGGAATTGAAGAACACATACCTCACAAAACCATACAAAGATCTGCTTGCAAATTTCAGTTTTCGACAATCCGTAAGACATAGTCTCCAAGAGGAAAGAGAACAGGGAAACGTGGCGAACAGCAAAGGCAAGCAGGTTTCGAACAGCAGATGTGGATGCATGCAATTGGACCGCTGTGAAAAATAATAGAGAAGTTTGTTACCGTCATTCTTCTAGCAAAGGCAAGCAGGCAACCACACAGGAGAAACATCGGTCAAGGTAGAAGAAAGGAGGAAGGGAAGCAGGCAGCCACACAGGAGGAGCAACAGTGAAGGCAGAAGAAAAGAAGAAAAGAGGAGGAAAGCAAGCAGCCAAGCATCTGTCGTGTGATGCCTGCCTGCTTACTTATTCCCCCATTTAGTATTAGTAAAGATATATAGCTATATAAAATGTTTAAACAGTTATTCAAAATGTTATCAAAATTTAAACTACTTCTAAATTACATGCAGTAGCCTACACTTACATTATCTCACATTCTCACCTACATCAACCAACACTAACTTCCACTTGCACAAATCTACCCTCATTTGCACCATATATTACTAGGCACTGTTCTTTTGTGCGTTGGGTTTGCGTTGCGTTGTGGTTAGTTGCGGTGGAAATAGTAAAAAGGTAATGGTAATTTGCAGTATGTTGCGGTTAATTAGTTGCAGTAGGTTGCGGTAATTTGCGTTGCGGTTAGTTGCGTTAACGCACAAAAGAACGGTGCCTAAAGGGAATATTTGAAAACTTAACATATAATATGAATACGAACAGAATTTAGAGCTGTCAAAAAATTGTTATACTTAGTTCAGTTTGATTCGAAAAAGGTACGGTTATGAATTTTTCATTCAAATTTTAACTTCAATCGATTTGACAAAAAATCCAAACATAAAAAATTTCCATTTTTCATTAACCTCACTCAATATTAACCTGAATTTTCTAACCCAAAAAATACCCCAAAACTATGTATTACGCATCAACATTTTGTTCAACGTCCGACTCATCCGAACCTCTGAGTTGATACAAAATTTTTGACAACCCTAGAATTGATAAAAAAAAAAAAGAAAAATACAAAAATAGTGTGAATACATGAATAGCAGGCGCTGAAGTAATGGAAGGAAACGGCAGCTCATACAACGGAAAACGACGAAACCGCTCTTACTCCCACGCCCCACTTCCATTTATTCCATGGGAAATTCCGAAGACACCCTTTGAATCATCACGACTCAACCGAAAGCAAGGGCATTTCCGTCATTCCATTACCAGACCCTAAACCGAACAAATTAGTACACACTCTCTCTCTACCCTCCTCTTTTTAATCATTCTCATTATTCTTTGTGTCTCTCTCTAAACTAAATTCATAAAATTCTCTCTCTCTCTCTTATTTTTATTTTCTTTTTCTCTACCTTTAAATTTTGGTTAACCCCCTTGAAAACCGCCCCATTTCGCAACACACCATCCGCCATTTGCAAGCTCCTCAAGAAGAAATAGAGAGTTTCTAGAGAGAGAAACTCAAGCAGTAGCAGCAGGAGTAGAAGCTCAACAGTTATTACAAATAAAGTAGTTGATGCAGTTTTGACTTCATTTCTCTCTCTAACAGTCTTCGTCTACAGTTTCTCTCTCTTCTCAATCACTCTGTTTCAGCCTTCTGAAGGTGAAGGATTCAACAATGGCGGTTCGATTAGGGTTTGTATTAACCCTAGTATTGTCTCTGCAGGTAATTTATTCGGCTGTTTTTGTGATGTAGTTGGAGAATTTGAAATTGTGGAGGTTGATGACGGAATTTGTTTGTTTGCTGGAGTGAGTCGGCAGTGGAATGTAATTTGTCATTGTCGTCTCATATCATCATCTACCACTCACAGTTGATTTTCATATATCGGCTAATTTTGGTGTTTAGCGGATTTTCATGTTGACTTTCTTTATCATTAGTGTCTTCCACGCTTAATTATTTTTGTTAATCGTATTCTGCCGGTTTTTCGGAAATTTTCCGAATTATGACCTGAATTCGTGCTTATTCTCTTTAATTTGGAACCAGAGTTCGTAAAATTGAAAATTTGTTATAATTTTTTTGAATATGTGAAAAGAATTGTATCTTGGGTCGGTTCCAGTGATTAATTAGTTAAATTTTGAGTTGAGTTTTTTTTTTGCTCAAAAAATGAAAGAGAAAAAGGAGAGACCACTAGCTACCTTTGTTTATCTTCGGGTTTTTTTTTTGATTTGAAATTCTTTTGAGGTGAAAAATGGTTTCCAGCAAAATCTTTCTACTTGTGAAAAAATAAGGCGACTTTTATTTTTATTTCGGGATCCGTACTAAAAGTTGGCGTTAGTGTTAGTATTTCTTTTTTGGAAAAAAATTTCTGTTTAAAATTTCAAGCTTTTCTTACTTTCATAAATTTTCTATGGCGAAAAGCATATAATTTTTTATATTTTTATACTTCTGTTATGTGACAATTAAAAATGTCTAATCAAAAGTTTATGAAAAAAAAGGTCCAATCTATTCGATTACTTGACTTCGGTAAAACCCCGAAGGGCATGCTTTGTTTGACTTTCGGTTCCAATAAATATAAAATATAAAAAAATTGTCATCCTTGAAAATTATACAGTCAAATTTTGAAAATTTTGACCTTAAATTTGTATATATATAATGACTTTTATATATTACATTCGTAACTAAAAATACTATCCTAAACGTATAATATTGCAATTGTTAATGAAATATTATCAAACAAAGAGGGGCATCGGAGAACGTGAGTCCGTGACAGTCAGCTAAGTAATAAAGTGTGAGATTTTCTTGTGCACAATTCCTACAAAACAGGGATTGTTATTGTGTTTACATGTTGGATGCTTTCATATTCTGTACCTAGGATTTTGTATTTGGTTCTCTGGGATTTGTCAAAATACATTTCTGGATTTGTTTGAAAACCTATTCATTAATTATAAATTAATATTTAATTTTTGTTTTTTCATTTCTGACCATGCAGGTGTCACATATAGCATTTACAGTTGAAGCACAGGGATCTGGTCCATTGCCATCAAATGCCACAAATGGGTAAAAGTTATTGCTTTGTTTGAGCCCACAGCCAGATAAATGAGTACTGAAAGTTTAAATGAAATGTCCAAACTTATTATGGTGGGAGTTGCTAAGATCAAATGGGATCTTGCTTTCACAATTCTGCTTGTTATATCATGGCGTTGGCGAAAGACACAGCACATAACTTGTGTCTTTGCGCTGTACTGCGGTCCTGCGTGGTTCTGACATGAAACAAGATTTGCTTGGTCTCACTGAAGTGATCATGGGCACATCCAATAATTGATGTCATAAATGGAGATCTTGTCTTTGAGTTCTTGAATGCATTTTTTCTGCAGAGTATTTATGTACAGATGAGAGTTATTATGATTGCTTCTGCTGCTCAGGGTGAGACATGCTCCAGGATATTGTGCAATGTATGACATATGTGGTGCGCGAAGTGATGGGAAGGTCTTGAATTGCCCTTTGAATACTCCTGCTGTGAAGGTACTTACTACGGTCGCATTTTGGCAATCCACTGTATTGGGAACTATGGGCAGAGTGAACCTTCTATGCTTTCAGTTGTTTCTTTCCTACAAGGATCCTAATCACAGCAATTCTGTTTGCTATGAATGCTTTGCAGCCTGATGCTCTGTTTTCATCAAAGATCCAAAGCTTGTGCCCTACGATTACTAGTGATGTTTGTTGTACAGAGAAGCAGTTTGATACACTGCGAACCCAGGTCCAGCAAGTAAGATATCTTCAACTTTTGTCAGGGAAATTTATCCAGTTTCTGCGCTTTTAGAGGACTAGGAGTAGCTGCTGGAGCTTAAGAGTCCTAGACACGGGTTCTTGGTTTCATGTTCCAAGGCTATTAGAAAGATGTTTGACATAGCTTAAAAAGTACTGTCATAACCCTGGCCTCGTTCATAGACTGCAATATGGTAGCATATACAGATGTATGGTCGTCAGATGTATTGTTAAAGATGGAGGGGAATTCACGTATCTGTATTTCCACATATTGGCTTTTTTATTGGCCAAGATTAAAATTCTCATTGTTGTTAGGCTGCTGAAGTTTATAGTTACTGAAAAATGTGATGGAAACTTTGAGCGTCTTCTTTTACTTGGTCTTACTCAAGGCCTATGATTCTGGGAGTGTTGTTTGCTTGTATGCCTTCTTCCCAGCCCTTTTTATGTTTTTCGCGCTTCCAGATTCTACATTGACTTGTGCCCTGTGGTTGCAGGCGATTCCATTTCTTGTAGGCTGTCCAGCATGCTTGAGGAACTTCTTAAATCTCTTTTGTGAAATGACATGTTCACCCAACCAGAGTTTATTTATTGATGTAACTTCCGTTAAAAAGGTGAGAAGTCTGCTATTTCTCTTTCTGTAGTGAATGAGAAACTAAATACGCGAGGAAACTAAATATGTACAGACACCTGCTATTTTGATCTTAATTTTGAGAAGCAAACAAGAAAGGCCATACATAGTTTACAAACATAGCACGTTCAGAAGTTTATACAATAGAGTTCAAGTGCATAATCAGTATCTTGGGGGGGGGGGGGGGGCGGGCGGGTGGGTTTCCAGATGCATGTGTCAAAATGCAGACTAACTGATGACATCCTTATTAGATCTCAGAAAAGGTTCATGTGAAATAGTAAACTGGCGAAGCCATATAGAAACTTAGAAAGATCCTCTAACTTTCTCTTGTTAAATGCTTTGAGAGGTGAGACAATTCCAGAAAGCATCATGCTGAAACCAATCCTACTGTTTGCATTTTGGGGATAAATATTCCTGGATCTATGACTAAAATGTACCCAGTCAGTTGCAGTGAACCAGTAATGGTGAAATAATTTGCCCCATTAGACAAATCTGTATAATTTGTCTGTTAAGCAGTTCCAAATTTGTTTAGCAGATTCTAAGGTGTCATGTGTGAAATAATTTGTCTTCAAAGTTTATGGACTAGTGGTTTCAAGTTCATGCAGTACTTGCTATATTGGTGTTTTCTTTTTCATTTACAAGTGAATGAACTAGTTTGTGAGTTCTGTATTATTGTAGGATGACTTTGTTAAAGAACAAGGCCTTATGTCTTTCCCGTTTCAGGTTAATAACAATTTGACCGTGGATGCGATTGAATTTTATATAACTGACGCTTTTGGTGAAGGGTTGTACAACTCTTGCAAGGATGTGAAGTTTGGTACTATGAATACTCGAGCAATAGAATTTATTGCTGGTGGTGCAAAAGATTTTAGAGGTAGCCCTCACTTCTTAAAGTTTCAGTTCCTCAAATAAGTGATATTTGTTTACTCTTCTGCAGTATCCCTTCCTAAGTATAATTTTGGCCAATGTATTGGTCGCATATTCAATGTTTGCCAACACAAGTATATGTAGGGGTCCTGGAGGATATACACTTGTTTACTGATATATCTGTAGGTGCTTTAATATGCGAAAATCATTTCTATGTATGGACCAATTCCCAAAAGAGTGAATAGTAGTTGTGAGTTGTGTCTTTAAAGGATGATGCACACAGTTAGGGAAATTGATGCCTGTCCCCTTTCTCTAGTTGTTTTGCTGCTCTAAAAACTTTGCTATTATTAGGAGTAATTACATACAGAATTTTTGTTTGTAGATATAGTGTGCCATTGCTTTCAATAAATGCTTGTACTAGTAACCCATACTCCTGAAAATGTGGTGTCTTTGAACATTGCTGGGATGTACACCTGGATGGGATTAATTTATGCTTGTTTGGTATGGGGGAAGGATATCAAAAATTTTTGGCTGTTGTATTTAGTTAATTTTCCTGTCTGTCTTTCAAGGAGGAAGACGAGTGTTGTATTGGAGTGCTTTTGTCATCTATTTATCTTTTGTTTGTATGATTTTTAGTTCTTTATTTAATAGCCTGTCTTATTATGTAATATTGTCTGCAGGGTGGTATACTTTCATAGGTAGACAAGTGGGCCTTCAACAACCGGGTTCACCATATGCTATAAATTTCACCTCAAGTGTGCCTGAATCCTCAGGGAAAAAGCCCATGAATGTATCTGCTTACTCATGTAGTGATCCTTCGTTGGGTTGTTCTTGTGGTGACTGCCCATCATCTCCTGCATGTTCTAGTTCAGCTGCACCTCCAGTCAGTAAGAGCAATACATGCTCACTAAAAATGGGTTCTCTGAAGGTGATACTTGTAGACCTGGGTCTCTTCCTGCTCAAAAATGTTTCAGACTTTCAGCAAATATGTTTTTCCATTCCCATTTTTGATATTGTTCTACCTCTGATTGCTCCAGGCAAAATGCTCTGATATTGCTGTAGCAATAGTGTATATTGTGTTGGTATCATTGTTTCTCGGATGGGGTTTTGTTCAGCGGAAGAAAGAAATGAGTCCGGCTGCAAAAACAAAACCACTGTCAAATGGCACTAGTAGGGATGGGATGCATTCAGAGGACCAGAAAGATGCTGAACTTCCCCTCCCGGTATGTACCAGGTGTTTCCATGCTTTTGTAAGCCTGGCTTCTATATTCTTGATAGTCACTGAAGTTATTACGGGACTTGCAATTGCAATTGCAAATGCCAATTTTATTCTATCACCACACAAATTTTGTGTTGAGCAATGCTCTATTTTAGACAAATTGTCTTGTTTCCTAGTCATCTCCAGCAAATCAGCAATCTTATTGGCCAAAATGCCCAAAAGCTATTACTTCTTGTTCAAAAAGATTATCACTCATTCACCCCGTATACTCTTGTGAAATCTCTCAAGTTGTCTTCAAGGAGTAGCTTAGGGTTGCTTCCCAAAAAGGTTTGTCTGCCTCCATAATGAATTTACCTCAACCACGTGTCATACATTTTAATATGAAACTCCCTATGCAAGCATATGATCATTAACAAAAAATGGGCATTTTCTAGTTTCGTTTTCTGCATTGTTTGGATTTATACTTCTTTATAGCTTAAAGTTCAACATGAATCCATATATCATCATATAAGCTGCGTGGATATTAGAGAGAAACAATTTGGGAGCGGTGAAGTGCTTATTATTTCACACCCATGAGGAACTATAGGCAATTATCATTAGGTTGTACAGCAAAATCTCAACTTCTCAAGGTTTTCTTGGTGCTCTGTCACAGATTCTTCTAGATGGGGAGCGCAGTTCTGGTGGAGTCAAACTTTCAGTGGTTCAAGGATACATGTCGAGCTTCTATAGGTTAGTGCATTCCTTCATCCTTGGCATGGGTGGATCAGCTGGAATTTCTTTTTTCCATTTTGGTGATAAATTATTTACTCTATTGCTGAATATATGCTTCAGGCAATATGGTGCATGGGTGGCTAGGAAACCAGCTCTTGTCCTTTTTTTTTCCTTGGCAATTGTACTTGCTCTTTGTTTAGGGTTAATTCGTTTCAAAGTTGAGACACGGCCTGACAAGGTATGATTTTTCTGTTTGAATTCACAGTTATTTTACTTTATCCAGTTACATTGTTATATCCTTACAAGCACTAATTGTCAAGGACATCTTGTGAAGCTAAGACATTTATATCTGTGAAAATTTTCACCGGTATGCAAGAGTAGCTATTGTACAGCATCTTTATTAGGTTGAAACATTCTGGCCAAAGAGCAAAAATTGTGTTGATTATGTGTAAATAACTGACTAGGAAGATGTTTCGATCCCCAGTTAGATTTCAACCCATCTAATATTTAAGTTGAAGTGAGCAAAATCAATCCTTTAAGAGAGGAGCAATACTGCAATACAGATACTTGCAGTAATATTATGACTTTTTGTTAAAATAATCTACTAGGAAGACATCTTTTTCATTAAATGATCTAGCCTTTTTTTTGTCTGTTACAAATAAAAGAATCTAACTCAAGATATTGAATTTCAGCTCTGGGTTGGACCTGGAAGTAGGGCGGCAAAGGAGAAACAGTTTTTTGACAGCCACTTGGCACCTTTCTACAGAATTGAACAGGTTGTGCTTCTTATCAAAGTTCTTGTCTTATCAGATGGACTTCTCATGATTAGTTATGGCTTCCCACTTTCCCCACAACCTTTATTTGTGTTTATATTCGAAAGCATTTATTGAGTACTTATAGGAAGTCCAGAGATTACTTGGTATCTTGTTCCAGATTAGTTTATTGTTCTTTAGGATACAAAACAGCAGACAGTTGAGAGGCTCATATTATGTCTGCGTTGTTCTTCTGATATTATCTTGTGGTTCATGACTTGCAAATGACATCTTTTTCTGCCTTTTGGACTCTTACAGCTTATACTAGCAACAATCCCCGATAGCCAGGGCAACTCACCAAGTATTTTGACAGAAAGCAACATAAAACTACTCTTTGACATTCAGAAGAAAGTAAGCATTATGGTTTTACTGTTTCCAAAAACTAAATTTCTGTACTGGTCTACTCTCTTGAGTATTCCTTTCCTGGAGTTAAGATGTGTGTTTTGTCTAAGTTTCTGCTAGAGTGCTAGGTCATGCCATTCATTTCTGACGAGCCACTTTTGACAGGTTGATGATATTCGAGCAAACTTTTCTGGTTCAACAGTATCATTAGTTGACATTTGTAATAAGCCACTTGGTCAAGATTGTGCCACTCAAAGCATTTTGCAGGTGCACAACTGTAGCTTTCTTTATGCAGGCGTGAATTTAGTTTCTTGTGGGCTCCCCTGATCCTTTAGATTGCTATTCTATTCTAGCATCACTGTCCGAAGCTGTTTGATATATAGAACATGAAATTCTTTGTGTATCTAATCTGGTCGAGTTCAGTTTCTTTTAACTGCTGATAATGTATGGTGCTGTCTTTCTGGTGCCAGTCACTATGGCCGTGGTTTCATCATATATAGTCTCAATTGCTGAAATCTTTGAAGTTCTAGTTGATGTACAAGCATATGTTGATGCTCATAGTGATAATATGATTTGACAGACAGCACGGTGTCTTGGGGGCTCCAAGATAACTGACAGCCCTACCCCACGCTCCCACAACACCCTCCCCCCAACAAAAAAAAAAAAAAAAAGGAAAAAAAAGTCTAGAATATGGCTCATCCTTCTAACCCCCTCTGTTGGTGACATTTATAAATATGGGTATTCCTTCATGTTCTGATAATCAGGTCTCTCTTCGTATAGTTCTTAAATCTTTTACCTTGACTGTAGTAAAAGTTTCTTGATTTGCTTTTCTACATTTAACGCAGTTGAAATAAGGAGCGTATAATGTGTGCTTTGTTATGTTCTCTTGCAAAGATGTGATGGTTTATTGTCTCCGTCTGTGGATTCAATGTTTAGTCCATTGCCGCTTTCATTTTGGTTGTATTGTGGTTTAGTGTGACATTATGATCCATCCCTCTCATCTAGGTTTTGTTGTACCTTCACTTATCTCCTGTTGTTTATAGAACTTTCTATTTCTTGTTTTCTTTCATTTGCAGTACTTCAAAATGAATCCAGACAATTTCGACAACTATGGTGGGGTGGATCATGTTGAATATTGCTTTGAGGTATGCCATATCTATGCCTTTGAAAATTCTGTTTATCTGCTCATCATTCTTAGAAAATGAAAATTATAAACCTTTATCATGTTATAACTTATAAATTAGAGGCATATAGTTCTTTTTGATGAGGAATGTCCACCCTAGGGAACAATCACTCTGTAGTCACAGGGGTAGGATTGTGTACGTTGGACCACCTCATTATTCCTAAGCAGGAGAGTTAATGAGAGGCCCTGGGGTATTTTTGTGGTGGTATAGATATCAGTTTTGTGGAGTAACTATACATTTTAGTTTTAACGATTTCTACAGTCTGATATCAGTTCTTTGCTTTTAGCATTTCACTTCTACAGAATCATGCTTGAGTGCATTTAAAGGCCCGCTTGATCCAGCCACTGCGCTAGGTGGTTACTCAGGGAACAACTATTCTGAGGTAGTTCTAATGATGTTTATCATCATAAACTTGCATAAAGATATCTGTAATTTCTAATGGAGTTTCAAAAGCAGGCTTCAGCATTTATAGTTACATATCCAGTAAACAATGCTATCGATAAAGAAAGCAATGAAGCAAAAAGGGCAGTAGCCTGGGAGAAGGCCTTCATTCAACTAGCAAAGGTGGGTTTTTGAAGCAACCCTCTGACGTTTCAGATGCCAGCTGTTCTTTTACTTTGTGGCAGTTGTATAATCAATTCTTAAGATCAGCTATCCACTTGATTTCTCTTTCCTCGTTAGAAATTTGAGAGTGAATTTTTGTGGAACCATTGGGGAAATAATTTTGAAATACTAAGGGAAAAGTTGAAAATAGGTGAATGAAGACCTTACATAGCTCCTCCTTAGAGAACCTCTTTTGCTTGATCAATTAATGCTTGACTACAACTATGGTAGCTTAAGTTAACCGTTTTAATGTGGAAAAGAATCCGAGGTAACTAGGCATGCAGAGACAATCATAGTAATCACTTAAAAAGTGGGAGCAAGGTGAAAATAAGCTTAGTAAAGGAGTTGACAAGGGGTTAGATGGTCACCTTCAAGCATCGGGTACATGTGTTACCATAAATTTGTGGATTATGTGTAATAAGGGTTTCACTTTTGTGTTTAATATTTTTCCTTTCATCTAATGAAATGCTGACTTCTTCTCGTAGGATGAGTTAATGACGATGGTTCAGTCAAAAAATTTGACACTTTCTTTTTCATCTGAGAGCTCAATTGAGGAAGAATTGAAGAGAGAGAGCACTGCAGATGTAATAACCATAGTGGTAAGTACACATACATTTTGGTTTAAGTTTTGTTTTGGAAGCAAGCATCACCATGTATGGTTTGGTAGTATATCTTTGATCACTATGTACCCTTCTTGCTAACACGTTACATTTCTCTTTGTTCCAGATAAGTTATCTTGTGATGTTTGCCTATATATCACTTACCCTAGGCGACACACCCCGATTCTCTTCATTTTTCGTTTCTTCTAAGGTACGATTTTTTTAAATTGCAAATTTGCAATTTGTCACCCTTTCTTATTTTCTGAATTTCTTATTGGATTTTGTGTTAAAAGTTGTAACCTGGCTTCCCATGGGGTCAGAGGTTCCCAAGAGGCACTTTTGAAACATATATGACATACTTGAAGGGGTTACTCTGATGAATGCCCTTTAAAGAGAAAAACAAATGTTGGCCATCTGTCCCAGAATGAATTGTCAGCTTCAATCAGAAACATGCTAATGGCATTATTGAGAATATCACAATGCTACATAAAAAGATCATCAAATCAAAGCATGTAGTACCTGGATCAAGTAGTTATGTGGACTGTGGAGGATCAACCTTTCTTCTAAATCCTTGCTCTTTCTATATTTACTGACTTTTGCTGTACATTGTTTGAATACAACCCCTCAACTCATATATGCATATGTATATTATTGAGCTACAAATTTACCTGCTTCTAAATCCTAGTTATTGAAATCAGACAACTGGTTGGATTCCAGGTACTGCTTGGACTTTCTGGAGTCATTTTGGTCATGCTTTCTGTACTTGGCTCAGTTGGATTTTTCAGTGCCGTTGGAGTGAAATCTACACTTATTATAATGGAAGTCATCCCTTTTCTTGTCTTGGCTGTAAGTTCTGCTTCTTTTCTCATGTGCATATTATTGGTTTCAATCATGTGATCCGGGAAACCCGGGGGTCCTTCGAATGGATAAATATGGGAGGCCAAAGATCCACTAACTACTTAGGGTTTGAGAAAACCCCAATTTAGAACTCATAAAACTACCACTAATTTTTAGGGTTTTGGGGTTTGGAGATGAACAACAAACATAACAAGAATCAAAAGGGATATGGACATTTGTAAAGAGTAATCACTCACCCAATTGAACTAAGATGTTCAATCACTTGCACAAGGACCTTCCACAAGCAGAGAGTCTTGAAACACCCAAGAAATCTCACAAAGAGTGGAGGAAGGACACCCACTCACCAAGAAGAGAAATCACCAAGCAATTTCCACCCAAAGGATTAGCTTTCATTGATTAGGGTTTGAAAACCCACAATTACAAACTCTCCAAGTGAGAGGAATTTTGAGTCTAAATCCTAAACATTCATCAAAAGTCTCTATCTAATGGAGGGGAAACAAGTATATATAAGGCAAGAGGGAAAACATAACCAAAAGAGAGAAAAATGACACGTCGGGAAATGGCACGATCGTGCCACTCAAAAAAAAGCCCTAGAATGGCCTGTTCGAGAATGGCACGATCGTGCTACCCAACGGCACGATCGTGCAGAGCCTTCTGGAAGATTGGCACGATCGTGCAGTTTGACGGCACGATCGTGCTGTTGGCAGTTTTTTCCTGCTGACTTCAAACGTTCATAACTTTCTCGTTTTAACTCCGATTTGGGCTTATAATATATCGATGGAAAGCTCTCGATGTTTACTATAAGCTCACCAATTTTCAAGTCAATCGGAGTTATATTGAAGGAGTTATGATCAAAAGAGTGAAGACGTGTCTTTTCTTTACCAAATTATGCCCACTTTCTTCCCTTTTCCTTTTTCCTTCTTCGGTCTTTCTTAGCTCCGTTTGAACTCCTTCGGTCTTGGTTTCTCCCGTGCTCCTCCTAGATGTTCCATAGGTCCGAGTTCGACCCTTGTGAAATTACCAAAATGCCCCTTGACTTGAACTCGACCCTCTTGACTTCTTCCTAGCCTTTCTTGGCTCCCGAAACGGACGTTGTTGACCCGAAAAGTGACCCAAATCGGCTTGGGGAAAAATTTAGTTCGAACCCTCCATTGTTATTATTTCCGAAGTGAGGTACCCCTAGGAAATATGGATCATCATGAAATGTCTTTATCTTCGATTTGCTTGCTTATCTTTTTATTCCTCTTATCGTCTCTCTGTTAAAACTTTGGGGTAGTTTTCTGTCATATATAAAAAAAAAGAACAATTACCATGTATTTTCTCACAGAGATTTGTTCTTCCATAAATGAAAAAAACTCAATCTTGAGCAGCTTCTGGAAAGGTTGCGCATGGATTTTGCTCAAGTAGAGAATATAGTTCCACCAAAATTAGTACTTATTATTTCTCAAATATGATATTATATTCCCCCATTGTGGGAGCTTAGGTCCTGAGAGGCACTGTGGTAATAGCACAGTGTAGTAGGTCATTGCATTATCCTCTTGTTTATGAATTGATTGCATTTTGTAATTCTTCCATCACTGTGAACCTCATCCTTTGAGCAGGTTGGGGTGGATAATATGTGCATCTTGGTGCATGCCGTTAAGAGACAATCACTGGAATTGCCCTCAGAGGGTCGGATAAGTAATGCCTTGGTAGAAGTTGGACCATCTATTACACTGGCAAGTTTATCCGAGGTATTAGCATTTGCAGTTGGAACATTCATCCCGATGCCCGCTGTTCGTGTTTTTTCTATGTTTGCAGGTTATTTCTTTCCCATTGATTCTTCATACTTCTTCAAATGGTATAAATAATTTTCCATTGACTGATTCTGGTTGTTTCTTTCACTGCAGCTCTTGCTGTTCTTCTGGACTTCCTTCTACAAGTTACTGCTTTTGTTGCATTGATAGTATTTGACGCTGAGAGGACTGAAGTTCATAGAGTAGATTGTTTTCCTTGCTTGAAGGTCCCCTCGACAGACTTAAACAATGGTATATTCTTCAGATTGGAATTTAGTTCATTCTCTTGTGGTTCGTTCTAGTTTTTGGCATGATTCTATTTTGGATTTAACATTCATTGAGCTCGTCAAATTACAGGCATTAGTCACAGGAGACCTGGGATACTTGCTAGATATATGAAGGTACCTTCACTTTTAACAGATATAGACTCGGTAGAGGGATTAAATGTCTAACCTCACGGCTGAGACTTTGCGATGCATGTGCTTCCTCACCCCCAAAAAAAAAAAAAAAGCCTTGGACTGATTTAAGACTTTAAGCATTATGCAGTGGACTAATCTCTGGTTTCATTTATCGTTTAACTGTAAGCTATCTGTTATTGTTGTATTCTATCTGAAGTGAGTTGAGTGGTAGATTGATTAATTTGTTTGTTCATGAACCATTTTGGGCTTTTTCTTTTATGGTTCGTGCTATAGAGTTTTCTTGTTGATTAACCCTTGAAATGTGGAGATGTGTAGTTTGGAATGTGTAATATGTCCATCTACTCTTAACAATTTTGATATTCACCAGAGTCAGTATATTTGAGGATGACATCTTGTATATAGGAATATATTGATCACATTTGTTGATAAATGTTAAGCCTATCTGTTCACCGAAGTTCATACAGGATAAAAAAAAAGTTGATTTATTAGTAGATTGGAAAAAGTTTCTTGATTTCCAAATTAAGGTGAATGTTGATACTGGTGTCTCTATAATATTGGAGTTTCGATTTGCATCTTGATGCCCTTATTCTTTTGCTAAAGATACTTTTAGCTGTCTGTACTAACAAGTTGAGTTCTTTTCTTTTGCCTATAGGATGTCCATGCACCTATTCTGAGTCTCTGGGGAGTAAAAGTGTTGGTTGTTTCTGCTTTTGTTGCTTTTGCATTAGCTAGCATTGTAAGTCATTTTCTTGTCCATTGCTCATTGTCACTGTGTATTTTTAAGCTTGTTTCCCACTTCTTTCCATTTTCTTCTTTTGAGTTGATAGTCTCGCTTTGGAATCTTTGCAGGCATTATGTACCCGGATTGAACCTGGTTTAGAGCAGCAGATTGTTCTGCCTAAAGATTCTTATCTCCAGGTCTGGTTTCTCATTACTTATAAGTGGAATTTGTCAAAGTCTGAAAATGAGAAGGTTCATCATATATTCATATATTTCATGCCTCTGATTCCTGATCTTATTCATGTCATCAGGGATATTTCAAAAATATTTCCGAGTTCCTCAGGATTGGTCCGCCAGTATACTTTGTAGTGAAAAATTATAATTATAGGTACCAACTCTGGCTTCAGCTTTTATCCTTTCTTCTGGTTTGCCTTTTCTTCTTAAGCAAATGTATTTTACTAATTATGGGGAAGTGGTTACTTCATAGTCTTCAAAATGTAGTGTTTCTGTGTTATTTTCAAAGTAAGATGTCTTGTTTTTAGGTTTTGATTGTCTGCATGTGCTAATTTTTCTCTACCTTTTCAGCTCAGAATCAAGACAAACAAATCAGATATGTTCCATCAATCATTGTGATTCAAATTCTCTTGTAAATGAGGTATAAAGTTTTGCTAGAGTTCTTGTTTTACCTCATCTTCTTTTTGCCTTTCGCCTGTGATACTGGATCTCTTTGCTTCATGTGTTGTTCTTTTTGAGTTTTTCATTGTTGACTCAGTTTCATTTAGGGAATTTTTGCTACTGGTTTTTCGCTAAAACTGTCCTCTGACAAGTGGGCTTGATCCTCCTGCAGATTTCAACAGCATCCCAAAACCCAGAGTCAACTTATATAGCCAAACCAGCAGCCTCCTGGCTTGATGATTTTCTAGTATGGGTATCCCCTGAGGCTTTTGGTTGCTGCAGAAAGTTTACAAATGGAAGTTACTGTCCACCTGATGACCAGGTTAAATTTATGATCCATTTTCTCATATACTTATGTTAGCTAATTATGGTTCTGTGTGCTGGGTGCTATAGACTAAATGAAATGTTCATTGGATAATAAGTTGGTAAAATTATTTTACCTGTAGCCTTTCTACTTTTCTTTACCACATTACCTTAGTTTGGAAAACGAATTCTGATTTTGGAAACGACTTAACCTTTCTGCAGGCCCCTTGCTGTCCTCCTGGTCAGGCCACATGTGGCGTCAGTGAAGTGTGCAAAGATTGTACGACGGTAACATCTCTTTCCCTCTTTGCTATATTGCATCAACCCATGTTGGACATCACAGTGGGAGTGGAAGTCATTCTTCATGTTTGATGACTTCTCAAGTTCTCATCAATCCATGTTTATTGTGGCATGCAGTGCTTTCTTCATTCGCAGCTGGTTAATGATCGCCCAACTACGGCACAATTTAGGGACAAGCTGCCATGGTTTCTCACTGCTTTACCATCTGCCGATTGTGCCAAGGGAGGGCATGGTGCCTATACACACAGTGTGGACTTGCAAGGTTGGTTAGATGGAATCCCTTTGTTGTTAATAATAGTTACAAAACACGGCCAGATTAGTTTGTGCTTGGTGCTATAGACTTGGTGAAATCAATGCCTCTTGATTGACTCTGCTATGGATACTTGTTGATTGGTGCCGGAGCTTTTACCTCCAAGTTAGAAATTGTTTCTTTGAAGGAGTTTTCTTGTCTGCTATTTTCAAGTGACGTGTTAGTTTGAATTCTGTAATTGTCTAAAAGAAGAGAATAAAAGAAACAGATATAGGAGAATTTGTATGTAGAATGTAACTGGGTAACTAAAATATAAATACTGCAAAAGCTACACTTTTCTGGCTACTTTCGACTCCTTAGCACAACAGAAACAATGTCTTCGAGAAAGAGAACTTAAAAGCATTTTGTAGTCACTCAGTATCAGCTGCTTGTTGGAACTTACCTAGGACAATGTTCTTTCACATTTTTGCACCTGTTGCTATATTTCATTAGTACTCTGCTTATTATTATCACATTAATGTTGCAATATATTTGTGATTGTCATCACTGGCCTTGTGGATGAATTCTAAAATTGTTTAGTGTAACCTAGTTTATTTTACCGTACAATGCAGGTTATGAAAATGGTGTAATTCAGGCTTCGGAATTTCGAACTTATCATACCCCTCTGAACAAACAAGTAAGGAATGAAAGTTATCTGTTTGGAGTGTCGCTTGGCTGCTTTTTCTCTCGTACTACATATTGACTGTAATTCTGGAACTATCTTTGCAGATTGACTATGTGAACGCGTTAAAGGCAGCTCGGGAGTTTACCTTGAGGGTTTCAAAGTCTTTGCAGGTAAGTTACTACTGAGTCGACACTTCTAAGTAAATTCAGTTATGCTGTATTGCTTTTAAAGGAACTATGTCATAGATTATGATTTTTCTTCAGGAATAGTTTTGTGCTTCTTAACGTACTTCACAGGAATAGGCATATCACATATGATGTCCCCCTCTTTTTCCTTGCAGATGGAGATATTTCCATATTCAGTATTTTACATGTTTTTTGAACAATACCTGGATATTTGGAGAACAGCATTGATCAACCTTGCTATTGCTATCGGTTAGTGTTGTTTTCCCCCCTTTTTTTGAGTGTTTGATTTTCCTAGAAAATGTTTTGCCCCCAATCAAACACACCCTATAAGTAAAATTTATCAGGCAGATGGTTATCCCCCAATTTGCTTACAGTGCCTGCCAATCAAGCTTGCATGAGCGGAGGATAATGTAAGACTTTATGTGTTTTGAACTATAAGACTAGTGATTATGAAAAGTAGCCAGTATACCGAGTATATTTGATCATTTACATACTTCAGAAAAAGGGGAAACCGAGTATATTTGATAATTTAAATCTGACCTGTTTTGGGTGTTTGTCTTTTCACAGGTGCTGTTTTCGTCGTGTGCTTAGTTATTACATGGAGGTTAGTATCTCTTCTGAGTCCTATGAACCCATTCTCATCAAACGTCAACATGATGCTGGTTATCAGGCATCGTTCTGAGCATTACTTTTCCCTTATTAATGAGTTGTTACTTATGCATCTTTTCTTTCCTCTTTTCTCGTTGTTCTTGGTGATTTCAGCATATGGAGTTCAGCAATAATTTTACTTGTTATAACAATGATGGTGCTGGATCTGTTGGTAAGTTATCATATGCTATAGTGCGCTCTGAAGTCGGAACAGTTTTACGGTTGGATCCTGTTAATTTCACATATATCTCACGACATGACGCATTGCAGGGGGTTATGGCTCTTTTGAAAATCCAACTGAATGCAGTCTCAGTCGTCAACCTTGTAATGTCAGTTGGAATTGCTGTCGAGTTCTGTGTACATATAACGCATGCTTTCATGGTTAGTTTCACAGTTTTTCTCATTTGTCTGGCACACGTGTATGTCCTTGTCTAAATTATCTGATAGTTTTTTCTCCATTTCTTCGTGCAGATTAGTGGGGGAAGCAGGGATCAACGAATGAAGGAAGCTTTGGGTACAATGGGAGCCTCTGTATTCAGGTGCTTTCTTCTGACTAATTCGCTGCTTTTTTACGCTAAATTCAAGTTGCTTCTCTTGTGTTCCTTAGAAAAAAAACCCGTAAACAGGCGCGAATCTCATTTGCTGAGTATATATTGTCAGTAGTCTAATACTCGATTCTGTTTGTTACAGCGGAATCACATTGACAAAGTTGGTTGGTGTTATCGTTCTGGCTTTCTCCAGATCACGAGTCTTTGTGGTATGCGATTCATAATTCATATTTCTCTATTTGTGCATCGTGTTGCTGACATTGTTAGGGTTTCAACTTTCGATGCTAAGAATCGAACTCGGTGTGCATGCAGGTGTACTACTTCCAAATGTACCTGGCTCTAGTCATCCTCGGTTTCCTACATGGTCTAATATTTTTGCCTGTGAGTGATCAATTCATTTCCCTATACATCCATCAACGCATCAACTTCCTGGGAAAAAAACCAAAAACTGAGTATAAGTTGATAATTTATACACTTTGAAAGATCAAGTTGGGTGAATGAATGTTGTTGCTGTACTTTGCAGGTGATATTGAGTTTGTTTGGGCCACCATCGAGGTTCATTTCAGACAGACAAGATGCGCGACCATCCACATCCTCCCAGTTCTAAAACAGAATTAATTGACCGACGTAAAAATTCTTCTTATGCAAAATATTTTTAGGATGAAGAAAATCAGTTTTGAGACCACAATTCACCTGTAAAATGATTTTCGTTAACCCTGGATTAGTACTAGGATTTTGTAGAGCGTACAGTATCGTCGTCGATGAAACTGAGAGAAAGCAGGGAAAGCAAGCATGATTTATTTGTGTAAATAGATCCGCGACCGAATCAGAATGTGTTGATTTTATCATCTTCAATGAGTGTATCAATATGGCTTTAATTGGTTGTTAATGCTATCTTGTGTTATATACTTTGGCCCATTTCATATATTTGTTTATACCTTTCATCATGTTAGACAAACTGGTAAAAGTTTAAATTAACACAAATGAAATTCAAACAAAAATCGCTGAGAAAAATCGGAATTTTTAACAGAAGACAACTGCATTCTGACTCAAAATTATCCTTCAGAACAGGCAAATTTACAGTGCCAATTTTGGATCTCAATCAGAAAAGAAATGCATCTTGTAGCAGTGGTAAAAAAAAAAAAAAATCGGGTCCGGGTCAACTGGATTTGGACAATTCGGACAAAATCCCCGAACCCTATCCGAATTTCAAATTCGGACATGTTGTGGTGTCCGAACCCGGACCCGAATTGTCTGAATATAACCAAACTCAAATTCTAGTGTCTGTACATTGTCTGAATTTGTCTGAACCCGAATTTGACACAAAATTTGGGACGTCTGGATACCCGAACCTGACCCAATTATAGAATCGGATATGACCGAATTGTACGAATTCTAGTGTTCAGATACTGTTCGAATTTTAGAATCGGACAATTTAAATTCGGATAAAAAATTGATGACCAAACCCGGTTTACTTTGGGTTGGACACATTCGGGTATTTGGGTCGGGTGAACTTTTGACAACGTAGCATCTTGTTTCATCCACCATAAACCAAAACTTGTAACCAGATGATAAGCAACACATCATACAAATACTAAAATGCATCATCTTACATTCATAACCTATTGTACAGTTTTACATTCAGAAAACAAGAGACAAATTTGGATGACAAAGAAGATTTATGGTACAGTTGCAAACCATACGAGTTTCACCGCTTTTAGTAAAAACACAAGCAGGCTAAAACTAACGTACAACGAAAAATGGTAACTATTTTTCTCCCCCCTTCATACCCTTTGAACTGAAGCTCCAAATCCCTCCTACGCTACGCTGAAATCGACAACAATGATATAATACACTACACAACAGCATCATCAATCATGTTAGTCCACAACAACTACTACACAACATCTGACCCGGGCGTCATCCTCTTGCTAATCTTGCTTCGAACAAAAAGAATCCCCCCTTTCCTTTCGGCTACAAAGTCATCAAACATCTTACAATCAACTACGATGTAATTTTAGCTGAATACCTACCTGTTTTTCGACATGATCAGAGAACGAACATTCTCTTTATCATGACAGGCTGTTGCTTCCGATAGAACTTTTCGAATGACTATGCGACATATGGAGAGACAGCCTGATCGTTTGTCTCTGTGAAGACCGACAAATGTCAACGCACTCCTCCACGTCATCATCACACGTCAGCAACACCCATTCCAAGTCATCATCCAAGTACTTCAAATGAAACCCACTCATGTCCCCTATGCCAAATCTCCACAACACTTCCTGCACCAAATCTTTGAACCCCCAACTTTTAAGCATGCGAAACCGGATCTTTTCCACTCCATATGTCACCTTCACCCTCCAAGAATCCCCTTCTTGGACCGCCTGGCTTGAACTCCTAGGCAAGGGGGGACAACAATTATCACCACCATTATTATTATTATTATGATTATGTTGCTCTACGAGCGACATCTGGCTCTGTGACCTCGAAATGAGCTGTCTCGCGCCATCTTGGGTTGAAGCATGAAGCTCAGCCTCGCTTCTCGCTCTTTTCAGGCCGCATTCGAGGTGGGGGCCCACACTTCTAAGAGAATCCTCGTTTCCCGAGGAGTTGTTGCATGTAGGAGGGTTTTGCTGCTGGGTCCCGGAAGACCAGCACTGGCTTGAACTCGATGTCTGACTGCAGGACGACGATTGGGATTTCGAGGTTGCACTTCGAGGACTTCCCAGAGGACCCTCTGTCTCCTGGTTTGGCTGGTTTTGGGGCGGTTCGCATTGTTGTTGTTTAGGAGCCGAGAAGGAGCCACCGGTTCCTGAGAATTTCGGTGAGGCTAAGTCCGGGAAACTTGAGTAGAATGAACCGATTTGGAAAGCACCGGAAGCTCCCTGGACTGAATCGATCACTACTTGAAGCTTCTGTAGGGAGTGACCCACCTTCTTTATCTTTCGAGAAGGCCACCGTTTGATCCCGTGTTGCCTACATATCCTTTTCAGTGTTGTAGGGCAAACTGTAACCGGATAGGATTCAGTCATTAATACATACGAATATATGATCATGAAGAAGGTAACTGATAGTTGAAGGTCCAATGATGAATATTTACAGAAACGGGAAACAAACTTACCACCAATGCTTTTCGCAGCATCTTTGAGGCTGCCTGCAAAGTGTTGTCGAAGAACTTCCAACGTGATCGTTTTTTCTGCCTTGGCTCGCTTTTTCTCCCCGGATTTCCCTGATGAGTTCGCGCTACTTCTCTCAGCAATGGCAGATACATCGCCCCCACTGCCTTGTACATGGTGCTGATGTTGTTGCTGAACTGCAGTCCTGCAAGACTCTTCAGGAGAACACGAATTCAACCCGGTATTCTCCACCTTTACGACCTTCTCCCCATGCTGTTGGACTGAATCATCTGAAATCACAGTCACCCTCTTATCACAAACTAGACCCTCTTGCTCGAGCTCCTTGTCAGTAACAATCCTTAAACTCCTACAAACGCGTTGTATGATGAAAGAAAGCGAGCTAAGCATCTTCTTCTGCTCATCCGGGTCCCTACATGCAGTAGGCAGGAAAAACTCGAGCACGAAATCAGCACTCCCCGTGTAAATACACCTAAGACGAATGGCAACAGCCGCGCACAGCCCAAACATCCTTGCATGGTGCGAAAGAGGGTAATCCGTCTTGCTGTAAGTCGTGATGTCAGACGAGAAACACGGCTGGTTTGTCATGAATGCTTTTCCAGCAACACCTTGGCCTTTAAACAGGTGATGTTCGGAGCACGCTTCGTGGAACTCTTGCATAGAAGGATTGGCGACGAAGCAAGCTGAATCAACGGTGGAGACGCAGTTTGGGAGGTTCTCATCTGAGTGTCGGCATCCTTCTTTGCCTTGCTGGATGCAGGGGACCCACGTTTGAGCGAGGGGTAGTCCATGACTTCCGCAAGCAGTTTTGAGAACCTCCAGGATCTCTGGCAATGCTGCTTGGTAGGATGAACTGCTGTATTCCTGATACAAAGGAAATTTTGTGCGGTTGATGATCAGGAAACTTGAATTGGGTTTTGATGCGGTTAAGTTTGTCATCACATTGTGGATTTACCTTTGATTTTTGGGGAGCTGTGAATTCAGTACTTCGAAGATCAACAGCCTGGAATGGTAGGATTTGGGTCAGATCATACTCAGAAAACTTCTAACAACTTTCTGCTGAACCAACTACATGTCACAAAACTCTACCAAATAAAAACTTCCAAGTTACATTCGCCTCAAGTTGCCATGCATATATTTGAAGCACAGATATGGCCGTAGGGGTTATTGACAACTGACCTTCCATCTTAGACACAAAAATACAAAAAAAAAAAAAACATGGAATGTCAAGGAAAATGGGCAAATTGGTACAAACCCATGTGCCAGACTTTCATTGAAGCTATAGTATGACAGCTATTATGGATTCTTCATTTTTGACAAAGTATATCAGGAGGAACAAGCGAAGAATAACACGAGTCTATGTTAGATATGCCCCCCGGAAATGGTAAGATCCGGAATATAGAAAAGAAGGCATTTTTATCCTCGACACATCAAAATTCAGGATGCTCGATTCCAAGAGGCAGTATTTCATGACAGATTTCCAACTGATAGTACATTAGTTTGCTCATATAACAGTCCTTGATCATCAAAGACAAACAAGACTGACAAATGGGGGGAAAAGAAAGAAGAACAAACCTCTAGAGCTTTGCATACGCTCTCAAGCTCAGGCCGGTAGTTAACCTTAGAAGTAGTCATGACAACTTCAATAACCCCAAGACAGCTCCTACTTCCCTGCTCAAAAACCGGCAGAGCAAGGGTCCCACGCACGTCACACTGCTCAGCATAAGGCACTCTCGGGTACTCATCCACCCCGAAAAACCTCACATCTGGGGTCCATTCCGGAACCTTCCCTAGGAAAACCCTCCCAGGCAACCCCACATGCCCCCTAGAATCCTCCTGTGCAGCAAACTCGTATGTCATCGAGATGCTTCTGTAGTTGGCAAGCTGTGCACTGTTAGAACTGATTGAGAATGGTTGATCAGTAGTAGTGAGAACCTGAGTTCCTCCTTTGTTCACAGGCACCCATATCTGAATCAAAGTGTCTTTACTTCTTGCTGATTCCTTTATGTAATTCAGAGCTCTTATCAGTCTTTCCATCACAGAAGTTGATGTTGGGTTGGATTTCGGCGCAATCCAGAGCAGCTTGTTGAGGTCTGAATCGGATTGAGCGAATGTAATCATCGGATTATTATGGTTTGGATCAAGTAGAGTTGTTGTTTGTGTTTGACTATCTTCTTGGGGATTCTTGTGGGAAGAAGGGGTGGAATCTAGCATGGGCCATGGATATGAACAAGAAGAGTCGAAGAATGCGCCGAAATTTGAAGGGTTTTGAGGGAAGAAATTGGACCCATCAGTGGTTTCTAACCAACAACCTTCTAGTAAGAGTTCATCCATGTAATCAAGTTCCATGGCAGAATCAGATGGAACTCCAGCTGCTACTCCTCCAAGGGTGATACTAGGGTTGTTGAAGACAGCATCATCCATTTATTATGTTCAGAATAATCAAACCCCCCAAACTTTTTCTGTGAAAAAAACACCAAAGAAGAAGCTTATCAGATAAAAATATACCCACCCACTAACAGGAGAATCAATCATGACACAATAGCATCTGGGTAGAAAAAAGAGAGCAACTTTGGTGAATTCTTTGTTCCCCCCAAATCTCTTTTTTTTCCCCCACCTATTTTTTTGCCCAGATTGCCCAAATCATTGAAAAAGAAATTGACATAATGAAGGAATCTCTGACAGAACCTAATTAGAGGAATCAATCAATCATACATAAGCAAAAATTCCCAAATTCCTCAAAACCAATGGGGGAAGATGGAGAATCAATTCATTCTTTGCCACAAAAAATGTCACATCCATCCAAACATCAGTCAAAGCTATAGCAGGCAGCATTCATTCAGCTCTCAAATACAGGAAAACCCAAAATGTCAGATGTTACAAAGAATGAGCTACCTACCCTAAAATGATCTAAGAATACCCTCCAAAAAAAATTCCAACAACTTGGACCAACTAATTGATAGAAACCCAGAAGAATCTGACCCAGAAAAAAAAATGCAGAAAAATTGCAATGGAACAACAACAACAACCCCTTTTCACAGAATCTGGCAAAGGTGGGCAGGAAAAAAAGCCCTTTTCATTGCCTTCCTTGTCAAGATTGGAACACCATTACCAGCCTAACAATATTCCTCTCAAACCCACATACTATTAATCTCCCTCATACCCAAAAACTGATCCAAATTGCAAGATGAAAAAAATAGGAAACCCCCCAAATTGACCCAGTCACTGAAAGTTGGTGGAAAACCCTAAAAAAGGGGGTGCTAGAAAACTTACTGGGGGAGTATACAAATGCAAAAGATTCCAGAAAAACTTGGGCAAAATGTACAAAGACTGAACCTTTCTTTTGCCTCCAAAAATACCCACAAAATAAATGCAATCAAAGGTTCCTTTTTAGGATAAATTGAATTGAATGAACAAATGTGTCAACTTTTGTTGTCTTTTTTTCTGGGTTTATTAGGAAGAAGAGAAAGAAGAGTAAAGAGGGATCTGATAGAAATGATTCTGAGTACAGAGCATGGTTTTGTTTTTGGGGGGTGAAGATTCTCATTCATTTCACAGTCATACCCTGCAAATACAACATACCTAGAGAGAGAACGAGAGAGAGGGGCCCACCTAGAGAGAGAAAGAGAGGGACCCACAGGACAAGAGCTCCCCCGCAGTCCCCTCTTGGCTCTTGGGATTCACGCTGTAAAGTCAACTAAATTACAAAACAGAGAGAAAGTGAGGTTTTTTCTGTGGTGGGTATTTTCTTTTTCCTTTTTTTTTTCTTTAGAGCTTTTAGAGAGAGAATGACGTTTGTTTGGTTGGTGCAAATGGGAGAGAGGGCGAAAGGGAATCACACTTTGGCCTTATTATTGACTGACCAGTACTTAATATATATACAATTAATATATATAATGTTGGGTGATAAAAAGTAATGTTTATTTGATGTTGTACTTCATGTTTTTAAAGTTTTTGTTTTTTATTTTAATTGGTCTTGCCTAAAATAATGGACTTTTTTCATTTCATATTAATTGTTGTTTTTGAAATCGTACAATTAAACATTGAAAATTTTGATCATAAATTTCTCAATATAACAATAACTTTGTTATATAAAATTATTGTTATTAGAATCATAATGAAAAATATTATTCTAAAAATATAATATGACAATTGTTAATAGAATATAATATTATCCGTCCCTAAATAAGTGTCAATTTGATTAAATTTTGACCGTTGATTACTCACAAATTATAATGAGTTTTAATATAAAATTAACACCATTGTAACTTTTAGTACAATATCTTTCTAAAAGTAGTAATTTCATATTATAACTTATTGTATTTTTTGAGTAATCAATGGTCAAAACCTAGTCAAACTGACACTCATTTAGGGACGGATGTAGTATTATGTAAGAAATTCTTAATCAAAGAGTAATCAACATAATTAAAGAAAAAAATCATCTAGTTAATAACTAATAAGTGATGTGAATGATGACACTTGTTTTACTCACAATATCTTATTAAAAATTATTAAAAATTAATGATAATTATTTTCCCATTTTTATTCACACTATCGCCAACTTAACAATTTATTTGCATCTGAACTTATCATCTGTAGAAAAAAGCATGTATCTCACCCGCATTATTCAACTTTACCCAATTTTATACATTTTATCAACTCTATCTCACCAACCTACCATACAAAAGAATACAGTTAAAGTATAGTAAAAAATAAAGTTCCCTTCTGTAAAAGTTATTTTTAAAAAAGAATAAGACCCATGCTAGCAATGTGTGGTTATGTATGGTATGTGATTTTTAAGGATCTTTTTGTTGGTGTGTTATGGTGAGGCTCAAAGATTTCATATTTTAAAGGTGGTTTTTTAAGGATCATAATTGTCATATTTCAAAGGTGGTTTTTAAGGGTCATCCAAATGTGTAAAGTGAGCCATCCAAATATGGATTGAAGAATTTTTTTTTTTTTTACTTGAAAATAAGCTTCAAAGATTTGTGTTGATGTAAAGAGCAAGTGATTCTTCCGAGTTAGTTTGTGTATTTTTATTTTTTTTGTGTGAAGTATATCAATCCAATCCAGCGGATTGTTACTATTAATTATAGTTATCTCACCCCCTAAAGACAATATCGTTTTTTTGATTGTGGACTCGTACACATAATCTAATCTCTCTTGTTTACTATACCTATTCAATGGATTAGAAAGATTTATATATGCAAATTCCGATAATGCCTAAACTCAATCGGATTTAAGAAAAGACTCACATAAAACATTTATAGTACAAAGACATTGATCAAAGACAACAACAACAAAAAACTCCATATATAACGGAAATTTACTACAAATTACTTGCATATCTTAGTATCTTACCGAATATAACATCAACTTTTATTTTATTTTCCAATTTATTTATCGATCAACAATAATAACCTCCCAGAGAAAACATGTTTTAATCACCGTCTACAGAATCCAAATGTAGGCAGTCTTTCCCAGTAAACTAAAGTTCATGGAGATGTTAAATCTTACTGATCCGTTTTTCAATTTATTTTAAAGTACGGAATTGTATATTAAATAATCATTGTAATTACATATTTATAAAATAAATAAATATCATCTAATAAAAATTGATTTTTTTCTGAAAGATTATTAAAAATAAGAATAGATCAGAGATATGGTCCAATACAAGAGCTTGCATATGGAAATATGCATAAAAGGACGCGTGATGGTGTGGTCTCCACTTTCCCCCTTGATAGATCCACATTTCAGTCTGATTAATTAATGAAAAAATATTAATGTAATTAATTATTTAAGTACAGTAATTAAAGTAATTAATATGGAGTAATAATAATGGGACTGTACGTAATTAGAGTTGAGATCAGTAGATTAGCAACACCAACACTGTTCCCACGCGCCTTTTTAGTAAATCAAAGCTGGTTATATATACAATTAATGCAACCCCATAATAACTTTTTTTTTTAAGAGAAACCCCATAATCACTTTGGATTAGTTCAACTTCATTTGATTATTGGTACTTACATTGTACTTCCTGTCTAAATCTAATGAAGCAAAAGCTCAAATTTCAATTACAGCTTTGGTTTTACTCCCTCTGTTTCGTATTAATTTAAAGTAAGATGGGGTAAAATAATATAGATAGCAGTTGAGAATGAAATGACTAAATTGTTCCATAACTAATGAGTAGTTAACATATATCAAGATAATTAGAAAGGATGAAAAGTAGTTAACAAAGAGGGAAATTGGTACACTAGTTATGAATGTGTCATTGAAATTGTTATATGACAAACATTGCGGAACAAAAAAAATTATTAAAGTCACAAATAATATGGGATAGAAGGTGTACTGAATACGCACATTGTTTACACAGTGAATCTCCAATATAAGATATATACCGATATGTTGGTCTCAAGGTATTTTAATGCCCCGACCCCTCCTAAGTTTCAGACATTACTGATAACTACTTCAAGGATCGACGATTGGTCCTACAAATCACCACAAGTCTTTCCAACATGCTTCATTCTCATATATACGCTGTCTGGGAAGCCTTTTCAACGTGTTTTATTCTTATGTATAGGAAACCCTAAACCATACGTCTTTCGTCCCAAACTGCCGCAAATCTAACTCCCATCCCCCCCCCCAATCCTTCACTTTTCACTCCAAGCTCCACACGCCTACCGTCCACCCGTCGCCACTGGCAACCCTGCCGGCACCACGCACCAACTCCTTCGCCCTACCTTCCATTAAGGTGAGTTTTTATAGAATATGTTATTAATTTTGGTTGTAATTTTGGTATTTATTGAGCAACTATGTTATAATTCCTTAATCTGGTGATTGATAAATTATTGATTGTTGATTATCAATCGTCTGCATTGTACAGTGACCGATTAGTGATCGATTCGGTCACTGTAGGGCTGTTATATTGTAGTGAACTATACCTAATGTGTTCCAGGTATATTTGATTCATTCATAATATTTGTCATTTTAGAAATTTTATGATATTTTTTTTATTTATTTTGTTTAGACCACACCATTCTCTTTCTACCTCCAATTTTTAGAATATCTAACTACCATTGTTCTCATTCCAGCACCATTTTTTAAAACATCTAACAATTCAACTATACTTTATTAATTTTTAAACTTTCTTTCAAAGTGATGTATAATATGTATGAGATGGAGGGAGTATTAGACTACTTTCTTTTTCTTTTCTTTTTTTTTTTTTTTTTTTTTGCTAAGAGAGTGTTTGGTTGATCAAAATCCTGAAAAAAACTGGTTGATGTTCGAAAGTGGACCTATTCTTCCCATGTTTGCTTGCATTTGGGTCTTGAAGAAAAATTTACAAGGAGGCCTCAATTTCCCAAGTCACGATTACACACGGCAACTACTCAATCATTACGTCAAGACTCCCTTCTTTCCGATGCGAAACATTCCAAAAGAAATTTCACTTACAAAATTTTTCTTAAAATTCTTAACAAACGCTCTCTAACTTAAAATTACCGGTGCCTACATAGCAAATTCTTGTCGCCATAAAATGATTGTGGAGTGTTAAATACTCCAATCTTTTTCATAGTAGGAGGTGGGATCCTAATCATATGTTGACATAATAAGATAAGATATGAACTCAAGTTGAATTAATTTTCTCTTTTACACAATAAAATGGGTTTGCTAGATGAAATATATTAAAAGAAGAAAACATAAGTTGACTCATCCACGAAAGTATTTTAAAAAATACCGCCTTAAAAAATATAAATGTATACTTTAGAGAACATGGCTTCCTAAATATCCTACTAAAAGTTACGACTTTCTATGATATTTATTTACAAAAGGTTTCAAATGAGATTAAACAACGGAAAAATAACGAAATAGATAACAACATAGAAGAAATGATTCATATATAACACCCAAACCCTTGACAAATGATCACATCAAAGTTTGCAAGTTTATTAAACTTGATAGACTTGAGACATTAATAAATGAGATGAGGGTACGTAAGGAGGAGGCAATGAAAAATTCTAAGTTTCAGTACTCTCTAAAAATTTATGGGGAACAAAATGAGGGAGGATCATCTCTTTTTATAATGAGGGTGAAATTATAAGCTCAGGGTTGATATGATCATTTGAATTTTGGTGATTATGAGAATTGAGGGAACTTCGCTAAAAATGATCAAAATCTGCAAGAAGTTTTTTGGGGAGTTGTCGGAGTTCTTGACCTTTCTTAAGGATCGAGTTAGTTGTAACTATGATCAGAATTAGCTAGGAATCTAAAGTCTGATCAAGGTCAACCATAACCTTGACCACTAGGGTTGGGAATGGGTCAATCTAACTATAGGTAGGGAAACTGCAAGAGTGTCTAGGAGGTTAACTGAGTTGATGGACTATTCGAGCTAGTTGACAAAGTCGGCCTTAGTCCAAGGCATTCATTAGAGCTCCATGGTCTGAAGAATCCGCAATGCCTTTCAGGATCTAGGATTTATTGGGCGATTTAAGCTCCAGGGATCTGCCATTGTGTCCAGGCCCACTGAATTTGTTCTGATTTCTAAGCCCTAGGAATCCACCGTAAAATGTAGACTAGTGTTTCAAATTTGGCTGATTATTATGTAACATGTGCATGTATCAAGTCTTGAGCATTGACCCATGATACTTTTTGTGTGTACACTAAGTTATGCATAAACTTCTCACAAAAGTTTCAAGGTATGTTTAAAAATAAGTTCAAGAAAATTTAAAGGCTCAATAGTTCAACATAATGTAATATACTTCTTAAATTTGTAGGTTGCTATTGTCCCAATGCTTATAATTCTGCTTACAACAATTCAATTTTCCTACAGTAAAACAAACAAGTAGCAATAATGGATGTCAATATATAGGGAGCGGGAGGTAGCCTGCAGGTTATTGATGTAATGGTTCAATATCATGAATAAGTTTTCATTTTATCATCACAACTATTTATAGTATAGTAAAATAAGTTTTAAGAAAAAGTGTAATTCATTACTCACTAACAATATATTGAATTAATTCCATCTTAATTACCTATGATAGATGTTATGAAGAAAGACCTTCCAATATCATTTTTCAACAAAACTTGCTACTCGTCTCTTAAAATTTATGGGATTACCTTTTATGATACTCCTCCCTCCATCTCATAATAGGTCACTTATTGAACTTCAGTTTCCATTTTTACTATTCGATTAGAGACTTTTCCTATAATATTTAGTTAACAAACATAATATAGTACTTTGAATTTAATGGTAATAATTTCTCATCGAAATTTTGATACTGACTGAATTTAACCGATTCGACTTTTTTACCAGCACTAACTAGACCCAAACTCTGTTGTCCAATATCTAGACATGATCGTTCAAATTTTCATATTTTCCTTCATCCTAGGTTCAATATCCAACTATCCAAATACGTTGATATCCTAATCCTCAAAATTTAGACAACTAAACTCAAATTGCGTAATTCTAAATCTAACCCATTTTAAAATCTGAAAATATGTAAATGTTGGAATTTTAAATCCAAATATAAAAAGTTTTTCCATCCCCAATTATTTTTTCCCCCTGCATGTGACTATAATGTGAGGGTCTTTGAATTTTGAGCCATACTAATCCTCCTAAAAGCCAAATGACATGGATAATTACCTAACCCTAGCCAAAAAAAACGTATAATACCTATCGAAACGGAACGAAACGTTGCTTTTCAATAAAAACGTGCTCTAACTTAGAAAGGTGACGACAAAGGAAAGTGTAATTCACGCACACGCACCCCAAAAGCTGCGCGTGAGTGAGAAAGAATCTCCCAAGTATCCCATCTATGACATCACCACATCCACTTTACTTAAGTGGTAATTAAAGTACTAATGCCAGTTTAATTAATAAATTAATCGCTAATCCATGCTTAAGTTTTTTTATTTAAATTTTTAATCACTGATACGTCATTGAGGAAAAGAATCCAAGTTGCTAAAAGCAAGACTAATGGTTCATATTATGTCCTGCCAATGTTTAGTTGTTTACACTTTGTTTTATTATTAGACTAATCCAACTTGCTTAGTTTTTTATTTTTTATTTTGGGATTTTTATTTTAGCATTTGCAACCCCCAATTTATGTTGAGATTATTTTTAGTACTAATGCCAGTTTAATTAATAAATTAATTGTACAAGACTACAAAATGTTGGTTCAAATTGTTCAAACTAACCATTTGAGATTCATTCATTAGTAGTACTCAAATTATTTTGCCACAACCCACCACATTTTACCGCGGTGTCACAGCCTACCGCAGTTTGCCACAACTCACCACATTTTACCGCAAATTATTACTTTTCTCTCTTACAATTCCAATAACCTACCACAATTCTACCACACCCGCCACAATTCCACCACATCTCAGCACATCATTCCGCAAAATATCGCATAAAACACCAGGGCCTAAGTAGGGGCCTTGCAACCCCCAATTTATGTTGAGATACTTTCAGTAATGCATTTAGTAGCACTCAAATTATTTTGTCCTACTTGAATATGTCCGATCTGAAAAAAAAATGTGGTTTGGTCTAAACCGGACTTTATATTGTCTGAATAGAACAGATATTTGGATATAATAGTTCTCTTTTTTCTATTGTACGTTCTTGATTTTGACCCGCATTTGGTCCCGTCTGAGTTGTTGACCCGAAAAATCAGGTTTGGACAATAGTTTGTCGTCTGAATTTTAACATCAACTGAATTTGACTTATCAAAATTTAACTCGTACGTGAATTTTTGCGAGTGCTAATATTTAAAAGTTTTAAAGCAAATACTTCCTCCTTTTTCATATTAATTGTCATAATTTTAACTTTCACGGTCTTCAATGTCACTCTTTGATTGATAATTTCTTACATAATATGTTATTAATAATTGTAATATTATACTTTTATGATAATATTTTTCGTTACGAATCTAATGATGGTAATTGTATATAGTAATTCAGTGTATATATATTGAAAAATTTATGGTCAAAATTATTGAAATTTGACTGTACGATTTTCAAAGACAACAATTAATATGAAACGGAGGGAGTATAATTTTTATAAAGCTAACAATAATAATCCGTTTGTTCTATATTAATTGTCATATATTTGACTGTCACGATTTACAATGTCACTATTTGATTGATAATATCTTGTATAATATATTAACAATTATAATATTATACTTTTATAATAGTATTGTTCGCTATGAATCTAATGATAGTAATCTTATGTAACAAGTCATACATTGAGAAATTTATGGTCAAAATTTTAATGTTTGACTGTACAATTTCTAAAGATGACAATTAATATGTAACAGAAGAAGTAACAATGATCAATGATGCTAATTAGAATCTTTTGAATCGTCATTATTTTAAAAATAATAGAATATATATGATCTAAAGCAGATTCCAGGAGATCAAATCGATTTTTTTTAATGTTTGTTTACTGTGGTTTGGAAATTCGTTTGATTGTTTATCCTTAATGAATTTATCACCTTTTATGATCATGAATATGATCTAAAGTTTATATTCATTAACTTTGTTACGTACGTTGATGGCTTTTTTTTTTCTTTTGGTCCAGACTAACGTTGATTATTAATATATCAATGAATATACTTCTGTAATATGTAAAGTTAAATTAATAAATAATTGTTAATTTCTTGCCTAACATATTCAATGTTTCCGGCCCTATTCTTTAGATGAACTATTTTTAAGTTAAGATAGTTAGATTTGTATAACTTAGGATAAGTTAGGATGTTTTTTTGGGAAATTATGTTTTTAGAGTGAATGTTTTTTTGGAGAATTATGTTAGGTTAGGATAAGTTATGATAAATTAGGAGAGTTAGAACCAACCTAACAAAAGAGCATGGCCATGCCAAAAAATAGTGCCCTAAAAAGATTCAAGATGAGTAAATTATTGAATTTATTTATGTTTCTTTTACAAACAAGTAAATTTCTCTTTATTTCTTTTCTTTTTTCCCAAGATACAAATAAATATTATAGATGAAAATGTAGTAGCGTAGTTTGATGGAAAAATATTTGAAGCCAAGTACCCTAAAATAATGGTGAAGGATAAAATATATGAATTTTTTTTTGATAATTAGCGGTCAAAAGACCCTTTTAAAATATATGAATTTATTTATGTTTCTTTTACAAACAAGTTGTCAATGTCGATTTTGATGTGAGGTTTAAGAGAGTCTCATCTTTTTGTAATTAGGTTTATGTGGTCTTCGAGAGAAGAAACTTAGGCGTAAGTATAGCTTGATTAGATGATTTCAGCTTAGGTATGAGAATAATTTGGGTCAGAATTAAAGGAAATATTTTATTTTGTAATTCCTTAGTGTTACTTATGTGAGAACATCAACTAATTCAATTGAGTTAACTTAACGACATTGGAGAGAAGGCTTAGGTGATATGAATTGAATTGATTTCCCAATTCGTAGTGTTTGTAAATAGTATAGGAATGTAATTTGTGATCGTTGGCATGTAAGTTTGGTGAATCCTTACCTTATATTTACTTTATCTATTTTCATGTATAATTATTATGTTGTGACCATTCTAACCTTCATGTTGTTGTCTGTTTAGCTCGAGAGAACATTATACCTTAGGATGCGTGCGAGATCTAGCTCTCTGTGGATATAACAATCGTACCTCCCAAAGTATGACAAGATTTTATTTTGGGAGACTCTACTATAGTTGAAATTTTTTTCAAGTATGGTAGTTAAAAAATATATTTTACCTTTAAAATGTTAAAATTAATTTTGATCAAAGTGACTTGTTGAAATAAGTAATGTTGTTCATTGAGATACAATTTTTTTTTTATAAAATTTAATATTTTTGAGGAGATTCTATACTATAATTTTTATCTTAACTATCATAGTTAATTAAAAAGTATAACAACCGTTTATTCTATCTTAAATAATTGAAATCAATATATTTTAACCAAATAACATATTACAACAGTTAATCGTACTTATCGACACAGATCCTTTTAGCAGATGAGATTCTTTCCTAACAACATTAACAGAGGTGACGACATAATATAACTATTGTTAGTAACATAGATATTTAGATTTGAGATAATTTAATCAATTAAAACTTATTGTAATACATTATAATATTCTTAATATTCATAGATAATCTTAAAAATGGTTTTTAAAATAAATAGATGGAAAGGTCTATTGACCAAGTGGAAATGGGAGATCGTGGGAGGGTAGTGGAGGGCTGGAGGCAACAACTAGAGGGAGATTTGTTGACCATAAATGAATTGGCACATCAATTTATTATTATACTAATACTAATAATAATAATAATAATAATAATAATAATAATAATGAAAATAAGGGAGCTGTTTATGTGAAGAATATTGAGAAAATGTTGAAGCTTCAAAGACAATATCAACTTTAATGAAAATTTTATTATACTTGAATTTTTTTCAATTATGATAGTTGAAAGTTCTTTAGTATTTATTTGGACTAAGATAAATCTCATTCGCTAAAAAGATTTATGTGCCAATATATACGATTAACTATTACAATAAGTTGTTTCGATCAAAATATATGAATTTCAATCATTTAGAGTTAAATCAATGGTACATTACATTTTTTGATAAATTTAATTGTATGAAAATTGTTTTATTTCTGTCTGAATTATTGTTATGTTTTATTACTAGTTTAAAGTTTAGTGGTTGTTTGTATAATAAACTTACGTGCCATTGAACGTTCATATACCTGCATCTTTTAATTTGACCATATTTACTGTACATTTGTATAACATAAATGAATATACTAGTCAGATCCATGATACACTGACCTTGTTTTAAAACAAAATATCAACGGTAATCTAGCTCGTTTAAATTCTTATTTTTAATTTATTTTTTGATTTTCTATATATCCATTCCCATTCATCGTTAATTCTAATTAATTTCTTATTAAAACCAAGGACAATACAGCTAATAAAACCAATAACATCTAATTTTAGCCTCCTAGGCAACACTACATCATCTCGCACCATCATTCATATTCATTCTTTTACATATAAATAATCGATAAGATTAAGACATAAATATACCGACGTCCAATAATAAAGATCGTACATGAATGATTTAATTTCTTATATATGTTGTAACAGTTACATACCAAACAAGCAAGCTAGCTAGCTGGATAAGATCAAATTTGATTGATATATAAGATGAGAATGAAAGTGATTAGGATTGTTAGGCATGGATGAAGATTCTTTTCACACATGAAAGATACTGAGTGAGAAAGAGTATCAAATTGATTCTATCTGCCAGATCATCATGATTTTGGTAAGAATCCTTCTGTAATACTGGATCATTATTGGCTGTCTGTTCCTGTATGCCCAACATTAATGGAATCAATCCCCCTCTTTTTCTTTTCTTTTTCCTTTTTCTTTTTTGGTTAGTCAAATGCAAGATCTGTGATAGGATGGCCAATTAAAACTTTCCCACATTATTTTTTGTAAATTATTATCATAAATTTTATTATTAATATAAATGTTTAAGTAATGACATCAGTCATAAATTGTATTTTATGTGTCATGAAAATGAGTGACACTTGTAAGCTTTTTATTGTATGTAGTAGTGGTCATTGGTTTTTGTTTTCTTTTATTTTTGGGTTTTTGTACGCTAATATACTGAATTTTTTGGGTATTGGACAATAATGCACTGAATTTTAACTTTGGACAATAATACACTATACTTTGGAGGGTGTTGAACAATAACGCACTCAGTATGATTTTGACGGTGGCTAACTTGGTGGCAATCCTATGTAGCTGGTCACAAGCTTAAGTATTATTTAGCATATTCGTCTTCTCGGTCTGCCACGTAAGGTTGTCACCAAATTCGCCACCATCAAAAGTGTCTCGGGTGCATTATGGTCCAACACCCTTCAAAGTTCAGTGCATTATTGTCCAATACCTCAAAATTAAGTTCAGTATATTAGCATCCAAAAATCCTTTATTTTTTGAATCTGTTGGTCATTAGTCATGAGCATTAAAAAAACAATACCTCTGTCCTATTATAATTATCACATAATAGATATTTCACGGTGTTTAATATCTTTTTTTAATTGATAAATTTCTATATAATACTTTATTAAAAACAATACAATATTATATTCTTACAATTATATTTTTCATTATGAATCTGATGATAATAATGTTGTTGTTAAAGGGGACAATCATTTATAAAGCATAAATTAAAAGCTAAAGTACATTGATATCTCAACATAGTTCAAATTTGGATTGGATGAAGTTTGTTATTATTTTTGTTTAGAAGGAACCATGGTTAAATCAGTGGTAAAAATATGATGGATCATGGAATATCACCCTGCTATTCCATTCATTTAATGAAATAATCCACCTCCATTCACCCATCATCCTATTTTAAAAATCTTCACCTTTCTTGATAGAGTGAAATAGATATTAGACCTACTTCTAACCCTTATTTCACAACATTCCCTTACTTGGGAGCTTATGTTTGTTGAAATGACACATAGGTAGTATTGCATTTGTTTCATAATCGTTGTCGCTTTAATTAATATTTTTTTAAAGAAAAATGAAAGCTATTATAAGGCTAAAATTACATCATAGATGCTACAAACAACTTGAAAACAGTAAAAGACATAACAAAACAAAACCCACAGCTGCTAAAAGTGCAAACAAAGTGATCCGCAAAAGAACCACCAAAACTACAAACTCCAAGAAAAATCAAACAAAAAGTCTTCTATTCAATTCAACATCCAGTTGCACGTTGAGTACCCATGACCTTTATACCACAACCTTTCTCACAATCCTCATCTATATCCTTGAAATCTTTGAGCTTTCTAGGAGCTTCATTAAATGTAGACTCAACTTTTCGAGTTGCATCCAAAACCCTCCCCCACTTTGATTTTATCAATGGCTTGTCTTGCTTCTTTCTCTTAATATCAACTTCTGGACCCACCAAAATGAAATCCTTGAGAACAAGAGACTTAGCTTGGATTGACAAAGTGTCCTTACTATCACTTAAATCTAGTCTCGAAAGCACATCCTGCTGCTGCAACAAAATGGAATATAAATAGGTGCACTAGAGGAAAATCTTGGATGACTCAAGCTTACAGTTTCGGCTGAACTTCTATTCCTAACGTCAACTTTCGGAAGCACATCCTCCTAAATTGACTTTTTTATCTGACAATATTTTTGCTTCATAATCCCATTGCATTGTTTTTCATCTAACTATTTTATTAACTTTTCTAACACAAGGACAGAAAAGAAAAAGAGACAAATATATACTAATTTGATATTAATATTTCACAATTTTTCATGTAACACAATACTTAACTTATTCATTTTATTAGTTTTTGAAACTTTTAACGTACTAAAATAACAACTATTATGAAACAGAGAAAATATTTCATTAAATTGGTGGATAGCGATTATAATTGATTCAATATCTATCGAACCATTGTACGAAATGATTCAAAACAATGTGCTAAATATCTCATGAGGTACTAAACTTTCAACAATAACTTTATACCATTTTTTTAGACAACTACAATATTTTTTGATTGCTTTAGTTATCCAAATGGACTAATTAATCATAAAGAGACAAAGTTTTGAGCTTAACACGTCCTTATATAAAACAGGATCATGGAAATCTTCTTTCTTCAAGGAACGTCACCAAGCAATCTTGCAATGCTTTCTTCCTTCATACTTAACATAAGACAAGGTTTATTTTGTGTAATAATACAAACAATCGTATTATATTAACATACCACAAGCCAAAATTTAAAGCTTCTTAAATAAGCATATTCATATGAGAGTGACATAGTTGTTAAAATCCCGATCCTAATTTATGATCCAAAATTCTCTATGCGATTTTACTATCTACATTCCGGTCCACGATTTTACGTGGGTTAATTTCGATCATAACTATCTCCTGGATTTGAGTTAAGATCTCGATTATAACAACCTAATCAAATAGTACAATCAACATTTGTTATAAATCACCTCTTAGAAAGAGTTTGTTTGGTCAAAAATTCTTGAAAATGATTAATTTTCTCGAGTTGACTTTTTTTCTCATGTTTGATTGAATTTTGACATTGGGATAAAAATCTATGGGTATCCACAATTTCACACCTTCAATTCACTTGGAGAAAGTTTCCCTCAGGGGAGGGTAAGAAAAAATTTTCCCCAAGAAAATTTTCTCATAAACAACGTCCCATGGAAATTTTTCCTCATAAAAATTTTTTTTTTAGAGTTCTTATCAAACGCTCTCTCAAATATATGTCATGTATGTATTGGACAATGCACTGAACTTTTTTTTGGACTCTAATACACTGAACTTTGAGGGTATTGGACAATAATGCACTCAAACCAATTCAGCTGGTGGTTGACGCGGTGGCTGTCCTACTTTGAGGTGTCGTCTTTCTATTTTTTTCAGAAAAAATTTTACCGTGTAAGAAAGTACACATAAGCAAGATGATTAATATATATTTTTTTTAAAAAAAATAGAAAGACGGCACCTCAAAGTAGGATAGCCACCGCGTCAACCACCAGCTGAATTGGTCTGAGTGCATTATTGTCCCGTACCTTTAAAGTTCAGTGTATTATTGTCCAATAATCCTAAATAAAACTATTATAGATAACCAATGAATTCATAATTTAAAGAGAAAATTTATATTATTTTATAATTCATCCCTATATGATTTCTCACTGATAGCAAAAATAATTTTAACAAATCATTCTTTATGTTATTTGTCACATCATATATGATAACTCAAAACTTGTTACCAAAACTCATGGTTTAGAATTCTATATATGGCAACCTCATTTACAACATACATAGGGAGAATCAGTCATCAATCCACCACAAAACAAAGAATTAGGATGTACTAGTACAATGTAATTATTTACCTTTTCAATGAAGTACATTGTTTTCCAACCAAAACTAAATGCCACCACATATATGGAAAGATTGCTTCTTTGATATTAAAATAGAATTACCATTAATAATCAACAACAATACAAAGACAAAGACAAAGACAAGACACAAATAAGCTCTTATGATGAATGTATGATGTAATCAAGCATACAATAAATAAATAAATAAATATAAATAAATAAATAAACAAATAATGAATCAACCTCCTCACCCCTTGCAAATAAAACTAGAAACATGTATTAATTATTGTATGATGCAATCAAACATATAAAAAAAATAAATTTTAAAAAGACAAATGAATCAAATAAAAACACAACATGAAACATTATCATTTATTTATTAACAAATATAGGAAATATAGGAAAGTGGGGGAAGAAGTCATAGGATGCCCTTTTTAATAATGATGGGAAGGAACAAGGATTATTTTGGTACAACAAAGATTTGAGAGTGGGAGTTCCCATTGGGCAAAGCAATTGGGACTCATTATTATTTTTTTATTATTACTTGTTCTTTCACCTTATATATCATTCTAATTTGTGTGGTCTATAATATATCACTCTAACTTTTAATTTTTAACAAAATAGTTAAAAATAGTACATATATATATATATATATATATATATATATATATATATCCATATAAAGGTATTTTCTTACCACAAATCAATGATGTTAATTTTATACTTAAAACTATTATATATATTAAATAATTAGGCAATTAAAATATACAAAATTTAGGTGCACATATCCTATAGCAACAAATATCAGGGGAGGGAGGGAGGAGTGTTATTAAACTTTTGTCCGGACCGAAAAAGATTGAGTTTTGTCTTAACTTGATTTAGACATTGACTAAACTGACTAATATGTGGACATAATATATCTCTTTTCGATTGTTTCAACTCAATTTTGGCCCAATTTAGCTCCATCCGAATTATTTAATCTGATTTGACCTGAAAAACCAAATTCAAACATCAATTTCTCGTTCCAAATTAACATTGACCGAATTTGATCGACTCAAAACTTCGCCAGCGTTGGAAGGGAGTATAAAAGAGGACAAGAAAATGGGGTCAACTCAAGATCTTGTGGTTAGATACCAAAAGGAAAAATCCAAGAAAGTGGGGAATAAGATGAAAAAGAAAAGAATGGAAATGGGCCCAATAAAAAGGCCCAAGTGATGGACCACGATCCAGTGGCTGGACTGCGTATCAAATCATATCAAATCTCAGAAATTAAATTGAAAATTTGATGATATTCGCTCTCACATCTCGACATATCACGATCCAACGGTCCCAATTCCCTTCTGCGGTTCTAATTTCTTCTCCCCTTCATTTGTACTTGGAATTGCCACCCCATCCTTTAGGAGGAATCTATCCGTGCTTATCACCAATAAATAAATACATTAATAAATTACCCATTTTCAACTTTTACGAGTCGATATTTTAAAGGACTTGATAAATTAATATTTTGGTTCTGGTTGGCATTGGGTTAACCACTTTCGGTTCAAGTGGGGCTTGGGATGACTTCAAACGAGTCTTATTCGTAGGTTGAATTCTGGTGCAATATTTTACTAAATCGCAACTTATACAATTTCGACAAGTATAATGCATATTTTACCCTTTATAAGGTCATAAGGCTCTGTTCTTTTGTGCGGTTGGTAGGATGCAGAAATGGTGCGGTATGCTGAAATTTGTGGAAAGTGGAGTTGATGTAGTAGGTGAGAAGAGAGAATATGAAAAGTAAAGGAAAAAAATGAACGAGAAAAATGGTGAATGTAGTAAAGTGTGGTATATATAATAAAATGTAGAAGAATATTAAGTGATATGATGAGTTGTGATATCACATCACACCGCGTAAAGAACATGGTTTACATAAACTATATCCCCTATTTCAAGGATATTTTAAGCGGTGTTTGTAAATTTTTCAGCTCATTACTAATAACGACAAATAAAAAGGAACAGATGTAATATAATATTTCCCCTAAAAAACGTGATTCTTATCTTAAATCACCCAACCCAACAGGCCAACACCTCCTTTCTTGCTTATAAGGAACCAAAAAAAATGCTTTTCACCTAAAAAAATATTGCAATATTTATGTATACAAATTTCATATTCCCCCCAAACATAACTAGTAATAATAATCTTACGCAATTCTCAATCAAGTTATGATTATGATTATGATTATGATATCCTCAAACCCTGCAAAAGCAAATTACCACTTCAAAATTAAAATAGTAGTTGAATTTTTTTTCCCCCATTAAAGATATGCTTTTCTTAGGAAAAAAGAAATGAGCACTAACTGCAAGGATGATGAAATGATGAACTTAGTCAACGAAAAACACAAAAAAAAACGCAGAAAAAGACAAATAGAATTTGGTAAAATTGTCCATCACTTGCTTACGAGGTAGACACACCTGAGTGGTTCGAATAAGATCGCACCACAACCTTTGAATTTTCTGCAATTTTGAGGATTATCAACTCCAATATGGCCCCGTTATTTTATACTGACGGTTGGATGCGGTGTGATAATGGTGTGGTGAAAAATTATGGTGAATTACGGTGAGTTGTGGTGAATTGTGGTGAGAATTATAGTAAGCGGGACAGGTAAGGAGAGAGAATGTGAAAAATAGAGGAGAATAGTGAAGAGAGAGAAAAGTGAAGAGATATATTGATAATGATTGTGGTGTGGTGAAATGTGGTAAAGTGTAGTGGAAATTAAAGAGTGGCGGTACGGTGTGATACCGAACCGCAATCTATCACATGAAAGAACGGGGCCTAAAATACTCTCGCCATTTCATATTAATTGTCCATTAATGTCGTTAGTTTCTCAACATATATAATGTTCTAGTATAAAAGAATACTGTCGTTAGATTCATCACAATAAATATTAATTTTTTGACAAAATATATTAAGAAAAATTCTTTATTAGAGAAGGATATTGGGATAATTAATATACAGCGCAGGGAGTAGTTATTAGGATCATCAGTCATCAGTGTGATATTATTGCCAGCAGATCCCTATTCTAGCATGTTGCGCAAGTATTATTATGTCTGATTACGACAGCAGATTTAGTAGGAAAATTCATGGTGTTGTCACTTCATCTACAAATTCACACCCCAAGGGTAGGTCACCTGTGTCCGTCTCCCAATATTGTCAATTTTTCGAATTTCGAGCAATTTGGGTTGTCGAAAAGTCAGGTTAGCGTCACTTCGAGTCTGGACGAATTTGTTGTCAAACGAAAAGTTGGTGCTCATGAAAGTTCAGGTTCGGGTCATTTCGTCAGACAAAAGTATATGCTGTCAAAAATTTTACTTCGGGTCATTTTTGATCCGGACAATTCGGGCATCAGGCAAAAAGTTAATGTCCGTTGTCCACTTTTTTTCTATATTTTCCGGGCTGGACAATTCGGAGAAGCCTAAATTTGGGTCAACATCAAGTTTGGTCCATAGAAAAGTGAAGAACATTGTGTCCGGACGAAAAACTTAATAACTATACCCGGTTCTTTCCGGACCGGACTAAACCGGGCTTTGGGTTGGATAATGTTTTGACAGCCTAATTACAATGTCTGGTAATGACAAGTACCGTCGTACAATCAACTCAAAAATTGTCCATTCCTAGTAATTAAGTCTGTTTCCAAAACCAAAGTAGCTCAGAACAAGGAGAAGATCAAGAGCCTGCTGCTGCAGTGCTGCACAACTCGTAAATGGGTGCATGTTTATTAAATCAAAACATCAAGTTTTTCACTGGTGAGCCCGTCATGCATTCGACAAAAATCGGATCATCCGAATATACATAACATAACAAGAGGTATCGAGTGTTGGCTCCTTGTTAAGCTACTACTTCTAGTGCTATGCTGCTTGAGCCACTGGTTCAGAATCCTCTTGCCTGCAAATCATGACCAAGATTGAATGAATGAAAATATTAACACCTGACGGATATTAGGCGAACGAACTATCCTCCTTTCCACTTTTCTGTCTTAAGAAACCCATGATATCTAGACCGTCGCCAAACTGGTGAATCGGTTCAGGTGAAGATCAATTCGGGTTGGAGTCACGCCAACCATTTCATTTTGGGTTGAATTTGGGTGAGGCTCTTTCAAACTGGGTTTTGGTACGATTTGGGATCATTTGGGTCTGGATCTTAATCGAGTCTCTTTTCAGGTTGCCATTCAGAATGGTTTTGGGTAAGCATTCTTCAAGTTCGGGTCCAAATCGGGCCATCGATCCAGGAGCCGGTTTGGGTCCGAGTCATAGTTATTAAAATCTCGATCCTGATTTACGATCCTATGATTTTATGGTCCAAAATCGTCGATACGATTCTACTATTTACACACGATCCCCGATCCTACATGGGCTAAATTCCGAATCTAACTTCCCCATAGTTTCGAGCTAGGATCACGATTTTAACAACCTTGGTCCAAGTCAGGTTTTTCATTTCAGGTGTCAGATCAGTTTTGCTAGGTCTAGATATCATATGTTTCCTTTAACAAGGATGCACTCAGTAAGTCGTTAGCATACACTTTCCATCTTCAAAAAAAAAAAAAAATGCTAATGACATCTTACCTTTCGATCCCTTCACCGACTTCCAACCTAACATAATTACCAATCTTAACAGGCGAACCAACTTCCTTGGATAGATCATCCAATACCGTCTGCAAAAGTACACAAATACAATAACCATGAGCTGAACAAAAGAGACACGCTGTCTTTAAACGCAATTGCATGCGTTCTTGTCATAGGCTTCTGCAGAAAAACATATTGACCAAGGAATGAATATGTCCCATGATTTTACTCACCTTTACACTCTTGGAATCGTCAATGACGTACTTTTGCTCCATGAAAACCACTTCCTCATAGTATTTTCTCAAACGCCCTTCTACCATTTTTTCTATGGCCATCTTTGGTTTCCCAGATGCCTCTGCCTACATAGAGGGCATATACAATATCATACATTAAATATAGCACACTACAGATTGCTCCGCTAATCACTATCCATACGCTAATGCAATGACACAACAAAGTAAACATATACAATACATATAGTCTGACAACCCTCGGATGGAGGCAAATTCAACACTAGTAGTAAACTCATATGGCCCACGACAAAGTCCAGGAAGTAAATGACGGGTACCTGAGATCTGAGAATTTCGCGTTCACTCTCTAGTGCCTCAGTGGAGACGAGTTCCTTTGAAAGAAACAAGGGTTTAGATGCTACTACGTGCATGGCTAATTCTGATCCAACGCGCTGAAGGGCAGCCGCATCAGCACTTGGGTCTTCCACTTCCAAAGATAAAATACCAGCAATCCGACCCAAACCTGGAAGTTCAACGGAGACCCAAAAGTTTAAGCCTCACATTATCTTCACCATCTTGTAGTGACTTCCAGCAGAAAAGTCAAACTGGGAAGTAAGACGTCTAAAAATTTTAAGAGCACGTCCCACTCAGATCAGCTCACCCACACGAGACTATATATATATATATATATATTTTTATTTTTTTTTTTTTGCTTTACAAAAACTTATGAATGGCGTAGGGCTGTCAAAAATTTGGGTTTGGGTCTGGATGAATTGGACATCGGATGAAAAGTTAACGTCAAATACCCAGTTCGGGCATTTTCCAGGTTGGACAATTCAACAGACAAGCCTAAATTCGGGTTAGTATCCAGTTCGGTCAATAGAAAAAGGGAAAACCGTGTTCGAATTTCCGAGTCATGCTAAACCGGGTTTTCGGATCGGACAGTTTTTGACAGCCCTAAATTGCCCAAATATCTACAATAATGCTTTCTCTTAGAGCAAGTACAAATTCGAGAGTACCTGGCTGAGGACTTGAATGCAGGTATGTGGAAATAACACCGGGAGAAGTTTTAGACATCGCAAAACCTCTTCTCAGCTTGACATTCTCTCCCATCATAGCTGCGAGTTCAGTGACTGCTTCTTGGACACTCTTCTCTCCACTCATTTTAGGATGAGTCAGATTCAGCTTTAAGTTCTGCATCTTTCGCATCTTAGAAGGTATTGCATATAAGTTGAAGACATAAATAACAATCATTAAGAGCAGAATTTCTACCTCCAAATCTGTGACGGGAAAAGCCTGAGCAAATTGCTGGGAAGAACCCTCAGCCGACAATGCCAGTCTAGCCAGAGATAAAGCCTATAACAGAAAAGGAGCCCTAAGGGAACATCCACATTGAGAAATGCCACAAAATTGAGGGGACGACAGACATGCAGCAATATACAAGTGCATAAGGAAGCACTGAAAGATCCTATACATAATCGCGACTTTCCGTCCGATGTCTGATACGTCCAAACCTGAAATGACCCGAACCCGAAACTTTGACACCCCAAATTCACAATCGCAAAGTGAATTGATTACTATAGTATTACACTGTGGATACAGCAATCGAGATTCCCTACTTATGTAAAGCATATCTAATGCAACATTTTAGACAGGAGCAATTCTCAAATACAGGGTTGCTAAATGCCACTTCGGTGAACTATCAATTACAATTGCCCTGGAAATCATTTACATTCTGGCAAGCACAACAGGCCGAAAGACACTAACCATGTATTGAAATATGTCGTTCCTTGCAACAAAATCGGTTTCACAATTCAGCTCTATAACAGCAGCTTTGTTTTCATTCTGAGCCAAGGCAAGCAACCCTTCACTGGCAGCTCGAGATGACTTCTTCGATGCAAGGTAAACTCCTCTTCGTCGCAACTCCTTTTGGGCTGCATCTGCAACAAACTCATCCCGCCAAGTACATGTCAGCTACTTTTTCATGATCAACATAGCTCTCAACAACCCAACTCCAAACCAAAAAGCTATCTATCTTACCAATCTTCAAACATACTAAACCAAAACCAATACTCCAAAATCCCCTAAATTTTGCAATCTAGAAAGACCGATTCCAATTGACCCAAACTCATCCCACCAAATACATGTGAGCTACTTTTTTATCATGAACATAGCTCTCAACAACCAAACTCCAAACCAAAAAGCTATCTATCTTACCAATCTTTAAACATACTAAACCAAAACCAATACTCCGAAATCCCCTAAATTTTGCAATCTAGAAAGACCGGTTCCAACTGACCCACTATTAGATTTAGAAATGAATCGGGAATAACAATACTCTTTATTTAAGCATACTAGAAGAACTAAAAATTCAAATGGGGTTAGAAAAAGAGGCTAAAAATGTGATCTTTACCGATATCCCAATTGCATTCAACAAGAGCAGATTTGACTTCTTTGATGGGAGCACTTGTTCTTTCTCTGAGCTGCTTAATAAGACTCATCTGATCTGATGATGAAGCAGAATACCTCCTCAAAAACAACCCAGTAGATTGCACGTCATCAAAAATCGAATAAGAACCAGATTGCTTCGATTGCATTCTTCTGATTGCCATTGTAGAAAATCCATGGTTCCCAGAACGGATTTTGCTGTAAATAATCCCGATTGAACGCTTTGTACCCCAAGAAAATGCCATCGAATCGAATCACTTTTTCTTAGGGTTTTCAGTCACTGTGTATGCACACACAGAGTTAACGGTAAGGTATTAGGGTTTAAGAAGATGCGCAAGGGTTTTAGAGCAGAAAAAATAGAAAACATTTCCAAGAACAATATTTGAAAGAAATGGGAGGAATTAAAAATAAAGGAAAAATAAACACCTGCGGCGGCGGATTGGTGGCGAGCTTGGCGCTGAGTGGGCGGCGCGTGGCGGCGGGAGAAGGGAGGGAGTGGTGTCTCTGCAATTTTTGTTTTTCTAATTTTGATATCCACGATGAAACGACGTCGTGTTAATGTGCATGTAAAATTACGAAAAAGGGGAATGACACCGGGCTTTGTCCGGTGGGCTTTGTTTGCTAACTGCGTTGCCCTTTGGTTTGAAGTAGGAAGACCTACCCATATTCAAGCCAGAATGAGGTTTGGGCAATAGAAAAGAGTATATATTATGTCTAAATATTCGATTAAATCAGTTAATGTTAAAATTTTTATGAAAAATATAACAACAATTTTGTAGGTGACGCGTTTGAACATGGTCTGGCAGATTCTAATGCATGCAAGCTTACCCCTGAACAAAAGTTCATGGAGCGACCGATTTTGACAGATCCGCAGTGAAAGAAAAAGTTTTGGCGAAACATTTGTGACCGCATTCAATTTTTCTGCATTGAACATATTCAAATCGACCAAAATTTTGCTAGCTCTAATCAAGCCAAACATTTCCGTTCAAGATTTTATAAGGAGATTTAATATTATTTTATCTCCAATAATATGATCTTTCTTTTGAAGGCAATACTATTATCTTATCATAATATGATCTTTGTTTCAAAACACAAGGTAAATGAAGAGGCAAATTTTACCTCACTTGTAGAGAGTAGAGACCTATGAATCTACCTTATCGTGAGTCAAATTTAAAGTCACGACATTAACAAGATACCCAGATACAGTAGCCTATTGTGTCTCCAGGGGCTGACATTGATGGATCATGGCCCAATTTATAATGGGATGGCCCAAAGGTCGAACTCAACAACAACCTAAGTCCCATTCAACTCATACTGTCATATGGAGTGATCAAGACCACAATATGACAATCACACCTACTAGTCTATAATCGATTTACTGATATTACTGATTTCCATTATCCAGTATACTCCCTCTATCCCATAATAATATAATATAAGTAAATAAGTATACATATGATCAACTTACCATGTAAGATCTTCTAGATCAGATATTTACCAAGTATACATATGATCAATAGCAAAACAGGGAGAGTAGCATAATACACATGAATTTATTAGGGCGTAAATCAGGTTACATGACGGACTAAGCAAAGCACAGTCATTATACTGTCACAAGACTACAGCCACAAACACAGCTAGGTAGGTAGGTAGTAACTTCCAGCTATAACATTTGTTCTGTGCTCCGGTAAACACTCCGACTAACAGTACTTCTTAACATGCCACCTACAACATAACAATTCTTTTGCCTCGCCATGCCATTCTCCTCGTGAAGAAACTCACATAGTGGGCTTGACGTTCAGCCTGCTCGCCAGTTTCATGCCCAGAGATCTGTCCGCCTGAAATGCAATTAAGTGGAGAAAATATAGCATCAGACTCCGGCATTATGAAAGAAACGGTAGCATAGTCCGAACAACGAGCGTTGTTGAAAAGAGTTGAATGGATGAAGCTATGGCTTTTACCTGGGACCAGTAGGAGACCCAAATGCTGCGAATTTCGTGGGTTACACGAGGGTCGGAGAGAGCATCTACCCATCTTTGAATGAACCTCTCTTGCCTACAATGCCAAATAGATCAAATATGTGAGCAGATCTTTCACACTTTTTATTAGGAAGGAAGAAGGTGATCACGGAAACTCTAGCTTCCTACATTTCGGCTTCAGCCAGTCCCCTAGATTTTTGGTGTTGCGTATTTTGATTTTACGCTCCAAATTAACTGGCTTGAGGTGATGGTCAGTTTTATGCTCACCCAAGCTGCTTAAATACAAAAAAAAACAAAAAAAGAATACTTATGAACAGTGAACGGGGCTCACCTTGCAGGGTCCCATGATCTGTATCTCTCTCCAGGCTGCTTGAAGTTGTTTTCTTTGGCAATGATTTGCTGCATAAAGGAATCATTCCATTGTCAGTCACTTGATCTATGTGCATTTAGGGGATATTATCGGACTTTCATTGCTCTAATGTGAATAGCCCTACGTGAACAGAAAGAATGGCGCCTCAGCTTCTATTTTCAGTGAACACCCAAAAGCGCAAAAGAATAAACAAGAACGAAAGAAAATAAAACACTGCCGTGACCCGCGATCCAGCATATTCCTCTTAAATGCCTTTATCCCCTCCTTTCAAGCTATCACACTTTTCCTTTCATCTCCCATTCTTCATTATGTTGTTCTGTATGCACACTTTGTAAAGAAACAATGCCGTCATAGATTCTTGACATCTGAAGTTGGACAGAGGACAGTTCCCAACGTTTGCCAAACACTCAAATTCATTAAAATAATCTCACCGTTGTCACTTGCCAATATGCTGTAGATCACTAGTTATTGAAATTCCATGATGGAACCTAAACCTAAGGGATCCAAGAACATCATTATATAACCGACGGTCATGCATGTGCTCAGAAGCAATATGTACGTTGGCCACAAAAAGCCAACCCAAAGCTTTCATTGCCACCTTTCATGCTTGCATTGGAAAACCATGGACAATTACAATCTATGGCGATAGACAAGGTTAGAATAGTTTGCTATTATGGACACAACTACTGTCCAACCCACCCCCCCCCCCCCCAAACAAACAAAAAAAAAAAAAAAACCCAAGTGTAATAATCAAGGGCAATTCAACAACCACTTGTCCACAACCAACATCAAGCCGAGAACAAGAAGCAAGCAATGAACTAACCTTCTCACGCCTTCCATTCAAGATGTTTGAAGGAATGGGATACCTCTCAGCATGACGAACAGGATCGTATCTAGATGGGAAGTAATTAACCTGCAAAGGAACAACCGTAAGACAAAACATAGGCAGAAATAACAGTCAGAAGTATGGCACAGCTGGGAAAAATTGGATTAAAACATGACAATTACCTCCTCATCCCTGTGCATAAAGTTCATGAAACCATCATGGTGGTTGTTATGATAAGCAGACTTGGGAGCGTTGACGGGAAGCATCAGGTAATTGGGTCCAAGACGGTGCCTTTGAGTATCAGCATATGAAAAGATACGAGTCTGAAGCAGCTTGTCGTCTGAGTAGTAAATTCCAGGAACCACAAGAGCAGGGCAAAATGCCAGCTGCTCATTTTCTGCAAAAAAGTTGTCGATGTTCTTGTTCAAGACCAAGCGGCCAACCGGTTGCAGAGGCAAAATGTCCTCGGGCCAAGTCTTCGTGACATCGAGTGGGTCAAAGTCGAACTTATCTTCATCAGCTGGGTCTAGTATTTGGATGTAGAGTTTCCACTCAGGATAGTTTCCAGCAGCAATTGAGTCATACAAATCCTGAGTTGCATGGCTATGGTTAGCTCCTCCAACTTTGATCGCTTCATCCTCCAACAGATTTTTCACCCCACAAGTTGGTCTCCAGTGGAACTTCACATAGTGTACTTTTCCAGCTTTGTTAATCAAACTGAATGTGTTGACACCAGAACCATCCATATGCCTGTAGTTCAAGGGGATTCCCACATCATCAAACAGGAAAGTGAACATGTGAAGGCTTTCGGGATGGTGTGAGAAGAAATCAACAATCCTCCAGTTCTCTTGGATGTGGGATTTAGGGTTGGGCTTCAGGGCATGAACCATATCAGGAAATTTCATGCCATCACGGACGAAAAACACGGGGAAATTGTTTCCTACCAGATCAAAGTTACCCTGCAACCAACAGACATAGGATCACAACATAATCCAATCAGTAATTACAGAGGACGACTGCAGCTCAACATCATGAATCAGAGTAGCCAGAAGAATCAAAACGACATTTAGTCACAGAAATACAATGCTATAGAACCACCCATCAGCATTTGAAGCACGCCATGAAAGGGTGACCAACCTGATAAAGTATTTTCTAACCCCAATGCTGAGCTGTGATTTACCATCTTATACCACAGACAATAATTAAATTACACCTTCATTGCAAACTCTTCAGCTCCAACTTCCAAATACCGAACAGATTATATCTCCACTAGGAAAATTGACCTACATAACTGTTAAAACTTCAATAGAATCGGCATCCCAAACAAGCACACAATACACTACAAAGATCACACCTAAACATCACATCATCATCAAAACATTAGCAAGCACTCCACAGCTAGCATTAAGCACATCGAATCCCCTGCTAACCCTATCTCTCAGATGTGATCTTCCATAAGATTCGTAAAACACGGGTCAAAGGAATTTCACACCAATTCAACTCTTACCTCCCTGGTGTAGAACTTCACAGCAAAACCTCGAGGATCCCTGAGGGTTTCAGGGCTTCCGCGCTCATGAATGACAGTGGAGAACCGGACAATGACAGGAGTCTGGACGCCTGGAGCACGCAAGAAATCCGCCATCGTAAGATGTGAAACATCATGAGTGACCTCAAAGAAACCCTTTGCACTCGCTCCCCTAGCATGAACAACACGCTCGGGAATACGCTCCCTGTCAAAGTTAGCGAGCTTCTCCACCAGATGATAATCCTCCAAGAGAATGGGACCTGTCATAGGTAGCATAACATTCCAGACACACATCAGTAATATTACAAGTTTGCAACTCCACCCAAGTTACTACAATGCAAAATAGTTTGAAGACACAGAAAAATCCTGTCACAGAACTTTTACAATGGTTCAAATGCTTCCCTAAAGATTAGAAGATTAAAAAAGGCGGTTGATATTGTAACACATTAAAAAAGGTCACCCAGCAGATGATACCAACTACAAAATCTGATTTTTATTACTTCTAACTCAATAATTAATACATTAAAGTAATCCAACGTATAAATCTCTAGGATTGAGCTATAAATTACTCGTTTAAAGCAGTAGCGTTGACGATATGATCAATTTTCAACTTTTTGGCATGATTGTGCAGACCAGCAAAACCCTCGCTGAAAAGTTCCCAAGTTATCACATCAAACAAACAGTTCAAATAACCCAAACCAAAACAAAAACCAAAAAAAGAGGCCTATTCTTGTCTTATGTATTCCATCTGCAATTCCTGTGTCTTGAACAAACATAGCACTTTATAAGAAAGAAATAAGCATTCAACTCGTTACAAATGAGGTTTGATCAGCCAAAATTTCTTCAAAAACAGTAAAAATCAAAACAAATAAACTGGCTATAAAAGCATAAAACATATACAAACAGGTACTCTAGAAACCTCCACCAAACCACATACACACAACCAAAAAAAAGGAAAAATAAAAGACGATCAATTAGAACAGCATTCGACGACTATAACAGCGTTACAAAACAATAGGAACAACGCTAGAAATGAAACAAACACCATTTTTAACCAAAACAAAACGTGTAAATGTGAATAAAAAGAACGAAGAATCAACACATACCTCTGGTACCAACAGTCAACGAAGAATTGTTGTTCCAGACAGGAGCACCAGAATTTGTCGTCCAGAACGGCGAATCGAATGCACTAGAAGGTCGGTACTGCGTAAAAACCAAGAAAAACGCCCCAGGATTCCATCAATCAAACAGAGAATCCCTAAATCTGTGTAACAAGTAATTGAGAATGATTCGAATTTACGCGACAATTAGGGTTACGACGCGACGAACACGAAGAAGGGCGACTTACCTTGTAAGGATCCATGGCGATAGAGTGAGAAAACTAGAGAGAGAAAGTGAGGAGAGAGAAAATAGGGAAGAGGTGAAGAGCGAATTTATTTAGGAAGAAAATGCGGGTGGGTATTTATAGCGTCTTATGAGTTTCTCTCTCTATGTACAGAGATAAAGATGCGTATGTGGCAAACACACTTATTTTATTTCACCCAAAAATGGTTTTTTAATATATTTCTTGGTTTGGTTTGTTTTGTTTTGTTTTTGTTTTTGTTTTCTAAGGCTTCCGATATGTTCGTCGCCGCAACCAAATCTAGTCCGCTATAAAAATATAGGAAATGACACCAATAATAGAAGACAAAAGTCGATAAATATAGCCTTTCTTTTTTGATACGTAAGTAATTCAGTTCATTGGTCCCTACAAAAAATGACTTGGAAGTTCCTATTATTTTGTGAAAATGATTTCTAGGACCCCATATTTTGAAAACTGATTTTGAAATCCTTTTTTTATGTATTAATAATTATTAGGATCCGCTTTCAAAAAAAAAATTATTAGAACCCATTATTTTAATAAAAACCTATTAAAAGGGGTAATAACTTTTTGTATTTATAGAAAAATGTTTAAAACAATGACCTTTTATGTGAAAATATGATTTTTTGAGATTTTTATTAAAATAGGTTAAAATAAACACTCTTAACTCTTTGTGATAATTTTAATGGTATTAGTTATCACAATCAACTACTTATACCTCAAAAATTTGTACTTGCTTATGATAACTTTAGTACTACGTTAAGATATCAGTCAACGTTTAATATTTTTTCCTAAGCATGGTGACCTTATAACCACAGAAAATACAATTTTTGAGGCATAAGTAGTAGATTGTGATAATTAATACCATTAAAATTATCACAAAGAGTTAAGAGTGTTTATTTTAACCTGTTTTAATAAAAATATCAAAAATTCATATTTTTGCATAAAAGGTCCTTGTTTTAAACCCTTTTTCTATAAATATAAAAAGTTACTACCCCTTTTAATAGGTTTTTATTAAAATAGTGGGTCTTGATAATTATTAACACATAAAGAAAGGGACCTCAAAATCAGTTTTCAAAATATGGGATCCTAGAAATCATTTTCACAAAATGATAGGTACCTCCAAGTCATTTTTTGTTGGTCCCTATCATCTTTAGGATTCGAATTCTAGACGTTTGAGATGAAAGATGTCGACGTAAATTTATTGTTAATTAGTGCTGACAAAAATTTGGGTTCGGGTAAATTTGAGTCGGACAAATTCGGACAATGTCTAAATTCGGACGAGAAATTCATGTCCGGACCCGGTTTTAATTCGGGTAGGACTAGGTTGGACAATTCGAATGAAGCTAAAATCGGGTTCGGACAATAGAAAAAAGAGGGATTTTATGTCCGAATATTCGATCAATTCGGTCAATATCGAAATTCAGACGAAGAATCTATGTCCAGACCCGATTTTTTCCGGGTCGGATAAATTTTTGCCAGTGCTATTGTTAATCAGACAAAAGGTGATTAAAGATAAATATTACCTATTAGGATTGAAGCACGCGCAAGAAAAAATATTTAGATAAATTTTTATAAAGTATAAGAGTATATCCGTTAGTTTTTTGGAAGAGGTTTCTTTTAACTAAAAATTTATTGAAAAGGATTTTCACCAACCCCATTTATCGAGTTTGAGATTCACATAAAACTTTCCTATGTAATGAAAATAATTAAATATAGAAAAATTTGTTAATTTGAAAGTTAGAAGTATTGATATAAAATGTCAATCACGTCTTGTTTGAATAACAAGAGAGTTATTTCCTATCACATGCTCTGGTATTCAAATTCTAGGGGCGACATCAATCTCTCTCTTACCAGTTTGAATAGTGTTGCAAGTAGGAGTGGGTCCATCTTTGAGTCATTGACACCCCATACCCCATGGAAATCTGTTACCCTCTGTTTATATTAAGGTTATGAGATGGGAGGGGGGGAAGGGAAAGGAAATATATTAATTAACTCCCTTTCATATTGTTTGACAAAAATAATAGGAAGGGAGGGGAGGGGAGGGGAACCATTAACCCTCATTCCCTTCCATTAACCTCTTTTTCATTAACCCTCAATATGAGGGTTAATGGAGGGGAGGGGAACTCATTATGTTAAAATAAATAAATAAATAATTTTATTAATATAATAACTACTTCATTTTTCTCCCCTCCCCCTCCTTTATTTCATTTTCTAATCCAAACACAACAATTAATCCAACTTATCTTTCATTTTCCTCCACTTATAATCCAAACAAGATATAAATAAGTCATCTATCTTTCTCTCCTCTCCCATTCCCTCCCCTTCCTTCTCCTCTAATACTCTCCCCTCCTTTAAGTTGTATCTTTAAGATAGGGACCCAATAAATTAAAAATTATTTGGTATCCTATATATTAGCATACATATAAATTAAAGTCATGTTCTTTTCTGCGGTTGGCAAACTGCGGTGCCACAGTCTACCGCAGTTTGCCACAACCCACTACAAAATATCATTCTATTACAATTCACCACAACCTACCACAAATTACTTTTTCAAATTTATTATATATATATCTTTAATATAAATTTTCAATCAATACCTTTTCAACTTACTTTTTCCAATACAATACTATTTCAATCATTTTTTTAATCATTAAAAAACAATACAGTATTTCAACTCACTTTTTTCAATTACTTTTTCACAATTACCAATACAATATATATATATATATATATATATATATATACAAAAAACCCACCACAACATACCAATAAGGCAATAACCCACCACAATAACACCACACTATACCGTGACATACCGCAGAATACCGCACAAAAGAACATGGTCTAAATTTTGAAATTCTTATAACGCCCCTTTATAAAATGAAAAAGATAAAGTTATTACCAGATTGGATAATGTTCAATCACTGTTTTGTATATATATATATATATATATATATATATATATATATATATATATATATATATATATATATATATATAATTTTACAAAAAAATAAATACAAATAGTAGACAAATGGTTGTTTAAGTGAGAACATGAAGGCCTTGTTCTTTTGTATAGCGTGTTGTGGTGTGTGGATTGTGGCGGGTGTGGTGGAATTGTGGTGAGTTATTGGTAAGTTGTGGTGAGTTTTCTTTTTTATAAATGTAAATTGTATTGATAAAAATTGATTGTGATAGGTTGTAGTAAATTGTGGCGAATTGAATTGTGGTGGATTTGGCAAAATCGGCATGTTGTGGCACCATAACTGATCAAGAACAAAGTCGGACAGCAAATTAGTAGTACGTACTTCGGTAGGCCCTACTGTGGTGTGGGGTTTATGTATGTTCGGCCTGATGTACATATTACTACTCGTGTTAATTTGCTATTTGATACCAAATTACCACTTGATAGCACTAAAACTATCATCAAATTTCAACGTCAATCGTCATGACTAGAAAACGCCACTAAAAATATATATATTTTAATGATATCAAAAAAGGAGCTCTGAATAGATTTTTATTATGAGATATAAGTGGACGTGTATAGATTATAGATCAACGTTGGAAAAAGTAATGTACATGGTTCAACCATCAATTTCACCGCTTTTACAATATGTGTATCTCAATATTTAGTATTTCTTCTCTTTCTCAAAAAAAAAAATTTATATTTCTTTTATTGCATGTTACTCCCTCTGTCACAAATTAATTGACATTTGACTAAATATTAATTATTAACAAATTACAATGAATACCAATATGAAATTACCATTATTAGAAAGATGTTTTATTAAAAATTACAATGAAGGTAGTTTCATATTGTAACTCATTGTAATTGATGAATAATGAACGGTCAAAATTTACTCAAAATGTCAATCAATTTAGGACCGAGGGAGTAATGTTCATTTTTTGAAATTGTACTGTAAAATTTTATAAATTTTAACTGTTTTTTAATATATAATAATTTGTCACATAAAATTATCATTAGTATATTTATAATGAAAAACTATTAATCAAATATTAAAAACTATATTTATCAACTAGATGACAATTTACTTTTCACATATTTTAATGGATAATTTTGACCTACAATACTTGACAAATATACTTGAAATTAGGTCAGTATATTCACATGTGAATATTTCTACAACAAATATACTTCATTACTTGTACTAATTTGACATTTTAACCATGTTCTTTCATATCGGTGCGAGGTGCGGTGTGATACCACAACTCACCATATAATTCAGGCCATGTTTTTTTGTGCAGTTCCACCGCACCTGCCACATTTTTCCACAATTACCATAATCCTTCCATACTATACCATACCATTCCACACTTTACCACAACAATCATAATTTTCCCTCTCTTTACTTTTCTCTCTTCTCACATTTCTCCTCTACTTTTCACATTCTCTTTCCTTATCTAAATTTTACCGTATCTTACCATACCATACCACACTTTCCACAATATTATCATACCATTTACCGCACCAAATTTGTCGCACAAAAGAACAAAGCCTCAATATTTTTTCATATTTCACCATATTTTACTACAATCTCTCTCTCGAAAAAAAACATTTTACTACAATCATTATCAATACATGCATCTTGTTACTTTCTCATTTACTTTTTACATTTTCTCTCATCACCTACTCTATCTACCACAGTTCTCACCATAACCCATCACATTTCACCACTCTTCACCATACTTTTCAATTATTTCACCACATCGTATTATTACCACACAAAAGAACAAGGCATAAGTACGTAATTTTATATAATACATAATTATATTCAAAATGTATAAATTTAGACTATATGGTACTCTAAGATAGTGAAGACGGAGGCCTCAGAGGGAGTATCGTAATTCGTAAACATTTTCTTTGATTGGTAGGAATCATAAATACACTACACGCAAAATGGCCACCTAATTTTAAAAGAGTTGAAGTTATTGCCAACTACTCTCCGACGACGTCTAGAATCATAGAATGTCAAACTCTTCTTTGACCAATTCTCTTTTTTGATTCTCTTTTTGCAAATCCAGTTGGAATACTCAAAAGTTTAGGTTAAAAAGGATAGTCTGATTTCCATCCAAATCAGTTATTCACATTTTTTAACAAATTAATTACAGACATTAAAAGTCTTTTCAAGCAGCATGAAGAATTCACCATGCAACATATATATATTATAAAACAAATTTCACAACAATCTGGATGACCAATCAGGATGACAGTCTAAACAATGCTAACACATGGAACTCTAGTATATAGCTTTTTAATTATTTTTTTTTTCATGTATTCTATACACAAACAATTGGAGAAGATGTCTTGAAAGAAAGTTTCTTTAAATATTATTATACTTTGTTATCCTATTTTGAAAAAGAAATTGTTTCTAGTATGTAACTTTTTTTTAAAAAAGAAAGCAAGTCTTAATTTTAGTAATTTTGTTATGTATAGATACAACATTCATATAAGGCCCTGATCTTCGGATTGGTTTAACTATCAAATTCACTTTAATCATAGCATAATACAGAACAAGGCTTAATCAACAGTGGGGAGAACTAGAAGTCTAGAAGAGTTGGTTGATGGCCATGCAGTGTCGTCTTGTGATAGACATGTCAGGGTCCACATAAGGAGTGGTTTCTTAAGATGTGTGCAAAAAAGGTAGTAGTAAAATATTACGATATTTTAACTAAATTTTAACTGTTAATTATTTATTAATTATAATGAGTTATAATATAAAATTATTTCTATTATAATTTTTAATAAAACATCTTTTTAATAACGGTAATTTCATATTAATATTCATTGTAATTTGTTAGTAATTAATATTTAGCCCAATATCAATTAATTTGGGATGAAATGGACTACGACAGTATTAAAATGTTGGGGGAAAATGTGTAGTGTGAAAACAAAAATATTCCTCCAGATAAGGTGGCAATCGAAAACCATCCACATCAAGCCTAAAGGCTGGACCCTCCATCATACTATGCACACCGCCATAAGATTTCCACGTAATTCTCACTGTTTTCAAGTTCCAACCAAAACTCTCAGGAATGAATCATCTGGTGCACATTACAACGAGTTTGAAAATGAAATGACGTTAATGTAACATGGATGAAGATGAGAATGACAGTGCAATAATAAGTAAGAATGTTGATAGTGAGCGAGTATAAATATGAGATTCTCAACATTTTTTTTTTAATTTTCATTGTAGTGTATTTAAATAATTAAATTAAATGTAACCCTACATCTTTCTTAAAAATATTTTAATCAAACTCGCGTTTATTGGAAACCCAAGTTAAAATAAAAAGTCGAACTCTAACTCAATCTCTTGACGAGTCCTACTACTTAACTCATGCTCATTATTACAAATGCTCTCAATGCCCCTGTATTTGTTACCTATAAGTCCTACATCAAATTAAATAATTTTTATTAAAAAATTAACAATTAATTAATATGAATAATTATACTAATTGTTTAATACTTTGATTCGCCATTTTATCATAATAATTACCCAAACTATTAAGCCTCAATAATAATAATAATAAAAAATATTAAGCCTCAATAAAAAAAAATGAAAACAAAAAAATGAAGACAATACAGTAATTGATCGAGGTAAATAAACAACGTAACTGACAGTTATCAACCATTCAACCTAAGCAAAGCAACATTTATGAAGAGACAATGCATTAGTAGAAAGCAACACTGATATTTTATCATTCCATAAAAAAAAAAAAGATATTTTATTTGGGTATTGCATTCACCAATTGAGGTAAATAATCTCTAGCTCCTGCTTAGAGTTACCTGCTAAAGTTATTTCTCATGGAAACAAAATTCTTCTTCTTCTTCTTCTTCTTTTTTTTTTATTTTTTAAATGCACTTTTTATAGCAAGCTATTCCTATAAATCATTTACCATATACTTCCTTCATTTCATATTAATTATCATTTTGTTGATTGTCGTGATCTTAATAGGAATATTATATATACTTTTAGAAGAATAATTTTTGTTAAATTTAATGAAAGTAATTTTATATATCAAGTCATTGTATATATATATATATATTAAAAAATTTCAATGTTATGACTTCACAATTTTTAAAGATAACAATTAGTATACAACTAAGGTAGTATATATTAGCATTTGTCTATATAATAAATATATAATATTGAATATATATACTAATATATGTCTTGAAGATTTTAAAGATATTTATAATTGAGGAATATAAATGTAAAAATGAACACCATAATAACAAAGTCATGTCAATTGTGGACCCTTTTATGCTTTGGCCGCTCAAGCTAACACGTTGCCACAAACCACATCACATTTTTCTTGTTTAATTGACTTGAAAACAATCCATTTGTCTCTCTTTCATGTTACATTTTTTTATCATTTTTGTCTTCTAAAAACATAAATAAAAAGATATTGTATAGTCCCCGCAAAAAAAAATAAAAATTCTTGTATAGTTGCCATATGAGATAAAGCTTATAATTTTATAGATTGATTATAATCATATGCACATTTTTTTTCATTCTTTTTACTCATCAAAGCCTATAAAGGGCGAAAGTGCAACATAATACATTGCTATATATGCATTATAGAGGGTCTCTTCGAGTATTAAACTATTATAACATAAAGGTGCTAATATTTTTTGGAAATACGTTATATAATTATGTTGCATTATAATTATTTTTGTAGGGGACAATTTTATGTAAAATCTATTGAATGAAAATAATGCACTTGTAGAACAGGTATTGGTCGGGGTATGACCCAGGCAAATTGTATCGATCATTGATCGGAACAAGCTTTGATTTTTTTTATAGTATCCTTCTTCTCAAAAAAAAGAAAAAAGAAAAAAGAAGCACTTGTAGTTGTGTGGATTAGCGGATTGGTTTCGTGGGCTTAGTCACAAGGGCTGTTAATTCTGAATAGAGAAGCCCATGAAGTGGACAGTGAATATGTGGCCCTCATCAAAGCCCATGGGTACGGCCCATTTTTAGCGACTCTAGATGCATGCTAAACAAAGGTTGGGCTGCACTCCCTTTAGAACCCATTATCCCAAAATGATTGCACATGGGATTTGACTATAAAGATGACCCAACAATATATTTGATAGTAAAAAAGGAATATCATTATTTTCTAACAATAAGTTTCCGAAAAAATTGTAGAATTATTTTTTATGAAAATATTTTTCATTAAGAATATAGTGATACAGATTTTACACTATAAATCATTATATATATTTAAAAAATTGTAGTAAGAATATAATTTTTAAAAATTTGTTTGAGCATTTTTCCAAGACAACTAATATTTGAGGTGGTGTTGACAAAAATTAGGTTCGATTAAATTTGGTCCGTGTTAAAATTTGGATGAGAAAGTTATGTTTGAACCCATTTTAATTGAGTCAAATTGAGTTAGACAATTCGGATTGAGTTAAATTCAGATCAGAATCGTGTTCGAATATAAATTTAGAAAAATATTCCGTTTAAATATTCAATCAATCGATCCATATCAAAATTCAAATAAAACATTTATATCGGGACCTGGTGGGACAAATTTTTTCCAACAGGGATATTAATTAATTTTGGTTGTACATGCTACATCCGTTTTTATTTATATGTCGCCTAGAAGATTGTGTTAAAACTTTTGTCCGTTAATATCTTAATTTGTATAATAATTCATCGTATAAATTGATCTCGTTAGATTCATTATAAAAAATACTATTAAAAAGGTATAATATTATATTTTTTTATAAAAATTTTACATTAGAAATTATTATTTAAAAGTTGATACTAAAAACTGTAAATGACAAATAAAAAAGAAAAAAAAGAAAAAAAGGAGGGAGTATGAGCGATTGACCATGTTTACTGTGCGCGATATAATTTTCTCTGTTCGTCCCTCCCTCTCCTTCTCCCTCCCTCTTTCACTCTCGTCTCTCAACTCACCCAAAATCTCCTTTCTTCGATTTGTCGGTTCACTTTCATTTCTCCAAACTCCCAAACGCCATTGTTAAGGGATTCTCAAGGTATCTATCTTCTCTTACATCTCGCTGATTTCTTCGTCTCCGATCTGAGTTGTTTTGTTCACGATCAATTGTCTTAGATCTGTAATTATTCCTCATCGATTCGTGAATTACGGATTTGTGTTAATCATTTTTGTTCAATCGATTCTGAATTTTCAGCTTGATTCAGTGGGATCTGATTAGGTTACACTGTTGCGCACTGGATTTGCATTGTTAGTGAGCAATCCGAACTGAAAAGATTGTGACATGATTTCTTATACCTCGACTGGAATTTGATTAACTGTTGATAGGAGTTAATTAATTATGTTTAGGGTTTTCCGCGTTTGTGTTATCTGGATCAGTTTGTTTGATTGAGAATGCAATTTTGATGGCTTGTTGTGATTTCAGATCGAGAGAGATAGAGATAAGGTAGAATAATGGAGAAAACCTGCACTTTATTGGTCCACTTTGACAAGGGGACGCCAGCGTTGGCGAATGAGATTAAGGAAGCGTTGGAGGGAAATGATGTGGTGGCGAAAGTGGAGGCCATGAAGAAGGCAATCATGCTTTTGTTGAATGGTGAGACGATCCCTCAGTTGTTTATCACCATTGTTCGGTATGTTTTGCCATCGGAAGACCATACGGTTCAGAAGCTTTTGCTACTTTACTTGGAAATCATCGATAAGACGGATTCTCAAGGGCGAGTACTCCCTGAAATGATACTGATCTGCCAAAATTTGAGGAATAACCTGCAGCACCCGAATGAGTATATTCGAGGTGTGACACTCAGGTTCCTTTGTCGATTGAGCGAGACTGAGATCATTGAGCCTTTGATCCCGTCTGTGTTGAGTAATTTAGAGCATAGACACCCATTTGTTAGGAGGAATGCGATACTTGCTGTGATGTCAATCTGTAAGCTTCCACAAGGGGATCAACTCTTGGGTGATGCGCCCGAGACTATTGAGAAGGTGCTTTCAACAGAGCAAGATCCATCAGCTAAGAGAAATGCTTTTCTTATGTTGTTCACATGTGCTCAAGAGAGGGCGGTTAACTATCTGTTTACACACATCGACCGGATCTTTGATTGGGGTGAGCAACTACAGATGGTTGTTTTGGAGTTAATTCGTAAAGTTTGTAGGACTAACAAGAATGAGAAGGGGAAGTACATCAAGATCATCATATCTCTTCTCACTGCTCCTTCAACCGCTGTCATATATGAATGTGCGGGAACCCTTGTTTCTCTGTCGTCTGCTCCGACAGCTATAAGGGCAGCTGCTGATACTTATTGCAAGTTGTTGCAGTCCCAAAGTGACAACAATGTTAAGCTCATTGTGCTTGACCGGCTCCAGGAGCTGAAATCTTCACATAAGGAGCTAATGGTTGAGATGATAATGGATATTCTACGTGCTCTATCTAGTCCAAATCTCGATATTAGGAGGAAGACGCTGGATATTGCCCTTGAGTTGATTACTCCTAGGAATGTGGATGAGGTAGTTCTCATGTTGAAGAAGGAAGTTGTCAAGACCCAAAGTGCAGATCTTGAGAAGAACGGAGAGTACCGCCAAATGCTTGTTCAAGCGATCCACACTTGTGCTATGAAATTCCCAGAGGTGGCGAGCACAGTTGTCCACGTGCTAATGGATTTCCTCGGGGACACCAATGTTGCTTCGGCTATGGATGTTGTTGTCTTTGTGCGTGAAATCATCGAAACTAATCCAAAATTGCGAGTTTCCATCATAACAAGGCTCTTAGATACTTTCTATCAGATTCGTGCTGCCAGGGTCTGCTCATGTGCTCTGTGGATCATCGGGGAGTACTGTCTCTCACTCTCCGAAGTTGAGAGCGGGATCGCAACTATTAAGCAATGCCTTGGAGATCTTCCATTTTACACAGCCACCGAGGAAGAAGAGGCCCAAGAAGCTCCAAAAGCTAACCAGGCAGCAAGCGCTGCCACTGTCTCGTCTAGAAGGCCGGTGGTCCTTGCAGATGGCACTTATGCCACCCAAAGTGCTGCCTTGGAGACTGCTATGTCTCCACCCACACTTGTTCAGGGGTCATTGGCCTCTCAAGGGAATCTGAGATCCCTGCTTCTTTCAGGGGACTTTTTCCTCGGGGCGGTTGTTGCGTGCACCTTGACCAAACTTGTTTTGAGGTTGGAAGAGGTTCAACCATCCAAGGTCGAAGTGAACAAGGCAACAGCCCAGGCCTTGTTGTATATGGTATCTATGATTCAGCTGGGACAGTCGCATGTTCTTCCACACCCTATTGACAATGATGCTTATGATAGGATAATGCTTTGCATCAGACTTCTGTGCAATACAGGGGATGAGAGTAGAAAGATATGGCTTCACTCATGCAGGGAAAGCTTTGTGAAAATGTTGGCTGATAAGCAATTCCGTGAGACCGAGGAGAGGAAAGCAAAGGCTCAGGTTTCTCATGCACAGCCTGATGATCTCATTGATTTCTATCATTTGAAGAGCAGGAAGGTCAGTGTGTCTCCCTTCTCTTGCAATATTTTCATTGATAATTGTTCCTTTTGGATGTTGTTACCTTTCAGGCTTTCAGCAACTAGCATCTATCATTAAGTTACAATAGCTGAGAAATTACGTAGGGAGATGGGATATACATGTTTGCTTCTGTCTTTTCCATAGGTACCTTAGTTTCTGGCATGGCTGTCAGCATAATCTTCCCTCTTCAACACATTTGATAGTTTAGGATTGCCTGAACATCCTATTTAGTCAAAAAATAGTTGTTTGTAACTTGTGCTCGGTATGGTCCTTGTGATCAATATTTTAATAATTTATGTGATGGCTCAATGTATGTTCTCTGTCTTTTCTAACAGAAACCTACAAACTAGTTCTTATGTTGAACTTGCCCCCCCTTTGCCTACATAAAGAACCAGAACATATGAAGATATAATTTCACTAGCTGTGAAAATTGTATTTAAGGGATTTGGAACTTGGAAGAATATTGTCCACCACTGCTTGAGCAGTTGTACATCTATTTACTCCATTATACTTTTGGGCTATGTGTCTTGCCTTGTCTTGCCTTGATCTCAGCTATGATTGTGAGCAGTTGTTCACTCTTTAGGAATCCTCTATTCTGCATTCTATGACACATATTTTCTTTGCCAGGGCATGAGTCAGCTTGAATTGGAAGATGAAGTCCAAGATGATCTGAAGCGTGCTACTGGAGAATTTATCAAGGACAATGATGATGCTAACAAACTCAACCGTATCCTTCAGCTCACAGGATTTAGTGACCCTGTGTATGCTGAAGCTTATGTAACTGTTCATCATTACGACATTGTTCTTGATGTTACTGTTATCAACAGAACAAAGGAAACCCTGCAAAATCTGTGCTTGGAGTTGGCCACTATGGGTGATCTTAAGCTGGTGGAGCGTCCACAAAATTATACCCTGGCACCTGAGTCAAGCAAACAAATCAGAGCCAACATTAAGGTCTCTTCTACTGAAACAGGTGTTATATTTGGAAATATTGTCTATGAGACGTCAAATGTTCTCGAACGCAACGTTGTGGTTCTCAATGATATTCACATCGACATAATGGACTACATTTCTCCTGCAACATGTGCTGATGTTGCATTCAGAACTATGTGGGCTGAATTTGAATGGGAAAATAAGGTATGTTTTTAGTTTGGCTATTATCTATAGGTGTTGAATTTATCATTATGTGTAGCATTGTCATTCAAATGCTTGAAATCTGTTGTAAACTGTCTGAATTGTGTGGCAAGTTATGTGGGGCTTTGGGTTACTCAAGTACAGTCTCACAAGCATATCTGCATTCTTGGTGGCTAGCTCATTAGGGTTGTGGTTTTCCATGTGCAAAACTTTTGTTTGGAGATGGTTGAGGTGGCACATTGTAAAAAAGGATCACAGATTGCACATTATCATGTGGTTAAAATACGGGGATTCAACTTGTTACTGAATCACACTGGTTTTGTCAAATTTGGGTGTCTAGATTATGATCATGGTACATTGTAAGGGATTAAGGGGATTTTATTGTGTTCTTTGTTGTGTGACTATGGGTGGGCTGCAGTGGGTGAGGTAGTCTTGTTTGAACAGCAGTCCTGTTGTAGTATGGGTACCTGCGTTGTACAGTCATTGAAAGGAAAATCCAAATAAGCAATATGTCAACTCATTTATGAATAAGATATTGTCCCTTTGTTTCCTTTTATGTGCTCAACACCTCATCACGAAGCTGCCCACTCATGAATGTCCTAGAATAATTATAGCTTCTGATGATTCCCAGATTTATTGACCCTGTGATGTTTTTTCTCTATAATTCCAGTGTAATTACTTCTCTGTACTTACTTCTCTCTGGTTTCCAAGCCTAATTAGACCTAGACCCTCTTTAGTTTACGACAATCTAAATTATCCGGTTTCTTAGCCTTTGCTGGGCCCATCTTAGGTTTTTATATGGTCCTACTTTATCATGATTTATCTTCAATTTATCACAATTTATTCATATCTGTGCTCCTAGAGTCTTCGACAATTTTAAAAAATGCTAATTCTTTAGTGCATTGAAATGGAATGGAAATCCAAATGAAGGAAACAGGCCTGAATTTTCTTTTGTTATGGCTAAGATAATCTTAAGATGTTTTTGATTTTCTCCTTCGGAGCAGAATCTGTAAACCAGTTCTACAGCTTTTGAGCATCTCTCTCTTTGGCATCCCACTCTGGTATCCTTTTCTTCTCTGTGCGTCCATTCTCTTTGCTTCTCAAAATGCAATACCAGTTTGGCACCACGATTTGAGGAGTATCTGGTTCTGTATGCTGCCTATATTGTTGCTGAAACTTATTATCTGAGCATCTCTCTTTCACATCCCACTCTCGTATCCTTGGTATTGCTTGTTGTTGATCTGTTCCTGGATTTGTGTGTCATTACACACTTTTCTACTGGTGTATGAGTGCTCCATTGGTTTTTACATTCATATAAAGCACTATCAATTTGTGACTCTCTGATTCATTTCAAAATAGGTTGCTGTGAACACTGTGATTCAAGATGAGAAGGAATTCCTCGATCACATCATCAAGTCAACAAATATGAAGTGTCTTACTCCACCGTAAGTTCAATCTGCAACTGCTCGTGCTATATTTCTAGCAGTGTTTTCCTTTCAGAAATTTATGGAAATTATAGAGTTTCTGTCTTTAGTCTTCAGTTTAGGGTCCAGCTAGATCATATAGTAGACCTGACAAAATTGACCCGACCCCAATGACCCACCTGACAAAATTGACCAGACCTGAGATTCCAAATCTAGTTAACCTTGAAAAGACCCAAATCTGAAGCGACCCAACTCGACTTGACCTGACCCGAACTTATCTTTCTCCTGAGTTAATTTTCCAAAGATCATCTTATATGACAAAAAAAGTTCCTCAAATCAACCCGACCCAAAAATGGACCAACAGAAACCTGATCCAACCCGGATCTTGTTGACCTGAATGACCCAACCCAAATGGATCCAATCCGAACCTGACCCGAGTGACCCAATTGCCAGGTCGCCATACTTAACAAAGTTAAACGTAAATTTCCTCCAAGGCTCATTTATGCATATCATGCTACTTGACTACAGATCGGCCCTAGAAGGGGAGTGTGGGTTCCTTGCTGCTAACTTGTACGCGAAAAGTGTCTTTGGCGAGGATGCTTTGGTAAATGTTAGTGTCGAGAAACAAGCAGACGGCAAGCTCAGTGGTTACATCAGAATAAGGAGTAAAACACAAGGCATTGCCCTCAGCCTCGGCGACAAGATCACACTCAAACAGAAGGGAGCTGCTTGATCATATCTTAAGTTCCCCCCGAAAACAAAGAGTTTCCCTGCTACTGCTTCAGCTTTATCTGTTCTGTTCTCTCATATTTGGTACCCGGCAAGATCCTCCATACATCATCCGTATATGCAATCGTCCGTTACAAAGAGGTTAAGTTTCGACTCGAGTGTTGAATTTTGTATTCTCCAGGATTTAACTTGCAGAGGTTTAGTGGAAAGCGGATTTTTTAGTAGGATTGTCCTTCCTACTTCAGGTAGTAGTTCTGAGTTGATTTGGATATGAACTCTTTGAGATCAATGTACACCCTTTTTTTTCTGTTTTTTTTTTGACTGAGGAATATTATGTACAATTCAGACCTCTTCACTCGAGGTTATAAGACTAGATATGCTATTCAATCTCATTGTTGCAATTTGTCTGCGTGTTGGTTTAGCTTTTACGGCCCAAGGTGCTGTGCTTTTGCTACATTTCTTCGTTTCTCGAGATGATGGCCCGATGTACAGGTTTGAACTATTAGCAAATCAAGCAATGAATAGGAGCTGCTTATGATCGATAACGTGTATCTATACTAGGGGGTGACATCAAATTTTAATGTAAATCTTTGACCTGGGTTCAACCTGCTAATGTTTAGGTAACTTGTTTCTATTCTGGTTGATTTACTTTGTGCTTTAGATGGATAATGTAAAGTTAGGTAAAGTAAAATTAGGTAAAAATGAAAACTTGAGTATTGAAAACAGGGTTGAAAATAGTTTAATAATGGGAATTTTAAGTAATGAAGCCTGCAAGGGGAACACTTTCTAGGTAATAGGTATATGTTGAGATAAAAAATTTTTATTATAAATGTGGCAAATGTGCAAGTGATACTCTTTTGTTGAAATCCTCAACTTCTAGAAATTAGATAGTGAGTCTAAGACTATGTTGCTTTAAGTATAACACAATAAACTTTTGAACATCTTACTTTCTCTGATTCTCAATATATAATTCTATTATGTTCATCATATTTTAAACATGATACAACTTTTCTTTTTACAGGAATGGTATCTAAAAGTTTTTCAACATGATATGTATATGTTTTTGAACATTTATTATAAATGGTAAGATTTCGAACATTCTATATAAAAGGTTTTGAAAATAATATGTATAGTTTTTAAACATTAAAATACAGGGACCACAATGCTATATGGTAATGAGACTATGATCTAACTGCTGACTTCAACTTATCCAATGTGTGCTGAAATTGGCCTTTTTTTAATTGTTTAAAGCCTAAAATAGACAGAAAAGATCACATCACAACAATGCACAAAGTTCTACACCTTAGCAAAACATTAATAGGTACAAAAACAGCAGAAATTAGATATAGGGTTATATCCCAAACTTGCCATATACTCTCAACTCCTTTAGGTTTAGTTTACCCCATGTTTGCATAGTCAGATGGGCAATAAGGTGAGAAATACTCAGGGAGAAGCCACTTCTTTCTCCTAGAGTTATACCCCATGTCTTTGCAGAGTTGATCATTGGAGTATATTTGAAGCAACACACTTACACAAAACCTCTTGTACCCTGTTTCACTAGCATAGTAATGCATGCATTTTTCCCACTTGATTGTGTCTTCCTCCATTTCTACTGTCTTTGGCAGCTTGAAATTCCCAGCAAGTAGATGTGCCAACCACCTGCTTCGCATCTCGGTTGTGAACATGATTGATGGGCTCTCTGAGTAGCCTAGTATCGCTACCTGCGGTATCCTTGGGTGTATACAATCCCTGCAATCAATCACAATCACTTAGCAGTTTGTTGACCTATAATTTATTACGTGCTCTTGGAGCTTGTACTTCAATTAGTGTGATTGTTCACTTACAGATATCTTGGAGTATAAACTCTGGTCCAAATGCATGTAATATACATTGGTGTTGGACATGTATTGGTTAAGCTCAACTGGTAAACTCTCTAAAAACTTTTTTGGAGTGTTTAGGATCCAATCCAGTGTACCTACACTAAATTGGCTGGTACCTCGAAAAACTGAACCAATCAGAATCACCCAGAAACCAACCCGACCTAGCTTAGACCCAAAAATGGCAAAATAAAATGACCTGAAATGACCCAACTCGATCTAACTTGGCCCGAATTTGTCTTTCACCAAAGTTGTTTATTTTTTTTAAGACGAACTTATCCAGTTAAAAAAATGACCCGAATGACCCAATTGGCAGGTCTGCATACCTATACAAGGGTGCTGAAGACTCCGCTATGAGCTTCTGAAACTTTCTGGAAATGAAGATGCTCCTGAGTTTGTCCTCGCTTCGATACCCGGTTGCAAATATGACCACATCTAAGGGCAATTCTTCTCCATTGACAATCAAACCGTGTTTACAAAAGCTGATGCTGTCTGATTTCTTCAAGATTATGCTTCCTTCATTCACCATTTCGTAGAAGTCGTCGGGTAAGATGGTGAACATACATTGAGCAATCTGTTGGAGGAAACCGTGCTTCGGAACCATCTTGTATTTCTTCAATGGGTATATGCACTTGAGATATGTCTCCACACATTTCGAGTACATCCACCTCTGAAATATGTAGCTGTTTTCGCGTTATTTTGAGTAGGATCAGGAGAGATTCAAATGCAAGCGATAAATTATTAGGTAGTCCACATTTTATGTAGGTAAGTAGACCCATCATGTATGATTTTTTCCCCCTGTTCTAAAAAAAAAATATGTGTGCCGTGCGCGTCTATCTAGGTAGGTAGACCAGGGCCCATGTATATAAGCACCGTTACCCTTACAAGCATCACTTCCAACAAAGTGTACATCTTATTCCTAAAGACCCATAAAACCTTCAAAATCGATCTCTTATTTGTTCTTTTTTAGGATATACTCTTGTGGGTAGTCCGAACTAGAACTAGACATCGTAAAAGTGGCTCAATTTGTTATTAGTTGTACACCTATGGTATATTTTGCCACTTAACTACCACATCTTTGGTATCTTGAACGTGTACAGTATAAGGCATAGTTCAAAATTAATCTATTTTGGTACGATATCGAATTTACACCAGTTGAAACCTAAACTTACCAGAGGGAAGAGAAGATAAGCAAGCAGCCAAAGGAAGAATCCTTCATTGGGTTTGTGGATCATCAGTTCTCCCAAGCGATTCAAAAGTCGAAAACTGAAGGCCAAGAAGGTCTCATTCACCATCCAATGCTCTGTCTTGTACAACAATGTACAAGGATAACTTGCCCCTACATACATATATAAACCAAGGCACAAAGAAAATAAATGCTTAGAAATAACTAGATAGTCAGTTTAAAGGCTCGTTCTTTTCAACTTATGATAAGTACCACTACCCATCATCAATGTGGTCAGCATCGATCAACATACCTATCATATTAGTTATCAACATTGATCATTATCAACATTTATCATAAGTCGAAAATAACAAATACTAATTTAAAAGAGCGGACCATTTTGCCGAGCAATTTGAGCAGTGACATCCACAGCCGATTTCTGAAACCCGACAACGGCGACTTTCTTGTGGTTGACAAGCTGCGTCGCTGGATCTTGGCCCAATGCAGCGTAGTCCATGGAGTGTAGGACTTTCCCATGAAAGATTTCCGGGCCGCGATCCATGGGAAAATCAGGCATGTAAGCCAAGTCACTTTGCTTTCCTATGCACAATATCACAAAATCCACCTGATACACCTGCAATTATCAATTGCACACCAAAACTTATTTCATTTTCAAGCAAATTACCCAGTTCTTTTATACGGCTGGTTGCGATGGGGAAGAAATGTGGTGGATTGTGCTGGGTTGGGAACCAACCAACTGCAACCAACAAGCCGTATAAAAGAGCTCTTATATTCTTTTAATGGGTTATTACCCACCCTACTCAACACAACCCTAATTTATTTTTTTCCCCATATTTTTAAACTCAAATTTCAAACTTTTCTTAAACTTACCTAAATCGTGACCTTACCTAGCATTACCTTACCTTTCTAAAGAACCGATGATTAGGTTGGGTTGTCCAACCTTGAGCCCGTTTTGGGGTGAACCCAAACCTGGACCGGCCCAGACTATTGGGCTCTGATTTATCCAAAAAAAAAGACCAATGTAGTTGGTAGTTTGACTGGATTGTTATGATTTCTGTTGGATATTTCAGCCCATTGGGCCCTGAATAATTGAAAGAAAAGAGACCAATGTAGTTGAGAACTTGTACGTTTCACCTCGAAAAGAGTAGTTTGTTAGTAGCAGCATTAAAAGTTTGTGGCACTTCATCTGAAATTCATGCATTAAAACAGCGTTTTTTCTTTGATAGAAGAAAATGTCGTTTTATAGAATTAGTACAAGTTCTATTCATATTGAATAGTAATTTAGATCAAGTTAATTTTGAAGTGCTTTCTGTTTAAACTAATGGGTTTGGTATCTGATTGAGCTAATTAATTTATTTTCAAGTCAATAATTTGAGTTAAGTATTAGTTAATTATTTCAATGTTTAATCACCAATTTAGCTTACAATTAACTTCACATTACGTTGTTTAGGTCAACCAGATTGAAATTAAAATATGGGTGAATTTTGTTAATACTTAATCAACCAAAAAAAAAAGAGAAAATGATTAGTGAAATACTCCACCATCAACAAAAATCTATAGGGTGGTTAGTGAGAAAAATAATTAAACATACTTAATTAATAGTTGATTCAATGAATGTTAATGGTAAACTAAGAAAAATAATAATTAGAATTCTGAAATGACAAATAATATAAAACGAAAAAAATTAATTAAAAAGTCATATAAAAAAGATATGACACTAGAAGTGAAAAACATGCAAGAAATAAAAATCTATACCTGGGTTTTTGAGGATGGATCTTGGGAAGAATCTTGAAGAAATAGATTCCATTTCCAAGCACCATCAACACAAACATAATCAATCCCTAAAACTTTGGTGTTGAATTTGATGAAAGGAAGGAGATTGAAATGGTGTGCATATGCATGGAGGTAGTCCAACACTTGTGTATGATGAGGGAAGTTTTCTTTGACATAAGATGGCCATGGGAAGTCTGAAAATTGGTAGTAATTCTTGGGTGTTTGAAGCTTGGTTGATGCCAATGTTTGTGAACACCAAACACCCCCAATTTCACCCCTACCCTCAAATACAACTGGTTTTATGCCTTTGTCAAGCAAGTGTTTGCATGCCATCAAACCACTTATTCCTGCTCCTATTATTCCTACTTGCTTCTCCATTTCACCCTATCCTCCTATGTACCCTAGTTTAGGCTCTTTTGGTGGGAGGTAGATATTGAGCACATTAACATAGGAATATATTCTATGCACCTTGCTTTTATATACATGGAGATGGAAGAAGTTGGAGGGGGGGAGGGGGTGTGGAACCATCTCAACCAAAAGCTTAAGCTGATGGTTGAAGCCCCAGGAATGGTTTTATACTCTAACACGCCCCCTCACGCGAATGCCCTTTGGGCTTGAAGCATGGATGCTGCAAAGGCCCCTTCACCTTGCGCAACTGAATATGGAGGGTGCTGAGATTCGAACCTGAGACATCTTACTCAGGTCTGACTCTGATACCATGAATGATTTTATACTCTAACACGCTCCCTCACGCCAATGCCTTTGGGCTTGAAGCGTGGATGCTGCAAAGACCCCCTTCACCTTGCACAACTGAATATGAGGGGTGTTGAGATTCGAACCTGAGACCTCTCACTCAGGTCTGGCTCTGATACCATGTAGAACCATCTCAACCAAAAACTTAAGATAATGGTTGAAACCCGAGGAATGGTTTTATACTCTAACAGAGGGTTGCTTTTGCTCAATTTTGTCACCTTGATTTTAGGTCATGTAAAGCCTAACTTAATTGCAAGTAGGATTGAGCATTAGTCCAGGAGTGGGTAGAATGAGACTGGATTAAAAGGGTCGAGGATCAAACTTGGGGACTGAGATAGATGGACTAAAGACCTGACTGAAAAAAGTTTGGTCTTAGACTTAGCTGACCAATTTTCTTCAGTTCTAGACTGAAGTATACGCAGTCATTGATGAGAAAGAGTAAAAGAAACCTTAAAATTTTAGTAGTTGACTCACTTTTATTTTGTCTTTCGGTCCAATCCTCAATCCTTCAGTCCGGTCTATGGGTTGGACCGAGGATCGAATATGAGAATTTCTTGGACTGAGGAATGGACCAAACTTTTCTCGATCCATTCGGTCCAGTCCGGTTTGGTCCAAACTAAATCATGCACAATTATAATTTATTACGTGAACTTGGAGCATGTGCTCCAAAGCACTACAATTGTTCACTCTTACTATTATTATAATGATTTATTCTTAATATTTTGATTGTTCATTACAAATACATTGAAATACATGCTCCAAATGCATATAATCTACACTGAGGCGCAACTATAATTGCAAGTTTCTCAATATTTATCATGTTATATTACAAAAAACTACTATTATTACTTCATTTCTGTTCCATATTAATTATCATTTTATTGACTGTTACGATCTCCAATATCATTCTTTGATTGATAATTTTTTATATAATATTTTATTAACAATTACAATTGTATATTTTTAGGATAGTTTTTTCATTATGAATCTAATTGTAGTAATTTTTATGACAAATCATTGTATATATTGAGAAATTTATGGTCAAAGTTTTTAAAAATTTGACTATACAATTTTCGAAAATGACAATTAATATAAAACATATATATTTATAACCAAAAATAGTATTGCAAGAATTTATTGTGGTAGTGTTTTAGTAAAATATTATATATAAGAAATCATCTATTAAAAAGGTACTATTAAGAAAAGGCGAGTGTTTCATCAAAATAAAATCTAGGCAAGATATCCACAAAAGGAAAAACAAGTGAAAACAAGTTGTGATGGAGAAGTGGGTTTCAACGTGCAATTTTTTTAGGAAGATCAAAATTAGGTTTCAATATGCACTCTATTATTTTATGGAGTGTTCGATTAAAGATCAAAATGAGGCTGTCCAACATATTTTGTGAAAGCCTGTCATTGGGTTCGTAAAAGTGGGGTACTTACGTGATTATGTGAGGATGTTAGATTTTTTTTTTGTTTCTGTTTTTCTATTATTGTTGCTCATACTCATACTTGAATTGAATTGAAATGATGACATACATATCACATGATTTAAAATAAAAACCGACTAACGGGTCCTCATATTTTCAAAAAATTACTTAAAGGTACCCTAATTTTTTGTGAAACTATTTTTTGGTACCCCAACTTTTCAAAGCTAATTTTGAGGTACCCTTAATTTTAGTGTTAGTAATAATTTGATGATTTTCCGGTCAAAGTCCGATGGATAATGTGAACTGACCGAAATACCCCTAATTTTTAATAGAGATTGACTATAATGCCCTTATATTTCCCCACCTTCACTAATTGGATCTTGGAACATTACGTGGCTTGTCTGATATTTCTTGAAATTCAGTTGTAGTTCCATGGGGGTTTTGAGTTTTTGGGACATGAAATTGCTTGTCTTCAAATGATTGATGTGAATTCCCATCCGAGAAGCTCGGACTCGTTTCAGAAAAAGCAAATAGGTTTGACTCGTCGGAAAGGGACTCTGTGCCAACAGGCGTCCTTGGCGGCCGAGTTGGAAGGCAGACAAGCCAGCGCAGGCCTTGGCGGCAGCAGGAAGAAGATAGCCGTCCGGGAATAAACCCATTGACATACATCATTGTGGAGAACATACGCAGGACATTGATAGAAAGATTGAACTTTGAAAGGGCATTAATGAGGAGAGAGAAAGACGAGGAAGTGGGTTGGTGAATTGAGTGAAGCAAAAGCGTTGCAGCAGCGAAGCATTGGTGGTTGGTGTAGAGAAAGAGCAGCCTGTCGGAGAGATCAGTGTCGATGAGAAGGCCATTTTTGAGGATGTGGGCATGAGTTTGACGAGTGTGGGAAGAGGACGAGGTTACCCGACTGAGAACGACGGGGATTGATAACGTAGACCTGCTTAATTTAAACCCCCCAGCGGTAGCCATTGCATATTTGCTGGAATTTCAGTTGATTATTTGAATCGGGAAAATTAATAGAGCGACAATATTATATGATTTCAGGGATTTGACATGGGTTCGATTTCAATGCTGCAATGCAATGGATTGGATTGGATGGGGGGTGACCTTGATAATCAAAATTGAGTTCGTGGATAGGTCACTCGCCGTTGTAGAAAGTAAGAAACTGAGGAACTGCCTTCAGTTCAGTTTAAGAGGAGGGGCTTAGCTTTTTGGGGTGGGTTTTCGACGGGGTTCTGGCAGCGGAGCAGGGCGGTGGTGGTCCGGTCGGCGTCGGAAAAGGGACGGAGGTGGCAGGAGCAGGGGGAAAGGTGGAGGTGGAAGGTGGAGCAAGGTGGGCGGCCAGGGTGGTGTGGAGCTAGGGAAGAGCGGTGGTTTTTTACCGTCGGCGCCGGAGAAGAGGTGAGTCCTGGAATGGGGGCGAGAATGATAGTGAGAGTAAGAGCGAGAGTGGGAGTGAGAAGAGCCCTCCATTGATGAACAAGGAGAAGAAGCAGGTTAGGGTTTTGGAGTCTCTCTCTGTACTCTTCTTCTTCAGCTAACTTTCTCTGGTTGTCTGTTTAATTAACGGCCAATCTTCCTTAGCCAAACACACTCTGTTCAATGGCTTCCAACAATTGCTTGTGGGTGAGAGGTGACAGAGAAGATGAAGACAAGAGAACAATGGCGTAGCATATGAAAGACAGAAGAATAAACAAAGAAAGGAGGGAGGGGGTTTAATTAACGGCCAGAATTTTGTTTTAAAATAAACAAAGGGTATTTTCGTCAACAAAAACACTATTTTCAATTTCCGCCCAAACCTAATCGGCAAATTCAATTTTTGGTCGGAAAATCACCTCCTAATTACTATTCCTATAATTTAGGGTACCTAAAAATTAGTTTTCAATAGTTTGGGTACCAAACAAACATTTCACCAAAAGTTAGGGCATCTCCGAGTAATTTTTTGTCATATTTTGATGTAATTATTTTAAGGGCACTGTATTTTAACAAATAATTTTGCGGTAACATTATATTTATTGTAATTATTTCTAGAGGACATTATGTCCTATTTTTTGGTGCGCAAAATATTAATTATAGTATTTATTATTGATTAGGGCTATGTATCTTTGATCAACCATAAACATTGAGACCTAAATGATAGTTAACTTCAATTAAAACGACCCTAAACACAAAATTCATTATTTCGCGCATTTTTGAACCGAAAAATAGGTCGAAATGTATTCAATAAATAATTACAACAAAGATAATATTACACCAAAATTATTTATCAAAATATAGGACACTTAAATAATTATATATATCAAAATATATTTCAGTTTGGTCCAAGTAAATAGGTTAAACATGAAAATGACATATTTATCACATGAATTGAATTGAAATGAACCTAAAATAAACAATGAGTCAAAGTTACACACAATTAGTTAGAAAACTAAGATTTTATGAATGAAATCTATCCATGTACCAATTAAGACGAAATTACATGAGAAAAACTCTTAGAGCACCCGCAACAGTGAGTTTGAGTTTGACTAATTGTATGACGTGGGATCTATAGACCCCTATCAAGGAAGTCAAAATTTAACTTTTTATTTAGTTAGCTTTTCAATAGTAAGAATGAGTTTGACTCATATTAATTAAAAAAAGTAAATGGGTCCCACTTAAGAATATAATTAATTTGGTTATATTGATAAAAATGAGATAGAGGAGGAGAGAGAAAAAAATATAATTAAAATATTAATATTTCAAACTCGCTTTCAAACTCGTCTCGCGAGACTGAAAGCGAGATTCTCGCGAGACGAGTTTCATTCTCACCACTAAAATGTCCTACACGACCTCACTTCGTTCTCGTTTCATGCCACGTCAGCAGTGAGTCGAATTAAAACTCACCATTGCAGATGCTCTTATATGAGATGTATAATCTTGCGATAACTTTCTATAAATATCGTGGTGACTACTACTTTTATTGTGGTAATTCTGATAAAAGTTATCATTGTAATATTTCTTATCAGTCGTAGTAAAATATTAAAAGGTCATCCTATAATATATCCGTCTCATGATAAGTTCACATGAAGCGGTTTCATATTAGAATTTGCGAAATAAATTTTAGTATACATACTTTTATTTATATGGTGTAAAAATTATTTTCATCAATGAAATACATCAACTTGATACAATTTTATTGATTATTGCTTGTACCAATTACAAAACAATACATAATTAATCAACACAACAATTCAAACTTCAAAGCTTACTATTAGGGTTCTTACTACCAGTAAGGCTCCCCATTGCCCTAGCCTTCTCCCTAAGAACAAACTTCTGTGTCTTCCCCGTCGACGTCTTGGGCAAATCTCCGAACACCACAGTTTTCGGCGCCATGTAATGCGGCAACTTGTCTCTGCAAAACTTGATGATCTCGTCGGGCCCCACATGTTCCGAACCCTGTTTGAGCTTGACAAAGGCGCACACGGTCTCCCCCCAGTGGTGATCGGGGCGGCCCACCACGGCCGCCTCAAGCACCCCGGGGTGTCCGTACAGCACGGCCTCGACCTCGATGGTGCTCACGTTCTCACCACCGGAGATGACGACGTCCTTGGACCGGTCCTTGAGCTCGATGTAGCCGTCCGGGTGGCGAACACCTAGGTCACCGGTGTGGAACCACCCACCCTGAAATGCCTGCAAGTGATTGTAGGGGTGAGAAAAAAAAGAAAAGAATTATTGGACGATAATACACTGAACTTTAGGGGTATTGAATAATAATTCACTGAATATTTTTTTGACTCTAGTACACTGAACTTTGATGGTATTGGACAATAATGAACACAGAACAATTTCGATGGTGGTTGACGTGGTGATGGTTCTACTTTGCAGTGTTATTTTTCTTTTTCTCAAAAGAAGATATATTATTCATCTTGTTTACGTGTACTTTCTTACACGACAAAATTTTTTTCTAAAAAAAATAGAAAAATGACACCTTAAAGTAGGACAGTCATGACCGCGTCAACCACTACCAGAATTGGTCTGAGTGCATTATTGTCCAATACCCTCAAAATTCAGTATATTAGAGTACAAAAAAAAATTTAGTACATTATTGTCCAATATCCCTAAAGTTAAAGTTCAGTGTATTATCATCTAATAAACCGAAAAAGCCATTAACCTGAAAAAATAGTTAATCGACTTTGCTCACGTTACCTGTTCGGTAGCCGTGCGATCTTTCAAGTACCCGCTCATCACAGTGTTCCCTCGGAACATGACCTCCCCGATGGTCCTGCCGTCGGAGGGGACGCTCGCCATAGTGGTAGGGTCCATAACCTCGACTCTGTCCATCGCCACGTGCGGGACCCCCTGCCGGGCCTTGCGTTTCGCCTGGGCGTCCAGTGGCAGGGCGTCCCACTCGGGCTTCCACGGGCAGACCGTGCCCGGTCCGTACGTCTCGGTCAGGCCGTACGCGTGGACCACCACGAACCCGAGCGCCTCCATCTCAGACAGCACGTGGGGCGGCGGTGGGGCCGCCCCTGTCATCACCACCACCTTCTCACTCCCACGTGGCCGGTTCTGGTCACGTGAGGGGGCGTTTATGATCATGTTCAGAACCGTGGGGGCCCCGCCCATGTGGGTCACCCCGTGGGCCGCCACGCTGTCAAAAATAGCCTCCGCCGTCACATTCCTCAGACAGACATTGGTCCCGCCCTGAGCCGCCACACCCCAAGTCATGCACCAGCCGTTGCAATGGAACATGGGGACGGTCCACAAGTAGACCGGCGTTGACCGCATCTCGTTCAGCAACACCGCCGCCAAAGAGTTCAAATATGCACCTCTATGACTATACACGACACCCTTGGGGCTCGAGGTGGTCCCCGAAGTGTAGTTCAACGAGATCGGGTCAAGTTCGTCCCTCGGACGCCTGATCTCGAAGTCAACGTCCCCTGTTTCTAGAAAGTTCTCGTACTCGAGCTCGTCGCCTCCCGACTGCGAGTCGGATACTAGGATGATTCGGGGAAGGGTCGAGTTTGTCTTGGAGAGGAGCTCAAGGGCTCGTTTGGCTGTTTGGTAAAAGTGATGATCTACGAACAGGATTTTGGATCCGGAGTGTTTTAGAAGGACCGAGACCATTGCCGAGTCATGGCGTGTGTTGAGGGTGCATAGGATGCCACCCGACATCGGGACGCCGAAATGTAGTTCGTACATTGCAGGGATGTTGGGCAGCAGAGCAGCCACCTGAAGTAGCACGAGAAACTTCAGTTGTAAAGATCGTATATATGATCAATCTATGGCCCTGTTTGGCAAACAGCTGGTATTGTAGTATTAATTCAGAATTATTAGCTGATAGCTTTTTGGATTAACGGTTTGATTTTCGCTGTTTGGGTTAGCTGATTGTAGAAAAAATGTTTGGTAAAGTAGCTTTTTGTGAAAAGTTACCTCAAAAAGCTTCATCAACTACTACCTCCATCCCAAATTGTTTGTCCATCTACCTAACTCCCTTGTCCCAAAATATTTGTCCATTTTATAATTTCAATGATTGTAATTCCTATTATATCCCTAATAAATACTCTTTTGTTTCTTTTTTATTTTTCTTCACATGAGAAAAGTAAGGGTAATTTTGGTACATTATACATTTTTCACCCCATTTCCCATGACCATTGGATTTTTAAATATAGTTGAATGGACAAACAATATGGGACGGAGGTAGTAGCTTTTTGAAAACTATCTTTTTGAATCCAAAAAGCTAATATAAAAAGCTACTTACCAAACACCTTAACTAGCTTTTTAACCTTGGTCAAAAAGCTAAAAGCTATCCAAAAAGCTAAAAGCTACCCAAAAAGCTGGGTAGCCAAAACACCCCCATTAATTATTTGAATATTATTCTCTATGGTTGAATAAAATGGCTTTGTTGCCTTCTAATTATCAAAAAAAAAAAAAGAACAATATATGTGATATGGCTTCTTCTTTCAGAAAGAAATGAGAACCCAACCTGACTCGGAAACGTGTATTTTTTGTCAGAATTTTGACATTGGCTAGTTTGTCGAATGTCTGATTCATAAAGAAATGAGATAACCGAAACCAGGATTTTTAATGGCCTCAGACTTCTTATGATGTAGAGATTAGAGAGTCATTCACCTCTGGACTTTGGTGGTTAAAATGAAGATTTTTACTAAATCAGCTAAACTTTTAACCTGTCCTCAGTTTATTTTGTGAGCTTTAATTTATCCAAATAAAGATGAACAACAAAGTCCTCTCAAAAGCCAAACTCCTAACTAATAACAGACACAGGAAGTTAGCCTTGACCTCGAGAGTTATAGACAGATGGGTCACATACACATTGGATTGTAGATTAACAGTCCTACCTACTTATGGGGGAAAGTAGGCACCAATTCGGTTTAGGCCTGACAAAATTTTGACGGAGTCGGTAACCCGGTTGTGTCCAATTTGGAAAAAACTAGGTATGGTCTCCAAAAGTTTGTCCGAATTATAAAATCGGTCAACCGATCATTGTTCGGTACAAATCTAGGTTTGGTCATTTGGACAATTGGACAATGCTTAGCCCAGTTTGTGAGCGAACTTAGATTGACTTTTAATTAGCTTTATGTACAATCTGGATATATGATACTTCAGACATCAACCGATCAAACAATGCTCGGTCATTTCAACACCAAAAATAGGATTGCTTTTATATGCAATCTGGACATTGGACATCCGAGTCCGGGCATTATCTTAGTGTCCGAATTGTTTATCGAACAAGGTCCGAGTAATAGATCTCTGACCAAATGACCGATATGACCGAACCCAAAATTACCCGAACCCAGATTTTTACTAGGCTTGTGATATTTTACAGAAATCCACAATATAACTATTCCAAATCTCCTTTCCAAAATAACCAAAAAAAGTCCAAGCTAAAAGAAATGAGCACATTGATTGGGTTTTTGAAATGAAGAAACAAAGACAAGTAGGAAGGAATAAGAACAACTTACAACATCTCCATAAGAAACACCAAGGTGAGCAAGAGCAGAAGCAAGCTTAGTACACCTTTGTAGAGTCTGTCCCCAAGTGAACCGGGCGGTTCCATAGACTAGGGCGGTCCGGTCCCGATAAACGAGACCGGACCGCTCCAGGAACCCGATCGGAGACAGCGGCACATAGTTGGCCGAGCTCCGAACCACACCCTCCATCTGTATATATGTATGTATGTGTGTGTATGTACCACAATCCGCTATTGAAGCTGAATGTGATATGATATGCTTGGGTAATAGTAATACTAGTAGACAGGTATAACGAAAATGGTGCAAATGACAAAATATTATTATCAGTAGATATTGACTTGTGGGGACAATATAATAAATGGAGAGAGTGTGATTTTTGATACTTTATGCTCTATGATTGCATATCAATTTGTCCTCGTTGTCATTAGATGGATATATACAGTACAGTCCAACACGTTTTTTAGGGAAATTTTATTTGGTAGGTTGTCTATTTCAAGTTGTCAACTACTCTTTAAATTATTATAAGTAGTAGGCTTATTTTGAAAAGTATTCCATCTCGTGAGCTTCTTCTTGTACTGTTGTTAAAATATTGCTCTTCCATTTAGCTCTCCCTATCAATCTCACAATTGGCTTACTTGGAATAATATTTAAAGTGTTTGACAACTAGGAATAGTTTATAAAGTGTTTGAAAACTTGGAATAATTTTTAAAATCTTCAAAATAAGCCTACCATTTGAAATAATTTTCAAAATAAGGCTACCACTTGGAATAATTTCAAAAGTGATTGACAATTTAAAATAGACAAAAGTTAAAGCCTACCAAATGAAATTTCTCCCTTTTTTTAATATCTACCCTATAGGGGAGGACAATAGGCTAAGTTAGGTTGAGTCTTGGGTCGGATCATTTTTTCATTTAAAAAGTCTTTACGACGATGGCTTAATTTTTTACTCCCTCCGTCCCAAATTATTTGTCCACTATTCTATTTTTGGATGTCCCAAAATTATGGCCACTTTCCTAAAATGGAAACTTTTATTTTATTGAAATTATTAAAATACCCTTAATTTGAATTTTAAAAGTATTTAAATATGAGAGAGAAAATATAAATAGTAGTTTTGAATTTAAAACTAAGGGTATTATTATTTTTTTTATTGCTAATTGAGACTAATTTGTTGATTTTCCTTTTAATGTGCGCTAAATCAAAGGGGACAAATATTTTGGGACGGAGGGAGTACGATATAGCGGCCAAATTTTTTATGATACTTGTATAACGGCAAGTGCACTGCACGAAGTTTGCTTATATTTCACGTGTAATTATTTACAAACTAATTGTAAAAGTAGTTAATAAAAGTATCTCAAATCTCAATCCATGTTATTATAAGAGAAAGAAGAATTTTCATGATTCTCTGATAAGTGTTAACTAATTTATGAAATTTTTGATAAGTAACTATTTTATGAATTTCTCAATTTCACTTGTAATGCGACTTCTGATTCTCATTATGCATTGCATAATAAATCATTATAGTGCTAATATTTGTAATTTATATTGAATTTGTCAAATAAAAGAATCAATGTCCTTGTAAATTTTTTCTCATTAAATGGTACTATTATATTGACAGATTAATTTAATACAATTTTGATACTTTATATATCAAATTAAATTACATTGACTTTAGGTGCAGAAATGCAAGGTAAGATTTGACACTACATAACATCTTTGTGGTGGGACCTTTCCTGGACTCCCAATTGCAGGGACGCTTTGTGCACTGGACTGTCCTTTTGTTCTATCTCAAGTATACATCGAAACTGCTCCACCATGCACAGAAAATTATGCACAGAAACAGTCTCTCAAAAAATTATGCCGATTATTGAATTTTTAGGGGGAGGGGGAGAAATATCAGAGCTCAGGGTATCTCGACGTTCACAGATATCATCATACAAAAGCAAAAGAGAAGATTGTGAGACTTCTGAGCAAGTGCGCAGCAATTTTCTTGATTATACTCTTGACCTATGTGATATAGCCATAATTCATCAGAAACATAATATCATAACTTATATGTGCATGTACTGATTCTTAAATGGTCTCAAGAGTAAGGAAAAGAAAAAACAGTCTGGAAAAATGATAGCTTTTGAACCAACTTTGAGCAGAAATTTATAGGGTGAGATTTAGTTCATACCCTTCAAAGTTTGCTGACAGTTGTATTTGGAGGACGTCGAGGAAGACTCCCCATCGCCTTCGCTTTCTCTCTGAGAACAAATTTCTGCGTCTTCCCGGTTGAAGTCTTGGGTAGATCCTCGAAAACAACTGTCCGAGGAGCCATATAATGAGGCAACCGATCCCTACAGAACCCGATAATCTCACCCGCGGTAACACCCTCAAACCCATCCTTGAGCTTCACAAACGCGCACGGTGTCTCTCCCCAGTGATCGTCAGGGCGGCCCACAACCGCCGCCTCCAAGACCCCCGGATGACTGAATATGACAGGCTCGACCTCAATCGTGCTGATATTCTCCCCCCCGGAAATGATTATGTCCTTTGACCGGTCCTTGAGTTCGATGTAACCGTCAGGGTGTTTGACCCCCAAGTCACCCGTGCGAAACCAGCCGCCTTTGAAAGCCTCCCGAGTGGCGTCCAAGTTTTTGAGGTAGCCATTCATGATGGTGTTTCCTCGAAACATGACTTCCCCCATTGTCTTTGCATCTGCAGGGACACTTTTCAAAGTCACAGGGTCTTTTACGTCAACGTCATCCAACCCAAGATGGCGAACTCCTTGGCGGGCCTTGATTTTGGCCCGCTCGTTTGGAGGCAAAGCATCCCACTCGGGCTTCCACGTACAAACCGTGGCTGGCCCGTAGGTTTCTGTGAGTCCATACCCATGAAAAAGTGTGAAACCGAGCTCCTCCATCTTGAAGAGCACCTGAGGAGGAGGCGGGGCCCCACCTACTACTACGGTTACTTTTCTCGGAAGGGGACACGTGTCACTAGGTGGGGCGTTTATGATCATGTTCAACACCGTGGGTGCACCACACATGTGGGTTACTTTGTGCTCCGCGATACTACTAAATATTTCTTTGGCAGTTACGTTTCTAATGCATACATTTGTGCCGCCTTGAGCAGCCACCCCCCATGCAAAGCACCAACCGTTGCAGTGGAACATAGGGAGGGTCCATAAATAGACGGGCAACGAGTGTACTTCATTGGCTAAGAGTGTTGCTAGGGAGTTTAGATATGCACCTCTGTGGCTATACACAACACCTTTAGGGCTCGAAGTTGTTCCCGAAGTGTAATTTAGTGTAATAGGATCACATTCGTCCTTTGGCCTCCGGATTTCATAGTCAAGTTGCCCGTTCGCTAAAAGGGTCTCGTATTCTAGGGTTCCTGAAGGGGGGTTGATGTTTCCATCGGGGGTGAAATGTTTATCGAGAACTAAGACAATCTGTGGGAGATTGGAAGTGATCTGTGGCATGATATTCATTGCTCCTTGGATGACATCAAGAAATTGATGATCAACAATGATAAGCTTTGCACTTGAATGTTTGAGTAAGACCGACACCATTGCAGAATCATGGCGGATGTTGAGTGCACAAAGAACTGCCCCGGACATTGGAACTGCAAAGTGCAGCTCGTACATTGCGGGAGTGCTAGGGATCATGGCAGCAACCTGAAGTCACACAGTAAAATACCTCGTTAATCCTCATCTACTTCTTTTCCATGGAACACTAGGAAGCATGCGATTTCTAAATCTTGAGTCAACTAGAGCGAGTCTCTCTAAATTGCAAAATTTAGGGGTAGATTGTTACATCCGACCCCTCCATACGCCGCCTGGGCAGAACTTGGGAGCATTGGTTCTGGTTTTGGTTTTGGTTATGGTTAGTTGCCTATATAGAAAGCAAATCACATCCAACATGGCAATATGTAGAGTCACCAAGTGAAAATCCTTGATTATGACTTAACAGAGTTGCAATATGAAAGCACAAAACAAGCTCATTAATTTTGACACCACCACACCAGTGAGAACCACCTAAACAATGAAATGAAATTACAAGATACTGTAGTACATAACAAAGTACAACATTTTTTACACAAAATTAGGGACAAAACCTAGTGAATTGAGGACACATCATTGTTGAACAAGTGAACAATTAATTGTGTAATATGCAATCATAAAAAAGGTTCATTATTTTGATTAAAAAACCCAATGAAAACCACTTAAACAATGAAATACCACTACATGATAGTACACAACCCATAATATCTGTGGGCCTTTCTGCTTACTATTCAACAGAATCCCAACTGGGTATTGAACATCAATCAAAAACAGCAAAGAAAGTGTAAAACTTTTGAAGACAATCAGACCAAACATGCACACAAACCCTAGCTTAAGCTCAAATTAAGGGGATACCCAGAAGAAGAAATGAATCGAATTAGAGAAAAGGAGAGAAAAACTCACAACATCTCCATAAGAAATACCCAGCTGGGTAATGGCAGAAGCAAGCTTTGTGCACCTTTGAAGGGTGTCTCTCCAAGTGTAACGAAGGCCGCCATAGATGACGGAAGGTCTATCGCTGTAAACAAGTGCTGCTCGTTCTAAGAAGGAGATTGGAGAAAGAGGGGTGTAATTTGCAGAGCAACGAAGCAAACCCTCCATTGATGAAATTCAATTGCAAATGGGGGAAGTTGTGGAGAGTGTGAATTGATACTTTCTTGTTTTTGTCGATTTGTAAAAGGAGCTCCCAATTCAATGAATTCATTGTGGATACGGAAGGAGGTCCTACTCAGTTACAGGTAGACTTGCCAGTAAGGTAAATCGCTTCAGCTAAATCGGTTTGGTCTGGGTCGATTGATGCTTAGTTCGGAGATTGGTTCGGATATGGGTTTTATTTGGGTGAAGTTCTTTTAAATTAAGTTCTAAATAGATTTGAAGTTATTTGATTATGGATCTTAATTCAGCCACGTAACTGGTTTTAGCTCGGGTCCAGTTTTTCAATTCGAGTTGCGGGTCTTGGTGTAGTTTTGCCGGGTTTTTTTTACCGGGTCTATTTTTCAGCCAAGTGTCAAATTGAAAGCGTCAAAGTTGGAATTAGGTACGTAAACAAAGGAAGAGATCCATTTTGAGTTGGATTCTTCGTCCATAGTTTATCGCCTCTTTGTATAAGTGCAGAATGGTCCCGCTGATAATTGAAGGCAACACAGGTGAATAAGAGTAGCCCAACAATTTAAGTAGCCCAACAATTTAAGTAGCCCAACAAGCTGCATAATGTAAAGATCAAAGGGTAATTGATCTTAAGAGATGACCCATTAAGAAAATAGATCATAAAATACTTAATAAGACTTAGATAATCACCGTTAATTTGTCCACATGGAACATTTGTTATTGGAGTTATAAACCAAAAATTTGTTATTGGATTTCAGTACACTAAAAATTGTGAGAAAAATTTTACTGTAACTCAACAGTGGGTGTCATGTAGACAATCTATTGAGTTGGTTTAACCCAATTTGGCAATGGTACACTAAAATTCTATAATTCTATGTTTTGGTGCAGTATGATATAAATTTAAAGTACAGTTTCCCATAACTCAAACTATTAAAATACAGTACACTATCATCCCCTGTTTTGGCACTTGAAGATACGTGGACATTCTCTCAGTTGGGGTGCGTTTTGATGAAAACAATAATGCTCAAAAGCTACTCTATTTTCTTACTATAATCTCACGGTGAACTTTTCAAACAATCATACTATAATCTCAAACAAAATCACCCTTTTAATGTTAACAATGTAACATAATTCCCATGCAAAATCCATTGTTCAAAATCATATAATATTCAAATAAGGTCTAGCTTGAGTTAGCAAGAAATGTTCCACAACAAATTCATCAATCATTACACCCTATAATTGACAACTTTTCAGACATAAAATCTCATAATCCTCCCCAATCACACTAAGATATTAATATTACCCATAAAGTTTAGATTCTTCTTGGTCTAGTAGTAGTAGCAGTGGATTTTCTAGGCATCTTCTTCTCCTGGGCATTATTAGTAGGAAGAGGCAAGGGAGGCCTCTTAGCCATGCTTCTCAGTGGATACCTTGACTGCTGAAATTGATCCCCTGATTTCTTCTTCACACCCAGACCCGATTTGCAAACGGGTCGTGTCGATGAATATGGATCCTCCTGCAACTGTTTCTTCCTTAGCCTCTCGTTTCGTCTAGCAGAATACTGCTCGTAAAACCTCCCTCTCTCGAACATGCCTAGGGAACCATCTATGTTTCTGCAACTGATGTCGACGTCCATTGAGTAATTCGAGCAATTCTCGAATTCAGCGCAATGAACCATTTGGGCAAGAGCCCTCAATTCGGAGGAGATTGTGTTGGGTTCGGGTCGGATTTCGGGTTTTCTCATCTGGGGTTTCATCAATGACCCTGGAATCAAACAAACAAAATCAGAGGAATTTAGTAGTGTTCGGGTTCAGGTTCGGTATGAGAAAATCAGATTGCCCGAATTTCGCACTGAATTCAGATTTAGACATGTTTGGACAACGTCCGAACTTAACCCAAATGTGAATTCCGGATAAAATATTAAAATTGTGTTTAAATTTACTCTAAACTGGGGTTGGTCTGACACATTCCCGGATATATTCAGACAATTTGGATCAAAGATACACTGGTTAGTACATCACAAAATATATAAATTTGAAATTTGTACACGGTCTAAATCAAAATTGACCCGGAACCCAAATTTTTGTCATCGCTAAAATTGGGGTTTAATTTTGAGAAAGATTGTGACTTTCCGGGTTTGAAATTACCTGTTGGAGTATTTATCTTCGTGGGGCGAAGAGGTTGACGAGTTCTAAGCCACATCGGAGAAGAAGACGGCAGTTTCCGATCAGTTTTCATCCTACACAAACACAAAAATTCAGAGAAATGTTCGAAATTCTGCAGATTTCTAAAGCAAATGAATTCATATAATAGTGTGTTATGATTGAATCACTGATGAATATAATTACCTTGATGATTGTTGAAAATTGCTGTGGTTTGAGAAAATTTGGGGGTGTGAGTCGTATTTATACCGGGAACATTGGGGCGGGTATTTGAATTTGAAGGGGAGGAGCGTGTCTAACGGTTGAATAGTGGGTCTACGTGACAGTTAATGAATTTATTCTTGTGATATGACGTCGTTTCATACAAAATCTCATCCGTATCGAATGGATAACTTTCCTCTTTTGTGTCTCTTTCCCCACCTTTTGGTGAAGCTATTCAATTCAGGTCATAATATGAGTCAATTATTTTTTTTTTGATGGAATATCAATTATTTTTTTGGTTTAGGGTAATAGATATATTTAGAATAGGCAATCAAATAAGAACGTATAAGATGACCATGTTCTTTTATGCGGTATTTTGCGGTATGACGCAATATGGTGTGGTTATTGGTATGATGTGGTGGCCTTTTGTATATATATATAAATATTATATTGGTAATTGTGAAAAAGTAATTTGTGGTGGGATGTGGTGAATTGTTGTAGAATGGTATTTTGTGGTGGGTTGTGGCAAACTACGGTAGGCTGTGGCACCGCAATTTGCCAACTGCAAAAAAAAAAACAGGGCCTATATTTGTCCCCCCAAGCTCATTTTTTTCAATTATTTAGAATAAAAAAAGACTTAAAGTTAGTACTTAAAAAGCAAATAATTACAAAATTACAGCAAGACTAAGAGTATAAAGCAGCAGAATAGCACAAAAAGCAATACAACAAAGGAGCATAATATGCAGAAAAGGAAGTCTCAAGAAAAGAAAAGATGCATTTTGAACGTATAATTTAGATCAAAGTATAATGAAGCCACGATTTTTTACTGGAACTTCTAGAGGGCTGCATGATTTCCTTGTAAAAATTTATCATTTGCAACCTGCAAGTTGACCAATTTCTCCATGTTTAGATACATTTTATAAATGTGAATTATTTTATACACTTTCTAGAATCGGTAAAATGTATCCAAACAAAAAACTTCCTAGAACTCTACTAAGGACGCTCTTAGTTTTACTTGTTTATAGATTGAGTGATACTACTTGTCGGCAAGTTAATGACCTACACTAGCCGGCGTGCAAAATGAAATAAGCTTCATTCGTGAGAATCAAGAGACTAGGACGAATTTGTTTAAAGAAAAAGAAAAACCCTAATCTTCCTAGGTGGTATTCATTTTGATGTTTCTTTTACTTTAGCTTCCTTCTTGTAGTTCTTTGCAGTTTTCTGCAATATGTTGGCTATTGCGCTGATTTAGACTTTGAACAATCGAAAAAAAGATGACCTTTACTGGTCAGTTCGGTTTTGTTGAGTTTGGGATCCCGAAAAAACATAATGACAAACTGTTTACCGACGTAATTTACTATGCTCTGTGTTATTATAATTACTCGGGTACATTGCTGTTACTAGACATTGCACAAGTAAGGTGTGGTTTCACTTGCACTACATAAAAAGGCAACCACGAAGCATGGGAAAATACATCAAAGAAAGCAGTGACATTCTAACATCAAACTCATGTGATGATGTTATGGGGTTCAATTCTGCATCATCTGCTTTATTTGAGCTGTTCTTCGGTTCTCCTGTTAAAGGAATGCCCAAGATGCTGGGGCCCGAACTTTCTTCCTCGGGCCCGCTTGTTTCTGGGCCCTTGAAACCGGAACCGGGTCCATCCTTTTTGTCATGTATGATATCGGCAACTACAGCCGATATTGTCCTCTTTTCTTCTTCATCTTCTGCTCTGTAGTATGCCTGTAAAACCGGACAAATTGCTAAGGGCATGCAATGAGAGAATGTTTGGTTGCATTTAGGCTTTGAAAAAAAATTTCAGGATATAAACCGAACACTGTAAACTACAATTTCCCAAGAAAATTATGCTTAAGAACATTTTTATGCTTGTAAAAACTAAGAGTTAACGAGTACAATAGAGCAAACATACCACACATGTACGAGCTGGAGCTAGAACCTTGAAAGAATTGGGCCGATTGTTGAAATTTGTCTCCGGAACACCCGGCGTTCCTTCGGGATTCGTGAAATGATCAACATCATGGCCCACCTAGCAGTAAAAAACCAAAATCCAACAACCTTGTTTAACATGGTTCAAGCCATTTGAGTTTACAGTGAAGAAGAAACACTTCGAAGTTGTTTGTTGTTATAAGAAGCTTGTATGGAACTTACCCTTCCTTTGCCACCAAACTCCCAAGCATCACTATCAAGCGCAACACGGTACTTTCCGGGCAGGTCACAGCCTACTTTGTAACTGCAGTAAAAATGCATGTGTAATTATTACATGGTAAAAATAGACCTTGCTCCGGTGTACAATAATATGAGAAAGAGAAAATAAATGTGCGTATACCCCTCGTATGTGTTCTCTGGATGGAAGTTGAAGACAAACACCAAATCGCCTCTCTCAAAAACAATAACCTGTAAAAATGCAAATGGATTATGCTGCTTGAATGTTATACCCATAGTTACCCGGAACGCTTCCCGGGCCGTTAGTCTCAGAACACGGGTCGCTAATTTTTACACAAATTTAGTCTAGTTTAACCTTCGGAACGCTTGTTCCTGGAACGCGGGTCGCAGGCGTATGTAGCGTCCCAGGTAACTGCAGTTATACCAAACACACAAGAACTGGAACTATATCTAGACCATCAACACCATATTTTGCAGAAAATGGTGAGGGTGGAATTTGTATTGATACCTTGTCTTCATCGTTTGCGCTGCTGACAAATTGTTTGGTTGAAGACAGAAATGAGAATTTGTCATCCAGCAAATTCATGGCACTGTTGAACGCATTCATGTACTATCACAGCAGAAGAACAAATTATCTTAAATACTCATTGTTTGGAGTGAGCAAACTCAAGAAAATAAGATTCTGGAAGAGTGCCGTTTTAAACCTTGTATCTCAAATGATCTGTATCAACCAGGTTCCACTGACGTCTGCACTTGTCATAACTCCAATTATTTCCGTCTCTCGGGAAGTCAATCCATTCAGGATGTCCAAACTAAGGATCAACAAATAGATAAACGACAGTCAACAAGGAAACTGAGTATCAAACAGATCAGAAAAAAGGTGAAACTATGCAGAATGGTAAAATCTGACTACTTAGAAACTGCTAGTTATATAGCTCATGTAGATGATGTTCACCTCATTACCCATGAAGTTAAGGTAGCCTTCTCCTCCTAGGGCCATTGTGATAAAATGAATCATCTGCATGATTTTTAACAGGATTAGGACAATAACTATTTCCGGTTTTCATGCAAGCAATTTCAGACACAAAATTCGGCAATCGCAGAAAGGAAGTAACCTTGTGGAGGGCAATCCCCCTCTCAACTGCAGGAGGAGCTTCTGTCAAGCATGACATCCCGGTGTACATTTCCTGGTCCATAAGCAAAAATGCCATGGTTTTGTCACCTACAATCGCCTGCATTAGTAGACAAAGAAACATTGAGAAATATTATTACATGATCACGTTACACAATCAATACAAGGAAGAAGGAATCGAGATGCTGAATACAATCTTCACGGTAGCAGCAACAATGACATCCTCAATGACAACTCGTGATTAGCATAAAGGAAGAAGTTCTACCTGGTCATGACTTTCGGCATAAGCTATGCACTTCTCAGAGTATCTTCTATTTGTCAAACTACCCATGATTTCATTCATGGACCATTCTTCATCCTTCTTATTCTTCAAGTAGTCAATCCACTTGTCAGGAATCGCCATTGCTAAGCGATAGTCAAAGCCAATCCCGCCTTCGGCAATAGGGCGGCACAATCCAGGCATGCCAGAAACATCCTCAGCAGCCACCGTCACTTCCGGAAGAATCTTATGGATCAAGTGATTACCCAACATGAGGTAAACCACAGCGTCGACATCCGTATGTTCACTGAAATACTCATTGTATTTCCCCGTAAAAGCCATGTTGATTCCATGATGATGATACAGCATGGACGTCACCCCATCAAATCGAAACCCATCAAATTTGTACTCCTCAAGCCACCACCTCAAGTTGGATAATAAAAACCTAAGAACTTCCCAATTGGCATAGTTGAATAATCGACTATCCCATAGCTTATGATAACCGCGTTCTCCTGTATGGAAGTAGGAATCCTGTGACGCTTGGCCCACATCAAAACCATTTAAGCCGTCCGTGATATTGTTGCTTGCATGGCTGTGGACAACATCCATCAATACCCTCAAACCTAAGCTATGAGCTTTGTCAATTAGGTATTTGAGATCCTCAGGGGTCCCCGACCGACTACTTACTGCAAAGAAGTTTGTTACATGATAACCAAAAGACGCGTAGTAGGAGTGTTCCATTATGGCCATCAACTGCACCGTGTTGTAGTTGTTTGCCTTAATTCGAGGCAACACCTCATCCGCGAATTCCCGGTATGAGTTTACACGGGGCTCTGAACTACTCATTCCAACATGGGCCTCGTAGATTCGAGGAGCCTTTGGTTTTGGAGGGCGAGAATGCTTGAACTGGTATCTGCAATATCAACAACAAACTTAGCCAGCAAGACCTGGCAAAACTGACCCTACCTAAATGAGCCACCCGAACCCAATGAGGCCCAATCTGACCCAGAATTTATCTTTTATCAAAGTTGCTCGTTTTTTAATGATAATATTATTTTCCAAAAAATAAAGCGACCCGAAAATGACCCAACACAAATGGGTCCAACCCGAGCCCGACCCAAATGATCCACTTGCCAGGTAATCACTTCACCCCTTGATTGAGCACTGAGAAATTCTGTGTGACTACTGACTACATGTGAAGTACCTTTCTCCTGGTGGAGGATCCCAATAAACACCATCATACGGTGCAGCAAATCTTGTTGGATCTACAGTAGCATATTTGATCCATGCAGGAATCCGGTCGACCCAAACTCCGTTTCCATGCTTAAAGCGAAACTTCACTTTTGTATTGTGAGGAATGGAAGGCTTTCCATCAGAATCTGGGATTCTAATGCTCCAAACACCAAACTGGTTCTTCTCCATCCTATGGTTGGCACCATTCCATCCGTTGAAGTCCCCAATAAGTTGTGCTTCCCTTGTCAAATGAAAGAGGAATCCCAAATTATGGGCTGAAAAGACATTGTGGGTAACATTCTGAAACAGTTTAGCTGTTGTTTAAACTGAGAATAAACTTACTGAGCAGCAGGGGCCCATTCCCGATATACAATGCTGCCTTCTTCCCTGTTAAAACCAAATTTTAAGTATCCTACAGAACCAACGACCACGCATCAGCAAACTCACAAATGTACAGAAATACAAGTACTTAAGCCTTTCAGAAGTCAGAAGAAACACGTGCTAGATCAGAAAGAACATTTGTAGATTTCAAGTACAGAGACACACACAGACATTCTCATCCTATAACAACAATAGAGGATCAACCAAAACTAGTCCAAAGTTGGTACAATGTATCCTCTATCCGGGCCTCAATGCACATACACAACGTGCATAAAGTATGTACATAGAAAGAAAAGGATCGTCAACAAAAAAAACCTTGTATCATAGGGAGGTCATTCTTGTTGGTTAGATCTTAGATTAAAAACCTACTGGCTGGCTCATACTCCAATGCCCAAAAAAGCCAACAAAATATTTACAGAGCACTTCATAAGTCATTTTCCAAACAGTCCACTCGAATCCAAGCACCAAAGATGCCCACAAAGCAATGTTTCTTGCCATCCAAAAGTGGACAAACATACAAACTAGACTCCTATTCTTCTGGCTCTAAATCTCGGCTTACATAAATGGATATAACAACAATAATTAAGCTGTAACCGATGCGCAATATCAGTTACAAGATGTTTGAGGAATTGTCAGCATGGATACCTGTTTATATAAAAAAGAAAGAAAACAAGTGCAATGATGTGACAAATAGAGTTAGCAGACATAGTTTTCGTTGTGATAACAGCATCACCTTTTGCAAATTCCTCAAGGCCGCCTTCATGTTTATCAATTAGCTCTTTTTGATCAACATATCTCTTCAATCTGTATCTGAAATGATCTTTGAATGGTTCTAAGGATGGGTCCACTTCCAGTATTCCTGGATTCTCTATGTCCACTTCTGCATTTGGCATTGTCTGACTGCTGTCGGTCAAAACGGCCGAGACAGCAGAACAGTGCTTAACCTATTGAGAACACGAAGTCCCGACAATAACGTATTAGAAATCGAGTTCTTGAAGTGTTATTATTGTGTCGTAAAAAGGAGAGATTTGCAGACATGAGTCGAACAAGATTAGCCTAATGAATATACATCTGAAATGAGTCTTAAACTTGATAACCCATTTACATAATATCATTAACCAATCAAATGACCCAAATAGATCATCCAAAAGACCACCACATCTATGCTGACAGAAAATATGTGATTGCATTCCAAAGTGCACTCAAAGTTGAAGACTCAATACTGTACCTTCCTGGATGTTTGAGTTCTTGACTTAGAAAGAGATGAAAGATGCCTAGGCAACCTTTGAGAAGCTTTGTTCACTGCATATGGTTGCCTAACCAGTAAATTGCTTCTTGCTGAACCCTGTCAAAGGTAACTAGAAGATCATAGTGAAACTATCAAAATACAAATCTCCTCCATTGCAGGAAAACTGCTTTTACTACTAACATGTCAGCAGCTAATCTGATTCTTCCATATCCAACAATTTGCATCTCATATTAATCAAATAAGTTTTACTACAAACATGTCATATTAGTTATGCTATTACCAATGGTAAGTACAAAGAGCTACAGTCATCAAAACCCTTCTCAAAATATGTCAAATTTTCACCAATAATCAGCCAATTTCCCCCAATCGAAGTCCCATGCACTGAATTTTACTGAAAAATGAAAGCTCTTAACACGCGCACTATCATTTTCACCCATTCAAACACAGAAGAGCACCAAAACTAGACCCAGAAACAATCACTGATTCATGAAAAAAATGTTAAAAACAATCAATTTTACGGAGATTGGAGATGTACCCTTTTGAGATTATCAGCAGAAGGCAAAAGGGTAGCGACTGGAATTGTCGATGGAAGAGAAACAGCGGCCTTCATGTTCATAACCCACGAAGTTTTTCACCGAATCATAGTGATTTCTGCAAACCCAGAAAAAATAACGATGGGAGAGAAGAAAAACTTGGGAAATTAGTGACAAAATCGTATGATGAAAAGAGGGAAATTGAGATCAAACTCCACTGAGTGAGTGACTCACTCCACACTCTTCTGATTATTGCCCGATTTGAACGGTAAGTCACATAATTAAACGAGGAAATTAGTCTTAAATGAGGTTTTTGCCGGGGAAGGAAATCCGTGGACCCCCATGTTTAGAGTGATCCAATGTAATTAATTTGCTTGTCAAACCCACACGTAGCATTTGGCAACCCTTTCTCCATCTGACGAGTCCCCAATTAGGAGTGTTTCCAAAGTAAATTCGGGTGCTTGATGTGCAATTTACTTACTCCTCCCTTGCATATTAATCACTATGTTCCAAATTAATTGTCATTTTGACTAATTTTGACCATTAATTATTCATAAATTATAATGAGTTACAATATAAAATTACCTCTATTATTATTGTTAGGAAAATATCTTTCTAATGACGGTCATTTTATATTGTAATTCATTATAATGTATGATTAATTAATAGTCAAAATTTAGTCAAAGTGACAAATAATTTGAAACGGAGGTAGTAATTACGGAGTAGTATTATCTTTGAAAATTATGTATTCTAATTTTAAAAACTTTGACTATAAGTTTCTAAATATACACAATGATCTATTATATAAAATTACTACTATTAAATTCGTTACAAAAAACATTATTTAAACAATATAATATTGCAGTTGTTAGTAAAATATTATATAAGAAAATTATATTGAACATAGGGAGCACATGTTTACAAAACTTTTAAGTGTGTGCTCTAAATAGGATATTGGTCACGGACATAGATTATATTATTTACTTTCAATAATGTAATTAATTACTATTACTTCGATCTCTAAATGAGTGTCAATTTGACTAATTTTTTACTATTAAATACTCATAAATTACAATGAGTTATAACATGAAATTACAACTGTTAGAAAATATTGTACTAAAAATTACTATTTACAATGGTATTAATTTTATACTCTAAATCATTATAATTATAAATAATTAATAATTAAAATTTAATTAAATTGACACTTATTGATCTAAAAGTACATTCTAATAATGGATACCGCAAATTGTGAAGCATCCGAAAGTACATTCTAATAATGTGATCCAGAAAATGGTTTCTATAAAAGTACCTCGCATTACTTTCTTGGTCTCTTTTAAGTGACTCTTAGTAGGATGGGAGAAAAATAATATTGTAAAATTCTATTGGCTCGTTGATAGAATAATTACTTATCTTTAATTAATTAAAATTTATTTATGGGCTAGTTGATAGAATAATTACCTAACTATCTTTAATTAATTAAATTTATTTTTGGTGTTATTGAATGAATGTTATTAGCCCCGGTAAAAACTCGGGTCCAAATAGATTATGGCCGGACACATTCGGACGAGAAATTCATGAGTGGACCTGATTTTATTTCGAGTTGGACTATTCGGACGAAGTTAAATTTGGGTCAAACTCTGGTTCAGACATTAGAAAAAGAGAAATTTTATGTTTGAATATTCGATCGATTCGGCCAGTATCAAAATTCGGACAAAAAATCAATGTCTAAATCCGATTTTTATGGGTCTGACATTTCGGGTATTTCGGGTCGGGCAAAATTTTGTCATTTCTAAATGTTATGAATAAAAATTTTAAAAAGTAATGATTGATTTATCATTAAAATTATAAAATAACACATAAAATTAAATAAGAAAAACTAGTTTAAAAAAATTGCATAAATAAGATAAGATATGAGGTAGTGCAAATTCTAGGGCAAGTCACTCATGATCGTATGTTCTTTTGACCGTTAGATTTAGGTTCAGTAAATTTTGGTTGATATTTGTTGGCAAAATATTGTAAAAACATATAACTTTCAAAAAATTGGGTAATTTGGATAATTTATAATATGCAATTTTTTTTTAACCAGGTAAAGGAGGATACAACAAGTTTTAGAGGACCTTTCTACAAAACATATCTCCAAGTTATTCGCATATAAGATAGAAGAAAAAAAAAACTAAAGATGGGCTACAATTCCAACTAGTGGTATTGTTTAAAATATGGTTGTGATTGGTAATTCAATTTGCTGCAAAGTTAGCTTCTCCATAAATATGTTGCAAATTGAATTCATCGAGCCTGTTAATAATATTTTTGATGTCTCTAATAATCACGACGATCTGCAACGGGATGTGCATAGAACCTAGGATTCCCTAGGCCTGGATGAAGCTCAGACTATCTTCTTCAATATGAACTTTTGAGAATCTAATCTGGATGGTTTATTGAAGATCAAAATGGAGGGCCAACGTGCCCGTTATCAGCATAGGATGAGAACTAACTAGAGTAGCACCTACTTTGATTGACCCGTTCAAGTGATCGCGAACATAACTTGCTGTTGAACCTTAATTGTTGAGTGAATCATCAAACTTTACCTTGACCCAATCAAAATTTGGTTGCATTCACCGAACTGTACACATGGCTATTCGGTCACTAATTTATGTGGCGGTTGAACAAGGGGCTTAGGGGAGAGACTGGTCATAGAGACTAGAATCTGCTCCAATTCTGCCATTACACACAACTTCTTTTGGCATGTAAGATGACTTCTGAGGCGCGTTGAAGATGGTGTTGTCGAAAATAGAGTTGTTACACTCCTTCCAAATACTCCAAAAATAAGATGAATGACTCTTAAAAACTCATTAGCGGGAAGTGAGTTTTTAAGAGTATTGAGAATATGATATTACTGATGCTATTTATTGGTCAGATAAAAAGGAATGACCGAATGACTACCCACTTAAGATATTTAGCAGTGTATCAGACTTTCCTCCTAAAATGAGTGTACGAGATGACTATCAATGTCCAGAGATTTGAGACAAATTGGGCAAGATGGGTTGAGATTTATACCTCTCCATAGCAAATCTCTTAGGTTGACTATACAATTTGTTTCATAATTAAAAAAATTGACATTCATTAATAAACAGACACAATATTTCATTTGAAATACTTCTCATTAATAATAGCCTTAATTCTCAAGTCAGTCGGGTCTATATATGAAACCTAAGCCAAATGTACTTGGACTTTGGACTGTTTGGAGCTAAAAAAAATAACAGATTTTTTAATTTTGTATGAAGGTGGTAGGTTGACAGTATGCTATTGTCAGCTGCATAATCAGGAACAGTTGCAACTAACCAAAAACATATATTGAAAATTCAATTTTGATGGCCCCATTTTTTTTCTTATGAAGTAAGACTTGACAATACCCGACCTGATAACCCGACTCGAACCTTTTCAAAATTTTTGAATTTTGAATACGATTTTTTCAACTAAATCCAAAATACACCGAACCTAAAGATTAGCGGGTTAAACCCGACCCGCCCATTTGACCCGAAAATTGACCTTTTAAGTTCAACTTTATTAAAATTTGTGACTTTTCATTGAAATTTTAACTACTAAACTATAAGCGTAACTTATTTATTTGTTATTTATCCAATTTAAGTTAAAATAATCTATCGTTAGTCGAAGATAATCATATTTTATTATGTATATTGTACAAAAAGTAGTATTTAAAGACCATTTTTTAAAAAGAAAAAACGGAAAAAGGTCGCAATTATAATCCGTTGGGTTGATCCGAAACCGAAATGCACCGCTCATATTTACCCGAACCCGAAATACACCCGATTCGTATTTACCTGAACCTGATATACGACCGATCTAAACCCGCCCGCCCGAAACCTGCAAGAAGTATGCCAAAAAAAATATGACCCCGTTCTTTTATACGGTTAGTTGCGATTGATTGCGGTGTGGTGTGGTAGAAATTTGAAAATTGTGTTGGGTTCGGCAAAGTTGTGGTGGAATGTGAAAGGTTGTGGTGGATTGTGGAATTTTTTTATCGGAAAAAATGAGATGAAATTTTTTTATTGAAACGATAGATTGTGGTGGGATACGGAAAGTTGTGGTGCGATGTGGAACCGCAACTAACCAGGCGTTTAAAAGAACGGCCTGAATATAAAATTAAAGTTGATCGAAATGAATACAAAATTAAAAGACCAGACCTGAATAAAAGAACCGCACCCAACCAGTCGCATAAAACAAGTATGCCAAAAAAAAAGAAGAAAGTTGGTCCAAATGAATACAAAAATAAACAAGAGACCAATACCTTTTCATTTGATTATCAATCAATAATTATGTTCTTGGTTTCCATTAGATTGTTGACTTCTGTCATTCATCTTCTTCACTTGTGTTGTGTTTGCTTCTCTCTTTCTCTGTTTCTCTTTTAGACTCACATATTCTATGGAAGGTTGTGGTGATTTCATCAGAAGACTTGGGAAAGTCTTGTCTACAAAGGTCTTTCTCTGTTTGGAAGACCCTGCTGACCTCCTCAGAGTTTCTGCTGTTTCCAGATCTTGGCATCACTTTGGTAACCTCCCTTTCATTTCTGGCTAAATAACCTTGAAAAATTGGTTAGTTTTTTCAAGTTGATTAACTTTTTTATATTTAGTTGTCATTTGTTTGTGGAAAACATTTTATGCGGGGCTACAATTTTACGATGATTATCCAGAGGGTGGTAACTGGTCAGGGCAAAGATTTCATGGTAGGGATGGCAATGGGTAGGGTCTAGGGTAGGTCTAGTTGGACCCGGACCTGTCAATTTTTTTGAACCCAGACCTGCCTCGAGACCAAGTGGGTCCCAAAAACTTGGACCTGGACTCGCCGGGTCCACCGGGTCCGCGGGTCCTTATTGGGTCCAACACTCTCATGTATTTTTTTACTAAATTTATTAATGTTTCGGGTTAATTTTATACGTGCGCAATTATATAATAATAACTATTCTACTTAATTACACATATTTTCAACATAATAAAAACATTTAGTTCAATGTACGAGGCTATGAGCAAAATTCAACATAAAAACATTACAAAAATCATTCATGTATCGACTCTAAGAATGCAATTATACAACCTAAAATGTAAAAAAAAAAAAAACATAAAGTTCGTGATTATCGCACTATACAACTTTAAGAATACAAATACACTAGGGTTTTCATTATATAAATATATTATTTGATGGGTCCATGCGTTAGGTCCACGGGTCCATGCCTAGACCCGGATCCGCCAACTTTTTAGTGAACCCAGACCCGACCCGGACCCAATAAGTCCAATTTCTTTGGACCCAGACCTGCCTAAATGTGGCGGGTCTGGGGCGGGTTCATAATCCATTGCCATCCTTATTTCACGGTCAAAAATGAGATCTAGACTGTAGAAATTTCCAAAATACCCATAATAACAAAACCAAAACAACTATAAATAAGGGTGGATTGGACATTTTGTATTTTCCAAGGAAATTTGCAACTTCAATCAAACACTGTAACATACACTTCTCTAGGAACATTTCACCGAAATTCTACCAAACGACTCTCGTAGAGTTGTTAATTAGTTCGAGTCGACTGCATGCCATGCCTACATTAATACCAAGTTACTGATGTTGAAGATGTATTATGGAATCAGTTTGTGCACAAATCTTTTTTGACCACAGAGACTGCTATGAAATCTCTGCAGTGATTAAAAATGGGGTTTTCAAGAAGCTTTGTCTCCAGAAATGCCCAGAATTAGGCACCGTTGTTGAAACAAACACCAGTCCAGAAACTGCAGAGATAGAGAAGAATGATCAAAGGGTATATGTTAATTTGGCTCGCGCTCTGAATTCTTCTGGGATAGAATTAGAAACCTGCATAATTGCAGCTGCAGTAAGTGCATCAAGTACTGATAATTACCCAGAAGAAGGCATTGAGAACACCTTGGAGCCAAGAGATCGATTCGGAAAATTACCATCATATTGGTCTAGTGCAGGACAGAGTGATCCAGCAGTTCCTGAAACTTTGATTTATAAGCTGGTATCAAACATATGTTTCATCTCAGAAATCCATCTTAAGCCCTTTGAAGGTATCATTTTAATTCATGTAATCATCTACACAAAAGAAAAACACTTTGATGACTAACTAACTTGGAACAATTTTGAACTCCTAATATGGTTGTATGTGCGGAACCGTCTCAACTAAAAGCTTAAGCTAAATTAACTAATGGTTGAAGGCCAGTAATAGTTTTATACTTAGCACACTCCCTCACGCAAATGCCCTTTGAGTTTGAAGTGTGGATACTGGAAAAACCCCATTTACCTTACGCAAGTGAATATGGGGGGTACTGATATTCAAACTTGAGACTTCTTGTTCATCAGTCTAACATTGATATCATGTAAATCATATCAACTAAAAGCTTAAGCTAATGGTTGAAGAACCAGTAATAGTTTTATATTCTAACAGTATGCAATGCAATTACCTTAGCCTTCTTTCAGAGCGGATCACCGATTTATTCAGCAAAGGGTGTGAGATTTAGCACAGGTTATCTGAAATCAGACGCGGAAGTTACCATGACTACTACTGGCCAAGGTTTTGGTGATGATATGTTTGTCTGGACTTACACTTCACCTGAATTTCCAATGCTGCAGGTAAATAAGTAAGATCGTTAATTTATGATAATTATCTGCCTTTGCTGTGACATATACAGTAGTACTTGGCTGTTATTTTGCGAAATTTATGCCCTTTTTGGCTTAAAAACGAAAGGCTGAGTTTGACAATTTATGAAACAGGAAGCTCGCCTGCAAAGGTTCCGACTACCAATGCAAACTCTTTGTATTGGAGACATTATGAAAATTGAGTTGCTTGGAAGAGTTCAGAAGCAAGAGATGGATGATTTGTACTATATCTGGTTCGATCTCCGGTCCCAATTTATATATACTTTGACATCGTTAAATATGCATCTGGATTTGTATCATGGTTTGGGGATTGGGGTTGATATATACTCGTAATATTGGAACTCATACTCATGTCTTATATACTGCGCATTTTGCGTATGAACTCATATGTTGATTACATAAGTCTCTTGAAAATCAATGCAGCATAACCCATGTTCAAGCTCTCGGGCGCGCCCTTGGACATTGGAATGGTTGATCAGCAAGGGAGATGTTGCTAGAAGATGCTCTGAAGCCTTATTGTGGTAAATCAAGAATTTCTTATAACCTTGTAAGATAAGGGTGATCACACAGACATTCAATTCCTCTGTTCTGACTAGTGACAATATTTGAATACGAAAATGATAAACATCTTGACACAAGATGGTTCTTAACCATCTTGTATTTCTTCTAAATCACAAATAAAGTAAAATGTAAGTGTATTTATATCATTCTAAAGGTATGTTTCATTATTTTTAGGGTTACTACAACATATAAACAATTTAAAAATAATTATTTATTTATATCTATTTCATAAATATAAAACTATGTATAAAATGTGCATTTTCTACTATGATTGATAAAACTAGGCTATTATTATATTTTTTGACCTAGCTAATAAGTATTATATTATTATAATTGATAAATATATATAATTATTAAAGAAAATATTAATAAAAGTTACAAAAATGTGAAATATGAACAATTCAAGATGGTTATGAATCATTTTGAGTCAAGATGGTTATCATGGTCCATTTGAGTATTAGGCCTTTTGTTGTTTACAGTTTACACAATTATACCGTGTATGTAAATTAAGAATGACTATTATTATGATGCATTTGTCTAAACCCTAACTAACCTAGCCTAACTTAATTATGATGCGCCTTTGGACATTGGAATGGGCCATGTTTTTTAGTTGGGTAAACCTAACTAACCTAACATAACTTAACTTAACTTATCATTACCTAACCTAACCTAGAAACCATTCTTTTATACGGCTGGCTACGGTGCGGTGCTGTTTAGAGGAAATGTGGTGGATTGTGGTAGGTTGAGAAAAGTTGTGGCGGGTTGTGGTGGAATATGGAAAGTTTAACTTTTAATAAAAAGATAAATTAAATTAGAAAAAGTAGATTGTGGTGGATTGTGGTAGAATATGGAAAGTTGCGGTGCCGTGTAACACCGCAGCCTGCCAGCCATATAAAAGAACGAGCCCTAAACTAACTCCCTACAAAACACCCCAAACAAAAAACAACTTTCTAAATAAAAAAGAAATTCAAACAATATTATTTTAATTTCAAAATTCAAATCAATCCACTTTTTCCAACGCCTATAACTTTTTCATTTATTTTTCCAAAAATATTCAAATTTTATTAATAAAATATTTCCACCCAATAACTAATCTTAACTCAAACATATCGTATTTTTTTCCTATCCTAACTTATCCTAACTTAGGCCATGTTCTTTTCTACGGTATTTTGCGGTATGGTGTGGTGGAATTGTGGTAGGTTATTGGTATGTGGGTAGGTGAGGAAAGAGAATGTAAAAAGTAGAGGAGAAAAGTGAGGAGAGAGAAAAGTAATGACTTGTGGTAAAGTGTGGTGAGTTGTGGCAAATTGGGTATGCTGCGGTACCGCAGTTTGCCAACCGCAGAAAAGAACAAGGCCTTAACTTGAACCTAACCTGACAAAAGATTAACAAAAAATTACTAAGGGGTATCCTAATTTTTGGTGAAATGTTTTTCTGGTACCCCAACTTTTAAAAACTAATTTTGGGGTACCCTAACTTTTAGAATAAAAAATAATTAGGTGAATTTCCGGCCAATTATTTGAATTCACCGGTGAGTTTTAGGCGGGAAATTGATTAAGTGTTTTTGTGGACGAAAATGTCCTTTGTTTTTGTGGACGAAAATGATTTGAATCAATCGGAGTTTCGCCGGAAATTCACCTATTAATTTCTAATCTTTAAAGTAAGGGTACCCCAAAATTAGTTTTGAAAAGTTAGGGTGCTAAAAAATTGTTTCTTCAAAAGTTAGGGTACCTCTAAGTAATTTTTTGAAAGATTAATACATATAAGACTTTGTTCTTTTATGCGATTAGCTGGCTGCGGTGTCACACCCCACCGCAACTTGCCATATTCCACCACAATCTATGACAACTCACCACAATCTACTTTTTCTAATTTAATTTATAAATATTTATAGATTTATCTCACTTTTTCCCATTATAATTTCACATTTTCCAACACATTTACAATTATTAAAATCAAAACTCATTACAACTTTCCATAACCCACCACAACTTTTCCAAACCCACCACAATTTCATCACACCGTACCGCGCCACATCGCAACCATCCATATAAAAGAATGGGACCTAAATTTCATAAAGTTATATTTTTATTCATTATTTTTCATATTTCCTAAAAATACTTAAAAACACATATATAATGAACGAGGTTAATTTGATTAAGGTATCGTTTGATTTTATTAACATATATTTACATATGGAATGCAACTAAAAAGTTTTATAATTGTGATAATTAATATTTATTATTAAAAAAATTAGTGTTAATTAATCATTAAAAATAGGGACAAGACATTTAAGAGAAGGTTTACTGGGTTTCCAAAACCCTACCGCCATCCGCCGCCCTGTTGAATTTCCCGGCGTCCTTCGCCGTTTCCCATTCCCGGCGATAACTCTCCGGCCATATTACCCTATTTCCGGCCACCATCCTCTCTCCGGTTACCTCCTTTTCGCCGTGTTTTAGGTCTACTCAACCGTCCCGTTCAACTATTCTCTGCATTTTCCGGCCACCGTCGACCTCTCCACTCCCAGAAAATCGCATGATTAATTTCCCAAATGAAATCACAATCCTCAGAGAAAAGTGAAAACTAACACCCGATCAATCGATCAAGAATCCATGGCGATGAAGATCACGAGAAGCAAAACACAGTGTCCACCACCAAATCCAACCCCATGGCTCGTCGTAACTCACGAAATCAACTCAAAATCCAAACCTAAGGCCGTCGAAAAACACACTTTCTGCGGCATAAACAAGCACAAATTATACCTCAACAAGAGCATCCCTGAATTACGGGGGAAAATAGCCCTAGGTTGTTTCCATGGCTGGATGCTTCTGATCAATCGATACACACAAACCAGCCAACTTCCGACAATGTCGTTGTGGAATCCGGTAACCATGGAAGAAATCAATCTTCCTCCACCGCCGCGGAAACTCGACGAACTCATCGCCGGAAACATCCTGTCAGGGCCGCCGGAAAACGAAGGTTCCATCGTCATGGTGTCTACTCGCAAACTGGTTTACTTTTGTCGCCCTGGAGATGATGTCTGGATGGTGCACAAACCTAGGATCGACGGCTGGGATGAATCCGACCATTTTTCAAACTTCTTTGTTCGTGGCGGGAGGTTGTACGCCTTGCATCATGAGGATGATCGGGTTTTCGTGATCGAGAAGGATGTTGTCGGATCACGAATTCGGGTCGGGTCTAGGTTGCTTGGACATTTGGTGGGCGAAGATCATTACGAAAGTTCACGTACGTTTGTGGATTGTGTAGGGGAATGTTGTGGGGAGGTGTATAAAATTAGGGTTTGGCAAGAGAATGGGAACGAAAAACGGGTCCTTGGGGCGGTTGTATGGAGGTTGGATTTGATCCGAAGGGTTGGATCCGAATCAAGAGCTTCAACGGTCATGTTTTCTTCAAGTGTTTCTGGTATTGCTCCTCTTGTCATGGAGCAACTACCCTCGAGTCGGATCGTTCCGGAGGGTTTTACTTTGTTCTGCCGGAGGATAAAACCCTGTACTTTTACAGGGTTGAAGATGAAACTCTCGTGTCTGTTGAGTATTCTTGGACAACACCTTGGCTCGAACCCTTTTGGGTCCTCCCTTTGTACCCTGCAGGTTTGTTCTCGTTGCTAAATTGCAATGGATACACACATTAACATTGTCACTTAATAATAACTATCATTACATACATCTGCTCCTAATTCAGGGAAGACATCAGGCTTTATAACCTAGAGAGTCACCAACAAGCGCATGAGTTGGTTGACATGCCTGGTGCTGATCATCAGAAAGAAACAGAAGCTACAATCTTTTCTAAACTACCTCAGCATTTGATCCCTCTGATTACACAGCACCTATCGACATTCGATTACTTAAACATCCGTTTGTCTTGCAAACAATTCTATGCAGAAGCCCCTCTGACTGAACCAACTATGACTCCACTCAAACTGCGAAATCGTCCCTCATCTCTTCCATTTCTAATGCTACTCAAGTACGAAACGAATAATAATGTCATATGGGACCTCATCGACCCAAGTGGGTTCGACACACGACACCCTATGAAGTTACCCAAGTCCTTCAAAGGAGCCACAATTACCTTCTCGAACAACGGATGGTTGCTTGCCCATAAATTCAACCACACAGTGCTATTCCTGAATCCTTTCAGTGGCGCGTGCCTGAAGTTTCAAGGCCATGATCAACACTTTTCAAGCATAGGCTTTTCCACCATCCCCACATCACCCGATTGCGTGACAATTGGGACAAACATCTTTAATGATCAGATCTTCATTGCCTATTATAGGCATGAGACATGGAACTTTCGCGTGTTTCCTCAACACGCAAAAGGGTTCCTGACAGGCGTATTCAATTCCACCCGCCCTGTTTACCATGGGGGCGGGTTTTACCTTTTGGACGAAAAAGGGTATCTCGGAGTTTTTCAGCTCAAGGGAGGCGAAGAGACTTGGAGAGTGTTCGATAAACCGGTGCCAATGCAATGTAGCCATCACCGAGTCTACTCGAGGCACATAGTTGAATGGGATGGAAACATAGTAGTGGTGATTGTTGGTCATATGGGCAAATGGGTTGATGTTTTTAGATGGGATGCTTCAGAAGAAGATTGGCACGAAATCGAGAGCTTGGGAGATGAAACAATCTACATCAGCCCTCATTCAGGGTTTTCAACGAAAGCAATAGTAAGGTCAGAGAGGGCGAATAAGATATATTTTCCGAGGACATGGGGGTCGAGTGGTATTCTATTCCATGGAGACGAGGAAATGGCACCGCGTAGGAGAAGATGAGTCCGAGCCACTGACTGGTTTTCATGGGACCAAAGAGTTGTTGCAGTGCTGTTGGATGGATCCATCTTGGTTTGATTGATTCTTTTTTGTTTTTTTGTTGTATTTGCACAATATGAAAGTTAGTTACACCAAGAAAAATATGCGCTCTTCTGAAGCCTTTAATCAAAGTAGACTGTCACATATTTGCTTCCCTCATCAATGGACAAGAAGTACGTAATTTATTATCACTAAAAATGTGTGTTGTTCTAGTGTCTGCAGGACACGTATCTATCACCTCATTTATTCATGTTCCAATCAAGTAAGTATCCATGAAATTCACTTCAAGATAAATAATATAATATCAATGCATATAAAACATATAGTGGAAGTGCTTTAATCACTTATTCTTAAAAAGAAACTTCACTTCAGAAGCACATTGATAACTCTTGAAAGTTAAATACTCCATAGTGAAAATGCATTAATCATGGATATCGATATTATTGATTACTTTTTAAAACATGTTTATGAGAATAATGAATAATCACATGAATTAAAGTCTCACAATGATAGATTCCATCCATATGCTCATATAGTATCACAATCATATATCCAATACGCACTATAATTTGTATTATGCTTAGGAAACAAAGTTCATGCATATTTGGTCAATCAATAACAATGCATTTAATTTAGGGATTACGAAACAAGTAGTCTTGTTCATGATACTGAAAAATACTTAATCATTCAATACGATCAACCTATTTCAATAAACCATTTATATCAAATAGTCTTAGACAGATGAGAATACATTACTCGCATTTTGTATGCATAACATTTACAATGAGGTGCATACATATCAAATCATATGAATATTCATGAAATAATAACATCACATGAGGACTCATAATAATCCATAATTATGTACATATCAACAGGATAATATTTCCGTGAACCTAATAATCAATGCTATATTTGATCACCATGCATATAATAAATTTTCTAGCAAGGATGTCAAATTCATAATGCCTCAACCTAGTTTCCCCCAAATAGATTTTCATGATCAAATCAAGTTCACAGTTAGCACTTAGGTTACCAAAGTTAGGAAAATTTAATTGTCCTTGACAGAGTTCAATGTCAATCAACAAAGGGGATGGAGAATAATTAAAACATAACAATTGCTAAAGTCTTTGAACAATGTTAAGAGGGACATCTAAGAAGCAGCGACTTGAAACAACGTGCGCAACATAAACAATAATATCACTTACTATCAAAAGTTCATAAAATAATATCTTGTGCTTTTGATTAAGCTTGATAAGGTTCAACAAGATATTATGATATACAACAGGTACATGTCATTTCCATTTCCTCGTTAATAATTCACTTTTGTATCATTCATGCTTTTCGATTCCGTGTTCCTACTCCTGGTAGGAATATCATCTTTTAAAAGATTAACATGACTATGACCACGACTATGTCAACTGTCACGGCTACTGGCGTGATCTTTGTTTTGCTCATGATTATTCTTGAATTTATATTCAGCCACATTCACTTCAGGGAATAAGACAAAACCATTTGGGGGTTCTGATGATCCCATAGGTCATTATTAATAAAATTTGTACATTTCTCATCTAAACAATAAATTCCACACATGTAACAAAAAATGCTAAATTTAACTAACGATATAAACTTTTTCAACCTTAAGTATACTATCATCGTCTTTCAATGATATTATGCCAATTAACAACACTATTCATAAATATAAATTAGAAGTTCTGGTTCACTAATAAAATAAAATAAACTTCGTATTATTGGGACGAACTTCTGGTTCGTTAATGAAAACACATAAAATCTTATATCTAAAGACTATTAATTAGTACACAACAATCTGACAACAAAGTTGTTCATAAATATAAATTATATAAATTTAATATTAACAAAAGGGTGAACTTCTGGTTCACCAAGAAGATTATACAAATTTCAATATCATAGTGAACTTCTGGCCACTAATGAAAAATAAATGTTTCATTATTGGGGTGAACTTCTGGTTCACTACTAATATTTACACACCTTCAAAGAGAATGACAATCTTAATATTAGTGATGGGGTGAACTTCTGGTTCACCAATAAGAAAAAGAATATCGGAGTGAATCCAATATGAATTGAATAAGTGATAGGGAACGAAGAGACAAAAAGCGTACGTGTAATTAATTACCTTACTTCCAATTGCTACTTGGCATCGCCATCGCTGTAGAAGGATTTAGATTTTGATCTCATAAATTACTTCTAATTCTACATTCTTGACCCTTATCTCTTCATCAAAACTCAAAAACCCTAAACCCTTATAGAATATAGAAAAAAAATAGTAGAGTCTGGTGCTAATAACGTGTTATGAAACAATAATAGATGAACGCGATATAGAGAGAAAAGTGAAGAACAATAGAGACACAGAGAGATTGAGGGAGGAGAATCAGTGAGCTTTTATTCATAACCCACAAGGGGTATTTATACTAATTACATAGTGAGATCACATGAGAAAAATCCTCCTAAACCCTAACCACCTAAGAGATATTAAAGGGCATTCACAAATAAATATATTATTTTATAACATTTTAAACTTTTTTAATAGAATAATTTTAGGCCCTGTTCTTTTATGCGGTATTTTGCGGAATGGTGTGGTGAGGTGTGGTGGAATTGTGGTGGGTTATTGGAATTGTGAGAGATAAAAGTAATGATTCGCGGTAAAATGTGACGGGTTGTGGCAAACTGCGGTAGGTTGTGACACCGCAGTTTGCCAACCGCAGAAAAGAACAGGGCTCATTTTATGACCGAAGGCATAGACACAGAAAATTATTTTTTGTCTATCTTTTTTTAAAGTTAATTAGGGAAAATAAACCAATATATAATATGTAAAAATAATAGTAAAGAACATAAAACGGTCTTTATTGATTAAAAACTATAGTTTTTTTTTTGAAAGTCATTAATAACTATAGTTATTATATACATTAATGCACATACAATAATATCATATCATTTTTAAAAAAAGTTAAATATAATTAAATATAGATTTTCCAAAATATCATCATTAGAATCAATATATTGCCAATCTCACCTTTTGTATATATCAATACGTAAAAATTTAATATATTTTGATGCACGTGGTGTACTTAGATAGATAGACTAGGGTATTGGATATACTATATATACCATTGCATGAGTAGCTTTTGATTGAGGTAGCCAACGTATTGATTTTTGATCCAAGAGTTTTACTTTTACCGGTTGCAGTCCCAACATCAGTTTGGCCACACGTATCAGCAAAATCAGGTACATGCCAAATACCTATCTTCACGTATATTATGCGTCGTGTTAATTCATATATATACTAAACAAGTAAGCTCACTCACCAAAGGAAAAAACTTGTAATTACTTGAGAGGGTGTACAAATACAAAAACAGAGAGAACTTAGAGACAACAACTTGAACCGCAAAGTTAGATGATACTGTAAAGAAAGATAAAACTAAAATCCAACAGAATCCTTGGTCTCTGGGCGGGGCTTGGCATGGATCTTCTTTCACTTGTAACCCTTGGTGAACAGGCTGTGAGAAAAACAACACACACATGAATTTGCTAGTGAATAAAGACATAAGACAACACATAAGGACATAATCATTGATTAGCTTTAAAAGATTCAGAATAGTGGTCTCAGGAATGATTGCAAGGGGCAAAGACAACAACCAATCATCATTAAACCAGACCAGAAGATTGGAGCACAACACGCATATGGATAAAATACTCTGACTCTTAACTAAACCCCTCTCAAACAGCCAAATCAAAGGGGAGTAGACCCAACTATAGTCGACTAAAATTGCCAAGCATAGCCAGATAATCAGCATAGTGTCAAACCCCAACAAGAGAAATTCAAATGGCAGAGAAGAGCTAGTAATATGACCAAAGGATGTTTCTTTCAAGGAGACTGAGATGGTATTGTTGTAATCTGAACTAAAAGAGCAAGAAACAGTCAAAATGACACCCCGACAAGCAGGATTAAGGTATACAAACCAACCAAGCTTGATATGTTCCTTGAGACTCAAAGAACAACAAGGCCCAAAAAATAGGCAAATTCCACTCACAAAACAGAGCTTGGTAGTGCTAAATCTGATGCTTACTACACTAAAAAAACACACTAGCAACAAGTAAATCAGATATAACAACCACCATACATAATCGACATCTTCATCAGATAAAAGCATAATCACAGAGCAATGAACGAAGTCACCTGGAAACGACGGGACATAATCAAAGAGATTAGCTTGCAGGTTCAGCAGATAGGTCGTTGATAGTTGTTCAATTTGAGTCCATGAACGTGTCTCAAATGCAATTCCTCTTGAACATCTACTTAAAACCAAACACGGCCAGATTGGACGATTTCCTTCTACTTCATAGCTTCGAGATCCGCCAACTAAGAGCGGCTTTAGCACGAATGAATCAAAAAATTGACTCCCTTGCCGATTCTTAGGAATGTAGTGAGAGAAATTTCTCAAGAAAGACTTTTGAGAGAGGGTCTCAAGATCTTGACAATTGATCTTGAAATTGGTTCTTGATAGCCAGAGGCTAGGGCTGATAATTTGATATACAACAAGGAAAGGGCTCGGAAGTCCCAAGAGAGCGAAACAAGAGGGGGGATCTGGTGGCTTTCGGGGAATAGAAGCCATGGAAATGAAAGGGTGCTAGGGTTTCATTCAGGAAGGAGGGGGAAGAGCTTTCTCTCACTAGATTCTCTAACCTCTCTCTAGAGTTGCCTATTAATCAAGGGATGTGATTAATGTTGCCTAACTGCTCACTGTAACATATAGTGAATAAAGACATAAGACAACACATAAGGACATAATCACTGATTAGCTTTAAAAGATTCAGAATAGTGGTCGAGATCGAGATGCATAGCGTCTCAATCCTAAGGGGCTACCTTAGGAAGTCCATACCCCTCTATAAGTTGGTAAGTGTTTCACGCCACATCCAATTAAGACAAAAATATGAAATAGTTTACACTATTAATCTTATTAGCACTAAGAGGAAATTAAAAGGAATACAGAGTCATGCATAAAGATATAGAAAACCATATCATTCAATTCGTGCTTTCTTTATTAAGAAATCCTTCTGTGCCAGAGCACTATGAAGTAGCCCTTGAGATAAGAACACAAGGTAATAGCCTCCCAAAGGATTTGGGTTTTGCCATTACTTGCTTCTTGATTTATTTAAGCAAGCATAGAAGTGTGCTTTTTAGCTTGGGGTTACCTATATGGACAATAAGATTATGCTCAAAATATAATCTTAGTTTGGTTACAATTGGTCATCCACTCCCTCGATGGCTTCTTTGGAATATGAACAACAATCTAAGTATAGATTGTTTCTTGCAGATAAAAGATGTTTCCATAATCTTATTAGCCTTGAATTTGTCGTCAAATTTTGTGAAAGCAAGGGATGACCCCAGTAGCAAACCCTTTAAATTACTAGCAATTTATTAATGAAAGTCCTTTATTGGAATGTGCAAGGTATTAAAAATGATTCTAAGATAGCGGAAATAAACTTTTTAGCCTTTAGTATTAGACCTGACATTGTCTTTTTAAGTGAAACTATGGTCAACGAAAAGAATACAAGTAAGATTATTAAGAGATTAAGATTTGATAAAGTTGAATTTAGCCCTTGTAACAATCATTCGGGAGGCCTATGGGCTTTATGGAACACTTCTTTTGTGGAGGTTCATCTTCTCCAAAAAACTCAAAGAGAAATTCACTTGTATGTAAAGGAAAAAAGTACGGGTAAAGAATCCGTTTTATCAGGAATTTATGCTCCTGCCCAATTACGAGAAAAAGATTCTTTTTGGAATAATCTTAAGCTTCTAAATCAAGTGTTCCATCTACCTTGGTGCATCATAGGGGATTGTAATGATATACTATCCCCTGAAGATAAATCGGGAGGACCAATTCCTCATGATAACAGATTTACAAGACTACAAAATTTTTGTCAAGAAATAAATACGAAGGAAATTCGGCCAAATGGGCGTCTTTTCACTTGGAGAAAAACTATACATGGTCATAAAATTTTTGAAAGATTAGATAGACCTTTAGCTCGCCATGATTGGAGTGCTCTCTACCCTTCAGCCTCCTTTACTCATGGGCCTTTCTCTTTCTCAGATCACTGTTACTTGCTTTTAGAGTCCGATCCTAGTAGAGATATTGGTAAAAATCGCTCATTTAGATTTAGCCAACACTGGACCAAGTTTGACAAAGTTGAAAACTTAGTTAAACAAGGTTGGAATTGTAATGTTAGAGGTTTTGCCATGTTCCAAGTTACTCGCAAGCTTAAACAAATTAAGAATTCGTTAAGGGTCTGGAACAGACAAAACACTAGAAACTTTAAAGAAAGATTGGAAACCAATTTATCCAAAATCCAAGCTATAGAGGAAAGACTCCTACAAGACCCGTTCAGTATTCATTTTAACGATTGGCATAACAGACTTATAAGACAAAGAGAAAAAATGTTACTTTTTAACCAAAAATATTGGGGAAAATTCGGCCGCAAGCGTTGGTTGACAGAAGGGGATCGTAGTTCATCATTCTTTCATAGATCAGTCACTTTTAGAAAAAAGAAATCTTTAATATCTGGTATTAAGGACCCATCTGGTGTTTGGATCCAAGATGAGCAAGAAATTCAGGATCGCTTCGTTGAGGAATTTTCCTCAAGATTCAAAGCTTCTAATACTGTCACAAATATTAACCTCCCGATCTTACCTAAGATCACAACAGAACAAAGCAAATTACTTACAGCCATGGCTACAGACGAAGAGATTAAAAATGCGATTGATCAAATGGATCCTGCTAAAGCTCCGGGACCGGATGGTTTTGGTGCAATTTTCTTTCAAAAATATTGGCATTTTATTGGCATTGATATTTCAACAGCCATAAAGGACTTTTTCCGTACTGGAAAATTGCTCAAAGAGGTTAATCATACCTTTATTGCTCTTATCCCAAAAGTGGAAGATCCTACTCTTCCCAACGAATTTAGACCAATAAGTCTTTGTAATACTCTTTATAAGATCATAGCAAAAATTATGGTTAGTCGGCTTAGACCGATATTGGATAACATCATAAGCCCTTTTCAAAGTGCGTTTGTCCCAAATAGACAAATTCATGACAATGTGCTCCTCGCTCATGAAATAATGCATAAATTCAAACAATCTACAGCCGCTAAGCCGTGGGTTGCTTTGAAACTAGATATGGAAAAAGCCTATGACCGGGTTGAGTGGAACTTCTTAAAAAAAACCCTCGATCAAATGGGATTCCCCCCAATATGGACAAACTGGGTAATGGAGTGCATCTCTTACATCTCCTACTCGGTTAGTAAATGATCAGCCTTGTGGTTTTTTCAAACCAACAAGAGGGCTTAGACAAGGGGATCCACTTTCCCCTTACTTGTTTCTTTTATGTATGGAAGTCCTAACTCAATCCCTGGTTCAGCAAAGTCAGGACAAAAAAAAGGGATTGGGAATTAAAATATGTGCGTCAGGAATGAACATTCCGTGTTTGCTTTTTGCTGATGACAGTCTCCTATTTTGTAAAGGGACTGAATCAGCCTGTAAAAACCTTAAGACCATTTTGGACAATTTCTGTGAACAATCTGGACAATTGATCAACTTTCATAAGTCTACAATGATTTTTTCTTCAAAAGCTACGATTAGATACACTGATCGCGCAAAGGGGATCTTCAATATCCCCACCAAAGAATCTTTGGGTAAATACCTTGGTTGCACCTCCATTACCGGCACTAAGAAAATAGAACTGTTTTCACCTATTTTAGAAAAGGCTTCAAAGAAACTCTCTAATTGGAAAGCTAATTCCGTGTCAAAAGCTGGGAGAACAATTCTCATACAAACAAACTTGGAATCACTACCAGCACATACTATGCAATGTTTTCTTATGCCCAAATATACTTGTGAACGTGTTGTGAATAAGTAAATTTTTTCTGGAAGAATTCCTCTGATAAAGGAATGCCCATGATCTCATGGGAAAAAATCTGTAGACCAAAGGATAAAGGGGGGCTTGGCCTCCGCAAGACTCATGCGGTAAACTTAGCTTTCCAATGTAAGTTAGTTTGGAAACTGATTCATGATAGAAACAATCTTTGGGTTTCCCAAATGACTGCTAAGTATAACAACGCTGGAGAATGGTTTGTGAAAAGCCCGAAGCCCACGGACTCTTGGGTTTGGAAAAATCTTTGTAAAGCTTATAAGTTTTGCAAAAAAGGCTTCCGGTGGAAAATTGGGAATGGTGCCAAAGTGAACTTTTGGAATGATAATTGGTGCGATCAAGTACCTTTATCTTCTTTAGTTAAACAATCTTCTTCAATTGAAGGTAGTGACGTAACTGTTCAAGAATTCATTTGTGATAATGAGTGGGATCAATACAAACTAAGACAAGTGCTTCCAGAATCACTTGTCCAATTGGTTCTTAAGACCCCTAATCCTAGTTTTACGGAACATGATGAAGTTTGCTGGGGCCTTTCTGGCAATGGTGAATTTTCAACCAAGTCTGCCACATGGCTTTGCCATGAGTTAGATTCTGGACCTAAATGGGAAGGATCTTGGATTTGGAAGCTCGATATCCAACCAAAGCTAAAAATTTTCCTCTGGCTGATTTTTCATAATGGTCTCCCATTTAGAGGGAATTTAATGCGCAGGGGTATCAAACTGGACTCCTCTTGCCCTATTTGTCTCCAAGAGTTGAAGACTGATTGTCACTTATTATTTCAATGCCACTTCACAAAAAAAGTATGGGATATTGCCAAATCTCATAGATGGCTTTCATCTCCTGTCAATTGGCCAACAGACACCAACGGTAGCAGTATGCTACAAACTCTCAAAAATTCCCTCCCCTCCAACGAAGTTTTGAGAGCTTTCTACCTCATTTGGAGCATATGGAAGGAGCGTAACGATTGCGTCTTCAACAACTCCGTCTTCAACGCTACAAGGGTCATCATCCGAGCCAAGAGAAGTTTTGCAGAATGGCGAAGCGATTCTCTTACGGGATCAACATCTTAATCAGCATCAACATTCTCGGTCTCAGGTGCAACGCCGCCAAATTTTTGTTCGAGAAGGGTGGGAGCAGCCACACGTCAGTTGGGTGAAGTTAAACTTTGATGGCTCCCTAAACCATCAAGGCTCAGCAGTAGGATTCGTCATTCGTGATCACCATGGCCATATTCGAAAAGTTGGGGCTATGCCAGTTAATTCACACTCCATTCTGCTGACAGAAGCCTTGGCTCTCCGTTTTGGTCTTCAACAAGCTATTTTAGAAGGTTTTTCAAAATTGATTGAAGGTGATAGTCTTATTCTCATCCAGGCTATCGAGGATCATCCACACCTTGGCATATTGATATGATTGTTAGAGATATCAAACACTTAATCAGGCAGTTGGAAGATTCTACTATTCGCCACATCTATCGTGAAACAAACTCAGCAGCAGATTGGATGGCTAACTTCGGTTACTCGTTACAATCTGTTGGCCTTTGGATAAGTAGCCCTGCGGCAGATTTTTCTTTTATTATTCATGCAGATAACTTGGGGAGATGCCTTGATAGAAGGGTCTCCTAAGTTCTTGATGTAATTTGTTTACCCGGGTTTAAAAAAAAAATTCATATATATTTTACAGTAATTAGTTTATGTTTAGGATTATATATATTAATAGGATTATTGGACGTTAATAATATCAACTTTGGGGGTATTGGACACTAATAATACAAATTATTTTTTTGGATACTAGCAGTACCAATTATCAACTTATTTTCCTCCAACAGTACACCACCAAGTTGGTATGGTTTTAACTCATTGAAAACATGATGTGACTCCATAATATGTGACGTGGAAGGTATATTAGTGTCCACGTCAAAATTTTCTATGCAAGCTCTGCCTTCCACGTCACGTAATATGGAGCCACACAATTTTTTCATGTGTCAAAACCATACGAAATCGGTTTTGTACTGTTGGTGGAAAATAAGTTGATAGTTGATACTGCTAGTGTCCAAAAAAATAGTATATATTATTAGTATCTAATACCCCCAAAGTTGATATTATTGACATCCAAAAATCCTTGAAAATAAGCGTATATTATTCTCATTTGACTTATATATCAATTACCAATTGTATATAGTCGCCTTGTCTTATAGGGAAGAGATTTATCAAACTCTCTTACCAAACTTAAGTAGTGTTGCAATCATAATCTAAGAAAGGGAGGGTGTTTAGGGAGGAACGAATTCCACGTGAATATATGAGGCATATGGAACCCTATTTAATTATTGCGCCAGGAAGCACTCTTGGATAGGGTCGGATATGATTGATGACTTAACAACATTGATAAGGTAGTTAGGATATCCAACTAACCGTAACTACCTTTATCAACATAAGAAACATGTGCTTAAATGTTTTAGCAAACACGTGAAAGGTAAGCAAAAAACAATCAGAAACCAATTCTTTAATTGTTGATGTTTGGCATGACCGTGTCACACCCCGGCACGCTGGTGCCAAGCTCCCCGCAGACAATTTGATCTTGCCTAAGTTAGACACATTCGTGCCATACCCTGGCACGCCAGTGCCAAACTCTCTTCACCCAAAATTAGGCCTTTTGGATCTGGGAAGTCATCAAATGACTTCCTTAGGTCCTCTTAGCTTATCTTACATCTATATTTGTTAGACCTGGCTCAGATACTCTTGTGAGGCTCTGATACCAGTCGTTAGGATCGAGGTAAAATATAGGGTCTAGTATTTGCAGCGGAAGAGAGAATTATTAGGATGTATAAATTGAGAAGAATATAAAAGGATCAGTAATTAAAAGATAGAGAGGATAAGTCACACGATTTACATGGAAACCCAAATCGGGAAAAAAACCACAGACAGCAACGGAGCAATGATTCACTAGTATAAGGGGCTATATAACGCAGCGAACTCGACGACAAGATCTCAAGGGGTTAATAGCGCAGCGGGAATATAGTGAAGACAAAATAACTCTTTAAAAGGAACTCTCACAACCTAGGGATGGGTAGAGGTGAAGAATGCTCTGTGTGTGTTTTTATCGTATGCCCTAGGTGTATAGATGAATAAAACCCTTTATTTATAGGAAAAACTCCCTATAAACCTAACTTGAGTCCAACCCCAATTAGATTTAGAATCGAATACAATTAGGAAACCTAACATAATAAGGAAACCTAAATAATATCCTAATACAATTAGAAAACAAATAATTTGTGGGATCAAGAGACTAGGTGATTTTAGGACACTTTCTTAACCATATTAATTTTTATACCTTTTAAGTTTACAAAACACACGTGTACATTTGAAAAACACCGACACTACCTTTGCAAAATTTAACGATGCACTTAACTGCTTAATTTAATTAGTTTAAGCTATTTGTTTTCTTGTTGCAGTTGCTTCAATAGTAGGGTCGATCATGATATGCATCAGTATTGTCATATTTTATTTCACGAAGACAAAGGGCATGCGTACACTCTCTATGTTCACCCAAGCGAAAACAAAAGACATCGAAAACATTGAGGCTTTGCTCCAACAGTATGGCGAAAATGCTCCAAAAAGATATGTCTACGCAGACACTAAGCGAATGACTTCTAGTTTCGGATCAAAACTAGGGCAAAGAGGGTATGGGAGCGTTTATAAGGGTAAACTACAAAACGGGCTTCCTGTAGCAGTCAAATTACTAAAAAAATCCATTGACGATGAAAAGAAGTTCGTTAATGAAGTTTCCAGCGTCATGGGGACTAATCATGTGAACATTGTCATCCTAATAGGTCTATGTTTTGAAAGGCATAAAAGAGCCCTAGTCTATGAATACATGCCCAAGGAATCTCTTGACAAATACATATACGGCGGGGCGAATAATAAATGCGAATTAGACATGGGAATACTATTCAAAATTGCAGTGGGCATCACACGAGGCCTCGAATACTTACATCGAGGCTGCAAGACAAGGGTTTTGCAGCTCGACATAAAGCCTCACAATATACTCCTAGACGAAGATTTTGTCCCAAAGATATCGGACTTTGGGCTAGCTAGGCCTTGTCACCAAAGAGAAAGTCGAGTGACAATGTCAGGAGCAAGGGGGACACCAGGATTCATCGCTCCTGAAGTATTTTTCAATGATAGCAAGGGGGACACCAAGATTCATCGCTCCTGAAGTATTTTTCAATGTCAGGAGCAAGGCGAGTTCAATGAGCAGGACAATGAGGTATTGGAGATTTCCAATGATAGTAAGGAGAAACAAGTACAACTAAGAAAGATGGTGATTGTTAGTTTGTGGTGCATCCAAACAAACCCGTCAAGTCGACCATCAATGAGCCATGTGGTGGCTATGCTAGAAGGGAGCCTCGACTCATTGTCGATCCCTCCTGTACCTTTTCTATGTTCCCCACTAAGGTCGTCATTTGACATTATAAGTTGCAGAGGTCTAACTCTTAACATATGTTGTCCAAATGTATGAAAAATTGATGGAATGCCCGGACATCCCGCCCTTTTAAATGTATGAAAAATCGATGGATATACCATTTTTTTGTTTCCCCGACAATGTTTTTCTTTCTTTTTCTATAATGCCCCCGTTGTTTAACCCAAACCCAAATTGATAGACGTACCATTCTTCAATCCAATCATTATAGTGGAGGTATATAAATGTCTCACCACCTATTTCTTTTTCTTTTTAAATAAATTTTGTGAATTGAATTAAAAATTTCAAATATAAATTATCTTAAAATATAATCATGTTTTTGGATGATAAGATAAATAAAATTAAGTTAGATAAAGATAAATATATCATATGAAACTAAAGAACATAGCCTTAATCTAGCTCATTTGTATTTTTTTTATTTATTTGATTTTAACTTTAATTTTGTTTTAAGTTTTCTTGCATTCTTTTTGTTGTATTTTTTTCCCCTTACCTAGAGTATTTATTATCAACTATTTTTAATATGTACTATGTATTCTTGGTCAAATAATATTGGATACATTTTCTTAGTTTTTTTTTTATTTTTATCATGCATGCTCCTGCCTAATTTTGACAAGATCCATAGAAAATATGAACAAATTTTCGCTAGCTGTCTCTCTACTGGTGTGACTGTTGAGCCTTCTACTTTTGTGCACCATCTAATCCAAAACCAATTAAAAACAGAGTAGAAAAAAGATAAAATGAACATGTTCAGAACTCCACATCTTTTATTGAACATGGAGACTATGTGGTAACTGGTAAATTTACTTCAATCTTTACAACACAGTAAAAAGTTACTCAAGCCCTGGTCCTCAAACTCAGCGAAAATAGCCATAGAGTTCAAGGAAGCAAATGCAAAACTTCCACGGCTCCGAAACATCGGTAGTCGGACCGGTCAGGATGACCCGGAAGTATCTGAAGGGAAGCAGAGCCTGGGGCCCAGTCACCGGCCACGACGCGAACTGCCCGGGTTTGCATATCGTGTGGTCGTTCTCGTGGACACGCAAGTCGGTCCAACTCCGCCCGTCCAATGAGCCCTGAAGACTCCAGTGTCTGATGAATGCCCTCGAACCGTCTTGTCTCAAAGTGTAGTAGTTGCACATTAGCTGCACCAAGTGTATATAGGGATGATGTCAATGACCTATTCTTCCAATTCCAAATCTACCCTAAACCCTAAACACTAGGGTAGGTCTAGGGTTTAGGGTTTATAGCGAAAAAGTTTTCCCAAGGAAAGGGTAGGGATGGTTCTTCCCACAAAAATGTTTCCCAAGATTCTACCAAATATGCCCCATGCACCAAGTATATATAGGGATGATGTCAATAATCTATTCTTCCAATTCCGAATCTACCCTAAACCCTAGGGTAGGTTTAGGGTTTACGGTTTACAGCGAGAAAGTTTTCCCAAGGAAAGGGTAGGGATGGTTCTTCCCACAAAAATGTTTCCTAAGATTCTACCAAATGCTCCCCATGCACCAAGTATACATAAGGGTGATGACCGTGATGTCAATAATCTATTCTTCCAATTCTGAATCTACCCTAAACCCTAGGGTAGGTTTAGGGTTTAGGGTTGACAGCGAAAAAGTTTTCCCAAGGAAAAGATAGGGATGGTTCTTCCCATAAAAATGTTTCCTAAGATCTTACAAAAGCACCCCAAGTAAAACAGAGAGACTGAAACGCAACTCTCATGCATATCTACACATTCATTGCAAAGAATTGAAGAAGAAACCTGATGATTTTCGCCGAGATCAACCATCCACCATGAGCAAATCTTGCCGTCCTCAAACCGAGGTCCAGAGAAGGATGTTCCCTGGAAGAACAGAAGGAGGGAAAAATAATTCAAAATCAACTTGAAATAGTTCAACATTTGTGGAGTAAGCAACCGAAATGACTGTAGCTAGTTCAGTCCATCATGTGGTACCTGGTAAGTCCTGGATGCCAACACTTTCGGGTCTGTGAACCGTGACATCGGACTGCTTGCAGTGATACAAATTCTCTGCATAGAAAGAAAGTGCAAAACATGCTCATATCGATTATCACTAACATCGATACAGAAGTAATAAAACCAACCCTCATTCAATAACGTATAAAAAGACGAACCTTGGAAAGCACGGGGTTTACCCATTGGTGTTCCCCATATGACGTGCCTGCATGATATAGAACCCCATTGCTATCCCCGTCGCATATGTACTGTAACTCCTTGTAACTGGATCTCCTGTGATGAAACTGTGGACTGCAGCCGTATACTAGTGTTTAGCAATGGCTCCAGAAATACAACCAATTGACATGAACAACTTAAAAGAGTAAAGAGAACTAAAGCCTACATATCTAACTCATCAGGAACTACAGAGAAATCAGACACCCGCTAGTAGAGAAATCGCACACACACATACACACACATATATGGAGACAGAGAGAGAGAGAGAGAGAGAAAGAGCGGATTTACTTTGTTTCAATCTCTGACAAAGTGAGACTGCATTCTGCATAACCGATGGCTTCGTTAACCTAAAATAAAATATAAAAAAAACAGGTCATTTCCTCAAACAGAACCAAAACAGCAAAACACCACCACCATTATGGGTCTTCCTGTTTTGGATCAAACCATCAATTCAATTCGACAAACACATAGTTTCTTGGTCCAGTTTGGCTTAGCATTTTATGACAGCTTGATTTGAGTTATTTTCCATCCAAATCAAGACCAAATTGCACTTAAAAAAAAATTCGAAATGATGTTCTAATTTCTCCTGTGGAAAAAAAAAATGATGTTCTAAATTCTCCTGTGCTACTTAACCCACAGCCCCAACTCAAAATTTGCTTCTTTTACGATCATTACCCAACTTTGTTTTCTAAAGAAACAAATCACGTTCACTTCTTATGCAGAGGAAGGAACACCACTTACAAGTTGTGCAAAGACAGGGATCAACGTAGTAAGACTGGATTCCTCCAACTGCAAAATCAAAGGAAATAGTAACATTTAGCTAAATCTGTACATGTAATTCCATGCATCCTCATCAGAAAACAAAACCACATATGCACCTTCTTCAGCAAATCAAGAGGCATCAGTGGAAACCGGACGAGTGGCAGCAATTGTGTGAGAGATTCAAGCCTCTCACCAAAGACGCCTTCCGGAGTTGACCATCTCAACAACTCATCCACCGCATCCCATCCACACGGTTCCTCTGCATGCATACTCCACAGCAAAATTGCATTCAGAACCCTCTCTTCGGACGTCACTGTCAAATCCGGGTGCTGCAAAAACCCCATTGTCCTATGGTAAATGGCTACTCAAGCCAACATCGAGGGCCATCAAACATGCAGCAGTAAGTTACAGTTTCAGCACCGTCTGTCCTATGGTAAATGGCACTTTGTGTGTGGACTTTCTTAACTAGGAATCTAAATCAACCCGCGAATGAAGTCCTAACTGACCCGGATGAGAATAAAGACTTCTATTGTTCCTAATGCTGGCAAAATTTCATGTCCGGGTCAGATTTAGATAGGTCAAAAAGTCAAAATTCAGACAAAAAGTTCATGACTGTCACCCGGGTTTTTTCGGGTCAGGTCACACAATTCGGTCAGGCATGAATTCAGGTCATAATCAGGTTCGAACAACAGAAATATGAGAAATATTGTGTCTGAATTTTCAGTCAATTCAGTCAACATTAGACGAAAAATTCATGACGGGACCCGGGTTTTTCAAGTCGGACAAAATTTTGCCAGTTGCAGTCCCATCGACATGGTGATTTGAAGAAGGAACCCACCTGAAGAATGCTCCTAAATGTAGCCTCATCTAACATAGTAAAGTCCATGCTTGCAGTGGTACAGTAATCAAACTTCATTGAGAATTTCCTCTTGCAAGACTCTTCGATAACTTTACATGATGCAACTGACGAAATGACTTGGAGTATTGCACACACTGAATCCTGCAACAAAGTTTCAGAGTTAGCTTAACAACCTACTTTACTTTGCCAAAAACTCTGGTTCCTCGTGATCCATTTAAACTCGTGACACTACAAAAACGCTTGTTGTATGGACCTGCTTCCATTAGATCACGCCATCCCTGCAGGTAATACGTAAGATAGACGTATTAATATTTAATAATCCGTTCTAATATAACTCGTGTCTCATTCATTGTATTCGAGGCTGCGTGCCACTTCTCCGCTCTTTTATGTCCAACTCATGCAAGTCAAACACTATGATTATAACATACGAGCAGAAAACAGAAATAGAAGAATCAAGAAACGGGCATTTCCAAGGATTTCGGAACTACCTCAGAGAGACATTCGAGCAACATCTTGTAGCACTCTTGTTGGAGGGTTGAGACGCCGAATTGATCAGCCAATAGCAAAAGCTGAAGCAATAGGGCTTCATTGTCCCGGATCTCTTCCGGATTAAGCTCTCCGCTGTACATATACTCGAGCATTGTTTTGAATGCTTCTAGATTAACATCCCTCAAACACACCCTTGTTGCAGCGGTCTCGATCATTCCGTTAGTGAACATCTACACATAAAAGTACAATCGTAAAACAATCCAAACAGCCAACAGTTGCTTGCCAAACAGGTCCGTAGTTGAGTTTCACGAACCTTCATAAATGGAACGCTCCATAAACTGATTATAATCTTGTGGGAGTGAGCTACATGCCCGTACGGTTCAATGTAAAGATCCACATCGCTGTAGTCGCCATTTGCACCAAACTGCCTGAGCCTGTGTGAATCAAGAGGGAGTCCATAGGGGAACACCGTAGAACGAAGAGATTGATAGTTTGGATAGCAAATCTCCACATTTTCCCCCGAATTGAACAATCGTTTGTTCGTTTTGAAACGCTCAATGATCTCCTCGCATTGCTTCACCAACGGCGTGAGCTTGAATTGTGCGCTCAAGTCCCGCAGTGGATTGAGTTGAGACTCCGGAATCTAAATCAACAGGGGGAGAAAGATCATTATAGACTTACACAAAATCAACATACCATGCCAAACTATAAGTATCAACTTCCTGTCTACTGACAATGCAAAAGTGACACACTTACAGATTTCAAAACCAGTCTATAACACATTATTGACTATCAAAGTAAAGGTTCATCAGATTTTCCAATTATGAAGACTACAACAACAACAAATTCTCAGCAACAATACACTTGCGCGCAGTCTGAGTGATCCTAATGTAGGTAGAGGCTATTGTATTAAAACAGAAGAAATCCATCAGAGCCAGAACATTTTCCATTACTCCTTTCTCATCTAAATAACAGATCAAATTTAAAGACGAAATTATAACTGAACCCGAATGGATGATCCAATCTTGACCCAAACCTGAAACTGATCCAAAACCCGAAAAGTGACCCAATTAAAATTCACCCCCGAAATGACCCCAAAATTAAACCAGAACCCAATCGGAAAGAATCTCACCTAAACCAAGCCAAACCGATCTTCAACCAACCCGGACCCGAACTGATTCACCCGATTGTCACGTCTACTTGTTACCTCTCTCTACTCACTTCTGCATAAACTATCCTACATAACCACCCACCAAACAAACAGAACCTAAATAGGAAACTAGTACAGTTAAGGGTGAGCGGTTCCGGGTACCCTCAGCTCAAATGAGAAACCTTACCCTTAGCCATTCGACCGGTTCCAAAATTCAGGATCCTTACCCTTACCCGTTCAAACCGGTTACCAAATTTTAAGAACCTTACACCCACCCGGTTCCGGTCTAGTAGTATAAATGCAGAAAATCAAGCATTCATAATCATACCTGAGTTTTGCCAGTATAGACATACAGCAGAAGAGCATGAAGTGTCTCAACCTCAACTTCTGGAAGCTTCACAATATCCTCATCACACCCAAACCCAAACTCCCCAGCCGCCGCCAACACAACCTTATGCGCCGGCACCGCCTTTTCCTGTCTCCCCACCACAAACACCACATCCGACAGCTCCCAACTCCCGACAAAACTCTCCAACCCCCACTTCTCCTCCGCCACGTCATCACTCCCCCCTCTCTCCTCCTCCTCCTCTTCATCCTCCACCCTCGAATCCAGCTGCTTCCACAGCGCCACGTGGTTCGCTGACGTCAGCGGGAACACGCTGACATTCCTGTACCCCACGTGCTTGTCCCAGCTGCTCAACCCGACATACTGGACGCCGCAATTCGGGTTCGGGTCCAGCCACTGGAAGAGAACATTCTGGAAGGGGTACCGACCGTTGCCGACGCAGATGAGGCCGTCGTAGATGCTTATCCAGTAACTCTGGAACGCGGCGGAGGAACACAGCGCGATGCCTTCTACATCCACGACGGTTTTACCGTTGACTTCGATCTTGAGGCGGCGGTTGCGGTTGCTCCCGAGGATGACGGTGTAGTGGGGGCTGCTGTCGGTCTTGTAGTGGTAGTGGCGGCTGCCCAAATGTTCACGGAAGATCAAAGTGACGTCGTTTCGAGCGGAGGCTTCGAAGGTTACGCAACCACGGCCTGGGTCTTTGAATTTTAGGTCATTGCGCCATGCGCATTCGAATGGAGCAACGGTCAGAAATTTCTTCTGCTTCTTCTCAATCATCATTTTCTTGATTCAATCTTCAGAAATCAACAAGAAAGAAACCAAATTTGAGAAAGATAGATTCTTTTTCTTGAATTTTAACTTTCAAGAAATTTGAGAGGAGAAAAAATGAACCCAGAAAACACTGGGAAGTTCTTTATCAGTATGATCACTCAGCCCCATTAAAAGACAGAAAGAATAGAGATTTACAGGACCCACATACAGCTTAGAAAATCAAATCCTAATCTAGCAACTTGGTATCAAATCAGTATTATATAAGCCACATCCTTATAATAGTGAGAAGAAATCAAAATATCTAAGAGCAAATTGACCAAAAAGGACAGGAAAATGATAAGGAAGTCCGAGTAAACCCCACGTCAGATTGCACTAGGAATAACAGGGACAGACAAAGACAAGACAACCTAGAATACTAATTAAGATAAAATTGGGGAATAATTGAAATGGGTCGGACAAAAAACGTACCGGATTCGGTCGCTAAATCCAGGAAAACATCAAAATGGTAGGGTATTCAGGATTTAGCAGGTCAACTTGATCATGAACAATTGAAGATTGAACACAGAAAATGGGTAATTTTCCCTTTTTCTTTCGGATAAAGATGAGAGCTTTGAATCAAAAAGTATATGTATTGCTGTGAATGAATTGAAGAAAGCAAAAATTGGAAACTGGGATTAGATGAAGAAAGCAAGAGGATGAATGATGATGATGAGTAGAAATAAAAAAGAAGGTGAGATTTTAGGGAAGAAATTGAAGGGAGAAAAAGAGAGAGGAAGGGAGGGAGAGACAGAGAGATTGTAACGTGGCGAGTGAAGAGGAGAGGTAGATCTCACAGGTGACGTGTTTCCACATCAAATGTACTATTTTTTATTTGTTTTTGGATGAACAAGTGTACTGTTATTCTACTATTTTTTGGGAAAATATCAGAAGAACACAACAACTGGAATGGGGTCCATTCTTGCATGCTTGAATCCAATATACTGCGGGTCATTTTGGATTCATATCCGGTATTGTTTGGGTTTCGATTGACTTTTGATTTTGGATAATTTAGGTCCGGTTCTTTTATACGGCTGACAATCTGCGGTGTCGTAACCGACCGCATTTTGTCACAACCCATCAAAACATACTATTCCACCACAAATTACTTTTTCAAATGTATTATATATCTTTAATGTAAATTTTTAATCAATACTTTTTCACCATTACTAATGTAATATTTCAACTCACTTTTTTCAATTATTTTTTCACAATTACCAATACAATATTTATATATATACAAAAAACTCATCACAACTTACCAATAACTCACCACAATTCCACCATATCCGCTACAATTTCACCACACCATACCGCAGCATACCGCATAATAGATGTTCTTTTATGAGGTAGTGTGCGGTACTGTAACTCGTCGTATTATTTATTATCTCCATTTCAAAATATTTATCATTTTAACTAATTTTTTTGTCTCAATTTGTCTGTTAGATTTATAATTCCAACGAAAACAACTATCATTCCTTTGTTTTTACCCTTAATTAATAAATTTATTTATCAGTTTTTACAATTCCAACAACTATCATTTTCAATTAATATAGGGGTAATTTGGGTAAGTTATAAACTTTTTACCACATTTCCAATGTACATTGGTTTTCCAAATTTAGTTGGAGTGTCAAACAAAATGGGACAGGGGTAGTAATATTTTTCTACACATTATTACAATCAATATGTTTTTTTACTTTTCTCTTTTTTTACTTTTACCTTCTACTTTTAACATCATTTTTCATCATCTACCATATCAACCATACTTTATACATATTTTACTGTATAATTTTACATCTTATCACATTTTTCATAATTTCATCCAAAAATTTTTAATTGGAAAGTGTGATTATTTTATTTGTTTAGATTTAGATTTAGCAAATTGGATTATGAAAATGATATGCTTTAAAATTAAAAAAGGCTTTCCTGACTCACAATGCATATTTAATTGTAAGAGTAAGTTTAACCGGTCTTTATTGATATTTTTCATGTAATTAAGATAATGGCTAATGCTCCACATATGCTTCAAACAAACTTTCCATGTTGAGGAAGTGCACACCCAAGAGCATTGTTTGACTCTATAGAAGTTGGAGATTTAAAGGATAGTCATTAAGTAAATAGATCATACAATATTCAGCAAAATTTTGAAGTTTCAATTTATATGAGATTAAGACTTAGGTGACAGTCAAATATACAATTTTTTTGTTTCATTAATTAAAGTATCTGTCCATTAAATTAGCAAAAAATTATGTAGAGGTACCCTAACTTTTGAAGAAACAATTATTTGGTACCCTTACTTTTAAGATTAGAAATTACTGGGTGAATTTCCGGCGAAACACCAATTGATTCAAATCATTTTCGTTCACAAAAACAAAGGGCATTTTCATCCACTAAACCACTTAATCAATTTCCCGCCTAAAACTCACCGGTGAATTCAAAACATTGGCCGGTAATTCATCTAATTATTTTTAATTCTAAAAGTTAGGGTACCCCAAAATTTATTTTTAAAAGTTAGGGTACCAGAAAAACATTTCACCAAAAATTAGGGTACCCCTTAGTAATTTTTTGTTAAATTAGCTGTCAGAAATTTGTCATATCACATTTACATAATGGGGCCGGTACCTTTTACAAATCAAATCCTTATAGTCCGGCTTGATATTTTATGGTCTACTTGGTTAATGGGTCATCCCTCAATGTCAAAAATCATTGTGAATATTATGGTGATCCTGTATGCTCTTTGTGGGCCTGACCTTAAGGCTGGACTTCTATTGGACCTATTCCCTTCTTTATGACCACCCATGAAGCTTGTCTGCTTCAAAGAAAAGTTGAGGGAAGTGCACAGTGAGATTGTATGAACTGGGTAATCTCCAAGAACCAACATATATCATCAACACATACATCCACATGGCAAAGGTTGTTATTCACAGAGATTCTAGATATGCAACTTCACAGAACTTCCTAAGCATTCAGTTGGAAAAAGAAAGCTTCTTTTTCTACAACCAAAGAACAAAAACAACATGATTGAGAAAAGAAACAGCATACTGAAGAGGATCCATCCATTCATACACAGAGAAGGGGCAACTTCAGTTGCTCATTCTAACACCCCCCTCCCTCATTCTTCTCACTTCTTATTTCGAAATTTCTTTATGAACAATCACCACATTTTCTTCTCCCTTAGTTGATCATTGTCCACCCATTGAACCCCACACTCTCCAAAAGAAACACGGCCGGCCTGTGTCTTGCTGCGTAGCCAAACTTCGATGTGCTGTACTTCCGATGCACGCCTGTGAGCTTCCCCGTTTCAGCTTTTTGATGGAAATTCACCATTAGCCTCGAGCATTCCCTGCATCGAACCCTCAAAAAGTTCAATATCTTCAAAATGGAAGTTAAGTAAAGACGAAAGGTCGAAGAAGAAGAAGAGTGCTTACAACAAGTTGTCCTGAGAGTAGCCAGTGTGCCATTCACAGGTCCTAGTCCACTGTCTGTAGCCACTCAGGGTGCACTTAGCAGTGAATACTGCGGCCGCTGCTAAAAGTGACAGTGGGAACCTCAGCATTTCGTACTCCACTAGGGATAGCTCGATCAAGAAGAACGACAGCAGTTCAAGCTGGTTCGACAAAACCCACCAACAAATTAGTTTTCTTGGTAATTCAAATGGTTTTCAAAGGTTTTCAACTTGGTTTCATACGGTGACTAAATTAGCTTTCCAGAGGTTTTTCTGTGGGTCCGCAAAAATTAGTCTCTTCATGGACGTTCACGAGGGAAAGGTTGTCTATATTTAGGCAAACGACAATCAAAGCGATTATTTCAGAAGTTACCCTTTTGTCCGCTTCAGCCGCTTTGAGAAACCTCCTCATGAAGGCGTATGGGGTTGGAAGCGATAAGTTGAATTTCAAAGTATTGATCATCAATCTCTCCTAGTGTACGTACGCACGTATGTACCAAAGCAAACAGATCAGATATAGGCAGAAACAATGCACAACAAAGGCAGTCAGTCACATTGAGCGAATGAGTGAGTGGTTACCATTTGAAGGACTTCCTGTCTGCTGTAAGCCCTGTCAGATATTAGAACAAGATCTTCAACAACCGGCACTGAAACCTCTTCGTATTTGCTAGCCAGAAGCATGGCTGTCACCCCTACTAATTGTAGCTTCTTCCTCACTACAGGGTGAAGGGCTAGGAATCGATCTATCAAATTGACCGTAAGATACAGGGTCTCCTCCATCAGTTCAAACTTGTAGTGAACCTGTGAATTGCATGTATAATTCAATCAAACTGCCGATTACGGACTTACTGCAAGGTATCAATTCATGCTTTTGCATACCTCAATTAGCCAATCAATGAGAATGGCTCTCATCCTCTCATTTATATCTGATTGCTTGTCCATATAGTTTGGTGGAACACAACCAACTCTCTGTGTTCATCATTATGAGTATCAGTGAATATATCAAAGAAGCCTGAAATGATGATAAAAAGATGTCCATATTGTTCTCAATCATAAAACATGGACCCTTCTTGAATAGGATAACACTTTGAATACAGGTACAAGAGTCTTTTACATCAATATGCAATCATACTTATGTTTGACAAAGGTTAATGATGCATGTATTCTATAATCACAAATAGAAGTGCACTTAACAAGCTATAAACACCGAGATTTCCTACAATTCGACGCAGAAGAACTTCAATTTCTAACAGATTGAAAGACCCAAGTGATATGACAGAACATGCTGCCTACCTCCATCTTCTTGTAATATGCGTATATATCATCGATATACTCTGTAACTGCAAGCGGATTGTTCTTATCTGCACTATCGATATCCAGTATCGGTTCAGCAATGTCCTCCATTTCGACTTCTTCATCCTAGCATATCAAACCAAAGACCAAAACCCACCAATTGAAAATGAAAATCAGGCAATCATATTTCTGTGCATATACTCATGTGTCACACCAAAAAACAAACAAAGGTGTGTTTGTTTCAGCAATTACCATTCGATCGATTTCCTCCAACATTGCTTCAGTATGTTGCACAAACATAGGAACAGTCATGTCATTGCCAACCTTATCATCTTCAACATCTATGATTGCACAATCTTCATGGTGATTCGGTTTCTTAGTATCCTATGGATGCAAGTAAATTCAGTTCACAGTTCAGGATTGATTCATCTCTAATACTAAGATCTAAAAAATCCACATAAATGTTCAAAGGGTTGACAAAAATGCTCACACCTTTATCACACAGTCCTGCATTTTGGCCATCTCAGCAGCAAATCTTCTATACCCACATCAAAATTCCAAGAAAAAATGACTTAAAATCGCAATGTGATATTATTTCAAATGAAATCAATCAAATTTGCAAAACACAGAAACTATGAAGAAGTACTAACTCACCTTGTAACTGGACGTTGCACTGGATTCGGAGGAAGAATACTCTTACACCTTGCATCTTTACTGAGAAATGCAAGAAGAATCGAATTAAGAAAAATCGAACCCAGTTGCGAAAACCCTAGAAAAATGTTAGGGTTTAAGAAATCATTACTCAAATTGGGCTGTTTGTTTGACTCCGATTATGTTCTGATTGATGTCTCTTAATGCTCTCCGATTATGTCCGATTGGTGCCATCATTTTTCCACCCCTTGCTTGCACGCCTTCATTGATTCAATCGATAAAATCGAAATGAAGAACACATACCCAGATTTCAATTTAGGGTTTAACAGGGAAAATCTCAAAGATGAACTTCGAAATCAAATACCTTGAACATTTGCGTGGGTGGTCATTGTCGGATTGTTCTCATTTGATCCGGCCATTTTCTGTAACGAAACAACCAACCCCCAAATGTCATTCAAAATATAGGGTTAGAACGATCCAAAATCCGAAATTAATTGTCGGATTAAATGCAGGAAAATGGGAGGGAAAAATACGAAATCAAAAAGAATCGATCAAGACAACAAATTTAACCAAAGAAAAAGAGAAATGAGCAGAAACCCAGATGATGAAATTTCAAAAACAGTAATAAAGACTTTGTATTAATTGATTTGATTAATTACCCACCAGGAAAATGGATTAATGATCCGATTAACGAACGATGGTACGTTTCAAATCGATTCTTTCTCAGTCAAACCAACCATTAACAACAAAGGATTGAATGATTGATCGATTAATCAATCAATCAATCTTCTCTCCCTCTCTCTCTCTCTCTCTATCTCTATCTCTCTCTATCTTTCTCTCTCTAAGCAAGGCCGCTCTCAAACGCTGACACTCGCTCTGCAACTCTTTCTGGGTTTTTAGGGTTCGAATCCAAGAGGGAAAGAAAAAAGAAAAAGAAAGAAAAAGAGGAAAAAGAGGAAAAAGAAATGATTTTTACTAAATTGAAGAACAGAAATAAGCGAATTTGAGACGAGAACATCGGATGTGTGTCGGCGAATGATTTTAAATGCAACGGCTAGTTGATCCTATCCCTTGGATCTCAGCCTTCGTCCCAACGGTTATCTCTCTCCTTTTGCTTTCAAATGTTCATTCAATGGAATTAAAAAGAAAATTTAATGGAACTCTTCAGATTCTATCAAGTGCTGTGTAGACCACGCTTTTCCATGTGTCCTATCCCTTGGATAAATGGATTGGCGTCCAGGATTTTGTCACGTGGCGGTGATCGATCATCGTCAGGGGTGGACTCTAAACGAAAGTGGTAAAAGTACGCTCTTAAAAAGCTTTATTTGAAGAAGGAAATTATTTCAAGGTATAGAAAGGTCTTTTCTTTTTTAAGATCAAAAAAAATTCTATCAACGGATAGTTGAATTTATACAATGGGTTCATTATATACAAGTTGGACAAACAATTTTTTGATAGTTCTTGGGTAAATTACACATTTTATATCCTTGTGATGTAGTAATGTTTTAAGGTTAGTTTCACATAAGATTTTTGTAGTCTTTTCTAATTTTAATAATTATACAAAGTAATTTTAATTTTTCACTCTTAATTAATGTAACCTTTGGGGAATAGTATCTCGAAAATTTTTGTCAAATATACAATACTTATTTAAGTTATTATCCTTTTTTCCCAAAAAAAAAAAGAGAAACTATCAAGTTAAACTTTTTAACATATTAAGATAATAATTTACTAATTGGTTATGCTTTTTTTTTTTTTGGTGGCAAAGGAGGGACAAGCCCCAATTTATTCAAACTAAATTGAAAACGTTACATAATGTAAATTCCACGGACCTTCATATGGTCCAATTGTAACAGATATTGAACCTCAGCAGGTGGTTCATTAAAATATTTAACATTTGGATTGTTTCTCACTACAGCTATTTTAGCTAGCTTATTAGCAACTTGGTTCACTTCCCGATAGCAAGTTACAATATTCACCTTCCAGTCTCTCATTTTGAGCCACATCTTGCATTGCAAAATCAAATTGTTGAGCCCCACATTGGCATAAATACCTTCTCCCGTGATCATATGATGGATCGTGAGGGAGTCAACCCACAGATCAATTTTCTTGAAGCCCGCCCCTTCGCTAGCTTAAGACCTTCAACCACGACGTGGAATTCCGCCATTAATGGGGATTGAATACCCAGACACTTGACAAATCCAGCAACCCAGTTACCTCCTGTGCCCCGAATCACACCGCCTACTCCACCAATTTTTTGATCTCCTCGAACTGACCCATCCGTGTACAATTGAAATTCACCAAGCCCTGGTCCAATCCAGTGCAGTCTAATGTCTATTTATAGCAAATATAATTACAATAATGTCATATTACTTATAGTATCTTCAATGTTCGGCAAATGTAATAGTAAAAAAAATGTATTACTTATTATTATGATTAAAATAAATAATATCTAGCTAGTAATTAGATTCCAAAATTTTCAAACCTCTAAGGGCGTGTTTGGAGAAACAAAAAGAATCGGATTGGAGTGGAATGGAATGGGTTCTTATTCCTTTTTTGTTGTTTGGTGAGTATGTTATGGAATGGAACTGTTATTCCAGAGGGTTTCCAATCCCTCCCAAATGGGGGGAATTAGATACCTCCCATAATTAGGGGGAATGGATTTCTACCCCTGTGGAATGGATTGCTGCCTTAGACAGAAAGGGGGTAGAGAGAGAAAAGTTTCATCTTCATAGCTATGCCACACCGCCACCTCAAGGTTGTTGTTGCCGACACATCGGGATCCACCGATGCACCACTACAAGGTCACCACTGCCAACCCACCAGAAACCACCAATAGACCGTGAAGGAAATCGAGCATCACTGGGGGCTTCTCCAGGCCCAACACTCAGCAGAGATCTATTGGTAGTTTAAGAAGCTCGACATCCCTACCAAGAGTGGCAACGAGGAAGCAATTGCCGGAGGGGGGATCGGTGGTGATTCCGAGGAGAGGGCGGAGAAGTCGTGGATAATGGAGATGTGGAGGAGGAGGGTGGCGCGTATGGCGGGAGGGGGCTCGACGACGAGGTCCAATTGCGGCGGCGGAAGTGGGCAGTGAGTCGGTAGCTGTTCGGGGTGGTGAATGCCACAGTGAGGTTTGGAGTTGGAGAGGGAAAGAGTCAATAGATATTTGTTGAATATTATAATATATCAAACAAATAAAAATTGAAGATTGACAAAACATATATTACAATGGTTGATTATTAAAAGTTCAAAAATTATTTATAACTAATAAAAGTATCAAATTTTATTCTACAATATTTATGATGACTCAAAAATAAAAATAGATTTGATTCCATTCCATAACTGCTCATCAAACAGCTGAAATGGAATTTGAATCTATTCCAATTTTTCTCCAAACAACTTCACTTTTAGGTTCTAATTCCATTCCCAACCCCCCAAGATTCTAATTCCAATCTCATTTCAATCCTGAAATCTCTCCAAACAGGCTGTAAGAGCATCCCCGACAACGTGCGGTGGGATGCTCAAAACAACTTCACTTTTAGGTGAGTTGTCAAATTGTGAGTGGCAAAATTGGAAAGAGAGGAAAATGTCACAGGTTTGTTCCCACGAGATGCATGGGATATGAGTTGTGACATGGGAGGGAAATAGAGGAGAGAGATAGGAAGGGAAGGGGGAAGAAGAGAGAGAAAGAGATAAAAAAAGTGAGGAGAGAATGTCGCTGTTAAATTGGACACTACTATTATGTTTTTTGTAACTTTTTTTACGGTATCCAATTGCTTCAATTAATAAATTTCTTACAAATAATATCAAAGAATTACAATTTTTTCTTAAAAATGAACAAGTAAGCAAAGTCATGTTTCCGAAGAAAACCAAGTATTAAATTACAATACCAACAAACACCCCCCTCCCCCACCCACCCACTAACCCAAAAAAAGAATAAAAAAAAAATAAGGGAATGAAAGAAAGAAGCAATATATAGTACATGTATAAATTTCAGGATATTTATAAGTGAACAATCACCCTCTTAAGAGTGAACAACCTTATATCTATAAGCGGAAAATCACACTATTTGGAATATAAACCCGAGGAACACAACAGGAAATAAGTGCACACTCAGCAAGCTAAGGGAAAGAAAGTTTAGGTTAGCGTCTTGCTTGAGCCCCGAGCTTCATCCTCAACAGACTTATTATTGTTATACTTGTACAACTTAGCTACCGTGAGATATATACAAAAATTGACAACCCCCATGATCGAAACCAACCAGTACAGGTTATCCACCCTCCCATGGTTAATATCATGCGGCAACCACAAAGTCTTATCTTCGACCACCCCAACAATGGCAGTACTCAAATAATACCCAACACCAAGACGAAGTGAAGTCATAGCAGTTGAAGTAGTCCTCAATGACGCAGGAAACTCTTGGTAGTAAAACTCAACCTCACCAGGCAAATAAAAAGCAGACCCAAACCCAAGCAATATTAATGGTATTACCAGCCAGAAAACCGACATGGGCGCGATCGCATGGGGTTGGTCCACCAAATGGTGGGTTCGGATCAATCCGAGCCTCTGGTGCTCTAAAATGGCATAGGCAACCATACCTAACATGTTGAAGAAGTAACCTACTCCAACTCGTCGAAGGGTTGTTAGTTGCAAGCCGACGTACTTCCTCCATGCAGGAAAGATGAAGCGATCGAGCATGGCGATGGTGAATGAGGTCCATATTAGGGTTATGACGTACACACTTCCTGCTGGAATTTGGAAATTAGGACCCAAGTGTCGGTCCATGACTAAAGCTTGGACTGGAAGCATGCTGGAACTAACTGCGTAAATGGTGCTCTCGAGTACCCCACCAAGCCAAATTGTTAGGGCTTTTAGGAGTTTCTTTACGTCTTCTACTTCTTGGATGGTGCAAAGTTTCCATGATTTTGCGAGTTGTGAGTTTGCATGGGCGTTATCTTGCTTTATCAGTGCTGCTCGGTTGAAGAATCTGCGTTATGAAACCGATGGTTATTGCCTTAATTAAAATACTATTTTATCACTTAAACATAGCGAAAGAATGTATTACGTGCTTTCTATTGGGTAGGGCGGTTAAATATTGTGATTTGGGTCAAATTCAGGTCCAAATTAAGAATTGGCATCAAACAAAACATGATATGGACATGTCCGGTTGTCCTTGTTTTAAGTTCAGACTTTAAAAACATACTCGATCCATACTCGATTTTTTCTAAGGTCAGGCTAAACTAGATGTTCAGATCAGACTATTTTCAGCAGTCCTACTTTTGAGCGAATTTCAATCTAGTTTGAGTACCGTAGACTTGCGCTGGGAGCTCCATCTTGACTCTTCAATCCGCTATTTTCACTGAAGTACTCCTCATCACCTCCTATGGACACATTCGCCTTGCAAACCGAAGCAACAAAAACTCGAGCTATGCTCACAAAAGGGCTACCCTGAGGCATCAAACGAACGTAGAATCGCGATCCAAGCAAGAAAAGCGTAATGGCAGACGTGCAAGCGATGGCATTGATCCCATACCCAAGTGCCCAATTCACATTGTCTTGCACGTAAACTACGACAGTGAATGCAAAGACACCACCCATTTCGATGGCGAACATGAACCAGTTGAAATAGACACTTCGATCTTCCTTCTTGCGAAATTGGTCAGCGCCAACAGTTCCAAGTAAAAAGCGTGTTCCGCCAAGCCCTATTGTGGCTATGGCGATGGTCGTATACAAGAATGCATATTGACCACTCGAGGGGGCTTGGCATGTGTTCGAGCTTGGGCTACATGATGGTGGCGTCAAGTGTGGAACTGCGGCTGATGTTATGAACATGAGTCCACCCTGTAAAATGTTAACATGTATAGTTGAATAATCTAAGCAATTCAAAGTACTAATATACTATTAGAATTTCATGACAGATCGATATGATTGAAAATATTCAAGAAATCATCTCCATCTCTATGAGTTCACAATCCATCCAATGTCTTATTAAAAGAAGCAAATTTTGTGCAGCTGAATGGCAAACCAAAGACCATTATACAAATAATTTTATTTTATGGACTTATAGTCCATTTTTTTGAGCTTTCTTTAATGTTGCATGAGGACGAATTGAGCACCTCTCATGAGAAGTTTATAACTCATTCTACTCCTAAAATATAAATTAACATTTAGTAATACTAATATTTGCTAGATGAATATTTACAGGTAGATATCTAATATTTGCTCAAGGTTTTTAGATGAGAAGGTTAAGTTTTACTTTCTTCATATTTGTCTTGCCCGATTTAGATCCGAATTTATGCTTGTACAATTTGTCTGACCTCAAAAACAAGTGAAAAAACGGGTTATCGAACATCAAGCTTTCATCCGATGCCCGATTTGTCCGAACTAAAATTACGTGAACTAGATTTTTGCCAGCTCTACATGCATGCACCCTAACCTTACATCTTTGTTAACTAATACTAACACTATTTGTTCCATGGTAATACGGTAACGATCAATAAGATTCAAAAGGTTATTCCAAATCACAAACCTAACCTGAAATATACGTATTTCAAACGTCACTTTACCAAATACTAATATAGGATCGAAATACTAGCATGCATTTTTAACCTAATGTAAATCTTCAACACTATGGTGGATGAAAACTCAGATTATTAATACATGATTTAGAGATGAAAGAAGACTTACCAAAAGAGTTAGGAAAGCAGAAACAAGGACAACCCAATAAGAGCCAAAAAAGGAGTCAGCTAGAATTGCAGCCAGGGTTGGGAAGGTGTTGAAGCCACCAGCTGCTACATTATGAATTTGTGCACCTGCTATTGGGTTTATGTTGTACTTTTTTATTGCATATACTGTTATATTTGAATACCACCCTCCTCCTGCTATTGATAACCCTATACCCGTACCTGCATTTATATACATTTTTCAACATTTTTTTCTAATTAGCAATAATAATAATAATAATAATAATAATAATAATAATAATAATCTAATATTCCTTTAACTGAGATATTTCAGATATTAATGCATACTCTCGTCGCATGTGAGTTTAATTTGGCAACTAACACGTGTGTCACTTACGTACACAACTCATCTCAAAGTTTACATAGGAATATATACTTCACAAGCATATACTCCCTCCGTCCCATATTAATTGATACTTAAACTAATTTTTTTTGTCCCAAAATAATTGTCACTTTTCATTTTCCAATACCTAATTTAATTATTTTAACTTTAATAATCATGTTAACTTTTTACTTTGTCAATTAATAAAAACTATTTCTACTCACATTCTCTCACTACCTACGCATTGGTATCCGAAAAAATACATTGGAAAATAGTGATATTTAATTATATGGGTTGTTTTTTTAGTTAAACATTGGTATGTGAAAATTTTCAAAATATGTCAATTAATATGGGACGGAGGGAGTATATGTTAATTACATGTTGTCAGTATAATGTGAACCAATTTGTTAGAAAGAAGACATAAGTATATGATTAAGACTTGTTACTACCTCCATCCCAAATTGTTTGTCCATCTACCTAACTCCCTTGTTCAAAAATGTTTGTCCATTTTATAATTCCAATGATTGTAATTTCTATTATACCCCTAATAAATACTCTTTTGTTTCTTTTTTATTTTTCTTCATATGAGAAAAGTAAAGACAATTCTAGTACATTACACATTTTTCACCCCATTTTCTATATATGACCATTGGACTTTTAAATATAGTTGGATGGACAAACAATATGGGACGGAGGTAGAATTTAAAAGGCCTCCTTATTAATTACTAATAGTCCTAAAATTTGCAACACAAGCAATCTCTTTTGCAAAAATTTAGAAAACTTAGGTAGATATTTGATTATTTAATTAGAAAACTTTGGTAAATATTCATACGCGTACACATATATAACAATTTTAAAGGATTGGGGGTAATAGATGCTGAAACTCATACGCAAAAACCTCGGGACATTGCATAACCCACAACTGTACCATCTAAGGGTCGGGGTACCAATGATACCAATGATCGATCTACTACTTCCGTTCCTAAATAAGTGTTCATTTAACTAAGCTTTGACCTTTAATTATTCACAAATTATATTAAATTACAATATGAAATTATCACCATTAGAAAGGTACTGTACTAAAAATTACAATGGTGGTGATTTTGTATTGTAACTCATTATAATTTGTGAGTAATTAACAGCTAAAACTTAATCAAATTGACAGTTATTTTATAGAGGGAATTAAGGAGTACGTCATTTTGAAGGCCAAACTCATTCATTAGTCACTTTTGGGCATCTTATTTATACAGTATGTTTTCTGCACAATCATATTAGCAAATTTAGCTTCTCATTCAAAATCTTGAATAAACCGGTCATGTACGAGCACTCATATATATACACATCATAATGCATGCATGTACTTACTGTAAGCATATACTTCATGCTGAACAATTTTACTTTCATGAGTAAAAACTCAGAACAAGTTAATAAATAATCTGACACTTCTCTTACAATACAAACTCCAAGACCATATAATAAATTATAGCGTTTAAGTATATAGTCAAGATCAATCTAGATAAAAGCGGAGTCGATCGTGACCTACCAATGAGAAAGGGGAAGGTGATCCATCCTCCTTTCTTTCTGCCATTGTCGACCGTTGATTCAACATCCTTGCCCTTGCTTTCTACTTCTCCATGGCTTATTTGTTGATTTGATAACTCCATTTCCAAATTCTTGGCCTCCATTATATTAATTATCTCCTCCTATTTGCTTATTTTGTATAGTACTAAGTTTTTTGTTGATAATTTATGCGACCATATATTTATAGTGACGCTCCATCAATATTTTAGTGCATAGTCAACTCCAAGTGTGCTGTTTGCAAGCGTATCCAACTAATCAACCAATAGTATACTAGGGGAGTTATATGTGTCCACTTGTCAAAATGAATAATATTGTCCAAACAATTTATTCTCCAACTGGCTTTTAAAATTAATCCCTTAATATAGGGGTCTTTGAAAATTGCGGAATTAATCCAGTTTTAAAAATTCTTAATATATATAATGACTTTTTATGTAAATTACTATTGTTAGAAAAATAGTATCTTAAAAATATAATATTGTAATTGTGGGAATATTATATTTTTAAAGCAGTAGGGAAAATGTTGGTAGGAAAAATTTTCCACCATTTTAGCGAAAGTGGTTGAAATTTCCAACCATTTTTCGCACCTAAAATTAGAAAAATAATTGGAAAACTTAAAAAAGTGAAGTGGTTACTAAAATGGTTGGTTTTTCCAATCATTTTAAATTGGTTAGTAATACACAGATTTTTAGTAGTGTTCGTCCCACATTATTTGTCATCTTTGAATATTGTGCCGTCAAATTAAAAAAATTTGACCATAAATATCTCAATATATGCAAAGACTTGTTATATACAATTAGTACATACCATTAAATCTATAACAAAAATATCCTAAAAATATATTACAATTATTCATAAAATACTTTACAAAATTATTAATAAAAAGTATTATACGAAATAAATAATATAAAATGGTGGGAATATTTTCAAAACTTATAAATCTTAAATGCTTGATCACATGGGCCAAATAAAAATTGATATATTAGTTGTATAAGTAGTGCATACAGGCAGCAGATCGAGGGAAACAAGTTTGAAGGAATATATAGGTATTTAATTATTTATTGATTAATTAATTATCTCTACACTTAGCCTCACCTGAAAACCAGTTGACTTTCCGTTGCTAAAAGAAATGGTTGACTTTCCACAGAAATTATTGGTATTTGAGTATTGGATGATGGGAAGATGCGACAAAACGAAATATACAGGACAGGCACGTAGTGGAGAATGGAGATCGACTCACCTCTTGTTTAAAAGAGTAGATATAGGATATATCCTAGTTAACGTTCGTGTGAAAATATAATCATCATTATTCAAGATGGTTATAATAATAATAATCTTAAAATTCACTTAGATTATTCTAAATGTAATTTTATTTTAAAATTACATTTAATGTTCGTGTGAATCCTTAATACCAAGAGAGATGCATGTCAGACTCATAACAGACTGACAGAGTGCCCTCACTATATTTAGCCACAACTTAATTTGGATGGAGTGACGAATTTTTCCGTTGCATTTTCCGTCGCAATATGACAAATATTTAGTAGTGTGAAAATATGATTATTAGACGTTAATACACTGCACTTTGAAGACTTTGAACAATAATATAAAATATGTAATGAACTATACATATATGTAATGATATCCTAACACAAGTAAAGGATATATGAGGGATTATCATAAAAGAAAAGAATATGATATGAGTTCAGAGTACTCTAGTTATCCGCAAAATCCAAAAGCCAGAAAAAGATCCAGCTCATTGAACACATAAATAGAACACAAACGTGGGCGAAATGAACATGATTACCACTGCATGCCTTGCCTGAAATCAAATGACGTCTCACAGCACGTGAATCTCACGCCCCAAACCAAAACAACGCCAACCCCAGAAGTCACAACACAACCGAAATCGACGGCTGAAAATATCCCACGGATCACAACCGTACAATTATAAGATGTGCGGTCTGGTAATCTCTCTCTGTCGTTCAGTCTTCTCAACACCAAATCCACTCGAAATGGCGGCGTCGGGGGATGATGGAATCACCCACCGGTCACTCACAGTCAACGGGATCACCGTCCGCGTGGCGGAAAAGGGACAGGGCCCACTGGTCCTGTTCCTCCACGGGTTCCCGGAACTTTGGTACTCCTGGCGGCACCAGATAATAGCCCTCGCCGACCTCGGGTACCGCGCCGTCGCCCCCAACATGCGGGGATACGGCGGCACCGACGCGCCGCAGGAGGCGAGTAGCTACACGTACTGCCACGTGGTGGGGGACCTGGTCGGGTTACTGGATGAGCTGGTGGGGCCCCACGAGAAGGTGTTCGTGGTGGGCCATGATTGGGGGGCACTTATCGCGTGGCATCTCTGCCTCTTCCGACCCGACCGTGTGGCGGCGCTGGTGAATATGAGCGTGGCTTTTTCGCCGCGGAATCCGAAGTGCGGGCCGGTCGACAGGCTTCGGGCCGCCTACGGCGATGACTACTATATCTCCCGGTTTCAGGTTATGATCTCATCTGCTTGTCCTTTGATTTTGTTCGTGCTCTGGGCTGGAGTTAGATTTGTATCGGTAAATTTTGGTAAAGGTTAAAATTTAAACAAGAAATTGACGTTCAGGTCTGATTCCATTAAAACGTGTTATGGATTAGTTAATTACCCTTTCTACCTGTACAATTAGACCTAGTAATTAGATATTTTGTAGACCTGATAAACTGGTTATTTGGGCTCGGGTTTGACTCATTTGGGTTGGGTCAATTTGAGTGAATAATATTTGTTTGTGTCGAGTTAATGTTGGGTCACTTTGTTTTTTTATAATTCGGGTTAAGCCAGGTTGGGTTGGGTTGGGTCATGTTGGGCTCAGGTCCATTCCCGGGTTCGGTTGGGTCAGTTTTGCCATGTTTTGGATCCATTTGAATTGGGTCAGTCTTACATAGGTCAGGTAAATGTTCAAGTTTTGGATTATTTTTCAGGTTGGGTTAATTTTGGATCGCACGATTTTTTGTTAGACAAAATTGTCGTTCTAAAACGAATAACTTTGGTAGAAAGTTAAATTCAGGTAAAATTAGGTCCGTGTTGTGTTACATCGAGTTTAGGTCCATTTTGGATGAATTAATTTTAACATTTTCAGATCTTGGTCGGGTTAGACTTGGCTGTGTCATTCGGTTCAGGATCTTACTTTGTTAGTTGTAAAGTTAGGAGCAAAGTTACACTTGGACAAGGGGTGACCATGCCCCTAGACTTGAAAGAAGTGTATATTAGTTAAGTTCAATTCTTGAAAGATACTAAAGTGGATTGTCTGTTAGTCCATATTAATTAGCCACTTAGACCAAATGCAACAGGGGGAACACCATATTGGAACATGCGCTAAGTTCTCAAGTTTTATTACAATAGGGAATGAAAATCTGGGAATGTAAAATTGGAACACTCCATAGTTCCTGGAATTTCACCATTTCAACAAATTAAAAGGTGACATGTGGCATTAATATAGGTAAAAGGAAAAAAGTAAACTAGCCAAACAAATATTTTATAGTAAAGTGTAAGAATGAGTTCCTATTGTCGTAGAATAAATGGAATGAAATTCCAAAAAATAGGAATTATTGGTGATGTGGAAGGAGGGGACCACCAATTTCATTCCAAAAACAGGATCACCGTTGTATTGCTCTTAAGACCCTGTTTTTTTGCGTGGTACTGGTTCCACACCATACCTGTCATATTTTTTCACACTTACAATAAATTCTTTCATACCATATCATTCTACACCTTACCACAATAATTATAATTTTCTCTATCCTCTCTTTTCTCTCTCTTTACTTTTCTCTCATACTTTTCATATTCTCTCTCCTCATCAATCATGTAAATCATTCTTACACCAAATTTTACCATATCTTGTAATATCATACCACATTTTTCACAACATTGTCATACTATACCATTTACCGCACAAAAGAACGGGCCTTAGCCCTCTTCACACTACGGCCTGACGCCCTGGCCTAGCCTTGTCCCCGTGTAAATTACATGTTGCTTTGTAAAATAAAACGGCTCCGGAAGTTAATGATACAAATATAATTTGTTATTTCGAATAGTTTAGTGATAATTTAATCCAAACACTCGTGAAATGAATGAAGGTGGTCGGAGAAATGGAAGTAGAGATTAACGAAACAGGAGGTGCAGAGTCATTGCTAAGGCGGATCTTCTCCTTTCGGACACCAGGGCCACTGTTCCTTCCCAAGGAACAGTGGCACAACAATTTACCTCCTTTCCCTTCTTGGTTGTCCCCAAAAGAAGCCGCTTACTTTTTCGACACCTTCAACAAGACGGGCTTCACCGGAGGACTCAATTACTACCGCGCTCTCAATCTGTATGTGTCAACTTAAAAAAATTGACCAACTTTCTCATAAAACAACTGCAAAAACATGACATGTACACCATTACATACGTACATACGTGTTCCTAAACCCGATCATGATGAAACGCATGCATTGTTGCAGAAACTGGGAGATAACAGCACCGTGGACAGGAGCTCAAGTGAAAGTACCGACGAAGTTCATAGTTGGAGATTTAGACTTGACATACCATTTGCCAGGGGTTAAAGATTACATTGGAAAGGGTGGAATGAAGAAGGATGTGCCCTTTCTTCAGGATGTGGTTATCCTCCCAGGAGTAGGTCATTTTCTACAGCAGGAGCAACCACAAATTGTCACCAAACATATCCATGACTTCCTTCAGAAATTCTCACCTTAGGTTTTACTGTAGTAAATCAAATAAACATGCTTGAAGTTCATGCTCACAAATGATGATCGATGTATGGAGACTGTTGTACACTGCTTCTTAATTTGGGGACATAATAACTAGTATGTATCACTTCCTAGCATATATGGGATTATATTATTGGGACTTGTAGAGTGCATAAATTTATGAGTATGAGTGTATATATTTATGAGTATACTCATAAAATTAATAAGTGTATACATGTTCATAAATTCTATGAGTATGACGCCCCGTTTCCCTTCTATTCCTGACTCTCTCGTCTTCCATTATTATCCCTTTTCGTTTTTAAATTGGGCTTCTACTTGCTTTTCAAAAAGTTTTTATCGCTTGGGTCTGTCGGAATCAACTTCTTCATGCATTTTTGTGCATGGGGGAAGATTTAGTGGGACTACAATGGTTATTGTGATTGTTGTATGTTCATAAATGAAGTAAATTTGGTGTAATGCATCTATAGTAGTGTGCTGGGATAAAAATGTCATTGAACTTTCCCATATAGTCAAATTTGTCATTATTCTTTCTAAATTGTAAAAAATGTCATCTATGTTTCTAAATTGGTGAAAAATACCACTGCAACCGGTTGTAGCCGGTCATAACCCTTTCCCTTCATTCTCAAATCTCCCACCCCTTCATCCTCCTCGTCAGACCTCCACACCCAACTGCGCCACCTGCGGAAGCAACGCCGGCAACGACATCGAGAGGCAGTTGAGTGTGAGCGGAACTAATTGGGGCTCCTGATCACTGCGCTTGATTGGTACTGATTTGCTTTCGCTTTTCTGGGTTTGACTTTGATTTTGATTTTGGTGTTCAATTCTGTTGGTATTGGTGGTTTTTTTTGTGGGGATTCTAGGGTTTATTGTTGGGAATTGCATTGTGCTGATTTTGGTGTTCAATTCTGTTGGTATTGGATGGTGGTTATAGAGTTGAGGGGTATCCATGGTGATGTGGTGGGACGGTGGCTGTGTGATGGTGATGATCAAGTAAGGGGAGGTGATGAAATGTGGGAGATGAAGATGGGGAATTTGGGGGTTTTCTTTTTTTTTTTTTTGAAATTAGGGTTAGATTACCTGTTATATCAGGTTGAAAATAGTTTTGAGTGACATTTTTGATCAATTTGGAAACACAAGTGACATTTTTGAAAGAATAATGGTAAATTTGACTAAATGGGAAAGTTTGACATTTTTATCCCAGCACTCATCTATAGTGAGCTTGACATTTTGGACTATGTAAACCTCCGACTATAAGGGCATGGGTAATGTTGTTCCTAATTTTCATAATTTTAATGAGGATTCACCTTTTTATATATCATATATAATATATAATTTCTACTCCTACTCAAACCTACCCAACTTTATTTCCCCAAAATTTTACATATAGACCGAAAGAAAACATATAGACCGAAAGAAAAAATCATTTTTGCATTAACTAAACCATTGTTTGTCAGTGATATTTTGTAAGTTTTGAGAAGGCATACCATAACTATCAACATTTAAAACTTTAATACTAGTTTTATGAAGGTAGTTTCACATAAATCCTTTCCTCAAAACTGCAATTACAAATAAATGTATGTAACGTATGTGCATTATTGGTAACTTTAATCCCAAATGAAATTACTGAATTCTGGAGGCCCAAATTGAATTATTCAAGAGTCCAACCCTAATTTCCCATGTAGAAGCCCAAATACGATCTTAAGAAAACGTTAAAAAAAACAGCTGAAAAGTGAAGAAGCAATAAATTCTGAGTCATCGTGGGTGGAAAAACAACCCCGTTGAACGTGAAAATCCAGACGAGACGACAATCTGACAGACACCTTCCTTCTTTCTTTCTTTCCTCTCTCTCTCTCTCTCTCTCTCTCTCTCTCTCTCTCACTAGTGGGTGAAGAAAAAAAAGGGAAAATGGACGTCGACATTCATTATTGAATTGATTCGATTAACAAACCACAAATGGGATCAAATTACCAAATGTTGTTGTGATGCAATGAAATGAGAAAACAAAGAAAGAAAGAAGGAAAGAAAGAACAACAAGTTACCCCACTCTCTTTCTTTCTCGACTAGATTCAGATGGATTCTCTCTCATATTGTTGGATCTTCCTCGTCTGTTTGATATCTTTCTCATTTTTTGATGTTCATGCTCGGAGTAATTCCCCTAATTCTTCAATTACTCCAATCAATCGCGATCTCTATCATTCAAGGTACATACATACCCTTTTTCTTCTTCTTTTATTTTTTTGCGATTCATTTTGAGCTCTTTTTTGTTTGATTTTTGTGAAAAGGAGCGAAATTTGGTCGGGAAAGTTCGATTTTTCGGGATTTGTTTTCTGGGTCGTGCTCCAATTTTCGTGGGTGTGATTGTTTTTTGTTTACGTAATTCATTTTACCCCTTTCCACCTCTTCTGTTAAACTTAAAAGGGAAAAAAAAAGATTTTGGCTGTAAAAAAACAGTGCGAATTTTATTGGGGAAGTAAATTATTGGGATTTGTTTTGTGGGTTTTGTTCCAATTTTTGTGGGTGTGATTTGATTTTGGTTGCAGTGATGACTTGATGGAAGAGATCGAAGCACTGGTACAGCGTCATCCAAGCAAGTTCACTGTGAGTTTTTTTTTTTTTAAAAAAAAATGCTGCAATTTTTGATATTGTACATAAATGGGTTAGCTTGCTAATTAAGATTTTGGAATTAAGTGTTAATCTTTAGTTGTTGTATATATCTGACAGATGGAAACATTTGAAGCTGAAAATAAAGGGTATATGGCCCATGTAGCTGTTGTAACTTATTGCAGGAATAGACAGGAAGATGATAAATCCAAATTCAGGATACTTCTTGTGAGTTTCTTTACTCTTTTCTGTTAATTTTCAGTGATGGGTAACTAGATTAAGCACTAGAAATTGTGTCTGGTTAGATTAAAACTGCATTGTGCTGGATTGGATCAGCTTGTTTGATGGGTGTTTGAAGCTCAATTTGTTAGATTGTGATCATTTGTTTCATGATGAATGAGGATATTATAGCTTAGTTCAGAGAATTTTATCTTGTTAATCGTAACCAATACTCCGAAATCCCGGCTAGGCGAGGTATGGAAGGGTAAAATGTAACAGGCTTACCCCTAAATTTTGCAATTTATAGAGACCGGTTCTAATTGACCCAAGATTTAGAAATCGTTTGCTATCTAATGTTCCATGGAAAAGAAGCAGAGGAGATTTAATGAGGCATTTAACTTTAGTCCATTACAATGTAAGTTGAAAAAGATGATCTTTTCAACTATCCAGAGATTGGACATAAGCATTTTTATCTTGTAAGCAGAAAAAGAAACCGTATGGAGTGAAGTTTGAGTCCTTTAGTAAATGTTTCTGAGATACAATTTGGCAAATAGTGGTTAGATTTTTCTCAGATTGGTGATTGGTGCTGTTTTTGACAGATGATTCCTTGTCTTCCAGAGTTTTGGGCAGCATGGAAGAGAGCTCATAACATCGGAGCTTGCTTTAAGAATCCTATCAATTTTGAGTGAGGAGGAGTTTCTGCCCAATATGGATAGATTGTCCTTGAATGCCACACTTGACAAGCTTATTATCAAGGTAATTTAATTCCGCTCCACAGCTAAAAATGTGACTTCATCATACTTATGTTTTAGCTTGGATTGTAGCCAACTTCAATCCAATGCCTAACAAAACTTCCTTGTATTATTGCAAGGAGTGAAAACTGCTCGAGTTTAATCTAAGGGTTTCAAACAAATAGTCTTCTTATGATTTAGGAATAAAGCCGTTACATCTGACACTCCTCCTGCCCTACTTGCATAGGACTCTAGGGTACAGATTTAGATATTTCTTTCTATTAAGCATTCAAATATTGGAACATTTGTTTAAAAGTACAGAATAAATTTGTCATTGGACCGTTTGTTGCTTACTCTTCGCTTTGGAAAAGGTTGGTTATGAAGACATGGTTGCTAAGTTCTATCTAGATCTGGGATGAAGTGTTGAAGCAGTAAAACCTTCTCTTGTACCGTGGGAGAAATCGAAAGGAAAAGAAGTCGCAACATTTTCTTTAGACAAACTCCTCTTTATCAATTATCTATACAAGCAGACTCCCCCAACGGAAAATTTGACTTGAAAGTCATACTTGTGATGTCTGCTAGTCCTCCTTGTCAATAGGGCTCAATGTGTCATCGAGAGATGCTACATATAATTCGGGAAGTGGCTGCATTATTAAGAGAAATTGAACAAGATTCCATTTTGCCATCGCTTGATCGCGGGTTTGTTATTAAGAGATTCTAATATCTGGTTGTGTGAATTCAGATTGTGCCGATGGAAAATCCAAATGGCAGGAAACTTGTAGAATCTGGAGACTTTTGTGAAAGGAGAAATGGCATGTATCCGACTTAATACAACTCTGTTTTGGTAAACTGCTTCTTGTGCTCTATAGAAAGTATCTCTGAAAGCCCATATATTGTGTGACAGGAAGAGGAGTTGATCTCAATCGCAACTGGAGCATAGACTGGGGCAAAAAAGAACCGGTTAGCATCTCTTCATTTTGCATTTTGTCCATGTTTTTTCGTCAGTGTTATGACATGTGATTTAACCAAGCAAGTAAAAGAGAGTGCTTATAGTGCATAACATGTGATGTAACTATGCAAGTAAAAAGGAGTGCTTATGTTTAGGATTATGATCATGATCCATGGCATATGTGTATAAAACCTTTAAGTTTTCTTTTGGCTTATCTGACTTGCACTTTCTACGTGTTAGTTTTCTGCATGGAGACTTAAGTACTTGCCTTTTTCATGTGTTTGTTTGTAATTAGGATTATGATCCCTACGAAGAAAGTCCTGGAAGTTCTCCTTTCAGTGAACCTGAAGCACAGATAATGCGGAAACTTGCCCTGTCATATCAGCCACATCTATGGGTTAATGTGCACTCTGGAATGGAAGTAAGTTCTTACTTTGTTTACGTCTGTTTCACAGCAGAAGATTTGTCAGTTAACTGGTGAAAAGATCAGCTGTCATAGTACTGTTCTATTGGATATGCTTGTATATTAATTTGTAATTTGGGTGGGGTTGGATACTGTCTTTAATTATCTTATGAAATGATTCATTTAATAATTGAAATAAATCAAGTGTGGTCACATATCGGTTTGGCTGTAAAGAGATTTGTCAGCGATGCTTGCATAATGTATCAAACTATCAGCTGCCTCGTCTTGTATGGTGGATGATATCCTGCATTTTTCTTATTTATCTATTTGGGTAAATTATAGTACTTATAATTGTTCGACACGCACAATGATCCACAATACACTCAACCTGAATGTTGATTTGTGCTTGTGGACTGTAACTACTACATGGTACATCTGTGACCGAGCTTTGGAGATATCAGAGGAACATTCTCTTTTCTTTTCTTTTTTTTCTTTTTCTTTTCTTCGACCTAAAGATTGGAGTCTTGTAAACGTAGACCGAAAGAAAATGAAGAGAAGCTCTCACACAGCAGATGAAGAGTAGGCATTTGCTTCTTTGAAAAGGAGAAGTTGGAGCGACTGTTTGAAGCTGCTGTGTTAATAGAGTAGTTGCATTTTGCTACACTGATAACAACCGAAGGACTTTGGTTTCTATCATTCTACTAGAAACAGATGGCTGTAAAATATGGTTCGCCACTGACATTATTCTGCCCGTTTCTTTTCTGTATGTTCCTCAGGCGTTATTTATGCCATATGACCACAGAAACACAACTCCAGACGGGGTATTGTCAATGAGAATGAAAGCACTGACCGCTCAGTTAAATAATCTGCACTTCCAAGGTCGTTGCATGACAGGTTCCGGAGGTGGCTCTGTCGGGTTAGTTTTTACTTATCTAAATCGCTTATGTTCTTGGTAAATTTCATGCCCTTAAATAGTTGTGGAACACAGCCTAGTGTTAATTAAGCTCAATAGCAGCGATAGTTTAACTCATTGAGTAGTTTGTGCCCTGATCTCTCTATGTAGTAATGTTTAAAACTCTTTCAAGAAAATGCCGTAGAACTTTAAGTACTACCAATTAAATGTCTTCATAAAAAGTTACTAATAGATACCCAATATGCAAGTCTTCAAACAAAAATCTATACCAATCTGCAAAAAATACTCTTTCAAGAAAATGCCGTAGAACTTTAAGTACTACCAATTAAATGTCTTCATAAAAAGTTACTAATAGATACCCAATATGCAAGTCTTCAAACAAAAATCTATACCAATCTGCAAAAAATAGTACTATTAACATTATTTATATCACAAAGTAGTACAGTTGCTATTTCCCAGCAACTGATAGTGTGGTGAAGATTTAGGTGAGAAAGAAAAGTCGTTATTAATAAATCCATCAGGCCTTTGTTTTTCAACTTGTGAATCAAAATCACAGGAGAAAGAAATAGAGAACGATCCCTGTTCTTTCGGTGGGTAGGTGTAAAAGTTGGATAAGTAATGTTTTGGTATGTTTGTTTATGTAGAAGTAGGTAATGAGTTGTTTTAGAAGTTGAAAGTTAAGTTGAGGCAGGTTTAGGTAGAAAAATGTGGGGGTAGTTATAAGAAGTTTTCGCCAATGACCCTTGGTAACTTTGTTGGATTCCCTGAATTACACATATGTATACTTCCTTACAGAGGATATGCCTAATTCTTCATTGTTTTTGTCCAGTTATTTGGCCCATGGCACCGCAACAGACTATATTTATGAGGTTGCAAAAGTTCCCTTGGTTTTCACCTTTGAGGTTCGTGAGTTGTCTCCAGCTCCATACAATTAGTTGGTTTCACTTGCTGTATTATTCGAGCTTACATTTGCTTTGATGCTTACTCTCAGATCTATGGAGATGAATCAGCACCACAGAAGGATTGCTTCAAAATGTTTAACCCAACAGATGTGATCACCTTCAATGTATGTTTAGCTCCTTATTTGTTTTTTTTGTTTATGGTAATTTTGTTGGCTTTTTTTAATCAAGGGTCCAGCACATATACTTTGTCCTAGGACTAGGCTACTTCCATTTTACGTATGATTAGTTTGATCGGGTTGGTTTAGAATGTTTTCTAAGGCAGTTCTTTAGAGCATTTGGGCACCTGCACCTGCTCCTGCACCTGCACCTGCACCTGCACTCAACCACTCACCTATATTCAACTGCACTCAACTACACATGCTACAATAGAGCTAGCAAAATGTTGTCCGACGCGAATACTAGAATTTGTCTTACTGGAAAAAACCTGGTGCAATCATGGATTTTTCGTTCGAAATTTAACATTGCCGAAGATGCAGAAGTAATATTTTCTTATTTCTACTATCTCAACCCAATTTTGACCCGAATTTACATTTGTCCGGATTGCCTAACCCGGCCCTACCCAAAAAAAAAAAGGGTAATGGTCATCAACTTTTCGGCCGAATTTTAATATAACCGACTTGACCGGGACTTGATTTGCAGAAAGTTTAATTTACATTTGTCTGGATTGCAAACTGCACTTTTTGTTTCAATTGGCTGCGCGGTTTTTAAATCAGACCCATTATGTTGATTTGCAGAGAGTTCTCAATGACTGGTCCGCTGCGTTCTTCACGATCTTTAAGCTGGGTCCTTGGCAACTGGCGAAAGCAAACACGGGGAAAGATCCAGGTTCGGCTAAGTGGATATCGATCGATGATTATCTGGATGGTTATTTGATGGGAAGAAGCAGCCGGTACGGGAAGAAGATGGAGGTGTTTGATCTGGGGTTGCAAGAGATAAGATCATACTTCAGACTGTTTATGTTATCTTGTGTGATATTGATGTTTATGTTCTGTACTAGAATTTCAAAGAGCAAACTCCAAAGGCCCTTGGTTCCAAGTATGCCATCCTGAGATTTTAGTGTGTATGCATGAAATCAAATGCATGCCATAGGATTGCAGCTGTTAAAATTTTGTTGTACCACATTATAATTCATTATGTATTCTTTTTTATTCTTCATGTGGTACAGAGTTAAAGTCTCCAATGTCTCATTTATCACTAGCCCCTCTCCCTATGTACATATTGCACTCTTTTTTTTCCTGCTACCTTGGCTCTATGCTTACCAAAGCATTGTTCATATTGAATCATGGTTTGTCACTTGTTTGTTTCATAATACTATTTGCTTATTTAGGCTTTCACTTTACCTTATCTTATTGTGGTATAATGCCAGTAGAGCTAACAAAATATGATTGTCTCTGATACTCGAGTTTGTGGCTCAGGAAAGACCTGGTACGGTCATAGATGTTGCGTCCAAATTTCCACATGATGCGTCCAAATTTCCACATGATCGATTTGGTTGAACATGATGCACTATTTTCATATTTCTATTGCCTAAGTTTGATCTTCACCCATATTTAGGTCCGTTCAAACTGTCTGATCCAAACCACATTGCTTCATCTGAATTTTAACATAACTTATTTGATGACCCAAGTTTAACACAGACCCAAATTTTTGCCTGCTCTAAAATCTAAATACTACATATAAAATGCTCCCAAGATGGCCTTTTTCCAATAAATCTTAATTTTATACTAATTCATTTGATACAGGTTCAGTCAGTAGGTTCAGTCAATGTACGAAATTAGATGTTTCAGCCCTGTGATCTTATTGATTGAACAAATATGCACATCAAAGGTACAAGGAAAACAAAATTACGCTATTGTATAACCTATTACACAGGCTAAAGATACATGTACAAAACTGATTATCTGAAATATAGAGAGTAATACATTTTGCAGATCAGGGAACACTCAAAGTTATAAACACTTTAATTTCAGCGAGGCAAGACCCGGCCTTCTCTCTGATTCTGACCCACTCGCAGCTTTCTTCTTTGAGCATAAATCACTCAATCCGTGAGCATAATTGTAGTGTCCGTCAGAATGCACAAACAATGGACCCTTTGGAGCTTACTGCAGAGTACATTCAGACAAGAGACATGAGTTGAAAAGCGGCCAGATTTATAACAATTCACAGATTTCAGAATCTCTAGCAAGTTTTACAATAAGTATATCATCTTAATCATAGCCACCTAGAATATATTCATCAAGGGAACATTATTAGGAACCCCATGGAAATTTTTCCCAGGCCATAGGATGTCGTCCATGGGAAAGATTTCCCAAAGAAAATTTTCCCTTAGGCCCCCCTAAGGGAAATTTTCCCTAGGAAATGTAGGAAATGGTGGGTCCACCGTAAAATTTTTTCCAAGGTCAACCTGCATCCAAACATGGGGAAAATAAGTCAACCCGAGAAAATTGACCATTTCCCCGGGGTTTTTGACCAACCAAACGCACCCCTAGTTTCCAAAGGTCTTGACCTTTTGGGGGATATGGCCTTGTATTCGTCTAGTTTTCACAGAAATTGTAGACCAGTCTTTGGGCCTATGTCTCTAGGATGGGGAGGTCAGCTTTATCTTAATGCCAGCTGAGTTAACTGTTCATCGGCAGCTGGCAGTTACATTCGCTTCAGCAAATTTAGACTCTTTTGGTATTCTAACTAAGTCTTCACAGGTATCGAAAGAACTTTCATTTAGTTTGAATAGAAACACTATCACCCAATCCAATCACACGGAAAGTTTTAGTTGCTGCATGCACCTTTGGTTTAGAGCCAAGACAACGTCCACAAGTCGGTTATAAAAAAAAACAGACAAACAAACGACAAGTGATTACTCAAATCCAATATGATACATCACTGTGGGCTATGTGCATTTTGGCCTGCTATCGATGATATCATAACTGAGTATGCAGTAAAATTAAGATGACTTACCCATCATAACAAACCAACGCACAAGCTCAAAATGACCAAAGATTGTCAGCTTGAAGAGCGATCAAGTTTAATGTGACTACGACTTCAGCTTTCGCTTCATGTACTTGAGAGCTGATCGCAACATTGATCTAGCTTTTCTGTCTGGGGTACAGCCAGACAAAATCATTTCTTCATAAACAGCAGGAACCTGCAGTTTCGAAAGTTTATTACATCTTCACTAATGTAAATTAGCAAAAATTCAATAATTAGATAGCGTAGGGATGTGAGACAGAGACTGTCATGCAGCAGATCGCAAATTATATACAGGCAAAAGTTAGTTGCACAACTGAAGAAAATACACTAACAAAGAATACCCTACCTGCAACCCTCATCAGTTTAGAGCATGAAAGCCGGTAAGTAAGACTGTAGAAGTAATACTTACAGTTGAGACTTGAAAGAAGTAATGAATATCAGATATGTTTGGTAACATCACTTGTTAATTGGGTTATACTCTTTTAAGGCCATGCTTTTTATTTAGCTGTGGGCGACTGACAATGTTGTTCACTTAAAAGTTTGTTAGATTAGAAAATGGATATCTTCGGACTTTTGTAAGGTTAATGTTCTTTGCTCAGATTAACTAGTGAAGTACCAAATTTAAAATTTACCAGAGAAGTCAAGGAAACTCAAGTGAAGCCACATTTAAGTGGCTAGTAAAAACTCCTACACTGTTAAAAGTAAAGATATATAGCTTAACCCAAGATGCCAACCACACCTAAAAATATATTTGACTTGACCTATATTCAGTTAAATTGTTGGCAAAATTAATAATCCAGAAGGATCAGCAACTGCCTGGACAACATAGTTATGACATACTGTCTGTCTATGCCAGTCAATGGCAACTTTCTTAAGGCCATACCGCGTCACGAGAGCACAGGAAGGACAAATGGTTTTGTGAAATTGCAGAATGATAATATAGTTATCATGAATCCTTAACTGGACAATGTAAAGTAACAAATGCCAGCTGAAAGGTTCCGTTCTTGGCTAGAAAACAGTAGTAGCCACGTGGTGCGAACTCATACCTCATCAAATTGTTCAACACGGATTAAAGCCTTCATAAGTGTTGTGAATGTAACGACATCTGGTTTCAAGTCCTGCATTGTCCATCAGAATAACTTGGTATAATACACTGGCTTAATGTGACACCGAATATATGAAACAGGCAACAAAAATTACACATCACATGACTCACATTCTCCTTGATATACTGTAAGACAGCAAAGGCTTCTGCAATCCTTCTGTCCTCACCAAAAGCATTAATCAATGAATTGAGAGCTAAAAGACTTGGCTTCAATCCATCTGCTCTCATGAGTCTAAATGCATTAATTGCTTGATCTGATAAACCCTGCAAACAAAAGGATACTTGTTCATGCGTGTTCATCACAGATAAAACATCAACCACAGAACGATATAAATTACTTAGTTTGTTGCAACCCCTACGCAAAACGAACCAACAACAAATCCCCCAAAAGTGCCCCTTTCTCAAATGACTTTAGCAATATAATTGCCCACATCAGTTAAAGACAATAGAACCCACCAGTTTCAGAACAGTTGTTTAGTCTGCAAAGTACATAATGAACCAAGCATTCTAGTAAGGTTATCAACAAATCAGTTACCTGTCTACACTCTGCACTATGTCACTATCAAAAGAGTATATTAACCAGTTTCACAACAATTATACAAAACATACCCTCTGAGCATAGGCATTGATCAGCGCGTTATACATGGTCTCAGATGGTTTCAGTCCACTAGCCTTCATGACCTCTAGGCATTCAATAGCATCCTTAAACCTCCCCGATTGACCATATATATCAACTAGTGTTGTATATGTCACAACATTTGGCAATACACCCTGCGCCTGCATCTTTCCCAACAGGCTTTTGACCTCTTCCCACTTTTCCTGCTTCCCGTAAATATTGATCATAATGTTATAAGTCGTTGTACAGGGTGGACAACCACTCTCTTTCATTTCCTGAAACAACTCCTCCGCCTTATCATGTCGCCCACACTTGCAATGGCTATCAATCAACGTATTCCACGTACAGTTATCCGGCTCAATGCCCTCCAATTTCATCTTCTCAAAGGTATCAACAGCATGATCAAGACAATTGTACTTCCCAAAAGCATCGATCATCACATTATAGAAATGTCTATCGGGCTGCACTCCGCTGTTTCTCATCTCCCTCAAAACCTGGAACGACTTCTGCCAATCCCCTTTATCCCTATAACCAGCTAATATCCTACTGAAAACAAACGAATTAGGCTGCACATTGCTAGCCTCCATCTCTTTCAACACAATCCTAGCACTTTCCCACCGACCCGCATTCGCATATGCATCAATCAACAAGCTGTAAGTGTGTTCATCAGGACAAACCCCAATCCTCTCCATCTCAGACACAATCAATTCAGCATCCCTCAACATCCCAGCCTTCACATAAGCCTTCAAAACTGCATTATAAGCCCTAGTCCTAGGCTTCAAACCCCCTTCCTTAAGCTCCTCAAACACAGCCTCAGCCTCCTCAGCCCTCCCTGAAGTCCCCAATGCAGAAATTACTGCCAACAGCGTGGCAGTTTTCGCACTTAAACCGTTCCCTTGAATCACAGCTAGTAAATACAAAGCCCTATCAACATCATCACACTTTGCAAACCCTACAATCATATCATTCAAAAGCTGAGCATCAAGCTCAATCTTATCACACTCAATCTCCTCATACAATTTAACCAAAACAGATGAATCCCCCTGGTTAGTCTTCGCAATTGACTGAACAATCAAACTATAATTAACAAAGTCAGGGGGATACCCATCCTGGCGCATCCTAGACATCAAATTGAGCGCTTTTTCAAGATCATCGTTTCGAGCGCAGGCACCGATCAACGCATTGTAAGTTAACGGCGTCAATTTCTGCTTTTGCGAAAGAAGAAACGCCTCGTAAAGCTTCTCAGAACGACCTAACGCGTGAATCAAAATCGAGTAAAGCAATTCGTAAGAGAAACAAAGGTTATGCCTCTGCAACCACCTGACCACACCATAAGCCGTACCAATGGAGGAAGACGATGACGTCAGCGACTTGAGGAGTGAGTGCCAGTAGTGAGCTGGCACGGCGCGGTACAACTCGGCGAGCCGGAACTCGGCCGGATTGAGAGATTCCGGCGACGGCGAGTCCGAGTCCGAGTCGGAATCGGCGGTGGCGGTGGTTGAGGAGATATACTCGATGAGCGGGGAGAAGTCGTACCGGCGGCGAGGCGGAGCGTCGTCGTTTTGGTCCTCGGAGTCGGTAAAGTGGTCGACGACGAGGGAGGTTGACGGCGAAGAGGAGGCGGTGGAGACGGCGGAGGGGAATGCTGGCGGCGGTGGAGGAGAGAGAAAGCGACGGCGGAGAGCGACGGAGGAGGAGGAGGTGAGGTGGAAAAATGGGAGGCGAGTGGGGAGGGGAGGAGGGAGGAGGAGCATGTTCATCTTGATGATGTTGACGGTGGTGGAGA